>OZ012736.1:396108562-397424812 GCA_963859935.3 Lathyrus sativus | reverse complement strand
ATTCTTGAATAACAGATGTAGCAATTCTTCAATTCAACCCTTCTACTGCTCTGGAATCATTCAATGTACCAAGTTCTTTCTTCTGTATGCAAGAGAATTGCTTGCAAATGCTTGGAACTCCAAACCCGATAATGACTTGCAGGTGCTGAAATTCAATTGCAAGAACACGATCCTTCAAGGCTTTGGCTATGGAATTGATCTGGAATCATTCAGTATCCTCCATAGAAGTTGTTGAAATCAAAAGAAAGATCAAAAATGGTGTAGAATGCAGAAACTGATTTCAATTTGCAATGAACAATGTGAAGTTGCAAACTCTCTTCTATCCCTCAATTCTCACCAACCTTGCACTTGAACCCCTTCTAATCAATATATAGATGATGTTGGACCTCTCTAGAATCTTCTGGAATCATCCAAGGAGATGTTGAATTTCTCATGTCATCCAAAATACCATCTCATGCCATACTCACCCCAATTCTGGTTTCACTTGTTGCAGCAGCTTGTTATGATCCCAAAATCTCTCCAAATGAGATATTAGATGTGTTACAATGCCTTGGAAGCTTGCACATTGATCTCTCATGTGTTTTGCAAATGTTACTTAAGATGCAAGCAATTACTTTTCAAAGCAAGTCCACAAATTAGACCTCAAATAAAAATTGTGGCTAAACCAATGTTCTTAAAATGTTTTTTAGAGTCAAAATGATATATTACATGCCTTAGTTTGGATGTGTAGATCAAAAATATCAATTTCCAACTTTGGTTTATTTAACTTATACCCTTATTTTAGGTCATTTTTGCAACTTTGAGCTTCAAGCACTTCCAACATCTCATGACCTCTTTACTAGCCTTAAAACATCATTTTGAACAAGTTTGATGTTGAAAATTTTCCCATTTGAGGCTTGGAAATAAGAGTTATGGCCTTATGCTTGAAATGACCTATAATCTCCAAATGACCAAAATGCCCTTGACTTGTCAAAGCCATAACTTGAGTTCTACAAATCCTATCAAGGACTTATAGTACTCTCTAGAAATCTAAGAGGATAAGGAACAACATTCATGTTGACCAAAAGTTCATAGGAATCATCCTTCTTGGGCAAAAGTTTCATGCAAGTTGGACAACTTTCAAGCCCCCAAATTCACATACCTCAGATGACCTGTAACTTGTCAAAGTCATAACTTGAGTTCCACAAATCCTATCAAGGACTTCTAGCACTCAAATTAAATCTAAGATAAAGCTCTACAACATTAATGTTGGGGGTAAGATGATATGACAATCACATCTTGAGCTAAAATGCCTTGAAGATAGGGGTCAAACTAGGGGATTTTACACTGTCAAGCCTTAGAAACCCTAGCTTGAAACTTCTCAAACTCTTCAATCATGATGAGTTGACCTTGGAATCATCCTTATAACATCTCAATGCATCACACCATGATCACATGGCTCTTGAATTAGGTCTCAACCTTGTTCAAATCATCAGTTGACTTAGGGTTGACCCAGTCAAACCCTAGCTGCACCAATCATGGCCGAGGCTTCTTAATCTTGCACAATGACCTGTCTAGGCTTCAAAGTGATCTTAAAAACTTCTCATGAGCTCTCTCAAGACCTCAAGTCCATCTTCATGGCTTCAGAATCCTCTGATGGCTTTCCACAACTCTCAAGTTAGGAGACCTACACACTTGGTTTCAATCACTCTCTCTGAGGATCTTTCAACTTCTCTGACAAGGATATCAACCCTTGAACATCTGAATAAGCTTCTTAGCTAGCCTCAAAGTCTTGAATAGCCCTTGATTGGTGTCATACCTCTTGATCTCCTGCATACATGTTAATGAAATGCAAATGATAATGCTAATGTGAATGAAATGAAACACAAGCTAGGTGAAGAAAGGTTGAGCAAATTTTAGGGTGCAACAGCTGCCCCTATTCAAACGGCTTGGACCTGACTGGGTGAGAAGCGAACGGCTCTCAAACAATCAAGGTAAAAGACGGTTGAATACCAATAAACCCGGAAATTTGCCAATTGCGCAAGTACACGGTACTCTGATGGGAACAAATCTTCGAAAACTGAAATATTAGTTGCACGGCAACTAGCTGGGGAATTGGTCACACGGTAACCGGTGATACATGGTCGATCATGCCGTCAGGCATCGGAATCCCTCGGGACCTACCAAATCAACAATCAAGTTAACCACGCCATCGGGCATTCAAAGAAATCTTTGGGCGTCAACCGAACTTCGTCAGTAAGTCGGGAATGGAATTCTCAGTCAATCATGAACCAATTGGGGATATCCAACTTCTACCATCAGGCACTCTGCATCAGCTGAGAGAACTGCTTCATCAATATGGTTGGACTTCAATCATCAAGTCTTCAAGGGAAGTTTCAACTTCGCTGTTCAGAAACCTGCTGGGGATGACAGAAATTATTCTGGGTGAATCATCTCTGCTGAGGAAACCAAGAATCATCTTGAACAAATAACTCCGTGGGGGCTTCAAGAATCATCCTGGACCAATAAATCTGCTGGAGATTTCGGGAATCATCCTGAGCAATCACTCTGCCGGGGACTCTAAGCATCAACTTTAGCAACCCTCTCTGGCGACTTCACTGGGGATTTTAAGAATCATCTTACGCACACAACTTTGCTAGGGAGATTCAAGAATCATCTTGGGCAAGCAACTTTGCTGGGGGATTCAAGAATCATCTTGAGCAAACGACTTTGCGGAGGAACACCTGCAAAACAAGAACGGTAACGACCTAGCTCATGTTTCATATGCATATGTTTGACTATGGCATAATGCTCCACACGATGGAAATGCTACACGTTTTGAGGGTAAATGCTATGCAATCATGCGAAATGCTACGGCCCCATCAGCAAAATAAATGCTGAAGGGAGAATCCTCCTGTCAAGGAGAAATAACCACTCTGGTGGAGGAAGGACTCATCCTGCCAAGGAGAAGAAGTCGCGTCAATCTTAATTGGACTCCGCCTGGGGAAATGAACCTCAGTAGACTGCTGCGGGGGAACGAAGCTCCACGAGAACCTGGACCTGCTGAGGAAAGCGATGTCAATCGCAGAAACAAACTGCGCGGCCTTCGCGGCTACTTTCCTGGAGATAACGACTCCGACAGGGAAATACAGCATCAGCTATTCAACACTCTACTGGGGAAAACCAATCATGGCCCGAACTGCTTTCCAAGGACTCGGCTCCCTTGGGGATCTGCAAACTCGACTGGGGAAGAAGGAATCGTCCTGCTTACAGGGGAGAGTACAACTCTGCGGGGAATTTCAATTCTGCTGAAGACTTCAGTCTGGAACTATCAATTGCTGCACACTTCAGTATGTGACTCAGCTAGGGAGATGCCAACCCTTCAGGATGTATCTGATTGGGGAGAGAATCCTCTCTGCCTGGGGAAAGCCTATCAATGCTTACGATCTCGCGTTCAAACTCTGCGGGGAGAGGCTGCTGAACTTCGCTGGAGAAGAAGGAATCATCCTGCCTGGGGACGCATACGGCGTACTACCTGGTATATGATGCACCTGCAACAACACAAACAAACAGACAAGATACCCTTCTCAAAGGGACCTATCAAGGTTATCATCTTGTGACAATGTTTAAGTAATTCATTGTTTCAACAATCAGTGGCCTAGGCCAGTAAGTTTATGTATGCGCATTTTATCAAAAACATCGGCGTTCTTTTTCGCAAACAAAACAGATAAATGCTAAGCAGACAAACAGAATTGCTGAATAGTATACATTTTATTGATAACGAACCCCTGAATGGGTAAAAATGTTTTACAACAGATGCAAGCTCCTGGAATGAGGAAGTTGCGCAAATATAAAACATAAATATACATCAGTATATACACATGTCGGCAACGAGGCGTAGACGAACACCATGAGTTGATCCCTCTATGACCCACTCGACTTCGATACATCTCCGACACTTCAGCTTCAGAAGAGATTGATTCAGATAAACGGCCCTCAGGTCTTCCAAACCACTAAACAATGAAAGTCCACACGCGGAACGCAGTCATTTGCTTTTTCAAATCCCTAACTTTTGCCTGAATCGCCCTTCCGGGTTTTCGATTCACCGGGATACCCTTTTTTGCCAAAGTCGCCCATCCGGGTTTTCGACTTTGCGGGTGTACATTCTTTTCTTTCATATCCCTAATTTTTTCCCGAACCCTTTTTCCTTTTTTATGGTTCGCCGGGATGCCCCATTTTTGCCTGGATACTCTTTTTCTTTCCAGCGGGTCATTTTTAAGCAAAGTATTTTTTAACTGCGTCCGCGTTCACCGGGGATGCAAAATCTTCGCCATCCATCGTGGATAACAACAAGGCTCCTCCCGAAAAGACCTTGTTGACGACGTACGGACCTTCGTAATTAGGAGTCCACTTGCTCCGGTGATCGGAGTGTGGAGGAAGAATCTTCTTCAGGACGAGATCACCCGTCTGAAAGCTTCTAGGACGCACCTTCTTATCATAAGCTTTCTTCATTCGGCTTTGGTATAGGCGACCATGCGCAATCGATGCTAATCTCTTCTCGTCCATCAGGCTGAGTTAGTTTAGTCGGCTCTTAATCCATTCTGCCTCGTCGAGTTTCACGTCAACCAAAACTCGCAAAGAAGGGATCTCAACTTCTAACGGTAGGACAGCTTCCATACCGTACACCAAGGAGAAAGGAGTTGCCCCGGTTGACGTACGTACCATTGTACGATAACCGTGCAGTGCAAATGGCAGCATCTCGTGCCAATCCTTGTAAGTCACGGCCATCTTTTGCACAATCTTCTTGATGTTCTTGTTGGCCGCTTCAACGGCGCCGTTCATCTTTGGCCGGTAAGGAGATGAGTTGTGGTGTTCAATCTTGAAACTCTGGCACAGCTCCTTCATCATCTTGTTATTCAGATTCGAACCATTATCAGTAATGATCCGCTCGGGAATTCCGTAACGACAGATGATATCCCTCTTTATGAATTTAGCCACCACCTGCTTGGTCACGTTAGCATATGAGGCTGCCTCCACCCACTTGGTGAAGTAGTCGATAGCTACTAGAATGAAGCGATGACCGTTAGACGTAGTGGGCTCGATCTTGCCTATCATGTTAATGCCCCACATGGCGAACGGCCACGGGGAGTACATGACATTTAACGGGCACGGCGGCACATGAATCTTATCAGCATAAATCTGGCATTTATGACATCTCTTAGCGAATTTAAAGCAATCTGATTCCATCGCCAGCCAGTAGTATCCTGCTCTCAGAATCTTTCTCGTCATAGCATGCCCGCTGGCGTGCGTACCAAATGTGCCTTCATGGACTTCTTCCATGAGCATACTCGCTTCTTTCTCATCTACACATCTGAGTAGCACGAGATCGTGGTTTCTTTTATACAAAACTCCATCAGGATTGAGATAAAAGCTTCCATACAGCCTCCTCAGAGTCTTCTTATCCTGGGTTAACGCTCCCGCAAGATACTCCTTAGTCATAAGGAAAGTCTGGATGTCATGGAACCATGGCTTGCCGTCGGAGGCTTCCTCGATCGCAAAGACGAATGCAGGTCTATCAAGACGAGAAAGGACAATTCTTGGAGCTTCATTCCAAAAATTAACTTTATACATCAAAGCCAACGTGGCTAAGGCATCAGCCATCTGGTTTTCAGCCCTGGGCACATGATGGAGTTCCACTCGATCAAAGAACGGAAGTAGCCTTTTGGCATAGTTCATGTACGACACCAAATTCGATTGACGAGTCTCCCACTCCCCTTTAATCTGGTTAATCACAAGCGCCGAGTCACCATATACGTCTAGGTTCTTGATTCTCAAATCAATTGCCTCTTCTAGACCCATGATGCATGCTTCGTACTCCGCTTCGTTATTGGTGACTGGAAACGTCAGTCTCGCCGCGAACGGGATATGGGATCCGTGGGGAGTCGTGATGATCGCCCCAATGCCACTTCCATAAGAATTAACCGCTCTGTCAAATATCAATTTCCACTGGGATTTCCTATCTGGCCCCTCGTCGGGCAACGGTTCATCACAATCTTTCACTTTAAGACACATGATATCCTCATCAGGGAATTCAAATTTCATCGGCTGATAATCCTCGATCGGCTGTTCGGCAAGGTATTCAGACAATACGCTTCCCTTGATGGCCTTCTGGGAAACGTACTGAATGTCATATTCCGTCAACACCATTTGCCATCTGGCAATCCTGCCCGAAAGCGCTTGCTTCTCGAAGACGTACTTGATCGGATCCATCTTCGAAATTAGCATGGTGGTGTGGTTGAGCATGTACTGTCGTAAACGTTTGGCAGCCCAGGCTAGTGCACAACACGTCTTCTCCAGCATCGAGTAGCGAGATTCACAATCTGTGAACTTCTTACTCAAATAGTAAATGGCATGCTCCTTTCTGCCCGTCTCGTCATGCTGACCGAGAACACACCCCATACTATTCTCAAGAACTGTCAAGTACATGATTAAGGGCCGTCCAGCCACTGGGGGAATCAAGATTGGAGGTTCCTGCAGATACTGTTTTATCTTATCAAATGCCTTCTGGAAATCCTCGTTCTAGATAATCGCCTGATCTTTCTTTAGCAGTTTGAACATCGGTTCACACGTGGCCGTGAGCTGAGAAATAAACCTTGCAATGTAGTTTATTCTTCCCAGGAAACCACAAACTTCTTTTTCTGTTTTTGGCGCTGGCATTTCTTGTATTGCTTTTATCTTCGCAGGATCAACCTCGATGCCTCTTTCACTCACGATAAACCCCAGTAGCTTACCAGACCGTACTCCGAAAGTACACTTGTTAGGATTCAGCCTCAACCTGAACTTCCTAAGCCTCTCAAAAAGCTTCAGCAAATTGACCAGATGTCCCTCCTCCATTTGGGACTTCGCAATCATGTCATCAACATAGACTTCAATCTCATGATGAATCATGTCATGAAACAAAGTAACCATTGCTCGTTGGTAAGTGGCCCCTGTGTTCTTCATACCGAAAGGCATTACCTTGTAGCAAAATGTTCCCCAAGGAGTGATAAATGTAGTTTTCTCCATGTCCTCCGGCGCCATCTTGATCTGATTGTAACCGGAGAAGCCATCCATGAACGAAAATACGGAGAACTGAGTTGTATTGTCGACCAACACATCAATATGAGGCAGCGGGAAATCATCTTTAGGGCTCGCCCTATTCAAATCCCGATAATCGACGCACATTCGTACCTTACCGTCCTTCTTCGGTACAGGCACTATGTTGGCAACCCACGGAGGGTAAGTAGTGACCGCTAAGAAGCCAGCATCAAGCTGCTTTTGCACTTCTTCTTTGATCTTAACGGCCATATCTGGTCGTGTCCTCCTAAGCTTCTGCTTAACGGGAGGACAATCTTCTCGCATCGGCAAGTGGTGGACCACGATGTCAGTATCAAGTCCGGGCATATCTTTGTATGACCAAGAAAAGACGTTAATATACTCTCTTAGCATCTCGACCAATCTCTGCTTGACATCACTCTGCAATGCAGCTCTTATCCTGACATTCCTGACCAGTTCTTCAGAACCCAGATTCACAATCTCGATCTCTTCTTCGTGAGGCAGAATAACTTTCTCTTCTTGTTTCAACAAGCGGGCCAACTCTTCGGGAAGGTCTTCGTCTTCATCAATCTCTTCTTCGGCTTGATAGATCGGGCAATCGAAGTCGAAGTGAGTCGTAGAAGGTCCAGAGTCGATGTCATCTACTATGTGGATCCTACAATAACAAGGGTTAAGCTTAAAAAAGGATGTGCAGGTTAGCACAAACCCTATTGCCATTTTATTATTTTTCAAAACAAATATAAAACAGAAATAACAGAGATCACAATATTTGAATACGAAGAACAACGCCTTTTGATTTATTGATAAAATGCATGTACATAATCAAACAAGGCCCTGACAATAAAACCATTATGCCCCGGGTAGGACATAGGGTTGTACAATGATTGGAAAAAAGTAAATCATTATTTTTCGCTTGTCGTCTGGATGATATCCTTGACGGACCAGTTGTTGAGGCTCTCGCCTGGCTTGCTTGGCTGGATCCAAGAGTCTAAGTCACAGTCGCTATCTCCGCTGTCTTCAGACACCGCGTTGACACTTTCAAATATCACCCTGCCACTGGTAAACTGGATCGGCCCTTTACCTCGCGACGCATTGCTAGAAGAGGAGGCTTCAGCTGCAAGAGAATATCCCAACCCAAACTTGTCTTGCTTGTTAGGTATCTCCAAAATTCGCCCCCAGCCTGGGGTAGATCCGGCTTGAACAACGGCCTGGGCTTCTTTGAAGGAAGAGAGAGTCATCTCTGGCTTCTCAGTGACTACAGGAGCTACGCTCTTGACTTTAACAGTTTCGAACGCTTGACATAGAGTTTCGTGGATTTCCCCATCCATCTCAACATACTTGAAGGACGACAAATGGCTCACCATTATGTCTTCATCGCCACAAACAGCCACAATGCTACCTCCGACAGCATACTTGAGCTTCTGGTGCAACGTGGAGGTCACGGCACCTGCGGAATGGATCCATGGCCGGCCTAAGAGACAGCTGTAGGCAGGCATGATGTCCATAATGTAAAAGACCGCGTCGAATGTTTCTGGACCAACTTGGATCGGCAACGTCACCTCCCCGAAAACATGGCGTTTGGTTCCATCGAACGCTTTCACGACCATATCACTGGGTGTGCAAATCACTCCACGAGTATCCAACTTCATCAATGCCTTCTTCGGAAGAACATTGAGCGATGACCCTATGTCCACCAACACATGAGACATAATCGTTCCTCTACACTCTATCGAGATGCGCAGGGCGCTGTTGTGATTCCTCCCCTTCGGCGTCAGCTCCAGGTCAGTGAACCCTAACCCATTTCCAGCGTTTACGTTGGCTACGACCTCTTCCAACTGGTTTACCGATATTTCCTGCAGTACATATGCGGCGTTCAACACCTTCAGCAGTGCGTTGCGATGTGCTTCAGAACACAGCAACAAATTCAGGATGGAAATTTTCGAGGGTGTTTGGTGGAGATGATCCACGATCTTGTAGTCACTCTTTTTAATCAGCCTCATGAATTCCTCGGCGTCTTTAACGAGTAAGTCTTTGTCTACCCCACGAGGGATCTCTTCAACGACTTTACTTTTACCTTTATCAGTTGCATCAGCTCTGTCCGCTTTGTCCGCCACGACCTCAGGTGGTGCAAACACTCTCCCGCTGCGAGTAATTCCGCTAACGCCCGCTAGGTTCTCCACAGACGACCCAAACGGTTCTAGTTCCAACTTTTGTCCATTGCAGTAGACCTCTGCCCCGTAATGCCATGGGACAGTGTTAGTGCTTTTGAAGGGTATCGGCCCAGCTTTGGTGATAGTAATCGTGGGCGGCCTGGGAGCAGAAATAGTTATCGTCTGGCGAGGGATGGTGATGGTGGCAACCTCATCATCTTGCTTCAGCATTACCTCTCCCGATCCGCTTTCAGCCCTTCGGCTAAACTGCAGGATTCCCTCAGTCATCAGACTTTGAATCCCCTCTATCAACTGTTCACATCCATCAGGACTTGTCGCACAGCCCATGCACAACTCTCCGCAACCTGGAAAGAAACCTCTTTTTATCAGCTTAGCTTTAACGAAGCTAAGTGGTGTCTTCAGATCTCTGACGTCAGTCAACAAATCCAAACTCTCATCTTCAATGATGGCGTTTACCCCACCTTCCCTATGATTCGGCATAGGGTTCTTCGTGACGTTTGGCACATTATCTGAGAAGTTGATGATCTTAGCGTCCACCATGTCCTGCACCTTATGCTTGAAGGCTTTGCAATTCTCTATCGTGTGGCCTGGTGCCCCTGAGTGAAACTCACAAGTTGCATTCGCGTCATAACCTGGCGGAGGTGCCCTTGTCAAGGGAGCCAAGGTTCTCTTCTGGATCAACTGTAGCTGGAGCAGAGTCTGCAATAGTTGAGCGTAGGACATGGGCGGTGTCTCGAGGTGACGGATCGACAGAGGTGCCCTGTTCTGATACTTTCTGTACCCTTGTTGATTCGACTGCTGTTGCGGCTGCTGCTGTTGTGGTTGTTGAACTGTCGGGATAGTTATGCTGGCCACCTGTTGGTGAGGGCCTTTACCCTTCCTTCGAGCGTTGGTCACGGCGCTCGTTTCTCCTTCCCGTCTTTTGCCACCATAAGGTTTCTTGCCTCCTCCAACCGAGGACAGATCACCTTGAATTTTCCCCAGTTTGATCCCATTTTTCGATGTGCTCACCCGTGATAATGAGATCTGAGAAGGTTCCGGACATACCGCTGACCAATTTCTCATAATAAACCCCTGGGAGGGTGGCCACGAACATTTGCACAAGCTCACGTTCAACCATCGGCGGCTGAACCCTGGCTGCCAACTCACGCCATTGCTGGGCGTATTCCTTGAACCCTTCATTGTTCCTTTGCGACAGATTCTGCAGTTGGACTCGGTTCGGAGCCAAGTCACTGTTATATTGGTAGTGGTGCACAAATGCTTCAGCAAGGTCCTTCCACGTGCGCACACTGGTAGGTTCCAAACTCATGTACCATTCGAGGGAGGGTCCGGACAGACTGTCTTGAAAGAAGTGCATCAGCAACTTCTCGTCCTCGAAATAAGCTGACATTTTCCGGTAGTATGATCTCAGATGGACGCGAGGGCAAGTGGTGCCCTTGTACTTTTCAAAGTCAGGTACCTTGAACTTGGGGGGCACCTTGAAATCAGCAATCAGTCCCAACTTGGACATATCGACGCCCAGGGTGTTCTGGTTCTCGATATTTCTCATCTTATCCTCGAGTGCCTTGAACCTTAGACGTGCTTCAGCAGCCAGCTCACCTTCGGCACCTCTCTGAGAGAACACATCGTCTTGACGATCTTCTAACCACGGCTGAGGCCCAAACAGATTCCCAACACCTGCATTGCCGTTGCCCAGCCCAACATTGACGTTAGCTTCAAAATTCCCATTACTGACGCCCGTCGTATTACCATTGAGTCCCATGTTAGCTATCACATTGCCGTTGGCACTGCCATTCCCCCCGGTCACGGGGACGCCATTCTGAGGAGTTTCAACAGGTGGAGGAGTAGGCACAGTCCCACCATGAAGTACGCCATTGCTATCGACCCTTGAAATCAGGGGCTGAACCAAGGTTCTGAGCTGATCCCGGCCATTGGCGACCGCTTGCATGAGCTCCATGAAGCGGTCCATTCTTTCGCGGAGTTCCTGAACATCAGTTTGCACTTGCTCCATGATTCTGGTTTGATTTGCTCTGGTCGGATAGCGGTGGATAGGTCTCTGATCAATCCTGGAACAACCTGAAACAACCTGTAAACACAAAAGGGTTAGGAAAAACGACAAAGTGCTCGTTATGCAAATGCTTCATGCGAATGCAAACGTGTGTCTGTGTGTTAGGGAGATTTCCCCTGATCCTAGTGCCTGAGTGCCAGTGCTGATAATAAGAAGTCTGAGTCCAGTCATGGAAATAACATCTCATATATAAAGAAAGCCCATCAAGGCAGTACACAACGTCAGTGAGTACAAGATGAATCAATAGCATGACCTCAGCCAACAAGCCTGGTGATGGTCAGCATCCAACAATGATCAAAACAAAAGGAATACAAATAGTCAAGCACGGCCACGGGCTCGAAACTCTTCTAACAATTCCTTCGTTTCTGGACGACCCGACCGAGTGAGTAACCCTTCGACGAGTAACTCTCTCTGCATAGTGGTGTATTGAAGACCTTCGACCGAATCTTCCCATGCTCCTTCGCCGAAACAATCTTCTAGCTTCCACTTCTTGGATTCAAACATCAGTGTGCACTCCTTCAGGTTAGCAAGAGCTTTGTTGAGCTGGCCTTCGGCGGCATATCGGCGAGCAGTTTCTTCATCAAACCTCTTCTCACTTGCCTTCACCTGGGCTTTCAGCTTGGAGATCTGTTGCATCAGCTTATCCTCCCACTCTTTCCTGTTCGCTAGGGTGGCCTTCCAGTGCTGGTTAAACTTGGATATCCTCCGATACGCTTCATCCAAGTGTTGCTTCTTCGTGGCCAGTACATCGTTGACAGCTTTGAAGTCTCGACCCATGCACTCACGCTCAGCTATCTGCTTAGTCAAATCTGTCCCCAACTGGTTCACCAGCTCGGTCTGCCTCTTGAAGGAATGAACGGCTTCGCTTCTCTCGCTTCTGAGTTGCGCCAATTCTTTCTCCAGTTCTTCATTGGCCTTCTTCAGCTCATCTCTCTCAGCTAACACCTGATTATGTTGCTGAATAGGCACGGTGGTAGGCTCTTCAACCACTGGAGGGCTTTCTGGCTTGGCAGGAGGAAACGACATCCCTATAGCATCTGCTCTGGCTCTGACCCAAGTCACATACGGAGTGTAGGCTTGGCTATTGCTTTTCCCCAGCAATGGTTTTCCCCGCTTACTGATACCATTACAAGCGTGCTGAAGCTTAGACAACATATCCCCCTCTAGAAGACCAGTGAGGTACAGAGATTCCTGCACCTCTTCATCCTTCGGCGGAGTTTTCAAAGCATAAGAAAACTGTCGGACCAGCAAAGACGGATTATAGTTTATACAGCCCTTCCTGCCTATCAAAGGCACGTTCGGAAACCCGCTGCAGCTGAAGATGATCTCAGTGCCCAACCTATCTCTGTCAAACCAGACAATATCCTCTGCAGATAGACTCATCAAACGCTCGGACCACTCAGTTGTGGCTGCGAACGAAACAAAGGGACCCCTCTTGGTTAGATGACTATCAAGCCATTTATAGAGCAGGGGCACACAGCACGAGACGTTCTTACCCCTCCTGTTCTCGTTTTTGTAGTGGATGGAATGGTAGACATCTCCTATAAAGGTAGGGACTGGATTCCCTGAAGCAAAGATGTGAAAGGCGTCGAAGTCCACAAAGTCGGGCATATTGGGGAACAGAATGATGCCATATATGCACAGAGCGAGAATGGCGTTGAACATGACCCAACATCCGTCTTTGGCGCACTGCTGAGCTTTTCCCACTAAGAACTGCAAGGAGAAACTGGGAACCTTGTTCCAACTAGACAATACCAACTCGGAGGCATCCAGGTGAAGTAACGGAGCTAGACTAGCAAGATTAGGCTCAACATCCATATGAACAAAGGGAATCTAACTCTTGATAGGCACACCTAACAAATCAACATACTCCTCTAGCATGGGTGCGAGAACGAAGTCTTGGAAAGTAAAGCATCTTAACGGAGGATCGTAGAACTGCAGCAAGGCAAGCAACCCATTCAACTCAAACGCAGAAGGTTTACGAACCAAACTGAGCAATTTGCCGTAATATTTTCTGAACTCATCTCTCACATAATCATCTGCTAAAGCAATCAAACCATTCAGCTGAACAACATCAGGGGCAGGGAGCTTGTAAGCTACGGTCTTCCTCAGAGAACCCATAACAATACAACAGAAGGCCGGAAATCCTGAATCGGGGGGAAATGGTACCTGCAACACAGACACACGTTAATGAAATGCAAATGGGTATGCAAAGCAATGTAAAATGCAATCATGCAGCAGGAGATCAAGGCAACTGTGTTGTGGAGATTCTGTATCAACAAAACCATGATGCTGCTCTGTCAAGAACAACCACTATATCTGATAATAAGAAAACCCCGGTATCGGACCACAAATCTGCTCTGTCAAGAACACACGCACATAGGACCATAACTTCGTTCTGTCAAGAACAAACACCTGATACAGGACCTCTGATACAGGACCAAAACTCTGCTCTGTCAAGAACAAACGTCTGATAATAAGGACCTCTGATACAGGACCAAGACTCTGCTCTGTCAAGAACAAACATCTGATAACAAGGACCTCTGATACAGGACCAAAACTCTGCTCTGTCAAGAACAAATATACATTTGCTGGTGAGATCCTCTGATCCCAACCATAAATCTGCTCTGTCAAGAACAAATACCCATCTGCTGATGAGATCCTCTGGTACCAACAAAACTGATTCACTATCAAGAAAACCAGGTAGTCTGAAGGTCAAGGTTTCCTGCAACAAACCCAACCCTGCTCACAGGTATGGACCTAAACTGACACAAGTTTGGCATCCTATGCGGTCATCAGCGTCACAAACATTCAAGAGGGGTGATACAATACCCAGGAGGTGTGGCATCACCAGCTCATGAAGCGGCCTCACTCGGCTGAATCCCAAATGATCGGTCCCCAGAGTCGACAATCCTCCAAACCAATAACCCCCTCAACCCAAAGGGTTGAAAAAGAAGTTAACCGGGAGAACCTCGTCTGAGCGTGGATTTCATGAGACACTAGTGCCTGCCAAGCAAGCACGCGCCCACTAATTTCCACAACTAATGCTATGTTCACTCAAGCCTGGGTCTGGCTTCTCACTCATCAGAATTCCCCTCCCACAACAGCACAGATAATCATATCATACTGAAAATAACGTGCGGGAAATAAAAATGCGATGAATAAACACAACCCAACAAGTAATCATACAAGCGCTAGGATTGACTCTCGCAGGGGACATAGGATCCCCAAACTGACTCGCATTCGGGACGTTGGATCCCAGGAAACTATCAAGTCCCCAGCAGAGTCGCCAGCTGTCGCTTCCGCGAAAATAAGGTGCCGGCAAAACAGAAGAGTCGCCACCTTTCGTTATTTATCCCTCGGAACGGGAAAGGAAACGATCAGAAAAACCTGACGAAAAGGTATAAGACAAGGTCATCGCAACCATTGTCTAGGTTCGGGAGTCGGTTACGCAAGGGGAAGGTATTAGCATCCCTCACGTCCATCATACTCGATGGGATCCACGCTTGTTGTGTTTACTGGACGGGTTGGTTTTATCTATCTACCTATCAAGGCTGGTCTGAAAAGAAAAGAAGATGACTCGGCAAAGCGTCGCACTTTATGCCTACGTATTCTCATCAGAAAATGAGAAACCAGAGTCAACGTGGTTCGACTAACTACGGGTTATGGGGAAGGTGGCTCACCAATACATCAGTATTTTGCCTACGTACTCTCAACAGGCATGAGAGATCAGAGCTTACGTAGTTCGGGATAATATGGATTACGGGGATTCAGATTCATCTGTTTTATCGAGTAGGGTTAAACAGCAGTTCCAGCAGTTAGGGACAAAGCCTATTTGCGGTGGCGCTGAAGTTTAACGACACTCTTTTCTTCAGAAAAGCTTCCTTTGAATTACGGGCCCATGGGGCAAAAAGGTTTGAAGTTTGTTTTCTGTCTTTTACGAAAGAACTGTTTTTTATGGTCGTTTGCAACCACTGTCGCACTAGAGACTATGACCTGAGAGTGAATGCGTCGCATGTCACCCAAAGGGTGCCATACTAAACATCCAGACTGTTGAAAAGAAACTCTCCAACAATCCTTTCTCAGATAGCTTAAGGCTCGTAACGTACGACATCAGTTAGCCTTTATTACTGTATTTTCATTTGTTTTAAGAAGAGAAGAGAAGGGGCTCAACTAAAGGGAGACTATCAAGTCCTACTGTTGTCATGCCAAGGATTCATCCTATAGTTGAAGTTTGAAACAGGGAACTCCTAGAAGTTATCATGCATAGGTTTCAACCTAAAGTTCTATCATCATTTCCTTATCAAAGGAAGTGAGATTCCTAGGGGATCATGTCAATGATAAACGGAAACAGATAAAGCACCAGCTTAAACATTAAACAGATATACAATAAAATGCATGCAATGCAAGTGAGGGAGGAAATGTGTGTGGGGCATCAGCCTCCACAAGCTCATCTCAACCTCAAGCCAGATATGAATAACTGCAATCATACAGCAAGAATAACATAAAGTGCTATCAAGCAAGATAATGAGCAACTGCAATCATACAGGGGAAATGAAATGCTATCAAGCAAACACAAACCACATGGGCAAGGGAGCAGGGCTCTACCGAATACCCACAAGCAAAGCCATACAGTAAAAATACAAGCAGAGGGAGCAACCCAACCTCTAGTGCAATCATGCCCCTAGATTAAATCAGTCTAGATATGAACTTATTCTAATGCATCAAGCAAGTCAAATAAGGCACATCAGCACAGAAAAGAAAACAGACAAGAAAGAAAGCAGACCAACAACTCCCTCTTACAGCTAAACCAACTTGACAGCAATCCAGTCATCAATCTTCAGCAGATCTTCAGGGCTATCATCTTTCATGACAAGTATCAACTTGCTTCTCCAAGGTTTCAACCCATCCAACATAAGTATCCACTTATTCTTTCTTCCTCAAGCCTCAGCTTTACAGTAAATTCCACCTTCAGGCTTCACTCCTACTTACAAGTATTAACTTGATTCCTTCAGGCCCTCAATGTATCAATGTAAGTGTCAACTTATCCTTTATTCCTCAAGCCTCAGCTCTTCACACAATCTCAATTGAATCCTCTTCATAAGTCTCAACTTGTTCTTCTTGCTTCAGCTCCCTTTGCTTCACCAGTATCAACTGGGTCCTCTTCATCTACAAGCTTCAGCTTTTCAAGGTAATCTTCAATCACATAGAAGTGTCAACTTCATCCTTCAATCTTCTTCAAGCAAGGAACTCCATCCTCTAATCAAGGGAGAAAGATGCATCTATCAAGGGCAAAGTTTGGATGATTGGTAGCAGAGTGAAGACCAAAGGTCACCACTGAGCATCCTGTCATCATAGAAAGGGACCCTCAAAGGTTCTACCAATTTGCAAAGAGCCACACATCCTACCAAAGGAGGTATTAGGCCTTTACAAAGGGACCTTACATCACAGGGAAGAATGGAATTGATCAACATATTCCATGTTTATGAAGGAAGAGAACTATCTAGAAGCTCTGCCTACAAAACCCTAATCTTAACCTAATCAAAACTACACCACAAGAAGGGAAGATCTTCAAATCCAAGCCTCTTCAAGCAATCCAATGCATCTTCAACTTGTCTTCATCATCATCCAAGAGCAAGAGAAACAAAATCCTAATCTAAGGGAACTAAAGATGTTAATCTAGTTGAGTTAGTGCCTTAGAATCATCTAAAACTAGCACCTAAACTAAAATCAATCAAAAATAGCAAACTATCTTATAAATTTCTACAAAAATTCCTAAGGGATCCTAATTCAATTAAGAATGCCTCATACAAAAACCAGAGACTAAATCATCTATTAAGCCCTAAAATTAAGTCCTAAATCCAAAGGTATCAACCATAAACCCTAAAAATAGAGCTTCTAAAGGTTTCAACCTAAACTACCACCTATGTTCATCAAAAAAATGTGAGAAAATTCTATGGGGAGCATACATATCTATTCTAACAACTCACAAAAAATTAGGATCAAAATCATCATCACATGATCACACAAAATTCCACAAAATCAAGTATCAAACATGACTATTTTAATATCAATTAAAATGTAAAAATTCCCATAAAATCATAAAATGCATGAAATAAAAATATTTTTTATCTAAAAAATACTATATTCAATCATGAATATAATGCAAAAATAATGGGGTTAATTGGATCATTTTTCAATTTTATATGATTTTATTAAGAACCATGTATAAAATGAAACAAATAAAGAAAATTGAAATAAAATAACCAAGCGTGTGGTGCAGATAGCAATGACAATCAGTTCATTTGGGAGATTGGGCCATGAGGGGGGTGCTGATATCAATCTTTTCATTAAGCCCAAAACCACCTAGTAAGTGAAACGCATCGTTTCACTTACTCAGACTCTCTCATGAATTCGAATTAATCCTGGCCGTGGGATACATGGTTTAGTCAAAGTCTTCATGTTGATCCAATGGTGCTAACATCATCACCTTCATTTGAACAATTCTGGAGGGAAGAACCTCCATTGAAACAGAGCTCTCATGCTCATCTTCATCACATTCGCATCTCACGAAATCTCCATCAAAATTCAAGATCTAAAGCACTAAATCACTCTAAATTGAACATTGAATCTAACCTTAGCCTCAGAATTCATTGAATCAGTCTCTAACCGAAAACACGATTAAGAATCAAAATTATGCTCAATCCTCAAGCATCACCATTCTTCAAATTGTTTGGTCTAAAATGTTCGCCATGTTACACTGATCAGTTCTTGCTATAATACTCATATTATCTCTCAATATCCAGCATGTTCTTGATCCAAACAGAAATTGTGTCACCTCATTGATCATCACGAAATCCTCTCTAAGTTTCCAGAAACGATCTCCTAACCACATACTACTAATCTAACCTAACAAATTAACTTAATTCTGCTTAATTTAAGGTGAGGGATGAAAGTTTCAAACCTGTGAATTCTTGAATAACAGATGTAGCAATTCTTCAATTCAACCCTTCTACTGCTCTGGAATCATTCAATGTACTAAGTTCTTGCTTTTGTATGCAAGAGAATTGCTTGCAAATGCTTGGAACTCCAAACCCGATAATGACTTGCAGGTGCTGAAATTCAATTGCAAGAACACGATCCTTCAAGGCTTTGGCTATGGAATTGATCTGGAATCATTCAGTATCCTCCATAGAAGTTGTTGAAATCAAAAGAAAGATCAAAAATGGTGTAGAATGCAGAAACTGATTTCAATTTGCAATGAACAATGTGAAGTTGCAAACTCTCTTCTCTCCCTCAATTCTCACCAACCTTGCACTTGAACCCCTTCTAATCAATATATAGATGATGTTGGACCTCTCTAGAATCTTCTGGAATCATCCAAGGAGATGTTGAATTTCTCATGTCATCCAAAATACCATCTCATGCCATACTCACCCCAATTCTGGTTTCACTTGTTGCAGCAGCTTGTTATGATCCCAAAATCTCTCCAAATGAGATATTAGATGTGTTACAATACCTTGGAAGCTTGCACATTGATCTCTCATGTGTTTTGCAAATGTTACTTAAGATGCAAGCAATTACTTTTCAAAGCAAGTCCACAAATTAGACCTCAAATAAAAATTGTGGCTAAACCAATGTTCTTAAAATGTTTTTAGAGTCAAAATGATATATTACATGCCTTGGTTTGGATGTGTAGATCAAAAATATCAATTTCCAACTTTGGTTTATTTAACTTATACCCTTATTTTAGGTCATTTTTGCAACTTTGAGCTACAAGCACTTCCAACATCTCATGACCTTTTTAATAGCCTTAAAACATCATTTTGAACAAGTTTGATGTTGAAAATTTTCCCATTTGAGGCTTGGAAATAGGAGTTATGGCCTTATGCTTAAAATGACCTATAATCTCCAAATGACCAAAATGCCCTTGACTTGTCAAAGCCATAACTTGAGTTCTACAAATCCTATCAAGTACTTCTAGTACTCTCTAGAAATCTAAGAGGATAAGGAACAACATTCATGTTGACCAAAAGTTCATAGGAATCATCCTTATTGGGCAAAAGTTTCATGCAAGTTGGACAACTTTCAAGCCCCCAAATTCACATACCTCAGATGACCTGTAACTTGTCAAAGTCATAACTTGAGTTCCACAAATCCTATCAAGGACTTCTAGCACTCAAATTAAAGCTAAGATCAATCTCTACAACATTCATGTTGGGGGTAAGATGATATGACAATCACATCTTGAGCTAAAATGCCTTGAAGATAGGGGTCAAACTAGGGGATTTTACACTGTCAAGCCTTAGAAACCCTAGCTTGAAACTTCTCAAACTCTTCAATCATGATGAGTTGACCTTGGAATAATCCTTATAACATCTCAATGCATCACACCATGATCACATGGCTCTTTAATTAGGTCTCAACCTTGTTCAAATCATCAGTTGACTTAGGGTTGACCCAGTCAAACCCTAGCTGCACCAATCATGGCTAAGGCTTCTTAATCTTGCACAATTACCTGTCTAGGCTTCAAAGTGATCTTAAACACTTCTCTTGAGCTCTCTCAAGACCTCAAGTCCATCTTCATGGCTTCAGAATCCTCTGATGGCTTTCCACAACTCTCAAGTTAGGAGACCTACACACTTGGTTTCAATCACTCTCTCTAAGGATCTTTCAACTTCTCTTACAAGGATATCAACCCTTGAACATCTGAATAAGCTTCTTAGCTAGCCTAAAAGTCTTTCATAGCCCTTGATTGGTGTCATACCTCTTGATCTCCTGCATACATGTCAATGAAATGCAAATGATAATGCTAATGTGAATGAAATGAAACACAAGCTAGGTGAAGAAAGGTTGAGCAAATTTTGAGGTGCAACACATTCCATTCCCATCCTATGATGAAAGGTTCCTTTATGGAAGCCTCATCCCTCCTTTTGAAGGATGTGTGGCATACCACAAAAGGTAAAACCTTTGAGGATACCAATCTTAGATGAGTGGTTGAGTGCCATGATGGATTCCCTTGGTTTCCATCATGCTTCCCCTTATCATGCAATGATCTTTGTGTTGATTTTCATCTCTTGATGGAGCAAGTTGAAGCTTGGAGGTGAAGGCCTTATTCCCTTTTCTCTTGAAGGATAAATTGAACATGAAGACAACTACAGAATGTTGGGCTGCTTTACTGCTAGAAGACTGCTTTGCTGTTGAGCTGCTGGTTTGCGGTTTTGTTTGTTGTGCTAGTTGATTAACTGTATTTGTGTGACTGTTTATTTGGCGTGTTGCATTAGAATAGGCTTTCATGTAGTTGGTTTTATGCCTAAGTGCATTGAAAGGTTGAGATGAGCTCCCTTTGCTTGCTTGCATCAGAGGTTGAGTTTGTCTCCCTCTGCTTGTCTGTTACTGTTTGGCTTTGCTTCTTGGCTGAAGTTTGAGTTTGTCTCCCTTGCCTATGTTTTGTGTTGCTTTTGCTTGTATGCTATAGAAGTTGATTTTATCTCCTTCTGCTTGTATTGCTGCATTGCATGCATTTTACTTACAGTTTTATTCTGTCAGATTATTTCTTTTGTTGTTGCTTCCTTTGTCGTGTTCCCTTAGGGACTCTAACTTCTCTTGTTCAAGAGAAGTTATGACAGACATTAGGGTTCTAACCATGCATTATAACATTAGGTAGCTCCCTCCTAACCTCAATCATAGGATCCACTTTGCATGACAACTTTAGGATTGGATCAGTTCCCCTTTAGTGCGTCCTTTCTCTTCTCATCTTCCAACATCTTTAAAACACTTAATAAAGATTAACGTGTATTGTAAGCTACGATCCTTAAGCACTTGAGAAAGGGTTGTTGGAGAGTTTCTTTTCAATAGCTTGAGTGTTTAGTATGGTACCCTTTGGGTGACATGCGCCGCATTCACTCTTAAGTCCAAGTCTTTAGTGCAACATGAGTTACAGACAAAACTCAAAACACTTCTTCTTTAAAAGACTTCAAAAACAAAGATCAAACTCTTTTTGTCCTCTTGGACCTTTAATACTTGGAAACCCTTTTCTTAAGGAGAGTTTTGTTAACTCCCGGTTCTACCGCAAACGGTAAACGCCTAAGTCTCCGACGAGCGAGCTGCATACACCAACTGCTGGAACCGTTTGTTAACCCTACTCGGGTAAAACATTTCGAACCAAACCTGTGGTCTTGTTAGCCCGAACTACGTTTTCTCTGATCTTTCACGCCGTGTGAAAATACATAGGCACGAGATGCGATATCTCGGCGAGCAACCTTCCCCACCTTTCACCCGTAGTTAGGCGAACTACGTTGACTCTGATTTCTCATTCCAGACGGGAATACGTAGGCATAGAACTTCTATGTTCTGCCGAGTCATTTTCTTTTCTTTTCAGACCAGATTTTTAGCGTAGATAGTTAAATCAACCCGTCAGATAAACACAATAAGTGTGGACCCCATCGAGTACGATGGACGTGAGGGGTGTTAATACCTTCCCCTTGCGTAACCGACTCCCGAACCCAGACATGGTTGCGATGACCTTGTCTTATACCTTTTCGTCAGGTTTTTCTGATCGTTTCCTTTCCCTTTCTGTGGGATAAATAATGAAAGGTGGCGACTCTTCTGTTTTTCCAGCACCTTATTTTCGCGGTAGCAACACTCATTCCCTATAAGCCTCATCGAATATATCACCGTTCTATAATAATTGCACTCAAGTCCGGGTGTAGGACTTATCTCACAACAATTGTACAAAATGTAATAAAGTCGGACATCAGTGTGAAGGAAAGCAACAAAAATAACCTACCAAGAAATAAGTGCCTAAACAACAAATCATTCAACAAGAACCATAAAAGGAAGGGACAAATACTGAGATCACACATGAACAACTTTCGCACGATAGTCAAACAAGGAGCAAAGCGAGAGAAATAACAGAAGACTCAAGCTCTGAAATATGGACTGTAGTGAGGAAAAAAGGATGAGACACAAATAAAGGTAAGTCTTAGAATAACATTCCAACCCAAGTCAAATGTGGAAACAGATTTGCAACACTAGGAGAAAGCTCATCCTTAGTGTTTAATAACGATGTTCCATGATTATTGCATGGAATGTAAGGGGGCTCAATAAGGCGGGTAAGACTAGGGAGATAAGCTCTCGTCTCCTAGATCTTAATCTTGCAATCATTGTTTTAATTGAGACTCGAGTGAAGAGGAATAAGGTCGGTATCATTAGAAACAAACTGAAACTCCGAGGTAACTATTTGGAAAACTACGATAACCATGACAACGGAAGATTATGGATATATTGGGATGAAAATCGAGTGAACATCGAGCATATAAAAAGCACTGACCAAATGTTACACTGTAAGATTTATGATTGTTGTGAAAGTTGAGGATATAATATGTGGATGCACGGTTACCGAGAAGGAATATATCGACCTCGAGTATGATGAGTAATACATGACTATATGAAATGGAGAGTACAAGAGATTACTTTACATGGTCAAATAAACAAGGCGAAAATGCTATCTATTCTAGGATATACAGAGTTTTGGGTAATGCAGAATGGATGCAGAATCATGTGAACACTACCTTAACCAACATGTCTCCCAATGCCTCGGATCACGCTATGTCGATGTTACAAGATCATGAGAGGACTCAGTTCAGATCCTACAATTTCAAATTCATTAATAGCACTACATACCTAGAAAACTTTCATGCTATTGTTCGACAAAGTTGGGAAATACCTTTGAAAGGCATAGATATGTATGTTGTATGGAAGAAACTACAACGACTTCAACCCCACATTAAAAAGCTAAGCAAACCTATTACTGATGTGAAAAAATATAGTCAAAGCAAGAGAGGAACTACTAACGGCCTAGACTGAGCTAACAGCTGACAGGATGAACACAAGCAAAATTGATATGGCTAGAAAATGCTCAGAAGAACTGATAAAATGGCAAGAAATTGAAGATAGTGTACTGAGACAGAGGGCAAAAATAGATTGGTTGAGAATGGGTGATGGGAACAACAAATAATTTCACGCGTCCATTAAATTGAGGCAAAAATATAATGCCATAAGACAACTACAGAAGGACGACGGGACATACGTAAACAACCAACAGGATATTGAAATAGAAGTTATTGAATTTTACAAAAAATTGATGGGAAAAGTTGAGAATGAACTGACTGGAATTGATATCAGAGCCATAAGAGGTGGCAATCGATTAAATACTGAATAGATGGAGAGTTTAATCACCCATGTTACATAAAAGGAAATTACTACAACACTTAAGAGTATAGATGATCTGAAATCCCTGGGCTGGATAGATATGGATCCTATTTCTTTAGAAAGGCATGACATATTATTAAAAACGATGTGGTGGCTGCTATTCAAGGCTTGTTCGTAAACAGAAGGATGTATAAAGCCGCAAACTTCTCAATCGTGACTTTGATTCCTAAAACTAATGCTGCAAAAAAATCAAGGAATATATATATCGATCGCTTGCTACAGTACCTTGTACAAAATCATCTCAAAAGTGTTAGCAACTAGAATGAGCAAGGTTTTGGACATAATAGTGGGATATAATCAAGCGGCTTTTCTGAAAGAGCAAAACATTCATAATCATATCCTGTTAACCTATGAATTGATTAAGGTATATGACAAGAAGGTAGGCACCCCAAGATGTTTGATACATATGGACATTCAAAAGGCGTACGATACGGTTGATTGGAAGGCGTTGGAGAATATCTTAAATGAAGTCGATTTCCCTAGGAAATTCACTAATTGGATTATGATTGTTGTATCTTCTATTTCTTACAGGTTCAATATGAATGGGAAGTACACCAATGTAATGGATGCCAAGCGGGGATTGCGTCAAGGTGACCCGATATCACCCTTGCTTTTTGTCATTGTCATGGAATGCTTAAATAGATATTTCTATAGGAAGCAAAAAGATAGTAACTTCAACTATCATACAAAATGCGAGAGGCTAAAAATCACAAACTTATGCTTTGCGGATGACCTGTTACTATTTTCCCGGAGTGACATGATCTCTGTGGAAATGATAATGAAAACTTTCAACAATTTCTCATCCGCGACAGGCCTTAAAGTGAATCCATTAAAATGCAGAATCTATTATGCAGGGATGGATAGAACCGAGAAAGAAACCATTATCAAAATAACTGATTTCAAGAAGGGTCAATTACCGTTCAAGTAAATGGGTGTGCCTATGACGGATAAGAAATTATCAATTCAACAATACATGCCATTGATTGATTGGATTGTTGACATAATTAAAAACTGGAATACGCGTATGTTATCGTATACGGGGAGGACACAATTGATAAAAAGCGCAACGTTTGCTCTTACAAACTATTGGCTACAATGTTTTCCATATCCAAAGAGGGTGATTCAGAAGATGGAATTGATTTTCCGAATCTTCTTATGGAAAGACGGGTTTGAGGGTAGCAGGAAAGCTCCCGTAGCATGGAAAAAGGTGTGTAGTCCTAAGAGCTGTGGCGGTTTGAACATCATTGTCGCTACTGCGAAAAAAGGTGTCAGCAATGACAGAAGAGTCACCACCGTTCGTTATTTATCCCAACGCGAGGGAAAGGAAACGAGCAGAGAGAAACCTAGTGAAAAGGGATAAGATCGGTCATCGCAACCAAATCTCAGATTCGGGAGTCGGTTACGCAAGGGGAAGGTATTAGCACCCCTTACGTCCGTCGTACTCGACGAGATCCACGCTTAGTTGTCTAGATAAAAGGGTGATTGAAACTATCTAACTAAAGGTCTGG
Organism: Lathyrus sativus; assembly: GCA_963859935.3. Taxonomy (NCBI): domain Eukaryota; kingdom Viridiplantae; phylum Streptophyta; class Magnoliopsida; order Fabales; family Fabaceae; genus Lathyrus; species Lathyrus sativus. Next base: position 397,399,718 of record OZ012736.1, on the reverse strand, counting down.
GACAAAAGAAAAGAAAAGTGGCTCGACAGAGCATCGCAACTCTGGGCCTACGTATTCCCTCGTGCAATGGAAAAGTCAGAGTCAACGTAGTTCGGCTAACTACGGGTGAAAGTGGGGAAAGTTTGCTCACCAAGACATTGCGTCTTGTGCCTACGTACTCTCAACAGGTATGAGAGATCAGAGCAAACGTAGTTCGGGATAAAGAGAACACAGTTTTGTTCATATGTTTTATCCGAGTAAGGTTAAACTATCGTTCTAGCAGTTAGGGACAACGCTTGTTTGCGGTAGAACCGAAGCTTAACAATGCTCTTTTATCTGAAAAGATTTTCCTTGATTAAGGGGGCCCCAAAGGGCAAAAGAGGAGTTTGACTGTTTGTTTTTATCTTTTATTAGAGAAGTGTTTTGAATGAATGTTTATAATGTATGTTGTACTAAAGTCTAAAACCTAAGAGTGAATGCATCGCATATCGTCCTAACGACGTATACTAAACATTCTAAGCAATTGAAAGGTAACCCTCCAATCACTATTTCCCAAGTACAAGGCTCATGGCACAACATCCATTATCTTATTAAGTATTTTGAAGTTGTTTGAAGATGAGAAAGAGAGAGATGACAAACTAAAGGGAAACTAGTTCAAAACCTACTAGTTGTCATGAAAAATGGCCCTAAGGTTAGGATTGAGAAGGAAATTCTATCCTATTTGTTATCATGCAACAGATTCAACCTAATTTCTATTATCACTATCCTTAATCAAGGAAGTGATAATTCCTAAGGGAACATGTTAATGAAAAGAAAAGAAGCAACATACAATACTTGAATTGGAATGTGAATATGAATGGATGCACATGCAATGCAACATTACAAGCAAAGAAAGGACACCTCAACCTTTAATGCAAACAAGAGATACACAAAGAGAAAACACACAAGCAAGGGAGGAAATTGTGTGGGGTAAAGACCACCACAAGCTCATCTCAACCTTCAAATGTAAGTAAGAAAAAGAGTGCAAAACACACATTAAACAAGTGCAAACAATGCCCTAAGGCCTCCAATTTGAACATGGGATGAATCATAAACTAAATGAGAAGTGGTATAAGAAGAGAAAACATCCATGGTATCCCTTGTGTCACTCAACCAAAGTCTCATAATGACTTGTGCAACAGATGCACAAAAGGTGTCCTCATGGTTCACCATTCAAGTCAAGCTTCAAATACCTCCTAAGGAGGGATTGAGAAATTTTAAATGGTGCTCCAAGGTCCTTGGACAGAAAGGGAGATGAAAGAAGAATGTACATAATGAATTTGAAAAGGAACGTACAAGAAATTGCAAGAGAGTCATGTTAAGGAAGTGAAGATCATTCAACATATACACATTAAAAAACCTAAATGGAAATCCTAAAAGGAGGCCAAACTTAAACAATTTATGAACATGATCAAGGCCCAAAATTGAACATACAATCACCTTATTATGTCTACAACATGGATACACAAAGATATGATGCTCAAACAATTCAAGAAATGCAAATAAGATTCAAACTAGCACAAGTGTAGAGATGAAAATCATACAAGGGTGACCTAAAGTGTAAAATACCCTAAAAATAGTAAGCCAATCCTAAAAATTCCAAATAAATTCCTATGAGACCCCTCTGGTGTTAGGAACCAAGGGTCAAAGGAGGGGAGCCTAAGCCCTAACCTAGCTATGCCAATAGAAGGCAAATCCTAAGGGAAGTCCTATGAACTAGGCAAAAGGGAAGGTCCTAAAGATCAAGCCTAAACCCTAATCAAAATGTACCAAAAACAGAGAGAGAGAAAAGAATGAAATCAACCAACATATTAATGATGTGCACAAAAATTCCAGGCATTTATTTGAAGTTCTCATCATAAAAGAAAATCAAGAAAGAAGCAAGGCAATTTTAATTCAAACAAAACACTTCCAAATGAATTATTTCTTTTTAATTGAAAAATTATCCAGAAAAATTAAAATTAAAATTCATAAATTCAAATCGCATCTTGAAATACCTAAAAACATTTTTTATGCAGATAGCTAATCAAGGCCCAGTCCAATCAAGCATTTAATGAAACGCTGAGTTTTGGTGTAAGCTGGTTGGTCAAACTTTCAACTCTCGTGGAAACGCGCTTGTGGCTGTTGGATCGTTCAAAATCAATTAGTCTAATAAGATCAGGCAAGGACACATGGATGTGAATGTTTGAACATGAACGAGGGAGGGAAATTGCAGACGCTGGAGCACGGTGGCTCCGGTCGTCTTCTCCGATAGCATCAAACTTGCAGGTGTACCAAAACCTCACCAAAACTCACAAACTCTTAGCCTAAACTCATCTACTCTCTTCCTAGGTCACGAATCCATGGTTCTTGTCCACTAATTCATTCTAAATCAGCCAAAACGAATCAAAACAAAATTAAGAAATCTCCAACAATTGTCACGAAACTTCATTAAGCCTAACCAGAATCCATCTACAATGCTAGGAGATCATGAATATGCAAGAATGGCGTGTGATTATGGCATAAACAGAGTGAATTTTGGACAAGTGAGTTACCTAACGGAATAGCTCCGTTGGACCTTGAATACTTGCCAATTCTTGATGAAAACGATCCAGAAAGCTTCCACAATCTTCAATGGAGATGTCAGTGTGCTTAATTTTGCTTGAAACTGGCTGAATCCAAGAATTCGATTCTCACTTTCTCTTGCTCGTGTGTAACTATTTTCTCCCACAATTTTGCTCCAAAATCAATTCTGAGAGTTTGTGAATTATGCTGAGAATATATGTGATGGATCCAAATGCATAGAAAGCCCAATCCAAGCCTAGTTTGATCCAATGGAAATCCAAAATTTTGGTTATGCAAGCTTCACCATATGCAGGAAAATAGAGCTTTCGAGGCTTGTTTCTTCATTCATTTAGCTTGCTGGTAGTGTATATTGATCCAATGGCTAAGAATTGTTCCTCAATTTAATCTCATGGTGTGATTTTGATATGTTACTTCCATTTGAAGGAACTTTGAAATTGGACATGTTTTTGATCTCAAACTCCAATTCTGAAATTATCATCATGCTTAGTATGCCTTGTGGACTCAAAAAAATGCACCAACTTGATAAAAATTGGTCCAAAATGAATTTATTTGATTTTATGGCTTTTAATGCTTTTTCATGAAAATTTCCTCCACCAATCCAATGATAGGTTGATGTTTAATGATGAAAATGACCCCATTTGGAGCAACGTTGATGTTGGAAAAAGTTTCATTTGAGGTGTGCAAAGTTGTGAAATTGACCTATAATCAATAATGACCTATAATCAAAGTTCCCCAAAATACCCCTGCCTTGCAAGCTTCATATCTTGAGTTCTAGAATTCAGATGAAAGACTTCTAGTACTCAAAATAAAGCTAAGAACATGATCTACAAGTTTCATGTTAGGGTCAAGATGAGATGAGACTTGTATCTTGAGATATATGGTCTTGAAGTTAGGCACTAAATAGGGGATTTTACACTGATAAGCTTAGAAACCCTAGCTTAGCAACTTCTCACGCTCTTGATTCTTCTTGATTTGATCTTGGAATATCATCTTAGAAATCTCACCACAATATTCCATGATCACAAAGACTTGGAATTGAGTATTAATCTCCTTTAATTCAACAGTTGACTTAGGGTTAACTAGATGGAAACCCTAGCTGCACCACCTTGGACTGTGGCTCCTTATACTTGATATAATGACTTGCACAAGCCCCTCAATGACCCTCAAGACATCCAATGAGCTTATATAATGCTCTCCATCCATGACCATGGACTTAATATCATCTGATGACTTTCATTTGAACCCCAAGGTAGGAGATACACCAATCTTAACCATCCACTCCTTCAATGAGCTTTGACTTTCTTCTGATGGTGATAAGCACTTGATAGCTTGAATACAACCTCTTGCTAGGAACATCCCTCTCAATCCTCTGTAAATGGAAGATAGTATGCAAATGTTAATGCTACATGAATGCAATGAAACATAAACTAAGTAAAGAAAAGGTTGGGAAAATTTTGGGGTGCAACAGCTGCCCCTATTCAAACGACTTGAACCTGAATGGGTGAAAAGCAAACAACTTTTAAGCAATCAAGGTAAAAGGCGGTTGAATACCAACGAACTCGGAAATTTGCCAATCGCATAAATAAACTGCAAACTCTGATTGGGGGATTACAATCTCTGAAGATATCTGAATAATCACAAGAATGCTCCACTGGGGAAGAGAGGCTTAAACCAAACAACCCTGGCAGGGAGAAAAGAGAAACTTAACCAAGTAAATCTTCTCAGTGAAACAGTAATAGGATGAACGCATTCATCAATAGTCGCGTCATGGTATGGATACCATATAGGCTGAAGGGTAACCTTTCAAATTGCCGGAGTCTGGATACTCAACGTAAAACCGGAGCCTGGATGCTCGACGTAACAAATCGGAGCATGGATACTCAACGACATAGACCGAAGCCTATATGCTCAACGAAACAAACCGGAGCCTGGACGCTCAATGTAATAAATCGGAGCCTGGACACTCAACGTGATAAACCGGAGCCTGGACATTCAACGTGACAAACCGGAGCCTGGATATTCAACGTGACAAACCGGAGCCTGGATGCTCAACGAAATTGACCGGAGTCTGGGTACTCAACAGAAAAAAGAAACTCAATTAAAAAATTGGTAATTCGCCGGAGCCTGAATGCTCAACGTAAAACTGGAGTTTGAGTATTCAATGAAACGACCGGAGTCTGGATACTCAACGGGTGAAAGAATGCTCATCTGGACTTGCCATAGTCTAGCTACCACACGAATTAAGAAATCACATTTAAACCTGTCATGACTTAGATACCGTACATCGAATTATCGGAGCCTGAATACTCAACACAGTTGACCGGAGTCTAGATACTCAACGGGCGGATCGGAGCCTGGACACTCAATGTAATAGTCGGGATAAACCGGAGCTTGGACGCTCAACGAAATAAACGGGAGCCGAGCCTGGATGCTCAACGAAGATGGAAACTTCACTGGGGATTTATCGGAGTCTGGATACTCAACGGACAACACAATACCTCATAAATCGGATATTTACTGGAATCTGGATATTCAACGGAGAAGAAATATAACCACAAAACTTAACAGGATCTGATACCCAACTGACCTTTACCGGAGTCTGGATATTCACCAGAGAGAACGGTACCTCACGAATTGAAAATTCACCGGAATCTGGACATTCAACGGAGAAACCAGAGCCTGAACGCTCAACGTAATTGACCGGAGCCTAGATAATCAACGGACAAAGTAATAATGCCACCTGGGAAATCACCGGAGCCTGGACGCTCGATGCAATAATCGGAGCCGGAACGGTCAACGAAGGTTAACCGGAGTTTGGATACTCAACAGACGAAGAAATACTCATTAGAGTCTAGGTACCACAGGGTCTTTTTAAAAACATTGTTTCACAAAGCAACGAAATGAATCACATCACGAATTGCCATAGTCGGACTACCATACCAGGCCAAGAAATGCATCACAAGTTGAAAACTTGTCGGAGTCTGGATACTCAACGACATAGACCGGAGCCTGGATACTCAACGGACGAAGAGGACATATCACCAGTCTTAACAAGGTTTGAATACCAAGTGAGCCTTCTACCATATGACTAGCTGAAGTCTAAGGACACTGCTGGGGAATAATATGAGTCGGGGTCTGGATACCACGCGGGCTGAAAGAACACTTTTCAAATCATCGGGAACTGAATATTCAACGAACAAAACGAGTCGACGACACTTCTGGAGCCTGAATGCTCGACGCAATAAGGGATTCATCATGAATGGGGAATTTACCAGAGTCTAGATACTCGACGGAACTGACTGTAAATCTATTCATCAGGGTCTGGATACCCAACCAAATAAACTGGAGCCTGGATGCTCGACGTACTTGACCGGAGTCTGGATACTCAACGGACAAAAGGACCGGAGCCTGAATGCTCAATAAAATAAGCCGGAGCCTGAATGCTCAATGAAGGTTGACCGGAGTCTGGCCACTCAACGGACGAGGCAATAACAACACCCATTGTCAAGGTCTGCACGACCTACGGGCCATGATATCATTCATCTGTCAGAGACATACCTGCAAACAAAGAGGTAACATCCTAGCTTATGTTTCGTATGCAGATGTTTGAATATGGCGTAATGCTCCATACGAAATGGAAATGCTACGTGTTTGGGTAGATGCTATGCACGCATGCAAATGCAATGGAACCAACCCAGCAAAATAAATGCTGGAGACACAGAAACCACCATGCTGGGAAAGGAGAACGACCCTGCTGGGGATAGTTAGCACATGCCAGTAAACTGGACTTAAGCTAGGGAAGCAAGCCTTGAATAACTTCCTGAAAGAAATCTCCTGAATGACAAACGAACTCGTTGTGGAGATAGAACTGATCTGCCAGTCAGTAGTTCAACTCTGCTGAGGATTATATCAGATCCTGCTGAGGAAAATGCCATGAATGACCTTCCAGAATATAAACCTTCTGGAGAATAGGCGACCCTATCGAGGAAAAAGAACCACACATGGGAACCCCTCCGTCCGCTGGAGAATCAACGACTCTGCGAGGGATAACGATCCACCTCCCGAGATTAACCACGCTTTACTAGGAACATCAGCTCTGAATAGCCTGCCAGAATATCACATTCTGGGGAACAGGCACCTCTGCCGGAGAAATGATCGCGACTTTCTATGTCTAATACAACCTAACTGCAAGTGCACAGTCTATCGCGTAGTAATAATAGATATCGATCCCACAGGGACTCGTAATCAAACTAGTGTTCTCGGGAGTTACTATGTTTAGCTAGGTAGAAGATGTTTAAGGGAATAAGATTGTCACTAAAAGGGAACTAAGAATGCTACTTAGATTATAATTGATTGAATTGATATGCAGTAATTGTGTTCTTCAGGGATTTGACAAGTTACCGGTGTATGAAATAATTTTTAGAGTTTATTTAAGCAGAAAATGGTGATTTAAAGACTCTCGCCTCACGATGGTTATTGACGCTAATCATAATTCTAAGGGCCAAACGTACACTTTCGTATCCCATTCGGGGTTTAAATTATTTTTTGGAAATCTCTAAGTTCTAATTCATTTTAAAGTGCTTTCGTTGTTATTAAAATGAATGACTAGTCTTTACTATCTGATCTTACCGCAGTTTTCGCTTGTTGGTTCGTATCTTAATTAATTTCCCACTTTCGTGGCAAAACTACTTTTAAATAAGTTCTCGCTTTCGCGACGAAGTTTATTCAGTAAATCAATTTTAAACACTCAGACCATAAATTACTTTTGAAAAGACAGTTTTTCAACCGGTTATTATCAAATCCCTTTCGAATTATTACTACATATCTGTCGCTTTCGCGAAAATAAGGTGCCGGCATGACAGAAGAGTCGCCACCTTTCGTTATTTATCCCTCAGAGCGGGAAAGGAAACGATCGGAAAAACCTGACGAATAAGGGTAAGACAAGGCCATCGCAACCATTGTCTGGGTTCGGGAGTCGGTTACGCAAGGGGAAGGTATTAGCACCCCTCACGTCCGTCGTACTCGACGGGATCCTCGCTTGTTTGTTTACTTGGACGAGTTGGTTTTATTCTATCTACCTATCAAGGCTGGCTGAAAAAGAAAATAAAAATGACTCGGCAAAGCGTCGCACTTTATGCCTACGTATTCTCATCAGAGAATGAGAAATAAGAGTCAACGTAGTTCGGCCTACGAAGGGTTATGGGGGAAGGTAGCTCGCCAAGACTTCGCCATCTTGTGCCTACGTACTCTCAACAGGCATGAGAGATCAGAGCTCACGTAGTTCGGGAAACTACGGTTTACTTCCTGTTTTTTACGAAAGAAGTGTTTTTTATTGTGTTTGCGATTTCAACCGCACTAGAGACTATGACCTGAGAGTGAATGCGTCGCATGTCACCCAAAGGGTACCATACTAAACATTCAGACTGTGGAAAAGCAGCTCTCCCACAATCCTTTCTCAGATAGCTTAAGGCTCGTAACGTACGAAAGAAATCATTCATGATTACTGTATCTTAAACTGTTTTGAGATGAGAAGAGAACAGGCCCAACTAGGAGGGAGACTATCAAGTCCTACTGTTATCATGCCATGGATTCATCCTATGGTTGAGGTTTGAACAGGGAACTCCTAGATGTTGTCATGCATAGGTTTCAACCTAAAAGTCTATCATCAAATCCTTATCAAAGGAAATGAGAGTCCTAAGGGATCATGTCAATGATACACCGAAACAGACAAAGCATCAGCTTAACAGTAAAATGCATGCAATGCGTGTGAGGGAGGAAATGTGTGTGGGGCTTCAGCCTCCATAAGCTCGTCTCAACCTCAAGCCAGTCATGAAATAACAGTAATCATACTGAAAAATAAACAACATGCTATCAAGCAATAAACAGTAAACTGCAATCATACAGATAAAACGAAACGAAATGCCATCAGGCGAACAAACCACATGGGCAAGGGAGCTGGGCTCTACCGAATACGCGCAAGAAAAGCCACACAATAACAGTACAAGCAGAGGGAGCAACTCAACCTCTAATGCAAGCATGCTCCTAGACTGAACTTATTCTAGATGAACTTATTCTAATGCAACAGACAAATTAGACAAAACACACAATACAGAAAAGAAAAACAGAAGAAAGTCTCAGCTCCTCCAGCAGCAACTCAGTCTTCAGACTTCAATTACTAATTGCTTTCCAGGTATCAACCCTACAACATGAGTATCAACTCATCTTCTCCCTTAAGCTTCAGCTTCTTTGATCAGCTCCACCTTCAGGCTTCACTATCTTCAGGGATCTTCAGGTATCAACTTGATCTTCACAAAGTCTTCAGACTTCAACAATCTTCAAGGAATCATACTCTTCAAAGCTTCAGCTTCTATCTTCAATGACTTTTAGATCTTCAATCAAGTCTTCAATACTTTCCATTGCTATCTTCAACAACCCAAATGCTCCATCAAACAAGATTCAGTCAACAAGATGAAGTGAGAATGTTAAAGTGCTCACTGACTTCCAAAGGATGCCATTGAGGACTTAACATCAAATGGAAAGGCTCTCTCAAAGTTCTACCTCATAGGGCAAGGTCACTAATCCCTCCAAAGGAGAGAGGTGAACACCCTTAAGGGACTTTATGTCATAGAGAAGGAAGGAGGTGAACAAGACACTCCTTGTTTATTGAATGGAATTATTCTATCTAAAGCTCTACCTATGCACTTATGATCCTATAAACAGGACAAACAAAAGCTAACTAAACTCCTCTACAAGGTCTTCAAAGTCTCAATGGTGATCCACAAGGTCTTCAACTCAATCTTCAAGGCTCACCCACTCAAAGGAGAAGAAAAGAAAGCAAAACAATACAAACTATGCCTTCAAGCAACACACATACTAACCATACATTCAAAAATCAATTAAAAATACTAAAACACCATATAATATTCTAGAAAAATTCTAGGGGATTCTATACATACTTACCCTTAACCCATATATTCCCCATACACTAATTTGGCCTATAAACCCCAAAACAAAATTGTTCAAATCTACTTATACAACCTAAAACCCTAATTTGAGTACACTAATGCTAGCCTAAACAAACTAATCAAATTTTAACCTAAAAATCATGAATTAAATCCTATAGGAACTATGATTCAATATCTAACTATGCCAAATAGAATGGCTCAAAAATCCTAAGGGAAAGTCCTAAAAGAAATTATACAAAATTGAGTCTCAAACTAACCATATTAAAAAGGCTGTTTAAATGAAAAATATACTAAAAATATTAAAAGAAAATAAAATGAGAATTTTATTTATTTACATTTTTCTAGACATGATTATTAACATATGGAAAAAACGAGCATTAAAAAATATTAATTTTTCATTTTTATATGATTTTTATAAAATGCAAACAATAAAAGAAATTAAAAAAATTAAAAGAAAATGAATTAAAGGGGAGGGGGTGTCATTAGAAGGGGCGCCCAGTTGTTTTAATGGAATGGGCCAGGAAAGGGTGGTGCGCGTAGCACTTTGGCAGGCCCAGGTGCGTTATCAGAAAATCAAAATGGAAATTAAAGAAAAATAAACAGGAGCGCGGTGTATTTAGCAGGTTTTTCCAGTTCAAAATGGGATTTGGGTCGTGCGAGGGGTGCGAGTATCACAATTCATTAAAGCCCAGGATCTCCAATAAATTAAACGCCGCGTTTGGCTGAGGAGGTTTCCCTCCGCTTTTTGATTTGAATAGCAGCCGTTGGATTGGGTTAAATGGTCAACTAAACGGAATAATCCAACGGCGGATAACCCGTCTTCTCCAAACCTCCATTAGGGTTTGTGCAAGCGACGCCATGAACGTACCTCTTCCCCCTCTCGGTTCTCTCTCATATCTCCACCAAACGCAGTGCTGTAAAGAGAAATTTTGCTCAGTTTCTCGAGAAGAATACAACCATGTTGATAGTTTCCATTAAATCTCATCCAAGCATCAAACCCGATACCCCCAACTCCATGAATACTCCAACCTCAAGCTTAATATTTTTCCAGTTTCTTGATATCAAAACACTCCCCTCATTGCCCTAATCACTCTAAGCTATAGCTTGTGGATTAACACTCAATACTCATCTAGTTCTTGCTCATTAAAGTTTCATGTCAAATTCTCAAACTTCATGGAATGTGCTCTAAACTTCCAGCAATGATCCTTACATGGTCACTAATAATCATATGCTAACCACATGGCCTAAAAGTGCTTAAATAAAGAGATGGAATAGATTTTGAAAAACCTGTTCTTGATGATGGCAGGGGTAGTTCTACTCCTCTTCAAGCCTTGAAACCCTCCATGATTACTCTTTTCTCGATGATGATCTTTCTGTTTGCAAAAAGTGTGGTGTTGCAAGCTTGAATCTTGAGTTTGAGTGCAATTTGCATTCTTTGCAACGTCTTCACCAAAGCTTCAAATCTCCATGGATCTTCCTCTAACTTGATATGCCCTTGTTCATCATGATCAGAATGAAAGGTTTGTGGAGAAGAGAAGAATGAAAATGGGAGAGAATGAGAGTTTGTTATGATTTTGCAAATGGAGGAATTTCACTTTCTTGCACTCTAATCTCACCACTCACTATTAACCATCACCAACCTTTCCTCATTATGATCTAACCTTTAAATAATAATCAAAAGAACTTTCTAGAATCATCTAGAAAGCCCTAGAAAATCATGGAAAATCTCATGTAGTGGCATGTTGTAACATCTCATATCTCATGTGCCAAGCCTTTAATTTGTGCCAAAATCTCCTTACAAGAGATATTGAGAAGGAATATGATGAAAAACAAGCATTGCCTTTGCTTTATGTGAAGTTTCTCAAGTTGCCTTATGATGCAAGAATCAAAATTACAAAGCAACATCCATTTTAAGACCTCAAATCAAAATTCTACTTGAACCATTGTTTTTAAAATGATGTTTGGATTCAAAATGACATATTGGATGACCTATTTTGGATTTGTGGATCTCTCAAACCAAAATTCCATTTCAACTTCTTTAACTTATAAGCCATTTTAGGTCATTTTTGCCCAATCATGAAAATCCTTGCTACAAGCTTTTTTAATAACTCATGACCTCTTTTATAGGCTTAAAATCCCATTTTGAACAACTTTTATGTTTTGAGTTTTTTCATTTGAGGCTTGGAAATAGGAGATATGGCCTTTTCTTAAAATGACCTATAATCACCAAATGACCAAAATACCCCTGTCTTGTTTAAACCATAAGTTGAGTTCTACAAATCCTATAAAGGACTTCTAGTACTCTATAGAAAGCTAAGAAGATGCTCTTAAACATTCATGTTGACCAAGAGATCATAGGAATCATCCTACTAGGGAAACAGTTGTCTGCAAGTTGGGTGACTTTCAAGGACCCAGATTCACACACCTCAGATGACCTGTAATTTGTCAAAACCATAACTTGAGCTCTGCAAATCCCATCAAGGAGTTCTACCACTAAAATTAAAGCTAAGAACAAGCTCTAAAACATTAATGTTGTGGGGAAGATGAGATATCAATCACATCTTGAGCTAAAACTGCCTGGAAGATGGGGATCAAACTAGGGTTTTTTTCACTGCCCATCCTTAGAAACCCTAACTTAAAACTTCTCAAACTCCTCAATCATGATGAGTTGGTCTAGGAATCATCTTTATAACATCTCCATACATCATTCCCTGATCTCATGGCCCTTGGATTAGGTCTCAGCCTTCTCCAAATCTTCAGCTGACCTAGGATTGACCCAGTCAAAACCCTAATTCTACCATTCATGGTTGAATCTTCTGAATTCTTGCACAATGAACTCTCTGGGCTTCATGATGGCTTTCAATACATCTCATAGACTTTCTTAAAGCTTCAAGTTCATTCTCAAAGTCTCAGAACCATCTGAGGAGCACCCACAACTCTCAAGCTATGAAGCACACAACCTTGGTTTCAACCAATTCTTCTGAGAATCTCCTGAACTTTCTGATGAAGGTAACAACTTTCAAACACTTGATAGGTAAATAAATGTTGGTCAAATTTTGGGGTGCAACAGCTGCCCCTATTCAAACGGCTTGAACCTGACTGGGTGAGAAGCGAACGACTCTCAGCCAATCAAGGTGCGAGACGGTTGAATACCGGTAAACCCGAAAATTTGCCAACTGCATGAGCACACGATACTCTGCGGGGAACAAATCTTCGAATACTGCAATACTAGCTGCACGGTAACTATCTGGAGAAATACTGATCTGACACCACCGTCAGTTATCCACATTAACTTCTTCTGATATTGCCTTCAGACAACCAAAACATCCAACATCACCGCTGGAGAACTAAATCTGGCATACCCAACATCGCCGCTGAATCTGACATCGTCGCTGGAAGCAAACATCATTATGAGAGACACTCGACATCGCCGCCGTTCAAACATCATCTCTGCTGGGGATTTAAAGAGCCTGACCTCGCCGTCAAACAAACATCCGACATCGCCGCCGGAAACAAACATAATCTGACCTCGCCGTCAAACCAAACATCCAACCTCGCCGTCGAACAAAATACAACACTGAACAAATCTAACCTGGGGGTCGCCCCTGGTAAATGGAACAACAGGTACACTTGCGTATTTGAAACTACTCCGCTGGAGATGAGAGACTCAACCGAGCACGCTCTGATCTGGGGGTCACCCTCAGAACCATAACGAATATCCGAATACTACTGCACACTGCCCACCGTAGAACTTCAACATCAAAGACATATGAAACCCTGGCCCCTGGCCACTTCCAGCTTCAGCTAGAAAAGATCTTCAAGTACTTCTGAAGATAAGCATCCTTGGCCTCCAAGGATGTAAACTTTTGCCTGTCGGCAACTCTGCAGGAGGTATCTTCGACTTCAATCTAAAGAAATGGTCCTTGGCCTTCAAGGATACATGGATCTGCCTTCAGGCAGCTCCGCCTCTGCTATAGAGTATCCGAGACTTCAGTCAGGGATATACTTCGGCCTTCAGTCCGAAAAATGAATCCTAGGTCATTCATGACCTTGGGGATAACCTTGCCTTCAGGCACCTTCGCTTCAGCTTGGGACATCTGTGACTTCAGTCAGAGAAGTGGTATCCTGAGCCATTCATGACTCTTCGGGGATTCAATCACTTTGCCTTCAGGCAAACTCCATTTCAGCTGGAGAAACATCTTCGACTTCAGTCAGAAGAGAAAAAAAAACTATTCATTCGATCGCAATCAATCATCACCTCAGGATAACTGACTTGGTCTTCAGACCAACACGGATCACCTTGTTATATCTACAAACTTTGGAACCTTGTCTTCAGCCACACGTTGATTCATCAACAAGGAATCTAAACTCACAGGAACCTTCTGATATCGCCTTCAGGCGTTTACGAAGTCAATCTTCAGATTAGACATCACTGTTGGAGCAGACATATCACGCTGCTATTCTCTTGACATCCTGTCAAGTCGTTGCTAAATAAAAGCAAACATGTCGGGTCATCGGACGTAATCACCAGGTTAACAACTCTGTTGAGGAGAGAGGAATGAGGGTTCACCCAAACAATCCTGACGAATCACTGGGGAAAAGGAAGAAGGGTTCACCCAAACAACCTTGTAGACTTTGCTGCAGAAAGACGAGAGAGTTCACCCAAACGACTTCAACAACTGCTGGAGAATAACGAAAGAGCTCACTCAGACGATTCCTACCAACTTTACTGTGGAGCAAATACTTCTGTTCGAGAGCACGGTAACCACCTGGTTCATGCTTCATATGCAAATGCTGGAAAAATGGGCGTAATGCTCCGCGCGAAACGGAATGCTACGCTTTTGAGTAAATGTTATGCAATCATGCAAGGAAATGCCCCAGCAAAATAAATGCTGGGAAGAGGAATCATCCACTCGGGGAGAGTAACCAATCTACTGAGGGGGAGCTACCCTTCAAGGGAGCTGCATTTTCTGCCCATCTCAACTGGACTTACACTTGAGGATGACGGACTCCTTCGGAGAAAACAACACATCAGGCTGATCAACACACTATCCTCTGCTATACTCTGCATGGGGAAAGCGATAAATGCCCTGAACGGCTCTCTGGGAAACGACCCTTCTGGGGAACATAGCCTTCAGACTACAAGACACTCATGTCATTAAGTCCTCAAACTCACGGGGATAAACAAACTTCTGCTTGATGGAAAATCCTTCAGGATCCTCTTGGGGAAACATTTCATCTACCACTCATGGTTGTGCTCGGCTGGGGATATCAATCTACCTGCCTGCTGCTAGGGAAGTGCCAATCACCTGCTGGGGAAAAGACCTCCACTCTGTTGGGGATTCCAGAAATCATCCTGGACAACTCTTGTTAGGGACAAACCAATCACGGCTTGAGCGGCTTCCAAGGGCTCGGCTCTCTTGGAGTTTCAGGCATTGTCCTGGGTGATCTTCGTCGGGGACGCTACTGGGGAGCTCAAGAATCATCTTAAGCAAACAACTCGGGAAACTGCGCTGGGGATCCCCCAAAACATCTTGAGCAAATGACCCTGCTGAGGGATTCGAGAATCATCTCGAACTGAAGACTTCGCTGGGGATCTCGAAAATCATCTTGAGCGAGCGACTGTGGGGATTACACCGGGGTCTTTAAGAATCATCTTAAGAAAGCGACCTCGTTGGAGAGAATATCAGGAATCGTCCTGAGCAACTGATCCTTCGGCTGAACACCTGTAAAACAAGAATGATAATAACCTAGATCATGTTTATGATGCATACGCTTCTGCGCCATGCCCCACACGGTGGAAATGCTATGCGCTTATGCTAAATGCTATGCAATCATGCACAATGCTATGTAATCATGCACAATGCTATGCAATCATGCACAATGCTATGCAATCATGCACAATGCTATGCAATCATGCACAATGATGCGATCCCGTCAGCAAAATAAATGCCGGAGGGGAGACCCTCCTGTCAAGGAGAAAGAACTACTCAGGTAGAGGAATCATCCTGCTGAGGAGAACGTGGACATGCCAATATCGACTGGACTCCGTCTGGGGAATTGATCTTCGGTTGACTGCTGCAGGGAAAACAACTTCAGTTGATCTGCTGCAGGGGAACGAAGCTTTACGAGAAAGGACCTGCTGAAGGAAAGCGATATCAATCGCGAGAATAAACTGTGTGGCCGCCATGGCTACTTTTCTGGGGATGATAACTCTGTGGGGAAACAACTTCAGCTGCTCGACGCTCCACTGGGGAAAACCAATCATGATCTGATCACCTTCCAAGGACTCGGCTCTCCTGGACATCTGCAAACTCGGCTGAGGAAGGAGAAGTCATTCTGCTTCGCTGGAGAGAGTGCGACTCTGGGGAAATACAGCATCAGCTGTTCAATATCTGCTAGGGAACATCCATTCAAGGTCCCAACTGCTTCCAAGGATTCGGCCCTCCTGGGGGTTTGCGAACTCAGCCGGGGAGAGAAATCATTCTACTTCACTGGAGGGTACGACTCTGATGAGGAATTCCAATTCCACTAGGGAAGAAAGAATCATCTGACTTTGGGGAGAATACAACTCTGCAGAGGAATACAACATCAGCTGTTCCAACACTCTACTGGGGAAGGAGAAGTCATTCTACTTCGGGAGAAAATACGGCTCTGGTGGAGAATTTCAATTCCGCGGGAGACTTCAGTCTGGCACCATCAGTTACTGCATATGTCGGCGCAAGAATAGCTTCCTGCGAATCCTGCACTTGTGACCTGGTGCTGGGGGAGACACCTGCTTCGGTGACTTTACTGGGGAAAACACGAGTTTCGGTACCCAAACATTTCTTATGAAATCTGCACTTGTGACCCGGTGCTGGGGAACATGAGCTTCGGCCCTTGACTCAGCTGATGAGGTGACGTTCCTTCAGGATGCGTCTGCTTGGGGAAGAGAATCCTCTCTTCCTGGGGAAACATATCAATGCTCACTGTTCTGCGTTCAGACTTTGCGGCGGAGAGACTATTGAACTCTGCTGGAGAAGGAGGCCCTGCTTCGGGGATATCAACCCTGGTCTGCTGAGGGTGATCTTGACCCTAATCTGATAAGGGATAAACGCCATCTCAATTTGCTGCAGTCTCAAACTGTACAGGGGGAACAACCTCCAACCGTACATCTCTGCTGAGAAACGATCCTGGTTCAACAACGTCAACACAGGGAATACCGGCTACCAATCATGGAGCCAAGTAACAGGTTAGGCTGTAGGATAACAATCCGATGACAACAAGGCTTCTTCAGAAGGCTCAGGTTTTGGAGGGGTAACGGCGCGATTCCCTGACACTCAATTCTTGCTAGGGAGAATAAGCTCATTTGAACAACTTGCCCCAATCCGACTTTTGGGAGATAATTCATTCTGAACCGAAACAACTGGCAACAAGACAATCTTCAGAGGGCTTGCTCCAACATCTGCACAACGGAAGGATTCATCCTCCACTAATCAACTCTCAGCATGGTCGGCTTCAATATCTCTGAAGTAGTTTGCCCCTGAACGAGCGATGAGCGACTCAATATGCTCTGATCGAACACTGGAGGGATCTGCCCTCAAATTGCAAGAATTCTGGATAACTGCCCCTGATTGGGTCTCGAGAAGATTCTCTTCCGACCAACTGCTCCTTGCATAAACTGCCCCATAATCAACTGATGCTCCGGGACTTGTCCTCAGACAAACTGATTCCAAACTCACAGGAAGTCATTGCCCCAAATTCACAGGGCTTCACAGCACACCATTCTGATCCAGACCTCTGACGATTCAGTCCTGATTGACTATTCCCTGTTGAAGTTCCTCCGTATCAGCTATTGACCTGCAACTAAAATTGTTTATTCACGAATGGTAATTTTAATGCAGTGTTCATGCGAATTTCGAAAAAATGTTGTACTGTCACTCATTTACGTGTCATGCTAGTGAGTGACGAATGAACCAAAGAGTTCAAACGTAGTGCTGATGTGATCAGTGAAAAATGCAATAAGGATATGATTAGCAAATCATGAAGGAGTCAGATTACTCAACCTTATCGTAATGCGCTTTCAGAATAAACCCTGCCTCAATTAGGTCTTTTAAGGGTTGTATCATGGTCGGGTTCACGGTTCGTGAAACAAAGGATATTTGGCTCAAATTATGATTTGTACCCACCCCTTCTACGTGATGTTCTCCAATCCTAAAGTCCAGTTAACTTGGGTCGAGCGCTCGCCTCTTCGAGAGGTATGTTGAACATTGGGAACAACTGGTTAAAGAATTCACAAGGTGTTTCGGAGTGACAGTTACTCTTTTTTCGTTTTCGGTGTCTGTGTCTACACGACTTTGTCCTTGTTTGAGGGTTTTTCTTTTTTATATCCTTTCTTTTTCGTTCTTTTGATTCCCTAACTTTTGCCTGGACTGACTCTTCAGAGTTCTTTTCGACTTTCTTTTGAAGTCCAGCGGGATGCCCTGATTTTTTTGCCTAAGTATTTGCTTTCTAGCTTTTCTTTTTTACTTAGCGGGCTTTCTTATTTCTTTTTTCTTTTGGAACGAGTCGTGCGACACTGATTGTCTTGATTACTCCGAAAGGGTTATAACTGTTTCACTCCTGGTTGGTGAGGTTTAACCATTGTGGTTGATGAGGTACGACCTCTGGAGAGGAATATGATGTGATTGGTCCTTGAAGGACAACACTCCTCTATAAGACTTGAACGCTCGATCAAGCTGACTGACAACTACCCTGCCCCGGGTTAAGATGTGAGGGTTAGAAAGTCCGAATGAAACTCCTACTTCTCGGCTCGAAGTGGTTAACAAGGGATTCTCTTCCTTATCTCTCCGGTGTTTAGGGATTTGAAACAATGCCTTATACGTCATCGGCAAGGTTTTATCTGAAAGCAATACGATCATTGGCTATGAGTATTCAGTTTCATCATCCTCCCTCCAATCTTTGCTAATCATAGTGATAAAGCAGAGTAAATAAAATGCAAGTGTCAGTGCAATGCAGTAAATGAGTGACAATGACATAACTAATTCAGAAGAATGCATAGTCACTTTATTAATATTACCATTCGAAACATACAATGTTTAACAGCAAGTAGTAACTAACAGAAAAGAAATTACAAATGCAAATGGTAAAAAAAATCTGAGGACTGCCAATGCTGAGGACGTCTGCCTGTCTGGACCACTGGCCTCTGGAAATAACCCTCTGGATCTGCGAGCTCAAACAGCTGAGAGGTTTTCACGCACAACCAAGACTCCATCTGGGAAGAAAATACACCCTTGGTCGATCAATTGTTGCACTTTCGCCTGGAAAGCCTTGCAATCTTCAGTTGAATGCCCCGGAGATCCACCATGGTAGCCACACTGCGCATGAGGATCGTACCCTGGAGGGTAAGGCTCTGGCACGGGCTTGAGAGCTTTCGGTTCCACCAAAGAGTTCTGAATCAACTGTGAGAGAATCTGGCTATACGGCACAGGCACTGGACGAAAAGAAGCATTTCTTCGTTCTAAGTGGTTGCGAGGCCTCTTTTGATCCTGGTGCTGGTATTCTTTCCGCCTAGGGGCAAGAGGTCGTCGTTTCTGAGTGGCAATGGTCCCTTGTTTAGGCGCTTGCGTCCTTGAACTTGATCCAGGTAGAAACTGCGAGCGAGGCGATGCAATCACCAAAGGTCGCGGGACATATTCAAGATCTTTCTCAGCTTCAGGCAAAGGAGTGGAATCATTCACCTCTTCTGCAGGGTACGGGATGAACTTTCCCGATGCTCTCATGCCGCCCGGCACAAGCCTAATTGTCCTTGAGTCAATAAGGTCTTGAATCTTATTCTTGAGAGCCTTACATGTTTCAACATGGTGCCCTGGTGCTCCTGAGTGGAAATCACAACGTGTGCTGAGATCAACGTCTGGTGACACGTCATCTGGTGGATCCGAGGTCCGAAGCTTGAGAACACGGTTCTGAACCAACCGTGGCAACAGCTGGGCATAACTCACAGGTATTGGGTCCACAGCTCTGTCCAGTAGCTTCTTCTTTTGATAATGACCTTCAGGGTTATTCTGAGATGCCTGGCGCGGCTGCTGGCGAGACAGGCCTCGAGCTTCATGCTGTGTAGAGGATCTATGAGATCCATTTGGCTTCGGCACAGGTGGCACTGACGGTAACGGAGGAAGCACTTTGGTCTCCTCCTTGGGTGCTTGACCACTCTCCTTTTTTAGCATACTTCTCACCACTCCCATGAGAAAGCTCAACTGATTCTACAGCTGCTGATTCTCTTCTCTGAGTACTTGCTGGTCCAGACGCACTGCCTGTATGTCATTCATGACCTGCCCCAACTGGCTTTGGATTTTCCCCAACTCAGCTTGTACCTGCTCCATTAGTCTGAGTTGCTTGATTCTGAGTCAAACCTGCAAACACAAGGGTTAGAAGGCAAGCCCCGGCTTCTGCCATGCAAGAGGGATTATGCTAATGCCATGGGTGTCTGTACGTTTAGGAGATCACCCCTAATTCTGGTGTCAACGTGCCAACATAGTGTCAATGCAATGATAAGACTGGATCCATTCATGGAAGAAAATATCTCATATTGCTCGGGACACCAGAATCAGGGTACGAAATGCGCTTGCAGCACAGACACATGCTAATGGAATGCAAACATGAATATGCGAGCTAATGCAAAATGCAGGCATGCAATGATATATCCAGGTAACTGCTGTGGAGATTCTGTGTCAACAATCGCTAATGAGAAGAAAACCCCGGTGTAAGACCACTAATCTGATCTGCTAAGAACGACCTTCTGACAGGACCATATATATAAGATCAAAATTCTGCTCTGTCAAGAACAAATGTATGGTCAAAAAACGTCCGCTGATGAAGTCTTCAGACCCCAAATCAAAAAATCTGCCCTATCAAGAACAAACATACAGCTACTAATGAGATCTTCAGACCCCACTCAAAATCTGCCATTTCAAGAACAAACAACATCTGCTGATGAGATCTTCAGACCTCACTCAAAATCTGCCCTATCAAGAACAAACAACATCTGCTGATGAGATCTTCAGACCTCACTCAAAATCTACTCTATCAAGAACAAACAACATCTGCTGATGAGATCTTCAGACCTCACTCAAAATCTTCCCTATCAAGAACAAACAACATCTGCTGATGAGATCTTCAGACCTCACTCAAAATCTGCCCTATCAAGAACAAACAACATTTGCTGATGAGATCTTCAGACCTCACTCAAAATCTGCTCCCTCCAGAACAAACCACTGATGATAATACTCTGATCAAAACCTGCTCTATCAAGAACAGACAAACACCCGGTGATAAGATCCTCTGATCAAAAACTTGCTCTGTCAAGAACAGACGAGTCTGCAACTGAGAAACCCTGGTACCAACATAGCTGATTCACTGTCAAGAAAACCAGGTAGTCTGAAGGTCAAAGTTTCCTGCAATGAACCCAATCCCACTCACAGGTATGGACCTAAACTGACTCAAGGTACGGCATCCTATGCGTTCATCAGCGTCACAGACTTTCAAAACTGATGATACGATTCCCAGAAGGAGTGGCATCATCAAGTCTTGAAGAGGCCTCACTTAGCTGAATCACAAATGATCGGTCCCCAGAGTCGACAATCCACCAAACCAGCAACCGTCTCAACCCAAAGGGTTGAAAGTGAAGCCAACCGGATGAACCTCGTCTGAGCATGGATTTCATGAGACACTAGTGCCTGCAAAGCAAGCACGCGCCCACTAATTTCCACTCTAAGTCTATGGTGCACTCAAGCCTGGGTCTGGCTTCTCACTCATCAGAACTCCCCTCCCACAACAGCACAAATAATCATATTATACTGAAAATAAAATGCGGGAAATAAAGTGCGAGAAGTAAACATGCGATAAATAAACGCAACCCAACAAGCAAACACACAAACGGTAGGATTGACTCTCGCAGGGAACCGTTGGATTCCCCAGCAGAGTCGCCAGCTGTCGCTTTCGCGAAAATAAGGTGTCGGCATGACAGAAGAGTCGCCACCTTTCGTTATTTATCCCTCAGAGCGGGAAAGGAAACGATCGGAAAAACCTGACGAATAAGGGTAAGACAAGGCCATCGCAACCATTGTCTGGGTTCGGGAGTCGGTTACGCAAGGGGAAGGTATTAACACCCCTCACGTCCGTCGTACTCGACGGGATCCTCGCTTGTTTGTTTACTTGGACGAGTTGGTTTTATTCTATCTATCTATCAAGGCTGGCTGAAAAAGAAAAGAAAAATGACTCGGCAAAGCGTCGCACTTTATGCCTACGTATTCTCATCAGAGAATGAGAAATCAGAGTCAACGTAGTTCGGCCTACGAAGGGTTATGGGGGAAGGTAGCTCTCCAAGACTTCGCCATCTTGTGCCTACGTACTCTCAACAGGCATGAGAGATTAGAGCTCACGTAGTTCGGGAAACTACGGTTTACTTCCTGTTTTTTACGAAAGAAGTGTTTTTTATTGTGTTTGCGATTTCAACCGCACTAGAGACTATGACCTGAGAGTGAATGCGTCGCATGTCACCCAAAGGGTACCATACTAAACATTCAGACTGTGGAAAAGCAGCTCTCCCACAATCCTTTCTCAGATAGCTTAAGGCTCGTAACGTACGAAAGAAATCATTCATGATTACTGTATCTTAAACTGTTTTGAGATGAGAAGAGAACAGGCCCAACTAGGAGGGAGACTATCAAGTCCTACTGTTATCATGCCATGGATTCATCCTATGGTTGAGGTTTGAACAGGGAACTCCTAGATGTTGTCATGCATAGGTTTCAACCTAAAAGTCTATCATCAAATCCTTATCAAAGGAAATGAGAGTCCTAAGGGATCATGTCAATGATACACCGAAACAGACAAAGCATCAGCTTAACAGTAAAATGCATGCAATGCATGTGAGGGAGGAAATGTGTGTGGGGCTTCAACCTCCACAAGCTCGTCTCAACCTCAAGCCAGTCATGAAATAACAGTAATCATACTGAAAAATAAACAACATGCTATCAAGCAATAAACAGTAAACTGCAATCATACAGATAAAACGAAACGAAATGCCATCAGGCGAACAAACCACATGGGCAAGGGAGATGGGCTCTACCGAATACCCGCAAGCAAAGCCACACAATAACAGTACAAGAAGAGGGAGCAACTCAACCTCTAATGCAAGCATGCTCCTAGACTGAACTTATTCTAGATGAACTTATTCTAATGCAACAGACAAATCAGACAAAACACACAATACAGAAAAGAAAAACAGAAGAAAGCCTCAGCTCCTCCAGCAGCAACTCAGTCTTCAGACTTCAATTACTAATTGCTTTCCATGTATCAACCCTACAACATGAGTATCAACTCATCTTCTCCCTTAAGCTTCAGCTTCTTTGATCAGCTCCACCTTCAGGCTTCACTATCTTCAGGGATCTTCAGGTATCAACTTGATCTTCACAAAGTCTTCAGACTTCAACAATCTTCAAGGAATCATCCTCTTCAAAGCTTCAGCTTCTATCTTCAATGACTTTTAGATCTTCAATCAAGTCTTCAATACTTTCCATTGCTATCTTCAACAACCCAAATGCTCCATCAAACAAGATTCAGTCAACAAGATGAAGTGAGAATGTTAAAGTGCTCACTGACTTCCAAAGGATGCCATTGAGGACTTAACATCAAATGGAAAGGCTCTCTCAAAGTTCTACCTCATAGGGCAAGGTCACTAATCCCTCCAAAGGAGAGAGGTGAACACCCTTAAGGGACTTTATGTCATAGAGAAGGAAGGAGGTGAACAAGACACTCCTTGTTTATTGAATGGAATTATTCTATCTAAAGCTCTACCTATGCACTTATGATCCTATAAACAGGACAAACAAAAGCTAACTAAACTCCTCTACAAGGTCTTCAAAGTCTCAATGGTGATCCACAAGGTCTTCAACTCAATCTTCAAGGCTCACCCACTCAAAGGAGAAGAAAAGAAAGCAAAACAATACAAACTATGCCTTCAAGCAACACACATACTAACCATACATTCAAAAATCAATTAAAAATACTAAAACACCATATAATATTCTAGCAAATTCTAGGGGATTCTATACATACTTACCCTTAACCCATATATTCCCCATACACTAATTTGGCCTATAAACCCCAAAACAAAATTGTTCAAATCTACTTATACAACCTCAATCCCTAATTTGAGTACACTAATGCTAGCCTAAACAAACTAATCAAATTTTAACCTAAAAATCATGAATTAAATCCTATAGGAACTATGATTCAATATCTAACTATGCCAAAAAGAATGGCTCAAAAATCCTAAGGGAAAGTCCTAAAAGAAATTATACAAAATTGAGTATCAAACTAACCATATTAAAAAGGCTGTTTAAATGAAAAATATACTAAAAATATTAAAAGAAAATAAAATGAGAATTTTATTTATTTACATTTTTCTAGACATGATTATTAACATATGGAAAAAACAAGCATTAAAAAATATTAATTTTTCATTTTTATATGATTTTTATAAAATGCAAACAATAAAAGAAATTAAAAAAATTAAAAGAAAATGAATTAAAGGGGAGGGGGTGTCATTAGAAGGGGCGCCCAGTTGTTTTAATGGAATGGGCCAGGAAAGGGTGGTGCGCGTAGCACTTTGGCAGGCCCAGGTGCGTTATCAGAAAATCAAAATGGAAATTAAAGAAAAATAAACAGGAGCGCGGTGTATTTAGCAGGTTTTTCCAGTTCAAAATGGGATTTGGGCCGTGCGAGGGGTGCGAGTATCACAATTCATTAAAGCCCAGGATCTCCAATAAATTAAACGCCGCGTTTGGCTGGGGAGGTTTCCCTCCGCTTTTTGATTTGAATAGCAGCCGTTGGATTGGGTTAAATGGTCAACTAAACGGAATAATCCAACGGCGGATAACCCGTCTTCTCCAAACCTCCATTAGGGTTTGTGCAAGCGACGCCATGAACGTACCTCTTCCCCCTCTCGGTTCTCTCTCATATCTCCACCAAACGCAGTGCTGTAAAGAGCAATTTTGCTCAGTTTCTCGAGAAGAATACAACCATGTTGATAGTTTTCATTAAATCTCATCCAAGCATCAAACCCGATACCCCCAACTCCGTGAATACTCCAACCTCAAGCTTAATATTTTTCCAGTTTCTTGATATCAAAACACTCCCCTCATTGCCCTGATCACTCTAAGCTATAGCTTGTGGATTAACACTCAATACTCAGCTAGTTCTTGCTCATTAAAGTTTCATGTCAAATTCTCAAACTTCATGGAATGTGCTCTAAGCTTCCAGCAATGATCCTTACATGGTCACTAATAATCCTATGCTAACCACATGGCCTAAAAGTGCTTAAATAAAGAGATGGAATAGCTTTTGCAAAACCTGTTCTTGATGATGGCAGGGGTAGTTTTACTCCTCTTCAAGCCTTGAAACCCTCCATGATTACTCTTTTCTCGATGATGATCTTTCTGTTTGCAAAAAGTGTGGTGTTGCAAGCTTGAATCTTGAGTTTGAGTGCAATTTGCATTCTTTGCAACTTCTTCACCAAAGCTTCAAATCTCCATGGATCTTCCTCTAACTTGATATGCCCTTGTTCATCATGATCAGAATGAAAGGTTTGTGGAGAAGAGAAGAATGAAAATGGGAGAGAATGAGAGTTTGTTATGATTTTGCAAATGGAGGAATTTCACTTTCTTGCACTCTAATCTCACCACTCACTATTAACCATCACCAACCTTTCCTCATTATGATCTAACCTTTAAATAATAATCAAAAGAACTTTCTAGAATCATCTAGAAAGCCCTAGAAAATCATGGAAAATCTCATGTAGTGGCATGTTGTAACATCTCATATCTCATGTGCCAAGCCTTTAATTTGTGCCAAAATCTCCTTACAAGAGATATTGAGAAGGAATATGATGAAAAACAAGCATTGCCTTTGCTTTATGTGAAGTTTCTCAAGTTGCCTTATGATGCAAGAACCAAATTTACAAAGCAACATCCATTTTAAGACCTCAAATCAAAATTCTACTTGAACCATTGTTTTTAAAATTATGTTTGGATTCAAAATGACATATTGGATGACCTATTTTGGATTTGTGGATCTCTCAAACCAAAATTCCATTTCAACTTCTTTAACTTATAAGTCATTTTAGGTCATTTTTGCCCAATCATGAAAATCCTTGCTACAAGCTTTTTCAATAACTCATGACCTCTTTTCTAGGCTTAAAATCCCATTTTGAACAACTTTGATGTTTTGAGTTTTTTCATTTGAGGCTTGGAAATAGGAGATATGGCCTTTGCTTAAAATGACCTATAATCACCAAATGACCAAAATACCCCTGTCTTGTTTAAACCATAAGTTGAGTTCTACAAATCCTATCAAGGACTTCTAGTACTCTCTAGAAATCTAAGAAGATGCTATTCAACATTCATGTTGACCAAGAGATCATAGGAATCATCCTACTAGGGAAAAAGTTGTCTGCAAGTTGGGTGACTTTCAAGGACCCAGATTCACACACCTCAAATGACCTGTAATTTGTCAAAACCATAACTTGAGCTCTGCAAATCCCATCAAGGACTTCTACCACTCAAATTACATCTAAGAACAAGCTCTACAACATTCATGTTGTGGGGAAGATGATATATCAATCACATCTTAAGCTAAAACTGCCTGGAAGATGGGGATCAAACTAGGGTTTTTTTCACTGCCCATCCTTAGAAACCCTAACTTAAAACTTCTCAAACTCCTCAATCATGATGAGTTGGTATAGGAATCATCTTTATAACATCTCCATACATCATTCCCTGATCTCATGGCCCTTGGATTAGGTCTCAGCCTTCTCCAAATCTTCAGCTGACCTAGGATTGACCCAGTCAAAACCCTAATTCTACCATTCATGGTTGAATCTTCTGAATTCTTGCACAATGACCTCTCTGGGCTTCATGATGGCTTTCAATACATCTCATATACTTTCTTAAAGCTTCAAGTTCATTCTCAAAGTCTCAGAACCATCTGAGGAGCACCCACAACTCTCAAGCTATGAAGCACACAACCTTGGTTTCAACCAATTCTTCTGAGAATCTCCTGAACTTTCTGATGAAGGTATCAACTTTCAAACACTTGATAGGTAAATAAATGTTGGTCAAATTTTGGGGTGCAACAATATCGATTACCTAAATTTAGCTAGACATGGATTTGGGAAAGGTAAAACATAAATGAAAATGATAAATAATAATATGCAACATAATAAAACTGGAATTACGATTGAAATGAGAAACCTGTAAATATTCCAATTGGCCTTTGGGCAGATCCTCCACAGATGTTGGCAGGATTCTGGTCTTTATGCCAATTTGATCATACAATAAAAGTAGAAATTACAGAAGAATGAAATGGAATGTAGAAGAAGCAAAGAGAAATAAATAAGAATATTAAACTGGAAAGGTTTGCTCTGGAAATAAATTTGATAGAACTTCGTTGTATGATTGCGGCCCTCTTCCTGAGGTCCCCTTCTTCCCCTTTTATAGAAATGGAATTCTAACGGTTATAATTGGAGAGGGTGGACTTTGAGGCAGAAAAATCAGGGAGTAGTGGTCCACTATTTGGGACTTGGAACTGCTTCTTTAACGTGCAATTGAAGTGGGGCGTTTTTTGTAACACCCCACTCTAAACTATCGCGGAAAAATAAGATAAACAACAAAAACAATTCAGAGTGCAGCAAATAAAATCTCATGACGACCGTCATGGATGTCACGACCGTCACGGTCATGACGAGCGTCATGGAGCTGTGACGACCGTCACACTCCCAAATTCTCAGACGCAGCAGAGGTGTCACATTCTACACTTAACCAAAACACATACACCTGCAAAAGATCATTTACTAACATACGTAGCACAAAATTCGGATGAACAAACAACGGTAACTTGTTTAACAGTTTAATCATAAACGCCATGTTATAATACACTTCCAACGATTCGTACTGATTAAATTCCATAAAAATTTAGCAAGTAATTATCTTGCATCAATTCGCTAAAACAACTATGCATCCAAGCAACATTTGGCATTATCAGAAACAACCAATTTATTTGCCATAGTACTTAATAAAATTCAGCAACAAGGAATTCAATTAAAACAATAACATTAATCGTTCATCCCCCCCAGAGTGCTACGTATCAGAGCGACCAATGACCTTAAACATAAAGCTACACTTTCTTCTGAGTTACCTGCAAATTACCACCAACGGAGGTAACATACAACATAAAGGGTGAGATATCAACAATATAACATAAGGCATGATAAAAGTCATGTTAGAATATTATCACAACATTATAATTCCAGCCGTTCGCATAAATATTAGTAATAATTAAACTGCAACAATTCATTATTCATAACCACAACAATTATCATCATATCTCCGCAACTCATCAAAACAACTCAACAACACAACTCAACAATGTGACTCATCAATGCGACTCAACTGTGCATATGCATGTGGTACCATTTAGGAGCCAACACTCCAAAACTCGGGACAGGGCCAACACCCCGAACCCATCTAGGAGCCAACACTCTAAAACTCGGGACAGGGCCAACACCCCGAACCCATCTTGGAGCCAACACTCCAAAACTCGGGACAGGGCCAACACCCCAAATAACGCCAATACAGGCACAACCGTCGCCAATCCAGGCTAAATGATATGCTATGAGATGCAACTATTATGGACTATAACACAACAACAACAACTGTGCAACAACCGTGCAACAAGGCATCACGCCTACAACCAATTATCCATAACAGAAACATCACATTTTGCATATTTTATGGACTCACCATTTCAATCGGTTCATATCAGAGAACTACCAACAGTATCGTTCCTACGAATAAGACTCTAACACATTTTCGCAGAGAATAATTAAAAACATCCTCGTCTCTACAATTAAGAACTCAACAGCATTTTCATGTCAGAGAACAACTGACAACATCATTACTACAAATAATGATTCAACACATTTGCATATACTTTCATACGGGTAATATAACTACAACTTATCCACGTAATCCAAGGAGAAAATTATAATAACATTTCCTCAACAAATGGGAAATTAGCGCGTGTCGGCGCCGATTCCCAACATTACTACATAAACTAACGACATAAACATTAATGCAGACGTAGACAAACATTAACCCTTAATATTTCTTCAACTTACGGGAACATTACTACGGTAACGTCACTACGAAAATGTTACTACGGTAACATTACTACGGGAATGTTACTACGGTAACGTTACTACGGAAACATTAATCTTTAATATTTATTTCTTCAACTTACGGGAACATTACTACGGTAACGTTACTACAGGAACATTACTACGGTAACGTTACTACGGGAACATTAATCTTTAATATTTCTTTCTTCAACTTACGGGAACATTACTACGTATTTGCCCCATTAGGGAAACCTTAGAGCATCGTATATAACACATTCATTCTTACATAGAAAAACCTCGTCCCTAACATTTATCAATTAACGGAAATTATACCTATGAATCAATTCCCTACATGAAATTGATCATACCCACAGTTATAGAATTGAACCCCACCCTTACCTTAGAATAGAGGCCCACTTCCACGCTTCCGATTCCGGTTCTGGTTTTGCTCTCCGGCGACTTTTCTGCAACTATCTTCCAATTCCCTGATGGATGATTCTCTGCTCTCCATTTCTCTCAACAGCCACCTTCCTTTTTCCTTCTCTTCAACTTTTTTCCTCAAATTTGGTTTTCTGAGCAGTTTATCGTGAAAACCCTCTTTCTCCCAAAATCCTTTTTCTGGCAGTTTATCGTGTCCTCCTCTCTTTCCCAAAAACTTCTCTATTTCTTTTAATCCCTTATTTCTTATTTTATTATTTAAATCCAATAATAATAATACTACAAATGTTATTCTCCCACTAATAATAATATTCATAATAATAGTAATAATATTCCACCAATAATAATATTAATACTAATAGTAATAATAATAATAATAATAAAAATAATAATAATAGTAATAATAATAATAATAGTAATAATAATAATAACATTACTATTAATTATTAAATTATCACTAATTATTAATTATATTATACTAATATTAAACTCCAATCGTTATTAATAATTCTTACAGTCTAAGGGCATCCACCAACTCCACCCAGACACACTCCCACATAAAGGCACACCAACAATTCATAAATAATTTAATTAAAACAAACAGGCGTTACAACTCTCCCCTACTTAAAAGAATTTCGTCCTCAAAATTACCTCAATCAAACAGCTCCCAACCAGACCACTTTCACCAAAGCAATCTCTTCACCTCAAAGTTGCTTCTCGTTCATCCACCTGAACTAGCAACGCCTCAATAGTCAAATTACCTTTCACTTTTACACCATCCATCTGAATCAATGTACTTCTTCAACTTAGGCACATACCACATTATGCAAATTCCCATGAGTGACAACGGTAAAACGGTCTAACCTGTTATTTTTCCCACGCTTCTGCTGCGCCACTCTGGTGCAGATCACAAAACACAGTGTGCTTCTGAGACTTCAAGCTTGACCAACACCAGTTACTATCGTAACTCTCAAAGCACATCTTTCTTGGATCCTTTGGATCTTTTCAGTCGTCTCTTGCACAATCTCAGCTAGCTTCAACATAGAATGATTAATCTCACTTGTTAGGAAAAGAGCCAAATTAGTCATTCTATCCTAAATCACCCAAGTAAAATCATATCCCTTAAATTCTCCAGAAAACCCAACACAAAATCCATGGGAATACTATCCGATCTCCACTCTGGAATATTCAACGGTTGCATCGGACTCAACGGTCTCTGACGTTTATTCTTCGACTTCCAACAAGTCTAATCAGCACATACAAACTCAACCACTTATCTCTTCAACTATGACTCTTAAAATAATTTCCTCAAATCCGGTTACATCTTCATAGCACCGGGATGGATACTCCATCTACCTCAATACTCTTATTCCACTTAATAATATCTGGGTCACAACTCTATCACGACATCTCGTGATACTATTTCCATTAATCTGAAAATCATCCTTTCGACTTTAATTCCTCAGATTCAATCAATCTACCAACTCAAACCAGAATTCTGACCTTATCGAATCTCGTCAAGAATACCACTAGTAAGGTCCAACATACTAAGCTTAACTCTATAAGAAGTCTCTTCACAAACCAATTCATACCACAAAATTGCTCAATCAGTTCTAACTCTTTTCACCATCATCATCGGCATATGCAAGGATTTCCATGTCAATGCATAAGCTACCACATTTTGATTTTCCCGAATGGTAATTCAATCTGAAACCATAATCCCTTCCGGAGTCTCAATTATTTTCTCTGCCTCATATTCGACTCTTCCAAATCAAATAAATACCTTAAGCTCTTGAGGTCGCCAAACATGTCAAATCTCAAACTAACTAATCGAGCTTCCAACTCCAGCACAACCACAACAACAACCAACTTTAAATCACTCGTCAGGTGATTCCTCTTATGTACTTCAATTTGCCTTAAAACATAACCCAAAACTCGCTGACGTTTCACTTATCATATCAACAAGGCATCATAAACACAACAAATGGTCCTGTCGGGTTCGGCAAAAATCAACACACGATACATTTTCAATTTTCTGCTATAATTGAACCAGGTATAGGCCTCAAAACAATTTTTCCTATAAAGAGCATCACGTTAGCTTTCCAACGCTTCGAACGGGGACTAAAACCGACATACGGTTCAAGAGTTATGAATTTTTGAAGTTTTTCCAAAACAGAATTTTTCTGCATAAAGACTGCTACGGGTTTGAGCATTTTCGCCCGAAAATCCGACCAATTCAATTATTTTCTTCGAAACAACCACATACTCATTGACACCAAACATATATTAGTGATTTAGAACCATCAAACGTGAAATCTACGACTTTCAATTTCAATCCGGATCTTAAACCCTCAAATCTCCAAAAATGCAAAAACTTACAAAAATCCATCAAATTCGATAAAACAAGTATACTCGATCACGGCCTAACATTACCCGACACAACGGCGTAATCTATTCCAACTTTCGTCCGTAAAAACATTGATTCTGTAAGAAGCTACAATCTCGAAATTCGACGTACGACAACAATTTCACACTTAGAAGGTCATTCGACACATCTTCAACTCTTGGAATATTTAAAGGTCTAATTATACTAATATTGCATTACACATCTTACTTTCTTTAATAATCATCAGGAGTCACCATCCACCTTTTATATACTCAACCTCAAACTCTGTTGCCTTAGCACACACGCCAGACCCAAGTCTCAAAGCTACTCAATCAATTTAGTTCTTTGACCATCCAACAGACATAAAATACGGAGCTCTCACTCTCGGACTAGTTTCCGTATCTAAGTCGGTCACAACTCCACTTCATGTCCTGGCCGTACATCACTTATCTCTTCGGAAAACTTCCAGTCAACCACAATTAATCGGCAATCGCCAACTTCCCGCTTTCATTATAATTCAAAAATTCCCATCAAAATTAAACACCTCAGCACCCTCCTGCACCGACTCATAAAAACCATTCTTAAGCACTTAGCTTAACTCAAGACAATTCACTGCTCA
This sequence comes from Lathyrus sativus, assembly GCA_963859935.3. Taxonomy (NCBI): domain Eukaryota; kingdom Viridiplantae; phylum Streptophyta; class Magnoliopsida; order Fabales; family Fabaceae; genus Lathyrus; species Lathyrus sativus. Next base: position 397,367,511 of record OZ012736.1, on the reverse strand, counting down.
CGCCATCCAAGTTTGCAAGACACACATATCCCATCTAACATGACTCCGCCCACTATCAGCAAGAGATTAAGGGTGATCAGTTCCTCAATTTGTCAATAGACAGCCGAAAATTATGATAGGGTACAAACCATCTTTACCAAACTATAAGAGCGTTCAACCACACACCGAGCTACAACTCCACACTTGCAGCATTCTGGAGAAGCACAAGCTTCTCCCCCACTTGAATCATTCTCATTTCTGCAGACAAAGGTTCTACAACAAAACATGTACCGACAGTATTTTCACACACATGTCGCATACCAGGGAATACACAACATTAGACAACTTGGTCGGACGGACCGACCTGTTCTGATACCAATTGTAACACCCCACTCTAAACTATCGCGGAAAAATAAGATAAACAACAAAAACAATTCAGAGTGCAGCAAATAAAATCTCATGACGACCGTCATGGATGTCACGACCGTACCGGTCATGACGAGCGTCATGGAGCTGTGACGACCGTCACACTCCCAAATTCTCAGACGCAGCAGAGGTGTCACATTCTACACTTAACCAAAACACATACACCTGCAAAAGATCATTTACTAACATACGTAGCACAAAATTCGGATGAACAAACAACGGTAACTTGTTTAACAGTTTAATCATAAACGCCATGTTATAATACACTTCCAACGATTCGTACTGATTAAATTCCATAAAAATTCAGCAAGTAATTATCTTGCATCAATTCGCTAAAACAACTATGCATCTAAGCAACATTTGGCATTATCATAAACAACCAATTTTGGGGTGCAACAGCTGCCCCTATTCAAACGACTTGAACCTGAATGGGTGAAAGGCGGTTGAATACCAACGAACTCGGAAATTTGCCAATCGCATAAATAAACTGCAAACTCTGATTGGGGGATTACAATCTCTGAAGATATTTGAATAATCACAAGAATGCTCCACTGGGGAAGAGAGGCTTAAACCAAACAACCCTGGAAGGGAGAAAAGAGAAACTTAACCAAGTAAATCTTCTCAGTGAAACAGTAATAGGATGAACGCATTCATCAATAGTCGCATCATGGTATGGATACCATATAGGCTGAAGGGTAACCTTTCAAATTGCCGGAGTCTGGATACTCAACGTAAAACCAGAGCCTGGATGCTCGACGTAACAAATCGGAGCATGGATACTCAACGACATAGACCGAAGCCTAGATGCTCAACGAAACAAACCGGAGCCTGGACGCTCAATGTAATAAATCGGAGCCTGGACACTCAACGTGATAAACCGGAGCCTGGACATTCAACGTGACAAACCGGAGCCTGGATATTCAACGTGACAAACCGGAGCCTGGATGCTCAACGAAATTGACCGGAGTCTGGGTACTCAACAGAAAAAAGAAACTCAATTAAAAAATTGGTAATTCGCCGGAGCCTGAATGCTCAATGTAAAACTGGAGTTTGAGTATTCAATGAAACAACCGGAGTCTGGATACTCAACGGGTGAAAGAATGCTCATCTGGACTTGCCATAGTCTAGCTACCACACGAATTAAGAAATTACATTTAAACCTGTCATGACTTAGATACCGTACATCGAATTATCGGAGCCTGAATACTCAACACAGTTGACCGGAGTCTAGATACTCAACGGGCGGATCGGAGCCTGGACACTCAATGTAATAGTCGGGATAAACCGGAGCTTGGACGCTCAACGAAATAAACGGGAGTCGAGCCTGGATGCTCAACGAAGATGGCAACTTCACTGGGGATTTATCGGAGTCTAGATACTCAACGGACAACACAATACCTCATAAATCGGATATTTACCGGAATCTGGATATTCAACGGAGAAGAAATATAACCACAAAACTTAACAGGATCTGATACCCAACTGACCTTTACCGGAGTCTGGATACTCACCAGAGAGAACGGTACCTCACGAATTGAAAATTCACCGGAATCTGGACATTCAACGGAGAAACCGGAGCCTGAACGCTCAACGTAATTGACCGGAGCCTAGATAATCAACGGACAAAGTAATAATGCCACTTGGGAAATCACCGGAGCCTGGACGCTCGATGCAATAATCGGAGCCGGAACGGTCAACGAAGGTTGACCGGAGTTTGGATACTCAACAGACGAAGAAATACTCATTAGAGTCTAGGTACCACAGGGTCTTTTTAAAAACATTGTTTCACATTGCCGGAGTCTAGATACTCTACGAACAAAATGAATCACATCACGAATTGCCATAGTCGGACTACCATACCAGGCCAAGAAATGCATCACAAGTTGAAAACTTGCCGGAGTCTGGATACTCAATGACATAGACCGGAGCCTGGATACTCAACAGACGAAGAGGACATATCACCAGTCTTAACAAGGTTTGAATACCAAGTGAGCCTTCTACCATATGACTAGCTGAAGTCTAAGGACACTGCTGGGGAATAATATGAGTCGGGGTCTGGATACCACGCGGGCTGAAAGAACACTTTTCAAATCATCGGGAACTGAATATTCAACGAACAAAACGAGTCGACGACACTTCTGGAGCCTGGATGCTCGACGCAATAAGGGATTCATCATGAATGGGGAATTTACCAGAGTCTAGATACTCGACGGAACTGACCGTAAATCTATTCATCAGGGTCTGGATACCCAACCAAATAAACTGGAGCCTGGATGCTCGACGTACTTGACCGGAGTCTGGATACTCAACGGACAAAAGGACCAGAGCCTGAATGCTCAACAAAATAAGTCGGAGCCTGAATGCTCAATGAAGGTTGACCGGAGTCTGGCCACTCAACGGACGAGGCAATAACAACACCCATTGTCAAGGTCTGCACGACCTACGGGCCACGATATCATTCATCTGTCGGAGACATACCTGCAAACAAAGAGGTAACATCCTAGCTTATGTTTCGTATGCAGATGTTTGAATATGGCGTAATGCTCCATACGAAATGGAAATGCTACGTGTTTGGGTAGATGCTATGCACGCATGCAAATGCAATGGAACCAACCCAGCAAAATAAATGCTGGAGACACAGAAACCACCATGCTGGGAAAGGAGAACGACCCTGCTGGGGATAGTTAGCACATGCCAGTAAACTGGACTTAAGCTAGGGAAGCAAGCCTTGAATAACTTCCTGAAAGAAATCTCCTGAATGACAAACGAACTCGCTGTGAAGATAGAACCGATCTGCCAGTCAGTAGTTCAACTCTGCTGAGGATTATATCAGATCCTGCTGAGGAAAATGCCATGAATGACCTTCCAGAATACAAACCTTCTGGAGAATAGGCGACCCTATCGAGGAAAAAGAACCACACATGGGAACCCCTCCGTCCGCTGGAGAATCAACGACTCTGCGGGGGATAACGATCCACCTCCCGAGATTAACCACGCTTTACTAGGAACATCAGCTCTGAATAGCCTGCCAGAATATCACATTCTGGGGAACAGGCACCTCTGCCGGAGAAATGATCGCGACTTTCTATGTCTAATACAACCTAACTGCAAGTGCACAGTCTATTGCGTAGTAATAATAGATATCGATCCCACAGGGACTCGTAATCAAACTAGTGTTCTCGGGAGTTACTATGTTTAGCTAGGTAGAATATGTTTAAGGGAATAATATTGTCACTAAAAGGGAACTAAGAATGCTACTTAGATTATAATTGATTGAATCGATATGCAGTAATTGTGTTCTTCAGGGATTTGACAAGTTACCGGTGTATGAAATAATTTTCAGAGTTTATTTAAGCAGAAAATGGTGATTTAAAGACTCTCGCCTCACGATGGTTATTGACGCTAATCATAATTCTAAGGGCCAAACGTACACTTTCGTATCCCATTCGGGGTTAAAATTATTTTTTGGAAATCTCTAAGTTCTAATTCATTTTAAAGTGCTTTCGTTGTTATTAAAATGAATGACTAGTGTTTACTATCTGATCTTACCGCAGCTTTCGCTTGTTGGTTCGTATCTTAATTAATTTCCCACTTTCGTGGCAAAACTACTTTTAAATAAGTTCTCGCTTTCGCGACGAAGTTTATTCAGTAAATCAATTTTAAACACTCAGACCATAAATTACTTTTGAAAAGACAGTTTTTCAACCGGTTATTATCAAATCCCTTTCGAATTATTACTACATATCGATTACCTAAATTTAGCTAGACATGGATTTGGGAAAGGTAAAACATAAATGAAAATGATAAATAATAATATGCAACATAATAAAACTGGAATTACGATTGAAATGAGAAACCTGTAAATATTCCAATTGGCCTTTGGGCAGATCCTCCACAGATGTTGGCAGGATTCTGGTCTTTATGCCAATTTGATCGTACAATAAAAGTAGAAATTACAGAAGAATGAAATGGAATGTAGAAGAAGCAAAGAGAAATAAATAAGAATATTAAACTGGAAAGGTTTCCTCTGGAAATAAATTTGGCAGCACTTCGTTGTATGACTGCGGCCCTCTTCCTGAGGTCCCCTTCTTCCCCTTTTATAGAAATGGAATTCTAACGGTTATAATTGGAGAGGGTGGACTTTGAGGCAGAAAAATCAGGGAGTAGTGGTCCACTATTTGGGACTTGGAAGTGCTTCTTTAAAGTGCAATTGAAGTGGGGCGTTTTTTGTAACACCCCACTCTAAACTATCGCGGAAAAATAAGATAAACAACAAAAACAATTCAGAGTGCAGCAAATAAAATCTCATGACGACCGTCATGGATGTCACGACCGTTACGGTCATGACGAGCGTCATGGAGCTGTGACGACCGTCACACTCCCAAATTCTCAGATGCAGTAGAGGTGTCACATTCTACACTTAACCAAAACACATACACCTACAAAAGATCATTTACTAACATACGTAGCACAAAATTCGGATGAACAAACAACGGTAACTTGTTTAACATTTTAATCATAAACGCCATGTTATAATACACTTCCAATAATTCGTACTGATTAAATTCCATAAAAATTCAGCAAGTAATTATCTTGCATCAATTCGCTAAAACAACTATGCATCCAAGCAACATTTGGCATTATCAGAAACAACCAATTTATTTGCCATAGTACTTAATAAAATTCAGCAACAAGGAATTCAATTAAAACAATAACATTAATCGTTCATCCCCTCCAGAGTGCTACGTATCAGAGCGACCAACGACCTTAAACATAAAGCTACACTTTCTTCCGAGTTACCTGCAAATTACCACCAACGGAGGTAACATATAACATAAAGGGTGAGATATCAACAATATAACATAAGGCATGATAAAAGTCATGTTAGAATATTATCACAGCATTATAATTCCAGTCGTTCGCATAAATATTAGTAATAATTAAACTGCAACAATTCATTATTCATAACCACAACAATTATCATCATATCTCCGCAACTCATCAAAACAACTCAACAACATAACTCAACAATGTGACTCATCAATGCGACTCAACTGTGCATATGCATGTGGTACCATTTAGGAGCCAACACTCCAAAACTCGGGACAGGGCCAACACCCCGAACCCATCTAGGAGCCAACACTCCAAAACTCGGGACAGGGCCAACACCCCAAATAACGCCAATACAGGCACAACCGTCACCAATCCAGGCCAAATGATATGCTATGAGATGCAACTATTATGGACTATAACACAACAACAACAACTGTGCAACAACCGTGCAACAAGGCATCACGCCTACAACCAATTATCCATAACAGAAACATCACATTTTGCATATTTTATGGACTCACCATTTCAATCGGTTCATATCAGAGAACTACCAACAGTATCGTTCCTACGAATAAGACTCTAACACATTTTCGCAGAGAATAATTAAAAACATCCTCGTCTCTACAATTGAGAACTCAACAGCATTTTCATGTCAGAGAACAACTGACAACATCATTACTACAAATAATGATTCAACACATTTGCATATACTTTCATACGGGTAATATAACTACAACTTATCCACGTAATCCAAGGAGAAAATTATAATAACATTTCCTCAACAAATGGGAAATTAGCGCGTGTCGGCGCCGATTCCCAACATTACTACATAAACTAACGACATAAACATTAATGCATACGTAGACAAACATTAACCCTTAATATTTCTTCAACTTACGGGAACATTACTACGGTAACGTCACTACGGAAATGTTACTACGGTAACATTACTACGGGAATGTTACTACGGTAACGTTACTACGGAAACATTAATCTTTAATATTTCTTTCTTCAACTTACGGGAACATTACTACGGTAACGTTACTACGAGGACATCACTACGGGAACATTACTACGGTAACGTTACTACGGGAACATTAATCTTTAATATTTCTTTCTTCAACTTACGGGAACATTACTACGTATTTGCCCCATTAGGGAAACCTTAGAGCATCGTATATAACACATTCATTCTTACATAGAAAAACCTCGTCCCTAACATTTATCAATTAACGGAAATTATACCTATGAATCAATTCCCTACATGAAATTGATCATACCCACAGTTATAGAATTGAACCCCACCCTTACCTTAGAATAGAGGCCCATTTCCACGCTTCCGATTCCGGTTCTGGTTTTGCTCTCCGACGACTTTTCTGCAACTATCTTCCAATTCCGTGATGGATGATTCTCTGCTCTTCATTTCTCTCAACAGCCACCTTCCTTTTTCCTTCTCTTCAACTTTTTTCCTCAAATTTGTTTTTCTGAGCAGTTTATCGTGAAAACCCTCTTTCTCCCAAAATCCTTTTTCTGGCAGTTTATCTTGTCCTCCTCTCTTTCCCAAAAACTTCTCTATTTCTTTTAATCCCTTATTTCTTATTTTATTATTTAAATCCAATAATAATAATACTATAAGTGTTATTCTCCCACTAATAATAATATTCATAATAATAGTAATAATATTCCACCAATAATAATATTAATACTAATAGTAATAATAATAATAATAATAATAATAATAATAATAATAATAATAATAATAATAATAGTAATAATAATAATAATAATAATAGTAATAATAATAATAATAACATTACTATTAATTATTAAATTATCACTAATTATTAATTATATTATACTAATATTAAACTCCAATCGTTATTAATAATTCTTACAGTCTAAGGGCATCCACCAACTCCACCCAGACACACTCCCACATAAAGGCACACCAACAATTCATAAATAATTTAATTAAAATAAACGGGCGTTACATTTTTGCCTGCATGACGGTCGTCACAAGGTGTGATGGTCGTCACCCGTGTGACGGTCGTCACAGCAGCAAAAACAACCTTTTGCGCTTTTCATGATGTTTTCACTCTGTTTTCGTCCATATTTCATCTGAGATTGCTTCTTTTCTTCATATTGCCTTGTTTAGACGTGATCGTTAAATACCTGCAAAACATCAGACAAACAACACGGAAATAACCCGAAATCGGATTGAAAACAGTTAAACTTTAGTCGAATTATGCATCAAAATATATATACGATTTCGTGTTATCAAACTCCCCTAAGCTTGAATCTTTGCTTGTCCTCAAGTAAAACATGAAAAAGTCGGCAAGCACGAGGCAGCTTCTTTGTTCGCAGAGTTGGGAAAAACCGGGATTCTTGGTAAGAACAAGACGAGTATCATGACGACACTGGACTACAAGTCTTCGGAGGTCTCCTTTTTATGCAAATTGGTTCCAGTCATGCTACTGTAGCTTGGTGTCAAGGTTCTCGCGGCAAGTTCACCCTGTTTGTTCTAGCACAATCACATTAAGCTCGTTGTCCATACACTTTCATGGCAAGTCGACCTGTTAGTGAATATGATCTCATTTCTGTTTTTGATCTTCTTCATTGATCATAAGCTTATGTCATTGATTTTTCAATGAGTTTTCGTGTCGTTGGGCTAAATGCTCGGGTGAGGAGCACCTAACTTAGAAGGAAACGTGTCTTATATTTTTGGGCTATTTAGCTCTCTTTTCATGATTTTTCGTCTTTTTGGAGATCATACACTTATCTGCATCGGTCGCTTGCTTAGAAGTGTTTTAGGATGGTGCTGACTGCTAGTATAAACTACTTGGGGCTGAGTTTGCGTAGACACTTGAGACTTTGGTACACGTAGGTAGTGAAACCGACTCGCATAAACCGGAGATCTAAGGTGTCAGGACGGTATTGGTTTTGTTAGAACTGTCGTTTCCTCGGAGTTTCAAAACTTGTTTTGAACTCGGGTGCATTCTCGTGGTGCTTTTGCTTTTGAGGAACGAATGAAAATTTTTGTTTACGTTGAATAATGTGGGGATGTTTGCGTAACGGAAAAAGGATATATAAACGAGCTTTATTTGCTAAAAATAGAAAATGTTTAAATAGAAATTACGAAATTCAAAGTACAGTGGAATGGAAATAAAGGCTTCGCTCCCACACTATCTCAATCAGTGTCCCCACTGATTTTGAAGCATGCGAGAGGGAGATACAACTGAAATGAAAGTACAAATAAACTGGAAATATAGTAAACAAATAAGGAAAGATGGATGATTAATCACGTCCGCTGCCTCGGTCACGTCCACGCTGGCGTCCTCTGGCTCTGGCAAGGGCTACTCGGTCCTTATAACTCATAGCTCCTGTGTGGTAGACGGTGTCCCGGAGTCCTTCGACCTGCAAAGTCAGATTCGCCAGGTTCTCAGTAATGGTAGCTTGGCCGGTTTGAAGTTGTTGCATTTGGGTCCGGTGCCAAGCTTCGAACTGGTCTGCTCGCTGATTCTGCTGCTGCAGCATAGCGAGTATTTGGGCCTGCTGGTCGAGAGAGCGGCGGAGATCCTCTTCTGTGTAGTCGGGCACTGGATGATGGCGGTGGCGACGTGAGGATGTACCTTCGGAAGGAGGAGGTTGAGATGCCTCCGGTTGCTCGGACCTGTCCAACTCAGCTTGGATTTCATCGTCAGAACCTTGTGTGTGGTCCTGAGTAGGAACAGCGGCAGCAGGAGGGGCAGTGAGGTCAAATAACCAGTTGGTACGATCCTCTGGGTGTGTCCGGGTGCGTGATGGAAGGATGATGCTTCGGACGGTTTTGCCACGCACTACCGGATGGTATTTGCCGTCAGCTCTGGAGCAGATAAGGTGAGAGGCTCTGCAGTAGTCGGTGTCAAGGAACACCGAGGGGATGAAATGGAGGTGCTGGAGGCGGTCACCTAAGTTCAGCCCAAGTGCGATGGCAGTGACAATCCCGCCAAAGTAAAATGGCTTCGAGCCACGGTTGCAGTTGGCCTGAATGTAAGCCAGGAGGAACGGGGCGACGTTGACAGGCTCGTTTTTGAAGACGCAATGGAGGAAGAAGAGCTCTTTCGAGTTCACCTTATGGTTGCTGTCCCTGGCGAAGATTGTGTTGCTCAATGCTCTGTGAAAGTACCGGATGGTTGGGTTATGGATATGCGTGGCGTGCAGAGAGTCCCAACCATCGGCATTGATGCCGGTCAACTGGTACCACAACGCGAAAGCTTCGTGCTGGAACTGATCGGTGAGGCGGCGGTGAGCGTTGTCGCCTCGAGGTAGCTGTAAGATGGCGGCAATCTGGTTTTGGTTCACCTGATAGTTTGTGCCGAACATCCAGAAACATGCGGCACCGAAATGTTGGTTGAGGTCGCCGCTGGATGTGACGTAGGTAAACAAACTCAAGAACTCGAGAGTGAGTTATTTGTATGTTGGCAGTGGATTGGTGCAGAGATTCCAGATGCCTGCTCTTTGAAGCATCCAAGTTACGCCTTCAAGGAGTCCGAGCTCCGTAAGCGACGGAATGTGTGGATAATGAGTCGGCTGGAGCGACCTTTGATGGAATGCGATGTAGTTTGCCCGCTGTCTTTCGCCTAAGTCACCTTCGCTGAAGACAATGTTACTGATATCTGGGGTTTCGGTATTTCTCGCCATTGTTGGAAGATTGAGAGGGTTCTGAGGATTGGGGTTGTTCTGCAAAGTGGGAAAAATTGACAGAAGTGTGGTTGGAAGTAGAGATTGGAGTTGAAATATATGGTGCGATGTGGGGAAAACGAAAGATTGGAGTGGGGAGGAAGTTCTGATGATTGGTAGTTGAAAAGAGGGTAGTGGGAGAGAAAACGCAACCCCTGTTATATCAGATAGCAGTTTTGGGTTCGTGATGGTCGTCACGTATGTGTGACGGTCGTCACCCGCGTGACGCTCGTCAGGGTTCTGTGACGGTCGTCACAGCAGCAAAATCTGCAGAACGCAGAATTTTGCTCTGAGGGCGTTCTTGCAGTGACTTTTAGGCCTAGTATTGATACAGCAATGTAATATAGCAGCCAGAGCAAAATTGATCAGGCAGTGTGAATAGCTGTACTAGTTTTTCGTTAATGAGGTACTCATACGGTCCAGGTCCCATAGTTCCTAAAATGTGCCTGTTAAAGCAGAATTGTATATTCATGGGTCGGATGGTGCCAAAACGAGTGCTGGCATTTAAGTGGAATCTAAGGCCGAGCTCGTGGGCAATCATTGTCACGAGGCCTCCTATAAGAATAGGTGTCTGTGGTTCCTGCGTGAGGCGTTTGAAAGATCTCATCATGAAAGGCACTGCATTTACTGTACGTCTCTGAGAAGCACAGAACATGATGAATAACTCCTCTTTAGATACTGTAGTAATATTTTCTTCTTTCCCAAACAGGGTGTGAGCTAGTATCTTATGGAAGTATCTGAAAGCTGGGTTATGAATATCATCATTATACATTCTGTCTGGTTCAGGGTGATAGTCGCCTGTGATTCTACCCCAGAATTGGTCGAGTTCAAAATCAAGATCGTCATCTTCTGCACTAATGAACACATGAGGTCCATTAGCAAATCCTAGGAGGTTAGCTAGTGACATTCGGCTATGGGTTTGGTCCATTCCAAACATTCGAAAGGTAATCAGCTCTGTGTTGGATCCAAAACCATAGTTGGGTATGTATCTGAAAGAACTAAGGAATTCATAAGTAAGATCCTTATAGGTAGCAAAACGTGTTTTCAAAGCAGTGTTCTCCCAACCCAGTTGATTGAACAGGTACTGAATGCTATCCGCGATTCCTAGTTTATCCATGGTAGACTTATCATAATACAGCGTTAAGGCGATTTCTCTTTTAGTTAGTGCTGCAAATCTTGCCTTTTGAGCTAGTCCTCGAAAATGAACCTTTGTGAAGTCGTACTCGGCCATACTCGCAGGTAATTCGGAGAAAACATAAGGAATGTTTTGAAGACTTTAAAAATCCTGAAAAGTTTAAAACAGGAGTTCAAAGTCAGGATTTTTAAAAACAAAAAGCGGTAGAAACAAAAGACAAAAGAGAAAAATAAAATAAAAATAAAAATATGAAAACAAACGAAAGTAGAAAGTAGTAGTAATTATAAGTTTAGAATTTTTGTTAAATTTTCAAAGTAAAATTTTAAATAAAGAATGAAATACAGTAACGAGGAAAAATGCGGGAAAAGTTGGGTTGCCTCCTAGTAAGCGCTGTTTTTAACGTCTAAAGCCTGACGATAGCTTGGTGACAAGCTATTCGGGTGTTTAAGCTGGAAGCTCAAGCAATGTTATACTGCAGACTTGAGGGTTGGTTTCATTCTTATTATAATGTTTTAGACGTTGCCCGTTTACGATAAACGGTGCATTCGTCTTATCGGTAATTTCAACAGCTCCACTCTGAAGTACTTTAGTCACTTCATAAGGTCCAGACCACCTAGATTTTAGTTTACCTGGGAAGAGTTTTAATCTTGAATTAAATAGCAATACGATGTCTCCCACACTGAATTGTTTCTTGACTGAACGTTTATCATGCCACTTTTTAGTTCGTTCTTTGTAGATACGGGCATTTTCGTAAGCGTCTAATCGAAGTTCTTCCAATTCGTGTAAGTTCAAGATTCGCTTTTCTCCTGCCTCGGTGTAGTTGAAATTGAGTGTCTTAATGGCCCAGAAGACCTTATGCTCTAATTCTACAAGGAGATGGCAGGATTTACCGTAAACTAATTTGTAGGGTGTAGTACCTATTGGTGTCTTGAAAGCGGTCCTATAAGCCCATAAAGCTTCTTGTAGCTTTGACGACCAATCTTTCCTTGAGGTAGCGACAGTCTTTTCCAATATCTGTTTTATTTCTCTGTTCGAGACCTCTACTTGTCCGCTAGTTTGTGGGTGATAAGGTGTAGCTACCCGGTGTCGGACTCCATATTTAGAGAGAAGTTTATCGAATATTCGCGATATGAAGTGAGATCCGCCGTCACTAATGACGAGTCTGGGTACACCGAATCTAGGAAAGATTGTGTTTTTGAAGATTTTGATTACTACTCGTGCGTCGTTTGTTGGAGAAGCAATGGCTTCTATCCATTTAGACACGTAGTCTACAGCGACGAGTATGTAGTTATTACCAAAAGAAGGTGGGAATGGTCCCATGAAATCTATTCCCCATACGTCAAAGATTTCTACCTCTAAGATTCCTTTCTGAGGCCTTTCATCGCGTCGTGAGATGTTGCCGGTTCGTTGGCATCGATCACATTTTAGCACAGCGATGTGAACGTCTTTCCAGAGGTTAGGCCAGAATAGGCCGGCTTGGAGAATCTTAGCGCACGTCTTGGATGTACTAGCATGACCACCATATGGTGCTGAATGGCATTGGGAAATGATATTTTCTATTTCTTCCTCTGGGACACAGCGATGGTATATGTTGTCAGCCCCTCTCTTGAAGAGTAGAGGTTCGTCCCAATAATAGTGTTTCAGATCATGGAAGAATTTCTTCTTTTGCTGATAAGTGAGATCCGGTGGAAGCACGCCTGCAGCGAGGTAATTAATGATGTCAGCATACCAAGGTAATGTGACTTGGGCATAGACGGCTTCTACGGCTTTTTCGAATTCTGGATCTTCCGAGATTGAGTTGGGTATGTCACTTTCTAATTTGGCTATCAGACGTTCGTACGGGAAATCGTCGTTTATCGGTACTGGTTTGTGTCTGATGCCTTCTATTCGGGATAAGTGATCTGCAACAACGTTCTCGGTTCCTTTCTTATCTTTGATTTCTAAGTCAAACTCTTGTAATAACAGGATCCATCTCAATAGTCTTGGTTTGGCATCCTTTTTGCTTATTAGGTACCTTATGGCAGCGTGGTCTGTGTATATGATAATTTTTGCTCCTACTAAGTAAGAACGGAATTTGTCAAGCGCGAATATAACTGCTAGAAGTTCCTTTTCTATGGTAGCGTAGTTCATTTGGGCAGGATCTAAGGTTCTACTGGCATAGTAGATGGCATGGAGTTTCTTGTCCTTCCTTTGTCCTAGAACTGCGCCTACGGCATAATCACTCGCATCGCACATGATTTCGAACGGTAGTCGCCAATCGGGTGGTTGCATGATTGGTGCGGTGATAAGGGTTGATTTTAATGTTTCGAATGCTTTTAGACAGTCGTCGTCGAAGACGAACTCAACATCTTTCATCAACAGGCCGGTCAGAGGTTTTGTGATTTTTGAAAAATCTTTTATAAATCTTCTGTAGAAACCGGCATGTCCCAGAAAACTCCGTATTTCTCGTACGGATTTTGGAGGTTAGAGATCTTTTATAATCTCTATTTTAGCTTTGTCGACCTTAATTCCTTTATCTGACATGACATGTCCTAGAACTATTCCTTGTCGGGCCATAAAATGGCATTTTTCCCAATTTAGGACGAGGTTCACTTTTACACAGCGTTCTAATACCATTTTTCCCAATTTCAGCGGTAAGCAAAAGTACCATAAGGACAGGTGAATGTAGTCTTTTCTTGGTCATCAGGATGAATGGGAATTTGGAAGAATCCTGAATAACCATATAGATAGCAAAAATATGAATGTTTGGCTAATCTTTCCAACATTTGGTCTATGAAGGGTAACGGGAAATGATCTTTGCGTGTGGCTTTGTTAAGCTTCCTATAATCAATACACATCCTGCTGCCAGTCACGACTCTTTTTGTTATTGATTCGCCTTTTTCGTTTTTAACTACTGTGACTCCTCCTTTCTTCGGTACGACATGAACTGGGCTAACCCACTCACTATCGGAGATTGGATAGATGATTCCTGCATCTAGCAATTTTTTTACTTCATCTCTGACTACAGTGCTTAGGATGGGGTTCAGTCTTCTCTGATGCTCTCTAGAGGTTTTAGAGTCTTCCTCTATTGTAATTCGATGCATACAGATTGAAGGGCTTATACCTTTTAGATCGCTTATGTTATAGCCTAACACGGTGGGGTACTTCTTTAGGACTTCTAATAGCTTTTCAGTTTCTGGTTGTCCTAAGTCGGCGTTGACTATCACTGGTCTTTTTAGTTCATCATCTAGAAATTCATATCTAAGGTTTTTGGGTAGTGTTTTAAGTTCTAAAGATGGGTTCTTCGGACCTGGCATATGGTTTGGGGTCAGTGCTAAGCTTTCGCTTAGGCTGTCGTCTTTATACGGTTTACGCCAATCATCGTCTTCAGAAATATCGGGTATTTGAATCTTTATTATTTCTAAATACGTGGTCTCTTCATTTTCAAGTTCTCTTATGCATTCGTCAATTTCGTCTACTAAATAGCAGGTATCGTCTATGGCTGGTGCTTGTAAGAACTTGGTGAGAATGAACTCTATCTTTTCTTCTCCTACTTTGAATGTTAGCCTTCCTTTCTTCACGTCTATAATCGCTCCGGCTGTAGCTAGGAATGGTCTTCCTAGAATAATTGGGGTGACAGTGTCCTCCTTGATGTCCATGATTATGAAGTCGGTTGGAATGTAGAATTGTCCTATGCGTACTGGAACATTTTTCAGTATTCCGACGGGGTATTTTACTGATCGGTCAGCTAATTGAACGGACATTTTGGTTGGTCTGAGGTCTCCCATATTTAGCTTTTTGCATATAGATAAGGGCATAACACTGATATTGGCTCCTAAATTGCATAGAGCTTTGTCTATTACGAACTTTCCTATGACGCAGGGTATGGAGAAACTACCTGGGTCTTTTAATTTAGGAGGCATGCGGTTTTGAATAATGGCGCTACACTCTGCAGTAAGTGTAACTGTTTCGTTATCCTTGATCTTTATCTTATTCGACAGGATTTCTTTGAGAAATTTAGCGTATGACGGCATTTGAGTTATCGCTTATGTAAAAGGAATGGTAATATTCAGCTGTTTAAGGAGCTCTACAAATTTCTTAAACTGTCCTGAAGTTTTGGAGTTTATTAGTCTTTGCGGATAAGGAATAGGTGGTTTATATGGCGCTGGAGGTGCTTGAGTTTTTTCACTTGCGGTATCCTCCTTCTCGTCGTCTTCTTTCTTCTCTAACTCGGATTCCTTTTCTGCCTGTTCAGTTAGTTTTTGTTGCATGGCTGAGTTTTTGGTCCTCGGATCGATCGGTTCGTCCAATTCTTTTCCGCTTCTTAGTATTACAGCATTTGCTTGGCCCTTTGGATTCTGTTCGGGTTGTCCAGGAAATGTGCCAGCAGGTGCGGCAGCAGAGGCTTGTTGTTGAGCCACTTGTGATATCTGTGTTTCTAGCATTTTGTTGTGGGTGGCTAAAGCGTCTACTTTTCCTGTCATCTGTTTAATTTGCTCGCTAGTGTGTATGTTTTGATTCAGGAATTATTTGTTTGTTTGAGCTTGAGTAGCTATGAATTTTTCCATCATCAACTCGAGGTTTGATTTCCTAGGTGCAGTCTGAGTAGCAGCTGGTTTCTGATATCCTGGCGGAGCAGTAGGCATTTGCAATGCATTTTCACTTTTGTAGGAAAAGTTTGGATGATTTCGCCAACCTGGGTTATAGGTATTTGCGTAAGGATTTCCTTGAGCATAATTTACCTGGTCTGGTGGGATTCCGGCTAGCAATGGGCATTCGGGTGCATTATGAGTGGTGCTTCCGCATAACTCGCAATTTGGAGTTACGGCAGCGACGGTTGCTGTGGGGTTAACGGTCAGACTATCAATCTTCTGTGCTAGAGCATCTACTTTAGCATTGAACTTTTCAAGACTGCTGATCTCGTACATCCCACCTTTCGCTGTGGTTTTCTCTGTTGGAGTGCGTTCACCTCCCCATTGGCAATGGTTTTGAGACATGTTTTCGATTAATTGATAGGCTTCGTCGTATGGCTTATCCATAAGTGCACCGCCCGCGGCAGCGTCTATTGTCAATCTAGTATTGTATAAAAGCCCATTATAGAAAGTATGGATTGTCACCCAGTCTTCTAGACCGTGGTGAGGACATGTTCTCATCATATCTTTGAATCGTTCCCATGCTTCGTAAAGAGATTCAGTATCTTTTTGTCGAAATCCGTTGATTTGAGCTCTAAGCATAGCAGTTTTGCTTGGCGGAAAATATCTCGCTAAGAAGACGTTTTTCAATTGTTCCCACGTCGTAACGGAGTTGGATGGTAAAGATTGTAACCATGTCCACGCTCTGTCTCTAAGAGAGAATGGGAAAAGACGAAGTCTTATCGCGTCTGGAGTTACTCCATTTGCTTTCACTGTGTCTGCGTATTGTACAAACTTCGTTAAATGTTCGTTCGGGTCCTCAGTTGTGTTTCATGAGAATTGGTTTTGTTGTACAGCTGACAGCAATGAAGGTTTCAGCTCAAAATCATTTCGGGTAATAGTTGGGGCAGCAATGCTACTTCTAGGCTCCATCTGAGAAGGTGTAGCGTATGCCTTCAGCGGTTTGTTTGGAGGTCCTTCAGCCATGTTTGATTCTTCTTCGGATTTGGGAATGGGAGTGAGAGGATCGGGAATGTTATGTTTGAGTTGGTACTCAATGATTCGGCTTCTTAGATGTAAGAAGCGTTCTAGTTCTGCGACTGAAGGTTTCAAGATATCGCCTTGTGAGCGATTACTTGGCATACAATCGACAGCACTAGTAAAGGAAAAATGAAAATTGTTAACCTAGTCTATACGGCGTAACAGAAGGTTACACTATTGACTAAACGGTTCCCTGGTGTTGCACCCTAAAATTTGACCAACCGGTTCTCCTATCTGGTTCGGGATCTAATTCGTATTCGCATATCAGAGGCATGACATTTGTGCACAGACCGAGGATGTCAGGGTTACAGTTTGGTTTTCACCCATTGGACCTTTCAGATCAGTCCAGATAATCAGGGTTTCACTTTCGGGAAATTGTGCGCTTCTCGGCATTTTCAATATACACTGTGTTTTTCAGGATATTCTGGTGTCCGGGGTTTACCGCTTGTTCCATTCTGGCCTCGTGTTCCCTTTTGATTGAGTTTAACTGCTTAATTGTCTTTATAGTTTTTCTAGATTTGTTAAATAGTTTCACTTGTTTTCTAGAATATTAAATAGGATTTTAATAGAATAATATAGGATTTTAATGGTTTTTAATATAGAATAGTGTATAGTTTAATAGTTTTTTCTTAATATAGAATATAGAACTTAAATAGCTCTTATTAAATAGTGTTAATATAGAATTTAAGTAGATTTTATTTTGATAAGAGTTTAATATAGTTTTAAGGGCATTTTGTTTTAGAATAAATAGTTTAATTCATTTTAGAAATTTGTAGATTTTTCTTTTAATAGATTTTATTAGTTTTAAATTGCTTTAGGGTTTGATAGCTATTAGCGTTTTTCCTTTGAATATTAGTTTAGAGGTTAATCATTTTTTTATTTGTCAGAATGTTAATGTGGGTGATTTTGGGTTTAATCCTGTTTTAACTAATTAGCTGTAATTAGGATTATCTGTTGGTTAACATTTAATTCAGTTTCAATCCGAGTTAAGGTCCCATTAATGCTTCGGTTAATTCTTTTTAATCTCAGCTTAGTCCGTTTTCCACTCATTAATCATTTTAGTCCGTTAATTCACGTTCTAATCACATTTAATCATGTTAATTGTGTTTAGTCCTTGATTAGTCCATAATGGGCCAGGTGTTCAGTCAAAGCCCAGTTTGAAGGTCCAAATTTGATCTACGTGTCCTATTTAAAGGAGGCCCACGCGTCCTCTTTTCGCTTCCCCCGTTCTGACACCTCATCACATCCACTCTCTCTCTCTCTGCTAGCTTTCCTGCCACGTGCCTTCACCTCTTCTCTCTCCCATCCACGCGTCTAACCCTCAGACCTCACAGGGCCAGCGCACATCCCACTAACCAGCCTCCACCGTCGGCCATGCAACCGCCCGCCGGACCACCCTCCTCCACCGCAACGGTCGCCGGAAGCCGGTAATCTCGCCGGAATCTGCAAATTTCCCAGCAATCCAAGTCTCGTCCAATCTCCTCCGTCCACCTCCATCTACCATTCGCCGGAAAACACAACCGCCACCGGAAATTTCAACGATTCTCAACGCTTTCCAGAAAACCTTGCCAATCTTCATCTAGATCCTTCGATCATCAACATCTGCAGGAAATCGTCATCTTCAAAGATCTTCGTGACTTTATCTTGTTCACCGTTTTTGTCCAAGTCTTCACCGGATTTACATCAGTTCGTGGAATCTCCACCAGATCTTCAACGATCTTCGAACGAGCAAGAACATTCGTGTTCTTCATCCTCAATTTTCCTCCGTTTCCAGATTTTGAGAGCCCTCAGTAGGTCTTCGTCAACAACTCAAGGGGATCCTCGTCATCAAGCTTCAAGATCCGTAGATCTTCGCGCGTCCTCAGTTCCTCTCAGATTGTCTTCGTCTTCTCCAGGATCTTCATCCTCCAAGAACATTGTTACGCATCGTTTTTCCAGATATCCTTCAAGAGTCTCACTCAAGGCCTTCTTCCTCGTGGATTTTCAAAGCTCCCAGATCGTCTCCAAACGTCGTCAAGTTTGTTGATCTTCGAGCGTCTTCGAGAACTCTCCAGAAGCTTCATCGTCTCCGTTGCTTCACCCAGGTTTCACTTCTTTTCGCTATACCTCCATTGTTATTCATTCAGTGGATTAGGGTTTTTGCTCCGAGAGTTGAATGTTAGTTTTGATTGATAGGGATAATCTAGGTTAGGGTGAGTTGAATGGATTTGTGTATAGAATGAGGATTAGGTTGATTTGAATGAGATTTAGAGAGAGGTTGAGAGAGATTTTTGAGAGTTTCAGAGGGAGGTAGAGAGAGAGCTTGAGAGAAACGCCGTTAGGGTTTTGATTTGGGGAGAATGATGAACAGTAGGCGATTTTGGACGTGGAGAATCAGTTTTGTTGGAGGACGTTTGGGCTAGGTTTTGCATGGGTTAAGCCCAAGTCTGGATTGCTATGAATCATCCCCTGTTACTCGCTATGCCCCCCCCCCCCCCCCTGAATGTGAAAAGAATATTGAGATTTGGTTTGGGCTTTGTCCCAATTGCTACGCGCACCCCCCCTCATTGAGCCCAATGCTGGATAACACTAGGGCGTTTTGCTATCGCCACCCCCCTGGTTTTATTTTCTTTTTTCATTTCTTTGTTTTATCCATGTTAGAAAATAATTCATAAAAAATATTAGGATTATCCAATTAATTCCCTTCTTTTTTCTGTAGATTCATAGTTCAATTTAGGATTTTATGGTGCAAAAATATTAAATTGATCATGCATTTTCATTTTATTTGCATTTTTGTATTTTAATGGGTATTGAGTAATTGATTTGTGATGTGTCTGCCTTGCTGATTTTATTTCTCTCACTTGGTATTGAATCTTGCTTTTATTTTTTAGTATGTTGTACTAGACTAATGCATGCTCCCCATAGATTTTTCATAGATTTTTTAGAAATCGATTGATGTTGTTTTAGGGTTAGAGAGTAGAGACCTCATAACTTGCTGGTTAACCCTTGATCATTCATATGTTAGGGATTGTTTAGTAGCCTTAGAAGTTGACTTAGGATTTGAGATTTGATCTTGGGATCATAGAGACATGTAGGTTTCCCCTAGATTTTTGGTGGATTTTTAGAAGTTGTTTTGCTATTTTTTCTTGAGCTTGAGAATAGGAGAAGTCTTGAGGGCTTCTGACTTTGAAGTTCAACTGTGGTTGAACTTCAGAGATAGTTTCTTTTGGTTTGAGGGCCTATGGTTTCTTCTGGAGGTTGGAGGCTGGATGAAGACTTGATGGAGCTTGCAAGGATGCATGGATTGAAGACCTAGTCTAGGAGCTTGCTCTCTTTCTGTGAGGTTTGAGATCCTGAAGTTTGAGGGAAATTCATGGTACTTTCCTGGGGAAGGCACTATGGATGTCTTTCATTCTTTATTCTCATCTCTTTCTTAAGTATCCAATGATGTTAGATCCTTCATGTGAGTTTAGTTTCTCCTGAGGAGGAATGTAAACCGTTCACAGTTGTTGAGCCACATGGGATATGATTCCTAAGTGGAAGCCCCCCAGTATTTTCCAGAGGAAGGCACTATGGGTCTGCTCACTTAGTTCCCTTAGTTCATGTAGGATTTCTTAAGTATCCAATGATGTTGGAGCCTTCATGTGAGTTTAGTTTATCCTGAGGAGGAATGTAAACCGATCACAGTTGTTGAGCCACATGGGATATGATTCCTAAGTGGAAGCCCCCTAGTATTTTCCTGAGGAAGGCACTATGGATCTGTTCACTTAGTTCCCTTAGTTCATGTAGGATTTCTTAAATATCCAATGATGTTGGAGCCTTCATGTGAGTTTAGTTTCTCCTGAGGAGGAATGTAAACCGTTCACAGTTGTTGAGCCACATGGGATATGATTCCTAAGTGGAAGCCTCCTAGTACTTTCCTGAGGAAGGCACTATGGGCCTGTCTACTTAGCTCCCTTTCTTTGGTAAGCTTGTCTTGAAACTTGAAGAATGGGATTGATTTCTCCCTTTAGGGTTTTGCTTAGGGCAGATTAGGGTTTTGTTTTAGGGTTGTTTAGGGTCTTGCTTAGGGCTAGTTTCTTGCTTTTGGATAGGAGTTTGCCAGGCTGGTTAGCCTTCTCTTTGTGTTGATTGACTTGTGTGATGCTGTGCTGCATTAGACTTAGGGGGTTCATATAGATATTTCTGAGATAGGTGCATCTTAGAAATAAGCCTGCTTGTGTGCATGAGAAGTTGAGGTGATTCTCCTTCTGCTTGAGTGTTATTGAGTGGCTTTGCTTGCTGGTATTTGGTAGAGCTGAGCTCCCTTGCCTCTGTGGTGTGTGGCCTTTGTGCCTTGCTTGTTTGGTTGTTGCATTCATGCATATTTCCAGTATTTCTTTACTTCGTAGTAATTCCTGTTTGCGGTTTAGTTCTGATGCCATGATCCCTTAGGAGCTCTAACTTCTCTGCTGTGGAGGAGTTATGATAGACATCAGGTTGGTTAACCAGGCATGATAACATTAAGTAGATTCCTCTTTTCAACCATAGTTTTAGGGTGTCTCTTTCCTTTCTCAAAACAATATAAAAACACATAATAAAGGATAAAACAAAAGTGAATTCATTTCTTCCATCAAAAGATTTGAACAAACATCAAAACCTTTTGTTCTCCTGGACTGTGAAAACCCTTGGTTAAGGTGCATTTTCCCATAGAAAACACTTGAACAGCTTGTGTCGTGCGTAGCCCGAACTACGTTTGCTCTGATCTTCCATGCCGCGTGGAAGTACGTAGGCACAGGATGCGATGTCCTGGCGAGAAACCTTCCCCCCCGTCTAGATGTAGGTAGTCGAACTACGTTGACTCTGACTTTCCCATTGCACGAGGGAGTACGTAGGCCCAGAACAGCGTATGTTCTGTCGAGTCCTGTCCTTTTCTTTTCTTTTCAGACTGACCACTAGCGTAGATAGATAAACACACCCTTTTCCTCATAAATACCAAGCGTGGATCCCGTCGAGTACGACGGACGTGAGGGGTGCTAATACCTTCCCCTTGCGTAACCGACTCCCGAACCCAGGTTTTGGTTGCGACGACCATACCTTCCCCGTTTTTTGCGAGGTTTACTTCGAGCGTTTCCTTTCCCTCCGTTGGGATAAATAACGCACGGTGGCGACTCTTCTGTCAGTCGGTGCCAATTTTCGCAGTAGCGACAGTTGGCGACTCTGTTGGGGACATTTAGCATCTAGGGACTTTTCCCATCCCTTATGCTGGGACCGTTTCCCATCCCCTACGCGAGTCAATCCTAGCGCTTGGGTGTTTATCTGTTGGGTGTTGTACATATGTGCTTTACTTTTCCGCACCTTTACCTTTCCGCATTTACTTTCAGCACTATATTATTATGATTATTGATGTGGGAGAGGGAGGTTACTATGAGTGAGAAGCCGGACCTGGGCTTGAGTATGCACCTAGACATAGTTGTGGAGAGTAGTAGACGAACCTGTTTGCTGAGCAGACACAGTTCCCTACGAAATCTGCGCTTAGACGAGGTTCTCTCTGAGGTGCTCCTTTCCGATCCTGAGGATCTGAGGGGAGTTCAGACGTGAGGATTGTCGACTCTGGGGACCGATCAATTGGAAGTCGGCTAAGTGAGGCCTCTTCATGACTTGATGATGCCACTCCTCCTGGGAATCGTATCGTCACTCATGAAAGTCTGTGACGCTGATGACCGCATAGGATGTCGTACCTTTGTCCGTGGATTAGGTCCATACCTGTGAGAGGGATTGGGTTATTATAGGAAAACTGGCCTTCAGAAACCGGGATTCAGTATTTATCAGATGGTTTTCTTAGCTCATTAACAGGTGGGTTGTTTGGATCAGATGGATTTCTTGTTTGAGATTGATACTATTATCAGATGGTTTTCTCGTCAGAGACAGAGGTTCAGATGGATTTCTTACCAGGGTATTGGTATTTTGGGTGTCGGATGATAGTCAGTGTCATGAGGTTCTGGTGACTGTGGTGGTTTTCTGTTCTTGACATCACGGAGATGTTCCTCTTCAGGCTACAGCATGGCCTCTGTGTTCACTGATTGCATCATTTATCATATTGCATTATTGCATTACCATTTGCATCCGACTAACGTGTGTGTATTGCAGGTACATATTTTCCCTCCCAGTTCCGGTGGTTGTTTCCTAGTAGACATGGAAGCCATGAAGAGAGTGTTACCCTACAGATTCCCGTCTCCAGATATCAGTCTGTTGTCAGAGTTAATTACTATTGCTGGGAAGAAGGTGATGGGAGATTTCAGGAAGACATATGGGAGGATCCTGACTTATGTTTACCAGCCCTCGGCTTATGAGATCAGCGGTATTTACACCCTATTGCAGTTTTATGATGTTGAGCTCAGGTGTTTCGTATTTCCTGATTTTGTCTTGGCTCCTACCCTGGAGGAGTATTCTGCACTCTTGGATATACCGATTCGCGAGCAGATGCCTTTCGATCACACGGACGCTAAGCCTAATCTGGCTAAGCTTTCTGCTATTCTGTACTTAGGAGAGTTTGAGCTGACAGGGAAGATGATCAGAAAAGGAGATGTATGGGGATTTCCATTGGGTGTTTTGGTGGAGAAGGCTCGGGAGTATGCTAAGAAGGGTGGCTGGGTGGTTTTTGATGCTATCCTTGTTGTGTGTGTTTATGGCATTGTATTGTTCCCAACCCAACCTGACTTTGTTGATGCAGATGCTTTCTATATTCTGGCTGCTAAGAACCCAGTTCCTACCTTGCTGGGAGATATCCACCATTCTACTCACTACAAAAATGAAAAACGGCGAGGAAAGAATGTCTCTTGCTGTGTACCTCTACTGTGCAGGTGGTTTACTAGTCATATGCCGAAGTCAGGGCCTTTCGTCACTTCTATTGATTCTTTAGGATGGCCTGAGCGCTTGATAGGGTTGACTTCTGAGAATGTGGTATGGGTTAATGAGGAGGTGTTAGGAGTTTAGGTCATATACAGATGTGGAGGATTCCCTAATGTTCCTTTGATAGGAAGGAGAGGGTGTGTCAATTACAACCCTTCCTTATTAATCAGGCAGTTTGGATATGCACCTCAGGAAGCGCCGAAGCCCGAGGAGATACAGGAATCTCTGTATCTTACTGGGGCAATAGAGGAAGAGATGTTGATCAAGCTTGAGAAAGCATGGAAGAACCTGCATAAGAGAGGAAAGTCTTCATTTAGCAAAAGGGGTACTCGAGTTCTTGGTCCGTATGTGGAATGGATTCGCGAACGAGCTACGAAATTCCTTATGCCTTATCCTGCAGTTCAGCCATTGTATCCTTCTCCGGTGGAGGAGCCCACCACTATAGACATACAGGTATACAAGCAGCTGATGGCGGAGAAAGAAGAGTTAGCAAAGGCTAAAGAAGCTTTAGAGAAAGAGAACGCCCAGCTTCGTCATGAAAAGATTGAAATAGGATATTCTTCCAAGCAACAGGCTGAAACTTTGAAACATCTGAAGACTACTTTATTGGAGTTGACTGAAACCAAGAAGCGTCTGGAGTTAGATGTAGACTCAGTTAGCAGTGTATTGGCTACTAAGAAACAAGAGCTGGAAAGGGCCTACACGAAGTTAGCTAAATTCAGATAGCAGTGGGACCTTACTATGGCCGAACGCAAAGAGCGGGAAGAAGAGCTAAAGATACAGGTTGCTCAGTTGGGAGAACAGGTTAAAGTGAAGACTGAAGAGCTTGAAGAAGAAGCATTCCGTCGATACGAGGCCGAACGTAAACTGATTGATGCCATGAAGAATCTGGAAGATTGTCAGCGCAGAGCAGACACCAAGAGGCCCAAACCTGAGGATGGTGCCCAGGATAAGGCTTGGGAAGATTTTGTCAGAGATATCCAAGGAACAGTCAGGAAAAGGGATCAGTTGATAGAAGGCTTGATTTATCGACCCGATCACCCAGAGACGAAGAAGCTGTTCGAGAATTTCTGCGATCGTACCCGCACTTGACTTCTTGTATTCTATGTGTTGAGATCACCGCCAGACATGTTGGTTGGGATCCTCCTTTATCATATCAGTTGTATGGAACATAGTTGTGTAACGCCTTGACGAGACTATTATTCCAATATATGAGGGTTTTTCTAAATATTGTCTTTATGGTTTCTCTTGTCTTGCTACCTTGACACTGGAGTTGGAGGGGAAATATCCCCAACGCACACATGCACGTTAGCATTTTTGCATTGTTGTTTGCATAAATCACATTGCATTACAGGTCTGTGATCCATGTTCCTTATCATTCTTCATCCATATATTCAGGTATTTTCAGAATTGCAGAAAAGCGGGTCCACCGTTACTCTACCAGAACTAATCACAAGAAGATCATGGACAACGTGCAGGGTGAAATGCAAGAAATGCGTGACAGGATGGCCATGCTCATGCAAACCATGGAGACCATCGCCAAAGGACAAGAGCAGCTGCAGACTCTGGTTCAACCGTTGGTCGCACAGGCTGAAAACAACGGGACACCGCATGGTGAAAATATTGTTGCTTCTCCCTGAATTGAGAATCGTCAAAGTGCTGATGCTATTCCCGTAACTGGTTTGAATGCTGGAGAAACTGGTCCTGCAAGCGGAGGTGGGAACGCCGGTAATATGAATGTCAATGCAAATACTGCTGGGGTATTTGTGAGTAATGTCAACCAGGGTTTCAATGGGGGTGCTGAGAACGTCAGAATGAATGGTAATATTGGTAACCAGGGCTTCAATGGTGTGAACATGGGGTATGGCAACATTGCTGGCACCAAGGCTGGGTTTGGTGATTATGGTTATGGTAATCTTGGATATGGAACTGGTGCGTACAACGCTAAAGAGATGGGCAATCTGAGGTATGACCCCAGGTACTTCCAAACGGGTCCGGGCCGTGATGCAGATTATGTTGGATACGATGCAGTACCTCGCTGGGAGGATCGTCAGGAGGATGCGTTCTCTGGTCAGAATGAGGGTTATGAAAGAGCTAGGGATGACAACCATCGGATGAGATTGCTAGAAGAGAAAGTGAACGGATTAGCCAGCCAGAATGCTCTTGGGCTGGATATGTCAAACATGGGGCTGGTCCCAGGGCTGAGGGTCCCGCTGAAATTCAAAGCGCCGTCATTTGATAAGTACAAAGGGGATACATGCCCTAGGGTGCATGTGCGCGCGTTTTACAGGCGCATGTCCGCGTATTCTGAGGATGAAAAGATGCTAATGCACTTCTTCCAGGATAGCCTGTCAGGGCCATCGCTGGAGTGGTACATGAGCTTGGAGCCTACGCAGATCAGGAGTTGGAAAGAGCTGGCAGAGGCTTTTGTTCGACATTATCAATATAATAGTGATCTCGCCCCTAACCGAGTCCAGCTGCAGAGCATGTCTCAAAAGTCTAGTGAGAGCTTTAAGGAATACGCCCAGAGATGGCGAGATCTGGCTACTAGGGTACACCCTCCGATGGTGGAGCGCGAAATGATGGATATGTTCGTAGGAACTTTTTCTGGAATGTACTATGACCGGTTGCTCAATTTTTCGATGAGTACTTTCTCTGAGTTGATCTTGATGGGGGAGCGCATTGAAAACGGAGTGAAGATGCGTAAAATTCAAGCGGGTGAGTCCAGTGCCGCAGGAGGTAATAAGAAGACGTTTGGTGGGAAAAGGCAGGGTGATACCAACGCTGTATACAATGCTCGACGGAGAAATAGAGGTCAGAACTGGCATCAGCAGTCGCAGGTTGCAAGTGTAACCATTCTAGGGCCTTCTCAGCAGCAGAGACAACAACCACAGCAGCAGGCTCAGCAGCAGCCAAATAATAATCAGCGCAGATTTCAGAACCCGCGACCGAGGAGAGTATTCGAAGTACCGCCGGTATCGTATGCAGAACTTCTTCAAGCTTTGTTGAAATTGCAGCTAGTCGAGAAGAGGACCTTAGCACCACCAACTGGCCAGCCACCAGTCGGGTATGATATTAATGAGCATTGTGACTTCCATTCGGGTGCACCAGGGCACAACATTGAAAATTGCCTAGCTTTCAAGCATAAAGTACAGGATTTGCTTGATAGTACGGCTATTAACTTCGGGAAGGAAGGCCCCAATATCACGCGACAGCCGATGCCCAAGCATGGTGGGGCTGGGGCCAATGCAATCCTGGCAGATGATGAGTTGGACTTGGTTTCGGAAGTGAGCAAGCTGAAAACCCCTTTGAGTTACGTAAAGCAGCGCTTATTGAAGGGAGGTGTATATCCCGGATGCAGTGAAGAGTGTGCTGACTGTTTGGTTCAACCTGGGGGCTGTGAGAAGTTGAAAAGGGGAGTTCAAGGGTTGATTGATGAAGGAATCCTGCAGTTTGACAGGTCTGTGGGGCGAGAGAAGTCTGTTGAGACAGAATCTGAGAAAGAGCGCAGTGAGGTTGCTACGATCACCATTCCGTTCAAATCAGTGACGATTTCGGCATCATCGAAAAGGCCGACCATTACTATTACCAAGACTAAGCCAATCCCTTATGAGAGCACAAAGGCAGTCCTGTGGTGCTACGGTGCTGAGGTGTATTGCAATGGGGAAAAGATTGACTTGAATGATCCGCCAGCGGGATCCGTAGATAACATAGTGGGAGCGGGTGGTATAACCCGGAGCGGGAGAATTTTCACTTCACCTGAGGTCGAGGCAGAGAGGCTCGCCAGGGGTAAGAACAAAGTTGTTGAAGGGGAACCTTCGGGGAGTAAGGAGAAAGAACCGATAACCAAAGATGTGGAAGAATTCATGAGATTGATTCGCAAAAGTGACTACAAGATCGTAGATCACCTACAGCAGACCCCGTCAAAGATCTCCATATTATTGTTGTTGTTGTGTTCTGAGGCGCATAGAAATGCCCTGTTGAAGGTACTTGAGACATCCTTCGTGCCGCAAGAGATTTCAGTTAATCAGCTGGAGGGAGTTATGGCACATGTTAATGCTGGGCATGGTTTGGGATTCACGGATTTTGACCTAACACCTAGAGGGCGTGATCACAATAATGCCTTGCACATCTCTATCGAATGCCGGGGCACTATTTTATCCCATGTGCTGGTAGACACTGGGTCCTCGTTGAATGTGTTACCAAAGAAAGCCCTTTTGAAATTGGATACCCGTGGGTTGTTGTGCACACTTAGTGATTTGGCGGTAAGGGCCTTTGACGGAACGAGGAGGTCGGTATTCGGGTCAGTAACGTTACCCATCCAGGTAGGTCCTGAGGTGTTTGATACAGTGTTTTACATCATGGACATCCAGCCTGCATATAGCTGTTTGATCGGGAGACCTTGGATTCATGCCGCTGGGGCAGTAACTTCTACACTCCATCAGAAGCCGAAGTATATGGTTGAGGGGAGTATTGTGACGGTGTGTGGCGAAGAGGATATCTTAGTCAGTCATTTGTCTGCCTTCAAATACGTGGAGGTAGATGGAGAGATTCATGAAATGCTGTGTCAGGCGTTCGAAGGGGTGAAGGTTAAAGAAGAAGCTCCGGTAAAGAGTGAAGGGCAAGAGGTGGCCGTCTCCTCATATAAAGAAGCCAAGACGTTGGTGCAAGCGGGAGAGACTCAGAAGTGGGGGCAGGTTCTGGACATACCAGTGAAGCAAGATAGGTATGGCTTGGGGTACCGCCCATCCCCCTCACAGAGTGCGCCTAAGTACAAGGGACCTGTGGTGTTCACGCCCGGAGGCGTTAGCTTCGAAAGGATTAATGTCGTGTCTGATACAGAGGAAGTGGATAGCGACTGCGACATGGACGCATGGATTCGACCCAACACGCCGGGGCAAAGCCTATGCAACTGGTCCATCCAAGACGTCATCCAAGTCACCAAACAGTAATGCGTTGTTTTTTCAATCATTGTATGATCACATGCCTTGCCCAGGGCATCGTTGACCTCGTCTTAGGGCCTAACTGTTTACCTGTATGTTTGTATGATCAATACATGACGACGTTTTTTACATTCAAATGTTGTGATCCTTTTCTTTCTGTTTTTTATTTTTTTTATTTTTTTATTTTCAATAAAATGGCAGCGTGGTTATGCATTTTGCTTGTATATCATTTTGAAGCACTTAACCGTTTCCCTCACAGGATTCATGAATTTTCAGATGACATCGACCAAAGACTTCCTATGACTTGTTTAGACTTCGAGCATCCGATCTTCCAAGCTGAGGAGGAGATTGTTGAGGATAGCGACTTGCCAGAAGAGCTGAGTCGGTTGTTGAAGCAAGAGGAGAGAGTCATTCTGCCTCACCAGGAAGAGATTGATATTGTTAATTTAGGGTCTGAAGAATGCGTCAGGAATATCCGTATAGGGGCCGCGTTGCAGGTCGACATCAAGCAAGAGCTTATTGAGATGCTGCGCGAATACAGTGATATATTTGCTTGGTCCTACGAGGACATGCCGGGTTTGGATACCGATATGGTTGTTCACCGTCTGCCGTTGAGGGAAGATTGCCCGTCCGTGAAGCAGAAACTCAGAAGGACTCGTCCTGACATGGCTGTAAAAATAAAGGAAGAAGTGCAGAAGCAATGGGATGCTGGATTCCTGGCTGTCACCACTTATCCCACTTGGGTCGCTAATATCGTGCTTGTGCCAAAGAAAGATGGCAAGGTTCGAATGTGTGTTGATTATAGGGATCTAAACAAAGCGAGCCCGAAAGATGATTTCCCGCTGCCGCATATTGATGTGTTAGTTGACAACACAGCTCAGTTTTTGGTATTCTCTTTCATGGATGGATTTTCAGGGTATAACCAGATCAAAATGGCTCTGGAGGATATGGAAAAAACGACCTTTATCACCCCGTGGGGAACCTTCTGTTATAAGGTGATGCCCTTTGGTTTGAAAAATGCTGGGGCAACGTACCAACGGGCTATGACAACGCTCTTTCACGACATGATGCACAAAGAGATTGAGGTGTATGTCGATGACATGATTTCCAAGTCCCATACGGAGGAAGAACATCTGGTTAATCTGCTGAAGTTGTTCAAGAGGCTGAGGAAGTTCAGGCTGAGGCTGAATCCTAACAAGTGTACCTTCGGAGTGAGATCCGGGAAGCTACTGGGGTTCATTGTGAGCAAGCAAGGAATCGAGGTCGATCCGGCAAAAATAAAAGCAATACAAGAGATGCCAGCACCGAGAACAGAAAAAGAAGTCTGTGGATTCTTAGGGAGGTTGAACTACATTGCCAGGTTCATCTCTCACCTAACGACCACGTGTGAACCTTTGTTCAAACTGTTAAAGAAAGATCAAGCGGTGGTCTGGAACGACAATTGCCAAAGGGCATTTGAAAAGATAAAAGAATACTTGCAGGAACCTCCGGTGTTGATACCCCCAGTAGCGGGACGACCACTGATTATGTATCTGACGGTTCTTGAGAACAGCATGGGTTGTGTTCTCGGTCAACATGGCGAGACAGGAAGGAAAGAGCATGCAATTTACTACTTGAGTAAAAAGTTCACGGATTGTGAATCTCGATACTCTATGCTCGAAAAGACGTGTTGTGCATTGGCGTGGGCTGCCAAACGTCTAAGACAGTACATGCTGAACCATACAACCATGCTGATATCGAAGATGGATCCGATCAAGTATGTGTTTGAAAAGCAAGCGCTCTCTGGAAGGATTGCTAGATGGCAAATGGTATTGACAGAATACGATATCCAGTATGTTTCCCAGAAGGCCATTAAGGGAGGTGTTCTGTCCGAATATCTTGCCGAACAGCCGATTGAGGATTATCAGCCTATGAAGTTTGAGTTTCCTGATGAGGACATAATGTACTTGAAGGCTAAAGATTGTGATGAGCCGTTTCCTGATGAGGGTCCTGAGCGGAGTTCCTAGTGGCAATTGATTTTTGATGGGGCTGTCAATTCGTACGGTAGTGGGATTGGGGCAATCATTACAACTCCCCACGGGTCGCACATCCCGTTTACGGCTAGATTGACTTTTCCAGTAACGAATAACGAAGCCGAGTACGAAGCCTGTATTATGGGGTTAGAGGAGGCTATCGATCTGAGGATCAAGAATCTGGACGTATATGGGGATTCAGCATTGGTTGTGAATCAGATTAAGGGAGAGTGGGAGACACGCCAACCTAATCTGGTACCGTACATGAATTATGCGAGAAGGTTGTTACCTTTCTTTGATAAGGTGGAATTTCATCATGTACCTCGGGCAGAGAATCAAATGGCAGACGCCCTTGCAACATTATCCTCGATGTATAAGGTCAACTACTGGAACGAGGCTCCCAGGATTGTCATATCTCGCCTTGATAGGCCGGCCTTTGTGTTTGCAATTGATGAAGCATCGGACGGTAAACCTTGGTATTTCGACATACAGAATTTCCTGAAGAACAAAGAATATCCGGGTGGGGCATCCAGTCGTGATCAGAAGACTCTAAGGAGATTAGCAGGCAACTTCTATCTGAATCCCGACGGCGTTCTGTATAGAAGGAACCACGATTTAGTACTCCTCCGGTGTGTAGACGAGAAGGAAGCCAATTTACTCATGGAAGAGGTCCATGAAGGAACTTTTGGTACACATGCTGGTGGGCATGCTATGACCCGAAAGTTGTTGCGGGCGGGGTATTATTGGTTAACGATGGAAATGGACTGTTTCAAGTTCGCCAAGCGGTGTCACAAGTGCCAGATCTATGCTAATAAGATCCATGTGCCACCCAATCCACTAAATGTTATGGTTTCTCCGTGGCCTTTCGCCATGTGGGGGATTGATATGATTGGCAAGATTGAGCCTACTGCTTCTAATGGGCATCGCTTCATCCTAGTCGCGATCGATTACTTCACCAAGTGGGTAGAAGCAGCATCTTATGCCAATGTTACGAAACAGGTGATGGCCAGATTTATCAAGAGGGATATAATTTGCAGATACGGTATTCCTGAACGGATCATTACTGATAATGGTTCGAACTTGAACAATAAGATGATGAGGGATCTTTGTCGGGAGTTTAAGATCGAGCATCATAATTCATCTCCGTATAGACCCAAGATGAATGACGCTGTTGAAGCGGCCAACAAGAACATAAAGAAGATTGTTCAGAAGATGGTGGTAACGTATAAGGATTGGCATGAGATGTTGCCGTTTGCTTTGCACGGTTATCGCATGACGGTGCGTACATCAACCGGGGCAACTCCATTCTCACTGGTGTATGGCACAGAGGCAGTCCTGCCATTGGAGGTTGAGATACCATCTTTGAGGGTTTTGCTTGATGTTCAGCTTGATGAGGCAGAGTGGGTGAGAAATAGATTGAATCAGCTGAGCTTGATAGATGAGAAGAGACTGGCATCAATTGCACATGGTAGGTTGTATCAGAGCCGGATGAAGAAAGCGTTCGACAAGAAGATTCGACCTCGAAGCTTTTAGACGGGTGATCTTGTGCTGAAGAAGGTTCTCCCACCGCAGTCGGATCACAGGGGCAAATGGACTCCCAATTATGAAGGTCCATACGTCGTGAGAAAGGTCTTCTCCGGAGGAGCCTTATTGTTATCCACCATGGATGGTGAAGACTTTTCGTCCCCTGTGAACTCGGACGCAGTCAAAAAATACTTTGCTTAAAAATTGACCCGCTGGACAGTAAAAAGAGAGTCCAGGCAAAAATGGGGCATCCCGGCGAACCAAAAAACAGAATAAAAAGGTTCGGGCAAAAGTTAGGGATAAAATGGAAAAAATATACACCCGCGAAGTTGAAAACCTACACTGGGCGGCTTCGGCAAAAAAGGGTATCCCGGTGAATTGAAAACCCGCAAAGGGCGATTCACGCAAAAGTTAGAGATTTGAGAAGCAAATGACTGCGGTCCAAGTTAGATTATCTAGTGGTTTGGGAGAATCTGGGGGGGTCGACTATCCAAAGCAATCTCTTCCGAAGACAGAGATCAGGAAAGCGTCAGAGTCCGACGAGTCATAGGAGGATCAGCTCATGGTGTTCGTCTGTAACACGTTGCCGACATGTGTACAAATTTTATTCTGTATCTTTGTACATTCCTGCATTTTGTTTATGTGTGACTACCTCTTTTCAGGAGTTGCATCTGATGTACAAATCTTGCCTATTTTTAGGCCGTTATCAATAAAGTGTGTTGTTCAGTGTAGTGTGCGACTTTGGTTTTAACTTTTACAGTTTTGTTTGTAAAAAACGCCGATGTTTTTGATAAACTTACATATATATATAAACAGGCGGGCTTCGGCCGATGATTGTTAAAACCGGAAATTACCTGAATGGTTGTCATGGGTGATTACCAAGATGTTTCTTTTTGCATAGATTGTCTTGTGTTTGCTTGTTGACTTTTGCAGGTATTCAAAAGCTCGCAAAGTTCCCCGCCAGAGTCCATGGCAGGCTAGTACCCTCTCCAGAGGATGAATGCTGTGTCGTTCCCCAGTGAAGTCGCCCCAGGCAAAATTGAATGTTGTCTCTCCAGGAGAGTGGAGATTGCGTCAAAGGAAGAGATCAATGTATCTTCAATAGTTCAGAATTGGCTTATCAAACAGAGCAGAGTCCTCCCCAGCAAGGGACGAGACGGATATGATTAACTCGCCTGGAGAGTCTTGTGTAGTGCGAATCAGAGTACACCGGTCAATCCCCAGCTCAGTGATAGCAGGACGAACTATCCCCACGGGGCATAATCAGAGTGTTGACACCTTTTGAAAGCAGTTTCCAGGATTGCTTTTCTCTTTCCCCAACAGGTTGATCCTTCCTCGTCAGGACGATCAGTTTCAGCAGATTTTGAAGTTTTGAGTTTGTGAGCTACTTTCCCATCAAGATGGTTATCCCCAACGGAGTTAGTTCATATTTCCAGCATTTATTTTGTTGGAAGCGTATCGGTAGTATTCCGGTTATCCCCAACGGAGTTAGTTCATCTTTCCAGCATTTATTTTGTTGGAAGCGTATCGGTAGTATTCCGGTTATCCCCAGCGGATCCAGTTTGTCTTCAGCATTTATTTTGCTGAAGTAACTCTTTGCATAAGCATGCATCATAAGCACTTGCATTTCACACGAATACGTAGCATTTCCATGCAGTATGGAAGCATTACGGCATTATCAAACATGTGCATTTGGAAACATAAGCAGGATTGATTACCCGTCCAGATTCAGGTGTATTTTCTCTGTTGATAAGTGAGATCGTGGGTCACGGAGATGTGCATATGTTTGGTTTGTAACACAGGACGCGCAGTGATCGTGTTTCCTCCAGTCAAGAGGGTTGTTGCGCAAGGCACGCAGTGATCGTGTTCATCTTGTTATGGGTATTATGTGGGGGGCCAGACACGCAGTGATCGTGTTCGTCATGTCCTATTCCCCTAGCAGAGTTTGCTTGGTCGAGCGCCTTTGTTCCCCCAGCTGAGTCTTTCTCAGGACGCTGTGGTGTCAACATTGGAAGATGGTAATGCAGATTTTTGGGTGGTTACCCGTAGTTTCCCCAGCAGAGTTATATTCCCCATCAGGGTGTTACTTCAACGAGTTGCTTGGTTAAGTTCCTCGTATTTTCCAACAAAGTTATTCTCGTCAAGTGGCTTGGTTAAGTTCTCAATTTTCCCAGCAGAGTGTTTTCAGGATACCTATTGCCATAATAGGTATTTGACGGCTGTCGTCAGAATTGTCCTCTCAGAGTTGCTTGGTTAAGTTTCTCGTGTTCCCGCAGGTTTGCTCGTTCAGGTACGAACGGAAGGTTGGTTAGTGAAATCAGCATTTCCTCGCTGTTTAGCGTTTGCTCGTTCAGGTACGAACGAAAGGTTGATAAGTGAAATCAACATTTCCTCGCTGTTTAGCGTTTGCTCGTTCAGGTACAAACGAAAGGTTGATAAGTGAAATCAACATTTCCTCGCTGTTTAGCGTTTGCTCGTTCAGGTACGAACGAAAGGTTGATAAGTGAAATCAACATTTTCTCGCTGTTTAGCGTCTGCTTATTCAGGTACGAATGGAAGGTTGGTAAGTGAAATCAGCATTTCCTCGCTGTTTAGCGTTTGCTCGTTCAAGTACGAACGGAAGGTTGGTAAGTGAAATCAACAATTTTGCTCACTGGTTAGTGTATGCTCACTTCTTCAGAATGGGATGGTCTATGGACAATATCAGATTATTTCGTAAACAGGTTGATGGATAGGTGTTTAGTTGTCGCTGTGGCAACGGAAATCAGTGCCCTGGTTAATTCTCCCCAAGCAGTGGTGTACGCAAGTTATTTTTTGCGGTTGGCAAATTTCCGGGTTTATTGGTATTCAACCGTCTCGTACCTCGAATATCTGAAGGTCGTTCGCTCTTCATCCAGCCGGGTCCAAGCCGTTTGAATAGGGGCAGCTGTTGCACCCTAAAATTTGACCAACCGGTTCTCCTATCTGGTTCGGGATCTAATTCGTATTCGCATATCAGAGGCATGACATTTGTGCACAGACCGAGGATGTCAGGGTTACAGTTTGGTTTTCACCCATTAGACCTTTCAGATCAGTCCAGATAATCAGGGTTTCACTTTCGGGAAATTGTGCGCTTCTCGGCATTTTCAGTATACACTGTGTTTTTCAGGATATTCTGGTGTCCCGGGTTTACCGCTTGTTCCAGTCTGGCCTCGTGTTCCCTTTTGATTGAGTTTAACTGCTTAATTGCCTTTATAGTTTTTCTAGATTTGTTAAATATTTTCACTTGTTTTCTAGAATATTAAATAGGATTTTAATAGAATAATATAGGATTTTAATGGTTTTTAATATAGAATAGTGTATAGTTTAATAGTTTTTTCTTAATATAGAATATAGAACTTAAATAGCTCTTATTAAATAGTGTTAATATAGAATTTAAGTAGATTTTATTTTGATAAGAGTTTAATATAGTTTTAAGGGCATTTTGTTTTAGAATAAATAGTTTAATTCATTTTAGAAATTTGTAGATTTTTCTTTTAATAGATTTTATTAGTTTTAAATTGCTTTAGGGTTTGATAGCTATTAGCGTTTTTCCTTTGAATATTAGTTTAGAGGTTAATCATTTTTTTATTTGTCAGAATGTTAATGTGGGTGATTTTGGGTTTAATCCTGTTTTAACTAATTAGCTGTAATTAGGATTATCTGTTGGTTAACATTTAATTCAGTTTCAATCCAAGTTAAGGTCCCATTAATGCTTCGGTTAATTCTTTTTAATCTCAGCTTAGTCCGTTTTCCACTCATTAATCCTTTTAGTCCGTTAATTCACGTTTTAATCACATTTAATCATGTTAATTGTGTTTAGTCCTTGATTAGTCCATAATGGGCCAGGTGTTCAGTCAAAGCCCAGTCTGAAGGTCCAAATTTGATCTACGTGTCCTATTTAAAGGAGGCCCACGCGTCCTCTTTCCGCTTCCCCCGTTCTGACACCTCATCACATCCACTCTCTCTCTCTCTGCTAGCTTTCCTGCCACGTGCCTTCACCTCTTCTCTCTCCCATCCACGCGTCTAACCCTCAGACCTCACAGGGCCAGCGCACATCCCACTAACCAGCCTCCACCGCCGGCCATGCAACCGCCCGCCGGACCACCCTCCTCCACCGCAACGGTCGCCGGTAATCTCGTCGGAATCTGCAAATTTCCCAGCAATCCAAGTTTCGTCCAATCTCCTCCGTCCACCTCCATCTACCATTCGCCGGAAAACACAACCGCCACCGGAAATTTCAACGATTCTCAACGTTTTCCAGAAAACCTTGCCAATCTTCATCTAGATCCTTCGATCATCAACATCTGCAGGAAATCGTCATCTTCAAAGATCTTCATGACTTTATCTTGTTCACCGTTTTTGTCCAAGTCTTCACCGGATTTACATCAGTTCGTGGAATCTCCACCAGATCTTCAACGATCTTCGAACGAGCAAGAACATTCGTGTTCTTCATCCTCAATTTTCCTCCGTTTCCAGATTTTGAGAGCCCTCAGTAGGTCTTCGTCAACAACTCAAGGGGATCCTCTTCATCAAGCTTCAAGATCCGTAGATCTTCGCGCGTCCTTAGTTCCTCTCAGATTGTCTTCGTCTTCTCCAGGATCTTCATCCTCCAAGAACATTGTTACGCATTGTTTTTCCAGATATCCTTCAAGAGTCTCGCTCAAGGCCTTCTTCCTCGTGGATTTTCAAAGCTTCTAGATCGTCTCCAAACGTCGTCAAGTTTGTTGATCTTCGAGCGTCTTCGAGAACTCTCCAGAAGCTTCATCGTCTCCGTTGCTTCACCCAGGTTTCACTTCTTTTCGCTATACCTCCATTGTTGTTCATTCAGTGGATTAGGGTTTTTGCTCTGAGAGTTGAATGTTAGTTTTGATTGATAGGGATAATCTAGGTTAGGGTGAGTTGAATGGATTTGTGTATAGAATGAGGATTAGGTTGATTTGAATGAGATTTAGAGAGAGGTTGAGAGAGATTTTTGAGAGTTTCAGAGGGAGGTAGAGAGAGAGCTTGAGAGAAACGCCGTTAGGGTTTTGATTTGGGGAGAATGATGAACAGTAAGCGATTTTGGACGTGGAGAATCAGTTTTGTTGGAGGACGTTTGGGCTAGGTTTTGCATGGGTTAAGCCCAAGTCTGGATTGCTATGAATCATCCCTTGTTACTCGCTATACCCCCCCCCCCCTGAATGTGAAAAGAATATTGAGATTTGGTTTGGGCTTTGTCCCAATTGCTCCGCGCACCCCCCCTCATTGAGCCCAATGCTGGATAACACTAGGGCGTTTTGCTATCGCCACCCCCCTGGTTTTATTTTCTTTTTTCATTTCTTTGTTTTATCCATGTTAGAAAATAATTCATAAAAAATATTAGGATTATCCAATTAATTCCCTTCTTTTTTCTGTAGATTCATAGTTCAATTTAGGATTTTATGGTGCAAAAATATTAAATTGATCATGCATTTTCATTTTATTTGCATTTTTGTATTTTAATGGGTATTGAGTAATTGATTTGTGATGTGTCTGCCTTGCTGATTTTATTTCTCTCATTTGGTATTGAATCTTGCTTTTATTTTTTAGTATGTTGTACTAGACTAATGCATGCTCCCCATAGATTTTTCATAGATTTTTTAGAAATCGATTGATGTTGTTTTAGGGTTAGATAGTAGAGACCTCATAACTTGCTGGTTAACCCTTGACCATTCATATGTTAGGGATTGTTTAGTAGCCTTAGAAGTTGACTTAGGATTTGAGATTTGATCTTGGGATCATAGAGACATGTAGGTTTCCCCTAGATTTTTGGTGGATTTTTAGAAGTTGTTTTGCTATTTTTGCTTGAGCTTGAGAATAGGAGAAGTCTTGAGGGCTTCTGACTTTGAAGTTCAACTGTGGTTGAACTTCAGAGATAGTTTCTTTTGGTTTGAGGGCCTGTGGTTTCTTCTGGAGGTTGGAGGCTGGATGAAGACTTGATGGAGCTTGCAAGGATGCATGGATTGAAGACCTAGTCTAGGAGCTTGCTCTCTTTCTGTGAGGTTTGAGATCCTGAAGTTTGAGGGAAATTCATGGTACTTTCCTGGGGAAGGCACTATGGATGTCTTTCATTCTTTATTCTCAGATCTTTCTTAAGTATCCAATGATGTTGGAGCCTTCATGTGAGTTTAGTTTCTCCTAAGGAAGAATGTAAACCGTTCATAGTTGTTGAGCCACATGGGATATGATTCCTAAGTGGAAGCCCCCCAGTATTTTCCAGAGGAAGGCACTATGGGTCTGCTCACTTAGTTCCCTTAGTTCATGTAGGATTTCTTAAGTATCCAATGATGTTGGAGCCTTCATGTGAGTTTAGTTTCTCCTGAGGAGGAATTTAAACCGATCACAGTTGTTGATCCACATGGAATATGATTCCTAAGTGGAAGCCCCCTAGTATTTTCCCGAGGAAGGCACTATGGGTCTGTTCACTTAGTTCCCTTAGTTCATGTAGGATTTCTTAAATATCCAATGATGTTGGAGCCTTCATGTGAGTTTAGTTTCTCCTGAGGAGGAATGTAAACCGTTCACAGTTGTTGAGCCACATGGGATATGATTCCTAAGTGGAAGCCTCCTAGTACTTTCCTGAGGAAGGCACTATGGGCCTGTCTACTTAGCTCCCTTTCTTTGGTAAGCTTGTCTTGAAACTTGAAGAATGGGATTGATTTCTCCCTTTAGGGTTTTGCTTAGGGCAGATTAGGGTTTTGTTTTAGAGTTGTTTAGGGTCTTGCTCAGGGCTAGTTTCTTGCTTTTGGATAGGAGTTTGCCAGGCTGGTTAGCCTTCTCTTTGTGTTGATTGACTTGTGTGATGTTGTGCTGCATTAGACTTAGGGGGTTCATATAGATATTTCTGAGATAGGTGCATCTTAGAAATAAGCCTGCTTGTGTGCATGAGAAGTTGAGGTGATTCTCCTTCTGCTTGAGTGTTATTGAGTGGCTTTGCTTGCTGGTATTTGGTAGAGCTGAGCTCCCTTGCCTCTGTGGTGTGTGGCCTTTGTGCCTTGCTTGTTTGGTTGTTGCATTCATGCATATTTCCAGTATTTCTTTACTTCGCAGTAATTCCTGTTTGCTGTTTAGTTCTGATGCCATGATCCCTTAGGAGCTCTAACTTCTCTGTTGTGGAGGAGTTATGATAGACATCAGGTTGGTTAACCAGGCATGATAACATTAAGTAGATTCCCCTTTTCAACCATAGTTTTAGGGTGTCTCTTTCCTTTCTCAAAACAATAGAAAAACACTTAATAAAGGATAAAACAAAAGTGAATTCATTTCTTCCGTCAAAAGATTTGAACAAACATCAAAACCTTTTGTCCTCCTGGACTGTGAAAACCCTTGGTTAAGGTGCATTTTCCCATAGAAAACACTTGAATAGCTTGTGTCGTGTGTAGCCCGAACTACGTTTGCTCTGATCTTCCATGCCGTGTGGAAGTACGTAGGCACAGGACGCGATGTCCTGGCGAGCAACCTTCCCCCCCGTCTAGATGTAGGTAGTCGAACTACGTTGACTCTGACTTTCCCATTGCACGAGGGAGTACGTAGGCCCAGAACAGCGTATGTTCTGTCGAGTCATGTCCTTTTCTTTTCTTTTCAGACTGACTACTAGCGTAGATAGATAAACACACCCTTTTCCTCATAAATACCAAGCGTGGATCCCGTCGAGTACGACGGACGTGAGGGGTGTTAATACCTTTCCCTTGCGTAACCGACTCCCGAACCCAGGTTTTGGTTGCGACGACCATACCTTCCCCGTTTTTTGCGAGGTTTACTTCGAGCGTTTCCTTTCCCTCCGTTGGGATAAATAACGCACGGTGGCGACTCTTCTGTCAGTCGGCGCCGATTTTCGCAGTAGCGACACCCAGCAACGGCGCCAAAAACATGATCGTGACTTTCTATGTCTAATACAACCTAACTGCAAGTGCACAGTCTATCGCGTAGTAATAATAGATATCGATCCCACAGGGACTCGTAATCAAACTAGTGTTCTCGGGAGTTACTATGTTTAGCTAGGTAGAATATGTTTAAGGGAATAAGATTGTCACTAAAAGGGAACTAAGAATGCTACTTAGATTATAATTGATTGAATCGATATGCAGTAATTGTGTTCTTCAGGGATTTGACAAGTTACCGGTGTATGAAATAATTTTCAGAGTTTATTTAAGCAGAAAATGGTGATTTAAAGACTCTCGCCTCACGATGGTTATTGACGCTAATCATAATTCTAAGGGCCAAACGTACACTTTCGTATCCCATTCGGGGTTTAAATTATTTTTTGGAAATCTCTAAGTTCTAATTCATTTTAAAGTGCTTTCGCTGTTATTAAAATGAATGACTAGTGTTTACTATCTGATCTTACCGCAGCTTTCGCTTGTTGGTTCGTATCTTAATTAATTTCTCACTTTCGTGGCAAAACTATTTTTAAATAAGTTCTCGCTTTCGCGACGAAGTTTATTCAGTAAATCAATTTTAAACACTCAGACCATAAATTACTTTTGAAAAGACAGTTTTTCAACCAGTTATTATTAAATCCCTTTCGAATTATTACTACATATCGATTACCTAAATTTAGCTAGACATGGATTTGGGAAAGGTAAAACATAAATGAAAATGATAAATAATAATATGCAACATAATAAAATTGGAATTACGATTGAAATGAGAAACCTGTAAATATTCCAATTGGCCTTTGGGCAGATCCTCCACAGATGTTGGCAGGATTCTGGTCTTTATGCCAATTCGATCGTACAATAAAAGTAGAAATTATAGAAGAATGAAATGGAATGCAGAAGAAGCAAAGAGAAATAAATAAGAATATTAAACTGGAAAGGTTTGCTCTGGAAATAAATTTGGCAGCACTTCGTTGTATGAATGCGGCCCTCTTCCTGAGGTCCCCTTCTTCCCCTTTTATAGAAATGGAATTCTAACGGTTATAATTGGAGAGGGTGGACTTTGAGGCAGAAAAATCAGGGAGTAGTGGTCCACTATTTGGGACTTGGAACTGCTTCTTTAACGTGCAATTGAAGTGGGGCGTTTTTGCCTGCATGACGGTCGTCACAAGGTGTGACGGTCGTCACCCGTGTGACGGTCGTCATGGAACTGTGACGGTCGTCATGGAACTGTGACGGTCGTCACAGCAGCAAAAAGAGCCTTCTGCGCTTTTCATGATGTTTTCACTCTTTTTTCGTCCATATTTCATCTGAGATTGCTTCTTTTCTTCATATTGCCTTGTTTAGACGTGATCGTTAAATACCTGCGAAACATCAGACAAACAACACGGAAATAACCCGAAATCGGATCGAAAACAGTTAAACTTTAGTCGAATTATGCATCAAAATATATATACGATTTCCTGTTATCAAGAAAACAACGCAAATTGTGAAGACCTAACTCCGATACTGGGAGTACTCAGCTGGGGAAGAGACGTTTCCCCTCCAACTCCACTAGGGATAAACCGATGAGGGAATCAACATCAACCTCTGCTTGGAGGAGATGAGAAATGGACTCATCAATGACAACCTGACCTCCAAGGGGATACAAAGTCATCTGCTCATACTCTGTGGGGATTACTTACTCTGCTGAATAAGCCAATCTTGCACCGCCGAGGAATGAATGCACACAGACAATCTATTGTGGCTAAATGTGTATTGACCAACTACTGAGGAAGATTTCACACTTACCATGTGGAAAGAAATCCAATCCTGACTTGCTGAATGGTAAGCACATACCTGCAATCTGCGGGGATTAAATATGCACCGACCATTTGCCGGGTATAAAGATACACACTTAACTGCTCTTTTAACCAAGCATACAAATCCACTGGGGATAGAGACGCAAACTCCACTTGCTGGGGAATGGACTCTGGTTGGGGAGAAAGTTACTCTTATCCCTACCTCTTTGCCCCAAGGGTAACAACCCTGCAAAAACTCAATAAACAGACAAGCTATCCTACACGAAAGGCACTATCTCAGTCGTCACTCATGACGTTTTTCAGTTAAATCAAAGTTTTAACGATTATCGGCCAAGGCCTGCAAGTTTATACATGCGCAAGTTTATCAAAAACATCGGGCGTTTTTCACAAACAAAACAGTAAAAGTTAAAACAAAGTGAACAGATTACTGAATAATATATGTTCATTGATAAATGGCCTGTGAATAGGAAAAGTTTTACAACAGATGCAACCCCTGAAAAGAGGAAGTTGTGCAAGAAATATACAGATATGTAAAGAGATATACAAAAGTGTACAGACATGTCGGCAATGTGGTGTAGACGAACACCATGATCTGATGCCTCTATGACTCGCCTGACTTTGATGCTTTCCTGATGCTCCGTCTTTAGAAGAGATTGACTCGGATAAACGGACCGCAGGTCTCCTAAACCACTAAGCAATGAAGTACCACACACAGATCGCAGTCATTTGCTTTTCAATCCCTAACTTTTGCGTGAACCGCCCTTGTGGGTTTTCAATTCACCGGGACACCCATTTTTACCAAAGCCGCCCTCTCGGGTTTTCGACTTTGCGGGTTTACATCTTTTCATTTATATCCCTAACTTTTGCCCGAACCTATTCTTTTTCATGGTTTGCCGGGATGCCCCATTTTTGCCTGGATATTCTTTTTTCTTTCCAGCTGGTCATTTTAAGCAAAGTATTTTTTAACTGCGTCCGCATTCACAGGGGATGTAAAATCCTCGCCATCCATGGTGGATAACAACAAGGCGCCTCCGGAGAAGACCTTTCGAACAACGTATGGACCTTCATAGTTGGGAGTCCATTTGCCCATGTGATCTGATTGTAGTGGGAGAATCTTCTTTAGCACAAGATCACCTGTCTGAAAGCTTCGAGGGTGCACCTTCTTATCGAAAGCTTTCTTTATTCAGCTCTGATACAACCGACCATATGCAATAGATGCTAACCTCTTCTCATCCAACAAGCTGAGATGGTTCAATCTGTTTTGTATCCATTCTGCCTCATCGAGCTTGACATAGACCAGAACTCTTAAAGAGGGAATCTCAACCTCCAATGGTAGG
This sequence comes from Lathyrus sativus, assembly GCA_963859935.3. Taxonomy (NCBI): domain Eukaryota; kingdom Viridiplantae; phylum Streptophyta; class Magnoliopsida; order Fabales; family Fabaceae; genus Lathyrus; species Lathyrus sativus. The sequence goes on along the minus strand of OZ012736.1, from coordinate 397,324,364 downwards.
ACAGCTTCCATACTATATACCAGTGAGAAAGGAGTTGCCCTAGTTGATGTGCGTACCATCGTACGATAACTGTGAAGGGCAAAGGGCAACATCTCGTGCCAATCCTTGTAAGTGACAACCATCTTTTGCACTATCCGTTTGATATTCTTGTTGGCCGCTTCGACAGTGACATTCATCTTTGGATGATAGGGTGATGAGTTGTGATGCTCGATTTTGAAGTCCTGGCATAACTCCTTCATCATCTTATTGTTCAGGTTCGAACCATTGTCAGTAATGATTCGCTCAGGCGCTCTGTATCTATAGATGATGTCCCTCTTTATGAACTGGGCTACGACTTGCCTGGTTACATTGGCATACGAGGTTGCTTCAACCCATTTGGTGAAGTAGTCGATGGCGACCAGGATGAAATGATGGCCGTTGGAAGCGGTTGGCTCAATCTTGCCAATCATGTCAAGGCCCCACATAGCGAAAGGCCACGGGGATGCCATAACATTCAACGGGCTCGACGGTACATGAATTTTGTCTGCATAAATCTGGCATTTATGGCATTTCTTCGCAAATTTGAAATAATATGACTCCATGGTTAGCCAATAATACCCTGCTCGTAATAATTTCTGAGACATTGCATGCCCACCGGCATGTGTACCGAAAGTGCCCTCGTGGACCTCCTCCATAAGCAACGTTTCTTCCTTTTCGTCCACACATCGCAATAACACCAGGTCATGGTTCCTTATGTACAGCACACCATTTGGGTTCAGATAAAAGTTACCAGACAACCTCCTCAAAGTCTTCTTATCCTGAGCCGAAGCCCATGGCGGATACTCCTGCTTCTTGAGAAAGTTTTGTATGTCATAAAACCATGGCTTGCCATCAGCAGCTTCTTCAATGGCGAATATGAAAGCCGGCCTGTCGAGACGAGAAATGACAATTCGGGGAGCATCATTCCAGAAGTTCACTTTGTACATCAAAGCCAACATAGCTAGAGCGTCTGCCATCTGGTTTTTCGCTCGAGGCACGTGATGGAACTCTACCCGATTGAAGAAAGGCAACAGCCTTCTCGCATAGTTCATGTAGGGAATCAGATTGGGTTATCGAGTTTCTCACTCTCCTTTGATTTGATTAACAACAAGCACTTAATCACCGTACACATCAAGATTCTTGATCCTCAGACCAATGGCTTCTTCTAAACCCATGATGCACGCTTCATATTCCGCTTTGTTGTTGGTGCACGAGAATGTTAACCTGGTAGTGAATGGGATATGAGACCCATGGGGAGTCGTAATGATTGCCCCAATTCCACTTTCGTACGAGTTAACAGCACCATCAAATGTCAATTTCCACTGAGAACTCTTCTCCGACCCTTCGTCGGGTAGTGGCTCTTCGCAGTCCTTCATCTTAAGGAACATGATGTCCTCGTCAGGAAATTCAAATTGCATTGGTTGATAGTCTTCGATAGACTGTTCAACAAGGTACTCTGATAGAACACTTCCTTTGATGGCCTTTTGAGAAACATACTGAATGTCGTACTCTGTCAGTACCATTTGCCACCTGGCAATCCTGCCTGAAAGCACTTGCTTTTCGAAGACATACTTGATCGGATTCATCTTCGAAATCAGCATGGTTGTATGGTTAAGCATATAGTGTCTCAAACGTTTGGCAGCCCACGCGAGCGTGCAACACGTTTTTTCAAGCATCGAGTAACGGGACTCACAATATATGAACTTTTTAATCAGATAGTATATGGCGTGCTCTTTTCTTCCGAGCTCGTCGTGTTGACCGAGAACGTAACCCATGCTATTCTCAAGAACCGTTAAGTACATGATTAATGGTCTTCCGGCTACCGGGGGAATCAATACCGGAGGTTCCTGCAGATATTCTTTGATTTTGTCAAATGCCCTCTGGCATTTATCATTCCAGACGACCGCCTGATCTTTTTTCAACAATTTAAACATTGGTTCGCATGTGGTCGTCAGGTGAGATATGAACCGAGCAATGTAGTTCAACCTCTCCAAGAAACCACGAACCTCTTTTTCTGTCTGGGACGCTGACATATCTTGTATAGCTTTTATTTTGGCAGGATCTGTAACACCCCACTATCCCAAAATTAAATAAAATACAATTATTTCAAATAAACATCAGAGTTTCCCCTCAAAAGTGGGATATCACATCAAATAGTTCAACAGAAATCTTCATTAGTTGGTTTTCCAAAATAAACAGCGGAAATAATCATTAATCCAATATTCTCGGCCATCCGCCCAATTTACATAAAATTGTTCATTGACAAGTTCACCAAATACGATACATCACAGGAGTAAAGCAAGTTCAATATAAAACAAATAAACACCCAAGTCTCATGCTACGTATCAGAGCATCCTAAGACTTGACTCGCACACCACTATCCAAGCTAGCTAAGTACCTGGATTATCTGTACCTTCGAAGAAGCACAGACCACCGCAACAACAAAGGGGTGAGAAAACATGATCAAAATTATCGGTAATAAGATACATGAAATAAAGGTAGCAATCATATAAAATATCACCCAACATGCATCAACCACGACCTACTGTCCAATCATCAAACACAACACACCATTACGCAAATATGCAACTCAACACCATGCAGTCGGTACCGACTCATTGATTCATTCAATCGAACCCCGGATAGATCACATACACCCCTCCTTGGAAATGATCTATCCCCACCATTCTCCACAAAGGAGTATGGGTGAATCGCATACACTCCTCTTGAGCAACAATTTCATCCCACCATAACACCATGATATGCACGACACCAAATGCATAATAAATAACTCAAGCACGCTACGTGCACACGATCCAACTGATCACATCACCATACACAACCAATAAATTCAAGCACACTAAGTGCACACTATCCTCCTGATATATATATATATATATATATATATATATATATATATATATATATATATATATATATATATATATATATATATATATATATATATATATATATATATATATATATATATATATATATATATATATATATATATATATATATATATATATATATATATATATATATATATATATATATATATATATATATATATATATATATATATATATATATATATATATATATATATATATATATATATATATATATATATATATATATATATATATATATATATATATATATATATATATATATATATATATATATATATATATATATATATATATATATATATATATATATATATATATATATATATATATATATATATATATATATATATATATATATATATATATATATATATATATATATATATATATATATATATATATATATATATATATATATATATATATATATATATAATACACCAATTAATCATATCAATTAAATCAAATATCATGGGAATTCATATTCTAACACCCAGTATACACGCTTCATCACCAACATCATCCCTATATCCATCATGACCAAAGGGATCCTACCAAACATCAGCATTGGTTGGAAACCACAAAAACCAAACAATGTTGTCACGCTCGCCACCCTGCTCGCTTAGCGAGGCTCTAGCGAACGTTCGCTACCTGCTCGCCTAGCGAAAATACTAGCGAAAGCAGACAGTGGCTACTGGAAGTGTTCGCTACCTAACTCGCCTAGCGAGTCCCTAGCGAATGCTCGCTACCTGCTCGCCTAGCGAACCTGCTAGCGAGCGTCTGCGATACTCAAAACCCCCACTGTCTAAGAATGTTACCTTGCTCAATTCCAAGCCTATTACTCTTAATCTATCTTCTACCTATTATTACTACAACTATCATACACTACTCTAATCAATTATTCCTCAAACTTTCTCTCCAGAACCAATACTCATGGCCATTACCAAAACCACAAAAGTTACACAGAACCCCACCAAAATCACAACTCTGCTACGATACGCAGAAACTCACCAAACTCACAACAATATATGCATAAATTCATCAATAGCAGCAACAATCACAAACATATTAACAATACCAACCATATTCATCAAATCTCTATGGGGTTAAGGAATCCCCTCTACCCACTCCATGTAAAATACCAATCCCAATCAGTTTTCTCCCCTTACCTCGATTAATTGCTCAGATTGTTGAAAAACTCTGAAGAATGGGTAGCCCTAGCCTTGCTTCTCTCCTTCCTTGTTCTTCCTTCTCAACCTTTCTCTAAAACTGATTTATCGTGTTCTATCTCCTCTTTGCCCCAAAACCCCTTCTTATATCTCTTAATCCTTATTTTATTTATTTAATCTCATAATAATACCAATAATAATAATTATTATTATTATTATTATTATTATTATTATTAGATTATCATCATTATTAATTATATTATCTTAATATTAAACTCTATAGCTTATTAAATAATCCCTATAAATTAAGGACACCCATCAACGCGCTCAGACACACCCCTAAATAAGAATACACCGAAATCAAATAACACCAAAAAGACTAAATAATTAAAATGGGTGTTACAACTCTCTCCCACTTTAATTATTTTCGTCCTCGAAAATTACCTGATGGAAACAATTCCGGATACGCTTCCCGCATCCTGCTTTCCAATTCCCAGGTCACACTGCCTCCTGCAGCACCTCCCCAAACCACTTTCACCAAAGATATCGCCTTCCCTCGGAGTTGTTTCATCTTATGATCTTCGATCCTCAACGGTATCGTCTCAACAGTAAGATTCTCCCGGACTTGAACTTTATCTCTCTGAATCACATGTGATGGATCCGAGATATACTTTCAAAGTTGCGACACATGAAACACGTCATGCAAATTCGACAGTTCAGGCGGCAACGCCACCCTATTAGCTACAACACCAATTATCTGCAAAATCTGATACGGTCCAATAAACTTAGGATCCAGCTTCTTGGACTTCAACGCACGACCCACACCAGTCACTGGGTTAACTATTAGGAACACGTGATCACCTTCACTAAATTCCAGTTCTTTTCTTCGGTTATCATGATAACTTTTCTGCCTACTCTGAGACGTTTTCATTCTCTCACGAATCATCTGAATCATCTCAGTAGTTTGCTGCATAATTTTTGGTCCCAATACCACATTCTCACCTGTCTCATACCAACACAGAGGAGTTTTGCACCTTCTACCATACAAAGCTTCAAACAGTGCCATTCTGATACCTGAATGGTAACTATTGTTGTATGTGAACTCGATCAACGGTAAATGAGTATCCTACGCACCACCCTTTTCCAACACACAAGCTCTTAGCAAATCCTCCAACGACTGAATAGTCCTCTCTGACTGACCATCGGTTTGAGGATGGTAATCTGAACTCAGCTTCAACTTAGTACCCAAAGCTTTCTGTAAACTCCTCCAAAATTCTGAAGTAAACCTCGGATCTCTATCTGACACAATACTTGATGGAACACCATGTAGCTTCACAATTACCCGGCACAAAATATGCAGACTTCGTAAGTCGGTCCACAATTACCCAAATAACATCAAATCCTCTCGCCGTATTCGGCAAACTCGTAACAAAATCCATGGTTATACAATCCCATTTCCAAACCGGAACTTATAATGGTGGCATAAATCCAGAAGGTCTCTGATGTTCCACTTTCGACTTCTGACATATCAAACAGGCGTAAACAAATTAAGCTATATCTCTTTTCATACCGGACCACCAAAATAACTTCTTTAAATCGTGGTACGTCTTCGTAGCTCCCGGATGGATACTCAAACTACTACGATGTCCTTCACTCAGAATTGACATTCTTAGTTCGTCATTATTCGACACACAAATCCTGCCTCTGAATCTCAACACGCCTTTACTATCCAACTCAAAATCACTATCGGAGTCACTTCCTACTCCAGACATCAAATCTACTAACTTCACATCTAGCTTTTGGTTTTCTCTAATCGTATCCAAGAAATCGTTGTTCACTTGCAACTTGCCCAACATCACACCATCTGCCGTTGTCTCACAAACCATACTCAAGTCTTTGAACTGCTCAATTAGTTTCATTTCCTTCACCATCAAAGCCGACATATGAATCGTATTTCTGCTCAAAGCATCGGCTACTACATTCGCCTTTCCTGGATGATAACTCAAGCTGAAATCGTAATCCTTCAAGAATTCCAACCATCTTCTCTGCCTCATATTTAGCTCTTTTTGATCGAACAGATACTTCAAACTTTTATGGTCACTGAACACCTCAAATCTCGAACCATACAAATAGTGCCTCCAGATCTTTAACATGAAAACTATCGCAGCCAATTCGAGGTCATGAGTGGGGTGATTCCTTTCATACACCCTCAGTTGCCGCGAAGCATATGCCACCACCTTACCATTCTGCATAAGAACTCCGCCTAATCTCATCTTAGACGCATCACAGTACACTACAAAAGGTTCACTCGGAGTCGACAACACTAACACCGGTGTCGTAGTCAACTTCTTCTTCAGTTCTTCAAAGCTTTCTTCACAAGCAGCATCCCACACAAAATTCTCGTCAATTGAGTTAATGGCAACGCCAAATTAGAAAACCCCTCAATAAACCTTCAGTAATATCCTGCCAAACCCAAAAGCTTCTAATCTCCGTCGCTTTCTTTGGTGGTTCCCACTGCATCACTGCACTCACTTTCGATGGGTCCACCGCTATACCATCAACAAATATTACATGCCCCAAGAAACTCACTGTCTTCAACCAGAACTCACACTTCGACAGTTTAGCAAACAGCTTATTATCTTTCAACACCTGCAAAGCAATTCTCAAATGTCCTGCATGCTCTTCATCAGACTTAGAATAAATCAGTATATCATCAATAAACACAACAATAAACTGATCCAAATAAGAATGGAAGATTTGGTTCATATACTCCATAAATACTCTCGGCGCATTAGTCACTCCAAAAGGCATTACAGCATATTCGTAATGTCCATATCTGGTTCTAAATGCCGTCTTATGAATATCACCTTCTTTCACTCTAATCTGATGGTAACCCGACCTCAAGTCAATTTTGCTGAACACACAAGCTCCCACCAATTGATCCATCAAATCATCAATCCTAGGAAGATGATATTTATTCTTAATGGTCACTTTATTCAACTGACGATAATCGATGCACAGACGCATACTACCATCCTTCTTCTTTACCAACAGGACTGGAGCTCCCCACTATCGCTACTGCGAAAATCGGCGCCGGCTTGACAGGAGAGTCGCCACCGTGCGTTATTTATCCCTCAGAGCGGGAAAGGAAACGCTCGAAGTAAACCTCGCAAAGACGGGAAAAGGTATGGTCATCGCAACCAAAACCTGGATTCGGGAGTCGGTTACGCAAGGGGAAGGTATTAGCACCCCTCACGTCCATCGTACTCGATGGGATCCACGCTTGGTGTTTATAGGAAAAGGGTGCGTTTATCTATCTACGCTAATGGCTAGTCTGAAAAGAAAAAGAAAAGGACAGGACTCGATAGAACATACGGTGTTCTGGGCCTACGTACTCCCTCGTGCAATGGGAAAGTCAGAGTCAACGTAGTTCGACTACCTACGTCTAAACGGGAAAAGGTTGCTCGCCGGGACATTGCGTCCTGAGCCTACGTACTTCCACACAGCATGGAAGATCAGAGCAAACGTAGTTCGACTAACTACGGCTAAACAGGGGGCTCTCACACAGCAGTGAGAAAACAAACTGGTTCTAAAGGCTCGGGGACCTACAACTACGATCTGGTCTCAAATGCACTCGGGCAAGAGAAAGGGGAAACAATTAGTCGTCAGCGGGAAAGTCTCGATCGCACAGCCACGAGAGAACAAAGGTTAGTTGTTAGTGTGCTCGCTAGGATATCGCATCCTATGCCTACATATCCTCGTCTGGTACGAGGAATCAGAGCAGCTGTAGTTCAGCTAACTACGGCACAAGCTACTCAAAAGCTCCTACTGAAAGGAAAGGGAAAAGACACCCTAAAACTATAGCTGGAAAAGGGGAATCTACCTACCGATATCATGCCTGGTTGACCATCCTAATGTCTATCATAACAACTCCGCAGCGGAGAAGTCAGAGCTCCTAAGGGATCATGGCAGCAGGACTAAACGGCAAACAAGAATTAACTACAAAGTAGAGGAATACTAAAAATATGCATGAATGCAACAACTAAACAAGCAAGGCACAAAGGCCGCAAACCACAGAGGCAAGGGAGCTCAGCTCTACCAAATACCAACAAGCAAAGCCACTCAATAACAAACAAGCAGAAGGAGGACCACCTCAACTTCTCATGCACACAAAGCCTATTTCTAAGATGCACCTACCTCAGAACTATCTAGATGAATATCTAAGTCTAATGCAACACAACACCACACAAGTCAAACAACATAAAGAGACAGCTATCTAACCTGGCAAACCTCTATCTACAAAACAAGAAACTACTCCTGGGCAAGACCCCTAACAAACCTGAAACAAGCTTAATCTATCTCTAAACAAAACCCTATGCAACACCTTAAGCAAAGATCTAAACAAAAATTCTAATCAAAACCCTAAGCAAGAGGAATCAATCCCAGTCTCCAAGCTTCAGAACAAGCTTACCAAAGAGAGGGAGCTAAGCAGACAAACTCATAGTGCCTTCCTCAGGAAAGTACCAGGAGGTTACTACTCAGGAGTCATATCCTATGCGGCTCGACAACTGTGATCAGTTTACATTCCTCCTCAGGAGAAACTAAACTCACATGAAGGCTCCGGCATCACTGGATACTTGAGAAAGCCTATAAGAACTAGGGGAACTAAGTGAACAGACCCATAGGACCTTCCTCAGGAAAGTACTAGGAGACTGACACTTAGGAATCGTATCCTATGTGGCTCAACAACTGTGATCAGTTTACATTCCTCCTCAGGAGGAATTAAACTCACAAGTTGGCTCCAACATCATTGGATACTTAAGAAATCCTAGATAAACTAAAGGAACTAAGTGAACAGACCCATAGGACCTTCCTCGGGAAAGTACTGGGAGGCTTCCACTTAGGAATCGTATCCCATGTGGCTCGACAACTATGATCAGTTTACATTCCTCCTCAGGAGAAACTAAACTCACAAGTTGGCTCCAACATCATTGGATACTTAAGAAAGAGGTGAGAAGAAAGAATGAAAGTCATTCATAGTGCCTTCCTCAGGAAAGTACCATAAACTCCCTTCAAACTTCAGGATCTCGAACCTCACAAACAGGGAACAAGCTCCTAGACTAAGCCTCAATCCACTGCATCCTTGCAAGCTCCAACAGGACTTCATCCAACCTCCATCTTCAAGAAGAAACCACGGATCACCAAACTACAAGAAACTATCTCTGAAGTTCAACCACAGTTGAACTTCAAAGTCAGAAGCCATCAAGACTTCTCCTATCCTCAAGCTCAGACTAAAAAATATCAGAACACCCTACAAAAATCTATCAAAAATCTATGGGAAACCTACATGGCTCTAGGACAACATACTAAAAAAATCAGAGCAAAACTCATTACCAGATGAAAGAACCAAAATCAACAAAGCAGACATATCCACAAACCAATTATTAATATCAAAACAATACAAAAAAATGCAATTAAACTGAAAATGCATGATTAAGCTAATGTTTTTGTACTATAAAATTCTACATTGAACTACGAGTCTACAGAAAAAAGAATGGAATTATTTGATTAAACCTACTATTTTTTATGAATTTTCTAATAATATGCATGCACTAAAAAATATTAAAAAGGTCATGTAAAATGGAAAATATACCAAAAATAGTAAACAAAAATAAAATGGCATTTTTATTTTTATTTAATTTTCTAGACATCTTCATGAAGTGGTAGAAAAAACAAGAACTCCAAAATCAATCGTTTTCATTTTATTATGAATTTTACAATATGCAAGAACAAATTAAAAGAAATTAAAACACAAAATTGAAATAAAAGGGGAGGGGGTTCAAACAGCAACTGCGCCCAGTTGTTTTTTCATGTGGGCCAGAAGATGGGTGGTGTGAAAAGCACATGGGTGCAGGGCCCAGTCTCATCAGAATCCAAATGAAAATAAAAAAAGAAGGAAAACACGCGGGGGTGCAAACTAGTAAGTTTTCAGGTTTATTCCACTGGGCTTACGCACCAGGGGGTGCGAATAGCACTTGGGCATAAGGCCCAGCCCAATTCCAATCTGTCTTTCACACGCAGGGGGGTACGAGTAAATGGGGAGTGTTTCAGTAAACGCGTTTGGGCCTAAACCCAAACCCTAACCCTAACCCAATTAACCCTAACAACAAAACCTAATTTCCCTCCCCACATTCTGATCATTGTTCACGCTCTCAAACCCTAGCCGTCTCCTTCGTCTTCCTCACCCACTCTCCTCTATGAACTCTCTCAAACCTCATTCAATCTCTTCACAAAATCTGACACTAAACCTAATTCAAATCTTAACAAAACTCCAACTCAATCTCATGCTCAAACTAAATTCTAGATGAAATAAGCCAAATCCATACATCCTAGCAATCAGAAACAATGCTCAACCAAGAATCAAAGGAAAACGTACCTGGATGAGGAGTACGAACCGCTCGTGAATCTCTGAAAAGCACTTGGTGATCTCAAGATGTTACGCAAATTGGAGAATCTTGGTGCGAGTTCTTGAAGGTTGAAGGAGGAGGCTCGTTGAAGTTTCTGCGTTGAGATCTTACTTGAAGATTTCTGGAAAATCTGGAAGGAATTTGGGAGGAGTGTTACGCGTTGATTATTGCTTATGAGTTTAGATCTGGAGACTCATGAAGATCCATGGATGTGGATGAAGGTTCTTGAAGAACGAATCATGGAGGTGATGAATCTGGACACACGATGACGAACATTATAACGATCGATGAAGATCTCAGCAAAATCTAGAAACAATAATCGGACGAACGCGAAGAACAATTGAAAGTCGTATGAATTCTGGAAAAAAAAATGATGAACGGATGCAAGCTTGGATGAAGAATCTGGAAAGATGGTGGTTGAATCTGGGCGCAAATGATGAGTTTTCCGGCGCCGTTGAGTTTCCCGGCGAAGGATAGATGGAGGTGGACGGAGGAGGAAGATGAAGAATGAAGGATTTCTGGTAAATTTCCTGCAAGTTTGCAGTTTCCGGTAAGGACGGTGGCCGGAGTTGGTTGGGCGGTGGCCGTTGGGGCGGTCACCAGATTTGCATGCCCGGCGACGAGGGGGTCCGGCGAGATCTGAGGGCGTGACAAGTGGCGCAGGGGAGGTCAAGGTGGTGACACGCGTGAGACGCGCTGGCAGAGGGAGAGTGTAGTGGGGCGCGTGGCAGCAGAAGGGAAGTTCTGAGTGGGGCAGATGGCACGAGGAGGGAAAGTCTGAGTTGTGAGGTGGGGTCCTCTGAGTGTGAACGCGTGGCCCCCTTTATACTCGGACAAGTGGCATCCTCTGGCCAAAACCTGCACAAAAAAACGAATTGGACTGATAATGAAGTGGGCTTCCCCAAAAAACTGTACTGGGCCCATACGAAAATTAATCAGAAAACCCTAAAAAAAACTGAATAAAATCTAAATCTGATTATCTAATTAAAAACAATTAAGACCTAATTAACTAATTAACCAAACTAATCAAATCTAAAAGACAATTAACTACCCTAATAAAATCTAACAAACTCAATTAAATCCTAAACAAAAGATTAATCCTAATTAAATCTAAAACATGATTAATATCTACTTAAACCTATATTAAACTACAACTAATAAAATCCTAATAATCTCTATTTAATCTCTAATATTATTTAAAACTATTAAAATCCTATTTAACTAATGAGAAAAATCTATAAAAGATTAAAGCTCTATTAACACAAACTTTATTATTTCTATTAAAAAACTATTAAAAATTCCTATTAACATAAAAGAAAAATCTATATTCCCCTTTTTTTCTTTATTATTCTAAAAACCATTAAAACTATTTAAAATCTTTTATGTTCTAAAGAATGGTAAAAACTATTAAACCTATTTTAAAAATCTATATAAAATTCTAAAAAGAGATTTAAGCTATTTAAAATTCTAAAAATCTATTTAAAATCTAAAAATGATTAAAATGCCTATTTAAAATCCACAAAAGTCTATTAAAACCCTAAAAAATGCAGACAAACGCAAATGACCACCATACAAGAGCGCACGAGACCAGATTGAATCGAACAAAGAGCCCCAGGCATCAGAATATCCCAAAATCACTATGCAAGCTAAAAATCACCGAAGAGCGCGCAATTTCCCAAAAATAAAACCCTGATGATCTGGACTGGATCTGCCATAGCTAGTAAATGAAACCCAATCTGTAACCCTGATATCCTCTGTCTGTGCACAAATATCATGCGTCTGATTTGCGAATATGAATTTAAACCACGAGTCAGATAGGAGAACCGGTTGGTCAAATTTTTGGGTGCAACAGCTGCCCCTATTCAAGCGACTTGGACCTGAAGGGTTTGAAGAGCGCCCAGCCTTCAAACATTCAGAGGTACGAGACGGTTGAATACAAATAAAACCCAAAAATTTGCCAACCGCGAGAATATACTGTAAGATTGCTTGGGGAATAAAATCCTGAAAACCGAGTCCGATCATTACGGCAACAAACTGATCAATCCTCTGATAAAGCACTCCTGATTTGAATGCCAATTACCGGTGATACCCCATATATAACAAACCCTAGGGTTGCAACAAAACACCTGATCCTTTCACATCGCCTACTGATAGACAGGAAGAGAAATATACTCACATCGTCCAAAGATGGACGGGAAGACACCCTGATCGAATACTCACCTCGTCTAATGATAGACGGAAAGACAACATTAATATCCATACTCACATCGTCTAAGGATAGACGGAAAGACATCCTGATTGATGAAACAAACCAATTCACATCGTCTAAGGATAGACGGGAAGAAATAATCCCCATACTCACATCGTCTAAGGGTAGACGGCAAGACACCATTAATCTCCATACTCACATCGTCTAATGATAGACGGAAAGACACCATAATCTCGCTGTCTAAAGATAGACGGGGTCATCCTGATTGATGAACAAATCAATATTCACATCGTCTAAGGATAGACGGGAAGAAAGCATAATCTCCATACTCACATCGTCTAAGGATAGACGGAAAGACACCATAATCTCGTTGTCTAAAGATAGACGGGGTCATCCTGATTGATGAACAAATCAATATTCACATCGTCTAAGGATAGACGGGAAGAAAGCATAATCTCCATACTCACATCGTCTAAGGGTAGACGGGATCATCCCGATTGATGAAACAAATCAATATCCATATCGTCTAAAGATAGACGGGAAGAAATAATCTCCATACTCGCATCGTCTAAGGGTAGACGGGATCATCCTGATTGATGAAACAAATCAATATTCACATCGTCTAAAGATAGACGGGAAGAAAGCATTACGCAATTCAACACCATCCCCTGAATTTCAGAATCCTTCTGTCTACGGGAATTGATGGAAAGATCAATATCCTTGAAGGGGCCACATCGTCAGTATGGACCGACAGGAAGAAAACCACCTTTAAAGAACCATGTCGTCAATAAGAATCGACAATCACGAAAACTGAACATTCTTCGAAGAGCCTCGACATCAATAAGGATTGACGATCAGAAAAGTCCCTCTTGAAACGTCATCTCATCCAATAAACAGCAAGAAAACCACTATCCGAAATATCGTTTTGAAACCCCTCAACAACCAAAGATAGCCAGAGAAGACTCGCTGGGGAAACTCACCATACGTATAATCTGGCAATAAGAAAACCCGCTGAAAAATCACTTGAAACTTCACATCGTCTACTGATAGACGGAGAGAAAAGCCACTTGCTAGAGAAACCCCGTCTTGAACCCCACTGAAAATCACCCAAGACTTCACATCGTCTACTGATAGACGGAAAGAAAACCACGTTCAAACTCAAGACGTCTAATGATAGACGAAGAAATCCACTTATTGGAGGAACACATCGTCAATATGAATTGACGGGAAGAAATGTCTGTCGATACCAGCTGACTGACTGATCAAAGCACAACTATTGTATGATCTGACACAAATAATCTGCTGAACTGCCTGAACACTACTGCTGGATAAATGCCCTTGAACTGATCACAGAGTAACTCACGCGCCATGTGAGGCTGATAGGAAACCTGACTTATGCTTCGTATGCATATGCGTATGCTTTATTCTTTCTACGGCGTAATGCTCCATTCAGGATGGAAATGCTACGAATTTTGGCAATGATATGCAAGTATGATGCAAATATGATAATGCATGCAATATGCCAATGCAGGCTCGAGCTGCCGGAGAAAGCTGGGTACAGAAAACCACTTCAGCAACATAAATGCTGAAGACGAAGCCAACTCCGCTGGGGATAAACCGGATATCACAGGATTATCCCAGCAAAATAAATGCTGGGAGAGTGAAATCAACTCCGCTGGGGAAATTAGGAACTTAACCGAACACCTTGACGAAGTAATACCCTGCTGGGGAATATAACTCCGCTGTGAAATAGCAGATGCGCCAAGTATGATTGGACTTCTCTGGGGATAGCTCACCCATGCCACTGAAAAACTGGACTTCTGTTGGAGAAAATAGAGGGAGTCTTCCCGCGTATTGCCGAAAATTGGATCTGGAAACTGATGCGCTAACACGGATGGGCCTCACAGTGATCGCCAACATGGATTTGAACTTTTAGGCCATCTGCGAGGGGTCAAGTACACCTGACGCTGGAAAACATTTTGCCTGAATACATAGTCTCCGGGTGAAGAGTCAAGGGATAGTAACACGACTTCCCGCATTCGTCTCGCTCTCGAAAATCGACTGAATCTGCTCGAATAGTTCTGAATGACCCTGCTGATACGGAGAAGAACAATCCTTTCGCTTCTGATATGCCCCAGCCTACGGGGCCTCTGTGGGGATAGTCCTTGAAAGGAAATCTGACAATCTGAGCCCTGATGGTCTGATATGAAATGCCCCAGCGTTCTGAATTTCGGAGAGATACTTCCCCTCAAATGCTTCTCGAATAAAGAACTTCGGCGCTCTTACGATGGCCTGCCCCTGACTGCAATGACTTTTGCCCCTGATTGTCTGATTCAGAGTAGTGCCCCTGACTACTAGATATTTGCCGAATCTCAACCTGATTGCCCCAGGATAACTGACTTCGAAAAGCTGACCTGACTGGGGATCACAATAAAAGCTTGCCCCTGCTCTCGGAACATTCGGGCGTTCTGCATTCTATCTTGACCATACTTTCCACTGCAGGAAGCTTTTCTGCTGTCAAGCGCTTACTCGCAAATAAAACAAGTTGTTCTGCGTAAAAGATGTATTAATGCGACACATATGACAGCTTTGGCATCCAATCTGTTCACTGGGAATAGGAAACAACAGTTTATGGCATATAATGCACAAAACATTTATCAAGAATATCAACATCAGTACCAACATGGTATGAAGAACCCTTTTAGGAGTCAGAATCGACGCGACCTTTACCGAAGTATGCCTTCGAAATAACCTGCTTCAATTAGGACTTTTGAAGGTTGTAACGTGGTCAGGTTCATGGTTTTGAAAGAAAGGATAAAGGCTCAAAGTTTATTTTAACCCACCCATTCTCCTTGATGTTCTCCCATCCTACGTTCAGCTAATTCAACCTTAGCGCTCACCTCTCAGAGGTTGAAAGATAGGAGTGATAGTTCGAGAAGCTATTATTGTTGGGAGTGACAGCCACTCACTCTTTCGTCTTTGACACTTGTGGTCACACGACTCGTATTTCCTTTGAGGATTTTTCTTTTGTTATCCTTTCATCTTTTTTCCTTTCATATCCCTAACTTTTGCCTGGACTGACTCTTTTTGAGTTTCTTTTGATTTTTTAAGTCCAGCGGGATGCCCTCATTTTTGCCTAAGTCATTTGTTTTGAAGTTTTCTTGACTTAGCGGGTTTTGATTCTCTTTTTTTTCTTCGTTTTTTCTTTCGAACAAGTCATGTGACACTGGTTGTCTGACTCTTTTGGGGAATGATATGACTGCCCCACTCTTGATTGAACCATTGTGGTCTTTTAGGCACGACCTCTAGGGGCGTGATTGATCCTCGAACGGACACTCCTTTTGCAATTTAGACGCTCGGTCGAATTAGCTAACACCTACCCTGCCCCAGGTTAAGATTGAGGGTTTTTCGTTTTCAGAAAGAACTCCTACTACTAGGCTCAAAGGGGTTGACAAGGGATTATCTTCCTTATAACTCCGGTGTTTGGGGATTTGAAACAATGCCTGTACATCATCAGCAGGTTTTATTTCAAAAGCATACACTAGGAATTTTGCACGTCATTCATTTTCGTCATCCTCCCGGATTCTTCTTAACCAAGCGTTGGACATTTATAAAAACAATTAGTGAACACGAATGGATTTAATCAGAACATGCATATTTATTTCATTATCATCAATTGAATGAAAACAACAAGTTTTACAAACAAGCTTACAATTTAAACAGGAAAGAAACTACAAGCGTAAAGAAATGACAAGATAAAACAAGAAAAAATGCTAGCTTCCGAGAACCGGGCTTTCACATCTGTCCTGCTACTGAACCAGCCATTTTTGCAATCAGTTATTAGAGACAATTTGATGCTGTCATGATCTGCTTTCAACGACTCAACCAAGTTATAGGGCCCCTCCTCCTTCATTCAGATGATTTTGGGACCTTCTCGCCCGAAGCTGATTGCTGCACTATCAAGTAAGTCCTGCACTTTGTGCTTGAAGTCCAGACAACCTTCAATGTTGTGCCCCTGTGCTCCTGAATGGAAATCACAGCGCTCCTTGATGTCATAATCGGCTGGAGGCGTACCTGTCAATGGAGCTAACTTCCTCTTCTCAACCAACTGCAATCGTAGCAACTCCTGAAGAAGTTCGGCATACGGCATCGGAGGCACCTTAAATACCCTCAATGGCTTCTGATTTTGAGCTTTTCGCTGATTGGGATGCTGCTGCCTTTTCCCCTGTTGAGATCGTTGCTGTTGTTGTTGGCATTGGGTTGACTGTTGAACACCCTTCGTAGCAAATACAACATTGGTTTCTTGACTTTCACTGTACTGATCAAGACACTCTTTATGCTTAGCCATTTTATTTCTCAGATCTGCCCCAGGAATAGGCAACAGTTGTGGGCATGGAGATTCTGACACTGTAGAGTCCAGGATACGCTTCTGACCCACTGCAGCTTTAGAAACATCCGTCATCTTAGCATCGACTGAGACATGAGCAATACGTACAGCTACGCCGCTCAGCGTGAATTCAATATCGTGCGAGTCAATCAGGTCTTGGACATTGTGCTTGAAAGCATGACAACCCTCGATGTCGTGTCCGAATGCCCCAGAATGAAATTCACATTGCTTGCTGGCATCGTACCCATGAGGAAGCGCTCTCGTGGGTGGTTCCAACGTTCTCTTCTCAACCAGATTAAACCTCAATAAGGTCTGCAAGAGCTCAGCATATGTCATAGGCGGCGCCTCAAATATTCTCTTTGGCTTCCCCTCCTGAATCCTCCGTTGAGCCGGATGCATCTTTTGTTGCTGCTGCTCAGGTTCCACAGGCACCGGTGGCATGAGCTTCTTCATTGCGACTTCAAATAGCTGATCATCCTCTTTCCTAAGCACATTCTTGACTACTTCCATGATCAAGCTCATTTGGGTCTTCAGCTGACTATTCTCCTCTTTGAGAATCTTCTGTTCCAGACGTATCTCTTGCATGTCTCTCATCATCTGCCCCAGCTGGCGTCGGACTTCAATCAATTCAAACTGATTCTGATCCATATCTCTGAAGGAGTTCCTGCAACAAACTGGACGATGAGGAAATGAGACCCACGGTTCTGATGTACCTGTTAAACGATAACGCAATGCAGAAAGCAAACACATATTCGATACAAGATAAAGAGAAACTCGAGCTATCAGCACACAGACAAACATCTCCCACACATGTATAACCAACAAAAGCAGCACGTAAGCACAAATAAGTACGAATACCATGACCCCAGCCAACAATCCTGGTGGTGGTCGGCAAACACTAATGCACAAAAGCTAAACGGGTTAGGTGGAGAAAACAGGTGCGACACCCGGCACAGAAACCTCTAGAAACTTCTCCCATATTCAACTGAACTCTCTGATTGACAATCTTCAGAGCACACACTTCCTGTGGAGTCTTCCATGACGTTAACTGACGAACCCATACAACTGGAGGATGGAAAATCATTAATCTGAACAAAACCCTGAGGAGTGATGCAAATACGGCTAGAGTCTAACAGATCTTGAACCTGGCTTCTAAGCACCTTACAATCATTGGTTGAATGCCCCTGTGCCCCAACATGGTACTCACAGCGGGCGCTGGCATCAAAACCTGGAGGATACGGTGGAATCACCGGCTTAGTCTCTTTCGGCACTATCAATCCACTCCTGATCAGATCTGGCAACAACTGGCTGTACGACACCGGTAGCTGAGTAAACTGTCTTTCAGGTTTCCTTGGTCTTCGTGGGGCGTGCTGACGCGATCGGCGATAGGATGATCGCTGACTTGAAGTGTCTGAAAACCGATCCTGAGATGCTAGAGATTCTGAGACGGCGCCATTTCCTTCTTCCCACTCTTCTTGAGAACTGACAACTGACTCAATCTTATCGACTGGGACGCGAGGGACATCTCGAAACTTTCCACTCTTGAGTCCTCTCTCAACAAGCTCACCCATTCTCATCAGGCCCACAAAGCTTGTACAACCGAACAATTTGTCAAAATAATGACCTTTCAGAGTACCCAAGAAAATGTCAACCATTTCTCTTTCCGGAAGCGGTGGTTGAACACTAGCAGCCAATTCTTTCCATCTTCGCAAATACCCTATGAATGATTCATTCTCCGCCTGAGATAATTCTTGCAGATGTACGAGACTAGGGGCCAAATCCAGGTTGTAATCGTACTGCTTCATGAAAGCTCTGGCTAAATCCACCCATGATCGAATCTGATTACTCTCTAACTGCACATACCACCTCAAGGATGCCCCAGTCAGGCTATACTGGAAGCAATGGATCATCAGCTTGTCATTTCGCACAAACGAAGTCATCCTTCGACAGAACATCATCAAATGTAGCTTCGGACAGCTATCTCCCGTATACTTTTCGAATTCCGGCACTTTGAACTTGTAAGGCAACACCAGGTCAGGAACCAAACACATGTCTACAGCATCCAGGTTGACGGCATCTTTCGCTTCTAAGGCTTTTATACCTTCTTCCAACGCTCGGAGTCTTCTACCATTTTCAAGAGCTCTTAGATCTACCATCCCGACCATTGGAATATCTCTTCGGTAATTCATCACAGGGAAAGCAACGCCTTGGTTGTTAGCAGGAGGATGATGTTCATTTCGGGCAACGAACTGCTCATGTCGATCTCGGCTCTGGACAGTAGGCTGTACAACTTGGTCTGCAGCAAGGTTGTTCGGGAAGTCTTCCATAGAATCATACTGAGGGTTGGACGCCATAGTAAACCTTGTCAAAGTGTTAGGAGCCTGGAAATTGCCTTCAGACATAGCTACCAAGTACCTGTAACTGACTACACTGCTTGATTCTGCTCAAATCTGCTTCAGCCCCTTGGTCGTCTTCAACACTCCACTTTTGCCTCAAACAATTCCCGGGAATCACCCTCTGATGGAAACAAAAGGCTGGATAAGTGCTCTGGCCTGCTAGAGTAATGCTATGCAATATGATTTATGCAAACAGAAATACAAAAATGCTAACGTGCATGTGTGCATTGGAGATATTTCCCCTCCAATTCCAGTGTCAGTGGTAGCGAGACAAGATAAACCATAAAGACAATATTTAGAAAAACCCCCATATATTTATTAGAATAACAGTCTTGTCAAGAGGTTACATAACTATGCTCCATACAACTGATACGATAAAGGAGGATCCCAGCCAACATGCCTGGTGGTGATCTCAACACAACAGAATACAAGAGAGAAATCAAGTGCGGGTACGGTTGCAGAAATCCTCAACCATCTTCTTCGTCTCTGCATGATCCGGTTGATAAATCAAACCTTCTATCAGCTGATCCCTTTTTCTGACCGTTCCCTGGATGTCTCTGACAAAGTCTTCCCAAGCCTTATCATTGGCACCATCCCCAGGTTTGGGTCTCTTGGCGTCTGCTCTATGCTGAAGATCCTCCAAATTCTTCATGGCATCAGTCAGTTTGCGCTCGGCTTCGTATCGGCGGCATGCTTCCTCTTAAAGCTCTTCAGTCTTCACTTTGACCTGTTCTTCTAGCTGAGCAACCTGTGTCTTTAGCTCTTCTTCCCGCTCTTTGCGCTTGGTCATAGTGAGATCCCAGTGCTCTCTGAACTTAGCTAGCTTCGTGTAGGCCCTTTCCAGCTCTTGCTTCTTAGTAGCCAATACACTGCTAACTGAGTCTACATCTAACTCCAGACGCTTCTTGGTTTCGGTCAATTCCAATAACGTAGTCTTCAGATGTTTCAGAGTTTCAGCCTGTTGCTTGGAAAAATATCCTGTTTCAATCTTTTCATGATGAAGCTGGGCATTCTCCTTCTCTAAAGCCTCTTTAGCCTTTGCTAGCTCTTCTTTCTCCGCCATCAACTGCTTGTATACCTGTATGTCCACAGTGGTAGGCTCCTCCACCGGAGAAGGATGCAATGGCTGAACCGCTGGATAAGGCATAAGGAATTTCGTGGCTCGCTCACGAATCCATTCCACATATGGGCCAGGAACTCGAATATCCCCTCTGCTACCTGAAGGCTTCCCTCTCTTGTGCAAGTTCTTCCATGCCTTCTCAAGCTTGGTCAGCATCTCTTTCCCTATTGCCCCAGTGAGATACAGAGACTCCTGTATCTCCTCGGGCTTCGGCGCTCCCTGAGGTACATACCCAAATTGCCTGATCAATAAGGAAGGGTTGTAATTGACACACCCTTTCCTTCCTATTAACGGAACATTCGGGAATCCTTCGCATCTGAGTATGACCTCAACTCCGAATACCTCTTCGTTAACCCATACCACGTTCTCGGAAGTCAACCCCATCAAGCGCTCCGGCCATCCTAGAGAATCAATAGAGGTGACAAAAGGTCCTGACTTAGGCATATGACTGGTGAACCACCTGCACAGGAGAGGTACACAACAAGACACATTCCTTCCTCGCCGCTTTTCATTCTGATAGTGAGTTGAATGGTGGATATCTCCCAGCAAAGTAGGAATTGGGTTCTTCGCAGCCAAGATATAGAAGGCATCTGAGTCAACAAAATCAGGAATGTTTGGGAACAACACGATGCCATAAACACATACAGCAAGGATGACGTCAAAAACAACCCAGCTACCCTTCTGGGCATACTCCCGAGCCTTCTCCACCAAGACATCCAATGGAAATCCCCATACATCTCCTCTTCTGATCATCTTCCCGGACAGCTCAGACTCTCTCAAGTACAGGATAGCAGAAAGCTCAGCCAGATTAGGCTCAGCGTCCGTACGATAGAAAGGCATCTGCTCGCGGATAGGTATATCCAGAAGTGCAGAATACTCCTCCAGGGTAGGAGCCAAAACAAAGTCAGGAAATACGAAACACCTGAGCTCCGCATCATAAAACTGTAACAGGGTATAAATGCCGCTGATCTCGTAGGCCGATGGCTGATAAACATAGGTCAGAATCCTCCCGTATCTCTTTCTGAAGTCACCCATTACTCTCTTCTTAGCAGTAGTAATCAACTCTAGCAACAGACTGATATCCGGAGACGGAAACTTGTAGGGCAACACTCTCTTCGTGGCTTCCATGTCTTGCTAGGAAACAGACACCAGAACTGGGAGGGAAAATATGTACCTGCAATACACACACGTTAGTTGGATGCAGATGGTAATGCAATGATGCAATATGATAAATAATGCAATCTGCGAACACAGGGGCTATGCTGTAGCCTGAAGAGGAACATCTCTGTGATCAAGAACAGAAAACCGCCATAGTCACCAGAATCTCATGACACTAACTATCATCTGATACTCAAAATATCAATCCCCTGGTAGGAAAACCCTCTGAACCTCTGTATCTGACGAGAAAACCATCTGACAATAGCATCAACCTCAGATAAGAAACCCATCTGATCCAGACAACACACCTGGAGATGAATCAAGAACACCATCTGACAAAGGTACTGAATCATGGTTTCTGAAGGCCAGTTTTCCTGCAATAACCCAATCCCTCTCACAGGCATGATAGACCTAATCCACGGACAAAGGTACGGCATCCTATGCGGTCATCAGCGTCACAGACTTTCATGAACGACGATACGATTCCCAGAAGGAGTGGCATCATCAAGTCATGAAGAGGCCTCACTTAGCTGACTTCCAAATGATCGGTCCCCAGAGTCGACAATCCTCACGTCTGGACTCCTCTCAGATCCTCAGGACCGGAAAGGAGCACCTCTGCGAGAACCTCGTCTGAGCGTAGATTTCGTAGGGAACTGTGCCTGCTCAGCAGACAGGTTCGTCTACTACTCTCCACAACTATATCTAGGTGCATACTCAAGCCCAGGTCCGGCTTCTCAC
This sequence comes from Lathyrus sativus, assembly GCA_963859935.3. NCBI lineage: Eukaryota > Viridiplantae > Streptophyta > Magnoliopsida > Fabales > Fabaceae > Lathyrus > Lathyrus sativus. The sequence goes on along the minus strand of OZ012736.1, from coordinate 397,301,784 downwards.
TCACAGTAACCTCCCTTGCCCACAGCAATAATCACAATAATATAATGCTGGAAAATAAATGCGGAAAGGTAAAGGTACGGAAAAGTAAAGTGCGGAAAAGTAAAACACATATGCACAACACCCAACAAATAAACACCCAAGCGCTAGGAATGACTCGCGTAGGGGATGGGAAACGGTCCCAGCATAAGGGATGGGAAGAGTCCCTAGATGCCAATATCCCCAGCAGAGTCGCCAGCTGTCGCTACTGCGAAAATCGGCGCCGGCTTGACAGGAGAGTCGCCACCGTGCGTTATTTATCCCTCAGAGCAGGAAAGGAAACGCTCGAAGTAAACCTCGCAAAGACGGGAAAAGGTATGGTCATCGCAACCAAAACCTGGATTCGGGAGTCGGTTATGCAAGGGGAAGGTATTAGCACCCCTCACGTCCATCGTACTCGATGGGATCCACGCTTGGTGTTTATAGGAAAAGGGTGCGTTTATCTATCTACGCTAATGGCTAGTCTGAAAAGAAAAAGAAAAGGACAGGACTCGACAGAACATACGGTGTTCTGGGCCTACGTACTCCCTCGTGCAATGGGAAAGTCAGAGTCAACGTAGTTCGACTACCTACGTCTAAACGGGAAAAGGTTGCTCGCCGGGACATTGCGTCCTGTGCCTACGTACTTCCACACAGCATGGAAGATCAGAGCAAACGTAGTTCGACTAACTACGGCTAAACAGGGGGCTCTCACACAGCAGTGAGAAAACAAACTGGTTCTAAAGGCTCGGGGACCTACAACTACGATCTGGTCTCAAATGCACTCGGGCAAGAGAAAGGGGAAACAATTAGTCGTCAGCGGGAAAGTCTCGATCGCACAGCCACGAGAGAACAAAGGTTAGTTGTTAGTGTGCTCGCTAGGATATCGCATCCTATGCCTACATATCCTCGTCTGGTACGAGGAATCAGAGCAGCTGTAGTTCAGCTAACTACGGCACAAGCTACTCAAAAGCTCCTACTGAAAGGAAAGGGAAAAGACACCCTAAAACTATAGCTGGAAAAGGGGAATCTACCTACCGATATCATGCCTGGTTGACCATCCTAATGTCTATCATAACAACTCCGCAGTGGAGAAGTCAGAGCTCCTAAGGGATCATGGCAGCAGGACTAAACGGCAAACAAGAATTAACTACAAAGTAGAGGAATACTAAAAATATGCATGAATGCAACAACTAAACAAGCAAGGCGTAAAGGCCGCAAACCACAGAGGCAAGGGAGCTCAGCTCTACCAAATACCAACAAGCAAAGCCACTCAATAACAAACAAGCAGAAGAAGGACCACCTCAACTTCTCATGCACACAAAGCCTATTTCTAAGATGCACCTACCTCAGAACTATCTAGATGAATATCTAAGTCTAATGCAACACAACACCACACAAGTCAAACAACATAAAGAGACAGCTAGCTAACCTGGCAAACCTCTATCTACAAAACAAGAAACTACTCCTGGGCAAGACCCCTAACAAACCTGAAACAAGCTTAATCTATCTCTAAACAAAACCCTATGCAACACCTTAAGCAAAGATCTAAACAAAAATTCTAATCAAAACCCTAAGCAAGAGGAATCAATCCCAGTCTCCAAGCTTCAGAACAAGCTTACCAAAGAGAGGGAGCTAAGCAGACAAACTCATAGTGCCTTCCTCAGGAAAGTACCAGGAGGTTACTACTCAGGAGTCATATCCTATGCGGCTCGACAACTGTGATCAGTTTACATTCCTCCTCAGGAGAAACTAAACTCACATGAAGGCTCCGGCATCACTGGATACTTGAGAAAGCCTATAAGAACTAGGGGAACTAAGTGAACAGACCCATAGGACCTTCCTCAGGAAAGTACTAGGAGACTGACACTTAGGAATCGTATCCTATGTGGCTCAACAACTGTGATCAGTTTACATTCCTCCTCAGGAGGAATTAAACTCACAAGTTGGCTCCAACATCATTGGATACTTAAGAAATCCTAGATAAACTAAAGGAACTAAGTGAACAGACCCATAGGACCTTCCTCGGGAAAGTACTGGGAGGCTTCCACTTAGGAATCGTATCCCATGTGGCTCGACAACTGTGATCAGTTTACATTCCTCCTCAGGAGAAACTAAACTCACAAGTTGGCTCCAACATCATTGGATACTTAAGAAAGAGGTGAGAAGAAAGAATGAAAGTCATTCATAGTGCCTTCCTCAGGAAAGTACCATAAACTCCCTTCAAACTTCAGGATCTCGAACCTCACAAACAGGGAACAAGCTCCTAGACTAAGCCTCAATCCACTGCATCCTTGCAAGATCCAACAGGACTTCATCCAACCTCCATCTTCAAGAAGAAACCACGGATCACCAAACTACAAGAAACTATCTCTGAAGTTCAACCACAGTTGAACTTCAAAGTTAGAAGCCATCAAGACTTCTCCTATCCTCAAGCTCAGACTAAAAAATATCAGAACACCCTACAAAAATCTATCAAAAATCTATGGGAAACCTACATGGCTCTAGGACAACATACTAAAAAAATCAGAGCAAAACTCATTACCAGATGAAAGAACCAAAATCAACAAAGCAGACATATCCACAAACCAATTATTAATATCAAAACAATACAAAAAAATGCAATTAAACTGAAAATGCATGATTAAGCTAATGTTTTTGTACTATAAAATTCTACATTGAACTACGAGTCTACAGAAAAAAGAATGGAATTATTTGATTAAACCTACTATTTTTTATGAATTTTCTAATAATATGCATGCACTAAAAAATATTAAAAAGGTCATGTAAAATGGAAAATATACCAAAAATAGTAAACAAAAATAAAATGGCATTTTTATTTTTATTTAATTTTCTAGACATCTTCATGAAGTGGTAGAAAAAACAAGAACTCCAAAATCAATCGTTTTCATTTTATTATGAATTTTACAATATGCAAGAACAAATTAAAAGAAATTAAAACACAAAATTGAAATAAAAGGGGAGGGGGTTCAAACAGCAACTGCGCCCAGTTGTTTTTTCATGTGGGCCAGAAGATGGGTGGTGTGAAAAGCACATGGGCGCAGGGCCCAGTCTCATCAGAATCCAAATGAAAATAAAAAAAGAAGGAAAACACGCGGGGGTGCAAACTAGTAAGTTTTCAGGTTTATTCCACTGGGCTTACGCACCAGGGGGTGCGAATAGCACTTGGGCATAAGGCCCAGCCCAATTCCAATCTGTCTTTCACACGCAGGGGGGTACGAGTAAATGGGGAGTGTTTCAGTAAACGCGTTTGGGCCTAAACCCAAACCCTAACCCTAACCCAATTAACCCTAACAACAAAACCTAATTTCCCTCCCCACATTCTGATCACTGTTCACGCTCTCAAACCCTAGCCGTCTCCTTCGTCTTCCTCACCCACTCTCCTCTATGAACTCTCTCAAACCTCATTCAATCTCTTTACAAAATCTGACACTAAACCTAATTCAAATCTTAACAAAACTCCAACTCAATCTCATGCTCAAACTAAATTCTAGATGAAATAAGCCAAATCCATACATCCTAGCAATCAGAAACAATGCTCAACCAAGAATCAAAGGAAAACGTACCTGGATGAGGAGTACGAACCGCTCGTGAATCTCTGAAAAGCACTTGGTGATCTCAAGATGTTACGCAAATTGGAGAATCTTGGTGCGAGTTCTTGAAGGTTGAAGGAGGAGGCTCGTTGAAGTTTCTGCGTTGAGATCTTACTTGAAGATTTCTGGAAAATCTGGAAGGAATTTGGGAGGAGTGTTACGCGTTGATTATTGCTTATGAGTTTAGATCTGGAGACTCATGAATATCCATGGATGTGGATGAAGGTTCTTGAAGAACGAATCATGGAGGTGATGAATCTGGACACGCGATGACGAACATTATGACGATCGATGAAGATCTCAGCAAAATCTGGAAACAATAATTGGACGAACGCGAAGAACAATTGAAAGTCGTATGAATTCTGGAAAAAAAAATGATGAACGGATGCAAGCTTGGATGAAGAATCTGGAAAGATGGTGGTTGAATCTGGGCGCAAATGATGAGTTTTCCGGCGCCGTTGAGTTTCCCGGCGAAGGATAGATGGAGGTGGACGGAGGAGGAAGATGAAGAATGAAGGATTTCTGGTAAATTTCCTGCAAGTTTGCAGTTTCCGGTAAGGACGGTGGCCGGAGTTGGTTGGGCGGTGGCCGTTGGGGCGGTCACCGGATTTGCATGCCCGGCGACGAGGGGGTCCGGCGAGATCTGAGGGCGTGACAAGTGGCGCAGGGGAGGTCAAGGTGGTGACACGCGTGAGACGCGCTGGCAGAGGGAGAGTGTAGTGGGGCGCGTGGCAGCAGAAGGGAAGTTCTGAGTGGGGCAGGTGGCACGAGGAGGCAAAGTCTGAGTTGTGAGGTGGGGTCCTCTGAGTGTGAACGCGTGGCCCCCTTTATACTCGGACAAGTGGCATCCTCTGGCCAAAACCTGCACAAAAAAACGAATTGGACTGATAATGAAGTGGGCTTCCCCAAAAAACTGTACTGGGCCCATACGAAAATTAATCAGAAAACCCAAAAAAAAACTGAATAAAATCTAAATCTGATTATCTAATTAAAAACAATTAAGACCTAATTAACTAATTAACCTAACTAATCAAATCTAAAAGACAATTAACTAACCTAATAAAATCTAACAAACTCAATTAAATCCTAAACAAAAGATTAATCCTAATTAAATCTAAAACATGATTAATATCTACTTAAACCTATATTAAACTACAACTAATAAAATCCTAATAATCTCTATTTAATCTCTAATATTATTTAAAACTATTAAAATCCTATTTAACTAATGAGAAAAATCTATAAAAGATTAAAGCTCTATTAACACAAACTCTATTATTTCTATTAAAAAACTATTAAAAATTCCTATTAACATAAAAGAAAAATCTATATTCCCCTTTTTTCTTTATTATTCTAAAAACCATTAAAACTATTTAAAATCTTTTATGTTCTAAAGAATGGTAAAAACTATTAAACCTATTTTAAAAATCTATATAAAATTCTAAAAAGAGATTTAAGCTATTTAAAATTCTAAAAATCTATTTAAAATCTAAAAATGATTAAAATGCCTATTTAAAATCCACAAAAGTCTATTAAAACCCTAAAAAATGCAGACAAACGCAAATGACCACCATACAAGAGCGCACGAGACCAGATTGAATCGAACAAAGAGCCCCGGGCATCAGAATATCCCAAAATCATTATGCAAGCTAAAAATCACCGAAGAGCGCGCAATTTCCCAAAAATAAAACCCTGATGATCTGGACTGGATCTGCCATAGCTAGTAAATGAAACCCAATCTGTAACCCTGATATCCTCTGTCTGTGCACAAATATCATGCGTCTGATTTGCGAATATGAATTTAAACCACGAGTCAGATAGGAGAACCGGTTGGTCAAATTTTAGGGTGCAACACCCACGACGACACACTCGGTCTGATAAACTTCCTATCCAACAATTCTCCAATCTGAGATTTCAATTCAGCCAATTCCATTGCCGACATCCTGTATGGCGCCATAGATATAGGTCTCGTACCAAAAATAAGATCAATGCTAAATTCAACTTTTCTCGTCGGAGGTAATTCTGTAATATCATCAGGGAACACTTTGGGAAATTCATTCACCACCGCCAACTCATTCATTAACATCTTGCTGTCAACAGATAATGATGCAAATAAAGCAAACATTTTAGCTTTGTCCTCCAATAAGGTTCTCAATTCCTTATTAGACGAGGAATTCGCCAATGCTTCCTCTTCTGGAGTAAGGAACAATAACACCTTCCGAAAACAATCGATGTAGACTCGGTTGAACTCCAACCAGTTCATACCTAGAATAACATCCAAATTACCAAGTGGTAGACAAACCAGATCTACCCCAAAGTCTCTACCGAAAATAGTCAGTAGACACTTCAAACACACTAAAGAAGTAGTCACTGAACCAATAGAGGGAGTTTCAATAGTCATCCGACGCTCAAGAGTAGACGGCACCAATCCTACTCTCTTCACACACTCAACAGAAATGAACGATTGGGTTGCACCCGTGTCAATAATAGTAGTCAAAGGAATATTATTGATGAAACAAGTACCTTTGATGGAACGCTCCTCACTGGCAGATTGAGTTCCTACCACAACAAACACTTTACCGCTGGCTTGAGACGCCTGAGACTTCTTCGGCTTCTTGCAATGCATACTGATATGACCTTTCTCACCACAGTTATAACAGGTAGGCATAGTGGCTCTGCAATCCGCTATCACATGGCCTGGCTTACCACACTTGAAACACTTTTTCACCTCATTAGGACACTCATTAGCACGATGACCCGCGCCACTGCACCGGAAACATTTCAAATCAGCAGATGTTTTCCCTTCTCTGGACTTCTTATTAGTAGCAGCCATATGTTTTCCCTTATCAGCAGGAATACTGTAAGGAGTACCACCAAATCACGGCTTACCTTTACGGTCATTCGCAACCTTATAATATGCAATCCTGGACCGGTTATCATTATCATAAATCCTGCTTCTGCTTACCAGCTCAGGATAATTTATGATCTTCTGACAAGCGATCCCCAACTTGACTTCCAGACGTAGCCTATTTTCAAACTTCAAACACTTGGAAGTCATTGTCGCCTCAGTATTGTAATGAGGAAAATACTGCACCAGCTCTTCAAACTTAGCAGCATACTCTGCTACAGTCAGATTACCCTGCTTCAGCTCCAGAAACTCTATCTCCTTAGCACTTCGTATATCTTTCGGAAAATACTTTTCCAGAAAACCAGTTCGAACCACATCCCAAGTAATTGCAGTTCCTGCAGTCTCCGATCTCTGGCAACTGTTGTCCCACCAAGCCTCAGCTTCACCTTCCAGCATGTGAGTATCAAACTTCACTTTTTGCTCATCACTACAACCCATTGTTCTGGAAATTTTCTCAATTGCCTTCAGTCACTTCTGTGCGGCTTCAGGGTCCAAAATTCCTCCTTCAAACATCGGTGGCTTGTTACTCCGAAACTGTGCCAAATCTCTGAATTGCGCACCCGCAGCTTGGTTCTGATTAGCAACCACCTGCGCCATCGCTTGCATAGCAGCAGCCAAAGCAACATCATTCCTCCCTGCCATACTGCTTAACAATAACAACACCAGGTTAAAAGGTACACAATCTCTATCCTAAGGACAGACTCAACTACTACACTGGCCGGACGGACCGACCTGCTATGATACCAATTGTAACACCCACTATCCCAAAATTAAATAAAATACAATTATTTCAAATAAACATCAGAGTTTCCCCTCAAAAATGGGATATCACATCAAATAGTTCAACATAAATCTTCATTAGTTGGTTTTCCAAAATAAATAGCGGAAATAATCATTAATCCAATATTCTCGGCCATCCGCCCAATTTACATAAAATTGTTCATTAACAAGTTCACCAAATATGATACATCACAGGAGTAAAGCAAGTTCAATATAAAACAAATAAACACCCAAGTCACGTGCTACGTATCAGAGCATCCTAAGACTCGACTCGCACACCACTATCCAAGCTAGCTAAGTACCTGGATTATTTGTACCTCCGAAGAAGCACAGACCACAACAACAACAAAGGGGTGAGAAAACATGATCAAAATTATCGATAATAAGATACATGAAATAAAGGTAGCAATCATATAAAATATCACCCAACATGCATCAACCACGACCTACTATCCAATCATCAAACACAACACACCATAATGCAAATATACAACTCAACACCATGCATGCGGTACCGACTCATTGGTTCATTCAATCGAACCCCGGAAAGATCACATACACCCCTCCTTGGCAATGATCTATTCCCACCATTCTCCACAAAGGAGTACAGGTGAATCACATACACTCCTCCTGAACAACGATTTCATCCCACCATAACACCATGATATGCACGACACCAAATGCATAATAAATAACTCAAGCACGTTGCATGCACACGATCCTACTGATCACATCACCATACACAACCAATAAATTCAAGCACACTAAGTGCACACGATACTCATGATCACATCATCATACATCATATATATATTATACACCAATTAATCATATCAAATAAATCAAATATCATGGGAATTCATATTCTAACACCCAGTATACACGCTTCACCACTAACATCATCCCTATATCCATCATGACCAAAGGGATCCTACCAAACATCAGCATTGGTTGGAAACCACAAAAACCAAACAATGCTGTCATGCTCGCCACCCTGCTCACTTAGCGAGGCTCTAGCGAACGTTCGCTACCTGCTCGCCTAGCAAATATACTAGCGAAGGCAGATAGTGGCTACTGGAAGTGTTCGCTACCTAGCTCGCCTAGCGAGTCCCTAGAGAATGCTCGCTACCTGCTCGCCTAGCGAACCTGCTAGCGAGCGTCTGCGATACTCAAAACCCCCACTGCCCAAGAATGTTACCTTGCTCAATTCCAAGCCTATTACTCTTAATCTATCTTCTACCTATTATTACTACAACTATCATACACTACTCTAATCAATTGTTACTCAAACTTTCTCTCCAGAACCAATACTCATGGTCATTACCAAAACCACAGAAGTTACACAGAACCCCACCAAAATCACAACTCTGCTACGATACGCAAAAACTCACCAAACTCACAACAATATATGCACAAATTCATCAATAGCAGCAACAATCACAAACATATTAACAATACCAATCATATTCATTAAATCCCTATGGGGTTAAGGAATCCCCTCTACCCACTTCATGTAAAATACCAATCCCAATCAGTTTCCCCCCCTTACCTCGATTAATTGCTCAGATTGTTGAAGAACTCTGAAGAATGGGTAGCCTTAGCCTTGCTTCTCTCCTTCCTTGTTCTTCCTTCTCAACCTTTCTCTAAAACTGATTTATCGTGTTTTATCTCCTCTTTGCCCCAAAACCCCTTCTTATATCTCTTAATCCTCATTTTAATTATTTAATCTCATAATAATACTAATAATAATAATAATAATAATAATAATAATAATAATAATAATAATAATAATTAGATTATCATCATTATTAATTATATTATCTTAATATTAAACTCTATAGCTTATTAAATAATCCCTATAAATTAAGGACACCTACCAACGCGCTCAGACACACCCCCACATAAGGACACACCAAATCAAATAACACCAAAAAGACTAAATAATTAAAATGGGTGTTATAGGATCGACCTCAATCCCTTTTTCGCTGACAATGAACCCCAGTAGCTTTCCGGATTGTACTCCGAAAGTACACTTGTTAGGATTCAACCTCAACCTAAATTTCCTGAGCCTTTCAAACAACTTCTGTAAATTGACCAGATGTCCTTCCTCCGTTTGGGACTTTGCTATCATGTCATCAACATATACTTCAATTTTATGATGAATCATATCATGAAACAAAGTAACCATAGCCCGTTGGTAAGTTGCCCCTGTGTTTTTCAACCCAAAGGGCATTACCTTATAACAAAACGTCCCCCATGGCGTAATGAAAGTCGTCTTCTCCATATCCTCCGGGGCCATCTTGATCTGGTTATAACCGGAGAAACCATCCATGAAGGAGAATACGGAGAATTAAGCAGTATTGTCGACCAATACGTCAATGTGAGGGAGCGAGAAATCATCTTTTGGGCTCGCCTTATTCAAATCTCGATAATCCACACACATCTGTACCTTACCGTCTTTCTTCGGCACAGGCACTATGTTGGCGACCCATGGAGGGTAAGTCGTCACGGCTAAAAATCCCGTGTCCAACTGCTTCTGGACCTCTTCCTTGATTTTTACAGCCATGTCTGGTCTCGTCCTTCTAAGCTTCTGTTTGACCGGTGGACACTCTTCGCGAAACGGTAAACGATGAACCACTATATCGGTGTCAAGCCCGGGCATGTCTTCGTAGGACCAAGCAAAGATGTCACTATACTCTTGAAGCATCTCGATCAGTCTTTGCTTGATGTCATTCTGCAGCGCAACCCCTATTCTGACATTTCTGAATACTTCTTCAGAACCCAAATTGATGACCTCAATCACCTCCTGGTGAGGCAGAATGGTCTTTTCTTCTTGTTTCAAGAGTCTAGCCAACTCTTCCAGCAAGTCGTCATCCTTATCAATCTCTTCTTCGACTTGAAATATCGGGCGATCAAAGTCGAAGTGAGTCATAAAAGGTTCTTGATCGGTATCGTCTGTAATGTGGATCCTGCAATGATAATGGTTAAATGCTTCATATGATATGTAACACAAAATTACATTGCCATTTATTGTTAAACATAAAATAGGAATAACAAGGAGAACAAAATTTGCATGAGAAATAATGCCCTTTGATTTATTGACAAAAACGTTCAATTATAAACAAGCAAGGCCCTGACAAAATACCCCTATGCTCCGGGTAAAACATAGGGTCATATGATAATCGGGAAAACAGATCATTACTGTTCAGTAGTCACTTGAATGAACTCTTGGATGGACCAATTGTGCAGGCTTTGTCCTGGTGTGCAAGGCTTGATCCAGGCGTCCATGTCGCAATCGTTATCCCTCTCTTCACTATCTGAAACAACATTGATGTGTTTGAAGATAACACCGCCCAGAGTGAACGACACTGGTCCTTTGTAGCACGGCGCACTCTTTGAGGATGATGAAGCAGATGGGTTATACCCCAAGCCAAACTTATCCTGCTTGTTGGGGATGTCAAGCACTTGGCCCCAACCTTGTGCTTCCCCAGACTGCACTGCCGCCTGGGCTTCCTTGAAAGAAGATATGGCCACCTCGGGCGCTTTGCTCGTTGCAGGAGACTTGTCCTTAACCTGGACCTTTTTGAATGCTTGACAGAGAGTTTCGTGGATCTCCCCATCCACTTCAACATATTTGAATGACGATAAATGGCTAACCATTATGTCTTCTTCCCCACATACGGTGATGATGCTGCCACCAACCATATATTTGAGTTTCTGATGCAGCGTGGAGGTCACAGCTCCTGCTGAGTGGATCCATGGACGGCCTAATAGACAGCTATAGATCGGCTGGATGTTCATTATGTAAAACACTGCATCGAACACTTCTGGCCCTACCTGGATGGGCAATGTAAGCTCCCCGAATACTGACCGTCTGGTTCCATCGAAAGCGCTCACCACTAGATCACTGGGGGTACAGAAAATACCCTGAGTGTCTAGTTTCATTAATGCTTTCTTAGGAAGTACATTTAGAGATGACCCGGTGTCCACCAAAACATGGGACATAACAACTCCAAGACATTCAATCGAAATATGCAACGCGCTGTTGTGATTCCTGCCCTTTAGCGTCAACTCTAGGTCCATAAAACCAAGACTGTTCCCTGCGTTCACGTGTGCGACAACTCCTTCGAGTTGGTTTACTGAAATCTCTTGAGGCACGTACGCAACGTTCAATATCCTTAGTAATGCATTTCGATGTGCTTCCGAGCATAGCAACAATGACAATATAGAAATTTTAGAAGGCATTTGCTGCAGATGGTCGACTATCTTGTAGTCGCTCTTCCTTATTAGCCTCATAAACTCTTCTACATCTTTTGCCAACAGTTTTTTCTCTCCAGCCTGAGAGGTTTCTTCCATGACCATTTTACCCTTTCCTTTGTCTGCTTTATCAGCCACCACTTCGGGTGGTGAAAAGACTCGACCACTTCGGGTAATTCCTCCTGCACCCACCAGATTTTCCACTGACTCAACGGGTGGACTCTTCAACTCCAGCTTCTGTCATGCAAAATCCATTATCTTATTAAGTACTTTGAAGTTGTTTGAAGATGAGAAAGAGAGAGAGAGGACAAACTAAAGGGAAACTAGTTCAAAACCTAATAGTTGTCATGCAAAATAGCCCTAAGGTTAGGATTGAGAAGGGAATTCTATCCTATTTGTTATCATGCAACAGATTCAACCCAATGTCTATCATCACTATCCTTAATCATGGTAATAAAAAGAAAAGAAGCAACATACAATACTTGAATTGGAATGTGAATATGAATGGATGCACATGCAATGCAACATTACAAGCAAAGGGAGGACACCTCAACCTTTAATTCAAACAAGAGATACACAAAGAGAAAACACACAAGCAATGGAGGAAATTGTGTGGGGTAAAGACCACCACAAGCTCATCTCAACCTTCAAATGTAAGCAAGAAAAAGAGTGTAAAACACACATTAAACAAGTGCAAACAATGCCCTAAGGCCTCCAATTTGAACATGGGATGAATCATAATCCAAATGAGAAGTGGGAGAAGAAGAGAAAACATCCATGGTATCCCTTGTGTCACTCAACCAAAGTCTCATAATGACTTGTGCAAAAGATGCACAAAAGGTGTCCTCATGGTTCACCATTCAAGTCAAGCTTCAAATACCTCCTAAGGAGGGATTAAGCAACTTTAAATGGTGCTCCAAGGTCCTTAGACATAAAGGGAGATGAAAGGAGAATGTACATAATGCATTTGAAAAGGAATGTACAAGAAATTGCAAGAGAGTCATCTTAAGGAAGTGAAGATCATTCAACATATACACATAAAAAAACCTAAATGGAAAAGAAATGAAAATAGGAAAATATTTGGTGTGAATAGCAACTGAATCAAGTGCAAATCAATGGGCTAACACGCAGGGGGTGCAGATAGCTAATCAAGGCCCAGTCCAATCAAGCGTTTAATGAAACACTGAGTTTTAGTGTAAGCTGGCTGGTCAAACTTTCAACTCTCGTGGAAACGCGCTCGTGGCCGTTGGATCGTTCAAAATCAATTAGTCTAACAAGATCGGGCAAGGACACGTGGATGTGAATGTTTGAACATGAACGAGGGAGGGGAATTGAAAACGTTGGAGCACGGTGGCTCCGGTCGTCTATTCCGGTAGCATCAAACTTGCAGGTGTACCAAAACCTCACAAAAACTCACAAACTCTTAGCCTAAATTCATCTACTCTCTTCCTAGGTCACGAATCCATGGTTCTTGTCCACCAATTCATTCTAAATCTGCCAAAACGAATCAAAACAAAATTAAGCAATCTCCAACAATTGTCATGAAACTTCATTAAACCTAACCAGAATCCATTTATAATGCTAGGAGATCATGAATATGCAAGAATGGTGTGTGATTGTGGCATAAACAAAGTGAATTTTGGACAATTGAGTTACCTAACGGAATAACTCCGTTGGACCTTGAATACTTGCCAATTCTTGATGAAAACGATCCAGAAAGCTTCCACAATCTTCAATGGAGATGTCAGTGTGCTTAATTTTGCTTGAAACTGGCTGAATCCAAGAATTCGATTCTCACTTTCTCTTGCTCGTGTGTAACTGTTTTCTCCCATAATTTTGCTCCAAAATCAATTCTGAGAGTTTGTGAATGATGCTGAGAATATATTGATGGATCCAAATGCATATAAAGCCCAATCCAAGCCCAGTTTGATCCAATGGAAATCCAAAATTTTGGTTATGCAAGCTTCACTATATGCACGAAAACAGAGCTTCCAAGGCTTGTTTCTTCATTCATTTAGCTTGCCGGTAGTGTATATTGATCCAATGGCTAAGAATTGTTCCTCAATTTAATCTCATGGTGTGATTTTGATATGTTACTTCCATTTGAAGCAACTTTGAAATTGGACATGTTTTTGATCTCAAACTCCAATTTTGGAATTATCATCATGCTTAGTATGCCTTGTGGACTCAAAAAATGCACTAACTTGATAAAAATTGGTCCAAAATGAATTTATTTGATTTTATGGCTTTTAATGTTTTTTCATGAAAATTTCCTCCACCAATCCTTCAATCCAAGCTAATCCAATGATAGGTTGATGTTTAATGATGAAAATGACCCCATTTGGAGCAACTTTGATGTTGGCAAAAGTTTCATTTGAGGTGTGCAAAGTTGTGAAATTGACCTATAATAAAAAATGACCTATAATCAAAGTTTCCCAAAATACCCCTGCCTTGCAAGCTCCATATCTTGAGCTCTACAAATCAGATGAAAGACTTCTAGTACTTTTTGGAAAGCTAAGACCATGAGGAACAACATTCATGTTTGGATCAAATTAAGGAGAGACATCCTTCTAGGTCAAAAATATCTTGGAAGTTGGTTGACTTTTGTTGACCAAAATCACATTCATCTGATGACCTGTAACTTGCCAGCTTCATAACTTGAGTTCTAGAAATCAGATGAATGACTTTTAGTACTCAAAAGAAATCTAAGAACATGTTATACAAGTTTCATGTTGGGGTCAAGATGAGATGAGACTTGTATCTTGAGATATGTGTTCTTGAAGTTAAGCACTAAATAGGGGATTTTACACTGACAAGCTTAGAAACCCTAACTTAGCAACTTCTCACACTCTTGATTCTTCTTGATTTGATCTTGGAATATCATCTTAGACATCTCAACACAACATTCCATGATCACAAAGACTTGGAATTGAGTATTAATCTCCTTTAATTCAACAGTTGACTTAGGGTTAACCAGATGGAAACCCTAGTTGCACCACCTTGGACTGTGGCTCCTTATACTTGATATAATGACTTGCACAAGCCCCTAAATGACCCTTAAGACATCCAATGAGCTTATATAATGCTATCCATCCATGACCATGGACTTAATATCATCTGATGACTTTCATTTGGACCCCAAGGTAGAAGATACACCAATCTTAACCATCCACTCCTTCAATGAGCTTTGACTTTCTTCTGATGGTGATAAGCACTTGATAGCTTGAATACAACCTCTTACTAGGCACATCTCTCTCAATCCCTTATAAATGGAAGATAGTATGCAAATGCTAATGCTACATGAATGCAATGAAACATAAACCAAGTAAAGAAAAGGTTGGGCAAATTTTGGGGTGCAACAATCATTGATTTGGAAGTTTGGAACCAGACAAACATGATCAAACTACTATGGAACTTGAGTGGAAAAGCAGACTCACTTTGGGTCAGATGGGTCCACGCTTACTACTTGAAAAATCAGCACCTAATGAATGTCGAAAGCAAACCGACATATACATGGATCATGAAAGGTATTCTCAAGCAGAGGGATCAGATAAATAATATGGAAGAATGAGAGGAAATGAAAAGCAAGAACAGGTTTGACATGAAAAAAGTATACAATGTGATACACAATTATGATCAAAAAGTGAGTTGGAAGCACCTAATGTATGAAAATGCGGACAGACCCCGAGCTTGCTTTATTCTATGGCTTGCCTGTCATAGAAAATTGGCAACTAAGGATAGGTTGTTCCGTTTTGGGACGATTGATAATATAAAATATTGTTTCTACACAAGTGACGAATCAATCAATCACCTATTCTTTGAATGCCAAACTATGCGGGAAATCTGGATGGAGATACTAGAATGGATCCAAGTTCCACATATTCCTGGGGATTGGAACCAAGAACTTAATTGGTTAATTCAAATAGGAAAGAGAAAAAGTCGAAAATCCGCCATGCTCAAGCTTGCCTTTATAGAGACCATCTATGCATTGTGGAACCTTTGAAATGGGAAAAGTTCTGGAATCAAAGACAATACCATTTATATAGGCAAAAAGATTATATATATAATGTATTGGAGCTGGAATAATCTGAATCTTAAAAAACACATAGCTCGTTTAATATTGAGCTGAGTAGTGATAGTTTTTTTGTTCTCTCGAATTCTAGCGGCTGGATCTATAGGATCGCTTTGTATAATTATGATTTTTTTTAGTTAATCAAAGTTTATCATATATATATATATATATATATATATATATATATATATATATATATATATATATATATATATATATATATATATATATATATATATATATATATATATATATATATTATTTTTTCTTATTTTTTTACTCTTCCTAATTTTCAATACTAAAAACCAAAACAAAAAACCTCCAAAATTTATTTTAATTTTTTAGTTTTTAAAATTTTCAAACAGAAAATAGTTTTGAAAAATAGTTTTATAAAACTAAACTACCAAACAATAGTTTTATAAAACTAAACTACCAACCAAATTTTATAATTTTTAAATTTTAAAAACTAAAAAACAGTTTTACAAAACCAAATCAAACATACTTTAATTTTTATTACCTTATCATCTTGTTACATTTTCAAAATTGAATTTTTAATTTTTACCGAAGTTGAAAAACCCTAACAATCTAAAATACCTCTTTTCTTCATTACAGATTTTACGTTTCATTTCTGAATTCGCTATGGCCGATTCTATACTTTCCCTAAACCCTCCCAAGACCCTACACAGAGTTCAACTCAGCAATCCCATTTCCCAATCCACGTCTATCTCCCGAACAAGAATCACTTTCAAACCAAACCAATTCCGAATCCCACCTATTCGTGCTACAATGGCGCGAAAAGAAGGCGAACAGAAACCTTCGTTTGGAGATACTTTCCTCAACAACACTCGCAAAAACGAAATTTTTGATTCCATCACAGCATCCCTCTCTAATTGCCTCTCTGAAACTAACCTACATTTGACCGTTCCTGCTCTCAAATCGAAAATTCGCGGCAAAGTAAGTATAGCATGCTTCAATCATTGTTTAATTTTGCTTAGTTTTATGTATTTGGGATTCGTAAGTAGTTAATGAATTGTTGGCAGGTTCGAGATATTTATGATAGTGGGGATTATCTTGTGTTAGTTACCACCGATCGCCAGAGTGCTTTCGATAGGGTTCTCGCTTCCATTCCTTTTAAAGGCCAGGTCAGAGTTTCTTTCATGTTCGGTTCATTTACTTGGCATGGTGTTTGTAGAGAGTTAAAGGAGCATCCAGTGTAATTTAGTTATACACTAACCTTCATTAACAACTCACTATTTTACCGCTTAGTACAATTAATCAATTTCAAAATAGACTTGTAAGATTGGGATAATGTGGTAAAACAATGAACTTTCATTAGATGTCAGAGTAAAACCGGTTTGCATTGATAGTGTATGTCGTTTCAACTCTTGTAATGAAATGTTCCGACAATCAACATGCTTTCATACCATTTGCCTTTGACACTTTTGGTTTTCTAGCACCAAAAGCAGTTGTTTATCTTTTACAGAGTGTAAAGATTCATTCATAGCAATAGCAATGTTGTGTCTCCAAAGACAATGAATGCAGTTTTTAAGAAGATGGGTTTTGCCATCCAAAAAGGGATAGTGGCGCAGCTTGTTGCCTGTTTGCCTGCCTTTTCTGTATAATTTTGACTATATTAAATATGAATTTCATACTCAAATCCTTTGTATAATTGAATATGTGATGGAAAAGTAGCTAGATGGTATTGAAACAATGGAACCTGTAGGAGTAACTGTCTGATATTAGTTATGGTTAGGAAATAATTAGTTCAGAATTTATGTAATGGCAATTATTAGGAAGTTAAGATTAGAAGATAACTTGTGCAGTCACTTAGTAGTGTGTATATGATAAGTAGGGTAGGGTCGGAAAGGAGGTTGTTGTTTTGTATTTTGGATGGAGAACACTCACTACACGGCAAGTGTATTACTATAATATCTGTAGTAGGAAAATCAGTCTCTGGGACAATAATTGTATTTTTTGTAAGTTAGTTTGCTTAAATTCTGTTTCCTTCTATTTAAATTAGTGTCTACCAAAACCTATGTGGAAGATCATTTCTACCTGGTGGATTGATGATTATTAAATATTTGGTGGCATTCAATAAACTGATTGTTTTATCTTGCAATTGCAGGTTCTCAACGAGACAAGTCTGTGGTGGTTTGAGAGAACAAAGCACATAGTTTCTAACGCAGTTGTATCGGCTCCAGATAAAAATGTTACAATAGCAAAGAAATGTTCAGTTTTCCCTGTTGAGTTTGTTGGTGAGTTCATTGCTGATACAAAGTTGTTTTTTTGCCTGTCTATGGTTATATACTTAAATAATCTGTGTAAAATAGTTGCAATCATCATTCATAATTATCTGAATTTACTAGTATCCACATGTTGTCTTGTGCCTTTTCTTCTTTGAAATTACAATTTGTTATTTAAAGTGTTGTAAAATATTTCAATTATTTTAAAAGTAAAAAAATTGAGGACTCTAGTAATCATCCATTGATATATGTTGCTGGTTTGTAGCTAGAGGGTTTGTTACTGGAAGTACAGATACGTCTTTATGGACAGTGTACAATAAAGGCAATCGTAACTACTGTGGAAATATCCTACCAGATGGTGAGAATCACGATCTCAAATTCTTTTGTAATTATTAATTTTTTTATCCCCTGTGTAATAGGATATTAACACATGGCAGGAATGGTTAAAAATCAAAAGTTGCCTCAAAATATACTCACTCCAACTACCAAGGCTGCAGATCACGACGTTCCAGTAACTCCAGATGAGGTATGATGCCTAGTTTTTTCTTTTACTAGTTATTGTGCTATGATTGAAGTTGAGCTTCATATGCAATTGAAATGAACAATGAAAAAAAAGGTTGGATTTGGACGGAAAATGAGACAATACAAGAGTGGTGAACCATTTTGCTAGTTGATCTTCCATGTTTTCTTCCAAATTGTTACTTCCTCTAATGTTGTGTTTCCTAACAGATTATAGAAAAGGGACTGATGACTAAAGCTGATTATCTAGAAGCGAGTGAAAAAGCATTAAGCTTGTTTGAATATGGACAGGTTATAAATTTATTTGTCAAGGGAACTTCTAAAATGCATTCCCCTTGCTTTATTGCATGCTTGACTTTACCCTTTGATTGACTTTGCAGCAAGTGGCCTCGGAACACGGCCTTATTTTGGTAGACACTAAATATGAATTTGGGAAGGCAAATGATGGATCTATTCTATTGATTGATGAGGTCGAATGCTATCTTTGATACATATTGGATTTTATATATGCACTCACATGTTAACTTTATGAAGTATATATATAGAAATGTGATAAGTTTCTACGTTCCCAACTATAGGTCCATACTCCTGATTCAAGTAGATATTGGATTGCCAATTCTTACTTGGACCGCTTTCAAAATGGTCTTGAGCCTGAAAATGTCGATAAGGTGCTTTATATGCATCATTGTTTTCTTTCTTGATTGCATATTGCTAGTGTTTTATAGATGCTAAATAACTTGCTAATATTCTATAATCCAATTTTTAGGAGTTCTTGAGGTTGTGGTTCAAAAGTCACTGCAACCCTTATGAAGACGAGGTAATTTACACTTTCTAGTGCTAATGGATTGGCTTGTAGCTTTTAAATACACATCACATCATACGGGTGACTTTTATTTAGGTCCTTCCCGATGCCCCTGAAGATCTTGTTTGTGAACTGGCTTGGCGGTATGTTTATGTTTCTTTGCATGAGTTCATTTTCTCTGAAATATGAATCAAGTTGTGGTTGTTCTTTTAGTGCACAATTATTTGCCTCGATCGTTTAAACAAGCATCGTTCAATTTTTCTATACAGGTACATTTTCTTATACGAGACTATAACAAAATCAAAGTTTGAGGTGCAATCGACCGAGGTACTCCATAAACCAATATTTTCTTAATGTACATGATCTAATGCAAATAATACTAATATATCTATGTTTCTTCTTGTAGGAACCGATACACGACAGAATTTCAAGAAATGTTGCATCTGCACTATCATCCTTAAAGTAGCACTGGAAATTTAGGAGTTCACTTTAGCACTGTATTTTTAAGTATCCCATGGTAAAATATATTATAAATAATCTAAATTAATCAGGGAAAGCGTCAGAAAATAAGTTTTTAATTTTCTAATTAACATAACCTAATAAAAGAGCTGTTTTTTGAAAGCGGGATTAAATGAGTCCTTTGCTTTGTATTTTAGCTGGTGACAGCACTCTAACAATGAATATTTTTTGGTCTGTAATCTGTATGGTTTCTTATATTTGTGAAAATGATTGCTTGTAAGTGTAGTTCAGTTATAACTTTAGATAGAAAGAATGTATTATGTCAGCATAAAATATATTTTTATCACATCACTCCACTAATATAATGGCAGATTGAAAAATGTGGTTTCTTATTCTATTTGTAGTATAAAACTATTTTGCACTACTATAAGTTTATTGAACTTCTTTCATAGGAGAAACGAACGTTCTCATCATTTTGCTATGACAGCCTTAAACTAATTTCTGCCACTGCAGTAATACAATTGTTGAATAACAATGGGTACCCTCTTGTCCTTGTTGCGTGCGAGGTTGATTTATCTTCTTTGTTTGCCTCCTTTTCTGTTTTGTAGGATGGGAGTGTAAATAGTAAAAATGTCAAATAGGCCCGCTTAATTTTGGCATGACAGACTTGATTCAATAAGGGATTATTCAACACACCCTGTGACTAGGGGTGGTAAAATGGATGGATTGGATGGATATGAATTGGATTATTAATGGATGGATCAAAGCAATTCATTAATCCATTAACAATCCACTAAATTCTCTTAATAAAAATTCAATCCAAACCATCAATTAAAAGATAAAATTCATTTAATTCATCCATTAATATATTTCTAATTGATGGATATTCATCCATCCAAAAAATTAATTTAAAAATTCTTAATTTAATAAGTGACAACATAATATCCAATCCATATTTAGTGGATGGATTGGATTAAATCCATTAAATTATTTTTTGTCTTATGGATGGATTGGATCAATTGGATGGGTATTATCTAAATGGATTTCATTACCACCTCTACCCGTGACTTACTCACACACTATTGAAATTCTAAAAGTATTTATAGAATTCAGATTTTAAAATTCAGACATACTAAATACTCAACAAGCTTTATTTGAATACACAAAACAAGTGTTAAGAAGATTGAATTTTAGAATCTAGTTTTTTAAGTTATAGTAATTGAACTTCGGATGCGTCTCAGTGCACATTTTAAAATAAATTTGGTTTCAATGTTCAGAATTCCTATAGATTAGAATCCAAATGCTCCTATTTAAGTTTTCATGTGGATTCAACTTTGGTAGGGTCAGGAGATGAGAACCACACACTTGGACGTCAACATCTTGATAAAAAAACGACTTATAAGGCACGAGGTTGTGCGGGAAAGAAGAATGATACAATGAAATTCACGATGTTATGATTTCTATTGGAACTAATCAAGCAATGATAAAAAGTGATGTGTTTCCATGATATGGATTATCTAGTATCAAATGCATATGACAAAGTCTACGTCGATCTGTCAGGATATGGTTTCTTAGAAACTTTTTCTCCAATACGAAACGGCCAACCAACAAACCATATTAGATGGATTTTCTGTATTGCATGGCTTTAAAAATCTAGGCATTTTGTATAAGTTTATTTGAAATCTGTCTTTATCACAAACATTCACATTGTATAAGTTTATTTGAAATCTATCCACTATCACAAACATTTACAGAGTAGAAAACTCATGCTAAAAAATTAGCAGATAAATGGAAGATTTCTTTTTTGATAGGATGGATTATCTTTAAGATTCATATGTTGACAATCTTAAAGATTCATATCCTATGACTATGGCTCATATATATAAACAAAGAGGAAAAAAAGATATATACAAGGGAAAGGGGCAACGAAAATTCCAAAAAGGACAAAAAACGAAAACAACACGAAATATGAAAAATAATATCAAGGGAGACTAAACCGATCTCTTAAGAAATCATCATTTATATATAAACGCGTGAACTATATTCCATCAAAATAAAGAACTCACCGACAAAATGGATAAAATTGAAAGATAATCTAACTAGAAAAAGTCTAAGGTTGAACCACCCATATATTTATGCAGTGACACAATTTTTAATGTGTTTTAGTTTGTATTTTACAATATGCGCATAAATTTTGGAATTTTTAGAATGTAACATCGACATCGTTTTGACGCATTTTAGTTTGTATCTTATATTATATGTATAAAATTTGGAGTTTTTACTATGTAAGATTAACACATTCTTTTATGTATTTTAGTTTTAAATTGTTATTAATTGGTTAAACATGTGTTGGTTTTATAAATAAAGTGTGTCATAAAAACACAATCTAGACACATCTTTGAATCAAATAAATAACACTTTGACATACATGTTTGCAAGATAAAGGTGTCAGAATAACACGATCCGAAAACATCCTTGAATCAAGTAAATAATACCTTGACATATAAGTTTACAAGACATTTTGACATACATGTTTGCAAGATAAGGGTGTCAAAGTAACACGATCCGAAAACATCCTTGAATAAAGTATATAATACCTTGACATATAAGTTTACAAGATATTATGTGTTTTGATAACACACGCTAAACATAACCTTGTTATAACCATACATATCATATAACGCAACCAAATTAGTATACAAGATTGAGTGTGTCTAGAGAACACTATTCAAACAAATCTTTAAGCCAAGTAAATAACACCTTTACATTTCAGTTTACAAGAGAGAGTGTCATCGAGTAACATTATCCGGACACACTTCTGAGACAATTCATAACACCTTGGCTTATGAGTTTACATGACATTGTGTGTGCAAATAACACTATATAGACAACCCCTAAACACACCTTTGAGTCAAGTCAATATCACTTTGACATATAAGTTTGCAAAATAAGGGTGTCTGAATAACATGATTCAGAATACCCATGAATCAAGTTAATAACATATCGACATATAAGTTTATAAGAAATTGTGTGTCTGGATAAAACAAACCATACACACCCTTGTAATAAAATTACATAACATAGAGTTCAACCACATCAGTTTACAAGACCAGGTATGTCTAAAGAACATTATCTGAACAAATATCTGAGCCAAGTAAATAGCACCTTAAAATTTCAATTTATAAGAAAAGGTGTGATCGAATAACACTACCTAGAAACACCTTTGAGATAAATCATAACACGTTATCTTATGAGTTTACACGATATGGTGTGTTTGGATAATACTATCTGGATAAACTCCTAAGACAATACATATCTCATTGGCTTATCAGTTTATCTGACATGGTGTGTCCACATAACTCTATCAGAGCAAGCTGTCGCTACTGCGAAAATCGGCGCCGGCTTGGCAGGAGAGTCGCCACCGTGCGTTATTTATCCCTCAGAGCAGGAAAGGAAACGCTCGAAGTAAACCTCGCAAAGACGGGAAAAAGGTATGGTCATCGCAACCAAAACCTGGATTCGGGAGTCGGTTACGCAAGGGGAAGGTATTAGCACCCCTCACGTCCGTCGTACTCGACGGGATCCACGCTTGATGTTTATAAGGAAAAGGGTGTATTATCTATCTACGCTAATGGTTGGCCTGAAAAGAAAATAAAAGGACAGGACTCGACAGAACATACGGTGTTCTGGGCCTACGTATTCCCTCGTGCAATGGGAAAGTCAGAGTCAACGTAGTTCGACTACCTACGTCTAAACGGGGAAAAGGTTGCTCGCCAGGACATCGCGTCCTGTGCCTACGTACTTCCACACAGTATGGAAGATCAGAGCAAACGTAGTTCGACTGCCTATGGGTAAACTGGCGCTCTCACACAGCAGTGAGAAAACAAACTGGTCTCTAAGGTTCGGGAACCTACAACTACGATCTGGTCTCAAATGCACTCGGGCAGGAGAAAGGGATAACAATTAGTCGTTAGCGGGAAAGTCTCGATCGCACAGCCGCGAGAGAACAAAGGTTAGTCGTTAGTGTGCTCGCTAGGATATCGCATCCTATGCCTACATATCTTCGTCTGGTACGAAGAATCAGAGCAGCTGTAGTTCAGCTAACTACGGATCAAGCTACTCAAAAAGCTCCTACAGAAAGGAAAGGGAAACCCTAGAACTATAGCTGAGAAACAGGGGAATCTACCTACTGCTATCACACCTGGTTGACCATCCTAATGTCTATCATAACGACTCCGCAGCGGAGAAGTCAGAGCTCCTAAGGGATCATGGCAACAGGATTAAACGGCAAACAAGAATTAACTACAAAGTAAAGAAATACTACAAATATGCATACATGCAACAACTACACAAACAAGGCGCAAAGGCCGCAAACCACAGAGGTAAGGGAGCTCAGCTCTACCAAATACCAACAAGCAAAGCCACGCAATAACAAACAAGCAGAAGGAGGACCACCTCAACTTCTCATGCACACAAAGTCTACTTCTAAGATGCACCTACTCAGAACTATCTAGATGGACACCTAAGTCTAATGCAACATAACATCACACCAGTCAAACAATACGAAGAGAAGGCTAGCTAACCTGACAAGCCTCTATACAAGACCTGAAACAAGCTCCTAATCTATCTCTAAACAAAACCCTATGCAACACCTTAAGCAAAGATCTAAGCAAAAACTCTAATCAAAACTCCTAAGCAAAAGGAATCAATCCCAGCCTCCAAGCTTCAGAACAAGCTTACCAGAGAAAGGGAGCTAAGCAGACAAACTCATAGTGCCTTCCTCAGGAAAGTACCAGGAGGTTACTACTCAGGAGTCATATCCTATGCGGCTCGACAACTGTGATCAGTTTACATTCCTCCTCAGGAGAAATTAAACTCACATGAAGGCTCCGGCATCACTGGATATTTGAGAAAACCTATATGCACTAAGGGAACTAAGTGAACAGACCCATAGGACCTTCCTCAGGAAAGTACTAGGAGGCTGACACTTAGGAATCGTATCCTACGTGGCTCAACAACTGTGATCAGTTTACATTCCTCCTCAGGAGAAATTAAACTCACTAGTTGGCTCCAACATCATTGGATACTTGAGAAATCCTAGATAAACTAATGGAACTAAGTGAATAGACTCATAGGACCTTCCTCAGGAAAGTACTAGGAGGCTTCCACTTAGGAATCGTATCCCATGTGGCTCAACAACATGTGATCAGTTTACATTCCTCCTCAGGAGAAATTAAACTCACAAGTCGGCTCCGACAGCATTGGATACTTACGAAAGAGGTGAGAAGAAAGAATGAAAGTCATTCATAGTGCCTTCCTCAGGAAAGTACCATAAACTCCCTTCAAACTTCAGGATCTCGAACCTCACAAACAGACAACAAGCTCCTAGACTAAGCCTCAATCCATTGCATCCCTTCAAGCTCCAACAGGACTTCAACCAGCTCCCATCCTCAAGAAGAACCCACAGGCCAACAAACCACAAGAGACTATCTCTGAAGTTCAACCACAGTTGAACTTCAAAGTCAGAAGTCATCAAGACTTCTTCTATCTTCAAGCTCAGACTAATCATATCATAACATCCTACAAAAATCTATCAAAAATCTATGGGGAACCTACATGGCTCTATGACAACATACTGAAAAATCAGAACAAAATTCAATGCCAGATGAAGGAACTAAAATCAGCAACACAGACATATCCACAAACCAATTATTCAATATTGATAACAATGCAAAAATGCAATTAAAATGAAAATGCATGATTAAGCTAATGTTTTTGTCTTATAAAATTCTACATTGAATTACGAGTCTACAGAAAAAAGAGCGGAATTATTTGACTAAACCTACTATTTTTTATGAATTTTCTAACGATATGGATGCACTAAAAATATTAAAAAAGTCAATTAAATGGAAAGAATATCAAACAAAAATAAAATGGCATTTTCATTTTATATGATTTTCTAGACATTATTATAAAGTGGTAGAAAAAAGAAGAATTGAAAAATCAATTGTTTTTATTTTGTTATGAATTTTCCAAGAACAAGAAAATAGTAAAAGAAACAAAATTTGAATAAAACTGGAGGGGGGGTTTCAAACAACAATATTCTAAGTTCATTTTGGCTGGGCCCTGAAGAGGGGTGGTGCGCATAGCAGGTTTTGCGCTGGCCCAATGACATCCAAAAAAAATCAATTAAGAAAAACAGAAAAACGCACAGGGGGGGGTGTAGCCAGCAAGGCTTTCCAGTTGACTCTTATTGGGCTTATGCCCAGGGGGGTGCGAATAGCCTTAGGGCCTAAGGCCCACATCAATATCACTCAGTCTCTCACACGTAGGGAGGGGTATTGAGTAACAAGGGAGTAGTGTTCAGCAAAACACATTTTGGGCCTAAGCCCAAACCTAACCCTAACCTAACGAAACCCTAAACAAAACCTAATTCCTTCTCTGAAACTCAGATTACTGTTCACTCACCCTAAACCCTGGCCGTCTTCAACCTTCGCTCTGCAACTCATCTTCCTCTCTCAATCCGTTCCCAGAAAACCCCAAACCTTACTCAATCTCCTCAAAAAATCTGACATTAAACCTAATCCGAACCTTAATGAAGCTCCAACTCAATCTCAAAATTAAAATCTAAATGAAACAAGCCAATCCAAACATCCTAGCAGTCAGAAACTATGCTCCACCGAGAATCAAAGGGAAAACGTACCTGGATGAGGAGTACGAACCGGCTGAAGGCGTTCTTGAGTTTCGTTGAAGGGAGACGTTTGAAGATCGTGATAGATCTGACGAAGGATGCACGCCGTTGAGAAGATCTCCGGATAACTTTCTAGAAAAAGGAAATGGATCCTCTGAAGGTGTTCTTGAGGGCGAAGAAGGTTCAGATGAAGCTCAGAAAGATTTTCTGGAAAACAAATCGAAGGATGAAGGTTCCCGATGAATCCCCGGAGTTCTTGACGATCGATGCTGAGGAACGATGACGTTCTGGGGAGGGATTGAAGAACTATGAAGTTCTAAGGCTTTTCTGGGAAACTCCGTGAAGAACAATGGAGGTTTGATGGTGTTCTTGAATGTTGATGATGTTCTGGAAAAGGCGTATGAAGTTTCCGGTGAGTATGGGTTTTCCGGCGAGGTGGAGACGGAGGGGAACGGAGGAGATCGGAGACGATCGGAGTGAAGAAATGGATTTCTGGAGATTTCTGGGTGTTTGGGGATTCCGGCGAAAAAGACGGTGGCCGGAGACGGTTGGACGGTGGCTCAAGGCGCCTGCATGCCCGGCGGCAAGGTCCCGGCGATGCTCCGGTGACCAGCTGTGGTGGTGCCAAGTGGTGAAGGGAGCTACTGCATGGGTGGCACGTGTGAGGACGGGTGGCAGCAGAGAGAGGGAGTGGGTTCTGGTGGGACGCGTGGCGTGGATTGGGAGCTTCTGAGTGTGTGAGGTGGGGTCCTGCGTGAGTGTAACGTGGGCCAGCCTCTGCGCCACACGTGGCGCACTGTATTTATGACACTGAGAATTCTGGCACCTTCTAGAAGCTCCTGGACGAATCTGGAAAAAAAACTGGACATTTGGACAATTTCTGGACAATTTGGGCTTTTCTGATAGGCCCACTACGAAAATGGCCAAAAAACTTTAAAAACTGAATTCAATTAAATCTGATTAATAACAATATTAAACCTAATTATCTACTTAAGACTAATCCTAAAACAGAATTAACACC
The DNA here is from genome assembly GCA_963859935.3 of Lathyrus sativus. Lineage (NCBI taxonomy): Eukaryota > Viridiplantae > Streptophyta > Magnoliopsida > Fabales > Fabaceae > Lathyrus > Lathyrus sativus. The sequence continues at coordinate 397,274,403 of OZ012736.1, read as the reverse complement.
TAATTAAACTAATTTCCCTAATCAACTCTAAAAATGATTAAAGCTCTAGTTAACCCTATTTAAACTACAACTAATAAAATCCTATTTATTTTCTAATATTATTTAAAACTAGTAAATCTATTTAAAACTAATAAGAATCTATAAGATTTCCTATATTATCTAGAACAATTTAAAACAAATTTAAAAATCTAATATATTCTAACAATGATTAAAAACTATTAAACCTATTTTAAAATCTATATAAAATTTCTATTAAAATTCTAAACTATTAACATCTATTATTAATAAAAGAAAAAACTATATTCCCCTTTTTCTTTATTATTCTAAAAACAATTAAAACTATTTTTAAAATCTAGCATGTTCTAAAAATGATAAAAAAAAACCATTAAACCTATTTTAAAATCTATATAAAATTCTAAAAATGATTTAAACTATTGAAAAAAATGCAAATACTCTATTTAAATTCCAGAAAAATCTATAAAGCCTATTAAAAATTCTCAAAAGGCTATTAAACCCTAAAAATGCAGACAAATGCAACTGACCCCCATAAAAGAGTGCACGAGACCAGATCGAATCGAACAGAGAGCCCCGGGCATCAGAATATCCCAAAATCACCATGCAAGCTAAAAATCACCGAGGAGCGCACAATTTCCCGAAAATAAAACCCTGGTGATCTGGACTGGATCTGCCATATCTGATAGACGAAAATCAAGTTGTAACCCTGATATCCTCTGTTTGCACAAAAAATCATACGTCTGATTTGCGAATATGAATTCAAACCACGAGTCAGATAGGAGAATCGGTTGGTCAAATTTTAGGGTGCAACAGCTGCCCCTATTCAAGCGACTTGGACCTGAAGGGTTTGAAGAGCGCTCAGCCTTCAAACATTCGGAGGTACGAGACGGTTGAATACAAATAAAACCCGAAAATTTGCCAACCGCGAGCATATACTGTAAACTGCTTGGGGAATAAAATCCTGAAAACCGAGTCCAGTCATTATGGCACCAAACTGATCAATCCTCTGATAAAGAACTCCTGATTTTAACGCCAATCACCTGTGATACCCTATATGACAAACCCGAGGGCTGCAACAAAATACCTGATCCTTTCACATTGCCTACTGATAGGCAGGAAGAGAAACATACCCACATCGTCCAAAGATGGACGGGAAGACATCCTGATTGAATACTCACATCGTCTAAGGATAGACGGGAAGAAATAATCTCCGTACTCGCATCGTCTAAGGGTAGACGGGATCATCCTGATTGATGAAACAGATCGATATTCACATCGTCTAAGGATAGACGGGAAGAAATAATCTCCGTACTTGCATCGTCTAAGGGTAGACGGGATCATCCTGATTGATGAACAAATCAATATTCTCGTCGTCTAAGGGTAGACGGGAACAAAGCCTGATCGCATACTCACATCGTCTAAGGATAGACGGGAAGAAATAATCTCCGTACTCACGTCGTCTAAAGGGTAGACGGAAGGACACCATAACGCAATTCAACACCATCCCTTGAATTTCAGAATCCTTCTGTCTACGGGAATTGATGGAAAGAACAATATCCTTGAAGGGGCCACATCGTCAGTATGGACCGACGGTAAGAAAAACCACTTTTTAAAGAACCATGTCGTCAATAAGAATCAACGATCACGAAAACTGAACATTCTTCGAAGAGCCTCGACATCAATAAGAATTGACGGTCAGAAAAGTCCCTCTTGAAACGTCATCTCATCCAATAAACAGAAAGAAAATCACTATCCGCAATATCGTTTTGAAAACCCTCAACAATCAAAGATAGCCGGAGAAGACTCGCTGGGGAAACACCTCATCATACGGATGATCTGGCAATAAGAAACCCGCTGAACAATCAACCAAAACTTCACATCGTCTACTGATAGACGGAAAGAAAAGCCACTTGCTGGAGAAACTCTATTTTGAACCCTATTGAAAATCAACCAAAACTTCACATCGTCTACTGATAGACGGGAAGAAAAGCATATCCTGAGGAAACCCCTTCTTGAAATCCTACTGCAATTACCCGCAACTTCACATCGTCTAAGGATAGACGGCAAGAAAACCACGTTCAAACTCAAGACGTCTAATGATAGACGGAGAAATCCACTTATTGGAGGAACACATCGTCAATATGAATTGACGGGAAGAAAAGTCTGTCGATATCAGATGACTGCTTGATCAAAGCATAACTATTGTATGATCTGAAATACGAATAATCCGCTGAATTGTCTGAACACTTGTTGCTGTATAAATGCCCCCGAACTGATCACAGAGTAATTCACGCGCCCTGTGAGGCTGGTAGAAAACCTGACTTATGCTTCGTATGCATATGCCTATGCTTTAATCTTTCTTCGGCGTAATGCTCCATTCAGGATGGAAATGCTACGCATTTTGACAATGACATGCAAGTATGATGCAAATATGATAATGCGTGCAATATGCTAATGCAGGCTCGAGCTGCCGGAGAGAGCTGGGTACAGAAAATCACTTCCGCAACCTAAATGCTGAAGACGAGGCCAACTCTGCTGGGGATATTGGGAACTTAACCGGACACCTCGACGAAGTAATACCCTGCTGGGGAATGTAACTCTGCTGGAGAATAGCAGATGTGCCGAATGTGATTGGACTCCTCTAGGGATAGCTCACCCATACCACTGACAAATTAGACTTTGCTGGAGAAAATGGAGGGAGTCTCCCCGCGTACTGATGAAGCTCGGATCTGGAAATTGATGCGCCGACACGGATGGGCCTCACAGTGATCGCCAACATGGATTTGAACTCTTAGGTTGTCCGTGATGGGTCAGGTACAACTGACGCTGGAAAACACTCTGCCTGAATACACAGTCTCCTAGTGGAAGAGTCAAGGGATAGTAACACGACTTCCCGCATTCGTCTCGCTCTCGAAAATCGACTGCATCTGCTCGAATAACTCTGAATGGCCCTGCTGGTACGGAGAAGACCAACCCTTCGCTCATGAAATGCCTCAGCCTGCAGGACCTCTATGGGGGTAGTCCTTGAAAGGAAATCTGCAGATCTGAGCCCTGATGGTCTGATATAACATGCCCCAGCGTTCTGCGTTTCCGAGAGACACTTCACCTCAAATGCTCCTCGAATAACTTCTGCGTGCTTAAGATGGTCTGCCCCTGACTGCAATGACCTTGCCCCTGATTATCTGATTCAGAGTAGTGCCCCTGACTACTAGATATTCACCGAATCTCAACCCGATTGCCCCAGGATAATTGACTTCGAAGAGCTGACCTGACTGGGGACTACGATAATAGCTTGCCCCTGCTCTCGGAACATTCGGGCGCTCTGCATTCTATCTTGACCATACTTTCCACTGTAGGAAGCTTTTCTGCTGTCAAGCGCTTACTCGCAAGTAAAACAAGTTGTTCTGCATAAAAGACATATTAATGCAACACATATGACAGCTTTGACATCCGATCTGTTCACTGGGAAAAGGAAAAACAGTTTATAGCATATGATGCACAAAACATTTATCAACATTAGTATCATCATGGTAAGAGGAACCCGTTTAAGAGTCAGAATCGACGCGACCTTTACCGGAGTATGCTTTCGAAACAACCTGCTTCAATTAGGACTTTTGAAGGTTGTAACGTGGTCAGGCTCACGGTTTTGAAAGGAAGGATAAAGGCTCAAAGTTTATCTTAACCCACCCATTCTCCTTGATGTTCTCCCATCCTACGTTCAGCTAATTTGACCTCAGCGCTCACCTCTCAGAGGTTGAAAGATAGGAATGATAGTTCGAGAAATCATGATCGTTGGGAGTGACAGCCACTCACTTTTCGTCTTTGACACTTGAGGTCACACGACTCGTATTTCCATCGAGGATTGTTCTTTTGATCCTTTTCTTCTTTTCTTTTCATATCCCTAACCTTTGCCTGGACTGACTCCTTTTGAGTTTCTTTTGACTTTTTTTTTTTTTTTTTTTTTTAAGTCCAGCGGGATGCCCTCATTTTTGCCTAAGTCATTCGTTTTGAAGTTTTCTTGACTTAGCAGGCTTTTGATTCTCTTTTTTTCGTTTTTTTTTTCTTTCGAACAAGTCGCGTGACACTGGTTGTCTGACTCTTTGGGGAATGATGTGGCTGTCCCACTCTTGATTGGACCATTGTGGTCTTTTAGGCACGACCTCTAGGGACGTGACTGATTCTCAAACGGACATTCCTTTTGCAATTTGGACACTTGGTCAAATTAGCTAACACCTACCCTGCCCCAGGTTAAGATTGAGTTTTTTTCATTCACTAAAAGAACTCCTACTACAAGGCTCAAAGGGGTTAACAAGGGATTATCTTCCTTATATCTTCGGTGTTTAGGGATTTGAAACAATGCCTGTACATCATCAACAGGTTTTATTTCAAAAGCATACAATATTGGTAGTTGCATGTCGTTCATTTTCGTCATCCTCCCCAAATTCTTCTTAACCAAGCGTTGGACATTTGCAAAAACATGTTAGTGAACACGAATGGATCAAAACATGCATATTTATTTCATTATCATCAATTGAATGAAAACAACAAGTTTTACAAACAAGATTACAAATTCAAACAGGAAAGCAACTACAAATGTAAAGAAATGACAAGCTAAAACAAAGAAAATATGCTAGCTTCCGAGAACCGGGCTTTCACATCTGCCCTGCTGCTGAACCAACTATCTTTACCAGAGACACTTCGATGCTGTCTTGATCTGCTTTCAACGACCCAACCAAATTATAGAGCCCTTCCTCCTTCATTCAGATGATTCTAGGACCTCCCGGCCCGAAGCTGATTGCTGCACTATCAAGCAGATCCTGCACTTTGTGCTTAAAAGCCTTACAATTCTCAACCGTATGGCCTGGTGCCCCAGTATGGAACTCACAAGTAGCATTAGCATCATACCCCGGTGGTGGTGTCCCTGTTAAGGGAGTCATTGTCCTTTTATGAACCAATTGGAGCTGAAGTAGCGTTTGCAGAAGCTGTGCATATGGCATAGGTGGAGTATCAAGGTGACGGCTTGCTAGGGGAGCCCGATTCTGATATCTCTTATACCCCTGCTGGCTCTGCTGCTGAGGCTGCTGCTGCTGGTATCGGGTTGACTCTTGAACACCCTTCGTATCAAATGCAACATCGATTTCTTGACCTTCAATGTATTGATTAACGCCCTCCTTATGCTTAGCCATTTTCTTTCTTAGATCTGCCCCGGGAATAGGCAACAGTTGTGGGCCTGGAGACTCTGACGCCATGGAGTCCAGGATACGTTTCTGACCCACTGCCGCTTTAGAAACATCCATCATCTTAGCATCAACTGGGATAGGAGCAATACGTACAGCTACGCCGCCCGGCGTGAATTCAATATCGTGCGAGTCAATCAGGTCTTGAACATTGTGCTTAAAAGCATGACAACCCTCGATGTCGTGTCCGAATGCCCCAGAATGAAACTCACATTGTTTACTGGCATCGTACCCATGAGGAAACACTCTTGTTGGTGGCTCCAACGTTCTCTTCTCTACCAGATTAAACCTCAATAAGGCCTGCAAGAGCTCAGCATATGTCATAGGCGGTGCCTCAAACATTCTCTTTGGCTTTCCTTCCTGGATCCTCCGTTGAGCCGGATGTATCTTCTGTTGCTGCTGCTCAGGTTCCACAGGCACAGGTGGCACGAGCTTCTTCATTGCGGCTTCAAATAGCTGATCGTCTTCTTTCCTAAGCACGTTCTTGACTACCTCCATGATCAAGCTCATTTGGGTCTTCAGCTGACTGTTCTCCTCTTTGAGAATCTTCTGCTCCAGACGCATCTCTTGCATGTCTCTCATCATCTGCCCCAGCTGGCTTTGGACTTCAATCAATTCAAACTGATTCTGTTCCATATCTCTGAAGGAATTCCTGCAACAAACTGGACGATGAGGAAATAAGGCCCACGGTTCCGATATACCTGTTAAATGATAATGCAGCGCAGAAAGCAAACACATATTCATAATGAGACAAAGAGAAACTCAAGCTATAAGCATACAGACAAACATCTCCCACATATGTACAACCAACAAAAGCAGCACGTAAGCATAAATGAGTACGAGTACAATGACCCCAGCCAACAATTCTGGTGGTGGTCGACAAACACTAGTGCACAAAAAGCTAAATAGATTAAGCAGAGAAAACAGATGCGACATCCGGCGCAAAAACCTCTAGAAACTTCTCCCACACAACTGAACTCTCTGATTGACAATCTTCAGAGCACACACTTCCTGTGAAGTCTTCTATGACATTAACTGACGAACCCACACAACTGGATGATGGAAAATCATTAATCTGAACAAAACCCTGAGGCGTGATGCAAATCCGGTTAGAGTCTAACAGATCCTGAATCTGGCTTCTAAGCACCTTACAATCATTTGTTGAATGCCCCTGTGCCCCAACATGGTACTCACAGCGGGCGCTGGCATTAAAACCTGGAGGATATGGTGGAATCACCGACTTAGTCTCTTTCGGCACTATCAATCCACTCATGAGCAGATCTGGCAACAACTGACTGTACGACACTGGTAGTTGAGTAAACTGCCTTTCAGGTTTCCTTGGTCTTCGTGGGGCGTGCTGACGCGATCGGCGATAGGATGATCGTTGACTTGAAGTGTCTGAAAACTGATCCTGAGATGCTAGAGATTCTGAGGTGGCGTCATCTCGTTCCCACTCTTCTTGAGAACTGACAACTGACTCAATCTTATCAACTGGGACGTAAGGAACATCTCGAAACTTTCCACTCCTGAGTCCTCTCTCAACAATCTCTCCCAGTCTCATCAGGCCCACAAAGTTTGTGCAACTGAACAATTTGTCAAAATAATGGCCTTTCAGAGTACCCAAGAAGATGTCAACCAGTTCCCTTTCCGGAAGCGGTGGTTGAACACTAGCAGCTAATTCTTTCCATTTTCGCAAATACCCTCTGAACGATTCATTCTCCGCCTGAGATAATTCTTGCAGATCTATGAGACTAGGAGTCAAATCCAGGTTGTAATCGTACTGCTTCATGAAAGCTCTGGCTAAATCTACCCAGGATCGAATCTGATTACTCTCTAACTGCACATACCACCTCAAGGATGCCCCAGTCAGGCTATACTGGAAGCAATGGATCATTAGTTGGTCGTTTCGCACAAACGGAGTCATCCTTCGACAGAACATCATCAAATGTAGCTTCGGACAGCTTTCTCCCGTGTATTTTTCAAATTCCGGCACTTTGAACTTGTAAGGCAACACGAGATCAGGAACCAAACACATGGCCACAGCATCCAGGTTAACGGCATCTTTCGCTTCTAAGGCTTTTATACCCTCTTCCAATGCTCGGAGTCTTCTATCCTGCTCATGAGCTCTTGGATCTACCATCCCGGCCATTGGAGTATCTCTCCGGTAATTCATCACAGGGAAAGTGACACCTTGATTGTTAACAGGAGGATAACGTTCATTTCGGGCAACGAACTGCTCATATCGATCTCGGTTCTCATCCGTAGGTTGTACAACTTGGTCTGCAGTAAGATTGTTCGCTTGCGGGAAGCCTTCCATAGAGTCATACTGATGGTTGGACGCCATAGTAAACCCTGCCAAGGTGCTAGGAGCCTGGAAATTGCCTTCAGACATAGCTACCAATTACCTGTAACCGACTATGCTGCTTGATTCTGCTCAAATCTGCTTCAGCCCCTTGGTCGTCTCCACTCTTGCCTCAAACAATTCCCCGAGAATCACTTTCTGGTGAAAACAAAGGCTGGATAAGTGCTCTGACCTGCTAGAGTAATGCTATGCAATATGATTTATGCAAACAGAAATACAAAAAATGCTAACGTGCATGTGTGCATTGGAGATATTTCCCCTCCAATTCCAGTGTCAGTGGTAGCAAGACGAGATAAACCATAAAGACAATATTTAGAAAAACCCTCATATATTTATTAGAATAACTGTCTTGTCAAGAGGTTACATAACTGTGCTCCATACAACTGATACGATAAAGGAGGATCCCAGCCAACATGCCTGGTGGTGATCTCAACATACAGAATACAAGAGAAAAATCAAGTACGGGTACGGTTGCGGAAGTCTTTGACCATCTTCTTTGTTTCTGCGTGATCTGGTTGATAAATCAAACCTTCTATCAGCCGATCCCTCTTCCTGACCGTCCCCTGGATGTCTCTGACAAAGTCTTCCCAAGCCTTATCATTGGCACCGCCCCCAGGTTTGGGTCTCTTGGCATCTGCTCTATGCTGGAAATCTTCCAAATTCTTCATGGCATCTGTCAGCTTGCGCTCGGCCTCGTATCGGCGACAGGCTTCCTCTTCAAGCTCTTCATTCTTCACTTTGACCTGTTCTTCTAACTGAGCTACCCGTGTCTTCAGCTCTTCTTCCCGCTCTTTGCGCTTGGTCATAGTGAGATCCCAGTGTTCTCTGAACTTGGCTAGCTTTGTGTAGGCCCTTTCCAGCTCTTGCTTCTTAGTGGCCAACACACTACTAACTGAGTCTACATCTAACTCCAGACGCTTCTTGGTTTCAGTCAATTCCAATAGCGTAGTCTTCAGATGTTTCAGAGTTTCAGCCTGTTGCTTAGAAACATATCCTGTTTCAATCTTTTCATGCCGAAGCTGGGCATTCTCCTGCTCTAAAGCCTCTTTAGCCCTTGCTAGCTCTTCTTTCTCCGCCATCAGCTGCTTGTAGACCTGCATGTCCACAGTGGTAGGCTCCTCCACCGGAGAAGGATGCAATGGCTGAACCGCTGGATACGGCATAAGGAATTTCACAGCTCGCTCACGAATCCATTCTATATGCGGGCCAGGAACTCGAGTATCCCCTCTGCTACCTGAAAGCTTCCCTCTCTTGTGCAAGTTTTTCCAGGCTTTCTCAAGTTTGGTCAGCATCTCTTTCCCAATTGCCCCGGTGAGATACAGAGATTCCTGTATCTCCTCGGGCTTTGGCGCTCCTTGAGGTACATACCCAAATTGCCTGATCAATAAGGAAGGGTTGTAGTTGACACACCCCTTCCTTCCCACTAAAGGAACATTCGGGAATCCTTCGCATTTGAGTATGACTTCAGCTCCGAATACCTCTTTATTGACCCATACCACGTTCTCAGCAGTCAATCCCATTAAGCGCTCGGGCCATCCTAGAGAATTGATAGAGGTGACAAAAGGGCCTGACTTAGGCATATGACTGGTGAACCACCTGCATAGGAGAGGTACACAGCAAGACACATTCCTTCCTCGTCGCTTTTCATTCTGGTAGTGAGTTGAATGGTGGATATCTCCCAGCAAAGTAGGAACTGGGTTCTTCGCAGCCAAAATATAGAAGGCATCAGAATCAACAAAATCAGGAATGTTCGGGAACAACACGATGCCATAAACACATACAGCAAGGATGACGTCAAAAACACCCCAGCTACCCTTCTGGGCGTATTCCGGAGCCTTCTCCACCAAGACATCCAACGGAAATCCCCATACGTCTCCTCTTCTGATCATCTTCCCAGACAGCTCAGACTCTTTCAAGCACAGGATGGCAGAAAGCTCAGCCAGCTTAGGCTCAGCGTCCGTACGATAGAAAGGCATCTGCTCACGGATCGGTATATCCAGAAGTGCAGAGTACTCCTCCAGGGTAGGAGCCAAAACGAAGTCGGGAAATACAAAACACCTGAGCTCCGCGTCGTAGAACTGTAACAGAGTATAGATGTCGCTGGTCTCGTAGGCAGATGGCTGATAAACGTAGGTCAGAATCCTCCCATATCTCTTTCTGAAGTCACCCATTCCCCTCTTCTTAGCAATAGCAATCAACTCTAACAATAGACTGATATTCGGCGACGGAAACTTATAGGGCAATACTCTCTTCAGGTTTTCCATGTCTTGCTAGGAACAAACACCAGAACTGGAAGGGAAAATATGTACCTGCAATACACACACGTTAGTTGAATGCAGATGGTAATGATGCAATATGATAAATAATGCAATCTGCGAACACAGGGGCTATGCTGTAACACGGTCACCAGAATCTCATGCCACTAACTACCATCTGATACTCAAAATATCAATCCCCTGGTAAGAAAACCATCTGAACCTCTGTATCTGACGAGAAAACCATCGGATAATAGAATCAACCTCAGATAAGAAACCCATCTGACCCAAACAACACACCTGGAGATAAATCAAGAACACCGTCTGATAACTACTGAATCATGGTTTCTAAAGGCCAGTTTTCCTGCAATAACCCAGTCCCTCTCACAGGTAGGATAGACCTAATCCACGGACAAAGGTACGGCATCCTATGCGGTCATCAGCGTCACAGACTTTCATGAATGACGATACGATTCCCAGAAGGAGTGGCATCATCAAGTCATGAAGAGGCCTCACTTAGCTGACTTCCAAATGATCGGTCCCCAGAGTCGACAACCCTCACGTCTGGACTCCCCTCAGATCCTCAGGACCGGAAAGGAGCACCTCTGCAAGAATCTCGTCTGAGCGCAGATTTTCGTAGGGAACTGTGCCTGCTCAGCAGACAGGTTCGTCTACTACTTCTCCGCAACTATATCTAGGTGTGTACTCAAGCCCAGGTCCGGCTTTTCACTCACAGTAACCTCCCTTTGCCCACAGCAATAATCATAATAATATAATGCTGGAAAATAAATGCGGAAAGGTAAAGGTACAGAAAAGTAAAGTGCAGAAAAGTAAAACACAATATGCACAACACCCAACAAATAAACACCCAAGCGCTAGGATTGACTCGCGTAGGGGATGGGAAACGGTCCCAGCATAAGGGATGGGAAAAGTCCCTAGATGCTATAGTCCCCAGCAGAGTCGCCAGCAGTCGCTACTGCGAAAATCGGCGCCGGCTTGGCAGGAGAGTCGCCACCGTGCGTTATTTATCCCTCAGAGCGGGAAAGGAAACGCTCGAAGTAAACCTCGCAAAGACGGGAAAAAGGTATGGTCATCGCAACCAAAACCTGGATTCGGGAGTCGGTTACGCAAGGGGAAGGTATTAGCACCCCTCACGTCCGTCGTACTCGACGGGATCCACGCTTGATGTTTATAAGGAAAAGGGTGTATTATCTATCTACGCTAATGGTTGGCCTGAAAAGAAAATAAAAGGACAGGACTCGACAGAACATACGGTGTTCTGGGCCTACGTATTCCCTCGTGCAATGGGAAAGTCAGAGTCAACGTAGTTCGACTACCTACGTCTAAACGGGGAAAAGGTTGCTCGCCAGGACATCGCGTCCTGTGCCTACGTACTTCCACACAGTATGGAAGATCAGAGCAAACGTAGTTCGACTGCCTATGGGTAAACTGGCGCTCTCACACAGCAGTGAGAAAACAAACTGGTCTCTAAGGTTCGGGAACCTACAACTACGATCTGGTCTCAAATGCACTCGGGCAGGAGAAAGGGATAACAATTAGTCGTTAGCGGGAAAGTCTCGATCGCACAGCCGCGAGAGAACAAAGGTTAGTCGTTAGTGTGCTCGCTAGGATATCGCATCCTATGCCTACATATCTTCGTCTGGTACGAAGAATCAGAGCAGCTGTAGTTCAGCTAACTACGGATCAAGCTACTCAAAAAGCTCCTACGGAAAGGAAAGGGAAACCCTAGAACTATAGCTGAGAAACAGGGGAATCTACCTACTGCTATCACACCTGGTTGACCATCCTAATGTCTATCATAACGACTCCGCAGCGGAGAAGTCAGAGCTCCTAAGGGATCATGGCAACAGGATTAAACGGCAAACAAGAATTAACTACAAAGTAAAGAAATACTACAAATATGCATACATGCAACAACTACACAAACAAGGCGCAAAGGCCGCAAACCACAGAGGTAAGGGAGCTCAGCTCTACCAAATACCAACAAGCAAAGCCACGCAATAACAAACAAGCAGAAGGAGGACCACCTCAACTTCTCATGCACACAAAGTCTACTTCTAAGATGCACCTACTCAGAACTATCTAGATGGACACCTAAGTCTAATGCAACATAACATCACACCAGTCAAACAATACGAAGAGAAGGCTAGCTAACCTGACAAGCCTCTATACAAGACCTGAAACAAGCTCCTAATCTATCTCTAAACAAAACCCTATGCAACACCTTAAGCAAAGATCTAAGCAAAAACTCTAATCAAAACTCCTAAGCAAAAGGAATCAATCCCAGCCTCCAAGCTTCAGAACAAGCTTACCAGAGAAAGGGAGCTAAGCAGACAAACTCATAGTGCCTTCCTCAGGAAAGTACCAGGAGGTTACTACTCAGGAGTCATATCCTATGCGGCTCGACAACTGTGATCAGTTTACATTCCTCCTCAGGAGAAATTAAACTCACATGAAGGCTCCGGCATCACTGGATATTTGAGAAAACCTATATGCACTAAGGGAACTAAGTGAACAGACCCATAGGACCTTCCTCAGGAAAGTACTAGGAGGCTGACACTTAGGAATCGTATCCTACGTGGCTCAACAACTGTGATCAGTTTACATTCCTCCTCAGGAGAAATTAAACTCACTAGTTGGCTCCAACATCATTGGATACTTGAGAAATCCTAGATAAACTAATGGAACTAAGTGAATAGACTCATAGGACCTTCCTCAGGAAAGTACTAGGAGGCTTCCACTTAGGAATCGTATCCCATGTGGCTCAACAACATGTGATCAGTTTACATTCCTCCTCAGGAGAAATTAAACTCACAAGTCGGCTCCGACAGCATTGGATACTTACGAAAGAGGTGAGAAGAAAGAATGAAAGTCATTCATAGTGCCTTCCTCAGGAAAGTACCATAAACTCCCTTCAAACTTCAGGATCTCGAACCTCACAAACAGACAACAAGCTCCTAGACTAAGCCTTAATCCATTGCATCCCTGCAAGCTCCAACAGGACTTCAACCAGCTCCCATCCTCAAGAAGAACCCACAGGCCAACAAACCACAAGAGACTATCTCTGAAGTTCAACCACAGTTGAACTTCAAAGTCAGAAGTCATCAAGACTTCTTCTATCTTCAAGCTCAGACTAATCATATCAGAACATCCTACAAAAATCTATCAAAAATCTATGGGGAACCTACATGGCTCTATGACAACATACTGAAAAATCAGAACAAAATTCAATGCCAGATGAAGGAACTAAAATCAGCAACACAGACATATCCACAAACCAATTATTCAATATTGATAACAATGCAAAAATGCAATTAAAATGAAAATGCATGATTAAGCTAATGTTTTTGTCTTATAAAATTCTACATTGAATTACGAGTCTACAGAAAAAAGAGCGGAATTATTTGACTAAACCTACTATTTTTTATGAATTTTCTAACGATATGGATGCACTAAAAATATTAAAAAAGTCAATTAAATGGAAAGAATATCAAACAAAAATAAAATGGCATTTTCATTTTATATGATTTTCTAGACATTATTATAAAGTGGTAGAAAAAAGAAGAATTGAAAAATCAATTGTTTTTATTTTGTTATGAATTTTCCAAGAACAAGAAAATAGTAAAAGAAACAAAATTTGAATAAAACTGGAGGGGGGGTTTCAAACAGCAATATTCTAAGTTCATTTTGGCTGGGCCCTGAAGAGGGGTGGTGCGCATAGCAGGTTTTGCGCTGGCCCAATGACATCCAAAAAAAATCAATTAAGAAAAACAGAAAAACGCACAGGGGGGGGGTGTAGCCAGCAAGGCTTTCCAGTTGACTCTTATTGGGCTTATGCCCAGGGGGTGCGAATAGCCTTAGGGCCTAAGGCCCACATCAATATCACTCAGTCTCTCACACGTAGGGAGGGGTATTGAGTAACAAGGGAGTAGTGTTCAGCAAAACACATTTTGGGCCTAAGCCCAAACCTAACCCTAACCCAACGAAACCCTAAACAAAACCTAATTCCTTCTCTGAAACTCAGATTACTGTTCACTCACCCTAAACCCTGGCCGTCTTCAACCTTCGCTCTGCAACTCATCTTCCTCTCTCAATCCGTTCCCAGAAAACCCCAAACCTTACTCAATCTCCTCAAAAAATCTGACATTAAACCTAATCCGAACCTTAATGAAGCTCCAACTCAATCTCAAAATTAAAATCTAAATGAAACAAGCCAATCCAAACATCCTAGCAGTCAGAAACTATGCTCCACCGAGAATCAAAGGGAAAACGTACCTGGATGAGGAGTACGAACCGGCTGAAGGCGTTCTTGAGTTTCGTTGAAGGGAGACGTTTGAAGATCGTGATAGATCTGACGAAGGATGCACGCCGTTGAGAAGATCTCCGGATAACTTTCTGGAAAAAGGAAATGGATCCTCTGAAGGTGTTCTTGAGGGCGAAGAAGGTTCAGATGAAGCTCAGAAAGATTTTCTGGAAAACAAATCGAAGGATGAAGGTTCCCGATGAATCCCCGGAGTTCTTGACGATCAATGCTGAGGAACGATGACGTTCTGGGGAGGGATTGAAGAACTATGAAGTTCTAAGGCTTTTCTGGGAAACTCCGTGAAGAACAATGGAGGTTTGATGGTGTTCTTGAATGTTGATGATGTTCTGGAAAAGGCGTATGAAGTTTCCGGTGAGTATGGGTTTTCCGGCGAGGTGGAGACGGAGGGGAACGGAGGAGATCGGAGACGATCGGAGTGAAGAAATGGATTTCTGGAGATTTCTGGGTGTTTGGGGATTCCGGCGAAAAAGACGGTGGCCGGAGACGGTTGGACGGTGGCTCAAGGCGCCTGCATGCCCGGCGGCAAGGTCCCGGCGATGCTCCGGTGACCAGCTGTGGTGGTGCCAAGTGGTGAAGGGAGCTACTGCATGGGTGGCACGTGTGAGGACGGGTGGCAGCAGAGAGAGGGAGTGGGTTCTGGTGGGACGCGTGGCGTGGATTGGGAGCTTCTGAGTGTGTGAGGTGGGGTCCTGCGTGAGTGTAACGTGGGCCAGCCTCTGCGCCACACGTGGCGCGCTGTATTTATGACACTGAGAATTCTAGCACCTTCTAGAAGCTCCTGGACGAATCTGGAAAAAAAACTGGACATTTGGACAATTTCTGGACAATTTGGGCTTTTCTGATAGGCCCACTACGAAAATGGCCAAAAAACTTTAAAAACTGAATTCAATTAAATCTGATTAATAACAATATTAAACCTAATTATCTACTTAAGACTAATCCTAAAACAGAATTAACACCTAATTAAACTAATTTCCCTAATCAACTCTAAAAATGATTAAAGCTCTAGTTAACCCTATTTAAACTACAACTAATAAAATCCTATTTATTTTCTAATATTATTTAAAACTAGTAAATCTATTTAAAACTAATAAGAATCTATAAGATTTCCTATATTATCTAGAACAATTTAAAACAAATTTAAAAATCTAATATATTCTAACAATGATTAAAAACTATTAAACCTATTTTAAAATCTATATAAAATTTCTATTAAAATTCTAAACTATTAACATCTATTATTAATAAAAGAAAAAACTATATTCCCCTTTTTCTTTATTATTCTAAAAACAATTAAAACTATTTTTAAAATCTAGCATGTTCTAAAAATGATAAAAAAAACCATTAAACCTATTTTAAAATCTATATAAAATTCTAAAAATGATTTAAACTATTGAAAAAAATGCAAAAACTCTATTTAAATTCCAGAAAAATCTATAAAGCCTATTAAAAATTCTCAAAAGGCTATTAAACCCTAAAAATGCAGACAAATGCAACTGACCCCCATAAAAGAGTGCACGAGACCAGATCGAATCGAACAGAGAGCCCCGGGCATCAGAATATCCCAAAATCACCATGCAAGCTAAAAATCACCGAGGAGCGCACAATTTCCCGAAAATAAAACCCTGGTGATCTGGACTGGATCTGCCATATCTGATAGACGAAAATCAAGTTGTAACCCTGATATCCTCTGTTTGCACAAAAAATCATACGTCTGATTTGCGAATATGAATTCAAACCACGAGTTAGATAGGAGAATCGGTTGGTCAAATTTTAGGGTGCAACACAAACCATTGAGATAATATATAACACATTGATGTATCAGTTTACCTGTCAAGACGTGCCTATGTATCAATATATGAACAAATCATATAATTGCACTAGTTAACCATATACCATACTTCATTGATTAGGAATTGACACACTATGTACATCCTATAGTACTAGATGCTTATGGTACTATGCAAACAACTCATCAATTTCTCTACAGAGGAATGTGGGAAGCACACCTAATATGGGGTTTCTAGGTATACTTTACAGATACTTGAACTTTTTGAGTACTTTCTTAAGTAAATGTGAGTACTTAAGTTGAGACCTGCAAGTTAGCCATCTAGAGTACCAAAAGATCTCCTCTAAAAGTTGTGGCTGAAAGTGTTGAGCTTATGCTGCAAAAAACACCATCTTCTAGAATTTGGTCAAAAGCACGTTTGTATGACTCAATCATCAAACCCCTTATGTCTTGGGTTAATCATGAACACATGAGACAACTTTTTGCAATACTCTTTTAGATGAAAATCATTTAATATGTACCAAAATTTATGAAAGTAATACTTTACATGTATTTATATTACCTAAAATAGAAAATTGTTTTCTCTCATTTGTCTTGTCCTCTACGACCTTCCTTCATCTAACTTTGAGTACTAGTAAACAAAACAAGATACCTCCCAATTATACTCGTTAATTCTCTCAAAATCTATGAAGTAATTAATGTTGACAAAATTGACTTAGGTTACACTCTTGTCTATAAATATAAGTGTGCCAATTAAATACAAGAAATATATCCTCAAAGCACATTGTTTGTGAAAAGCGACCCAAGGATAATCACCAACATGATTAACAACACTAATTAAGTGACACTCGTAATTTTTCATTAGAAATGAAAATCTTGCATGTGCTTCTTGGGTATCTACAATCTCCTTTTGGGTTTTATCCAAATCAACTTCTACTTGTGTAACTATACGATTTAGTGCATCCGTTATTTTATTTAGAGCGTGATCCAACAATCTAGTTGTGATCGAAAGATGTATGATGCATTATACATCATCTATAGTGATATTTATCAAACCAATAGAAAGATGAAATGATGATGACGTCTTGATGTGCCATCTTTCAACAAAGGCTAACAGAAGACCATGGTCAATAAAACCAAATCTTGTCATACAAACATCTTTTAGTCTAGATACTTGTAATACTTCTTAAAACCATGGTTCATCTGGATGTGAAAGTTGTGATATCTTCCTACCTTAGTCAATACACTTTAGTGTATAACAATACTGCTAAGTTAATACATCAACATCAGACAATTCAATTAATATAATGAATATAAATCAGATGTTTAAAACCATAAGTAAATATATGTTTTAACCCTTAATTCCACAATTAAGTAGAGACATGCCCTGCATATAGAGGAAGTAGTTACATGTTCTTCGTGCCTCTAATAAATTTCTGAGGTGTGGCAGAAACAGATTTGGTGGAAACATGTGTGATATAAGTAGGTAAGAAAGCAACATGTGTATCGACATAAGACTATATCAATGACCATGAGACGAAGATCTAGCGGTAGTACCATATGATTGTCCAACTTCATTATAAGATTTATCGTTCTCTTTGCATATCAAATCATGTTGAGATAATCGACCATGCTTATACCTCGAGTGTTTATTACCTGTTTTTCTACAATCGTAACTTCAGAAGATAACATCAATAAAACCCAACACAACATAGAATATATAATGACAACATATGAGATATAATTGACATATCTAGTGTTCAAATAACATTATATAGATGGATCCATACAACATTATCCAAATGGATCCAGATAACACTATCTAGAGGATTTCACACCATAAAAGCTAAAAAGAACTAAAACCCAAAAACTTCTTAAATCATAACAATGACAATCATGAAATAGATGAGAAATCTAGAAATCAGTAACTACGATATCGAACAAGAAACATATGAGATTTCAAAATTAAAAGTAAAATGAATTTATTATACTCACCAGAAGTAATATGAGAATGTCAAGCTGTTAATGTTACCAAATGTCATTCAAATGCCAAAAACCCAATAAGAGGAATGTTTGGAATTGATTAGTGAAGTGAATTTGCTTGAGTAATAGTATGAATAAATAGTTTCACGAATAGGGAAAGACAACACGTGTTTCTTTTTTTTTTTCAAACTTACTAAATGGGGAAGAAAAACAAGGCATAATTTATATTAATGGTGTGTCCATATAACACTATTTGGATGGTGTGTCTAGATAATGTTCTCCAGACAAGTATTTTTCCCACAAACCATCCATTCCAAAGACAACACGGGTTTGAGTGAATTGAGTGGGTTTGACTTATATTATCTGGACGAGGCAAGAGAGACAATTTTGGTAATTCATAGGGTGTGTCATTAAGGGTGTAATGAGCAATCTCCAATAAAAACATGAGACCCTTGTTTTTTTGGAGGTCCTGTGCAACAAGTCAGGTTGCACATGCCTAAAATTGGGCGTGATCTTAAATGAAGGTTTAAGAAACTGATCACGTATAAAACATTACGCTTTGGAAGATAACTTTAGAAAATACGCGTATGCAAAATAAGTTTTTTTAAAAAATAAACAAATTCGATTTTTTATAAGATGTGTAAAAAGAGAATTGTTCATTGCACCCCATGCCCTGGGAATTGTCATTTCATCTTCAAATCGGCGAGTAATTATCACCCTCAATAATGTATTATGTCTTATACATCTTCCAATCATATGAAGATTGTTAGATCACTCTAAAATAAAAAGATATTAAACCCTCGACCTGATGGTGTCACAATTAGAGGTTGATTCGAGTAAAATTCAAGGAGAAATAGAAGACACCAATGGATGTAATGCTAGATTCTCGTTCCTATCAAAAAATTATATTAACCACTTGAATGTGACTTTGATGCTACAGGTGATAAAACACATGTTGCATATCATAAAATATATATGTGCATTAACGACTTACTTCATGATATTAACGAACATTGACATTTTTGTAAATAAAAGCGCAACTTATATCTAAGATATTTATATTAAATATTTCACACTTGAAAAACCGCGACCTATGTGTAAGATATCTATATTAAATATTTCAAAGACTTAGAGATGATTATGAAAACATTTGTGAACTATGAACATCTGATGCTAAAGAATGTAAAGAATGTGCATAGTGCATCAACTCTTATTGTATGAAATATATAAACTAATACAACCAATAATTAATTAGAGTGTCTCATCCTTTGATGGCACTAGAGTTAGAAAGAATTGCCCCTAGCTATCTGATTAGGAGTTACTAGTTGCAACGAGAATCCCCTTAAAATCAAGTAGAAAATTAAGTATATGTGATGTGATGAGGAATAGTATAGTTGTGGTACTATTTAGTAGTGCTCACAGAAAAATCCTGCGAGTACACCGAACACGACCGCTAAACGACCCCCATCACACGTCGTTTACCTTGAACTATCGTAATGCCCAAAACCCAAACCCATCGTTCTAAAACCCCGAAACGGAAGATCTGAGTTCAGCGCCACCGGAAACCACAAAACTAAACAGATACAATCTCAATTTCGCAGCTATATCATTACATTCACAACCACTTCCGATAATGAGAAGGTTCACGTTGTTTGCGCCGGTGAGAGATTGATCAAAAATCCCAAAACCATTCAAAACCAATTTTAATTGCTCCTCTTTATTTCACGCATCGTTTTTCACTTCATCAATTTTTTCAATGCAGTATCGGCGCCATTTTCTTTCGTCCCTTGCATCAGAATCTCCAGTTGATAAAGGAGATTCGTTCCGGAAATTCTTTTCCTCTCATCAATCATTGTTGCTTTCACGAAGTGCGTTACAGTTCTAGTTTTTTCGTAGTTAATTTTTTTGGTTGTTTAATTAAATTAAATTGGTTTTTCTGTGTATATTAGCTTTATTCAGTTGCAGTTTTGTCACGAAAAAGGAGGAGTTTCGAATTCCTTCAATTCCACTGGGATACCGTTATGGTCGAGCTACAGGTTTTTAGTAGAACATGAATCAACTTGTTATCAATAGTGTTTTAATTGGTTGTATTTTTTGTTAATGCGTGTGTTGTTCCAGCAGCGTATTCTTCTACGGCTGAACGGAACTATTATCAGATGCTAGGTGTTCCTGAAAATGCTAGTCAGGATGAGATAAAGAAGGCATTTCGCTTGGTAAGTGATTGTTGAAAATCCTTTGATTTGTAGGATTGATTGATCAGAGTTATGCTAGTTAGTTAGAGAAGATTAATGATGGAGTTGATTGGAAATATTGTAGCATTTGGGGAATGGAGATGATTTATAGTTTTCATCTTGAATACTTTTAATTGTAGAGTTGAAATTGTATTCCCATTGCTTGGATCTTGGTAGGAGTGATAGCAATGAAAAAAGTTGGTTAATCTATTCTAGAGAGAGTGTTGGGGTAACACCTATAGTAGAAAAGCAGATGGAAAATAGACTTAGGTGGTTTGGGTATGTATAGAGAAGAGCTGTAGATTATGTAGTAAAGAGAATAAATCAGATGGAGAGGACTCAAAGTGTTAGTAGAAGAAGACCTAGAAAAACTATAAGAGAAGTTATTAAGAAAGATCTAGAGATTAATGATTTAGAGAGAAGTATGGTCCTGGATAGAACATTATGGCGAAAGTTGATCCATGTAACCGACCCCACTTTAGTGAGATAAGGCTTGATTGTTCTTGTATCTATTCTAGTGTGAGTTGTCTAAGTACAATAGTGTTACTCAACCGAGTGTAACCCTTATGCTAAGGAAGTTTTATTTGTTTTGTTTGATTGAGCACTATATTTATACACTATTATTACATGACCACTTAAAAAGTCATGCACCTTTATGGTTTGATCTAATGTCAATGGTTTACTTCTTTCACTCACACAAAAAAGATACTATGTATATGATAGAAACTGGAAACTTAGATAAACGGAAAATGTATTATTGATTGAAACTGAAACTATTACAGAGAGGAATCCCTATAATCCTAGAGCAAAGTGCTCCTCTGAGAAGAGATATTCTCACTTTGTCCATCCCAAAAGGTTTCGATCCAAAAATACACATAATGAATTCTCCCTTGCTATCGGTGTCCTTATATAACTATCCTCCCCCTTCTGACATAAGCAGTTATAACTGATTCTCTATTAGGCCTTTCTATTGGGCTAAGGCCCATGACCAGTATCCTATCACTACTGACCGCTAGAAAAATAGCCTTGTCCTCAAGGTGAGATAAGAAAAATGGTTTGAATAAATTTGATCATTTCTAGCTACTTTTGTAACCTTGGCATGAGCAACTTGAAAGTCACCAAAGACTTGTGCATGAACAATTTCAACCAGACAGCTACTGATACAATGGACAAAAAGGGAGTAACTAGGACAATAGGCAAGTGCCATTGCAATACAAACTCTTGAAGCTTGAAAGAAACCTCTGGAGCTTGATTTCGTCTTGTACCCACTACTTAAATTCTGTTTTGCCTTGAAACAAAGGGACTGAGTTGAGAAGATTTTGTTCCAAACTGGAAGAATAGCCGCTGCCGATTGTAGAGGGCCCGTACCTTGTAAATCGTCGTATGGCAGTTCTGGTGGTGGTGGGATCGTTGCCAGGTCTCTCACAAATATACCCGAGCGTGATTCAATTGGAGCCATCACCGGTGGAGCCGAGATCAGTCGCTCCGGCAAAAGGTCGCTCCGGCAGAGGTTGTGGCTCTTCCACTAGATCCATAACTGTGTCCAATTTTTCTTCCTCTTTTAGCCTAGTTGTATTTGCAGATATGAACTTCCATTGTGCTTCATTCGTAGTCTTCTCTAATGCTGATCTTTGGACGATTACCGGAGGTAACACCCACCAAGGAAGATCCACCATAAATGGACCACTATTCTGCGGTTTCAATTCGAGAAGGATCGTTGGGAGTGGATTTGATAGCGGCATACTCAACAAAAGTTGCAAGTTGTGCACGACTTGTTCCTCCCCTGTGTTGTCTGGTTTCGTGACTTGTTTCTTCTCCTCTTCTGCATCTTCCTTTTCCGGTATTACATCTGTCAGTTTTCTGATGGTTCTTTAACACATCCGTTACGGGCAACACGTCCTAACCAGAACCAATGTTTTCTGTGGGAACATACCCCAAATGCTTCGCCATCTCTGCCTTCAGCAATTGACGAAACTCTGACACAAAGGATTGAAGAGATTCTTCCAATCTTCCCATTCTTGTTTCTATCGCGTCAATTCTCACAGCCATTCCTGCTTCTAACACTTCTTCAATCATCTTTAATGAAATGAATGCTGACTTCCCCTCGAGAATCCTGAAGTTTCCAACTTATCCGGAAGTTATTTGGCAGTTTCCGATACTTATCCGGAAGTTACTTTGCAGTTTTCGACACTTTTCTGGGAGTTTCCGGCAGTGTCCACCAGTTTCCGACAATTATCCAGCAGTTTCGGACAGTTATACGGTTATTCGGTAGTTTCAGGCAGTTACACAACATTAGCAATTCACTGGATCCGTCTCGAGATCTGGTAGGCCAGACCAATGATAGAAACTCAAAATTTAGATAAATGGAAAATGTATTATTGATTGAAACTAAAACTATTACATAGAGGAATCCCTATAATCCTAGAGCAAAGTGTTCCTCAGAGGAGAGATATTGTCACTCTGCCCAACGCAAAAGGTTTCGATCTGAAAATACACATAATGAATTCTCCCTTGCCATCGGTGTCCTTACCCTTCCCCCTTCTGACATAAGCAGTTATAACTGATTCTCTATTAGGCTAAGGCCCAAAAGCGGTATCCTGTCAGTATACTCTTGTTTTTACTATTGGAATTGGAATAAATAAATGATAAATATGTATGATTCATGTCAAATGAAGTTGTGTGACTGTTCATCTTCATTGTGAGAAAATAATGGATTTCAATGTCTTTTATGGTTTATTTTGTAGTTTTTTTTAATTGAACCCTAGGAAAACTATGATTAATGTTTACTTCAATTTCCACATTATTATTAAGAGGAAAACCAGTGTTATCAATTCTAGATAGGGATTTGGAGGGGCTGACCCTTAAAACACATTAATAGGACAGCAGAATGGTGGTAATTCTGAATCTTGTATACAGCATAAACTATATATAAATTAAAAATCTAAAAAAATTTAAAAAATTCTCAAATTGAGAGAGACACTTTTATTGATTAATCAGTGTCTTAAATAGAACTGAGACTTGCCAGTGAGAAGGGATAAAAAAGGAATGGTAGAACTCTTTAACCATGTTGGTTTTTGGCATTTCAGCAGGCAATCAATGGAGTGGCTTAATAATGCTGTGATTTTCCAGCTATTTCCACCAGAAAGCTAGCGCAATGCCCGCTACACCGAAACAGTGTTGTGGAGGATGCCATAGTAGTCACCTTCCACTCCACTAATTTAGTCACTATTTTGATAACACAAATGAAAACCTTTATGTGGTCTGTAGTCAAAACATAATCATTCTCATTTTCAGTTCTACATTTTCACTCTTCTAGTAACCTAGTATAATTAATCTTACTGCTCTTCTTTGTGCCTTCACCAAGCTAACCCTAGTTCTTGGTGACTTACATTTTTTTTTAGGTACAATTAGCATTTATCTAGCTTCTTGCGGGTCAACACGTAACTTACTCTAAATTTTAGATTTTGAAATTTCATGTACTGTAATACAACTAGGAATACTTTAAGAATACTGTGAAGTGTAAACAATAGTGAGAGGAGATAGTTTCAATTAGTTTAATAAAAAATAATTGAATTCTAATATGCAGAGAGTTAATGATTTCCAATCCAACAATAATGTTGAAGGAGTACTGTATGGTGCGTTGAAGTCTTATTTTTTTGCAATTTAATTTTAATCCAAAAACTGTTCTCAATGCTTAGATCATACTAAAAACAGCTGTCAAAGACTCTTAACATTTTGTTTTGCAATCTTAATATTCTGTCATCATACTCCTTTGGCATTAGTATATGAAAATCAAAGGCCTTCCTTCAGTGTATACTGCATTATCACACTTTTCTGCCCTTTGCAGCTTGCTAAAAAGTACCATCCAGATGCAAATAAGAATAGTCCATCGGCAAAGAAGAAGTTTCAAGATATAAGAGAAGCTTATGAGGTATTTTTTTCTTCACATTTCATTCATTTATAGCCCTCCCTTGGTTATTGTCTAACCTAACTAACAATAATATTTTCACTTGCCTTTTTGTTATGCATTTTAACTGATTCTTTTCTTATGTTATTTCAGACACTGAGAGACTCTAAAAAGAAGGCAGAGTATGACAAGGTAGATCAAGGCCTTTCAAAATTTCTGTAATTCATAGCCTTCCTTTGTGTTAAGAGTCCTACATCGGACAATATATGACATAAACATGTGTTTATAAGTGGGGGTAATCCTCACTCTACCAACCGGTTTTGTAGGGTTGAGTTAGACCCAACCACATTTCTTAACATGGTATCAGAGTCTCGTTTAAGATCCGGTGGACCACCTTCTATGGTTTCCGCTATCGGGCCACCCACCATTTATTTCCACGCTTCAGTTGTCTAGTCCTGAGCGTGAGAGAGTGTGTTAAGAGTCCCACATCGGACAATATATGACATAAACATGTGTTTATAAGTGGGGGTAATCCTCATTCTACCAATCGGTTTTGTAGGATTGAGTTAGACCCAATCACATTTCTTAACACTTCATTTCTATTTCGGATGTAAAATTAACTAAGATTTTTCCATATTTTTTTTCATGAACTGCTTTTCAATTGAAGATGCGGGCTTATGGTTCAGAGAATATGGAATATAGTAACAATTATGATGATGCAGAAAGGTTTAGAAATGCCTATCGTACTCATTTTTCTGATTCATTTCATAATGTATTTTCTGAGGTAAATTTTTTTTCATACTTTATTCATTTTCTTTAATTATTTTGCTAAGAATCTCATAATATTTTGTCTTGACAGATATTTGAAGAAGCAACAACTCAGTTCTCGCCAAACATAGAGGTCAACTTAGCCCTTGTTTCTCTATAGTAGTTTGAACTGGGTTCCTACTTTTTCAAACTTAACCATTTCTTCATTATGTTGCCAATAGGTGGAGTTATCACTAACTTTCTCAGAAGCCGCAAGAGGATGCACCAAACATGTGTCATTTGATGCGTCAGTTCCCTGTGATTATTGCTGTAAGTAAAGCTAATATGTTCTAGAATTGTGAAAGTCCCGGGGACAAATTTATAGATATTGAAAGTACATGTTTTATTAGTGTTAGGAAATGATAAATAGTGTCTGCATATTTTGATTGTGGAAGGTAATGTAAAATCTTGTGCATATTCCATTATACCAAGAGCTTTAGGCAATTTTTATTTTTGTTAAAAGTTTTACCGTTACCTATCTGTGCATGAAAATAGAAAAAGACAGGCTGATTAGTGTTAAGAGTCCCACATCGGACAATATATGGCATGAACATGTGTTTATAAGTGGGAGCAATCCTCACTCTACCAACCGGTTTTGTAGGGTTGAGTTAGGCCCAACCACATTTCTTAACATGGTATCAGAGCCTGGTTTAAGATCCGGTGGGCCACCTTCTATGGTTTCCGCTATCGGGCCGTCCACCATTTATTTCCACGCTTCAGTTGTCCAGTCCTGAGCGTGAGGGGGTGTATTAAGAGTCCCACATCGGACAATATATGGCATGAACATGTGTTTATAAGTGGGAGCAATCCTCACTCTACCAACCGGTTTTGTAGGGTTGAGTTAGGCCCAACCACATTTCTTAACAATTAGAAACCAGCAGTAATCTTATAATACTATTTGTGAATGGTAGAACCTAGGCCTGAGCTACGGCTGCATTACGTTAGAGAAGCTTTTTTTTCTTCGCCCTAATCTTTTCCTAATTGGAGATGGGTTCCATAATAGTTTTATTTATTGCATTATGTTAACAAGAATTTCCATAAGCTGTAGAACTGTTTTGGGTAAATAATTAAATGTATGTGCCACTGGATGTATGAATTGTTGTCTGTTGTGACTTCTGTTTGTAGCGAAGTGAGCCAAAACATTTGATGTTTCCCTGGGCATAATGATAATCATTTTATTATGCTAATAAGTTTCGCTTTACAAACCAGATGGA
The DNA here is from genome assembly GCA_963859935.3 of Lathyrus sativus. NCBI lineage: Eukaryota > Viridiplantae > Streptophyta > Magnoliopsida > Fabales > Fabaceae > Lathyrus > Lathyrus sativus. The sequence continues at coordinate 397,248,258 of OZ012736.1, read as the reverse complement.
CAGGGATATCCACAAAATGCTACCCCAATAGTTTGTCCAACATGCAGGGGCTTAGGTCGAGTAAGTGCATTGAAGTGTTATTTTTTAATACATACGATGGTTCAGTTCATGCATACGACGGTTTCTTATTTGTTGTATTGGGGTTTTTGAGTATTAATACTTTCTTTTATTCTTGTTATCGTGATTTTCTTTCAGGTTACAATCCCACCATTCACATCAACATGCATTACTTGCAAAGGAGCTGGCCGCGTTATTAAGGTCCTCCATAAATTTCACATCAATTACTCTTGAGGCTGGTTGCTCTGTATAAATATGATGTGTATTTATTTTATGCAGGAGTTTTGTTTGTCGTGTGGAGGATCCGGGGTTATTGAAGGGATTAAAGAGGTTAAAGTTACTATACCACCAGGTTGGTTTATAATGCAAGCATAAAATTACCTGTAACTGTACCTAGGAAGCTCATTAATATATCTGATCAGAGTGGAATAAATGTTGATTATTGTTGTGGCAGCTACTTATTCATATTGGAAATTCTTTATCTCCAGATATCAACTCGACCTACTTTTTTTTATTCTTCTTAATTGAAACGGGATACCCTTTGGTCATTATTATTAAGGTGTCCATCGATATAATTTAGGGTGTGTTTGATTCAAGGATTGAAATTACATTCCTGGAAATGTGACATTGGAAATGTAACAATCCCATGTTTGTTTCAAGTTTTTAAAAATTGTTCTAGAGTACTTTTTATTCCCAGAAATGTTGTTTGTATATAATTCTTGTCATACTTATTCCCATGCATAAAGAGTGGGAATCCAACATTCCCATGAGAATAAACTCAACTTCCTATAACTTCCCACTACTATTCACATATTATTATTTTTTATATTTTTATGATTTTTAAATTAAATAAATATGTAATCATTCCTAGGAAATTTACTTTTTATCCAAACACATAAGGGAGAATATTATTCCTAGAAATAATAATCCAAGGAATATGATTCCAAAGGAATGTTTTTTTATAACTTGAAACAAACACACCCTTAGAATAGAATCTTTTTGAAAAGGGAAGTTTTATTAATGCTGCAGCAGAACTATCCTGCCAAGATTTGGTTGACTATCTGCCTTACATTTTTTATAATTTATTTAAAATAAGACGAAAATTTTCTGTTAAATCTTATCATAGTTTCCGATGAATTTGTAGGCGTTGATTCAGGAGATACCATCCATGTGCCAGAAGGTGGGAATTCTGCTGGAAGTGGTGGTCGACATGGAAGTTTGTACATAAAAATAAAGGCAAAGTTTTTCCTTTTTATTCTTCTAAATATTTGCTGTAGTTTACATACTCTGGCATACCTGTTGGGTTTTGATTCTTTACTAGTTTCACCGACATTTAGGATTATTAAACACATTAGACTCATACAGTGCACTCTATTCTTGCAACCTCGGGCCAATTCATTGAACATCCTAGCAAATATTAATCATTACAAGTTAAAATTACATGCTAGCTTCATCAATGTATACTTTCTCCGTATCTCGTGTTATTTAAAAGTGTAATAGAAATATAGGGCCATGCTCACATAATACCTAATGGTTGTGTATTAAATACATTTATTTGATAGGAAAAATAATGTTATTCTTTCTCATTAATCCTTTTGTATTTGCTTCAAAGTATTTTCTACGTTTTAAATTTCTCTCATATTTAAGCATTCATAACTTAGTATCCGGGGGGGCGTTTGTTTCAAGGATGTGAATTCATTCATAGGAACAACTTTCCCAGGTAGATAATGATACGAATCTTATTCCCAGGTATCTAGAAAAAGTGTTTGGTAAGTACATTTAACATTCTGAGGAGTTATTTGTAAGTGTGTGGTACGGTGGCAGTGATATAAAATTCATTCTCACCTTCATGGGTGTCTTCATTTCCCAACCCTTCTCTAAATTAAAGTTATCAATATATAAATAAGCTTAATGAGGTGTCCAAATTTTATTTTTCCCTCTAGTCTATTCAAGTAAAAATTGTCCATCCCGTTCCCTTGGTCCATAGATAATTTACTATTGCTTAGTTTGGGACATGTAATCATAGAAGTGTTTCCTTGATCATATAATTATTGCTGTTCAACACACTCTTATAGTTTGGCATGCAAAGGTGTTCAGTTTTACTTTTCAAATTAACGTTGTTTCCTTCTCCATATTGTTTGACTGAGAACTGTCTCATTTATTGTTGGTAATATCAGATTCATATTGTTCATGAGCACGTAGACATCACTTTTAATACTTGGTAGTATATCTCATGGAATATTTCTGTTCCTATGTAGATGATTATGTAATGCTATTTAAATCTGGAATAGGTTTTCTGCTCTACTTGTATAATCGGTTTGTTTATTAAGTGCTACACTTACTCTTACTAGAGCATAATTTTTTCTCCCTGTTGAAATAGGTGGTTGAGGATCCAGTCTTTGAGAGGGATGGTGCAGATATCTATGTGGAATCTAATATTAGCTTTACACAGGTGAGAGCTAAGTATATTTTAATGGTTTATCAATTATCATACTCTTGTAGCTCTTCACCTCAACAGCTCTTGGTACTTTCCGTTTATCGTCTCATTAAACACTGGGAAAGATCTAAACATCCTTGATCTTCTTCCCACTATTAAGGATCCAATAATTGGATTCCAAATAAAACACTTTATTTAAGAAATACAATAGAATAGGAGAGAATCTCTCCTCCAAGGGTGTCCCCTACACAATAGAGAATACTCTATTCGCAATTACAAATCTTCAAAGATCCTCTCTACCCTTTGTGCTCTCTTATTTATACACATATGCTCTATAACAACCTCAACTACTAACAAACTTACTAACTTATATAACTACCTCAACTAATTAACAAGCCAACTAATTTATGTAACAACTCTTAGCTACTTTAATTACTCTAATATATATTATTTTATATCCTAACAATACACCCCTCAACAACCTTAACATGCAAGGGAGACAGCTTTAGTTACTCTTATGTTGGATTCCTTCTTTTGTGATATGGCTTGTTCATTGGTAACCTCTTAATTATTTAGCAAGCTAGCTAGTATGTTAGTTAGGCTGGGGAGGTAAAACACTATAGATTGTAGAAGAAGGGACTAGATTGAGTATCTTTGAATTTCTAAGAGACTTAGAGTAGGAGAGTACCAGGGCTCTGAATACCTGAACTATATATGTTTTTTTCATCAACAAACACAGGTTTCTTCTCTATTCTGGACCTGTTCTGTCACATGGATCCCTTGATATTGTACCTAACTCTATATTGATGTTACTAATAGTAATAGCACAAAGTTTTAATTTCTTACAGGCTATTCTTGGTGGCAAAGTTGAGGTGCCTACTTTATCAGGGAAGATGCAAATAAACGTAAGACAAGATTTACATTGTCAGTTTTTTCTTCTTCTCTTTAATTATGTATAATTGTGCAGAAAAATTTGAATCACACACTTGATTAGCATACTCATTTCCTTTCACTTGAATAAATTTTTTTCTGATGTGAGTGACTTGAACACAATTTAATACTCTTAGTTTTAGTGATCAACTAAACTAAATGCAGAAAGAGCATAATCTGTGTTGTATCATTATATTGGTTTGAGCTATTTTCAAGGAATACCGGTACTTTCTCTCAAGATGGCACTTATTACATACGCATTGAACTTGTTCTCTATCCAAAAGATCGTCAGTGAAATAATTGCTAGTTGATCCTTAAAAGGCTGCCATGATTTTTCTTGGGAGAATCTTGTCATGAATGAAATGGTTTAGGTTTTGTCTGTCTCAAATAATTGAATTGGAGTTAATGTGCAACAGCAACATGATTCTCACAAACGAGTATCAGAGTTTATGTTGCTAAACCTTTATTTAGTTAGCCATGTACCTAGGTATTAGGTATTATCATATACATGTAATAAGTAAATATCATTAATTTCCTTATAAATGTAAATTCTATTTACTTCTAAGAGTTTATAAAATATAAATAGAGGACCTGTTGAGTGCAAATCACTCGAGCATTACAAAAATTTCTCTCATATATTCTCTTTCTCCCAAGTAGTTATTTCCTATCATTGCCATAGAGTTTTTTTTTATTTTTTTTGTTTGTTTTGGCATGATTGCTTGTGTTGACCCATTTTATCTAACTTTGGGCAATTATGGTTCCTCAGATACCTAAGGGTGTTCAACCAGGACAGCTGCTAGCATTTAGAGGCAAAGGTTAAATGGAGAACCCTTTTATCATGACAATTTTTGCACAAGTTGATCAACTGTTTCTCTCATCATACTGGATAAGTGTATTTACTTTGGTTGTTGATGCAGGACTGCCAAAGCATGGGTATTTTGCATTTCATGGGGATCAGTATGTGCGTTTCCGTGTAAACTTCCCCATGTAAGTTCTTTTGTTAACTTTGTTAGAAATTTAATACATATCTTATTACTTTACAAATTTTGTTATAAATTTGATTGGGGATTGTAGATTATCTCTTAGACGTGTTTATATTTTCTTGTATATCATGATTTGTTTTCCGATGTATCAGTTATTGGTCTGAGAGGTATGATATTTTCATAATGTTCAGTATTTTATCTTTTGCTAATAACATCCATCCTATCTTTCACATCGATGTCAATTTTGTTATTCTTGAGTATTTCATTTAAGTAATCTATACTTTAATGTCTAATCCTATAACTTCAACAACCACTTTTTTATTTTTTTTTGGTTTACTTCTTATAACCTAATATCTCTAAAGGAATTTGTTATTTATCATGTAAAGAAGCAAAAAAATGCACTTCCTTATTCTTAGAATTTAGGTTGCACCTAACTCCACTTATAATAGGCCAGATTTCTCAACACCCTCCTCACCAGTGTATGCAAACTCGTGAGTTGACTTTTAGAATCAGACGAGTCAACGTCCCAAACCCCCACTAACGTGCTGCGGCTCAGGTGGGATCGGAGGTATCTGACTCGGTAAACTCAAACGAGTTGTGCAGCAAGCTTGTTTTGAAAACGCTTCTTTGGAGGGTCTCTTTGATAACAAAACCCTAATTTTTTTAAATAGATTGGGTTCGGGTCGGGTTAACTTAAAACCCATAATTAATAGTCATTACTAATATTAAAGAGTAATTTATTGAGCCCCTATTCGCTCCTGTTTAAAATACTGCGTATCTCCTGGATATTTGTGACTAATAATTACTTCATAAATTCTTCTCTTCATAAATTCTTCCTCTCCATTGGAACTGTAATTTAATTTTCTTATTACTATATGAGACATATTTAGTGAGTGAATACTACTTTAATGCGAGAATGGTAGGAATAATTATTAGTCCTTAGATTTAAAAATAAATGGTTGAGATATGCATGTTTCTTTTATCATTTATGTCATGTTCAATTAAATGATGAAAGATATACACATTTTTATTAAATGAATATTTTAATCTCAACAATTTATTTTTAAATATAAAGGCTAATAATTATTCCTACTATTCTGACATAAAAGTAGTATTTTCACTGGTTATGAAGGTGTGTTTTGGCAAACTTTAACTTAAAAAATGGTTAAATGCACCCTAAGGTGCATGTTGCTAAAATAAACCTTCATAAAAATAAGTGGGTCTACGTTAGCAAACTCATATATATATATATATATATATATATATATATATATATATATATATATATATATATATATATATGAGTGGGGATTGACTTACTCCAAGAGTAAGTTTTTATAACTTACTCCACAATCATAGCCTTTAAATTAGATTTAATCGAATGGTTATAAATAAAAATGCTAATTTAACCACTAGATTAGATTTAATTTAAAGGCTATGTGAAGTAGGTTAAAAAAACTTACTCTTAGAGTAAGTTGATCCCCAATATATATATATGATGGTTTTTAGAATGTGTACGAAATTATACATATACAAATATATTTTATTTTACCAGTTGTAAGATCTTACGATCCGGACTACGATTCTCGAGTTACGATTTTTCAATTCTTTACCGATTTTGCATAAACTCTCGAGTTTTTAAACACTGTTCCTCACTCTCAAGATTGAACATCTGGAGCATGACCAAATAACGGGTGACCCAATCTTAGATAAGGTCTTGTAGCATTTTAGAATTTGGATTGAGACTAACTCAACCCTTACAATACTGGTTTGCAAAGTGAAGACTTTCCACCGCTTGTACACACACATTCAAGTTATATCTCATAGAATGTGAGACTTCTCAACATTTTAATATTGTTTTCATCTCAACCAATGTTGGTTGACAATGACATTATGACATCAAGAAAATGGTTACTTATTTCGGCCCTCCGTTTTCCTGTTAGCTGCCTGTAATTAACATTAGCCATAATATATACAGAAAAAGGAAATTAAGTAATTGGTCAAGCAGTGCTGCACATTTTCAGTGCCTTTTAATACCGTTCTACAATTTCATAAATGTTACTGTTTATGGCTGTTTTGTCATTGTTGACTACTAGGGTTGTGAGGGTTGCTGCATATATTTGTACATTTTTCAAAAAAATAATATTGAAATTTGCATCCAGTTGATGTTTTTTGTGCCATAATAAATTGATACTAGTATTTGTATTAAGTTCAAACATTTTTTCTTTATACACAAGTATGAGCCTGATTACTGTTAATCATCATTTGCATCTATTTACTTTTGGCCCACTCTTCTTGTTTTAGTGCAATCAATGAACGACAACGTGCTATACTTGAAGAATTTGCTACGGAGGAAATAAAGGAGGGAAGTAATTCAATATTAGAAGGAAATTGGTAAGCCTTTTATCTTAGTTTCTGGTAGATAATGCTAGTTTTAGTTTTCCAACTATGACTTGATGGTTGCATGGCTTTTGAATGTGGCAAGCCATCAGTACTGACTACTGACATACTGTTGTAGAATACAGAAATTTAAAATGCTTTGAAACTTAAATAACTTGCTTGAAGAAAAAAGAGTATTATAAAGGTTTGAGCATGTTTGTTTCAGCTTTTTTTAAATATGATTTTTATAATATAAAATATTTGTTTAAAAAAACTTACAAAGAAATTTTCATAAAAGTTTCAAATGAAAATTTGATTTAAATAGTTATTTTTAAAATATTATTTTAAGTACTTCATCATTTTATTTGAACTTTTTTTAGATATCAAAATTTCAAAAAATCACTTAAATTTGAAACTATTTCAAATAGTTTTTCATAAAAATCATTTTTCAGATACACATTTTTTGAAAAAATTGCAATTTCGACTATGTTTGATATTTAATAATGTATATTTATGTTATAGGATGTTAAAATTAATCTTTTAATTTCAAAAAAACAAATTTAAAAAAACTAGTAATATTTTGAAAATCATTTTCATAAAAATTATTTTTAAAGTTACAAAGAAAAAATCTATTTTTTAAAGCTAAAACAAACCGGCCCTTTGTTTATTCGGAAAACCTACAGCCATTTGTGGTAATAGGGTTGGAGATACATGTTCATTATGTATACATATTTGTGGTAATAAAATAGGGAATACATATTTATTTTGTTTACATATTCCAATGTCTATTAGAATACTTGTCTATCTGACATGTATTAAAAGGTCCGTATACCAAATGTAAGCTTAGTTTGGTTTAGCTTCTAACTTATGGGAGCTTCTGAATTAAAATAAGTTTATGATTCTTCACCTGCCGAAAAAGTCTTCAAATAAACTTGCAGGTGTTTATGAAGTAGTTAAATGGAAGTACTTTTGAAAAAATAGAGAAGCAAAAGCTAATTTCAAATGATGAAAAAGCTAATTAAAAAAACTTGTAATTATTGCATGATTCTTTTAGCACTTTTTTTACAAGTGCCTGTGAAGTTTATCTAAACTGTCTAGTTAAATTAAAATCCTCATTGTCATGCTTGCTGAATTTGCTTAGTTTAGTTGTGTTATTTGCTTTTGTATTCGAGTCAAAACTTGTTGTAATGGATATCCAAAATGGATAACAGGCTTTACCAGCAGCTATCTACTGGTTGAACTTACAGGTGGCAGCAAATTCTTGAATACTCGACGAGTCCTAAGTTTATGCTGGAACTATCTATGCTGATATTAGTCCTTATCTTCATTAACAAAATATTGAGCTGATGGTGTGTTCAAAGTTCAAACATGAGTGAAGCGGACTTGCGAAAAGACAAATTCTTCTAATTGCTGTATTCTTCATCCTTTCGGACTATGTACAGTAAAAGGTACACATTTGATTTGTTACTAATTCTCTTAACTAACCTATCTTGTAGTTGGCCTAGATGCTCATTGGGTGTTTTTCTAACAAGTTTAATTGTCATGTACCGTAAGTGTAAGAAGTTTTATACTGTCTACACATCACAACCATTCATGGGCATGGCTTTAGAGGTAGTCCATCACAACCATTTATAAAGATTTAACCGTAGTGATTGACCGATAGTGTAAAAACTTTTACACGGACAATGTATGTGAATTAAATCCTATTCTAATATTTATGCATTATTATTTACTGCAACCTCTGAAGGAGTTTCCCCTGGAATCTCGGAACTAAGCTCTTGAAGAGATCGATTTTACACTCCTTGCCCCAGTTAAGTTGTAAAATGCTCACAGCACCATTGATTCTCTTTGCCTAACTCCTCTCACTTCAACCCCCTTCTAATGCACATGTACGAGAAGAATCTCTTTTCTCTTTGTTAACAACTAAAATCAACAAACAATAAAAAAGATAAAAATAGAAAATGTTTTTTAAAATAGAATAATCTAAGGACATAGTATTATCCTAAGAATTTGAAACTTTAGATAACTTATAGCTCTACCTTGTCATGTGATTGCAGTTATAAAGAGATTAAAGCAAGTTTGTCCCATTGAATATAGGAAATACGTGAATGGACTACCAAAATCAAGGCTGTATTGCTGAAAGATAAGATTTCTTGGAGTCTGGTCCATTTTTTTGTTGTTGAACTATCAAAGAATAAGATTACCAGCTGAACCATGGTGTTCATGAAGAATTCTTCTACAGTTTAACTGATTGATGCAAATGTCATCATGGATTTCGAATTGAAGATGGAAACTTTCGATGTTTTCTTTTTTCAATATATATAATTTTTGTTCATTAATTTGTTGTATTTACCAATATATGGTTTCTTTTTTGTTGTATGGTGTGAAGCAGTCTCGAGTTAAATGTCAGTTTAGAAAAAGATTATTTTGAAACAAATATCTTTTTACTTTTTGAAAGCCAATGTTGAAATAACACCCGTTTGTTGATCTTCTACGGCATTATGTGAATGTAAAAAAAGAGTTTTCAAATTTCAGAATACACGTACTTGATGAAAAAAGAAGGTTAATTAGAGTATATATTTTGGTCTCATGCTCCTTGATTTGATCGGTATAAATACGTAGATGCTGTGCTGTGTTTGATACTATGTTTGTGATTCTTTTAAATATCTTATATTTCATTTTTAATCTTTTAAAAATTTTTCTTCAAAAGAATGTTTTTTTAAATTTTTTTCATATTTTTGGTCTCTTACAAAAACTGTCTTTAATTTGCTAAGTAGTAAATTGCCACTAAGTTATAAAAACTGTTAAATTATTGGAGGATAAAAAATGTGAATGGAAAATTTTAAGAGAATATTTTTAATTTTTTTTAAAAGATTAAAAATAAGATATGAAATATGCAAGAGGATTACACTTTTAAGATAAATTCAAATGAAATGTGGGTATGAATTATGCATATCCATTGAATAATTAAACTTTTTGGTAGTGCACATAAGAAAATTACTATTGTTTGATTGATGAAGGTTACTTCTAAATTTAAATGCATTTTTTTCTTTATAATTTATTGTTTTATTTTTCTCTTATTTTCATGGATGAAAAAAAAAATATTTTTAAGAGTTGTCATCAACGAAACATAGTTTCGGCATATTTCTGTTTTCTTATAATAGAAATTTGCTTTGCAATACATCACAGAATCATACTTTTAAAAGTTAAGAAAAAAAGGTTGTTGATGACATAAACACTAAGACCATCGATTTATTTTGTTATAAACTTTTAGAATTTAATTAAACATTTGTTTCCTTTTTAAATATTTGTATTTGAATGATATATTTAAAGTTGGTAAGTTTAGTTTTACAATAGAAAAAAATTCCAGCATATGTGTCTCGTTTAATTTCAGCATATACATTACTTGTTTCTTAAGCAGTTTAATTTTTGTAGTAGAAAAGGAAAAAAGCAGACCCAAGCATAGATTAATTTGAAGCTTCTTTAAGTGCTGGATTCCATTAGGTATTCTCTCAAGCTGGGCATGTTCCATAACTCGAGTTTCTCCGGAGAAGGCAGTGATAGTGTTCATCGTCAATTATGATAGAATTCAAGTTATTCAAATCTTCAAGGTGTCTATATTTTTGTTCCAAGCTTATAATTACCAACCTTATCCTAATCTCTGGCCAAATGGTGGCCTTTTCTTTTGTTTTTGAAAACATCAATTTAGGTTTTGCCATAGGTTATGCCTCTACAAACCAGCTCAAAAGAAGAGAGCTTTGGTATGATCTTCCCATCCCCGAGTTCTTTTTAGGTGATTTCAATGCTGATCTCATGAGCATAGAGGCAAACATGCTCCTGTTAAAGGGCATATCCGGAACTTTCAAAACAAGCCAATGACATCATCCAAATCGTAGCTAGAGGTGCTAGCTTTACATGGTTTAATAAAAGAGCTAGCCTGAATTCAAGTTTTCTCAGTCCAGTCCTATAATGAATGATCTAGTTGATCATTTTACACAGATTAAAAAAATAAATAAAAAAAAGAAAGAGTGATATTTTTACTAAAATATTTCTTATTAAATATTAAAAATGATAAAAGTAATATTAATTAAATGATAGAATTGAAAAAAAATACATTAAAAATTAAAATAAATAATTTATTTTAAAACACTTATTTATTTCAAATGAATTACTCATTGTTTGAATTATATAAAGAATCACATTTGATATCTGTCAGACTAAAAAAAAATCTCTCTTACAAAGAGGACATCATAAATGACAAAATGCTTCAATCCCTCCTCTTATTCATCTTTTTATGTCTAAAAAAAGAAATAATTGATATAATCTAGAGTAATTAATAAAAAAAAAACTTCTTTCTCTCTTCTTCCTCTTTTGAAGCTTTAGCCTTTTTTTAGCTTAAACAATGGCTTGATGTTAGACTTCTCATGCCTACTAGGTCTTTAAGGTAGAACACTTTCTTATCGGTCACTATAGTTGGAAGTTTGTTAAGCTTTACACTATCAATATCTTGTCCAAATGAAAAGGAAATGATATATTTTGGAAAATTGTTTGGTCTATAGACCCTTTAACTTTTTCTTAATCTCACATGGGATTACCTTGTTTTATGATTCAGTTAGTTCATTGTCATGCAGATTATCAATCAAGATGAACTTAGTTTGAATTTCAAAGTGATGGAAAAAGTCTACTACGGTTGAACTAGCGAACTAAGTCTCGTTATTTGAGATGATCAAGATGAACTTAATTTGAATTTCGAAATGATGGAAAAACTCTACCACGGTTGAACTAGCGAATTAAGTCTCGTTATTTGAGATGATGTTTCTAAGTAAACCAAACATGCATCTAATTCGTTGTCAATAGAAACCCTTGGCTCTTGGTGTTGAGTTTTTAAATACGACATCTGCTTCTATCCACTTTACCACTATTAAGAACTTCAGTTGACCTTACACTAATGGAAAGAGACCTAAAAAACGACCACAAAGACGCGACGAAGTGAATAATCCTAATAAGTGTGTGGTGAAGATTTGAATATGTCTGACATGTATCGTATTTTTTAACAAATATTGTGCAATCATTCATCAACATGGGTCAATAGTAACTCGTTCAACTTGCATGAGTGGTTCTGCAACACAACAATTTTTATTTAGTTTACAGTCTGATTTTTTTGGATGTTTTGTATCATTATCATTTTTTTTGGAATAAAGATATATTTTATTATCAAAAAATCAATACAAAACAAGTCGATCAATCGATCCAGGTACAAAATGACAAAACTACCAAGAGATAAGAACTAATAATTTATATTACAATACATCAATTTCCTTTAAGTTCAACTCTTCTAAGGACAACTTCAATAATCTCTTCACTTTGAAACTCCTCCTTTTTGCCCCTTGAAAAATGGTCTTGTTTCTCACATTCCAAATCTTGTATATAGTTTCAGCTAAAGTTATTCTAATGAGAGGCTTGCAGCCTTTACCTCTAACATTCTGAGCAATCCATAAAAGTTCCATGTCCCACACACCCGGTTTATGATTACAGCCCAACCAGTTCAACATGTTATCCCAAATCTGATTGATAACCTCTCAATTAAAGAATAGATGCTGACAGGTCTCAATCATTTCGTAAAACACACACATTCCATCATTTGCCATTTCAAACTTACTCATAGGATCTTTAATAATCAGTCTCTTGTTGCACGTCAACCACATAGTGAATATTGTTCGAGGCCTAGCCAAATTCCCACTAATTAATTTCCTCCACTCCACCTTAGGTTTGTTGTCCTGGATCATTTGATAGATCTTTCTCGTGTTGTATCTGCCATTTTCTTGGACTTCCTTCCAAGCATCATACTAAACTAACATATCTCTATACTTGAATATTGCTTTAAGAATTCAAGAACTATTCAATCCAGGTTGATAACTATTAGCATCTTCATGTTTCATATAATACTTATGAATCCATTGAATCCAAAGTTTATCTTGTTTAGCTCATATTCCACAATAATATTTTTCTATTGTGATTATTACTTGAAAAGAAATTATTAAAAGAAATAGATTATGAAGTGTTGTGATTGATTAGACGATATGGAGTAATAACAATAATTAATAAAATAAAGGAAGAGGAATATAATTAAGTAAGAATTTAAGGGATTTAATCAAAGCAAATTAAATAAAATAAATAGTAGTAATTTATTTAAGAAATATAATGATTAATTTAGAGGGGGATAAAAAAAGAATAGTGAAATTAAAATAGAGTTAGTTGAAAAAAAACAAATTTTTTTTTATATATGTTACACTAATAGGAGGGATTAAATTACATAAATATGTTACACTAATTACACTCATTTAAAACCTTTAATATTATTTTAATCTAAGGGTTAAAAATTCTTACTTAAAATAATCTCCTCCTATTTTTAATAGTAAATAATTTTCATTTTATTATTATATTATAATTTCTTCTTCTCATAAAACAAAATAGATTTCACACTTTTTATAACAATTAAATTATTATTCATTTTTAAAAAGAAAAATATGTTTCTAAATATTTCTTTAAAAAAATCATGTTTCAAAGTTTAAAAAAATTCTCTACTTATTTTAAAACAAATTTCACTTTTTTTTTAAAATTTCTTTAAATTAAATCATATTCTATTCACATAGTGTAAAAAAATAATTTATTTTCCTTTTTGAATACAACAAAAAGTAATACTCATAATATGTATAAAAAAACAAAAAACAAAATAATGAATAATTAATACATAATAATTTAGTTGTGAACAGAATATATTTTTATTTTAAAAACTATTGAAATTTGTTTAGAGTACATTTTTTAAAATTAAAAATTACATTTTTTATTAAAAAATATTAAAGCTTACGTATTTTAGAAAATATTAATAAAACTCACGTGATTTTTATCAATATTTCTTGACAATACGTGATTTTTGATATTTCTTACTAACAAATGTTATTATTCATAAAAGAATGTTTACTCTTAATTTTAAAAAAACTTCATTTTTTTTTCATAAAAAGAATTATATCAATTCACTTTCTTGTTAATAATTATTTAAAATATGTGATTTTTAATTTTTATTAATAACAAAATTTCTTTTAAATAATTAATTTTTGAACTTCAAACAAATTTACTATTTTTATTTAAATAAAATTATATTATATTTACTAAACACACTATAAAATTGTTATATCTTTAAATAGCATACAAATTCATCTAAAAAAATATAAAAAATAAAAATAAAGATAAATAATGAGTAATAATTACCGGTTTTAAACCAATAAAAATCGAGGCGGTTTGATTTGCTTCTCAGTTTTAGTTTTTAGGAATCGCCAAACTGATGAAACAAACCGATTACTATAAATACCTACTTAATTTTTTTTTATTTAACCCATTATTAAGTCCAAATTTTGTATCAGTTCAACACTTCCCCATCTTTGTTTACATTTCCTTTCTTTGAACAAAATAGAAACCATAAACCAGAAAAACTTGCTCTCACCAAAGTGTTGCTCTGGCTACTCGGCACCATTGTTTTTCTCATCATCGTCATTCTTATAGGTTATGGTTGTCTTATTCATGTTTGATCCAGAATAATTTTTTGGATTTACAGACAGATCGGTCAAACTGATTCTCAACCATGCGTAAAATTAGCGGGCGAAAAATTTCAAAATCGAGCTTGCAGATGTCAGTATTCTTAATCTATGGTTCGCGTAGTTTAACATGGCGTGCTCATTTTAATTTTCCGACTACTACTTTGATCGTATTTTGATCAGTCTGAGCCTTTTAACTAGTCAAAATTTATTTCAAAATTAAATCAAATAATGTGTGTTTCCGAGAGGTTTATTCCACGCTGATTATTTTAGATCAAACGATCCTTTGACAGCTTCACCCCCTTATTTCTCAATTTCTTCTATAATCAACCATTTAGTTTTCATTTCAGGAGTGAGTCTTAGTGTATACACAAATTTGCGAGCTAACCAATCAACTTTCGTTTGTCTATTCATGGATGTCCTATGACAATTATGTCGATTAGTAAAGCTAACGAGTTGCCAATTTTGGTTGTCTATGCATGAAAGAGTGTTGTTTATCTAAAGGTTTATCTGCTAAAGGGAAGAGGATGTCTTTTACTAAAGGTGCTCTCCTCGGCGTTGGCCTCGTGCCTACGTACTCTTATGATGCAATGAGAAAGTCAGAGCTTCGTAGTTCATCCTAAAAAGTGTTTGTTTGTTGGTTGATTTTACTTTGAAAAAGGATTTTCAGAGGGTGGCCCTAAGGCGCGAAAAAAAAGAAGTCTGAATGAGTTGATGTTGTTTTTATGTTTTGAAAAGAGATTATTCTTGATTGGGATTGCACTAAAGACTATGGGTAGAGGTAATTATTTCAATCAACCAAGTCGAACGTCTCGTGTTGAAATAATTAGAATGAGTGTAGGGATGTCCATTCTCACTCCTTCCCCACCACTTAAGACTCGCGGCGCACAATTCCTCTTGTATCTTATTGTATTTTTGAGTTTGATTAAGAAAAGGCCACTTGACGTTGGATCAAAGGTTTGTTGGATTTATTAAGAAAATGTTTTGGTGAATGGGTAGGTTGACGGAGATGCACAAGACAATCGTCTTACAAAGGGTGAATGCAAATGGAGTGTGATGGTTGAGAGGTTTGGTGGTGATGGAAAACCTATTGAATTGATTTATTATGAAAATGTTTGACGTTGGGTCAAGCTTATTTGTGATCTTTTGAAAAGTTATGGTTGATTTTATTCTTGAATTAGATCCTAAGCAACTAGCAAGCAAAGAGAAAGCGATAAAATTATTACACGTCATGGGAGTGGGGATACATTTGTTCAAATGAGGATGGAATAAACAATAAGAAAACAACCCAAATAATATACCAAATGTGCACTAGAAAAATGGGCTAGCCTTTTAGACGACCAACTAGAAGTAATCGATCAAATAAGTCTCATTGTAAGAAAGCTCAAGAGTAGGCTATGAATGATGTGCAAAAGTGTCCTAAAGCAAAGTAATAAAGAATAGAGATAACCAAGACCCACAACTCCTTTTCTAGGGTTTCTGCATAGTATTCCAAATCTTCATGATGCAGAGGATTGTAATCACAGTCCAACACTTGAAAGTCTTATAGGGTTTCGATAATTTTATCATGTTTTTGTGTTTTTTGAATAAGATGTGAATAAGATGATAAGATGAATATGAGCAATAAGATATAAATAATGAAATATGAACAAGGATATATAAGCAATGATATAATGACAGAAAGATAAAGTAAGAGAATAATGAAAAAAAAATTAAAGTTAGTTGTTAATTGTCATTGATCGGATAATCACTTTTCGAATCGGGTCCAATGTAGCGCTATGTTAAATAACCGTAGCACAATCTATGAGGAAGATTATACTATGGGAGGCTGGTCAAAAATAATGTTTATGCTAAAACACGATAGAGAAATGATATGTAGACCATTCTCCAAAAATCGTGCCACACGAAAAGAAAAGAGAGTGGTCTCATCTTAATCAAGAACTTCTATCGATTAATCAAGGTTAAAAAACTTAAACAACTTAAACAATCAAGGTTAAACAACTTAAACAATCAATATTCATGATATTAAAGACTTCACCGACCAAAAATAAAAGAAAACAAAATCAAAATGAAAAGAAAAATGGAAAGAAAATAAACCATGAAATTGATAATGATAAAATAATACCAATAGACAAATTTCAATATTACAAAATAAATATTTAAAAAAAAGCTTGAAAGAAAATCAAGAATAACAAATAGAAAAAAGAAAAAGAAGTAAAGAAGAACATGGGAAATGAGGTGCACTGAAGCTGTGAGGGCATGTGTATGGAATCAGCCATTCATGGGCTTAAAAGCCCATTACAACACGACATGATGCATATGAAAAGGGTGGTGTGAGAGATTTGTGTGGATCCAATGGGCTTTGAAGCCCAACAATAATAACAAAGGCACAGTTTAAGCAAAGCAATGGATCCAACAACTTTTATGTCAAGGCAATGTTCACATCAGATTTAAAAATAAAACAAATTAAAAGAGAAAGCACATCATCTCATTTTTATTTTTCTTTTAAAACAAGACATCATCAAGAACAAAAATGGAGAAGAATCAAAACATGAGTAACACGGTCAACAAATCTCCAACCTTATTTTCTTTACTTTCGTCTCTCTCTTGATTTGTGTTTCGCTTTCACTCGATTTTGACTCATCCTCAGCTTCTCCGTCTCAATATGATTGATCTCGGTTTCAATCGTTTTTTGTTTAGGTTCGATTCCAATTTTTTTTATGGTTTCATATACTCTCTCTTCATCTCAAACTCTCTGTGATTTGTGATTCAATTGAATTTTGGGTGGGTCTTAGGTGAAGGTTTGAGGAAGGTTTAAAGAGTTGAAAAGTTGTGAAAATGGTTTCGTTTGAGTGAAGTTTTAGATAGATTTTGGAAGAGTGGATTTGGTTCCAAGAACTTGAAAAAACGAGGTGAGAAAAGGTAGGATTTATAGGAGGAATTAAGGAGAGGATTGCAATTTGGTGATGACGTTTTGTACCATTTTGTCGTACATGACGTTGTTTTGGAAATTTGTTTGTTATGGGGTCTTTGCTTTGGCTCATGGTGTAACGGTTTTGTTATGATTGTGTAAAATGTTCGCTGCGAGATGTTGCTTTTATTTGTAGGTGGTTGCAGAAGATGTTGTATTAGTTACCTTATGGCTTGGGAGACTTGTTGTATGGAGTGAATCATGTTGTTGTGGTTGGTGTTACTTGATGTTAAGGCTTGCTTTGTGCGTGTATTATGTTGTGCTTATTTTGTTGTTTTGGTGTAGCTTGGAAAAAAAATCTAGCATGAGCGTAGTATGTTGGTGGTGCTTGGTAGGGAGCTTGGACAAAGGTTTATTTGGTGCGTGGTGTTAGACGATGACATGGATCTAGAAGGGGGGGGGGGTTGAATAGATCCCTAATTAAAAATCATTCGGCGCTACCAATAAAATTGGTTTTAAAAATTTGTTTAAAATGCGGAAGCAACCGTGGAAAAATTACCGTCTATAACGAACCGTTACTAGAGGACCGGATATGCGTCTAGCCTATGGATATTGATAATGAGCAAAGAGAATCACCATGCTAGTCACACTATCAATTGATTTATATCACTACTTGGTATGACTAGTTCCAATGCATTAATATGCCCACAAAATAATTGGACAACACAATAGAATTTTGGTTCGGACAAATTTATCGAACACTTGGCGTGCGGAGCACTCAAAGTGATTTCGGCTTTGAGTAAGTAGCACTAGTTTCCTTGTACAATAAACTATTGTACTATAGTCAAAATTACTTCAACACTTACTCAAAACTGTCCTTAATTCGATATTATTGTTTGAACGAAATTCACACAAATATTAAGCAAAATGAAAATGCGAAAAGTAAAAGGCACAAAGATTTGTTGAGGCAGTTCCCCCGTCGTCCTCGCTTCGGGGTACGCCTGCCCTCAATTCTACCAATAGAATTGAGCTCGTATAATATAAATGTAACCTGGTGTTGAATTGTTTATACAAGAATAGACAAGCAAATGCACAAACAAACTCCCTTATTGTTGAAGATGCTTTCTCTTCTTGTCCCTTGATTCGAGTCGAATCAAGTCCTTCGGTTGCTTGTGGATGAACCTCCTATTACAACTCCTTGGTTGAGCAACCTTGCATTTTCAAACCCCATCCCGTCTAATATCAAACACTTGCCAATCAAACCTGAACCTCTCCTTCACAATTCACCGATTCCCGCTACTAGATCGGCGGAACCAACCACTCCTCGATCACCTTTGCTTAGCTGAATATATGTTGAGAAGTTTCGTACCAAAAACCCCCAAATTCAACGAATCTTGGAGGACAAAACCTTCAAGGTTTTATTCAAGAAAAACCTGCCAAAATCTCAACCCGAACCGGATTCCCAATCAACGGCTTCAGACGTTATAACTTCAAACAGTCCATAATGCATAGCAAAGATTATTGTGTGTGATTGTTGTGGTATGAAATGTAGAAGATGAAGATAATGAGAACTAATGGAACCTCTTTCACTTTTCTTGTTTTGCAATTGATTCAATTGTTGTTGATGAAAATGAGCAACTTTCTATTTATAGTATGCCAAAAGAATAACAGACAAAACCACTTTTTGAAATAAGTGGAAAGACTAGAATTATGCATAAAAACAGCGAACGGTCGACCATACAAAAAAGAGTGGTCGATCGGAACTCCCCAGACAGAACATATTAGGCAAAGTAACAGGCTATGCATCAACCAAAGCAAGACCATGCGTCGACGCAAAGTCTGTATTTTTAGACAAACAGAAATAACAACAGTATGCGTCGACCAGAGGCCGACATGCGCCAACCCGTGGAAAACACACTTTGTAGACACCTTCTATGAGTTGACCGGAGCAAAGTGAGTGGTCGACTCAAATACCTGTATTTTGCAAAAATGCATATTTTTATATTTTTGACACTTCTAGATGCAACATATAATCCCCCAATGATGTTTGAATCGAATAACGCTAATTTGATACCACAACATGCAAGCAAATGAGACGTAAGAGATAAGGTATGCTTATGCCTTGTGGTGATAATGCCAAGTACCGATTCTTCCATGTGGTTGCGTTTTGACATCATCGAAAACACGTGTATAATATATGAGGCTTTGCCCTCACATACTCCCCCTTTTTGATGATGGCAAAACATGTGAAACCATCTTGTGTGATGTGTGTAACACCCCAATTTTTAGTAATTATTTATTTAATTAAATTAATTGATCTACTTAATATATTTGAATTAGTTAATTTATTGAATTTATATGAAGTATTTGATTTATAAAAATTAATTGATTTATTTAATTTATATGATTTAATTGATATATGTGATTTATTAAATTAAATTAATTTATGTGATTTATTTTATTGGTATAATAAAATGTAGAATTGTTAGAATTAATAATTGGGCTTAGTGGAGGGTGTGAATATAAATAATGATGGTGAGTTAGTAAACCCAATAGAATTATAAGGGTAATTGTGAGATTTATAAAAGAGGAGAAAGAGATAGAATTAGGGTTTTAGAGAAGAGAAGAGAAGTTAGTAAGAGAAGGAAAAAGGGGGAAAAAGAGAATAGAGAAAACATAGAAGAGAAAGATGCAAGAGGAAAGAAGAGTAGAAGGGATAAACTCAGAATTCAATCATTCAAGGAATCAAGGATTCTTCCCAAAGAAAAACCTAAGGTAAGAGTGGGTTTTCATATGATTATTGTGATTGTGTGATAGTGTATGATGGGTAGGATCATATTTAGGATAAAAATATCTAATTTCCAAAGTTTAAAAATTTATGATTACATGATATATGATGATAGGATCCTTAAATATGTTTTGTATGCTGTTATAATTGTCATATTATGGTAGGATTTCGAATTCTGAAACTGGGGCTTTTTACGGAATTGAAATCGGAGGTCCGGAAGGCCTCAAACGGTGGAAAACACAGAAAATTATGCATTATGTGCTGTTTGCATCGACTCACACATCGCAGCGGTCGATGCATACTGATTGTGTTTTTTCTGGATTTCGTTTCGGCTTCCCATGCATCGACCAACGGTCGACTCAAGGCTGCGTATTGGTAAAATTTCTGTTTCGACGATTTTGGCCATAACTTTTGATCCGTAAGTCGGTTTTAGTCCTCGTTCAAAATGTTGGAAAGCTAATAAATAGATCTATAACATAGTATAGATGATATAATTAGTTGCAAAATATTTTTATATCTAATATGTTTGGGAATTCAGTTATGTGTATGTTCTATTATCGAATTGTTGCACTGTTGTTGCCGGTTGTGAAATTATTTATGGATAATTTATCGAATACTATATGTATGCTTGTATACGTATATTTTTGGTGTGTGAAAACATAAAATTCATGATAGTTATTGCTTGTTGTAATGATAATACCATTGTAATTGTATTGTAAAATGCGTTGTATACCATTAGAAATGAATTGTGTGAGAATGATTGATAAAAATGTGCAAGTATGTGTGACTGTGTGATAATTTAAGTGTGATTGAATATAATTAATTCTTGTGCATTACTTGATAAATGTAGTGATGTTGTTGAAAGTATGAATACTTTGATTATTATGAAATGTGTTGTGAGTGCAATCATGTTATAATTCTTGTCTGATGAATTATTTGAGAGTGCATGGGATTAAGATGCGAGAACGGTCTTAAGTGCATATGGTTGTTGATTGCATACACATCATTTGTTGTCAAGAGGCAATGCTTGCTAGTTTCATGGAGACTAGTGAATTGTCCCAAACCTAGAGTGGGGTTTGAAATCCTAGGGGACGGGCTTTTGTTTGTTATTAGTCTAGGGGACATACCCAGTTTAAATGTAAAAACCAAAAAATAGTAACAGGTGTTGGTACGACATTGCATGAGTTGCATTGAGTTTTGCATTGAGTCTCATCGTGTATATGTTTGTGCAATAAGATTATGTGTATCTATGTGAATTGTTGAAATTGGTGAAATTGTGGATTGTGTATATATACTTGGGAATGGTATGGTTACTTGAGTGACATTTTGTTGACGAAACTTTTGAAGTGTGAGAATAATTTTGATTATACTTGTTTGCCTTAAATTATATATTAACTTATAATTTTGATAATTATGTGAATTCTCATCCTTCTGTTGGAATGATGTTTTATACGAAATCGCTCGGATACCGAGGAGTAGAGTTGCTTTTACCGCGAGATAGCTATTGGAGTAGCTTGCTTAGTGTATTTATTTATGTTGGGTCGAGTCTTGCTCTGATCATGTAACATTGGGATCGTTTCGATTTATGTTTGAGAGATACATTATATACTCTTCTATATGTCATTATGTTTATTTGAATTATGTGGAATATTGGCTTTTATGCCTAAGTATTGATTATGAATGAGATGAGTATGAGACTTTCATTATGTCAATTATGATTAAATTAAATCCGCTGCTACATGCTAATGTGAAAGCGTACGAAAAACATGAATTTATTTTAAGTATTATTGAGCATGACAGGTGGTTGTGTGATGTTTTGAAATTATATGTGACACCCTTTTGTGAGATGCATGATAATTACTCTGATTATATATATATATATATATATATATATATATATATATATATATATATATATATATATATATATATATATATATATATATATATATATATATATATATATATATATATATATATATATATATATATATATATATATATATATATATATATATATATATATATATATATATTCCGCGGGGATTAGAAGGGTGTTACATTAGTGGTATCAGAGCAGGTCGGTCCATCCGACCAGGTTGTCTAATGTTGTTTGTTCCCTAGTATGCAACATGTATGTGACAACACTGCCGGTACACATTTGTTTTTCTAACCCTTGCCTACAGAAGTGGGATTGAAATAAGTGGGGGAGAAGCTTGCGCTTCTCCAAGATGCTTCAAGTGTGGAGTGGTGACTCAGTGTATTATTAAACGCTATTATAGTTCGATAAAGATAGTTTATGCCCCATAATGACTGTCGGTTGTCTATTGACAAATTGAGGAACTGATCACCCTTAATCTCTTGTTGATAGTAGACGGGATCATGTTGGATGGAATAGACGTGTCTTGCGAGCTTAGATGGTGTGTGTAGTGAATTATTTGAAGTTAAGCGAAGTGCTTACATATTGTTTTGATTAGTCGGTGCAGGACGGTGTTGAGATGTTTATGTTGATGGAAACTTTGAGTGTTAATGAAAGTGGTGAAGTTGGTGGTTTTCCAATTATTTGAGATTTTCCGGAAGTTTTCCTGATGAGATAAGTGATTTACCGTCGGAACATGAAGTGGAGTTTTCCATCAACTTAGTTCCTGGAACTAGTCCGGTATTAATGGCTCCATACCATATGTTTGCATATGAATTGAAGGAGTTGAAGAGTCAACTTGAAGAGCTGCTTGAGAAGAGGTTTATTCGTCAAAGTGTTTCACCGTGGGATGGACCAGTTTTTTTGATTAAGAAGAAAGAAGGTTCTATGAGACTTTGCATGGACTACAGACAATTAAATAAGATGACTATCAAGTATAAGTATCCACTTTCGAGGATTGATGATTTGATGGATCAGTTGGTTGGTGCGAGTGTCTTTAGTATGATAGATCTGAGATCTAGGTATCATCAGATTCGTGTGAAGGCTGAAGATATTCAGAAGACTGCTTTTAGAACGAGGTATGGACATTATGAGTATTCTGTGATGCCATTTGGTGTGACTAATGCACCAGGTGTATTTTTGGAGTACACGAATAGGATTTCCCATCCTTATTTGGACAAGTTTGTGGTGGTGTTCATTGATGATATTTTGATCTATTCAAAGAGTGAAGAAGAACATGTCGAGCATTTGAGGATTGTGTTATCAGTGTTAAAAGAGAAGCAAATGTATGCTAAACTTTCTAAGTACGAGTTTTGGTTGAAGGAAGTGAGTTTCCTTGGCCATGTGATTTTGGGTAGATGTATTGCAGTTGATCCAGCGAAGGTTGAAGCTGTATCACAATGGGAAGCTCTGAAATCAGTTTTTGAGATTAGAAGTTTTCTTGATTTGGCAGGTTATTATCGGAAATTCATTGAAGGATTTGCCAAGTTATCTTTGCCATTGACGCAGTTGACTAGGAAAGGCCAAGCTTTTGTTTGGGATGCAAATTGTGAAGAAGGTTTTCAAGAGCTTAAGAGAAGATTGACGACAGCTCATGTTTTGATTTTACCGAATCCGGCAGAACCGTTTGTTGTGTATTGTGATGCTTCTTTGATGGGTTTAGGAGGTGTGTTGATGCAACATCAGCAAGTTGTAGCTTATGCTTCAAGGCAGCTTAAAGTGCATGAGAGGAATTATCCGACGCATGACTTAGAGTTGGCCGCTGTCGTATTTGTATTGAAGCTTTGGAGGCATTATTTGTTTGATTCGAGATTTGAGGTTTTTAGTGATCATAAGAGTTTCAAGTATCTCTTTGATCAGAAAGAATTGAATGCAAGGCAGAGGAGATGGTTGGAACTTCTGAAGGATTATGATTTTGGTTTAAATTACCATCTGGGTAAAGCAAAACGGGGTAGCCGATGAATTGAGTAGGAAATCTTTGAATATGTTGATGATGATGGTAAAAGAGTTGGAGATGATTGATAAATTTCAATAAATGAGTTTGGTTTGTGAAGAGACTTCTTATGGAGTTAAGTTGGGTATGTTAAAACTTACTAGTGGCATTCGTGATGAGATGAGAGAAGGTCAGAAATTTGATTTGAGTCTAGTTGATCGGTTGAATTTGATCAATCAAGGTCAAGGTGGTGATTTTTGGATTGATGAGAATGGTATTATGAGATGTCGTGATAGAGTTTATGTTCCAGATATTGTTGAGCTGAAGAAGAGGATTTTTGAGGAAGGGCATCGCAGTGGATTGAGTATTCATCCCGGTGGTACTAAGATGTATCAATATTTTAGAAACGTATTTTGGTGGCCTCGTATGAAGAAGGATATTGTCGAGTTTGTATATTCTTGTTTGACTTGTCAAAAGTCAAAGGTTGAGCATCAGAAACCGTCGGGCTTGATGCAACCGTTGTCTATTCCTGAGTGGAAATGGGATGGCATATCTATGGATTTTGTGTCTGGTTAACCTAGAACACCGAGTAACTTTGAAGCTATTTGGGTTATTGTGGATAGATTGACTAAATCTGCTCACTTTATTCCTATGCAAATGGATTACCCGTTGGAGAGATTGACAAAGCTGTACATTGACAGGATTGTCAGTTTGCATGGTATTCCGTCTAGCATTGTGTTATATAGAGATGCGAGGTTTACTTCGAGATTTTTGGGAGAGTTTGCAAAGAGCTTTGGGTACGAAGTTACGTTTGAGTTCTGCTTATCATCTGCAGACAGATGGTCAGACTGAGAGGACGATTCAGTCACTTGAGGATCTTTTGAGAGCTGGTGTGTTGGAAAAGGGAGGATCTTGGGATAACTACTTACCTTTGAATTTACTTACAACAACAATTGTCATTCGAGTATTGGAATGAAACCATTTGAGGTATTGTATGGCAGGCGGTGTAGAACGCCATTGTGTTGGTATGAGTCGGGTGATAGTGCCGTGGTTGGACGCGAGATAGTCTAGCAGACTACTGATAAGATTAAGATGATTCAAGAGAAGATGAAGATTTCTCAGTCTCAGAGTCTTCAAAAGAGTTATCTTGACAAAAGGAGGAAAGCACTTGAGTTTCAAGAGGGAGATCATGTGTTTCTTCGAGTTACTCCGATAACTGGTGTTGGTAGAGCATTGAAGTCGCGTAAGTTGACACCGCATTTTATTGGTCCTTATCAGATTTTGCAGAGAATAGCAGAGGTAGCCTATCGTGTTACTTTGCCGCCGTCGCTTGCTAATCTCCATGACGTGTTCCATGTATCTCAGATGAGGAAATACATTACAAATTCGTCTCATATAGTCCAAGTAGATGACGTGCAGGTAAGAGATAACCTGACTGTGGAGACATCACATATGCGGATAGAGGATCGAGAGTTGAAGCAACTTCATGGTAAAGAGATTTATTTGGTGAAGGTCGCTTGGGGAGGACCAGCTGGTGGAAACGTGACTTGGGAGCTTGAGAGTCAGATGAGAGAGTCCTATCCCGAGTTATTCGTTTAAAGTAATTTTCGAGGGCGTAAATCTTTTAAGTGGGGGAGAATTGTAACACCCCAATTTTTAGTAATTATTTATTTAATTAAATTAATTGATCTACTGAATATATTTGAATTAGTTAATTTATTGAATTTATATGAAGTATTTGATTTATATAAATTAATTGATTTATTTAATTTATATGAGTTAATTGATTTAACTGATATATGTGATTTATTGAATTAAATTAACTTATGTGGTTTATTTTATTGGTATAACAAAATGTAGAATTGTTAGAATTAATAATTGGGTTTAGTGGAGGGTGTGAATAGAAATTATGATGGTGAGTTAGTAAATCCAATAGAATTATAAGGGTAATTGTGAGATTTATAAAAGAGGAGAAAGAGATAGAATTAGGGTTTTAGAGAAGAGAAGAGAAGTTAGTAAGAGAAGGAAAAAGGGGGGAATAAGAGAATAGAGAAAACATAGAAGAGAAAGAGGCAAGAGGAAAGAAGAGTAGAAGGGAGAAACTCATAATTCAATCATTCCAGGAATCGAGGATTCTTCCCAAAGAAAAACCTAAGGTAAGAGGGGTTTTCATATGATTATTGTGACTGTGTGATAGTGTATGATGGGATGGATCATATTTAGGATAAAAAACCTAATTTCCAAAGTTTAAAAATTTATGATTACATGATATATGATGATAGGATCCTTAAATATGTATTGTGTGCTGTTATAATTGTCATATTATGGTAGTATTTCAAATTCTGAAACTGAGGCTTTTTACGAAATTGAAATCGGAGGTCCGAAAGGCCTCCAACGGTGGAAAACGCAGAAAATTATGCATTCGACGCTGTTTGCATCGACTCAAACGTCGCATCGGTTGATGCATACTGATTGTGTTTTTTCTGGATTTTGTTTCGGCTTCCCATGCGTCGACCAGCGGTCGACTCAAGGCTGCGTATTGGTAAAATTTCTGTTTTGACGATTTTGGCCATAACTTTTGATCCGTAATTCGGTTTTATTCCCCGTTCTAAGAGTTGGAAAGCTAATGAATAGATCTATAACATAGTATAGATAATATAATTAGTTGCAAAATATTTTTATATCTAATATGTTTGGGAATTCAGTTATGTGTATGTTCTATTATCGAATTGTTGCACTGTTGTTGCCGGTTGTGAAATTATTTATGGATAATTTATCAAATACAGTATGTATGCTTGTATAAGTATATTTTGGTGTGTGAAAACATGAAATTCATAATAGTTATTGCTTGTTGTAATGAAAATACCATTGTGATTGTATTGTAAAATGCGTTGTATACCATTGGAAATGAATTGTGTGAGAATGATTGATAAAAATGTGCAAGTATGTGTGACTGTGTGATAAGTCAAGTGTGATTGAATATAATTGATTCTTGTGCATTACTTGATAAATGTAGTGATGTTGTTGAAAGTATGAATACTTTGATTATTATGAAATGTGTTGTGAGTGCAATCATGTTATAATTCTTGTCTGATGAATTATTTGAGAATGCATGGGATTAAGATGCGAGAACGATCTTAAGTGCATATGGTTGTTGATTGCGTACGCATCATTTGTTGTCAAGAGGCAATGCTTGCTAGTTTCGTGGAGACTAGTGACTTGTCCCAAACCTAGAGTGGGGTTTGAAAGCCTAGGGGACAGGCTTTTGTTTGTTATTGGTCTAGGGGAAGGACCCGGTTTAAATGTAAAAACCGAAAAATAATAACAAGTGTTGGTACAACATGGCATGAGTTGCATTGAGTCTTGTATTGAGTTTTGCATTGAGTGTCATTGTGTATATGCTTGTGCTATGAGATTATGTGTATCTATGTGAATTGTTGAAATTGTGGATTCGGTGTATATACTTGTGAATGGTATGGTTACTTGAGTGATATTTTGTTGACGAAACTTTTGAAGTGTGAGAATAATTGTGATTATACTTGTTTGTCTTAAATTATATATTATCTTATAATTTTGATAATTATGTGAATTCTCACTCTTCTGTTGGAATGATTTTTTATACGACATCGCTCAGGTACCGAGGAGTAGAGTTGCTTCTAGCGCGAGGTAGCTATTGGAGTAGCTTGCTTAGTGTATTTATTTATGTTGGGTCGAGTCGTGCTCTGATCATGTAACACTAGGATCGTTTCGATTTATGTTTGAGAGATACATTATGTACTCTTCTATATGTCATTATGTTTATTTGAATTATGTGGAATATTGGCTTTTATGCCTAAGTATTGATTATGAATGAGATGAGTATGAGACATTCATTATGTCAATTATGATTAAATTAAATCCACTACTACATGATAACGTGAAAGCGTACGAAAATCATGAATTTATTTTAAGTGTTAATGAGCATGACAGGTGGTTGTGTGATGTTTTGAAATTATATGTGACACCCTTTTGTGAGATGCATGATAATTACTCTGATTATATATATATATATATATATATATATATATATATATATATATATATATATATATATATATATATATATATATATATATATATATATATATATATATATATATATATATATATATATATATATATATATATATATATATATATATATATATATATATATATATATATATATATATATATATATATATATATATATATATATATATATATATATATATATATATATATATATATATATATATATATATATATATATATATATATATATATATATATATATATATATATATATATATATATATATATATATATATATATATATATATATATATGTATGTATATATAGATAGATATATATATATATTCCGCGGGGATTAGAAGGGTGTTACATTAGTGGTATCAGAGCAGGTCGGTCCATCCGACCAGGTTGTCTAATGTTGTTTGTTCCCTAGTATGCGACATGTGTGTGATAACACTGTCGGTACACGTTTGTTTTTCTAACCATTTCCTGCAGAAGTCGGATTGAAATAAGTGGGGGAGAAGCTTGCGCTTCTCCAAGATGCTTCAAGTGTGGAGTGGTGACTCAGTGTTATATTAAATGCTATTATAGTTTGATAAAGATGGTTTATGCCCCATAATTACTGTCGGTTGTCTATTGACAAATTGAGAAACTGATCACCCTTAATCTCTTGTTGATAGTAGACGAGATCATGTTGGATGGAATAGACGTGTCTTGCGAGCTTAGCTGGTGTGTGTAGTGAATTGTTTGAAGTTAAGCGAAGTGCTTACATATTGTTTTGATGAGTCGGTGCAGGATGGTATTGAGATGTTTATGTTGATGGAAACTTTGAGTGTTAATGAAAGTGGTGAAGTTGGGGGTTTTCCAATTATTTGTGATTTTCCAGAAGTTTTCCTGATGAGATAAGTGATTTACCGTCGGAACATGAAGTGGAGTTTTCCATCGACTTTGTTCCTGGAACTAGTCCGGTATTAATGGCTCCATACCATATGTTTGCATATGAATTGAAAGAGTTGAAGATTCAACTTGAAGAGCTGCTTGAGAAGAGGTTTATTCGTCAAAGTGTTTCACCGTGGGGTGCACCAATTTTGTTTGTTAAGAAGAATGAAGGTTCTATGAGACTTTGCATGGAATACAAACAATTAAACAAGATTACTATCAAGAATAAGTATCCACTTTCGAGGATTAATGATTTGATGGATCATTTGGTTGGTGCGAGTGTCTTTAGTAAGATAGATCTGAGATCTGGGTATCATCAGATTCATGTGAAGGCTGAAGATATTCAGAAGACTGCTTTTAGAACGAGGTATGGATATTATGAGTATTCTGTGATGTCATTTGGTGTGACTAATGCACCCGGTGTATTTTTGGATTACACGAATAGGATTTCCCATCCTTATTTGGACAAGTTTGTGGTGGTGTTCATTGATGATATTTTGATCTATTCAAAGAGTGAAGAAGAACATGTCGAGCATTTGAGGATTGTGTTATCTGTGTTAAAAGAGAATAAACTGTATGCTAAACTTTCTAAGTACGAGTTTTGGTTGAAGGAAGTGAGTTTCCTTGGCCATGTGATTTTGGGTAGATGTATTGCAGTTGATCCAGCGAAGGTTGAAGCTGTATCACAATGGGAAGCTCTGAAATCAGTTTTTGAGATTAGAAGTTTTCTTGGTTTGGCAGGTTATTATCGGAAATTCATTGAAGGATTTGCCAAGTTATCTTTGCCATTGACGCAATTGACTAGGAAAGGCCAAGCTTTTGTTTGGGATGCAAATTGTGAAGAAGGTTTTCAAGAGCTTAAGAGAAGATTGACGACAGCTCCTGTTTTGATTTTGGCGAGTCTGGCAGAACCGTTTGTTGTGTATTGTGATGCTTCTTTGATGGGTTTGGGAGGTGTGTTGATGCAATATCAGCAAGTTGTAGCTTATGCTTCAAGGCAGCTTAAAATGCATGAGAGGAATTATCCGATGCATGACTTAGAGTTGGCCGCTGTCATATTTGTATTGAAGCTTTGGAGGCATTATTTGTTTGATTCGAGATTTTAGGTTTTTAGTGATCATAAGAGTTTCAAGTATCTATTTGATCAGAAAGAATTGAATGCAAGGCAGAGAAGATGATTGGAACTTCTGAAGGATTATGATTTTGGTTTAAATTACCATCCGGGTAAAGTAAAATGTGGTAGCCGATGAATTGAGTAGAAAATCTTTGAATATGTTGATGATGATGGTAAAAGAGTTGGAGATGATTGAGCAATTTCAAGATATGTGTTTAGTTTGTGAAGAGACTTCTTATGGAGTTAAGTTGGGTATGTTAAAACTTACTAGTGGCATTCGTGATGAGATGAGAGAAGGTCATAAATCTGATTTGAGTCTAGTTGATCGGTTGACTTTGATCAATCAAGGTCAAGGTGGTAATTTTTGGATTGATGAGAATGGTATTATGAGATGTCGTGATAGAGTTTATGTTCCAGATATTGTTGAGCTGAAGAAGAGGATTCTTAAGGAAGGGCATCGTAGTGGATTGAGTATTCATCCCGGTGGTACTAAGATGTATCAATATTTGAGAAAAGTATTTTGGTGGCCTCGTATGAAGAAGGATATTGCCGAGTTTGTATATTCTTGTTTGACTTGTCAAAAGTCAAAGATTGAGCATCAGAAACCGTCGGGCTTGATGCAACCGTTGTCTATTCCTGAGTGGAAATGGGATAGCATATCTATGGATTTTGTGTCTGGTTTACCTAGAACACCGAGTAACTTTGAAGCTATTTGGGTTATTGTGGATAGATTGACTAAATCTGCTCACTTTATTCCTATGCGAATGGATTACCTGTTGGAGAGATTGACAAAGCTGTACATTGACAGGATTGTCAGTTTGCATGGTATTCCGTCTAGCATTGTGTTATATAGAGATGCGAGGTTTACTTCGAGATTTTTGGGAGAGTTTGAAAAGTGCTTTGGGTTCGAAGTTACGTTTGAGTTCTGCTTATCATCCGCAGATAGATGGTCAGGCTGAGAGGACGATTCAGTCACTTGAGGATCTTTTGAGAGCTGGTGTGTTGGAAAAGGGAGGATCTTGGGATAGCTACTTACCTTTGAATTTACTTACAACAACAGTTTTCATTTGAGTATTGGAATGACACCCTTTGAGGCGTTGTATGGTAGGCGGTGTAGAACGTCATTGTGTTGGTATGAGTCGGGAGAGAGTGTCGTGGTTGGACGCGAGATAGTCTAGCAGACTACTGATAAGATTAAGATGATTCAAGAGAAGATGAAGATTTCTCAGAGTCGTCAAAAGAGTTATCATGACAAAAGGAGGAAAGGACTTGAGTTTCAAGAGGGAGATCATGTGTTTCTTCGAGTTACTCCGATAACTGGTGTTGGTAGAACATTGAAGTCGCGTAAGTTGACACCGCGTTTTATTGGTCCTTATCAGATTTTGCAGAGAATAGCAGAGGTAGCCTATCGTGTTACTTTGCCGCCGTCGCTTGCTAATCTCCATGACGTGTTCCATGTATCTCAGATGAGGAAATACATTACGGATTCGTCTCATATAGTCCAAGTAGATGACGTGCAGGTAAGAGATAACCTGACTGTGGAGACATCACCTATGCGGATAGAGGGTCGAGAGTTGAAGCAACTTCGTGGTAAAGAGATTTATTTGGTGAAGGTCGCTTGGGGAGGACCAGCTGGTGGAAACGTGACTTGGGAGCTTGAGAGTCATATGAGAGAGTCCTATCCCGAGTTATTCGTTTAAGGTAATTTTCGAGGGCGAAAATCTTTTAAGTGGGGGAGGGTTGTAACACCCCAATTTTTAGTAATTATTTATTTAATTAAATTAATTGATCTACTTAATATATTTGAATTAGTTAATTTATTGAATTTATATGAAATATTTGATTTATATAAATTAATTGATTTATTTAATTTATATGAGTTAATTGATTTAATTGATGTAAGTACAGTATACCTAAGAGGTGGGGGGGGGGGGGTGAATTAGGCTTTAGGGACTTTTTCCGGTTTTTCGGTATTCTTGAATTTTACTTCTTTAAGAATGTTGGTGATGAAAGCGGTAAATGCAGAAAAAGAAAGAACACGGAGAATTATAGTGGTTCCCCTCACAATCCGAGAGTACTCCACTCCCCTTTCAACATGAAAGAGAATTTACTATAGTTTTAGAATTGTACAACCTATCACACCATCAACCGGTGAGGGCCTACTTTCTAACAACTATACAACAACTTAGTGTGCATGAACAATCCTCTTGCAAGCACTAACCCTTGTGTCCAACAATCCTGGATCATAAGTCACAATACAAGTAATTTGAATGAATTGATTTGAGAGTAATAGCAATGATATCAATACATAGATTGATCTTTTCCTTTTGATCAGAATTCACTCTTTAGTATCAATACAAGTGTTCAATGCTATGGATATGAAATACATGAACAATATGAACACTTTGAGAAAATTTGAAAATATTTGAATTTGAGTGAATTTTATTCAATGATAGTTTTTGAAAATTATTGGAGGTGTTTTTCAATTTTGAAATAATCAGAATTTATATGAGCTAAAACACCTATTCAAAAAGGTATAAAATGAGTATGAATAAAAAGATGGAAAGGTATAACATTCAAACAAAATTTGAACTTGAAAGGAAGCAATTTTTCAAAATACGTTCAGTGTTAATTGGTTAACCATATAGGTTAATCGATTAACACTGTAACGTTAGCTCAAAGAATTCAAAATTTAAGGACGTTAATCGATTAACCCATATGGTTAATCGGTTAACACTGTAAAAACTCAGAAAAAGTATTTAAGTTTTAAGTGTTATACCAATTTCCAAAAGGTTTAAAAATATGCCAATGCAGTATGCAAAAATTATGGATTGTTTGAACACTTGTATATCAAATTAAAGAGGGAATTTTGATATACCAGCCTTGTGTCCAAGTCTTGACAGATGAAGAATAATTTGCACAACAGCTTGACTTATAAGTTATAATAGCGTAGACTTGATCAGTTTGAAAGCCTTGACTTTTTGCAATCATGAAGTGAGCTTGAGTTGAGTTGACATCATAAAAACTTTGAGATTGAAGTATGCATACTTCTACATTCTCCCCCTTTTTGATGATGACAAACAAAAGCGTCTGTGCCATGTTTTTGACGATGTTTCAAATTGATCTTGGTTTGCTTCTCCCCCTATGTCCAGCAACTCCCCCTATCTAAACAGAAGGTAAAAATTCTGCACAAAGAGATATTAGAAGCACAAAGCTCTTCTCCCCCTTTGTTATCAGCAAAAAGGAAGAAGCTTTCAAACTAGAAAGCAAAACAATATAGGCACAAAAGGCAACAACCAATCAAGTAAGCAAGAAAACAAACATAATTGATAAAAATGCAGCACAAAATATTGTACGATTACATAGGAAATGAAGCTAAGCAACATAAACATAATTAGGAATGAAAAACAAAAGTAAACACATTAGCAAATATTTTCTAAAAAATCAGCATCAGCCATATCCTCTTCTTCTGCTTCCTCTTCTTCTTCACCTTCTTCATCCTCTTCATCAATGTTGCCGGTGTTGGTACGGCGAGAGGTAAGCAAAGGTTTCGGAGAGAAGCAATGGCCCGGGAGGTTTCTCTATGTTGGGTCATCATAGTTTGGTAGAGAAACTCATTAGTAATGCCTCCTTCTTGTACGGGATAGGCTTGGTTCGAGGCTGCTCCTTCATCAGCATACTTGTAGGTGCCATCAGCGTCTTTGATGATGTCGTTGTTCTTTACAATTGTTATCTCATTTATTTCATTGGTTGTCGACTTCATCTTGGTACAAGGTTCTCGCTTAAGATCCAATTCCGACAACTCAAGAATTCTTGAAACCAGCCGAGCACAAGGAAGATGCGTCTGAAGCGAAAGCTGTTGTTGAAGATGATACATTATAGTCAGAATCCAATTTACCCGAATCTTGTTCTTGATAGAAAACAGGAGTTGCATTTCCAAATCATTGATCTGAGAGTGATTGGAGTCTTTCGGAATGAGAACGTAGCAGATGACATAATGTAACATCCGGTCCGATACCGTCAAATTCTTTGCGTAACACAGCATGCGGGCAATCCGCTGATTAGCAATAATCGTCTCTTTTGGGAACCTGCAAATCCGGTAATAATATTCCATTTTGTCGTAGTTAGCCCATGGCCCTTCATCGTGGTTAACCCCTTTTCGGAGAAAATATCCGGTAGATGGAATTTGCAGATTCGAAGCAATATCAGACAATTTTTCCTTCAGCAGACAGTCGCAACCGTTTCCAGAATTTGTTCACCATTACCATTCAGATATACAGAAAGCTTATTCAAGAAATTCTTAACCAAATCCAGGTAGCAGTTACCAGAGTCAGAGACAAACTTATCTATCTTTTGGTATTTCAGCAAAGCAGGAAAATCAAAAGAAGATATCAGAAAAGCTTTAAGATTGACATATTTTACCGGTAGGATGTGGCGAACGCGAACCTTGAAGTCCATGCGACGTTTCTTGGTGGTTTCCATGGGGATGCTATCTTCCTCAGATGCAGAGTTGTATTCTGGAAGCTTTCCCTTTCCCTTGTTAGACGAAGCCATGGAAGAAGGTTGGAGAAACTCTGGAGGTTTTGGGGTGCAGAGATGTTTAGGGTTTGAGAGATGGAGAAGATGGTAATATGGAGTGATTCCAATAAATAGTGAGAGAGAAGTAGTGGGTTTTAATGTTAGGGTTTGAAGAGGGAATCCCAAAAGTTCTTGTAGTCAAAGAAGAAGAAATAGAGTTCCAAGGATATATTGAATTGGATTTTTAAGAAAACATTGACCACATATAAACACATTAAAAACACACAATTTTCCAAAATTTAAAATAATTTTTCGTTTCTGATTTTTGCCCATTTTGACAGTGTTAATCAGTTAACCACATAGGTTAATCGATTAACATATTAAAAAATTTAATTTTTCAGAAAAACTTACAGTGTTAATCGGTTAACCCTATAGGTTAATTGGTTAACACATTAAAAATTCAATCAGAACTGAAAAACTTACAGTGTTAATCGGTTAACCCTATAGGTTAATCGGTTAACACATGCGAATTTTTGAAAAATGCTTAAAAACAGAATGCACACACATGAAAACATAACACAAATTATGCATACACACATTAGAGAAAAGGTCAGATGTCACCTTCATCAAGAATCACAAGTTCTCGCCCAATTTTGTAGAACGGTTCTTTCGCCAAGGGTTTGGTGAAGATGTCGACAAGTTGATTATGCGTGTCGACAAAAGTAACATCTACATCTCCATTCAATACGTGATCTCGAAGGAAGTGATGCCGGATATCTATATGCTTTGTTCTTGAATGCATGACCAGATTCTTTGTAATGTTGATGGCACTTGTATTATCACATCGAAGAGGAATGCAACCGAGATCTACACCGTAATTGAGGAGTTGTTTCTTGAGCCACAGAATTTGTGCACAACAACTTCATGCTGCAATATATTCCGCTTCGACTGTACTGAGTGCCACACATGCTTGCTTCTTGCAGGCCCATGACACTAGTGCATTCTCGAGAATATGACACATACCACTTATGCTTTTTCTATCGGTCTTACATCCTGCATAGTCAGCGTCAGAGTAACCAACTAAAGAACAAGTACTACCTTTAAGATACCATAATCCGACGTTTGTTGTCCCTTTGAGATACTTTATAATTCTCTTCACGGCGGTGAGATGTGATTCCTTCGGACTTGCTTGAAAGCGTGCACACAAACAAACGCTAAACATAATGTCAGGACGACTTTCCGTCAAATATAGTAAAGAACCGATCATACCTCGATATTTTGTTATATCAATTGGAGTACCGGATTCATCTTGATCAGCGTACGTTCCGGATCCCATAGGAGTGGACATCATCTTGCAACTATCCATATCGAATTTCTTCAACAATTCCTTACAATACTTGGATTGATTGAGGAATATGCCATCCTTTGTTTGCTTGATTTGTAGTCCAAGAAAATAATTCAGTTTTCCCATCATGGACATCTCGAATTCTCCTTGCATCATAAGTGAAAATTCTTCGCAAAGTTCTTTGTTTGTTGATCCGAAGATGATGTCTTCGACATAGACTTGAACCAATAAGGTGTTTCCTTTGATCTTCTTTATGAACAACGTCTTGTCAACCTTTCCTTTTGTAAATCCCTTTTCACATAAGAAATTGCTAAGGCGGTCATACCATGCTCTTGGTGCTTGTTTTAACCCGTAGAGTGCCTTTTTCAGTTTGTAAACATGCGAGGGATTCTTGAAGTCTTCAAAACCCGGAGGTTGTTTGACGTAGACTTCTTCATTGATGTACCCATTCAGGAAAGCACTTTTGACATCCATCTGGAACAACCGAAAATTCATAGAACAAGCGTAAGCAAGTAATAATCTAATTGCTTCTAACCTTGCTACCGGAGCGAACATTTCATCAAAATCAATTCCTTCCTCCTGGTTGTAGCCTTGTGCGACCAATCTTGCTTTGTTACGAACTATGATCCCATTCTCGTCAAGTTTATTTTTGAACACCCATCTTGTTCCTATGATGTGCTTATTATCTGGTCTTGGTACAAGATTCCAAACTTGATTCCTTTCGAATTGATTGAGTTCTTCTTGCATCGCTATAATCCATTGGTCGTCGCCTAAGGCTTCATCGATCTTGGTTGGTTCAATTTGAGACACAAAAGCCATATTGAGACAAGCATCCTTAAGATTTAGTCGAGTTGCAACGCCTTGGCTAATATCACCAATAACTTTATCTATTGGGTGGTCTCTATGAGTCCTCCATTCCTTCGGAAGATCTTGATGTTCTTCAATGACATCTTCTTGTGATATTTCTTGATCCTTTGAAGTATTTTCTTGATGTTGTGAAGTATCTACAATATCATCATCATCATCCAAAATAATATTATCCTCTTTCGAGGGGTTAGTCTCATCAAACGAAACATGAATGGATTCTTCAATAGTAAGAGTTCTTTTATTAAAAATTCTAAAAGCTCTACTAGAAAGAGAGTAACCAAGAAATATACCTTCGTCGGACTTCTCATCAAACTTACCGAGATTGTCCTTATTGTTGTTGAGAACGAAACATTTGCAACAAAATATGTGGAAAAATGCTATGTTTGGTTTCCTACCCTTGAACAACTCATACGGAGTCTTCTTGAGAATTGGTCGAATATTCACACGGTTGGTTACGAAACATGCCGTGCTTACCGCCTCTGCCCAAAAGTACTTAGGAAGATTCGAGTCGCTAAGCATTGTTCTAGCAAGCTCCACTAATGACCGATTCTTCCGTTCTACGACACCGTTTTGATGAGGAGTCCTTGGTGCGGAAAAATTATGAGAAATTCCATGCTCTTCGCAAAAGTCTTCAAAATCTCAATTTTGGAATTCTCCACCGTGGTCGCTTCTTATGGAGGCTATAGTGAGTGACTTCTCGTTTTGAATTTGCTTCGCATATTTTTTGAATGCTTTGAAAGCATCATTTTTCTGCACTAAAAACATTGTCCATGTATATCGAGAGAAATCATCAATAATAACTAAAGCATAAATACTACCTCCGAAACTCTTTGTTCTTGATGGACCAAAAAGATCCATATGTAACAATTGAAGTGGTCATGATATAGAAACCACTTGCTTGGATTTGAAAGTTGTCTTGGTCTGTTTTCCCTTTTGACATGCATCGCATAATTTATCCTTGATGAATTTTATCTTCGGAAGACCAACAACTAGATTATGCTTTATCAACTTGTTTAAATGCTCCATGTGAATGTGAGCAAATATTTTATGCCAAAGCCACGCCTCGTTGTTGTTCGCCATTAGACATTTTACCTTCAAGGAAGAGTCATCAAAAGAGATCATAAAAATATTATTATATCTTTTACCTTTTAGCAAGATGTCATGGGTGACTTCATGTTCTATCAAACATTCCTCCTTCATGAAGTTGATTCGGAACCCTTTGTCACACAATTGACTTATGCTAAGAAGGTTGTGTTTAAGGCCTTCCATATAAAAAACGTCTTCGATGATTGTACATGGAGGTGCACCAACGGTTCCAACTCCAAGAATTTTTCCTTTATTATCATCACCGTAAGTAACGTATCCTTTGGCCTTTAATGATAGATTTGAAAATTTATTTATATTTCCCGTCATATGCTTCGAACAACCGCTATCAAGATACCATTGATTAGAAGTTGTCTTCAAGCATACCTACAACACAAAATCAAGTAGTGTTAGGTACCCAAATTTCTTTGGGTCCTTGATAGTTAGTACCCTTTTCAACCCACACATAATGCCATTTAGCAACACCAAAGTTGCGCACATAGTAAGCATTAGGTGTATGACCCTTAATTCCACAATAAAAACAAGTAGGTTGAAAATGACTTCTATATCTAGGAACATAATTATTTTTCTTCACAATTCTTTTCTTTTTATGACTTTGATGCAAAACATTAGAATTGTTTACCTTTTCTTTAACAACTTGTTCACTTGCTTTTACAAAAATGGTTTCATTTTATGCTTGGTTTGGAAAACTTAGAATATCCTAGTCCACTTTTATCATTAGGATATCTTTGGTGCCTAAGAATTTCCTCCAAGCCAATTTGGTCTTTTTCGTATCTTTCTAAAACTCTTTTAAGTTGAACAATTTGAAAAGATAAAGATTCACAATTTTTGCATACAAGACTTTGTTTTTCATCCATCAATTTTTGTTTTTCATTTTCAATATTTTTTATAAAAACAGTATTTTGTTCTTCTAAAAATGAAATTCTTTTCTTTTGGGATGAAATACTTTTATACAAAGTCTTGCATTCTTTTAGAAGTTCATCTATGACTTCTTGTGCATCATTTTCATAAATTGAAAAGTTGTTACTAACCTCATCAATGTCTTCATCGGAATGATGTGATGCCATAAGATCCATATTTGCACATTCGTCGCTTTCCGCTCCGATGATGAGCTTATCTCATTGTCGTCCCAAGCAACATAGGCCTTTTTATTTTTGAAACCCTTTTTGCCTTTGAATTTTCCTTTATTTGCGAGTTTCGGGCAATCCGACTTTATATGACCTTGCTTCCCACATTCGTAACATGTGACTTTTTGATTTGATGTGGATGCATCCTTTTTCCTGAAATGTCTATTCTTTTTAGGAAAAGAGGAATTTTTATTATTATTAAAAAACTTACCAAGCTTCTTTACTAGAAGCATACAATTTTCATCTTCGGAAGATTCGTCGTATTTGTCATCCTTTGTGTCAATCTTCAAGGCAATTCCTTTGGAATTTTTATCTTGACTTTCATGCTTCTCAAGCCTTCCAAGTTCCAATTCATGCTCTTGAAGTTTGACAAATAAAGAGCGGATGTCATCGTTGAGAGACTCTTATTTTCCGAAATAGCGGTCACCTTTGGTTGCCATTCTCTTGTTAAGGATCTTAGGACTTTTAAGTTGAGATCATCATTGGTAAAGGTCTTCTCAAGAACGATCAGATGATTTTTTAGATGAACGAATCTCTTTTGTAAGGCAACAATAGATTCACCGGGCTGCATATGGAACATCTCATATTCTTGACTTAACGTGTTGAGTCTTGATCTTTTTACTTTGGTTATTCCTTCATGCGTTCCTACCAAGGTGTCCCAAATCTCCTTTGCCGATTTACATTGTGATATACGGAAGAATTCGTCCATACTGAGAGCGCTTTGAAGTATGTTCATTGCTTTCTTTTTATTTAAGATTCTCTTCTTGTCATCTTCATCATAAGAGGATTTTATCTTTGGAGTGGCTACGTTATTTATGACACTCATAGGAACATGCAGACCATTTTCCACGGTTTCCCATATGCCGTCTCCTTAAGCCTCAAGATGTGCTTTCATATGAATTTTCCAAAAATCGAAATATTCTCCAGAAAAGAGTGGTGGTTTGTTGCTACTTCCACCATCTTTGAAAACTGGGTTGGTACTAGCGGAAGCCATACTGAATCGTTAGGAACAGGTTACCTTAACTTGCTCTGATGCCAATTGTAAGTACAAAGTATGCCTAAGAGGGGGGGGGGGTGAATTAGGATTTAGGGACTTTTTCCAGTTTTTCGGTATTCTTGAATTTTACTTCTTTAAGAATGTTGGTGATGAAAGTGGTAAATGCAGAAAAAGAAAGAACACGGAGAATTATAGTGCTTCCCCTCACAATCCGAGAGTACTTCACTCCCCTTTCAACATGAAAGAGAATTTACTATAGTTTTAGAATTG
Source organism: Lathyrus sativus (assembly GCA_963859935.3). Taxonomy (NCBI): domain Eukaryota; kingdom Viridiplantae; phylum Streptophyta; class Magnoliopsida; order Fabales; family Fabaceae; genus Lathyrus; species Lathyrus sativus. The sequence goes on along the minus strand of OZ012736.1, from coordinate 397,207,995 downwards.
TACAACCTATCACACCATCAACCGGTGAGGCCTACTTTCTAACAACTATACAACAACTTAGTGTACAAGAACAATCCTCTTGCAAGCACTAACCCTTGTGTCCAACAATCCTAGATCACAAGTCACAATACAAGTAGTTTGAATGAATTGATTTGAGAGTAATAGCAATGATATCAATACATAGATTGATCTTCTCCTTTTGATCAGAATTCACTCTTTAGTATCAATACAAGTGTTCAATGCTATGGATATGAAATATATGAATAATATGAACACTTTGAGAAAATTTAAAAATATTTGAATTTGAGTGAATTTGATTCAATGATAGTTTTTGAAAATTATTGGAGGTGTTTTTCAATTTTGAAATAATCAGAATTTATATGAGCCAAAACACCTATTCAAAAAGGTATAAAATGAGTATGAATAAAAAGATGGAAAGGTATAACATTCAAACAAAATTTGAACTTGAAAGGACGCAATTTTTCAAAATACGTTCAATGTTAATTGGTTAACCATATAGGTTAATCGGTTAACACTGTAACGTTAGCTCAAAGAATTCAAAATTTAAGGGCGTTAACTGATTAACCCATATGGTTAATCGGTTAACACTATAAAAACTCAGAAAAAATATTTAAGTTTTAAGTGCTATACCAATTTCCAAAAGGTTTAAAAACATGCCAATGCAGTATGCAAAAATTATGGATTGTTTGAACACTTGTATATTAAATTAAAGAGGGAATTTTGATATACCAACCTTGTGTCCAAGTCTTGACAGATGAAGAATAATTTGCACAGCAGCTTGACTTGTAAGTTATAATAGCGTAGACTTGATCAGTTTGAAAGCCTTGACTTTTTGCAATCATGAAGTGAGCTTGAGTTGAGTTGACATCATCAAAACTTTGAGATTGAAGTATGCTTGCTTCTACAATTGATATATGTGATTTATTGAATAAAATTATCTTATGTGGTTTATTTTAATGGTATAATAAAATGTAGAATTGTTAGAATTAATAATTGGGCTTAGTGGAGGGTGTGAATAGAAATTATGATGGTGAGTTAGTAAACCCAATAGAATTATAAGGGAAATTGTGAGATTTATAAATGAGGAGAAAGAGATAGAATTAGGGTTTTAAAGAAGAGAAGAGAAGTTAGTAAGAGAAGGAAAAAGGGGGAAAAAGAGAATAGAGAAAACATAGAAGAGAAAGAGGCAAGAGGAAAGAAGAGTAGAAGGGAGAAGCTCATAATTCAATAATTCAAGGAATCAAGGATTCTTCCTAAAGAAAAACTTAAGGTAAGAGTGGGTTTTCATATGATTATTGTGATAGTGTGATAGTGTATGATGGGTAGGATCATATTTAGGATAAAAATATCTAATTTCCAAAGTTTTGAAATTTATGATTACATGATATATGATGATAGGATCCTTAAATATGTGTTGTGGGCTGTTATATTTGTTATATTATGGTAGGATTTTGAATTCTAAAACTGGGGCTTTTTACGAAATTGAAATCGGAGGTCCGGAAGGCCTCCAACGGTGGAAAACGCAGAAAATTATACATTCTACACTGTTTGCATCGACTCACACGTCGCAGCGGTCGATGCATACCGATTGTGTTTTTTCTGGATTTCGTTTCGGCTTCCCATGCGTCGACCAGCAGTCAACTCAAGGCTGCGTATTGGTAAAATTTCTGTTCCGACGATTTTGGCCATAACTTTTGATCCGTAAGTCGGTTTTAGTCCCCGTTCAAAGCGTTGGAAAGCTAATGAATAGATCTATAACATAGTATAGATAATATAATTAGTTGCAAAATATTTTTATATCTAATATATTTGGGAATTCAGTTATGTGTATGTTCTATTATCAAATTGTTGCACTGTTGTTGCCGGTTGTGAAATTATTTATGGATAATTTATTGAATATTGTATGTATGCTTGTATAAGTATATTTTGGCGTGTGAAAACATGAAATTCATGATAGTTATTACTTGTTGTAATGATAATACCATTGTGATTGTATTGTAAAATGCGTTGTATACCATTGGAAATGAATTATGTGAGAATGATTGATAAAAATGTGCAAGTATGTGTGACTGTGTGATAATTCAAGTGTGATTGAATATAATTGATTTTTGTGCATACTTGATAAATGTAGTGATGTTGTTGAAAGTAGAATACTTTGATTATTATGAAATGTGTTGTGAGAGCAATCATGTTATAATTCTTGTCTGATGAATTATTTGAGAGTGCATGGGATTAAGATGCGAGAACGGTCTTAAGTGCATATGGTTGTTGATTGCATACGCATCATGTGTTGTCAAGAGGCAATGCTTGCTAGTTTCGTGGAGACTAGTGACTTGTCCCAAACCTAGAGTGGGGTTTGAAAGCCTAGGGGACGGGCTTTTGTTTGTTATTGGTCTAGGGGACGGACCCGGTTTAAATGTAAAAACCAAAAAATAATAACAAGTGTTGGTACAACATGGCATAAGTTGCATTGAGTCTTGTATTGAGTTTTGCATTGAGTCTCATTGTGTATATGTTTGTGCTATGAGATTATGTGTATCTATGTGAATTGTTGAAATTGGTGAAATTATGGGTTGGGTGTATATACTTGTGAATGGTATGGTTACTTGAGTGATATTTTGTTGACAAAACTTTTGAAGTGTGAGAATAATTGTGATTATACTTGTTTGTCTTAAATTATATATTATCTTATAATTTTGATAATTATGTGAATTCTCACTCTTTTGTTGGAATGATTTTTTATACGACATCGCTCAGGTACCGAGGAGTAGAGTTGCTTCTAGCGCGAGGTAGCTATTGGAGTAGCTTGCTTAGTGTATTTATTTATGTTGGGTCGAGTCGTGCTCTGATCATGTAACACTGGGATCGTTTCGATTTATGTTTGAGAGATACATTATGTACTCTTCTATATGTCATTATGTTTATTTGAATTATGTGGAATATTGGCTTTTATGCCTAAGTATTGATTATGAATGAGATGAGTATGAAACATTCATTATGTCAATTATGATTAAATTAAATCCATTGCTACATGCTAATGTGAAAGTGTACGAAAATCATGAATTTATTTTAAGTGTTATTGAGCATGACAGGTGGTTGGTGTGATGTATTGAAATTATATGTGACACCTTTTTGTGAGATGCATGACAATTACTCTGATTATATATATATATATATATATATATATATATATATATATATATATATATATATATATATATATATATATATATATATATATATATATATATATATATATATATATATATATATATATATATATATATATATATATATATATATATATATATTCCGCAGGGATTAGAAGGGTGTTACATTAGTGGTATTAGAGCAGGTCGGTCCATCCGACCAGGTTGACTAATGTTGTTTGTTCCCTAGTATGCGACATGTGTGTGATAACACTGTCGGTACACGTTTATTTTTCTAACCATTTCCTGCAGAAGTGGGATTGAAATAAGTGGGGGAGAAGCTTGCGCTTCTCAAGATTCTTCAAGTGTGGAGTGGTGGCTCAGTGTATTATTAAACACTATTATAGTTCGATAAAGATGGTTTATGCCCCATAATGACTGTCGGTTGTCTATTGACAAATTGAGAAACTGATCACCCTTAATCTCTTGTTGATAGTTGACGGGATCGTGTTGGATGGAATAGACGTGTCTTGCGAGCTTAGATGGTGTGTGTAGCGAATTGTTTGAAGTTAAGCGAAGTGCTTACATATTGTTTTGATGACTCGGTGCAAGATGGTGTTGAGATGTTTATGTTGATGGAAACTTTGAGTGTTAATGAAAGTGGTGAAGTTGGTGGTTTTCCAATTATTTGTGATTTTTCGGAAGTTTTCATGATGAGATAAGTGATTTACCGTCGGAACATGAAGTGGAGTTTTCCATCGACTTAGTTCCTGGAACTAGTTCGGTATTAATGGCTCCATACCATATGTTTGCATATGAATTGAAAGAGTTAAAGAGTCAACTTGAAGAGCTGCTTGAGAAGAGGTTTATTCGTCAAAGTGTTTCATCATGGGGTGCACCCGTTTTGTTGGTTAAGAAGAAAGAAGGTTCTATGAGACTTTGCATGGACTACAAACAATTAAGCAAGATTACTATCAAGAATTAATATCCACTTTCGATAATTGATGATTTGATGGATCAGTTGGTTGGTGCGAGTGTCTTTAGTAAGATAGATCTGAGATCTGGGTATCATCAGATTCGTGTGAAGGCTGAAGATATTCAGAAGACTGCTTTTAGAACGAGGTATGGACATTATGAGTATTCTGTGATGTCATTTGGTGTGACTAATGCACCAGGTGTATTTTTGGATTACACGAATAGGATTTCCCATCCTTATTTGGACAAGTTTGTGGTGGTGTTCATTGATGATATTTTGATCTATTCAAAGAGTGAAGAAGAACATGTCGAGCATTTGAGGATTGTGTTATCTGTGTTAAAAGAGAAGAAACTGTATGCTAAACTTTCTAAGTACGAGTTTTGGTTGAAGGAAGTGAGTTTCCTTGGCCATGTGATTTTGGGTAGATGTATTGCAGTTGATCCAGCGAAGGTTGAAGCTGTATCACAATGGGAAGCTCTGAAATCAGTTTTTGAGATTAGATGTTTTCTTGGTTTGGCAGGTTATTATCGGAAATTCATTGAAGGATTTGCCAAGTTATCTTTGCCATTGACGCTGTTGACTAGGAAAGGCCAAGCTTTTGTTTGGGATGCAAATTGTGAAGAAGGTTTTCAAGAGCTTAAGAGAAGATTGACGACAACTCCTGTTTTGATTTTTCCGAATCCGGCAGAACCGTTTGTTGTGTATTGTGATGCTTCTTTGATGGGTTTGGGAGGTGTGTTGATGCAACATCAGCAAGTTGTAGCTTATGCTTCAAGGCAGCTTTAAGTGCATGAGAGGAATTATCCGACGCATGACTTAGAGTTGGCCGCTGTCGTATTTGTATTGAAGCTTTTCAGGCAATATTTGTTTGATTCGAGATTTGAGGTTTTTAGTGATCATAAGATTTGAGATTTGCGTCTTTCAATTTCGTCATCCTCCCTCAAATTCCGCTTAAAACAAGCGTTTGACATCAATAAAAAGCAGTATTGAGTGAACACGAATGAATTTAATAAAAACATGCATATTCATTTCATTATCATTATCAATTGAAAACAAACAAGTTCTACATATAAGATTTGCAAATAAGCTCACATTTAAACAGAAAAGAAACTACAAATGCAAACAAATGACATAATAAAAAGATTGCCAGCTTCGGGGAACTAGGCCTTTCCATCTTGGCTTGCTGCTGAACCAGCCATCTTCAGAATTGTTCGTCGAAGTCAGTCTGATAATCTTCCAAACATTTTCTCTCGGTGAATCCCTCCATAATGTTAGATGCTGAACTCACATGACTGGATGAAGAAGGATCGTAGATCTGGATACCCTGAGGCGTGACTGAGAACATATCGGAGTCAAGCAGAGTCTGAATCTTGCTCTTCAGCACCTTACAGTCTTCGGTTGAATGCCCATGTTCCCCAGCATGGTACTCACAACGGGTGTTGACATTAAAACCCGGAGGATATAGAGGAATCTCTGGACAAAGAATAAACATTCACAAACATTCAAACATAACAAAGAATAACCCGGAGGATATGGGGAAAGTAAACTTAACAAAGAATAAACATTCAAACATGATGAATATATAAGAGGTATGGTTACAACCACAAGGGAATTAATCACAAACAAATCTTATAAGATAATTCAAGCATGGCTTAAAAGAAATTTCAACAAGAAGCAAGGTATACAACCTTAAGGATAAGCAACTTTCAAGTGGAAAAAAGTATTGCAAACATGAACATCTTTGAAATATTTCCTCATTGAGTGAAACTAGACAACATTAAGAGCATTTTGCAAAAGGAATGGATTAAAAATAATGAAGCATGAGAAAGTTATGAAGTTTTGTGAAGAAATCATAAAAGAAAACAAGTGATAAAAAGAAGGGATGGTCAAGGCAGGTATTGAACCCATGCCCTCATGCTCACAAGCTCAAGATAATACCTCTCAGCCAACACACGCGCACACAAATCCAATGGAACTGAGAGAGAAAATAATAGAACAAGCTAAACAAAATAAATCAACAAAAAAGTTGATCTCCAAGGATCGAACTCAGGACATGCAGGCAGACAAGGTACATAGCGCGTAGGTAACAACCACTGGGGTGGCAATACATCCGTGTATTAAGCCACCCCAAAAAACACTTAACCTTACAAAGCAAAGAAATCTGGGCCAAAATCAAAGCAAACAGGGTGGAAACGGATTGGATTCAAACTTCATCAAAATAGCATCAAATTTCACAAACTCAAAGCCTAAAATACTTGAAATTAATCAAGGAAGAAGAATGGTGCTCACAATTTTTCGAAATCATGCACATAAAGAGGAACTCAATAGCAAATGCAAAATGGAAATTGAGATGTAATAAGGGAGGTCATGGCATAAACAAAGCAGGTTCAGATCATGCAAACATCACACACAAACTCTAAACATATCAATGATGGATTTCAGACTCAAAGATCAATAAGATACTACTTAAACAGAAAAAAGGCATGCTGATGGCAAACATGGTAGAAAGATGCAAAGCTGTTGGAACAGGTTATGATGCAGCAGGTCATATTCAAAACAATCAAACATTTCCAATGATTTATTTTCAGTCAGGTCATGAGCTCAAAACAATAGTTAGGCTGCAAGAGTTTTTTCCAATGAAGTTTGATAAAACAGGTGCAATGCAATTAAGGCAATTCATTCACACATCACCAAAGTTTTTCAACAGCAGATGCAAACATGACAATCCAAGACATTCTATGCTTACAAGCAAACAAAATGGACAAGAATTGAAAAAGGAAGATGGTAGCATCATGGCAAGTTTAGCTCTTGGTATTCCAATCAATGGATTCCAATCATAGCTCCAACAAATACATAACAGTAGACCCAACAAAAAGTGTTATTTACCAATTCAACATAGCCATCCCAAAACTACATTATAGTTTCAAGGGCTAATAAACTTGCCACAAGAAAGAACCAAAGACAGTCCAAAAAACCTTATAGTAATGACAGTTATTAATTCACATGAGCAATAATGAAAGTGGAACCAGCAGTTCAAGATATATCTTGCCATGACAGCATACAAGTTACTAAAGTCAAAAGTTGCATTCTTACATACACAAATTGCAAAAAGTCTCAAGGATTTGAAAGAGGTAGAGTATGGTCAATCTCAAAACAAACAAACAGTGAATAAAGCAACATGTTTGTACAGCATCACAAATGCCAAGTCCAAAGTGGACTGAAACCTATAGCAGTGGTATCTCAACAAGGTTGAATTCCATCCAACATGGCTTTTTAGACATAACAAAATTGTGCCACAAATCAAACAGAAATGAAATACTTAGAACAGAAACAATTATCAAGACATACTACAACAACCATACTCTTTCAAAAATGAACAAAAATTTAGCACAAGCAATATCAGTTCAAAAGCAAAGCAAAGCTCTAAATAACAACAATAAGCCAATTTCAGCAAGAGACACCAAGTTCAGGCTGTGGCAAATGCAAACAAACATGGCAGCTGGAAGTAGAATCAACTAAACAACACATCATAATTTAAATAAACATCAGGCCTGTAAGTGAGTCTCAAACACATCATGATCTTAACACTAATGGACCTCTAATCCAAACTATAATGCAAAATGACTTGTGGTTTTGAAGTTGTGGTAATGAAACTGGGCTGAGAAACCTCAAGACAGTTTGGACAGAAACCAATACATCATTCAATTATATTTCCATAAAAGCAAATGCATACACATAAAGCTTTCAAATCAAAACAAAGGCTTATGAGACTGACAAACCAACCAAAGCAGATTTCATCACAAACTCAAGCCAGCCAAGGATTCCTACTGAGTCCTAAACTCCTAGCAAGTCTATAGTAGTAGCCACATGAACTTAGCATGAACCAAAACCAAACTCATTTAACAGTCACCACTCAAAGATCAGTCATGGAAACTAACTTAAAATTGAGCAGCATCACAAATTTCCATGACAGTGATAAATGGTCCTTACAACACCAAACTCAAACACCAAACTTAAACACCAACTTGTACCACAAATCTCAAACTGAACTCTAGCAGAAGGTCTAAACAGCCAGTAGTGACTTTGGCAACCTCAATCCAAAACAAATCCTGACAACAAACAAGGACCCTAACATGAAAAGTACTGAATCCACTCTATGACAGGTTCCACCTCACACCAACTCTAAAGACAGCCCTATGCATAAACCAAAAATAGTCTATGCTCACTTGGTCCATTTAAGCACTGTCAAAGCACACCAAACTGATCTAACATAGCATGAGGTTTCAAATTGAACATTACAAGGTTTTAATCACATTCAAACATGTTTCAAGCATGAGTCATGATCCTCTAACAAGTTTAAAACAGACAAACACAATCTAACATAACAATGTCAAACTTGAAGATTAGATGAATCACATGACAATCATAAGTTCATGATGACAAGTACAAACCTATGCAAATCATTTTGAACAACCTTGGATGATACATATATGAGGAAGATTAAGGTTTAGAGGTCACTTACCTCTTGTAGACCTCCAATAGCAAGACAACAGCCAAGAAATCCAGAGATCTTTCTTTCCTTTGAATGTTGCTTCTTCTTGAAGAGTGCAAGTTTATGGACAGTTGGAGTAAATGCACTTCCAACTGTTGTTTGAGGTTTTGAACAACTAGAATATCATTAATATGAGGTAAGTGCCAAAATGATGGAAATGGATCTGTGTAGTGATTTGGTATGAAAGATGCACAAAAGTCAAACTGTGGTGTGTGAACAGTTGACTTTTTGATCCAAAGATTTTTTGGAGAAACCAATGGTGGGAACAACTTCAGAGGGTCATTTTAAGGGTGTGCATATGGTTTTTGAAGTGGTGGAATGTTTGGAACAAGATCTGGTATGAAAAGTGTAAAGTGGTGAAAATGGTGATTTTGTGAATTCCTTCACTTTCAAGCAAAGAGAGAAAGAGAGAGAGCTGTGTATCCCTTGTGTTTAGGATGGCTCTGGTGTCCTCAATGGAGTGGGAGGAGGGTTCTATTTATAGGCCATGAAGAGGTTTGGGGCAGATTTGATGTTTGGCTTTTGGAGGGAGATTTTGAGAAAATCATGTACAAGATCTTGATGCAGCTGCATACATCACTCTCTTGGCTCAATGTGAGGAGAAAATCAAGTGGAAGGAGTGACTTTAGGTGACTGAATAGAGCATAGAGTGTAGGGGGCTGCAGCTGTACCTTCTCATGAAAAGTTTCTCTTTCTTCTTTGTTTTTTTAATTATTTTATTGCAACTTGCTTGCAACTTGCTCTTTCTTCACATCCTTCACTTCTTCTGCATTTTTCTTCATTATACTCCCTAAATATCAGATACAAACATGATCCAAGGGCTGAGAATAACTCAAGTGATCAAAAGATGAGTTTGTGAAAAATTGAAAGTGTTGGACTCAAGTCTTGAAACCTCATCTTTGTTGGATTCATAACTCTCAACTCATGAAGGCTATGGAGGAGTTCTAATACATTTTGGAAAGCCCTCATGTAGCTCTACAACTTTCATGTTTTCATGAGTTTCAGATTCCCAAAGGAACTTGGCCAAAAAACCTCTCAAAGTTGCTGAAAAACATGCCTAAAAAGTTAAATAACTTAGAATTTTTCTAAGTTACTTTTCCCTCTTGTAATGAATTTGGTCATAACTCCAAATATATGCATTTTCTTCTCATGGACCACTGTGGGACTTTTGTAGGACTTGTCAAGATATTTCCAATGAGCTTTGAACCAACTCAATTGGATGTATGGTTAGGGAGTTATGGTCTGGCCCCTTTCAAAACCCTAATTCCCGATTTTTGCGATTACTCCCCAATCCTTGATCCAATGGTCATGAAACTTCATGGGTAGGTGTAATATGTCATTAGGAACATTTTTTATTCCCACCTTGAGGTCAAATTCCTTATGGTTGAAGAGTTAACTTTTCGGTCGACGAAACGATCGATCGATGACGATCGGATCGACTATTGTTGTTCTGGGTCTTCCGAGACTTTGAAACTTCTTGAGGGGACTTTAATAAGCCATATGAACTTCATGTACCATAATTCCATCATTGGAACACCTTTAAAATCAAAAGTCAAACCACAGTTGACTTTTCTTGATCAAAAACCCTAATCGGGGATCCTGAGCTGCACTGTTCCTGATTTTTGTGTGACAACCTCAAATTGGACTCATGTTTGACCCAATGGAGTATTATTGATGGTGTAAAGACATTCTTCGTGGACAATCAATCCAAGGCATTGACTGATGAAACCGCTGAAACCTCGATTTCCGACTGTACGAAACCCTGGTTCACCTGTAACTTAACAAAGAAAAACTTGAAGTGGGTTAAAGTTAAATAATCAAATGAATATGATCCTACAATGGTGATGAAGATCTAAGGGTTAAAAATTTAGGGTGCAACAACCCTTTTTGCCTAAGCATTGTGCAGATGAACTGAGTGACCATTCCAATTCCATAATGACCTCTGAGGTACTCAATAAACTTCTACCTCATGATCACACCAATGATGAATCTTCATGGAATTTTTTGGCAACCCTTTGATGGTTCTTTGACAATTTTATTGCAAACCTCTCCTCTCTAGGAGCTCAGATATCTTAATGATGATGACACACACACAATAACCTCTACCAATGCCTCTGCTTGAGCTTGTGGTCAATAAAGCTCTGCTCTTGGGTAGGACACATACAAACACTTGAACCCCTGTAAGAACTATGCTATGCAAATGCAAGATGATAAAATGCAATGAAACATAAGCCAAAGATTAAGAAAAGAGGTTGGTCAAATTTTGGGGTACAACACCCAGCAGAGTCGCCAGCTGTCGCATCTCGAAAATTCATTTGAAAACGTGACCCTCGCGCGAAAGGCGCGAAAATGCGGTTCAATAGAGTTGCCACCGAACTTTATTATCCCGAATAAACGGGAGAAGAAAATATCGAGAAAAACTCTTAAAAAGGGAAAGGAACACGACCTTCACAACCAGATGTTCCTGTGTTCGGGAGTCGGTTACACAAGGGGAAGGTATTAGCACCCCTCACGTCCGTTGTACTCAATGGGAACCTCTTAATTTGAGTTATGATGAAAGTTAGCTAAGCTTAGTTCTTCTCTTCTCAATACTAAATGCTAGACGATACTATAAATAGATAAAGACGCTAAGGGGAAAGTGGATGGTTAGAGGATAGGGTGCTCGCCAAGGATTGGGGCCCTTGTGCCTACGTATGCTCATTCAGACGAGAATGAGAAATCAGAGATCTCGTAGTTCGAATACGGGAAAGGATGAGGGAATAGGGGATGGATGGAATTGTGGAGAAAGGTAGAAGTGTGCTCGCCAAGATCATCGCAATCTTGTGCCTACGTATCTTACATTTGGACGAGAATGAAGAATCAGAGCAGTCGTAGCTCGTTGTAACGACCATGAAAGGATACGGGGAATGGAAGGGAGGTAGAAGGTAGCTCGCCAAGATCATCGCAATCTTGTACCTACGTATCTTACATTCAGACGAGAATGAAGAATCAGAGCAGTCGTAGTTTGTGGTAACGACCACGAAAGGAAAACGGGATTGAATTGGTTTGAAGTGGGTACGGATGACGATTACTTGAAGCTTAAGAAAGACTTCTCAGGACCAAATAATCGGGAGAGTGAACCAAAGACTTAGAGCTCTCTCTTTTTCATCTTGAAGATAGGGTTGTACTCGAAAAGGTGAGTTTGAACTGATGACGATTACTTGAAGCTTAAGAAAGACTTCTCGGACCCAAGTAATCGGGAAAGCGAACCAAAGACTTGAAACACTCTCTTTTTCATCACAAAATAAATTGTGTTTGAATGGTGTTTGGAATGATGAGTAGTTGAACGATGGTTGAACGTTGTCGGGTTGTTAATGTTGTTTAAAGGCGTCAATTATTCACACACGAATAAGATAACTCGCATCCAAACAACCTAAAGTAAGATCAAAGACTTGAACCCACTCTTTACACCTTGAAAAGAATTAAGTAGTTGTTAATTAATTAATAGTTTGTTACGAAAATCTGCTTGACGTTGGATCAAGGGTTTGACTTATTATCGCGTGCAAAAACGTGTAGTGGAAATGGTTTGAGAAACGGAACCGACTTGACTTACGCATTAAGGGTCATGTTGTGAGAAACGATACTAGTCCCTTAGGGTGCCCCCAATATCAAAACCACGATGAAGTGTGTGCAATAGGTTCATGGCTAATGCGTATGAGCACTCGACTTACGAGGTTCTTTGAAAGTGGCTCGATGACAAATCAAAAATTAGTTTGAAAATAGTTTGATCCGCTCTAGTCCCTATGGGTGCTCCTATGAGATAAACCGATAATCAAAGAAATGCGAAACATACATCGGAATGGGAGAGGGGTACATGTAAGTTACACGGGATTGCACGAAATAAAGGGGTTTCATTGTCAGGTAGTCCAAGAGAAAGCCGTGTGTGTGCAATGTGTCCTAAACTATGCCTTGAGCAAAGTCGGGCACAAACTCGATATTAGGATTCCTGCAAATGACCAATGATCCAACAATCCACCAATTTGGCTTTTAGTATTTCAATAGTTTATTATGTGTTTTCGATTATGGATGAATGAGAGTGAATAATATGATATGACAATATGAATAATAATATAACAATATGATATCCACAATAATATTTGACGGAATTATAAAGCAATTAATATTTGACGGAAATTAAAGTTAGTGGTTAGTTTGGTTAGGAATTAAATCGGGAGAGATGTAACGCTAAACCATCGTAGCTCGACTTATAATGGAAATCGGTATATAGGAGGTCACATGAGTTGATTTTCGTGCTAAGAAATAAGATGGAAAAATGATATTGAGAATCATTCACCAATTTAATCGTGTCGCACGGACGAAAAAAGGTGGACCTCGTCTTAATCGCAAACAAAATGTCGATTAACCATAATCCCAAAGTAAAGAAAATGACCCAAATGGTCATTCTCCATAGATTTGAAATCGAGAAGGTTATCGACTTCGATACACGACGCTTACGAATCGGAAGACATCATCGATCGGAAAAGTGAAAAAAATGGAAATGAAGCGGAAGATGAAATGAAAATAAGATAGTCTTGAATAAATTATCATCTATCAATAATTTGACCGATAATAACTATTAAAAATTTGTCATTAACCAAAAATGAGTAAGAATTGAATAAAAATCGATAAAAATCGAAAATGAGAAGTTAAAAAGAAGTTGGTCTCGGGTTTGTTATTTTTCATCAATAATTTGACAGAAAAACAACTTTGAGATCTCGTCATCGACCGAAAATGAGGAAAATAAATAAAACGAATAAAAATCGATAAAATGGATAAAAAACGAAAGTGAATAAGAAATGAATAGAGAAAGAAGGAGGTCTCAGATCCAACGTTATTTATCAATAGTTTGACCAATAACGGTTTACGGAGGTCTCGTCATCGATCAAAAACGGAAAAATACGAAAATAAACTCAACGACAAATAAGAATGCCAAAAATCTAACTTTTAGGAAAGTATGTTCAAAATCCTAAAAAAAACTAATCTCAAAAATATCTTAACAAACTAAAAATAGTCAAAAACATTTTTTAAAACAAAAAATTATCAATTGACTAGTTTAGAAAAAATAGTTATATAAAATTCTAAAAAATAAATTAGAAAAAATAAAAAAAAGGTTAAACCAGGAATTTGGTGGGGGTGTGAGTTGGAAGAGAGAATCACTTGGGCTTTGTAAGCCCATCATCTCCAAAAGGGGTCAAGCGGATCAATCTTAGGTTCAGACTAAACAAATTAAAATGGGAAATCCCTCACACAAACCCTACAGTGAAACTAAATAGATGACGTCGAAACATCCCAAAATTTTCGACCCACCTCCTCTATTCGCTCAGTCTCACACACTTGCGAGTTGCTTGATTCAATGATTCTCTGTTTCAATTTTGTTCATCTCTTCCTTTTCATCTTCTATTCCTTCTATTTTTTGGTTCCATTTCTGTTGAATTTTTAGGTGTTTATGGGTTAATGGGTTTCGAGCTGTTTATTAATGGAGGTCGGAAGTTTTGTTTGAAGAGTGAAGAGTTTGAAAGTTATTAGAAGGAGATGCGAGTTTGGGATATGAAGGGGATTGGAACGGGTTTTGAGGCGCCGCGGTTTGGTTGTGTTTGAGTGAAGTTCTTTTAGAAGATTGGAAGTGGGTTTTGAAGTTATGGGGTTGAAGTTTGATACGGGTTGTTGAATTTGAGGAAGAAGAGGAAGGTTAAGTTATGGATTGAAGGTTTTGATTTAGGTCTGGAGTTGGAGTGGATGTTGTTGGAAAGAATGAGTTTTTATGAGTGAAGAAATCAAGGGAAGAGCCAAATTTGCGTATTTTTTTCTTGAAGACGAAGATGATGAAGGCCCCTCTGTAATACGAACGTCCTTTGCGTTTTTATGATCGAATTTTGAATCCCCTCTCAGGTACATAACGCGTTCACGTCCTGTACCTGCCGTGAGTTTCTCGCGAGTTGTTTCAAATTTTTTTGTCGCTTTGTAGGCTTGCAAGTTATGGCCTTGGCTCTATCTCTGTCTTGTATAACCAGGTGCATAACTCATATGTTGTTGTTTACAGGTCGTACGCCATAGTACAAAAAATGCCGAAACTGTTTTGTGAGGAGTGCGCTGTTGGCGTTGTACAATTTGTTTATGCTGGATGGAAAATTTATGGCGTTTTGTATTATGCTGCGGCTTCGTGAATTTGCCATTGCATTGCTGGTCCGTACCGTGTACAAGTCGTGGCCGCTGGTGTATGAAATTGGTGTCCTGTTGCAGTCTGTTGCATAGTCATTGCTGGGCCTCACGCAACATGTTCCTCATGGTGGGTTCTGGTTTGGGGAGCAATACTGATACGCATGGGGTGCAAAACGCGTGTGCAAAAAAAAAAAACAGCTTTTCTTTGTATGATAGGCCTTTGTTATCAAGACCAGCTTGTATCAAGACCTTGGCTGATACACATATTCTAATCATCACTTCTCCAAGTCTAAATTAAAATAGGCTGCTTATTATATGGATTTTTAAGTTATAAATGGGCTTTACTCCTCTTGTGGCTTGAAAAATCAGCGCCCAATTTACATTCCTTGTGGTAGCCAAAACGACCATATGCTTGTCTCACACACATAACGTAAAAGAAAATATTGTTCTTATTTCTCAATTCACTTTTTTTAAAATCAAATAAAACTTGTAGCCATCTTGTAACAATATTTTGTCTTTGTGAATTGTTTTGAATTCAAGTAATGAGACCCCACAACAAAAGTCTTGATTCATATGAATGATCTTTTAGTTTTCTTAACTTGACTTGGAGTTGTATCTTTAAAAGAATCCATTATGACTTGTAAGACATGCTTTGAAATTTTATCCGTAATAAAACTTCAAAATGAGCTCAGGAAAAATTCCTTTTAGAAATGAACAACCGTATGGATAAAACACTCTCGATAGTGAGTTTTTTCCAGAACTTATTTTCAAACATGACTTTGAAAGTGAATTAATCATGATTTGTATAAGCTTTAAACTTGGCCTTGAATTTACCATATCTTGATTACACCTAATTTAGCCAATTAAACATGATCTTGAAATATCTCAAGGATTCAAATTATGCCTCTATCGCACATTGATTATGACACGAACTCCTTGAAACTTCACTTGTATATGCTCTCAAAAAGGACTAGTCTCATAGATTGGGAAATTAATCTTGTCTTGACTACTTGATCACGAAAAAATGAATGCAACTCCTTACTTTGATTTTACTCGAAATCAACATTACTTGCAATGACCTCTAAAGAGTACAAATCCAATCTCCGTAACCCAAATGGTAGAAGATTATAACCAAAAGCCATATTATTATCTAGAAAAAAAATTCATGAAACAACACTATGCTTAGCATAAGAAAATATAGGAGACTATAAGCCTTGATTAACTGTCCAAGACCCCCAACCGAGGAATGCATTGGGTCACAGTAATCTTCAGCCACACAATTTGATTTATTCCCAACTGAGTTGACTTGCCACAAGACCCCTAATTGAAAATTCAAGCGCACGATACCTGCCCCGACACTCCCAAATGAAACTCAGTTTAATTCTCTTCGACTTTGCGATACTTCGAAATTCGAAAAGTAGAAACAATACACTCTTTGAGTCTCCTTTGAATAATAGTTAGTGGACTGATCCACAACATGAAAATCATAAAGGGTAGGACAAATTTGGGGTATGACAGAGAGGTAGCCTATCATGTTACTTTGCCGCCATCGCTTGCTAATCTCCATGACGTGTTCCATGTATCTCAGTTGAGGAAATACATTGCGGATTCGTCTCATGTAGTCCAAGTAGATGACGTGCAGGTAAGAGATAACCTGACTATGGAGACATCACCTATGCGGATAGAGGATCAAGAGTTGAAGCAACTTCGTGGTATAGAGATTTATTTGGTGAAGGTCGCTTGGGGAGGACCAGCTGGTGGAAACGTGACTTGGGAGCTTGAGATTCAGATGAGGGAGTCCTATCCCGAGTTATTCCTTTAAGGTAATTTTCGAGGGCGAAAATCTTTTAAGTGGGGGAAAGTTGTAACACCCCAATTTTTAGTAATTATTTATTAAATTAAATTAATTGATCTACTTAATATATTTGAATTAATTAATTTATTGAATTTATATGAAGTATTTGATTTATATAAATTAATTGATTTATTTAATTTATATGAGTTAATTGATTTAATTGATATATGTGATTTATTGAATTAAATTAATTTATGTGGTTTATTTTATTGGTATAATAAAATGTAGAATTGTTAGAATTAATAATTGGGCTTAGTGGAGGGTGTGAATAGAAATTATGATGGTGAGTTAGTAAATCCAATAGAATTATAAGGGTAATTGTGAGATTTATAAAAGAGGAGAAAGAGATAGAATTAGGGTTTTAGAGAAGAGAAGAGAAGTTAGTAAGAGAAGGAAAAAGGGGGAAAAAGAGAATAGAGAAAACATATAAGAGAAAAAGGCAAGAGGAAAGAAGAGTAGAAGGGAGAAACTCAAAATTCAATCATTCAAGGAATCAAGGATTCTTCCCAAAGAAAAACCTAAGTTAAGGGTGAGTTTTCATATGATTATTGTGATTGTATGATAGTGTATGATGGGTAGGATCATATTTAGGATAAAAATCTCTAATTTCCAAGGTTTTAAAATTTATGATTACATGATATATGATTATAGGATCCTTAAATATGTGTTGTGGGCTGTTATAATTGTCATATTATGGTAGGATTTCGAATTCTGAAACTGGGGCTTTTTACGGAATTGAAATCGGAGGTCCGGAAGGCCTCCAATGGTAGAAAACGCAGAAAATTCTGCATTCTGCGCTGTTTGCATCGACTCATACGTCGCAGTGGTCGACGTGTACTGATTGCGTTTCGGCTTCTCATGCATCGACCAGCGGTCGACTCAAGACTACGTATTGGTAAAATTTCTGTTCCGACGATTTTGGCCATAACTTCTGATTCGTAAGTCGGTTTTAGTTCCCGTTTAAAGCGTTGGAAAGCTAATGAATAGATCTAGAACATAGTATAGATAATATAATTAGTTACCAAATATTTTTATATCTAATATGTTTGGGATGTCAGTTATGTATATGTTCTATTATCGAATTGTTGCACTGTTGTTGCCGGTTGTGAAATTATTTATGGATAATTTATTGAATACTATATGTATGATTGTATAAGTATATTTTGGTGTGTGAAAATATGAAATTCATGATAGTTATTGCTTTTTGTAATGATAATACCGTTGTGATTGTATTGTAAAATGCGTTGTATACCATTGAAAATGAATTGTGTGAGAATGATTGATAAAAATGTGCAAGTATGTGTGATTGTGTGATAATTCAAGTGTGATTGAATATAATTTATTCTTGTGCATTACTTGATAAATATAGTGATGATGTTGAAAGTATAAATACTTTGATTATTATGAAATGTGTTGTGAGTGCAATCATGTTATAATTCTTGTGTGTTGAATTATTTGAGAATGCATGGGATTTAGATGCGAGAACGGTCTTAAGTGTATATGGTTGTTGATTGCATACACATCATTTGTTGTCAAGAGGCAATGCTTGCTAGTTTCGTGGAGACTAGTGACTTGTCCCAAACTAGAGTGGGGTTTGAAAGCCTAGGGGACGGACTTTTGTTTGTTATTGGTTTAGGAGACGGACCCGGTTTAAATGTAAAAACTGAAAAATAATAACAAGTGTTGGTACCACATGGCATGAGTTGCATTGAGTCTTGCATTGAGTTTTGCATTGAGTCTCATTATGTATATATTTGTGCTATGAGATTGTGTGTATCTATGTGAATTGTTGAAATTGGTGAAATTGTGGATTGGGTGTATATACTTATGAATGGTATGGTTACTTGAGTGATATTTTGTTGACAAAACTTTTGAAGTGTGAGAATAATTGTGATTATACTTGTTTGCGTTAAATTATATATTATCTTATAATTTTGATAATTATGTGAATTCTCACCCTTCTGTTGGAATGATGTTTTATACGACATCGCTCAGGTACCAAGGAATAGAGTTGCTTCTAGCGCGAGGTAGCTATTGGAGTAGCTTGCTTAGTGTATTTATTTATGTTGGGTCGAGTCGTGCTCTGATCATGTAACACTGGGATCGTTTCGATTTATGTTTGAGAGATACATTATATACTCTTCTATATGTCATTATGTTTATTTGAATTATGTGGAATATTGGCTTTTATGCCTAAGTATTGATTATGAATGAGATGAATATGAGACTTTCATTATGTCAATTATGATTAAATTAAATCCGCTGCCATATGCTAATGTGAAAGTGTACGAAAAGCATGAATTTATTTTAAGTGCTATTGAGCATGACAGGTGGTTGTGTGATGTTTTGAAATTATATGTGACACCCTTTTGTGAGATGCATAATAATTACTCTGATTATATATATATATATATATATATATATATATATATATATATATATATATATATATATATATATATATATATATATATATATATATATATATATATATATATATATATATATATATATATATATATATATATATATATATATATATATATATATATATATATATATATATATATATATATATATATATATATATATATATATATATATATATATATATATATATATATATATATATATATATATATATATATATATATATATATATATATATATATATATATATATATATATATATATATATATATATATATATATATATATATATTCCGCGGGGATTAGAAGGGTGTTACAATGTGCGGTAGTAACCTTCCCCTTGCTCAATGCCTCTATTTGCGACTCTTCACAGTTTTACTATTATCTTGGCACACTCTTCTCCCCCTTTGGCAACATAAAAAGAAAGAGAGATTGGTTAAGAAAGAAACTCAAATAAAAAAAATACAACAGACACATACAACATGAACAATTATCCACACATGATAACGTCAATGATCAAGAGACGAATAGATAAAAAAACCATATAACAATAAAACACAGAACAATTATTGCTAAGGAAGGTCATAAAACATTCAAAAATGCCAGAGATTGTCACAATTGGAAATTATTCAATACAATGCAAAATAACAAGACAACATGAAAAATGAAATGCAAGTATGCTAAATGCAAAGGCTTTAATATCTCCGCGCCTTGAAGTGTTGGCCTCTTCCACGATACAGATCTGCCATGTCGGTAAATTGTAAAACAACACTGTTCAAAGTATTAAGGCTGTTGGAGATGACCCGATGGTTACTTTCAGATGATTCAACCAGAGCATCCAACCGTTCATTGACATTCGAGGAGAAAGTGTTGAAACTTTCAGTTTGTGTCTCGAATTGACTTTGAAGTTGGGCAAGATGCTCATCCTGAGCAGTCATGAAGGCACGTTGCTCTAATTGCATGTCCTTCATCATGTCGATAAGTTCTGAAGAATGTTTTTGCGGAGGGTTTGTGAAGTGTGGTTGCGCTCCATGTCCCCACTGAGGAGGTTCCTCAGTACCCCAATTTTGAGATTTCTCATGGCCCCACTGCGAGTTGTCTTGATACTCCAAGTATTGTGGGGGCTGGTAATATTCACGCAACGTTGTCCACCCTGTATGTTGCCATTGGCCCCATCCTTGATCATTACTAGAATCTGTAGAGAGATTAAGATCTTTACCCTTTTTGTAGAGTCTATTTAGGTTTTGAGGAGAGGAAGTGATAGAGTGTAGGTGTAATGTAGTGTCAAGTTACAATGCAAAAAGTAATGATAGACAATTAATGAGTCATCAAAAATTGAAATAATGGGGATTTTGAACGGTTTTAAAAAAAATTGACAGTTTTCGTGCGATGCGTCGACCGCTCCTTTGTATGCGTCAGCGCATACTGTGTTAAAATTGCCATGTTCAAAAAATCAACAGGTATGCGTCGACAGGTAGGTCGACCTGAGCATACCCGAACAAAATTTCAATTTTTGGGACATTTTTGTGAGTCGACCGCCCCCTGTTTGGATCGACTCATGTAGACAAAACATGCATATTTTCACATTTATGAACATATAAGCAACAAAGATGTATAGATAACCATCTACAACAAACTTCAAGCATTCAAATAGACAAGATACATATATTATGACATATATGACACATATAACACACAATTGCAGGCATGTTGTGTGAACATAAAAATCGAGAAAAAGAGAGTTAAGGAAAGATATCACCTTTATGCCGAGAGTAACTTGATGAATATACACTTATACTTACAACATCTTCAATTGGTTAGATATCCGATGACCAAAATAGGTATAAACATAGATGAATAAAATATGTGTAAGAAGTATTACTAAACACGATCCGAAATGTCGAGAATACCAAGTTCTCGTCGAATATGAAAGAAAGGTTCAGTAGCAAGCAGTTTTGTGAATATATCCACTAGTTGATTTGTAGTGTCAACGTGTTCAAAAACAACATCGCCTTTCTCCACATGATCCCTAAGAAAATGGTGTCGAATTTCGATATGTTTAGTGCGTGAATGCAACATGGGATTCTTGGTAAGATTAATTGCACTAGTATTGTCACAAAAGATCGGAATACGCTCAAGTTTAAGGTTAAAATCTAACAATTGTTGCTTAAGCCATAAGAATTGAGCGCAACAACTGCCGGCGACAACGTATTTCACTTCGGCGGTTGACAAGGCAACATAAACCTGTTTCTTACTATGCCAACTAACCAAAGAGTTTGAAAATAGGTGACACGTACCACTAGTACTTTTCCTATCCGATTTGCACCCGGCAAAATCGAAATCGGAGAATCCAACCAAGGAACAATCATTTCCTTTGGAATACCATAGCCCATACTTTAGAGTACCCAAAAGGTATCGAAGTATGCGCTTAACAACTTTTAAATGGGATTCCTTAGGAGAAGATTGATATCTAGCACACATGCAAACACTAAACATAATATCGGGTCTAGAGGCTGTAAGATAAAGAAGTGAGCTGATCATATCTCAATATCTTTTTACCTCTACGTCCTTACCATTTTCATCTTTATTCAAATTTGCACATGTCAGTATCGGTGTGTCAATGGCTTTGGAATTTGCCATGTCAAACCTCTTGAGAAGCTCCAGACAATACTTCGTTTGACTTACAAATGTTCCTTCTTCAAGCTGTTTGATTTGTAATCCAAGAAAGTATGTGAGCTCACTCATCATACTTATCTCGAATTCACCCTGCATTAGGTTAGAAAACTCTCTTACGAGATTCATGTTAGTTGATCCGAATATAATGTCATCAACATAAATTTGTACCAAGATTAATTGTTTTCCTTTACGCTTAATGAAGAGGGTTGTGTCGACCTTGCCTCTTGAATACCCTTGATCAAGTAGAGACTTGCTTAGGCGCTCATACCAAGCCCTAGGGGCTTGCTTGAGTCCATACAAGGCACGTTTTAACTTGTATACATGATCGGGATATTCATGAGACTCAAAACCCGGAGGTTGTGCAACATAAACTTCTTTATTAATATAACCGTTAAGGAATGCACTTTTTACATCCATTTGGAATAGCTTAAAAGTTTTCGCACAAACGAAGGCAAGTAAAAGGCGTATAGCCTCGAGTTGAGCAACCAACGCATAAGTCTCCTCATAGTCGATGCCTTCCTCTTGGTTATACCCTTGCACGACTAAACGCGCCTTATTGTGGGTTATTACCCCGTTTTTATCCAACTTGTTCCTAAACACCCATCGGGTGCTAATTACTCGATGACCTCGTGGAGGAGGGACAAGGTCTCAAACCTTATTTCTCTTGAACTGATTAACTTCCTCTTGCATAGATAAAAATTAGTGCTCATCGAGTAAGGCTTCTTTAGGGTTTTTAGGTTCCATTTGTGAAACGAAAGCGAAGTGATAACAGAAATTACTTATCTTAGACAGAGTCATAACTCCCTTTGATATATCACCGAGGATATTGTCGATTGGATGGTCTTTGGAAGATTTCCAAGCTGGAGGGAGATCATCTTTTGTAGATGGATGAACTTCCTCGATTTCCTCATGGCGGTCATCTATCTCCTCCTCAACTTTGGCTTGGTCGGGTTGATCAATTCTCGGCTCGACACCTTTGAGTATGTCTTCCATAGATGTACCTACACCATGAACAACACTGCCTTTTCCGACATCTCTCGAATAAGAGTCATCAAATGTTACGTGTACAGACTCTTCAATGGTAAGTAATCTCTTGTTATAAATTCTATAAGCTTTACTTGACTGAGAGTATCTGAGGAAGATACCTTCGTCGGCCTTGTAATCAAATTTACCTATGTTTTCCTTTCCATTATTCAACACAAAACACTTGCAACCGAAGACATGTAGGTGAGATACATTTGGATTGCACCCTTTTAAAAGTTCATACGGTGTTTTGTTTAGAATGGGGCGGATGAGCACCCTATTTAAAACATAACATGCCGTACTTATGGCGTCGGCCCAAAAATATTTAGGTAATGCACTTTCATTGATCATTGTTCTTCTCAACTCTTCTAAAATACGATTTTTGCGCTCCACAACCCCATTTTGTTGAGGGGTACGTGGAGCGAAGAAGTTGTGATCAATTCTATGTTTACCGCAATATTCTCCAAACAAATGGTTTTAAACACACCTCCATGGTCACTCCTAATTGAGACAATGTTTGTGTTTAATTTATTTTGGGAAATCTTAGCAAATCTTTCAAAGGCGGCGAATGTATCGCTCTTGCTAGCCAAGAATATAGTCCAACAGAATCTAGAAAAATCATCAACTATCACGAAACCGTAATAATTGCCACCTAGGCTTTTAATTCTAGATGGCCCAAATAAGTCCATATGGAGAAGCTCGAGAGGTCTCGTAGTTGAAACAATATTTTTAGATTTAAAAGAGATCTTCGTTTACTTTCCCATTTGACAAGCATTACAAAGGTGATCCTTGGTAAACATTATTTTAGGCAAACCTAAGACTAGATCTTTTGAGACTACTTTGTTAAGCAAGTCAAAGTTGACATGTGTTAAGCGTCTATGCCATAACCATGAGTCTTCACTCATTGTCATGAGACATTTATCACTTGTCAACGATACTTCATGCTAGTCTAGCATATAGACATTGTTTACTCTCAAGCCATTAAACACACTCTTCATTTCATCATTATGCACAATTTTGCAACACTCTTTTGAAAATTATACATTGTATCCTTTGTCGCATAATTGGCTAATGCTAATGAGATTATGTTTAAGACCCTCGATAAGCAATACATCAGATATGATAGTGGAAGAAGGGTTACCTACACTACCTTTTCCAAGTATTGAACCGCGATTGTTATCTCCATAGGTTACATACCCCTTCTTCTTTTCCACGAAGTCGATGAAGAGAGATATGTCTCCTGTCATGTGTCTTAAGCAGCCACTATCGAGAACCCATCTTCTCTCGGTGGTCTCAAGATGTTGTACCTGTTTTTTCTTGTTCTTTTGGTGAGCGGAAATACACAAATTTACGGATTCATCTTCATCACTTGAGCTTTCATCCTCGGAGGAATCACTATTGCTTTCCCAAGCTATATATGCTCTCCTCGGCTTTGATTGCTTCTTATGTGATCTATTTGATTCCTTTTCTTTGCCCTTTTTGTTCAAGGGACAATCTGGTTTATAATGTCCAGTCTTTCCGCAAGTTTAACATGACCCTCTTGTTTTGTTCCCCTTGGTGTCATCATTTCTAGAGTACCTAGATTGTTTCCGGAAGTTGACAAGATTCTTCTTGGAGTGTTGGATGTCGTTCTTTCTAACATAGCAGTTATAACGCTTTACAAACAACCCCATGTCCTCACTCTTGTCATCTTCTTCTCCGTCACTCGACGTGCAATCACTATGCTCCTTAGATTGAGACTTTGAGGAAGAAGTCTTAAGAGCAATATACTTCTTTTCAGTATTCTTCGTTTTGTCCTTCTTTTCTTTCTTTTCATGTTGCTCTAGGCTTAGGAGCACTTGTCCATGCTCTTGCAGCTTTCCAAACAATGTTGTTAAATCCAAAATTGTGAGGTCGTTAGCTTCTTTGATGGCGGTTGCCTTCGGCTGCCATTCCCTGTTAAGACATCTCAATATTTTGTTAGTAGCAACATCATTGGCCACTGGCCTACCTAGTGAATGCAATCTATTGATAAGATGAGTGAATCTCTTTTGCGTGTCCGCAATGGTTTCCCTTGCTCCATGTAAAAGAGATCGAACTCTTGCGTTAGCGTGTTGATTCTCGCTAGCTTAACATCATTGGTTCCTTCATGGGAAACTTGCAATGAGTCCCACATAGCTTTTGCTGTTAAACAATGAGAAACCCTATAATATTCATCAACTCCTAATGAGGAGATCAAAATATTTTTGGCTTTCCAATCGTAATTATATTTATTTTCATCATCATCAGTCCATTGTGCTTCAGGCTTAGGCACAACCACATTATTCGCATCGGTCATAGTTATTTCTATGGGACCGTTGAGAATAACATTCCACACTTTTCTATAGATGGAATTGATGTGCACCCGCATACAGTCTTTCCAGTAACTGTAATTTTCTCCATTAAAAACGGGAGCTCTATTATAGGCCCCTTTAGGTTCGTTAGCCATTTTCTACAAAGTTATACTTGAAGCACGAAGTGAACCGGTGATCCTGATACCACTTGTTAGACGATGGAATGGATCTAGAAGGGGGGGGGGGGGGATTGAATAAATCCCTAATTAAAAATCAGTCGGCGCTACCAATAAAATTGGTTTTAAAAATTTGTTTAAAATGCGGAAGCAGCCGTGGAAAAATTACCGTCTATAACGAACCGTTACTAGAGGACCGAATATGCGTCTAGCCTATGGATATTGATAATGAGCAAAGAGAATCACCACGCTAGTCACACCATCAATTGATTTATATCACTACTTGGTATGACTAGTTCCAATGCCTTAAAATGCCACAAAATAATTGGACAACACAATAGAATTTTGGTTTGGACAATTTATCGAACACTTGGCGTGCGGAGCACTCCAAGTGATTTTGGCTTTGAGTAAGTAGCACTAGTTTCCTTGTACAATAAAATATTGTACTATAGTCAAAATTACTTCAACACTTACTCAAAACAGTCCTTAATTCGATATTATTGTTTGAATGAAATTCACGTAAATATTAAGCAAAATGAAAATGCAAAAAGTAAAAGGCACAAAGATTTGTTGAGGCCGTTCCCCCGCCGTCCTCGCTTCGGGGTACGTCTGCCCTTAATTCTAACAATAGAATTGAGCTCGTATAATATAAATGTAACCTTAGTTGAATCGTTTATACAAGAATAGACAAGTAAATGCACAAACAAACTCCCTTGTTATTGAAGATGCTTTCTCTTCTTGTCCCTTGATTCGAGTCGAATCAAGTCCTTTGATTGCTTGTGAATGAACCTCCGATTATAGCTCCTTGGTTGAACAACCTTGCATTTTCAAACCCCAGCCCAGCTAATATCAAACACTTGCCAATCGAATCCAAACCTCTCCTTCACAATTTACCGATTCCCGCTACTAGATCGACGAAACCAACCGCTCCTCGATCACCTTCGCTCAGCTGAATATATGTTGAGAAGATTCGTACCAAAAACCCCCAAATTCAACGAATCTTGGAGGACAAAACCTTCAAGGTTTTATTCAAGAAAAACCTGCCAAAATCTCAACCCGAACCGGATTCCCAATCAACGGCTTCGGATGTTATCACTTCAAACAGTCCATAATGCACAATAAAGATTATTGTGTGTGATTGTTGTGGTATGAAATGTAGAAGATGAAGATGATGAGAACTAATGACACCTCTTTCACTTTTCTTGTTTTACAATTGATTCAATTGTTGTTGATGAAAATGAGAAACTTTCTATTTATAGTATGCCAAAAGAATAACAGACAAAACCACTTTTTTAAATAAGTGGAAAGACCAGAATTATGCAGAAAAATAGAAAACGGTCGACCATACAAAAAGGAGTGGTCGACCGGAACTCCCTAGACAGAACATATTAGGCAAAGTAACAGGCTATGCATCGACCAAAGCAAGACCATGCATCGATGAAAAGTCTGTATTTTTAGACAAACAGAAATAACAATAGTATGCATCGACCGGAGGCCGACGTGCACCAACCCGTGGAAAACATACTTTGTAGACACCTTCTATGAGTCGACCGGAGCAAAGTGAGTGGTCGACTTAAAGACCTGTATTTTGCAAAAATGCCTATTTTTATGTTTTTGACACTTCTAGATGCAACATATAATCCCCTAATGATGTTTGACTCGAATAACGCTATTTGATAACACAACATGCAAGCAAATGAGACGTAAGAGATAAGGTACGCTTATGCCTTGTGGTGATAATGCCAAGTACCGATTCTTCCATGTGGTTGCGTTTTGACATCATCGAAACACACATGTATAGTATATGAGGCTTTGCCCTCACACGTGGAGTGTAGTACTGGATAGTGTGTATGGAATTTTGGCAATGTTAATGTGTATCATGAAGGCTGGGAAACATGGCTTGGCAAGTAGTGAGTTTGTTGGCGTGATAACTTGAAGGCCGTGGTTGGTAATTGCAGTATAGAGTTGTGTATGCGTGGATGAAACTTGTACCTGGCTTGAGGTTGTGTATTTGTGACTTATGACTTGCTGTGTGGAGTACGGTATCATGGTGTGTAACACCTCAAATTTATTGGAATATTTATTTAATTTATTTAAATAGGAATATTCGTATTTTTGGTGATTTGCGGTGGTTGGTATGAAGTATTGAGAATTATAGATTTTGGGTTATTTATTTAAATAATAGGCTATAATATGAATATATTGGTATTATTATTAATTTAAATAAATATAAGTGAATTAAAGGCAAAATGGACATTTGAGGAGGAGTTAGTGAGGGTGAAATTGGAAAGCCCATTTTAAGGCCCAAAGTTAGATTCAACAAAAAGGAATTTTGAGGGAATTAGGATTCATTCTTCGCGAGGTTTCCAAGAATCAAAGAAGAAAGATTTAGAGTCGGAAAATTAAGGTATGGGGAGTATTACCTTCATTATTTTCAATATATGATTCAATGTATTTAAAGCTGATTTAAGGGTTTAAGAGGTTTTTGAGTTGAGGAAATTAGGCCTTCGTGGCCAAATCTGTTTTTGAGGTTGTTTAAGTATGGGGAGTATTACCTTTATTGTTTTCAATATATGATTCAATGTATTTAAAGCTGATTTAAGGGTTTAGGAGGTTTTTGAGTTGAGGAAATTAGGCCTTCGTGGCCAAATCTGTTTTTGAGGTTGTTTAAGTATGGGGAGTATTGCCTTCATTGTTTTCAATATGTGATTCAATGTGTTTAAAGCCGATTTAAGGGTTTAGAGATTTTGAGTATTGAACTGTTGTTACCTTTCTGGTGAGTTTAATGAGTTTGAGGGATTTGAACTGATGGTCTGATAGGTTTGAGGCTGATTTGGAGTAAGGGAAATTAGGCCTTCGTGGCCAAAATCTGTTGTTGAGGTTTTAACCGTATATGGTAATTGATTATGAGAACTCTAATGACTGTGGGGTATTTGTAAGAAATTATGGGAATTAGTGGCGTAAATAGGATACGGGATTGGCCTAATAAGTCGTAGATTTTGTGCCTTTATCTCTGTAATACCTTAGGAATGATTTAGGGATGTTTTTGGAGCATTGGGGAAGGAAATCATAGGGACTTTTGGGTTGGTTTTGGTGCTGGTTGTCGCTACTGTGAAAAACGAGGCCGGCAAGACAGAAGAGTTGCCACCTTTCGTTATTTATCCCTCAGAACGGGAAAGGAAACGATCGGAAAAACCCGACGCAAAGGTATAAGACAAGGTCATCGCAACCATTGTCTGGATTCAGGAGTCGGTTACGCAAGGGGAAGGTATTAGCACCCCTCACGTCCATCTTACTCGATGGGATCCATGCTTGTTGTGTTTATCTGGCGGGTTTGTTAAATCTATCTACGCTAAAGGTATGGTCTGAAAAGAAAAGAAAATGACTCGGCAAAATGTCGCACTTTATGCCTACGTATTCCCGTCTGGAACGAGAAATCAGAGTCAATGTAGTTCGCCTAACTACGGGGAAAGGTTGCTCTCCGAGATATCGCATCTCGTGCCTACGTACTTTCACACAGCGTGAAAGATCAGAGCAAATGTAGTTCGGGCTACGGAGAACACAAGTTTGTTCAGCTGTTTTTTATCCAAGTAAAGTTAAAGACAGTTCCAGCAGTTGGTGTTTGCAGCTCGACCTTTGGAGACTTAGGCATTACCGTTTGCGGTAGAACTGAAAGTTAACAAAACTTTCCTTTAAGAAAAATGGTTTCCTGATTTAAGAAGTCCAAGAGGACAAAAAGGATTTGATGTTTGTTTTTTGAGTCTTTTACGGAAGAAGTGAATTGAGTTCTGTTTGTAACTCGTGTTGCACTAAAAACTTGGACTTGAGAGTGAATGCGTCGCATGTCACCCAAAGGGTACCACACTAAACATTCGAGTTATGTGAGGGAAACCCTCCCACAACTCTTTCTCAAGTAGCATAAGGCTCGTAACGCACAACACGTGTTAACCTTTATTAAGTGTTTTAACTGTATTTGAAGATGAGAAGAGAAACAGACTCTCTATAGGGAAACTGACTCGATCCTACAGTTATCATGCAATATTCATCATATGGTTGTGGTTAAAAGGGAAACTAACTAATGTTATCATGCATGGTTAGAATCCTAATGTATTTCATAACTTCTCTTGAATAAGAGAAGTCAGAGTTCCTAGGGGAACATGGCAATGGAAACAACAGTAAACAGAAAAACTGTACAAGAAAGATTACTGTAAACAAATTGCTGTAAATAAAATGCATGCAATGCATCACACAAGCAGAAGGAGCCAAGCTCAACTTCTAAACAATCAAGGCACAAAGGCCACACACCATACAGGCAAGGGAGCTGAGCTCTACCAAATACCAGCAAGCAAAGCCACACAGTAAAAATACAAGCAGAAGGAGTCCCACTCAACTTCTAATGCAATACAAGAAAGGGGAAATGCTCAACCCTTAGGATTCTCTTAGGCCTATGATCATCTACATGAAGCCTATTCCTAATGCAACAATCCAATCAAGTCACATCAATACAACAGAACAAGAAGAAAACAGACAAATAGGGAAAACAAGCCAGCAATCTCCACAGCAGAGCAATCTTCTGACAGCAATCCAATCCAAAGTCTGTAACAGTTCTTCAAGTCCACATCATCTTCAAGGGAAGGAAAAGAATGCTCCATCTTCATGCTTTACCAAGCCACTCCAACAAGAATGAAGAGAATCAACAAGATGAGTATTTGATGATGGGAAGCATGATGTATACCAAAGGTATCCATCATGGCACTCAACCATGCATCCATGAAAAGTATCCTCAAAAGTTCTACACATCATGACATGCCATACATCCCTCCAAAGGAGAGATGAGCTTTCATGTGAGGAATTTGCATCATAGGATAGGATGGAAGGCAAGTGAAGCCAACCATATTTATTTGAAGAAAGAAAGCAAACCACTAAGGCTCTCCTTAATCCCTAATTAAAACAAAGCTACAAAAAGCTATGCAAAAGGAACTCAAAACTCCAAATTAAATCAACACAATCAATCAAACAGAGGTTTATCATGTATATAACAACATCCAAAAGCAATGAAAAATTTATCTTGATCTAAAAATCATTATTGAAATTAATCAAATGGGAAGACTAGGTTGAAAGCATGTTATGACTAGTCTAATTGTTAATTCCATCTAAAATATTAAAGCTAATCCTAAAATTTTATGATTATTTCTAGTGGAGCCTAATCATGTTATGGGTCTATAGTAGAAAGGTCAGGGGCCAAACCTAATGGGAAAGTCTCTAAACAATTCTTAAACCACAAGGTGTTGAGGGGGAAGCCTAAAATGGGAGGTCTAATGATCTAATTCTAAAACAGCACCAAAAGCTATCACAAAATTACCATAAAAATCATGGAAGCACCTTAATATGTACATAATCAACAGCCAAAAGGATGGGGGAAAAATCCAAGAGGAAAGGGTTCAAACAGCAATAATAATCCAAGGAAATTTTAAACAAGGCAATATGGATCAAGCACAAAGATGGTGCTCAAAACCAACACAAAATGTAGTATAAATTCCGGAAAAAATATGAGAAAATCCCTCAAGATGTATGTGATACCCCTGCAAAATATTAGACAAAAATATTTGGTTTTGATGCCTCAACAAAATTCCACAAGATTGAAGCACCAATATTACAATTTTTTCGGCCATAAAAATGTAAAAAATCAAAACTAAATGGAAAAAAATGACAAAATCAATTTTATTGTTTCTAAAATATCCTAACACATCCAAGATCACCTGTAAAAAAATCAAGATTTAATGAGCATTTTTTATATTTTTTATGTAATTAAATCAAACAACATGTAAACAGAAAATATAAAAGAAAACTAAAATGAAATAAAATTGGGAGGTGGTGTATTCAGCAACAGCACAAGGAAAAATTGAAATTGGGCCAGCAGAGTAGGGTGTGGATAACAAACAGACTTAAGCCCAGGCAGATTCATTAAATGAGGTGGCGCTGATGTGGCGCGTTGATGTGGCGCAATCGCTGGCCCTTGGATGTGAGGACTCGGTCTTCTCCTTTATGCGATCGGACGGTAACGAAGTTGTCTTCTTTGTTTGAAAAAAACCAAGGCGGTAACAGTGTAGTACTGGTGACGGACCGGCCGAAAGCTTTCCGGTAAACATCTCAAGCACACATCTCCCTCAATTCTTGACGGTTCGCAACGATTTTTAGATCAAACTTGAAGTAAATTTCGCAAGGATTCCAAATATCCTATTTACTTGAGCTAAAACTCCAAGATTAAAGAGATCCATCATCAACAAGAAAATGTATTCAACCTTAATTTGTCTCTAATCTTCAGTTTCTTGGTCCTAGTTTCATCTACACACCTTCCCGATCCTAACCACATGATTATTTCGATCTAACTCATCCTAAAACTATATGAAAGTTGAGTTTTACATACCGGCTTCGGAGCTTCGAATCAGAGTAGTTGGAGCTTGAATTCTTGTATCAAAACGTGCATAATTCTTTGTTGAAGATTGCTGGAGATGATTGGATCCTTGATAGCTCTTGAAACTGCCTCGAATCCAACTTTGATTTCTCACTTTCTTCCTTGAAACTTGATATGCCAACTCTGAGTTCTTCACCAAAATCTTCACCAACCTTGATCAAAATTTGTTTCCGAGTTTATATAGAGTGCAATGGAATGTTCTAGAGGCCCATGGAAAGCCCAATTCATCATATCCAAAAATTCATTTTTCTCCAAAAATCCAAAAATGGTGAAAATGAAAATGCCTTAGTTCCTAGCTCTGGAAGCTTCTAGTAGCTTGCACCATGTACCTTGAGTGAATTGAATCAAGGGGAGCTTGCAATTTAGCCTTATGAAAGATTCTTGAGGTGTAACTTATTTGTGAAGAAACACATTAAAGCTCCATGAATTATAGGTCAAATGAAAAATCCACTAATGCCATTCTTCTTAAAATGCAATTTCTGATTAAAATGAGTATTCATTTGCATTTTTTTAGACTCATATCAATTAAATTGAATTTTTCACCATTTAATGCCTTTTTAAATATTCTTTTTCAAACCACTTCAAACCAATTCTTGCCATGAACCAATTCGATGCATCATGAACACTTGGTCGACCTAAAAAATCACATTTGGAGCAAGTCTTGTGTTGAACAAAATTGCATTTGAAGGTTGCAAGATGGAGAAAATGACCTATAATGCCAAATGACCTATAATCTTGCTTTCCCAAAATACCCCTGACTTGTAAACCTCATAAATTGAGTTCTACAAATCCGATGGAAGACTTATAGTACAATTTGGAAAGCTAAGATCAAGACCTACAACTTTCATGTTGGCCAAAAGTACAAGAGTGTTGCACCCCAAAATTTGCTCAACCTTTTCTTGCCTGATTTATGTTTCATTGCATTTCATTTGCATAGTTACATCATTCACATAGTTCTAATCATTTGCATATCATAGCATATCACTCATCCAACAGGGGTTCAAGTGTGATTCTCACCAGAAGAAGCCTAGCAAGAGGTCTTATCCAAGTTTGAGAAGTCATCCAGGCCATCAAGAAGTGATTTGAAGTCTTGAGAAGTTTGGGTGCCTACATGTGGGTTTTGCTCCTATCTTGAGGAATGTTGAGAATCATCAGTGGGATGTGAAACATGGAATGTGAATTTGAGGTGTGTATGGATCTCATGGGATGCCTAGAGGGCCCTATTAAAGCTGAGACAAGTCATTGATTCAAGTACAAGAGCCACAGTTGAGGTGCAGTCAACTAGGGTTTCATCTGGGTCAATCCTAGGTCAATTGAGTAATTGAAGAACATCAAAGCCTACTTTGAGGTCATGGGGTTCATGGATTGGTATGTTGATACATGTGTGGTGTTGTGCCAAGGTTAAGCAAAGAAGGATCAAGGATGTGGGAACTTGCTAAATTAGGGTTTCAGTGTAAAATCCGCTGTTTAGTGCCTAACTTCAAAGCCACATAAGTCACGATACAAGTTTCAAATGGATCTTTGGCCAACATGAAACTTGTATATCATCTCAATACCTTTAATTTGAGTACTAGAAGTCCTCAAGGGGATTTGTAGAACTCAAGTTATGGTCCAGACAAATTACAGGTCATCAGATGACTATGAAATTTATCTTTGAAAGTCACTTGACTTCCGAGCAACTTTTTCCCTTCAAGGAGTTTTCAAATGGATTTTTGGTGAACATGGAAGTTGTTCCTCATGATCTTAGCTTTCTAAAATGTACTTGAAGTACTTGATAGGACTTGTAGAACTCAAGTTATGATCTTTGCAAGCCAGGGGTATTTTGGGTATTGGTGATTATAGGTCATTTGTGATCATAGGTCCATAACTCCAACTTGCAAGCTTCAAATGGAAAATTGTTCAACATGGAACTTGTTTAAAATGATGTTTTGGGTGCAACCTAATGGTCATGAGAGTTTGGTTTGACATGGAACACAAATTCACTTGAAATGCCTTAAAAAGGAAGAAATTAAAGTGATTAAAAGGCAAAAAAAAATGGAATTAATTGATATGTGGCCAAACAAGCTCATGTTATATGTCAAATTGGTCAGAAAACACATTCTAAGAAGGATGGAAATACCACTTTTTTGCATTTGAGGCCAATAACACATGGTTCCCTTTTGTAACTTAAGATTGAAGCAACACTTCAATTACACATCCTTGGATCAAAAGCAAGGGATCTATCACTCCCATTCAATTCTAAATGGCATGAGATGAGAATTCAGGTGAAATTAAGAGCTAGAGCAGAGCAATTCATGACAATTGCATATGAGATTTTGGAAGTGCATGAGAAATTGAATTTCTCATTGTGGTTGTTACAGAACTTTCT
Organism: Lathyrus sativus; assembly: GCA_963859935.3. Taxonomy (NCBI): domain Eukaryota; kingdom Viridiplantae; phylum Streptophyta; class Magnoliopsida; order Fabales; family Fabaceae; genus Lathyrus; species Lathyrus sativus. Next base: position 397,173,784 of record OZ012736.1, on the reverse strand, counting down.
AGAGAGTTCTAATCACTTCTATATAACCATTGCAACTGATTCAGATCATTTTTTGGGCCAGCATTAAGGAGAATCGAGAGAGAGCAATTGGAAATTTCATCATTGCATCAAGAATCGGATTCTAGGATCAAGGCACATTCAGAGCAAATTGTTGATTTCAGAAGCTTCACAAGGAGTTATTGAGTGATTCTGGAAAGAATTGGAGCTTGATTCGAAGGAATTCATACTCTGTTCATCACATTTTTCCAGGTATGCATTTTTCAAACTGTAGCTTAGATTAGAGGAAATTGGTTAGGTTTTGGCATGTGAATAGGTTATAGACTTTGCTAGGGTGGATTTCAGCACAAAATTGGGGTGATTAGAGACAAAATTAGGTGCATCACCATTTCTTTTGAAGCTTATATCTCTTAATTCTTGAGGTTTTGAGCGTGTTTGGATAGCAAGAACTCATGCCTGATGCGTGTAGGTGAGTTTAGGATCATTAGATGCAGGGTTTGTGACATTCAAGACTTGGTGAATTTTCTGAAACTTCTATCGGGTTTTGAGTTAGGGTAAGAATCAATAATTTTGGATGGTGGATTTGAGTTCAGAGTGAAATTCTGAGTGAGATAGGGTGTTTCAGTTTGGTGTTTGATGCATTTTGTGAAGGCCTCACCGGAGACGACGGTGGCTCTGTGTCTCAGGCCACCGTCCCTTTCATTTCCCTCTCGTTTTCAAATTTTGGAGAAGACGACTTCTTGTGCGTTGGATCCATTGTTGACCTTGGCCGAGAACATGAACCCACGACCAGGATTTCGTTTCAATTTCTGAAGAGTTGAGTTTAGGTCAAAACTCACCGTTTCATTTAATCATGTTGGTTGGGCTTAAGTGAGTTAATTGCTCTTCACACCCCAGGATAGGCCCATGATCTGTTTTGAACTATGAATCTTTGCTATTCATCACGCACTTTTTTTCAATTTCCATTTCTTTTTCTGATTTGTTTTAGTTTGGTTTGGGCTTAGTGACTCATTTGCTACGCACACCCCCATTCTGGGCCCAGTCTGATTAATAACATGGAATAATTGCTATTTCACACGCAGGTTTATCAATTTTCATTGTTTTTCTTTTATTTTATCATTTTCATATAGTTTAGGAATTAAATAATAATAAATAGAAAAATTAATCTTTTTAGGCTAGATTTTTCCCCCCTGACTCCTTAAAGAGTCTAGAATTTAATAGGATTGAGAATTTATTAATTCATGCATTTTAGAATTTAATTGCATTTTTTGAAGTTTAATTGCTTTTATTTTTAATATGTTTGATACATGATCTTGCTGATTTTAGTATGAGTAATTGGTGTGGATTTTTGAGTTGATTATTTTTGGGTTATTTAGCTTAGATGTGCATGTACCCCTAGTAATTTTCTCATATTTTTGTGAGAGAATTTTAGGCTGTTTTGGATATTAAACATTAGGTGTTGTAGTTTTAGGGTTTTAAGATAGTACCCTTAGGTTTAGGGCATAGTTTTAGGGTTTTAAGATAGTACCCTTAGGTTTAGGGCATAGTTTTAGGTCCTTATGATTGGTTTAGGGCATAGTTTAGGGCATAGGTTTAAGGCAGAGTTTTAGGGTTACCCCCTGGTTTTTGTATGGAGTGATTCTTAAGAGGTTTAGGAACCCTTAGAATTTTTTATAGGATTTTACAATCAATTTTGGTATTTTAGTTAGAATTAGTTTTAGGACTAACTTCTAGGTGTTTCTAACACACTAACTTGACTAGTTTAACTCAATAGTTCCCCTTAGATTAGGGTGGTGTTGCTCTTGTGCTTGGATGAAGATGAAGACAACTTGAAGATGCTATGGAGAGCTTGAAGGAGCTTGAAGGTGAAGGATTTCTCATTTTGTGGGAGCTTGGTCAGGAGCTTAGGAAAACTAGGGTTATAGGGAGAGCATTAGACTAGTTTTGCTTCTTTCTTCAAACATGGAGTATATTGTTCATCTCCATTCAATCCAATGACATAAAGTCCTCTTAAAGAATTCACATCTCTCCTTTGGAGGGATGAGTGGCATGCTTTAAGAGTAGAACTCTGAGGATGCCTTCCTATTACAGTGTTAAGATCTTAATGACTTCCCTTGGTTGTCACTGAGTTTCTTAACACTTCAACTTGATCTTGTTGAATGATTCTCCCTTGGAGGTGCTTGTTGAAGCTTGGCAAAGAGAAATTTTAGTGCTTGTTGAAGTATGTTGAGGATGAAGTTTAGAGCTTGTTGAATCTGGGAGCTTATTGAAGCTGGGATCTTGCTGAAGTTTATGCTTGTTGAAGCTGGTTGGTTGTTGAAGTTTGAAGCTTGTTGAAGCTTGGTGCTTGTTGAAGATTGAAAGTTTGTTGAAACTTGAAGATATAAGCTTGTTGAAGTTTGTTTGTTGAAGCTATTCATGAAGATGAAGGGTGTTGCTGTCCACTTTTTGCTGTTTAATCAACTGTTGCTGTCAGAGCTGCTACTTGTGCTGGTTACTGTAGGAGTTTGGTGCTGCTGCTTGGGCTGCCTCCTCTGTTGGTTTTTGTTTTTCTGTATTGTTTGTTGGCTTGTACAGCTTGCCCCCTAGGTTTGAAGTGAATGTTGATTCACTTTGCCTGTTGTTTTCCCAGGTTCGAGGTTGAGCAGGACTCCCTTGCCTCGCTTGTATTGCTACATTCCATGCATTTTACTGTATTTGCTTGCTTTCTTTTTTGTTTATCCCCTAGGATCTCTGATTTCCTCTATGCAGGAGGGAATTATGACAGACATTAGGATCCTTATCCATGCATGACAACATTAGGTTTGTTTTTATTCCCTTTTCAACCCTAGGCTTTTTAGAGCTTCTTTCTCTTCTTATCTCAAAACAGCTCAAAAATACAGTAATAAGGTTAATCGATGTCGTACGTTACGAGCTTTAAGCTATTTGAGAAAGGGTTGCTGGAGAGCTTCTTTCCAGTAGTCTGGCTGCTTAGTGTGGCACCCTTTGGGTGACACGCGATGTAGTCACTCTCAAATCATAGTCTCTAGTGCGTTAGAGATTGCAAACAAATTAAAAAACACTTCTTTCGTAAAAGATTCAAAACAAACATCAAAGTGTCATTTTTGTCCGCTTGGACTCTTAATAAAGAAAAACCCTTTCATAAGGAGATAAAAAACAGTCAGACAAGCTTGTGTCTTCCGTAGCCCGAACTACGTTTACTCTGATCTTTCATGCTGTATGAAAGTACGTAGGCATATGATGCCGTATCCTAGAGAGCAACCTTCCCCTCCTTTCCCGTAGGTAGGCGAACTACGTTGACTCTGATTTCTCGTTCCCGACGGGAATACGTAGGCATAAAATGCGATACTTTGCCAAGTCATTTTATTTTCTTTTTAACCCAGACCTGTAGAGTAGATAGAATAACAATCCGTACTAGAAAACAAGCGTGGATCCCGTCGAGTACGGCGGACGTGAGGGGTGCTAATACCTCCCCCTTGCGTAATCGACTCCCGAATCCAGGAATTTGGTTGTGACGACCATTCCTTTCCCGTTTTGCGTTAGGTTTACTCTGAGCGTTTCCTTTCCCTCCGTTGGGATAAATAACGCACGGTGGCGACTCTTCTGTCATAGCTGGTGCCGATTTTCGCAGTAGCGACAGCTGGCGACTCTGCTGGGGACTCCAACAGTTCCCTACGTGAGTAAATCCTAGCGCTTGTTTTCCTGTCTGGGGTTTTGTATGGATTTACATTTCTGTCTTTACTTTCCATATTTTATTGTCAGCTTTATATTGTTATTGCTGTTGTGGGGAGGGGGTGATCTGTTGAGAGATAAGCCGGACCTGGGCTTGAGTGCACCTAGAATTAGTTGTGGAAAGTAGTGGGCGCGTGCATGCTTTACATGTACTAGTGTCCCGCAAAATCCATGCTCAGACGAGGTTCTTCTGGTTGACTTCTTTTTCAACCCTTTGGGTTGAGGGGGTTGTTGGTTGGTTGGATTGTCGACTCTGGGGACCGATCAATTGGAAGTTGGCTAAGTGAGGCCTCTTCAGGACATGATGATGCCATACCTTCTGGGTATCGTATCATCAGTCTTGAAAGTATGTGACACTGACGACCGCATAGGATGTCGTACCTTGTGTCAGTTGATAGGATACCTACCTGTGAGAGGGATTGGGATATGCAGGAAACTGGACCTTCAGATTACCCAGTTTTCTTGACAGTGGATCAGTTATGTGTGGGATATTTGGGGTTCTTCATCAGAGCATTGTTTTGGGTCTGTTAAGACCAGGTTGGAGCATTATTTTAAGTCTGTTGAGACAAAGTGGAGCATTGTTATGGGTCTCTTGAGACAGGATTTGAGCATTATTGTGGGTCTGTTGAGACAAATATTGTTGATGGATCTCCTCAGCAATATATCACTTGATCCCTGTTGCATGTTTGCATATTGCATTGTTGCATACTCATTTTGCATATCATTAACGTGTGTCTGTGCTGCAGGTGCATTTCATACCTTCTGATTCTAGTTGCCCGGATTTCTGTCTGCTATTATGGATACTCTGCAGAAGACTGTGGCCTACAAGTTGCCTACTCCAGATGTTTCTTCTTTTCTTGGTTTGATGTCTTTAGCCGATGATGATGTGAAGAGAAGCTTCAGGAAGAGTTATAGGAAACTGCTTAGGTTGGTTTGTAAACCATCCGTGTATGAGCTGAACGGATTGTACGCGTTGATGCACTTCTATGATCCCCCGCTGAGGTGTTTTACTTTCCCTGACTTCATTCTGGCTCCGACCATGGAGGAATATACTGAGATCTTGGAGTTAACCATTCAGAACAGGGTACCCTTCATTCATATGGGTGCTGAGCCCAAACTGGAGGATTTGGCTTTTGCTTTGCATTTAGACTCCTCAGAGTTTCTGGTTTTTCTCTCAAGTTCTTGGTTGGGAAAGCACAAGAGTATGCCAAGAGTGGATGTTGGATTGTGTTTAATGCTATCCTTGCTTTGTGTATCTATGGCATTGTACTGTTCCCTAATATGCCTGACCTTGTTGATTTGGATGCATTCCATATATTTGCTTCAGGCAATCCTGTGCCTACACTGATTGGAGACTTCTATCACTCTATGCATTATAAGAACGAGAATAGGAGGGGCAAGAACGTCTCCTGTTGTGTGCCTTTGTTGTATATGTGGTTTGATAGCCACCTGCCCAAGAAGGGTATCTTTGTTGAGTCTGCAGCTACGATGGAATGGTCTGAGCTTCTGATGGGGCTTTCTTCAGAAGATGTTGTCTGGTTTGATAGAGATTTACTGGGATCTGAGATCATCTATAGCTGCACAGGATATCCTAACGTTCCTCTGACTGGGAGGAAAGGGTGCATTAACTATAATCCTTCATTGTTGATTAGGCAATTCAGTTATGCTTTGAGAAGCCCGCCAAAAGAGGAGGAAGTGTAGGAATCTCTGTACTTCACAGGTGATCTGAGTGGAAATTTTTTATCCAAGCTTCAGCATGCTTGGAATAATATCAACAAAAGGGGTAAGCCGTTGTTGGGTAAGAATGATTGTCAAGCCTATCCTCCGTACCAAGGCTGGATCCAAGATAGGGCAAAGCAGGCGCTGATGCCGTTTCCTGCAGTATTACCTCCTGCTCCCCTCGTGATTGAGGAGCCAACCACTGGGCCTATTGAGAGGTATGAATAGGTTGTGAAGGAGAAGGAAGCTTTGATGAAAGCCAACGAGAAGTTGGAAGAAGAGATGATGCAACTCAGAAGCGAAAGAAATGAAGCCGTATATTCCTTCGAGCAGCAAACAAAGCTGGTGAACCAGTTAGGTACAGAACTGATTGAGAAAAGGAAGAAGCGTGAACGCTTGGGGATAGATTTTAAGAGCTCTCATGACATGCTGGAGTCTAAGAAGAAAGCACTTGATATAGCCTACCGGGAGATCTCCACATTCAACAAAACCTGGAATGCTACACTGACCAATAGTAAAGAAAGAGAAGACAAACTGAAGCTGCAGATCTCTGAACTGGAAGACCAGTTGGAAGCTAGCCAGAAAAAGTTTGAAGAAGAGGTTATGCGGAGATATGACATTCAGAATTCGTTAAACAAAGTTGTCAAGCGTAAGAAAGAGTCTGCATCCCAGAAGCGGAAACTGGAGGAGTGCTTTGGAGAAGGTGCTTGGGAGGAATCCATTGGGGATCTCCAGCGTGTTATCAGGCAAAGAGACTCACTTGCTTAAGGGTTGCTTTCCCAGCCGGATCATCCCAAGACTAAGAGATTGTTAGAGGAGTATCAGGCATATGGTCGCACTTGATTACCTTATGTACTATTGTATATGCTTTATTGTGCTGGCCATCACCAGGATTGTTGGTTGAGCTCATGCCTTCTTGTTATTGTGTACACTCGGTGATATTGTATTTCTGACTTGATGGGCTTTTCAGCAATATATGAGGTGTTTTTCCCATGAGTGGATCCAGGCTTCTTAGCACTTCACTTCACTGTCACTGCACTGGAACTTTGGCATTAGAATCAGGGGTTGATCTCCCTAACGCACAGACACATATTGCATATGCATATTCATTTTTGCATTGCCAGTTACTTGTTAAATCTGTATCTTATTTCCTGCATCTCACAGGTTTTTCAGGATTGACGAACAAAGAGTCCACCGCTATTCAACCAGAAACAACTGCAAGAGAATCATGGATCAAGTTCAAGTCGAGATGCAGGAAATCCGTAAGAAGATGACTCTTTTCATGCAAGCTATGGAGAGCATGGACAAGGGCCAAGAGAACCTTCAGACCTTGGTGCAGCCGCTGCTGACGCGGGCAAACGAAAATGGCAATACTGACCACATTTCTGTTGAAACTCCGCGCCGGGAGGATGAGGTTCCGGTAGTTACTCCACCTGTTGCGATTGTCAACGGAAACACTGGTACTGGTGCAGGTGCTGACGCTGGTAATGGCAATACTGGAAATGGTGGTGATGGGCATGTTATTAACAACAATGGCAACACTGGGGATTCCAATTAAGGATTCAGTGACAATGCTAGCTTTGGAAACAATGGGTATGGTAATGTCAATCAGGACGATAACTTCGGGTTCAACAATCAAGGCTTTGGTAATGATGGTTACGGAAACAATCAGGGGTATGGCCACGGTAATGGTGGATTCAGTAATGTGAATAACAACGGCGCTGGAGCATTTCCTTTCAACATTGGTTTTGGACCTGTTGGGGTCAATCAAGGGTTCGGCAACCGAGGACAGGGTCCTGTGTTCAATCAGCAAGGATTTGGCCGTAACATGGGTTACGATGGGTATGGCAATGACTGGAATGTGGATCACCAGGACAACGCTTTTTTGGGAAAAGGTATGGGACCTGAGGGCCCCATTGACCCTGTTCAGAGGATCAGAATGCTAGAAGAGCAGATGAAAGGTGTGGTTAATTAGAACTCCGCTGGGTTAGATATGACTACTATGGGGTTGGTACCAGGGCTAAGGGTGCCATTAAAATTCAAGGCTCCAACATTCGACAAATACAAAGGGGATACCTGCCCAAAGGTCCATGTACGTTCTTATTATAGAAGGATGTCTGCATATTCCAATGATGAAAGGATGCTCATGCATTTCTTTCAGGATAGCTTATTGGGACCATCGTTGGAATGGTACATGGGACTGGAGCCCACTCAGATTAGAAGCTGGAAGCAGTTGGCTGATGCTTTCGTTATGCATTACAAATATAATAGTGATTTGGCGCCAAACAGAGTTCAGTTGCAGAGTCTGTCGCAGAAAAGCGGTGAAAGTTTCAAAGAGTACGCGCAGCGGTGGCGCGATATGGCAGCTCGGGTGCACCCTCCTTTGGTTGAAAGGGAGATGAATGACATGTTTGTGGGGACATTTACAGGAATGTACTATGACAAGTTACTCAATGTTTCGATGGGTAGCTTCTCCGATATGATCCTTATGGGAGAAAGGATCGAAAATGGAATTAAAATTGGAAAGATTCAGGCAGGCGAATCTACTTCAGCTGGGGGTGCGAGAAAAGCGTTCGGCGGAAGACGGCAGGGTGATACAAGTGCTGTATTTGGTGGCAGAGGCCGGGGCAGAGGCAGAAATCAGTATATTCCACCTCAACAAATAGCCAGTGTTACTATTCCAATCCAACCATAGTAACAACAACAACAACAACAATAACCACAACAGCAGCAAAGGCAGAATCAGGGTCAGAGAAGGTTTCAGAATGTAAAGCCGAAGAGGGTATTTGATAAGCCTCCGTCGACATATGCAGAGCTTCTTCAGACATTGCTGGGGTTGAATTTGGTCGAGAAGAGAACATTGGAACCGCCTACAGGACCGACACTTCCTTATGGGTACGACGCTAATAAGCAGTGCGAATTCCATTCCGGGGCGCCCGAACATGATGTAGAATCTTGTCATGCTTTCAAGCATAAAGTTCAAGACTTGTTGGACAGTAAAGCCATCAACTTTGGCCAGGTGGGGCCCAATATTGTACAACAGCCTATGCCTAATCATGGGGCAAATGCTATCTTAACAGAAGAGAGTTTGAACTTGGTGATGGATGTTAACGAACTAAAGACACCATTGATTGAGGTGAAAAGCAGGTTGTTAAAAGGGGGAGTATTCCCTGGTTGTGATGAATTTTGTTTAGATTGTCGGACCCGGCCGGAGGGTTGTACTGATTTGAGAAAGGGAATTCAAGCCATGATCGACAAAGGGACCTTGCAATTTGATCGAACTGCGGTTGAAAAGCCTGTGGAGGCATTACATGATGAGCAGAAGGATATTGCAACGGTGACAATCCCGAGGAAGACTATAACGATAACGGCGCCCGCCCAGCGGCCAACTATTACAATTACCAAAGCAGGGCCTGTTCCCTTTGAGAGTACGAAAGCTGTCCCGTGGACGTACGGATTAGAAGCATATTGCAACGGTGAAAAGATTGTGGTGAATAGCCAGCCAGCTGGGGCTGTTGATAATGTCGTTGGAACGGGGGGCATGACCCGTAGCGGAAGGGTCTTTACCTCACCTGAAATAGAAGCAGAGAGATTGGCCAAAGGCAAAGCCAAAGTAAATGAAAGCGGGCCTACTCAGTTGAAAGAAAAGGATACGTCACTCAAGGACGTTGAGGAGTTCATGAGGCTTATTCGCAAAAGCGATTACAAAATTGTTGAACACCTACAACAGACGCCATCAAAGATTTCTATCTTGTCCTTTTTGTTATGTTCCGAGGCCCACCGGAACGCCCTGCTAAAGATTCTGGATACGTCATTTGTGCCTCAAGAGGTTTCTGTCAATCAGTTAGAGGGGATAATGGCACATGTCAATGCTGGACATAGCCTGGGTTTCACAGATTTTGACCTAACACCCAGGGGTCGAGAGCACAACATGGCTTTGCATATATCGGTAGAATGCCGGGGCACCGTAATGTCGCATGTATTGGTGGATACTGGATCGTCGTTGAATGTATTGCCAAAGAAAGCCATGATGAAATTGGATATACGGGGAATTATTTGCACGCCCAACGATTTGGTTGTGAGGGCGTTTGACGGGACGAAAAGATCAGTGTTTGGGTCAATAACGTTACCGCTTCAGGTGGAGCCAGAAATTTTTGATACTGAATTCTACATCATGGATATCCATCCAGCTTATAGCTGCCTTCTTGGGTGCCCATGGATCCACGCTGCAGGGGCCGTAACGTCCACATTGCATCAGAAGTTGAAGTACATGGTGGGTGATAGTGTTGTCACCGTTTGCGGGGAGGAGGACATTTTGGTCAGTCACTTGTCTTCATTCAGATATGTTGAGGTCGACAGAGAAATACAGGAGACACCTTGTCAAGCCTTCGAAGGGTTGCAGATTAAAGACAAAGCTCAGGGTCCCAGCAAAATGCCAGAGGTGGCAGTGTCATCCTACAAGGAAGCTCAGGCTTTAGTGCATACTGGTGAGACAAAAGGTTGGGTGCAGGTACTGGAGATTCCCGTGAAGAATGACAAGTTTGGGTTAGGGTATCGACCGACGTCTTCAACGTCATCTTCAGGAGCGCCCAGGTTCAAGGGACCGATAACGATTACGCCAAGCGGGGTGTGCTTTGAGACAATCAACGCTATTTCCGATGCTGAAGACGAAGATAGTGACTGTGATATGGACGCGTGGATCAAGCCAAGCGTGCCAGGACAAAGTCTCGACAACTGGTCCATCCGGGAAACTGTCCTAGTGACTGTTAAACAGTAATGATTTGTTTTGTCAATTGTTGAATAATCCTATGTACTACCCGGGGCATAGTGATCTTACCTTTGGGCTACTTGATTATGTGTATTGCACTGCTTTAATCATGAAATAAAGGCGTTTTTCATATACAAATATTGTGATCCCTGTTCTTCTTGTTTTTACTTTAACAATAAATGGAAACATGGTTATTTGCTTTGTTTTCATTTTGAAGCATTTAACCATTTCCTTTGTAGGACTAATATTTCAGATGACATCTTCTACGAACCGCCTATGACTCGTTTCGACTTCGAGCACCCGGTATTCCAAGAAGAGGAAGAGATTGTTGAGGATAGCGACTTGCCAGAGGAGCTGACTCGTTTGTTGAAACAGGAAGAGAGAATCATTCTGCCTAATCAGGAGGAAATTGAGATTATCAACTTGGGGTCGGAAGAAGTTGTGAGAAATATCCGTATAGGGGCTGCGCTGCAGAGCGACGTCAAGCAAAGTCTGATTGAGATACTGCGAGAGTATAGTGATATATTTGCTTGGTCGTACGAGGATATGCCTGGGTTGGATACGGACATGGTTGTGCACCGTCTGCCGCTGCGAGAGGAATGTCCACCTGTTAAGTAGAAGCTCAGAAGAACTAGACCAGACATGGCTGTGAAAATCAAGGAGGAAGTTCAAAAACAGTGGGATGCTGGGTTCCTAGCCGTTACAACTTATCCGTCATGGGTCGCTAATATAGTCCCAGTGCCGAAGAAAGACGGTAAAGTGCGAATGTGTGTAGACTACCATGATTTGAATAGGGCGAGCCAGAAAGACGACTTTCCACTTCCTCACATTGATGTGCTGGTTGATAACACTGCTCAGTTCTCCGTATTCTCCTTCATGGACGACTTCTCAGGCTATAATCAGATCAAAATGGCACCAGAAGACATGGAGAAGACTACCTTCATTACTCCCTGGGGAACATTTTGCTACAAAGTGATGCCCTTCGGACTGAAGAACGTTGGGGAGACATATCAACGTGATATGACGACTCTCTTTCATGACATGATGCACAAAGAGATCGAGGTTTATATTGATGATATGATTGCCAAATCCCAGACAGAGGAGGAGCATTTGGTTAATCTGCTGAAACTATTCAAAAGACTTAGGAAGTCCAGGTTGAGACTGAACCCTAACAAGTGCACCTTTGGGGTGAGATCGGGTAAACTGCTGGGGTTTATTGTGAGCGAAAAGGGAATAGAGGTTGATCTTGCGAAGATAAAAGCAATACAAGAAATGCCGATGCCTTAAACAGAAAAAGAAGTGCGTGGGTTTTTAGGGAGGTTGAACTACATTGCTCGGTTCATATCTCACCTAACTGCGACATGCAAGCCGTTATTCAAGTTGTTGAAAAAGGATCAGGTGTTGACCTGGAATGAAAATTGTCAAAAGGCGTTCGACAAGATAAAAGAATACTTGCACGAACCTCCTGTTTTGATACCCCCAGTGGCCGGGAGACCTTTGATTATGTATTTGAAGGTTCTTGAGGAAAGTATGGGTTGTGTTCTCGGTCAACACGACGAGACCGGATGTAAAGAGCATGCGATCTACTATTTGAGTAAGAAGTTTACCGACTGTGAGTCCAGATACTCAATGCTCGAGAAGACGTGTTGCGCGCTAGCCTGGGCCGCCAAACATTTGAGACAATACATGTTGAATCATACAACCATGCTAATTTCAAAGATGGATCCAATCAAATATGTGTTTGAGAAGCAAGCACTCTCCGGAAGAATTGCCCGATGGCAGTGAAGGAAAATTGCGATCTAAACGCAGCGGAAAACAAAAATTTCCTTTAGTGATCCTTACGAATGAGCATGGTCAGTGATAGAATCGTTACCTCTTTGTGGCGATTCAGATCTTTGATGCAGCGATCACAAGCGTTGATGAAGTGCAACGCCTCTACTCAGTCCACACGAACAGCTTCCGGTCACAGTGCTAGCTGCTTACGAACGGAATTATTTGAGTGAGAAAAGAGAATCAAAAACGAAATTGCATCAAGTGAAAGCTTCATCACAAGGGTTCCTTTTATAGACTCTCTTGTGGGCTGCGGGCTAAAAACCCAATTCACATGATCCATAATAATATTATATATTATTATAATAACTATTATTATAATAAATATATTTATTTTATTATTATTTTATAACCATTATAAAATAACAATAATTATTATTATATTATCCGAATTTCTATTTTTCACTTAAGTGCACCGTACCTTACGGTGTTCCTTTGATTTCTCTATCTCTCATCAAACTGTCCTTATGTGTGTGACCCTGTAGGATTTCGTAACGTTGGTAATTATATTAAATTATATATTTAACATAATAAACAGTAAGCGGTATCTAGCAACACATCACTGCTATCCAAGTCACGAAAATGTCATGTGATCTGACAAAACCTTTTTTTGTGATAATATATGTTTGTACAATTACCCTTTTGCCCCTATGTCTATATTGAACACAAGGCATACACTGTGTCATCCTTGTCCAGTTCAATATTGGGCCCTTAGACATTTCTCCTGTTATGCAGGATTGGCAAATTCCATCTAGGACACTCATGTCCCTCAGCATGCTTCGTGGAGTGCCCATCAACTGTCTTTATGATCATCCAGTTACGGATAATGTTTGATCAGCAATAAAGCACCCGACTCTACATCTAGGGTCCATAGTGGTTTCAGGTCGAAGGGTGGTAATACACCATTATCACCATGAGAATAACTTATGACACTTTGCATAACATACTATGTAGTATTCTCATAGCGGGTCAATCCGGTATAAATATTACTCCTAATATTTATACCTATGTCAAGACTTGATAACTCTTTATCCATGATCCATGAGATGTGATCATCAGTCTATCTTCATAATAGTCTCAATGCTTTTAATGTTATCCCACTTTGCAATAAAGCTTGACTACGGATATTTTAAGAATAATGTCTTTATGTTTAATGGGATCTCATGATTAAGTCACACTTAACATTTCATTAAACAAACTAACTATTCTAGGGACTTTATTATTCTGAAAGACAAACATAATAAAGAAATGCCTTTTATTATTAAACGAATAATCCGATACAAGTACCAAAACGTATTGGCCTCTAGGGCTTACACCAACAGGCAGATGGTGTTGACAGAATATGATATTCAATATGTCTCGCAAAAGGCTATTAATGGTAGCGTTCTGTCAGAGTACCTTGCTGAGCAGCCAGTTGAGGATTACCAATCGATGGGGTTTGTTTTTCCTGACGAGGATATCACGTACCTGAAAATGAAGGATTGTGAAGAACCGTTGCTGGACGAAGGACCAGAGTTGGGTTCCAAATGGCAGTTGATATTTGACGGGGCTGTTAATTCTTATGGTAGCGGAATAGGGGCAATTATCACTACTCCTCATGGGACGCACATTCCCTTTATTGCCCGATTGACCTTTCCGGTTACCAACAATGAAGCAGAATACGAGGCTTGCATCATGGGTTTAGAAGCAGCCATTGATTTGAGAATCAAGAACCTGGATGTATACGGGGACTCAGCTCTAGTGGTGAATCAAATTAAAGGAGAATGAGAGACACGTCAGCCCAATTTGATACCCTATATGAATTATGCAAGGAGATTGTTGCCTTTCTTTGACAAGGTGGAATTGCATCACGTGCCACGAGCAGAAAATCAAATGGCTGACGCCCTGGCGACATTGTCTTCAATGTACAAAGTTAACTTCTGGAACGAGGCTCCCCGGATTGTTATCTCTCGGCTCGATAGGCCTGCCTTCATATTTGCCATTGACGAGGCTCCCGATGGTAATCCCTAGTACTTTGACATCCAGAATTTCCTGAAGAACAAGGAGTATCCGGCTGAAGCATCCAGCCGAGATCAGAAGACTCTCAGGAGATTGACTGGCAATTTCTATCTGAACCCGGACGGTGTCCTGTATAAAAGAAACCACGACTTGGTGTTGCTACGCTGTATAGACGAGCAAGAGGCGAAGTTGCTCATGGAAGAGATACATGAGGGTACATTTGGTACACATGCTGGTGGGCATGCTATGACAAGAAAGTTGCTGCGGGCAGGTTATTATTGGCTAACTATGGAAACAGACTATTTCAAGTTTGCAAAGAAGTGTCATAAATGCCAGATTTATGCAGACAAAATCCATGTGCCTCCAAGTCCTCTGAATGTGATGTCATCACCGTGGCCTTTCTCGATGTGGGGGATTGATATGATTGGCAAGATTGAGCCTACGACATCAAACGGACACCGGTTCATTTTGGTAGCAATCGATTACTTCACCAAATGGGTGGAAGCAGTATCATATGCCAATGTCACCAAACAAGTGGTAGCCAGATTTATCAAACGGGATATTATCTGCAGATATGGAATCCCTGAGCGGATTATCACCGACAACGGTTCAAATTTGAATAATAAAATGATGAAAGATCTGTGTCAGAATTTTAAGATTGAGCATCACAACTCTTCTCCTTACCGGCCCAAGATGAATAGCACTGTCGAAGCGGCCAATAAGAACATAAAGAAGATTGTTCAGAAGATGGTTGTGACGTATAAGGACTGGCACGAGATGTTACCTTTCGCTTTGCACGGTTATCGTACGATGGTACGCACATCAACCGGGGCAACCCCTTTCTCATTGGTATACGGAATGGAGGCGGTGTTACCGTTGGAGGTCGAGATTCCTTCCCTGAGGGTTTTACGTGATGTCCAACTCGACGAGGCAGAATGGATTAAAGATAGACTGAATCAGCTCAACTTAATGGATGAGAAGAGACTGGCTTCTCTAGCATACGGTCGGTTGTATCAGAGCCGGATGAAGAAAGCTTACGACAAGAAGGTGTGCCCTCGAAGCTTTCAGACGGGCGATCTTGTTTTGAAAAAGATTCTCCCACCACAATCAGATTACAGGGGCAAGTGGACCCCCAATTACGAAGGTCCCTACATTGTCAGAAAAGTCTTCTCTGGAGGAGCCTTATTACTATCCACCATGGATGGTGAGGAATTTACGTCTCCTGTGAATTCGGACGCAGTTAAAAAATACTTTGCTTGAAAGTGACCCGCTGGACAGTAAAAAGAGAGTCCAGGCAAAAATGGGGCATCCCGGCGAACCATAAAAAATGAATAAAAGGTTCGGGCAAAAGTTAGGGATAAAACTGAAAAGATGTACACCCGCAAAGTCGAAAACCTGAGAAGGGCGACTTCGGCAAAAAAGGGTATTCCGGTGAATTGAAAACCCGCAAAGGGCGGTTCACACAAAAGTTAGGGATTGAAAAAGCAAATGACTGCGGTCCAAATTTGATACGGCATTGCTTGGTGGTTTGGGAGTACCTGGGGGGGCGTCTATCCAAAAACAATCTCTTCCGAAGATCGAGTACCGGGAAAGCGTAGAGTCAGGCGAGTCATAGGAGGATCAGCTCATGGTGTTTGTCTGTGCCACGTTGCCGATATTGTATACAAATATTGTTTTGTATTTTCTTTATGCTTCTTGTGCATATATTTATGGGTGTTTGTGCGTAACTTCCTCTTTTTAGGAGTTGCATCCAGTGTACAAAACTTTGCCTATTCAGAGGCCCGTTATCAATAAAACATGTTATTCAGTGCTTGACGCTTGTTCTTTACTGTTTTGTTTGTGAAAGATGCCGATGTTTTTGATAAACTTGCACTTGCATAATCTTGTTGGCCCTTGCCAATGATTGCTAAAACTTCGAATTGACTGAAGTAACGTCATAGATGCTAACCCGGATAGATTCTGTTGTATAGGCCTGTTTTGTCTCATTTGTGTTTTGCAGGGTTCTTACCTTCCGAGCAAATGGTCATGAATTGTATTCCCCAGCCAAGGTCGCTTGACGTAAGACCTGGCTCCAATTGATGTCATTCCTCAGCTAGTCGCAGCTTATCCCCAGAGAGTTGAAATGACATTTATCCCTTCCCGAAGGAGGGACTTATTTTCCCCAGGAGAGTGTCCTCATGGAAAGCCGTCCATAGGATTAACCCCAGCAAGTCGAAATCAGTATCCCCTGCAGAGGTTGCGCTCCCCCAGTAAGTCGGATATGTGCAGGATCAATCCCCAGCATGGGAGATTCCCGCAATAGGTAACCAAGTTGTTGGTTCGAAAGGTTTATATCCGCAAAGGATGGTTTTCTTGCTTCCCACGGGTCGTCTTGCCTCCGTCGGGATGATTGACCCCAGCGGAGTGGTAACCCTGAATGTGTAAACTGTGCCCAGACAGTGTGCTTTTCCTAGAAGTGTCGCTTCTTTCCCCAGATGAGTTGGTTCACCAGCAGGGTGGTTTGTTCTTTCCTCCCAGTGGAAATTGGTGTTTAAAATTTCCCCGTCAGAGTTGGTTGTTTTTCTGGCATTTATTTTACCAGAATACCTTATGATACTTGTTCTCCCCAGCGGAGTTGGCTTTTTCCTCAGCATTCATGTTGTTGAGAAATCATTATCAGAGTGGCCCCGGCAGCTTGAGCCTGCATTTGCATTTGCATATATCGTCATATTTGCATCTACTCAAACGCGTAGCATTTCCGTGCCGTACGGAGCATTACTCCATTTTCAAACATACGCATTTTGAAACATAAATCAGGTTGGTTAACCTTTTGCTTTCAGGTGTGTTTTCTCAGCAGGAGTATGGAGTTCTAGCTCAGATCTATTACCAGGTATTCGAGGTCTCGCTGTGAGACATGTGATGATACGGTTCATCTTACTATTTTCCCCACAGAGTTTCTCGTTGAAGTTTCTCTTATCCGGCCAGCGGATTGTTTTCTTCAAGTCTGGTGTCACGTCAGCGTCAAAAGGGTTTCATGAATCAAAATTTCAGAAGCTGCCGCCGGTTATTGAAACAGGCGTCCGACAGTTTGGTTTTCAAATATCCCCAGTAGAGTCCTCCTCAAAGTCGCTGTCACATCAGCGCTAAAAGGTTTGTGGGTTGGGACCAATGGAGTTAGCTACTGCAGAGATAAGCAGAGAAACTATATTCAGAGTATCCTCCCGTATGGATAAACGGATGTATTTTCCTACTGGTTGACATAAGTATTTCCCCGGAAGTCGCCAAAATTTTATTGCCTATGTTGATAGGAGTTCCTCGTGTTGACGAGATATGAGTCCTGACGTGGACAATTTATTCCTATGATGATAGGATTTCTTCGTGTTGACGAAATGATTTCTCCGTGTTGACGGAACGTGGAGTCCTGATGAGGACAAATTTACCTTTCTCCGTGTTGACGGAATGTGGAGTCCTGATGAGGACAAGTTTACCTTTCTCCGTGTTGACGGAATGTGGAGTCCTGATGAGGACGAGTTTTATTCCTATGATGATAGGATTTCTTCGTGTTGACGAAATTTGAGTTCAGATATGTACAAGAATGGTATTCCTATGATGATAGGATTTATTCGTGTTGACGAATCTATTTCTTTTCGTGTTGACGAAACGTGAGGCCTGACGTGGACAAAAGTAGGGTTCCTATGATGATAGGGTTTATTCGTGTTGACGAATTTATTTCTGTTCGGGTTGACCAAATATATGTCCGGATGTGGACGGAGTTGTTCCTGTATTGATGGGGTTTATCTTCGTATTGACGAATTTATGACTTTGTGGTTGATGACTTTGAGTACAGGTGCGAATGGTTTGGTTCCCGTGATGATAGGATTTCCTCGTGTTGACGAGATGTGAGTCCTGACGTGGATAAATCAAGTTACCTTCCCTCGTGTTGATGAGATGCGAGTCCTAACGTGGACATGTTTACCGTTCTTCGTGTTGACGAGATGGAATCCTGACGTGGACAAATTTATTTCTCTTCATGGTGACGGGTTTATTTCCTCATGTTGACGAGATGTGAGTCCTGACGTGGACAATTTATTCCTATGTTGATAGGAGTTCCTCGTGTTGACGAGACGCAAATAAGATTTTATTGCCTATGTTGATAGGATCTCCTCGTGTTGACGAGATGCGGGCAACTCATCCCCAACAAAGTCACCGGGATTTATCCGTGTTGACGGAATGCGGAGTCCTGATGTGGACAAGTTTTATTCCTATGACGATAGGATTTCTTCGGGTTGACGAAATTTGAGTCCTAACATGGACAAGTTTATGATGGGATTTCTTCGTGTTGACGAAGTGTGCGTCCTAACATGGACAAAGTTTTGCTCTTGTTGAGGGGATTTCTTCGTGTTGACGAAACAGGCGTCCTAACATGGATAAAGTTTTATTCCTGTGTTGTTGAGATTTCTTCGTGTTGATGAAACAAGCGTCCTAACGTGGACAAAGTTCTATTCCTGTGTTGTTGAGATTTCTTCAGGTTGACGAAATGTGAGTCCTGACATGGACAGATTTGTATTTATTCGTGATTTGACGAAATTTGGGTCCAGATGTGGACAAGGTTACTCCTGTGATGACAGAATCTCTATTCGTGTTGACGAATTTGTTTCTCTTCTTGTGTTGACAAGGTTAGTCCAGTTGTGGACGGAGGTGTTTTTGCAAAAATTGTTTAGTACCTGTGGTGTTATATAGGTGGTTGAAGTTGAAATTAGGATTATTATCAGACGTTGGATCGGTTGTTACCGTAACAATCAGATTCAGATGGGGGATGTTGCTCCCCAAGCAGTGCAGTTTATTTCTGCGGTTGGAAAATTTCCGTGTTTCTTGGTATTCAACCGTCTCGTACCTCGATTGTTTGAAGGCCGTTCGCTCTTCACCCAGTCGGGTCCAAGCCGCTTGAATAGGGGCAGCTGTTGCACCCCAAAATTTGCTCAACCTTTTCTTGCCTGATTTATGTTTCATTGCATTTCATTTGCATAGTTACATCATTCACATAGTTCTAATCATTTGCATATCATAGCATATCACTCATCCAACAGGGGTTCAAGTGTGATTCTCATCAGAAAAATCCTAGCAAGAGGTCTTATCCAAGTTTGAGAAGTCATCCAGGCCATCAAGAAGTGATTTGAAGTCTTGAGAAGTTTGGGTGCCTACATGTGGGTTTTGCTCCTATCTTGAGGAATGTTGAGAATCATCAGTGGGATGTGAAACATGGAATGTGAATTTGAGGTGTGTATGGATCTCATGGGATGCCTAGAGGGCCCTATTAAAGCTGAGACAAGTCATTGATTCAAGTACAAGAGCCACAGTTGAGGTGCAGTCAACTAGGGTTTCATCTGGGTTAATCCTAGGTCAATTGAGTAATTGAAGAGCATCAAAGCCTACTTTGAGGTCATGGGGTTCATGGATTGGTATGTTGATACATGTATGGTGTTGTGCCAAGGTTAAGCAAAGAAGGATCAAGGATGTGGGAAGTTGCTAAATTAGGGTTTCAGTGTAAAATCCCCTGTTTAGTGCCTAACTTCAAAGCCACATAAGTCAAGATACAAGTTTCAAATGGATCTTTGGCCAACATAAAACTTTTAGAGCATCTCAATACCTTTAATGTGAGTACTAGAAGTCCTCAAGGGGATTTTTAGAACTCAAGTTATGGTCCAGACAAATTACAGGTCATCAGATGACTATGAAATTTATCTGTGAAAGTCACTTGACTTCCAAGCAACTCTTTCCCTTCAAGGAGTTTTCAAATGGATTTTTGGTGAACATGGAAGTTGTTCCTCATGATCTTAGCTTTCTAAAATATACTAGAAGTCCTTGATAGGACTTGTAGAACTCAAGTTATGATCTTTGCAAGCCAGGGGTATTTTGGGTATTGGTGATTATAGGTCATTTGTGATCATAGGTCCATAACTCCAACTTGCAAGCTTCAAATGGAAAATTGTTCAACATGGAACTTGTTTAAAATGATGTTTTGGGTGCAACCTAATGGTCATGAGAGTTTGGTTTGACTTGGAACACAAATTCACTTGAAATGGCTTAAAAAGGAAGAAATTAAAGTGATTAAAAGGCAAAAAAAAATGGAATTAATTGATATGTGGCCAAACAAGCTCATGTTATATGTCAAATTGCTCAGAAAACACATTCTAAGAAGGATGGAAATACCTCCTTTTGCATTTGAGGCCAATAACACATGGTTCCCTTTTGTAACTTAAGATTGAAGCAACACTTCAATTACACATCCTTGGATCAAAAGCAAGGGATCTATCACTTCCATTCAATTCTAAATGGCATGAGAAGAGAAATTCAGGTGAAATTAAGAGCTAGAGCAGAGCAATTCATGACAGTTGCATATGAGATTTTGGAAGTGCATGAGAAATTGTATTTCTCATTGTGGTTGTTACAGAACTTTCTAGAGAGTTCTAATCACTTCTATATAACCATTGCAACTGATTCAAATCATTTTTTGGGCCAGAATTGAGGAGAATCAAGAGAGAGCAATTGGAAATTTCATCATTGCATCAAGAATCGGATTCTAGGATCAAGGCACATTCAGAGCAAATTGTTGACTTCAGAAGCTTCACAAGGAGTTATTGAGTGGTTCTGGAAAGAATTGGAGCTTGATTCGAAGGAATTCATACTCTGTTCATCACATTTTTCCAGGTATGCATTTTTCAAACCGTATCTTAGATTAGAGGAAATTGGTTAGGTTTTGGCATGTGAATAGGTTATAGACTTTGCTAGGGTGGATTTCAGCACAAAATTGGGGTGATTAGAGACAAAATTAGGTGCATCACCATTTCTGTTGAAGCTTATATCTCTTGATTCTTGAGGTTTTGAGCGTGTTTGGATAGCAAGAACTCATGCCTGATGCGTGTAGGTGAGTTTAGGATCATTAGATGCAGGGTTTGTGACATTCAAGACTTGGTGAATTTTCTGAAACTTCTATCGGGTTTTGAGTTAGGGTAAGAATCAATAATTTTGGATGGTGGATTTGAGTTCAGAGTGAAATTCTGAGTGAGATAGGGTGTTTCAGTTTGGTGTTTGATGAATTTTGTGAAGGCCTCACTGGAGACGACGATGGCTCTTTGTCTCAGGCCACCGTCCCTTTCATTTCCCTCTCATTTTCAAATTTGGGAGAAGACGACTTCTTGTGCGTTGGATCCATTGTTGACCTTGACTGAGAACATGAACCCACGACCAGGATTTCGTTTTAATTTCTGAAGAGTTGAGTTTAGGTCAAAACTCACCGTTTCATTTAATCATGTTGGTTGGGCTTAAGTGAGTTAATTGCTCTTCACACCCCAGGATAGGCCCATGATCTGTTTTGAACTATGAATCTTTGCTATTCATCATGCACTTTTTTTCAATTTCCATTTCTTTTTATGATTTGTTTTAGTTTGGTTTGGGCTTAGTGACTCATTTGCTACGCACACCCCCATTCTGGGCCCAGCCTGATTAATAACATGGAATAATTGCTATTTCACACGCAAGTTTATCAATTTTCATTGTTTTTCTTTTATTTTATCATTTTCATATAGTTTAGGAATTAAATCATAATAAATAGAAAAATTAATCTTTTTAGGCTAGATTTCTTTCTCCTGACTCCTTAAAGAGTCTAGCATTTAATAGGATTGAGAAATTATTAATTCATGCATTTTAGAATTTAATTGCATTTTTTGAAGTTTAATTGCTTTTATTTTCAATATGTTTGATACATGATCTTTCTGATTTTAGTATGAGTAATTGGTGTGGATTTTTGAGTTGATTATTTTTGGGTTATTTAGCTTAGATGTGCATGTACCCCTAGTAATTTTCTCATATTTTTGTGAGAGAATTTTAGGCTGTTTTGGATATTAAACATTAGGTGTTGTAGTTTTAGGGTTTTAAGATAGTACCCTTAGGTTTAGGGCATAGTTTTAGGTCCTCATGATTGGTTAACCCCCTGGTTTTTGTATGGAGTGATTCTTAAGAGGTTTAGGAACCCTTATAATTTTTTATAGTATTTTACAATCACTTTTTGTATTTTAGTTAGAATTAGTTTTAGGACTAACTTCTAGGTGTTTCTAACACACTAACTTGACTAGTTTAACTCAATAGTTCCCCTTAGATTAGGGTGGTGTTGCTCTTGTGCTTGGATGAATATGAAGACAACTTGAAGATGCTATGGAGAGCTTGAAGGAGCTTGAAGGTGAAGGATTTCTCATTTTGTGGGAGCTTGGTCAGAAGCTTAGGAAAACTAGGGTTATAGGGAGAGCATTAGACTAGTTTTGATTCTTTCTTCAAACATGGAGTATATTGTTCATCTCCATTCAATCCAATGACATAAAGTCCTCTTAAAGAAGTCATATCTCTCCTTTGGAGGGATGAGTGGCATGCTTTAAGAGTAGAACTTTGAGGATGCCTTCCTATTACAGTGTTAAGATCTTAATGACTTCCCTTGGTTGTCACTGAGTTTATTAACACTTCAACATGATCTTGTTGAATGATTCTCCCTTGGAGGTGCTTGTTGAAGCTTGGCAAAGATAAAGTTTAGTGCTAGTTGTCGCACCCCAAAATTTGCCCAGCATTTCTTTACCTAGCTTGTGTTTTATTTCATTCATATTAGCATTATCATTTGCATCCTATTGACATGTATGCAGGAGATCAAGAGGTATGATTACCAATAAAGAGCTATAAAAGACTTTGAAGCTAGCTAAGCAGGTTATTCAAGTGTTCAAGGGTTGATATCCTTGTCAGAGAAGTCAAAAGATCCTCAGAGAGAGTGGTTGAAACCAAGAGGGTGTGCCTCCTAACTTGAGAGTTGTGGGAAGCTATCAGATGATTCTGAGGCCATGAAAATGGACTTGAGGTCTTGAGAGAGCTCATGAGAAGTGTTGAAGATCACTTTGAGGCCTAGACAGGTCATTGTGCAAGAGTAAGAAGCCTCAGCCATGAGTGGTGCAGCTAGGGTTTGACTAGGTCAACCCTAAGTCAACTGATGATTTGAAGAAGGTTAAGACCTAATACAAGAGCCATGTGATCATGGATTGAAGCATTGAGATGCTATAAGGATGATTCCAAGGTCGACTCATCATGATTGAAGAGTTTGAGAAGTTTCAAGCTAGGGTTTCTAAGGCTTGACAGTGTAAAATCCCCTAGTTTGACCCATATCTTCAAGGCAGTTTAGCTCAAGATGTGATTGTCATCTCATCTTTCCCCTAACATGAATGTTGTAGAGCATGATCTTAGATTTAATTTGAATGCTAGAAGTCCTTCATAGGAGTTGTAGAACTCAAGTTATGACTTTGACAAGTTACAGGTCATCTGAGGTATGTGAATTTGGAGCTTGAAAGTTATCCAACTAGCATGAAACTTTTGCCCTAGAAGGATGATTCCTATGAACTTTTGGTCAACATGAATGTTGTTCCTTATCCTCTTAGATTTCTAGAGAGTACTATAAGTCCTTGATAGGATTTGTAGAACTCAAGTTATGGCTTTGACAAGTCAAGGGTATTTTGGTCATTTGGAGATTATAGGTCATTTCAATCATAAGGCCACAACTCCTATTTGCAAGCTTCAAATGGGAAAATGTCCAACATCAAACTTGTTCAAAATGATGTTTTAAGGCTAACCAAGAGGTCATGAGATCTTGGAATAGCTTGCTTCACAAAATCACAAAAATGACCTAAAATAGGGTGAATTTCAAATGAACCAAAGATGGAAATTGGGATTTTTGATCTACATGTCCAAACCAAGGCATGCAATATACCATTTTGATTGTAAAACATATTTTAAGAACATTGGAATTGCCATAATTTTGACTTGAGGGTTAATTTAGGGACCTGCTTTGAAAAGTGGTTACTTACATCTTAAGTAACAATTGCCAAACCAAAATTCAAGGCATAACCAAGGTTCCTTTCAACCCAAACACATCCAGAATACCATTAGGAGAGAAATTGGAAGAGAATGAGGGTGAATACAAGCTGCCAACATGAGCTGTTATGAACACATAATGAGATTAAACTTTCCATGACATGAGATATTGAATTTCTCATTAGAGGGATCTAGAGCTTTCTAGATCATCCATACATGTTCTATATATGATGTAGAAGGGGTTCAGATTGAGGGTTGGTGATAATTGAAGGAGAGAATAGAGATTGAGATTGAAAATTTCTTGCTTGCAACTGAATTCGGTTACACTATTTTCTTCACTTTCCATCCATTTTCTTGAGTGCAATCACTTCCATGGATGCTAGTAATTGATTCCAGATCATAATCAAGGCAAATTCGTGGCTGAATAGTGTTATTGATCTCAGATTTTTTCACCCTCAACTCAAATTCGGTTTCCATAATCCAAGCATCCTCAAGTGTTCCTTTTGCATACAGAAACTTTGAATTGATTCAATGAAGGATTCTGCAAGCTCTTGAAGGTTGAGTTGTAGAATCAACCCCTCTGTTTGCTCAATTTTACCAGGTATGCAGTTCTTGTTCTATGGCTTCAATTAGGTAGAATTAAGAGGAATTATTGTGTTAGACGCATAGTAGAATGGTGTAGGAAGGTTTTTGGATCATCAATTTGAAGATTAGTGACCAATTAGGGTTGTTGCCATTTTCGGTTGAGATAGTGTTCTTGCAAATCTTGAGGTTTTAGAATGAATTAAGGGCATGAATGGATTCCTGAGGAAATTTTGAACAAGATTCATCAAGGAATCGTGGCCTATGGTGGATTCTATAGTAAGTTAGGGTTGTGGAATGTTGATCGGAGAATGTCACCGGCGGTGACTCTGGCGCGTAGGTGGCCTGAGTTTCAGAGATTCAAATTGGGGAAGATGATCCCAGAGCCATTAGATCTTGGGTTGACTTGGACTTAAGACCCCATCCAACGGCCACACGTGAAGGAAATTTGTGAAGGATTTCTGAACTAAAATGAAACGCAGCGTTTCATTAATGCAATCTGGGTGGGCTTAAGGCAATAGTTGATAACGACACCCCCTTTTTGGGCCCAATCCTAAAATGAACTGAATGGCTTTTCTACCTGCACCACGCGCATGTTATTTTATTTTGATTTTCACTTTATTTTTCATTTCATTCATGGTTATTGATTAATTCATAAAAAATTGGAAAATAGCTCAATTAATTCTATTCTTTTTGTTATGGATTCATGATTGAATCTAGTATTTTTTAGATAAAAAATATTAATATTCCATGAATTTTCTGATTTTATGTGCATTTTTGAATTTTAATTGATATTAGAATAATCATGGTTGATGCTTGATTTTGTTGAATTTGGTTTGATCATGTGATGATGATTCTTGCCTTGATTTTTTGTATGTAGCTAGAATAGATATGCATGCTCCCCCTAGATTTTTCTCACATTTTTGTGATGAATATAAGTGCTAGTTTTAAGTTGAAACTTTAGGAGCTCCATTTTTAGGGTTTATGGTTGATACCTTATGATTTAGGTTTTATTTTTAGAACTTGGTGGATGATTCAACTTCTGATTTTTGTAGGGTGGATTCATGATTGAATTAGGATCCCTTAAGAATTTTTATAGGAATTTACAATGTATTTTACTATTTTTGTTAGATTTTAGTTTAGATGCTAACTTTAGATGATTCTAATGCACTAATTCAACTAGAATGACTTCTTTAGTTCCCTTAGATTAGGGTTTTGTTTCTCTTGCTCTTGGATGATGATGAAGATA
This sequence comes from Lathyrus sativus, assembly GCA_963859935.3. Taxonomy (NCBI): domain Eukaryota; kingdom Viridiplantae; phylum Streptophyta; class Magnoliopsida; order Fabales; family Fabaceae; genus Lathyrus; species Lathyrus sativus. The sequence goes on along the minus strand of OZ012736.1, from coordinate 397,148,030 downwards.
AGCTTGGGATACCATGGATTGAATGAAGAAGCTTGGATGTGAGGATCTTCCCTTCTTTTGGTGTAGTGTTGATTAGGTGTTAAGATTAGGGTTTATAGGCAGAGCTCCTAGATAGATTCTCTTCTTTCATAAACATGGAAGGTGTTGATCACTTCCATTCTTCCCTATGATGTAAGTCCCCCTTGTAAAAGCCTCATCCCTCCTTTGGTAGGATGTGTGGTTCTTTACAAGTTGGTAGAACCTTTGAGGGTCCCTTTCTCTGATGATAGGATGCTTAGTGGTGACCTTTGGTCTTCACTCTGCTGTCAGTCATCCAAACTTTGCTCTTGTCAAATGAATCTTTATCCCTTGCTATAGGATGGAGTTCCTTGCTAGAAGATTGAGGATGATAGGAGTTGATACTTCCTTGTGTTTGAAGATTACCCTTAGAGGCTGAGGCTTGTAGATAAAGAAGAACAAGTTGATACTGGTAAAGAGGAGAGAGCTGAAGCTTGAAGACCAAGTTGACACTTGTGAAGGAGATCAAATTGAAATTGGGGAAAGAGCTGAGGCTTGAAGTTGGAGAACAGGTTGATACTTGTGTAGAATGCATTGAGAGCCTGAAGGAGCCAAGTTGATACTTGGTATTAGGAGTGAAGCCTGAAGGTGGAATTGACTGGAGAGCTGAAGCTTGAAGTTGAAGTGGAGAGAATAAGTTGATACTTATGTTTGATGTGTTGGAAGCTTGAAGAAGCAAGTGTCCACTTGCTATTGAAGATGAAAGACTTGAAGAGCAGTTGCAGACTGAGGACTGAACTGCTGCCAGAGGGTTGCTTTGTTGTTAAGCTGTAGGAGTGGTTGATTTGCTTTCTTTTCTTGTCTGTGTTGATGTGACTTGTTTGATTTGCTTGATGCATTAGAATAAGTTCATATCTAGACTCATTTAATCTAGGAGCATGATTTCACTAGAGGTTGAGTTTCTCCCTTTGCTTGTATTGTTACTGTATGGCTTTGCTTGCTGGTATTTGGTAGAGCCCAACTCCCTTGCCTATGTGGTTTGTTATTTGCTTGATAGCATGCTTCTTATGTATGATTGCAATTTCTTATTGTGTTTGCTTGATAGCATGATTCCTCTGTATGATTGCAGTTACTCATATCTGGCTTGAGGTTGAGATGAGCTTGTGGAGGCTGATGCCCCGCACACATTTCCTCCCTCACTTGCATTGCATGCATTTTACAGTTGTTTACTGTTTACTGTTTAAGCTAATGCTTTATCTGTTTCTGTTTATCATTGACATGATCCCCTAGGAATCTCCCTTCCTTTGATAAGGAAGTGATGATAGAACTTTAGGTTGAAACCTATGCATGATAACTTCTAGGAGTTCCCTGTTTCAAACCTCAATCATAGGATGAATCCTTGGCATGACAACATTAGGACTTGATAGTCTCCCCTTAGTTGAACCTGTTCGTTCTCTCTTCTCATCTCAAAACAAATTAAAATACAGTAATAAAGGTTAACTGACGTCGTACGTTACGAGCCTTAAGCTATCTGAGAAAGGATTGTTAGAGAGTTTCTTTTCAACAGTCTGGATGTTTAGTATGGCACCCTTTGGGTGACATGTGACGCATTCACTCTCAGGTCATAGCCTCTAGTGCGATATTAGTTGCAAATATCCATAAAAGACAGTTCTTCCGTAAAAGACAGAAAACAAACTTCAAACCTTTTTGCCCCGTGGGCCCATAATTCAAAGGAAGCTTTTCTGAAGAAAAGAGTGTCGTTAACTCCCAGTTCTACCGCAAACGGTAACGCCTAAGTCTCCAAGGATCGAGCTGCGTACACCAAACTGCTGGAACTGTTTGTTAACCCTACTCGAAAAAACAGATGAATCTGAATCCCCGTAATCCGTATTAGCCCGAACTACGTAAGCTCTGATCTCTCATACTTGTTGAGAGTACGTAGGCACAATACTAATGTATTGGCGAGCCACCTTCCCCGTAACCCGTAGTTAGACGAACTACGTTGACTCTGATTTCTCATTCTCTGATGAGAATACGTAGGCATAAAGTGAGACGCTTTGCCGAGTCATTTTTCTTTTCTTTTCAGACCAGCCTTGATAGGTAGATAGATAAAACCAACCTGTCAAATAAACACAACAAGCATGGATCCCATCGAGTACGATGGACGTGAGGGGTGCTAATACCTTCCCCTTGTGTAACCGACTCTCGAACCCAGACAATGGTTGCGATGACCTTGTCTTATACCTTTTCGTCAGGTTTTTCCGATCGTTTCCTTTCCCATTCTGAGGGATAAATAACGAAAGGTGGTGACTCTTCTGTTTTGCCGGCACCTTATTTTTGCGGAAGCGACAGCTGGCGACTCTGCTGGGGACTTGATAGTTTCCTGGGATCCAACGTCCCGTATGCGAGTCAATTTGGGGATCCAACGTCCCCTGTGAGAGTCAATCCTAGCGCTTGTATGATTACTTGTTGGGTTGTGTTTATTTATCGCATTTTATTTCCCGCATTTTATTTTCAGTATGATATGATTATCTGTGCTGTTGTGGGAGGGGCATTCTGATGAGTGAGAAGCCAGACCCAGGCTTGAGTGTACCTAGCATTAGTTGTGGAAATTAGTGGGCGCGTGCTTGCTTTGCAGGCACTAGTGTCTCATGAAATCCACGCTCAGACGAGGTTCTCCCGGTTGACTTCTTTTCCGGCCCTTTGGGCCTGAGGGGTTGTTGGTTTGGAGGATTGTCGACTCTAGGGACCGATCATTTGGAATTCAGCTGAGTGAGGCCGCTTCAGGAGATGGTGATGCCACACCTTCTGGGTATCGTATCACCCTTCTTGAATGTCTGTGACGCTGATGACCGCATAGGATGCCGAACTTGTGTCAGTATAGGGCCATACCTGTGGGCAGGGTTGGGTTTGTTGCAGGAAACCTTAACCTTCAGAATACCTGGTTTTCTTGATAGTGAATCAATTTTGTTGGTATCAGAGGTCCTCATCATCAGATGTATATGCGTTCTTGACAAAGCAGAGTTATGGTCTTGTATCAGAGGTCCTTATTTTCAGAGATGTTTGTTCTTGACAGAGCAGATTTATGGTCTTGTGACAGAGGTCCTTATTATCAGATGTGTGTTTGTTCTTGACAGAGCAGATTTATGGTCCGATATCTGGGTTTTCTTCTCATCAGAGATAGTGGTTGTTCTTGATAGAGCAATATTATGGTTTTGTTGATACAGAATCTTCACAGCACCAGCCGTCTTGATCTCCCGCTGCATGATTGCATTTTGCATTGCTTTGCATACTCATTTGCATTTCATTAACGCGTGTCTGTGTTGCAGGTACCGTTTCCTCCGATTCAGGTTTTCTTGCCTTCTATTGTGCTACTATGGGTTCTCTGAGGAAGACTGTGGCTTACAAGCTCCCCACTCCTGATGTTATTCAGCTGACTGGTTTGATTGCTTTGGCAGATGATTCTGTGAGAGATGAATTCAGAAAGTCTTACGGTAAACTACTCAGCTTGGTTCGTAAACCCTCTGTGTTTGAGTTGAATGGGTTGCACGCCCTGCTGCAGTTCTAAGATCCGCCATTGAGATGCTTTACTTTCCAGGACTTCGTTCTCGCTCCCACATTAGAGGAGTATGTTGATTTGTTAGGAGTGCCTATCAAGAGTCAGATGCCTTTTGTTCATATGGATGCTGAGCCTGATCTGACTAGTCTAGCCCCTTCACTTCATCTGGATGCCTCCGAGTTAGTCTTGACTAGTTGGAACAGGGTTCCTGGTTTCTCCTTGTAGTTCTTAGTGGGAAAAGCTCAGCAGTGCGCCAAAGACGGATGTTGGGTCGTGTTCAACGCCATCCTCTCTCTGTGCATATACGACATCATTTTGTTCCCCAATATGCCCGACTTTGTAGACTTCGACGCATTTCACATCTTTGCATCAGGCAATCCAGTCCCTACCTTGATAGGAGATGTCTACCATTCCATCCACTACAAAAACGAGAACAGAAGGGGCAAGAATGTCTCGTGTTGTGTGCCCCTGCTCTATAGATGGCTTGATAGTCACCTACCCAAGAAGGGTCCCCTTGCTTCGTCTGCAGCCACAACTGAGTGGCCCGAGCGTTTGATGAGTTTGTCAGCGGAGGATATCGTCTGGTTTGATAGAGATAGGTTGGGCACCGAGATCATCTTCAGCTGCAGCGGGTTTCCGAATGTGCCTTTGATAGGCAGGAAGGGCTGTATAAACTATAATCCATCTTTACTGGTCCGACAGTTTGCTTATGCTTTGAGAGCTCCGCCGAAGGAGGAACAGGTGCAGGAATCTCTGTACCTCACTGGTCTTCTAGAGGGGAATAGGTTATCTGAGCTTCAGCACGCTTGGAATGGTATCAATAAGCGGGGAAAACCATTGCTGGGGAAAAGTAATATCCAGGCCTATGCTCCGTATGTGACTTGGATCAGAGCCAGAGCAGATGCTATAGGGATGCCGTTTCCTCCTGCCAAGCCAGAAAGCCCTCCAGTGATTGAAGAGCCTACCACCGTGCCTATTCAGCAGTATAATCAGGTGGTAGCTGAGAGAGATGAGCTGAAAAAGGCCAATGAAGAACTGGAGAAGGAATTGGCTCAGCTCAGAAGCGAGAAAAGCGAAGCCGTTCATTCTTTCAAGAGGCAGACAGAGCTGGTGAACCAGTTAGGGACATATTTGACTAAGCAGATAGCTGAGCGTGAACGCTTGGGTCGATACTTCAAAGCTGTCAATGATGTACTGGCCACTAAGAAGCAGCACTTGGATGAAGCGTACCGGAGAATATCCAAGTTTAATCAGCATTGGAAGGCCACCCTAGCCAACGGCAAAGAATGGGAGGATAAGCTGAAGCAGCAGATTTCCAAGCTGAAAGCCCAGGTGAAGGCTAGTGAGAAGAGGTTTGATGAAGAAACCGCTCGCAGATATGCCGCTGAAGGCCGGCTCAACAAGGCTCTTGCTAACCTGAAGGAGCGCAAGCTGATGTTTGAATCCAAGAAGCGGAAGTTGGAAGATTGTTTCGGCGAAGGGGCATGGGAAGATTCGGTTGAAGGTCTTCAGTACACCATTATACAAAGGGAGTTACTCGTCGAAGGGTTGCTCACTCGGCCTGATCATCCAGAAACGAAGGGGTTGTTAGAAGAGTTTCACGCCCGTGGCCGTGCTTAACTATTTGTATTCCTTGTGTTTTAATCATTGTTGTATGCTAACCATCACCTGGCTTGTTGGTCGAGGTCACGCTATTGATTCTGCTTGTACTCAGTGACGTTGTGTACTGCCTTGATGGGCTTTCTTTATATATATGAGATGTTATTTCCATGACTGGACTCGGACCTCTTATTATCAGCACTGGCACTCAGGCACTAGGATCGGGGGAGATCCCCCTAACACACAGACACACGTTTGCATTTGCATGAAGCATCTGCATAACGAGCACTTTGTTGTTTTTTCTAACCCTTTTGTGTATACAGGTTGTTTCAGGTTGTTCCAGGATTGATCAGAGACCTATCCACCGCTATCCGACCAGAGCAAATCAAGCCAGAGTTATGGAGCAAATGCAAACCGACGTTCAAGAACTCCGAGATAGGATGGACCGCTTCATGGAGCTCATGCAAGCGGTCGCCAACGGCCAGGATCAACTCAGAACCTTGGTTCAGCCTCTGATTTCAAGGGTCGACAGCAATGGTGTACTCCATGGTGGGACTGTGCCAACCCCTCCACCTGTTGAAACTCCTCAGAATGGCGTCCCCGTGACCGGGGGGAATGGCAGTGCCAACGACAATGTAATCGCTAACATGGGATTCAACGGTAATACGACTGGCGTCGGTAATGGAAATTTTGAAGCTAACGTCAATGTTGGACTGGGCAACGGCAATGCGGGTGTTGGAAATCTGTTTGGGCCTCAACCGTGGTTAGAAGACCGTCAAGACGATGTGTTCTCGCAGAGAGGTGTTGAAGGAGAGCTGACCGCTGAAGCACGTCTGAGGTTTAAGGCACTCGAGGACAAGATGAGAAATTTCGAGAACCTGAACACTATGGGTGTTGATATGTCCAAGTTGGGACTGATTGCTGATTTCAAGGTGCCTCCCAAGTTCAAGGTACCTGAATTTGAAAAGTACAAGGGCACCACTTGCCCACGCGTCCACCTGAGATCATACTACCGAAAAATGTCAGCTCACTCTGATGACGAGAAGTTGCTGATGCACTTCTTTCAGGACAGTCTATCCGGGCCCTCCCTGGAATGGTACATGAGTCTGGAACCTACCAGTGTGCGCACGTGGAAGGAACTTGCTGAAGCATTTGTGCACCACTACCAATATAATAGTGACTTGGCTCCGAACCGAGTCCAACTGCAGAATCTGTCACAGAGGAACAAAGAAGGGTTCAAGGAATACGCCCAGCGGTGGCGTGAATTAGCAGCTAGGGTTCAGCCGCCGATGGTTGAACGGGAGCTTGTTGAAATGTTCGTAGCCACCCTCCCCGGGGTTTATTACGAGAAATTGGTCAGCAGTATGTCTGGAAGCTTCTCAGATCTTATTATCATGGGTGAGCACGTCGAAAATGGGATCAAACTGGGGAAAATTCAAGGTGATCTGTCCTCAGCTGGAGGAGGAAAGAAACCCTATGGTGGCAAAAGACGGGAAGGAGAGACGAGCGCCGTGTCCAACGCTCGAAGAAAAGGCAAGGGCCAGCACCAGCAGGTGGCCAGCATAACTATCCCGGCAGTCCAACAGCCACAGCAGCAGCAGCAGCCGAATCAACAAGGGTACAGAAAGTATCAGAACAGGACACCTCTGTCAAGCCGTCACCTCGAGACGCCGTCCATGTCCTATGCTCAACTGTTACAGACCCAACTTCAGTTGCAATTGATCCAGAAGAGGACCCTGGCTCCCTTGACAGGGGCACCTCTGCCAGGTTATGATGCGAATGCGACTTGCGAATTTCACTCAGGGGCACCAGGCCACACGATAGAAAATTGCAAAGCCTTCAAGCACAAGGTGCAAGACATGGTGGACGCTAAAATCATCAATTTCTCAGATAATGTGCCAAACGTCACAAAGAACCCTATGCCGAATCATAAGGGAGGTGGAGTAAATGCCATTATTGAAGACAAGAGCTTGGATTTGTTGACTGACGTCAAGGATCTAAAGACACCGCTTAGCTTCGTTAAAGCTAAGCTAATGAAAAGAGGTTTTTCCCGGGCTGTGGGGAACTGTGTATGGGCTGTGCGACTAGTCCTGATGGATGCGAACAGTTGATAGAGGGGATCTAGAGTCTGATGACCGAAGGGATCTTACAGTTTAGCCGAAGGGCCGAAAGCGGATCGGGAGAGGTAATGCTGAAGCAGGATGATGAGGTTGCCACCATCACCATCCCTCGTCGGACGATAACTATTTCTGCACCCAGACCGCCCACGATTACCATCACTAAAGCTGGGCCGATACCCTTTGAAAGCACCAATGCTGTCCCATGGCACTATGGGGCAGACGTCTACTGCAACAGACAGAAGTTGGAATTGGAACCATCTGGGTCGTCTGTGGATAACCTAGCAGGCATTGGCGGAATCACTCGTAGCGGAAGAGTGTTCGCTCCACCTGAGATTGTGGCGGACAAAACGGACAAAGTTGATGTAACTGATAAAGGAAAGAGTAAAGTCGTTGAAGAAACCCCTCGTGGGGTAGAGAAGGACTTACTTGTTAAAGACACCGAAGAGTTTATGAGACTGATTAAGAAGAGTGACTACAAGATCGTGGATCATCTCCATCAAACACCCTCGAAAATTTCCATCCTGAATCTGTTGCTGTGTTCGGAGTCGCATCGCAACGCGCTGTTAAAGGTTTTGAATGCCACGTATGTACCGCAGGAAATATCGGTCAACCAGTTGGAAGGGGTTGTAGCCCACGTAAATGCTGGAAACGGGTTAGGGTTCACTGACCTGGAGCTGACGCCGAAGGGAAGAAACCACAATAGCGCCTTGCACATCTCGATAGAGTGTAGGGGAACAATCATGTCTCATGTGTTGGTGGACACAGGGTCATCGCTCAATGTCCTTCCGAAGAAAGCATTGATGAAGTTAGATACTCGGGGATTGATTTGCACGCCCAGTGATCTGGTTGTGAAGGTGTTCGATGGAACCAAATGACATGTTTTCGGGGAAGTGACGTTGCCAATCCAAGTGGGGCCGGAAACATTCGATGTAGTCTTCTACATTATGGACATCATGCCTGCCTACAGCTGTCTCTTGGGCCGGCCATGGATCCATTCGGCTGGCGCCGTGACCTCCACGTTGCACCAGAAGCTCAAGTATGCTGTTGGAGGTAGCATCGTGACTGTTTGTGGCGAGGAAGATATAATGGTGAGCCATTTGTCGTCCTTCAAATATGTTGAGATGGATGGAGAAATCCACGAAACCCTATGTCAAGCGTTCGAAGCTGTTAAAGTCAAGAACGTAGCTCCCGTGATCACTGAGAAGCCAGAGATGACTCTCTCTTCCTTCAAGGAAGCCCGGGCCGTTGTTCAAGCCGGGTCTACCTCAGGCTGGGGGCAAATTCTAGAGATACCTAACAAGCAAGACAAGTTTGGGTTGGGATATTCTCCTGCGGCTGAAGCCTCCTCCTCTTCTAGCAGTGCGTCGCGAGGTAGAAGGCCGATCCAGTTTACCAGTGGCGGGGTGATATTTGAAAGTGTCAACGCAGTGTCTGAAGACGGCGAAGACAGCGATTGCGACCTAGACTCCTGGATCCAGCCAAGAAAACCAGGCTAGAGCCTCAACAACTGGTCTGTCAGGGATATCATCCAAGTGACAGACAAAGAGTAATGATTTACTTTTTCCAATCATTGTACAACCCTATGTCCTACCCGGGGCATAGTGGTTTTATTGTCAAGGCCTTGTTTGGTTATGTACATACATTTTACCAATAAATCAAAAGGCGTTTTTCTTCGTATTCAAATATTGTGATCTCTGTTATTCCTGTTTTATATTTGTTTTGAAAAACAACAAAATGGCAATGGGGTTTGTGCTAACCTGCATATCCTTGTTTTAAGCTTAACCCTTGTTATTGCAAGATCCACATAGCAGATGACATCGACTCTGGACCTTCTACGACTCACTTCGACTTTGATTGCCCGATCTATCAAGCCGAAGAAGAAATTGATGAAGACGAAGACCTTCCCGAAGAGTTGGCCCGCTTGTTGAAATAAGAGGAGAAAGTTATTCTGCCTCATGAAGAAGAAATTGAGATTGTGAATCTGGGTTCTGAAGAACTTGACAGGAACGTCAGGATAGGGGCTGCATTGCAGAGTGATGTCAAGCAGAGATTGGTCGAGATGCTGAGAGAGTATAGTGACGTCTTTGCTTGGTCATACGAAGATATGCCCGGACTTGATACCGACATCGTGGTCCACCACTTGCCGCTGCGAGGAGATTGTCCTCCCGTTAAGCAGAAGCTTAGGAGGACACGACCAGATATGGCCGTTAAGATCAAAGAGGAAGTGCAAAAGCAACTTGATGCTGGCTTCTTAGTGGTCACTACTTACCCTCCGTGGGTCGCCAACATAGTGCCTGTACCGAAGAAGGACGGTAAGGTGCGAATGTGCGTCGATTATCGGGATTTGAATAGGGCGAGCCCTAAAGATGATTTCCCGCTCCCCCATATTGATGTGTTGGTCGACAATACAGCTCAGTTCTCCGTATTTTCATTCATGGATGGCTTCTCCGGTTACAATCAGATCAAGATGGCGCCGGAGGACATGGAGAAAACTACGTTTATCACACCCTGGGGAACATTTTGCTACAAGGTAATGCCTTTCGGTCTGAAGAACGCAGGGGCCACTTACAACCGAGCAATGGTTACTTTGTTTCATGATATGATTCATCATGAGATTGAAGTCTATGTTGATGACATGATTGCGAAGTCCCAAACGGAGGAAGGACATCTGGTCAATTTGCTGAAGCTTTTTGAGAGGCTTAGGAAGTTCAGGTTGAGGCTGAATCCTAACAAGTGTACTTTCGGAGTACGGTCTAGAAAACTACTGGGGTTTATCGTGAGTGAAAGAGGCATCGAGGTTGATCCTGCGAAGATAAAAGCAATACAAGAAATGCCAGCGCCAAAAACAGAAAAAGAAGTTCGTGGTTTCCTGGGCAGAATAAACTACATTGCAAGGTTTATCTCTTAGCTCACGGCCACGTGTGAACCGATGTTCAAACTGCTAAAGAAAGATCAGGCAATTATCTGGAACGAGGATTTCCAGAAGGCATTTGATAAGATAAAATAGTATCTGCAGGAACCTCCAATCTTGATTCCCCCAGTGGCCGGAAGACCCTTAATCATGTACTTGACAGTTCTTGAGAATAGTATGGGGTGTGTTCTCGGTCAGCACGACGAGATGGGCAGAAAGGAGCATGCCATTTACTATTTGAGTAAAAAGTTCACAGACTGTGAATCTTGTTACTCGACGCTGGAGAAAACATGTTGTGCACTAGCCTGGGCTGCCAAACGTCTACGACAGTACATGCTCAACCACACAACCATGCTAATTTCGAAGATGTATCCGATCAAGTATGTCTTCGAGAAACAAGCGCTTTCGGGCAGGATTGCCAGATGGCAAATAGTGTTGACAGAATATGACATTCAGTACGTTCCCCAGAAGGCCATCAAGGGAAGCGTATTGTCTGAGTACCTTGCCGAACAGCCGATCGAAGATTATCAGCCGATGAAATTTGAATTCCCTGATGAGGATATTATGTTTCTCAAAGCGAAAGATTGTGATGAACCGTTGCCCGACGAGGGTCCAGGTAGGAAATCCCAATGAAAATTGATATTTGACGGGGCGGTTAATTCTTACGTAAGTGGCATTGGGGCAATCATCACAACTCCCCATGGATCCCACATCCCGTTCACCGCAAGACTGACGTTTCCGGTCACCAATAATGAAGCGGAGTACGAAGCATGCATCATGGGTCTAGAAGAAGCAATTGATTTGAGAATCAAGAACCTAGATGTATATGGTGACTCGGCACTTGTGATTAACCAGATTAAAGGGGAGTGGGAGACTCGTCAATCGAATTTGGTGCCGTACATGAACTATGCCAGAAGGCTGCTTCCGTTCTTTGATCGAGTGGAACTCCATCATGTGCCCCGGGCTGAAAACCAGATGGCTGATGCCTTAGCCACGTTAGCTTCGATGTATAAAGTCAATTTTTGGAATGAAGCTCCAAGGATTGTCCTGTCTCGTCTTGATAGACCTGCATTCGTCTTTGCGATCGAGGAAGCCTCCGATGGCAAGCCATGGTTCCATGATATCCAGACCTTCCTTATGACTAAGGATTATCCGGCGGGAGCATCCACCCAGGATAAGAAGACTCTGAGGAGGCTGTCTGGAAATTTTTATCTCAATCCTGATGGAGTTTTGTACAAGAGAAACCACGATCTCGTGCTACTCAGATGTGTAGATGAGAAAAAGGCGAGTATGCTCATGGAAGAAGTCCATGAAGGCACATTTGGTACTCACGCCGGCGGGCATGCTATGACAAGAAAGATCCTGAGAGCAGGATATTACTGGCTGACGATGGAGTCGGATTGCTTCAAATTCGCAAAGAGATGTCATAAATGCCAGATTTATGCTGATAAGATTCATGTGCCGCCGTTCCCGTTGAATGTCATGTCCTCCCCGTGGCCGTTCTCCATGTGGGGCATCGACATGATAGGCAAGATCGAGCCCACTGCATCTAACGGTCATCGTTTCATTCTAGTAGCTATCGACTACTTCACCAAGTGGGTGGAGGCAGCCTCATATGCTAATGTGACCAAGCAGGTGGTGGCTAAATTCATAAAGAGGGACATCATCTGTCGTTACGGAATTCCCGAGCGGATCATTACTGATAATGGTTCGAATCTGAATAACAAGATGATGAAGGAGCTGTGCCAGAGTTTCAAAATTGAACACCATAACTCATCTCCTTATCGGCCGAAGATGAATGGCGCTGTTAAAGCGGCCAATAAGAACATCAAGAAGATTGTACAGAAGATGGTTGTGACCTACAAGGATTGGCACGAGATGTTGCCATTTGCACTGCACGGTTATCGTACCACGGTACGTACATCAACCAGGGTAACCCCTTTCTCCTTGGTGTACGGTATGGAAGTTGTCCTACCGTTAGAAGTGGATATCCCTTCTTTGCGAGTTTTGGTTGACGTGAAACTTAACGAGGCAGAATGGATTAAGAACCGACTAAACCAACTCAGCCTGATGGACGAGAAGAGGTTAGCATCGATTGCACATGGTCGTTTATACCAAAGCCGAATGAAGAAAGCTTATGATAAGAAGGTGCGTCCTAGAAGCTTTCAGACGGGTGATCTCGTCCTGAAGAAGATTCTTCCTCCACACTCCGATCACCGGGGCAAGTGGACTCCCAATTACGAAGGTCCGTACGTCGTCAGCAAGGTCTTCTCGGGAGGAGCCTTGTTGTTATCCACGATGGATGGTGAAGATTTTGCATCCCCGGTGAACGCGGACGCAGTTAAAAAATACTTTGCTTAAAAAATGACCCGCTGGAAAGAAAAAGAAGATCCAGGCAAAAAGGGGCATCCTGGCGAACCATAAAAAAGGAAAAAGGTTCGGGAAAAAATTAGGGACATAAAAGAAAAAATGTACACCCGCAAAGTCGAAAACCCGGAAGGGTGACTTTGGCAAAAAAGGGTATCCCGGTGAATCGAAAACTCGAAAGGGCGATTCAGGCAAAAGTTAGGGATTTGAAAAAGCAAATGACTGTGTTCCGCGTGTGGACTGTGTTTGTTTAGTGGTTTGGAAGACCTGAGGGCCGTTTATCTGAATCAATCTCTTCTGAAGCTGAAGCGTCGGAGAAGTATCGAAGTCGAGTGGGTCATAGAGGGATCAACTCATGGTGTTTGTCTACGCCTCATTGCCGACATTTGTGTATATACTGATGTATATTTATGTTTTATATTTGCGCGGCTTCCTCATTCCAGGAACTTGCATCTGTTGTAAAACATTTTCACCAATTCAGGGGTTTGTTATTAATAAAATGTATACTATTCAGCAATTATGTTTGCCTGTTTAGCATCTATCTGTTTTGTTTGCGAAAAAGAACGCCGATGTTTTTGATAAAATGCGCATACATAAACTTATTGGCCTAGGCCGCTGATTGTTGAAACAATGAATTACTTGAACATTATCGCAAGATGATAACCTTGATAGGTCCCTTTGAGAAGGGTATCTTGTCTGTTTGTTTGTGTTGTTGCAGGTATGACATATTCCAGGCAGTACGCCGTATGCGCCCCAAGCATGATGATTCCTTCTTCTTCAGCAAGTTCAACAACCTCTCCCCATGGAGTATGAACATGAGATCGAAAGCATTGATATGTCTCCCCAAGCAGAGAAGATTCTCTCCCCAATCAGATGTATCCTGAAGGATCATCGTCTCCCCAACTGAGTCATACACTGAAGTGTGCAGCACTCGATAGTTCCAGACTGAAGTCTCCAGCGGAATTGAAATTCCCCATAGAGTTGTACTCCCCCCGGCAAGCAGGATGATTCCTTCTTCCCCAGCCGAGTTGGCAGTTCCCCAAGAGAGCCGAGTCCTTGGAAGCGTTCAGGCCATGATTGGTGCTCCCCAGTAGAGTGTTGAATAGCTGATGCTGTGTTCCCCCATCGGAGTTGTTATCTCCAGGAAAGTTTAGCCGCGAAGGCCGCGCAGTTTATTTCTACGATTTACATCGTTTTCCTCAGCTTTGTGGTTTGAATACCTAGATGAGCAGGTTCAGGTTCTGGTAGAACTGTGTTCCTCTACAACAGTCGGCTGAAGATCATTTCCCCAGGTGGAGCCCAATTGAGATTGGTGTGACTTCTTCTCCTCGGCAGGAGGATTCCTTCCTCCACCAGAGCGGTTCTTTCTCCTCAACAGGAGGCTCTTCCCTTCAGCATTTATTTTGCTGATGGGGTCATAGCATTTTGCATGATTGCATAGCATTTACCCTAAACGCGTAACATTTCCACCGTGTGGAGCATTGCGCCATAGTCAAACATATGCATATGAAGCATGAGCTAGGTCGTGACCGTTCTTGTTTTGCAGGTGTTCCCCGGAAGGGTGTCCGCTCAGGATGATTCCTGAAATCTCAGAAGTTGATTTCCTAAGATGATTCTTAAAATCCCCAGCAAAGTCGCTCGCCCAAGATGATTCTTGAACTCCTCAGCGAAGTCGATTGCTTAAGATGATTCTTAAAATCCCAAGGAAGTCACCAGAGAGGGTTGCTTAAGTTGACGCTTAGAGTCCCCGGCTGAGTGTTTGCTCAGGATGATTCCTGAAATCTCCAGCAGAGTTATTGGTTCAGGATGATTCTTGAAGTCCCCGAAGGAGTTATTTGTCCAAGATGATTCTTGAAGTCCTCAGCAGAGTTGATTCACCCAGAATGATCTCTGGATCACTAAAGCAGAGTTACTTGATAGTTCTCCAGAATCCCCAGCAGAGTTGCCGTGCAACTATCATGCTCAATTTTTGAAGATGTTCCTACCAATCCGAGTATCGTTTACCTGTGCGTGGTTGGCAAATCACCCGTTACTATGTAACCAGTGATCCCTCGATGATTTGAGGACACCATGATATCAGATAAATCAGAGAATCATCCTGACGGGGGTTCAGATCATTATTTCTCCAGCTAGTTGCCGTGCAACCATCATTTCAGTTTCCGAAGAGATTCGTTCCCATCAGAGTACCGTGTACTTGTGCAGTTGGCAAATTTACGGGTTTGTTGGTATTCAACCGTCTTTCACCTTGATTATTTAAGAGTCGTTCGCTTCTCACCCAGTCAGGTCCAAGCCGTTTGAATAGGGGCAGCTGTTGCACCCCAAAATTTGCCCAGCATTTCTTTACCTAGCTTGTGTTTCATTTCATTCATATTAGCATTATCATTTGCATCCCATTGACATGTATGCAGGAGATCAAGAGGTATGATTACCAATCAAGAGCTATACAAGACTTTGAAGCTAGCTAAGCAGGTTATTCAAGTGTTCAAGGGTTGATATCCTTGTCAGAGAAGTCAAAAGATCCTCAGAGAGAGTGGTTGAAACCAAGAGGGTGTGCCTCCTAACTTGAGAGTTGTGGGAAGCTATCAGATGATTCTGAGGCCATGAAAATGGACTTGAGGTCTTGAGAGAGCTCATGAGAAGTGTTGAAGATCACTTTGAGGCCTAGACAGGTCATTGTGCAAGAATAAGAAGCCTCAGCCATGAGTGGTGCAGCTAGGGTTTAACTAGGTCAACCCTAAGTCAACTGATGATTTGAAGAAGGTTAAGACCTAATCCAAGATCCATGTGATCATGTATTGAAGCATTGAGATGCTATAAGGATGATTCCAAGGTCAACTCATCATGATTGAAGAGTTTGAGAAGTTTCAAGCTAGGGTTTCTAAGGCTTGACAGTGTAAAATCCCCTAGTTTGACCCCTATCTTCAAGGCAGTTTAGCTCAAGATGTGATTGTCATCTCATCTTGCCCCCAACATGAATGTTGTAGAGCATGATCTTAGCTTTAATTTGAGTGCTAGAAGTCCTTGATAGGAGTTGTAGAACTCAAGTTATGACTTTGACAAGTTACAGGTCATCTGAGGTATGTGAATTTGGAGCTTGAAAGTTGTCCAACTTGCATGAAACGTTTTCCCTATAAGGATGATTCCTATGAACTTTTGGTCAACATGAATGTTGTTCCTTATCCTCTTAGCTTTCTAGAGAGTACTAGAAGTCCTTGATAGGATTTGTAGAACTCAAGTTATGGCTTTGACAAGTCAAGGGTATTTTGGTCATTTGGAGATTATAGGTCATTTCAATCATAAGGCCACAACTCCTATTTGCAAGCTTCAAATGGGAAAATGTCCAGCATCAAACTTGTTCAAAATGATGTTTTAAGGCTAACCAAGAGGTCATGAGAGCTTGTAATAGCTTGCTTCACAAAATCACAAAAATGACCTAAAATAAGGGTGAATTTCAAATGAACCAAAGATGGAAATTGGGATTTTTAATCTACATGTTCAAACCAAGGCATGCAATATACCATTTTGATTGTAAAACATATTTTAAGAACATTGGTATTGCCACAATTTTGACTTGAGGGTTAATTTAGGGACTTGCTTTGAAAAGTGGTTACTTACATCTTAAGTAACAATTGCCAAACCAAAATTCAAGGCATAACCAAGGTTCCTTTCAACCCAAACACATCCAAAATACCATTAGGAGAGAAATTGGAAGAGAATGAGGGTGAATACAAGCTGCCAACATGAGCTGTTATGAACACATAATGAGATTAAACTTTCCATGACATGAGATATTGAATTTCTCATTAGAGGGATCTAGAGCTTTCTAGATCATCCATACATGTTCTATATATGATGTAGAAGGGGTTCAGATTGAGGGTTGGTGATAATTGAAGGAGAGAATAGAGATTGAGATTGAAAATTTATTGCTTGCAACTGAATTCGGTTACACTATTTTCTTCACTTTCCATCCATTTTCTTGAGTGCAATCACTTCCATGGATGCTAGTAATTAATTCCAGATCATAATCAAGGCAAATTCGTGGCTGAATAGTGTTTTTGATCTCAGATTTTTTTACCTACAACTCAAATTCGGTTTCCATAATCCAAGCATCCTCAAGTGTTCCTTTTGCATACAGAAGCTTTAAATTGATTCAGTGAAGGATTCTGCAAGCTCTTGAAGGTTGAGTTGAAGAATCAACCCCTTTGTTTGCTCAATTTTACCAGGTATGCAGTTCTTGTTCTATGGCTTCAATTAGGTAGAATTAAGAGGAATTATTGTGTTAGACGCATAGTAGAATGGTGTAGGAAGGTTTTTGGATCATCAATTTGAAGATTAGTGACCAATTAGGGTTGTTGCCATTTTCGGTTGAGATAGTGTTCTTGCAAATCTTGAGGTTTTAGAATGAATTAAGGGCATGAATGGATTCCTGAGGAAATTTTGAACAAGATTCATCAAGGAATCCTGGCCTATGGTGGATTCTATAGAAAGTTAGGGTTGTGGAATGTTGATCGGAGAATGTCACCGGCGGTGACTCTGGCGCGCAGGTGGCCTGAGTTTCAGAGATTCAAATTGGGGAAGATGATCCCAGAGCAATTAGATCTTGGGTTGACTTGGACTGAAGACCCCATCCAACGGCCACACGTGAAGGAAATTTGTGAAGGATTTCTGAACTAAAATGAAATGCAGCATTTCATTAATGCAATCTGGGTGGGCTTAAGGCAATAGTTGATAACCACACCCCCTTTTTGGGCCCAATCCAAAAATGAACTGAATGGCTTTGCTACCTCCACCACGCGCATGCTATTTTATTTTGATTTTCACTTTATTTTTCATTTCATTCATGGTTATTGGTTAATTCATAAAAAAATGGAAAATAGCTCAATTAATTCCATTCTTTTTGCTATGGATTCATGATTGAATCTAGTATTTTTTAGATAAAAAATATTAATATTCCATGCATTTTCTGATTTTATGTGCATTTTTGAATTTTAATTGATATTAGAATAATCATGGTTGATGCTTGATTTTGTTGAATTTAGTTTGATCATGTGATGATGATTCTTGCCCTGATTTTTTGTATGTAGCTAGCATAGATATGCATGCTCCCCCTAGATTTTTATCACATTTTTGTGATGAATATAAGTGGTAGTTTTAAGTTGAAACTTTAGGAGCTCCATTTTTAGGGTTTATGGTTGATACCTTATGATTTAGGTTTTATTTTTAGAACTTGGTGGATGATTCAACCTCTGATTTTTGTAGGGTGGATTCATGATTGAATTAGGATCCCTTAAGAATTTTTATAGGAATTTAAAATGTAGTTTACTATTTTTGTTAGATTTTAGTTTAGATGCTAACTTTAGATGATTTTAATGCACTAATTCAACTAGAATGACTTCTTTAGTTCCCTTAGATTAGGGTTTTGTTTCTCTTGCTCTTGGATGATGATGAAGATAAGCTTGGGCTACCATGGATTGAATGAAAAAGCTTGGATGTGAGGATCTTCCCTTCTTTTGGTGTAGTGTTGATTAGGTGTTAAGATTAGGGTTTGTAGGCAGAGCTCCTAAATAGATTCTCTTCTTTCATAAACATGGAAGGTGTTGATCACTTCCATTCTTCCCTATGATGTAAGGTCCCATTGTAAAGGCCTCATCACTCCTTTGGTAGGATGTGTGGTTCTTTACAAGTTGTTAGAATCTTTGAGGGTCCCTTTCTCTGATGATAGGATGCTTAGTGGTGACCTTTGGTCTTCACTCTGCTGTCAGTCATCCAAACTTTGCTCTTGTCAAATGAATCTTTCTCCCTTGCTAGAGGATGGAGTTCCTTGCTAGAAGATTGAGGATGCTAGGAGTTGATACTTCCTTGTGTTTGAAGATTACCCTTAGAGGCTGAGGCTTGTAGATAAAGAAGAACAAGTTGATACTGGTAAAGAGGAGAGAGCTGAAGCTTGAAGACCAAGTTGACACTTGTGAAGGAGATCAAATTGAAATTGGGGAAAGAGCTGAGGCTTGAAGTTGGAGAACAGGTTGATACTTGTGTATAATGCATTGAGAGCCTGAAGGAGCCAAGTTGATACTTGGTATTAGGAGTGAAGCCTGAAGGTGGAATTGACTGGAGAGCTGAAGCTTGAAGTTGAAGTGGAGAGAATAAGTTGATACTTATGTTTGATGTGTTGGAAGCTTGAAGAAGCAAGTGTCCACTTGCTATTGAAGATGAAAGACTTGAAGAGCAGTTGCAGACTGAGGACTGAACTGCTGTCAGAGGGTTGCTTTGTTGTAAAGCTGTAGGAGTGGTTGATCTGCTTTCTTTTCTTGTCTGTGTTGATGTGACTTGTTTGATTTGCTTGATGCATTAGAATAAGTTCATATCTAGACTGGTTTAATCTAGGAGCATGATTGCACTAGAGGTTGAGTTGCTCCCTTTGCTTGTATTGTTACTGTATGGCTTTGCTTGCTGGTATTTGGTAGAGCCCAGCTCCCTTGCCTATGTGGTTTGTTATTTGCTTGATAGCATGCTTCTTATGTATGATTGCAGTTTCTTATTGTGTTTGCTTGATAGCATGATTCCTTTGTATGATTGCAGTTACTCATATCTGGCTTGAGGTTGAGATGAGCTTGTGGAGGCTGATGCCTCGCACACATTTCCTCCCTCACTTGCATTGCATGCATTTTACAGTTGTTTACTGTTTACTGTTTAAGCTAATGCTTTATCTGTTTCTGTTTATCATTGACATGATCCCCTAGGAATCTCCCTTCCTTTGATAAGGAAGTGATGATAGAACTTTAGGTTGAAACCTATGCATGATAACTTCTAGGAGTTCCCTGTTTCAAACCTCAACCATAGGATGAATCCTTGGCATGACAACATTAAGACTTGATAGTCTCCCCTTAGTTGAACCTGTTCGTTCTCTCTTCTCATCTCAAAACAAATTAAAATACAATAATAAAGGTTAACTGACGTCATATGTTACGAGCCTTAAGCTATTTGAGAAAGGATTGTTGGAGAGTTTCTTTTCAACAGTCTGGATGTTTAGTATGGCACCCTTTGGGTGACATGCAACGCATTCACTCTCAGGTCATAGTCTCTAGTGCGATATTAGTTGCAAACATCCATAAAAGACAGTTCTTCCGTAAAAGACAGAAAATAAACTTCAAACCTTTTTGCCCCGTGGGCCCATAATTCAAAGGAAGCTTTTCTGAAGAAAAGAGTGTCGTTAACTCCTAGTTCTACCGCAAACGGTAACGCCTAAGTCTCCAAGGGTCGAGCTGCGTACACCAAACTGCTGGAACTGTTTGTTAACCCTACTCGAGAAAACAGATGAATCTGAATCCCCGTAATCCGTATTAGCCCGAACTACGTAAGCTCTGATCTCTCATACTTGTTGATAGTACGTAGGCATAATACTGATGTATTGGCGAGCCACCTTCCCCGTAACCCGTAGTTAGACGAACTACGTTGACTCTGATTTCTCATTCTCTGATGAGAATACGTAGGCATAAAGTGTGACGCTTTGCCGAGTCATTTTTCTTTTCTTTTCAGACCAGCCTTGATAGGTAGATAGATAAAACCAACCCGTCAGATAAACACAACAAGCGTGGATCCCATCGAGTATGATGGACGTGAGGGGTGCTAATACCTTCCCCTTGGGTAACCGACTACCGAACCCAGACAATGGTTGCGATGACCTTGTCTTATACCTTTTCGTCAGGTTTTTCCGATCGTTTCCTTTCCCGTTCTGAGGGATAAATAACGAAAGGTGGTGACTCTTCTGTTTTGCCGGCACCTTATTTTCGCGGAAGCGACACTTGTTGAAGTATGTTGAGGATGAAGTTTAGAGCTTGTTGAAGCTAGGATCTTGCTGAAGTTTGTGCTTGTTGAAGTTGGTTGCTTGTTGAAGTTTGAAGCTTGTTGAAGCTTGGTGCTCGTTGAAGATTGAAAGTTTGTTGAAACTTAAAGATAGAAGCTTGTTGAAGTTTGTTTGTTGAAGCTATTCATGAAGATGAAGGGTGTTGCTGTCCACTTTTTGCTGTTTAATCAACTGTTGATGTCAGAGATGCTGCTTGTGCTGGTTACTGTAGGAGTTTGGTGCTGCTGCTTGGGCTGCCTCCTCTGTTGGTTTTTGTTTTTCTGTATTGTTTTTTGGCTTGTACAGCTTGCCCCCTAGGTTTGAAGTGAATGTTGATTCACTTTGCCTGTTGTTTTCCCAGGTTCGAGGTTGAGCAGGACTCCATTGCCTCGCTTGTATTGCTGCATTCCATGCATTTTACTGTATTCTCTTGCTTTCTTTTCTGTTTATCCCCTAGGATCTCTGATTTCCTCTGTGCAGGAGGGAATTATGACAGACATTAGGATCCTTATCCATGCATGACAACATTAGGTTAGTTTTTATTCCCTTTTCAACCCTAGGCTTTTTAGAGCTTCTTTCTCTTCTTATCTCAAAACAACTCAAAAATACAGTAATAAGGTTAATCGATGTCGTACGTTACGAGCCTTAAGCTATTTGAGAAAGGGTTGCTGGAGAGCTTCTTTCTAGTAGTCTGGCTGCTTAGTGTGGCACCCTTTGGGTGACACGCGACGTAGTCACTCTCAAATCATAGTCTCTAGTGCGTCAGAGATTGCAAACAAATTAAAAAACACTTCTTTCGTAAAAGATTCAAAAAAAACATCAAAGTGTCATTTTTGTCCGCTAGGACTCTTAATCAAGAAAAACCCTTTCATAAGGAGATAAAAAACAGTCAGACAAGCTTGTGTCTTCCGTAGCCCGAACTACGTTTGCTCTGATCTTTCATGCTGTATGAAAGTACATAGGCATAGGATGCCGTATCCTAGCGAGCAACCTTCCCCTCCTTTCCCGTACATAGGCGAACTACGTTGACTCTGATTTCTTGTTCCCGACGGGAATACGTAGGCATAAAGTGCGATACTTTGGCGAGTCATTTTCTTTTCTTTTTAACCCAGACCTGTAGAGTAGATAGAATAACAATCCGTACCAGAAAACAAGCGTGGATCCCGTCGAGTACGGCGGACGTGAGGGGTGCTAATACCTTCCTCTTGCGTAATCGACTCCCGAATCCAGGAATTTGGTTGCGACGACCATTCCTTTCCCGTTTTGTGTTAGGTTTACTCTGAGCATTTCCTTTCCCTCCGTTGGGATAAATAACGCACAGTGGGGACTCTTCTGTCATAGCCGGCGCCGATTTTCGCAGTAGCAACAAAGCGAAACATACTTCTAGGTCAAAAGTTCCATGGAAGTTGATGAACTTTCACAGACAAATTTCACATTCCTCAGATGACCTGTAACTTGTCTAGTTCATAACTTGAGTTCTATAAATCCAATGGAGGACTTCTAGTACTCAAATTAAAGGTATGAACATCCTCTACAAGTCTCATGCTTGGCCCAAAGTCATATGAGGCTTGTATCTTGACTTACATGGCTTGGAAGTTTGGAACTAAATAGGGGATTTTACCCTAGGAACCCTGACTTAGCAACTTCAACCACTCTTGATTCTTCTCAACTTGATCTTGAAACAACACCTCATATGCTTCAGCATATCATTTCATGAATACCATGACCTAGAAGTAGGCTTTGGCTCTTTTCAATTACTCATCTTGACCTAGGATTAACCAGATGAAACCCTAGTGACATCCACTTCCACTGTGACTCTTGTACTTGCCACAATGACTTGTCTGAGCTCTACCATGACCCTCTAGGCACCCTATGAGCTCTTTCCACACCCTCTCTCCTTAATCAAGGCCTCCCAATCCACTGATGATCTTCAATTGGTCCTCAGATTAGGAGATTAACCACACACAAGCAACTGAACTTCTCAAGAACCCAACCCTCCTCTTGATGACTATGGTGACTTCGTAAGCTTGAATAAAACCTCTGGCTAGGCTTCTCCTGTCATAAACCACACTAGATCCCCTGCTAAATGAAGGATGCTATGCTATGCAAATGTTAGAACCATGCAATTCTATGCAATGAAACATAAACCAAGTAAGAAAAGGTTAGGAAAATTTTGGGGTGCAACAGCTGCCCCTATTCAAGCGGCTTGGACCCGACTGGATGAACAATGAACGGCTTTCATGCAATCGAGGTAGAAGATGGTTGAATACCAGAGAACCCAGAAATTTTCTAACCGAAGAAATAAACTGCACAAACTGCTTGGGAAAACACATCCAAACAATTGAATCGGGTTGTCACGGCGACAACTAATCAATCATCCAATAAAGAGCATGATTTCAATATCAACCAACTGTGTGACGCCACAGAGGTTGAATCAACATACCATCTTCACATGTACGCTACTGTAAACGGGCACTATGTAAAGCACGACATCAATATCCTTGATCCTCTATTTCCGCAGAAACGGGCATACGCTAAATAAAGCGAGTATTGTCAATATCTCTGACCTTCCATTTCCTCGGAAATGGGCACATGCTAATAAGAGCGAGTACTGTCAATATCTCTGACCTTCCATTTCCTTGGAAATGGGCATATGCTAAATAAAAGCGAGTACTGTCAATATCTCTGACCTTCCATTTCCTCGGAAATGGGCACATGCTAATAAGAGCGAGTACTGTCAATATCTCTGACCTTTCATTTCCTCGGAAATAGGCATACGCTAAATAAAAGCGAGTACTGTCAATATCTCTGACCTTCCATTTCCTCGGAAATGGACACATGCTAAATAAAAGCGAGTACTGTCAATATCTCTGACCTTCCATTTCCTCGGAAATGGGCATACGCTAAATAAAAGCGAGTACCGCCAATATCTCTGACCTTCCATTTCCTCGGAAATGGGCATACGCTAAATAAAAGCGAGTGTTGTCAATATCTCTGACCTTCCATTTCCTCGGAAATGGGCACATGCTAAATAAAAGCAAGTACCGTCAATATCTCTGACCTTCCATTTCCTCGGAAATGGGCATACGCTAAATAAAAGCGAGTCTCGTCAATATCACTGACCTTCCATTTCCTCGAAAATGGGCATACGCTAAATAAAAGCGAGTATTGAGCCTCCGAAGACTTGAACAAGCAACTCTGCGGGGACATTCTGACATCAGCTGCCAGACCTCCATCTTGAACGAAAATGGGTAACAACTTCAAAGGTATAATCATGAAGTTTTCAATGTCGACGTAACAATCATCCGAGGAAGACTCTACTGGGGAAATTCTGACGTTAACCATCAGACATTTACCTTGACAACAGGTAATGACCTCAACGGTCTAATCCCTGAAATCTTTCCTTTTAGAATGCTGACGTAATAGCAATCCGAGGAAAACTCCGCTGGGGAAGAAGAGAAACTTAACCAAGCAACTCTGATGAGGGAACACATGATAGGACGAACGCGATCATCACCTATCTCATGTCAAGAATTTGAACATCCGAAACCATCCTGAACAAGAATTCCAAACCTGTAGGGAAACACCTGAAAACAAAGAGGTAACCAACCTGGCTTATGTTTCAAAATGCATATGTTTAACAATGGCGTAATGCTCCATACAAAATGGAATGCTACGCATTCGGGTAAGTTGCTATGCAATGCAGATATGATGCAAATGCAGGCCCGGGCTGCCGGAGAAAAGCTGGATACATAACCGCTTCAACAACACAAATGCTGAAGACAAAGCCAACTCTGTTGGGGATAACCGGATATCAAAAAATCATTCCAGCAAAATAAATACTGAAAGGGTAAGCCAACTCCACTGGGGAAAGAAACAATCCTGCTGGGGGATTAGCTTTACGATCCGGAATTACGAACTCTGCTGAGGATAAACAACCTATTGGAGGAAAGATAACCTGCTGGAGAACAGAAAAAAAAACCATCCTGCACGAGAATGAACTTTTCAAACCACTGACCACCTGATCGTGCTCTGTGGGGATTAACCATGATGGGGATAACCAGCTGGGAATTGATCTGTGTACTCTGATTGTACTTTGCAAGGACTCTCTAGGGAGTAACTGTGCACACGACCAACTGCTAGGAATGCGCATCACTGTCCGACAGCTTGCTAGCTCGCATCCCGCTCTTCTGGGGATAAAAATGTGACTTCCATATGCTGGGGAAGAATAGAATCAGATAAAGCCTGCTTCTACGTTAAAGGACTCCGGCTAGGGAAACACGATCCCTTATCTGCTTGCCGCGAAGGTAACGACCCTGCAAAACATGAGCAACAACAAGATATCCTATACAAAAGGAAATATCTAGGTCAATAGTCGTGACAATCGCTCAGTCAATTCAAAGTTTTAACAATTATTGGCCGAGGCCTGCAAGTTTATGCACGTGCAAGTTTATCAAAACATTGGCGTTTTCCACAAACAAAACAGTAAAAGTTAAAACAAGAAACAATCATCAAGTACTGAATATGCGTTTATTGATAACGGGCCTGTAAAGAGGCAATGTTTTGTACAATGGATGCAACTCCTAAAAAGAGGAAGCTACGAAAACAAATACAAATATGTACAGAGGTACAAAGAAATTTGTATACATGTCGGCAACATGGTACAGACGAACACCATGAGCTGATCCTCCTATGACTCGCCTGAATCCGACGCTTTCCCGATACTCCATCCTCAGAAGATATTGACTTGGATAATCGACCCTCAGGTGCTCCCAAACCACTAAGCAATGCAGTATCACACTCGAACCGCAATCATTTTCTTTTTTAATCCCTAACTTTTGCCTGAATCGCCCTTTGCGGGTTTTCAATTCACCGGGATACCCTTTTTTGCCGAAGTCGCCTTCTCAGGTTTTCGAATTCGCGGGTGCACATCTTTTCAATTTTATCCCTAATTTTTGCCCGAACCTTTTCTTCTTTCTTTTTGGTTCGCCGGGATGCCCCATTTTTGCCTGGACTCTCTTTTTTCTGTCCAGCGGGTCTCTTTAAGCAAAGTATTTTTTAACTGCGTCCGAGTTCACAGGGGATGAAAAATCCTCACCATCCATGGTGGACAACAGTAAGGCTCCTCCGGAGAAGACCTTTCGAACGATGTATGAACCTTTATAGTTGGGAGTCCACTTGCCCCTGTGATCTGATTGTGGTGGGAGAATCTTCTTCAGCACAAGATCGCCCGTCTGAAAGGTTCGAGGGCGCACCTTCTTATCGTAAGCTTTCTTCATCCGACTCTGGTATAACCGACCATATGCGATAGATGCAAGTCTCTTCTCATCCATCAAACTGAGCTGATTCAGCGTATTCCGCACCCACTCTGTCTCATCAAGTTGGACATCGAGCAATACTCTCAGGGAAGGAATCTCAACTTCTAATGGCAGGACAACCTCCATACCATACACCAGCGAGAAAGGTGTTGCCCCGGTTGATGTGCGTACCGTCGTATGATAACCGTGCAAAGCGAAGGGCAACAACTCATGCCAGTCTTTGTATGTCACAACCATCTTCCGAACTATCTTCTTGATGTTCTTATTGGCCGCTTCAACGGCGCCATTCATCTTGGGCCGATAGGGAGATGAATTATGATGCTCAATCTTGAAGTTCTGACACAATTCCTTCATCATCTTGTTATTCAGGTTTGAACCATTGTCAGTAATGATTCTTTCAGGAATGCCGTAGCGACAGATGATATCCTTTTTGATAAACCGGGCTACTACTTGTTTGGTAACATTAGCGTAAGACGCTGCCCGTAATAACTTTCAAGACATAGTGTGTCCGCCAGTGTGTGTGCCAAAGGTTCCCTCGTGGACCTCTTCTATGAGCATATTAGCTTCTTTCTCATCAACACATCACAAAAGCACCAAATCATGGTTCCTCCTGTACAAAACACCATCTGGATTTAAGTAAAAATTGCCAGCCAATCTCCTAAGAGTCTTCTTATCACGGCTGGATGCCCCAGTCGGATACTCCTGGTTCTTTAGGAAATTCTGGATATCAAAATACCACGGCTTGCCATCGGAAGCTTCCTCAATGGCGAATATGAAGGCGGGCCTATCAAAAGCGAGAGATAACTATTCTAGGAGCCTCATTCCAGAAGTTAACCTTGTACATCGAAGACAAAGTCGCGAGAGCGTCAACCATCTGATTTTCTGCCCGTGGCACATGATGAAACTCTACCCTGTCAAAGAAAGGCAACAGTCTCCTTGCATAATTCATATACTGTATCAGATTGAGATGACGAGTCTCCCATTCACCCTTGATCTGGTTCACGACCAGTGCGGAGTCTCCTTACACATCAAGATATTTAATCCTTAAATCAATAGCCTCCTCGAGACCCATGATACACGCCTCATATTCAGCCTCATTGTTGGTAACTGGAAATGTCAATCTGGCAGTGAACGGGATGTGCGTCCCATAGGGAGTCGTGATGATTGCCCCAATTCCACTTCCATATGAATTAACAGCCCCGTCAAAAATCAATTGTCATTGGGAACTCCGCTCAGGACCTTCACCATGCAACGACGCTTCGCAATCTTTCATCTTTACATACATGATATCCTCGTCAGGAAAATCAAACTTCATCGGATGGTAATCATTGATTGGCTGCTCAGCCAGGTACTCTGACAGTATGTTACCTTTGATAGCCTTTTGCAAGACATACTGTATATCATACTCTGTCAGTACCATCTGCCATCGGGCAATCCTTCCCGAAAGTGTCTGCTTCTCAAAGACATATTTGATCAGATCCATCTTTAAAATCAGCATGGTTGTATGATTTAGCATGTATTGTCTCAGACGTTTGGAAACCCAAGCAAGTGCGCAACACGTCTTTTTGAGCATTGAGTAACGGGACTCACATTCTGTGAAATTTTTACTCAAGTAACAGATCGCATGCTCTTTTCGTCCAGTCTCGTCATGTTGACCGAGAACACAACCCATACTGTTCTCAAGAACCGTCAAGTACATTATCAGTGGTCTCCCGGCTACTGGGGGTATCAAAATTGGAGGTTCCTGCAAGTATTCTTTTATTTTTTCAAACGCCTTTTGACAATTTTCGTTCTAGACATTGCCTAGTCTTTTTTCAATAGTTTAAACATTGGCTCACACGTGGCAGTTAGGTGAGATATGAACCGGGCAATGTAGTTCAACCTCCCCAAAAACCCACGAACCTCTTTCTCTTTTTTTGGCGCTAGCATTTCTTGTATTGCTTTTATTTTAGCAGGATCAACCTCTATTCCTTTTTCGCTAACAATGAACCCCAGTAGCTTACCGGATCTCACCCCGAAGGTGCACTTATTAGGATTCAGCCTCAGCTTGAATTTCCTAAGCCTTTCAAACAATTTCAGAAGATTCACCAGATGCTCTTCCTCCGTCTGGGATTTGGCAATCATATCATCAACATAGACCTCGATCTCTTTATGCATCATGTCATGAAAGAGTGTCGTCATAGCATGTTGATATGTTGCCCCAGCGTTCTTCAAACCAAAGGGCATCACTTTGTAGCAGAACGTCCCCCACAGGGTAATAAAAGTAGTTTTCTCGATATCCTCCGGCGCCATTTTAATCTGATTATAGCCCGAAAAGCCGTCCATGAAGGAAAACACAGTGAATTGAGCAGTGTTGTCGACCAACATGTCAATATGAAGAAGCGGGAAGTCATCCTTAGGGCTCGCCTTGTTCAGATCCCGATAGTCAACGCACATCCGCACCTTACCATCTTTCTTTGGTACAGGTACTATATTGGCGACCCAAGGAGGGTAAGTTGTAACAGCTAGGAAACCAGCGTCCCACTGTTTCTGCACTTCCTCTTTAATCTTTATAGCCATATCAGGTTTTGTTCTCCTGAGTTTCTACTTAACCGGTGGACAGTCTTCATGCAATGGCAAGCGGTGAACCACAATATCAGTATCTAACCCAGGCATATCTTCATAAGACCAAGCAAAGATGTCACTATACTCTCGAAGCATCTCGACAAGTCTGCTTAATATCACTTTGCAGCGCAGCCCCTATCCGGACATTCCTGACAATCTCTTCGGAACCCAAATTAACGGTCTCAATATCCTCCCGATGAGGCAGAATGATTCTCTCTTCTTGTTTCAATAGACGAGTCAGCTCTTCTGGTAAGTCGTCGTCCTCAAAAATCTCTTCTTCGGATTGGAATATCGGATGCTCGAAGTCGAAGCGAGTCATGGGGAGTTCTTGATCGGTGTCATCCGAAATATGGATCATCCTGCAAGAGAAAGGTTTAAATGCTTCAAATGATATGCAAACGAAGCACACCACCACATTGCCATTTTATTGTAAAAATAAAAACAGAAAAACAGGGATCACAAAATTTGCATGAGGAAAACGCCTTTATTTGATGATTAAAACAAAGCATACACATACGCAAGTAGGCCCTAAAATAAAATCACTATGCCCCGGGTAGGACACAGGATTGTACAATAATGAAAAAACAAGGCATTACTGTTTCAGCGTCACTTGAATAAAATCCTGGATAGACCAGTTGCAGAGGCTCTGTCCTGGCTCACTGGGCTTGATCCATGAATCCATGTCACAGTCGCTATCGCCCTCTTCACTGTCAGACACAACATTGATCTGCTAAAAACTGACTCCTCCCGGATTAAACACAATCGGCCCTCTGAACTTTGGCGCACTCTGTGATGAAGATGATGACGATGGGCGATACCCTAAGCCGAACTTGTCCTGCTTAACAGGAATCTCCAGAACCTGACCCCAACCTTTGGTCTCCCCGGCCTGAACTACCGCTTGGGCTTCTCTGTACGACGACATGGCCACTTCTGGTCCACTGCTGATGACAGGAGATTTATCTCTGATCTGCACTCCTTCAAAGGCTTGGCACAATGTCTCATGGATCTCACCATCCACTTCGACATATTTAAATGACGACAGGTGACTGACCAGAATGTCTTCCTTCCCACATATAGTGACAATGCTACCACCGACCATATACTTAAGCTTTTGGTGCAACGTCGATGTCACAACCCCTGCAGCATGAATCCACGGTCGTCCAAGCAAACAACTATAAGCTGGCTGTATGTCCATGATGTAAAACACGATATCAAACACTTCTGGACCGATCTGGATTCGCAAAGTCAATTCTCCGAATACAGACCTTCTCGTCTCATCAAAAGCCCTCACTACCAAGTCGCTTGGCGTACAGATTACACCTCGGGTATCTAGCTTCAACAATGCTTTCTCGGGCAAAACATTCAGGGACGACCCAGTGTCAACAAGGACATGAGGCATAACAGTGCCCTTACACTCAACAGAAATATGCAACGCACTATTATGGTTACGACCCCTGGGTGTCAAATCAAAATCAGTAAAGCCAAGGCCATGCCCCACATTCACGTGCGCAATCACTCCTTCGAGCTGATTCACGTATATCTCATGAGGTACATAGGCAGTGTCGAGAGCCTTCAACAACGCGTTCCGGTGAGCCTCGGAACAAAGCAACAATGATAAGATTGATATTTTGGAAGGCGTCTTCTGCAGATGCTCGACGATTTTATAATCGCTCTTCCGAATTAATCTCATAAATTCTTCTACATCTTTGGTCAAAACCTCTTTTTCCTTCTCTTGAGACGGTCGTTCTCCATCGACTTTACCTTTCCCCCTGGCAACTCTCTCAGCTTCTACTTCTGGTGACGCAAAGATTCTGCCACTGCGGGTTATGCCCCCTGCCCCTACAAGGTTATCAACGGACCCTACAGGCGGGCTCGACAGGTTAATCTTCTCCTCATTGCAGTAAACTTCTGCCCCATAATTCCAGGGGATGGCTTTAGTACTCTCATACGGAATAGGCCCAACTTTAGTAATTGTGATAGTCGGCCTCTGGGGAGGTGCCGATATCATGACGGTTTTGAACGGTATCGTAATCGTTGCAACTTCACTCTGCTTCTCAGCTATTGCCTCAACAGGCTTCCCTTCAGGAGTGCGATCAAATTGCAGCGTACCTTCATCGATCACCCTTTGAATACCTCTTCTCAAGTTATTATAACCCTCAGGCTGGGCCAAACAATTAATACAATCAACATCACAATCAGGGAACACTCCCCCTTTCAACAGTCTGCTCTTGACATAACCCAAAGGCGTCTTTAATTCATCCACATTCATAACCAGATTCAGACTAGCATCCTCCAAAATTGCACCCACCTGCGCAGATCTGTGAACTGGCATCAGATTTTTCTCAATATTGGGCGCTTCGTTACCGAAGTTTATAGCCTTGCTATCTATCAAATCTTGCACCTTGTGTTTGAATACTTGGCAATTCTCGATGGTATGACCGGGTGCCCCGGAGTGGAAGTTGCAATGTGCATTAATGTCATACCCATAAGGGGGCGTGCCCTTCGGCGGGGCTAGCATCCTTTTCTCAACTAGTTGCAACTGTAACAAGGTTGGAAGAAGTTGAGCATAAGGTAGCGGAGGTGCATCAAAGACTCTTTTCACAGCCCTATCCCGACCTTAATATCTCTGCTGAGCGGAATTCTGTTGTCCCCGTTGCTGCTGTGGTTGTTGTTGTTGCTATTGAGGTACATGAATTGTCACACTGGAAACCTGTTGCCTGTGCCAATTCCGACTTCTGTCCCTTCTCCGAAAGCTGCATACCGAATTAGTATCTACCTGTCTCTTTCTCCCAAAAGCCTTTTTACCACCTCCAGCTGAGGTTGACTCACCCGCTTGAATCTTACCAATCTTAACACCATTCTTGATACATTCACCCAAGAGTATCAACTCAGAAAAATTAGCCGTTGTACAATTGATAAGTTTGTCATAGTACAACCCAGAGAAAGTGCCCACAAATATATTCAACAACTTATGCTCAACCATGGGCGGGTGCACCCTAGCAGCTAGCTCACGCCACCTCTGGGTGTATTCTTTGAAACTCTCGCTATTCTTCTGAGAGAGATTTTGGAGATGGACCCTGTTCGGCGCAAGGTCGCTATTGTATTGGTAGTGCTTGACAAAAGCCTCTGCTAACTCCTTCTAGCTACCAATTTGAGTCGGCTTTAACCCCATGTACCATTCCAATGACGGTCCCGACAAGCTGTCCTGGAAAAAATGCATCAGCATCTTTTCGTCATCAGAGTAGGAGGACATTCTCCGGTAGGAAGATCACACGTGAACCCTCGGGCAAGTATCCCCCTTATACTTGTCAAAAGTGGGCGCTTTGAATTTGAGTAGCACCCTCAAGCCAGGGACCAATCCCATGTTAGCCACGTCCAGCCCCGTGGAGTTCTGATTAGCAAGATTCCTCATCTGTTCTTCCAACAACCTGAACCTTCTATCGCTGTCAACGGGCATCTCAAAATCCCTACCTGGAGGAGGGAAAGCATCTTCTTGGCGATCTTCGCCCCAGTGAGAATCCTCATTACCGTACCCAACATAAGCAGTATTGGGACCAAAACCAGCCTGATTGACCCTAGGACCGTACCCCATATTACCAAAACCTTTATTTCCAGCACCTGGCCCAAAACCAACATTGTGAGCCCCCCATTCTCATACCATTGTTGCTTGCATTGCCGAAGCCAGCGTTACCGAAGACCTGATTACCATAACCCTGATTTCCGTAACCTTGATTACCACCAAAACCAGCAATACCCACACCAGTGTTGCCAGCACCAAACCCAACATTTCCAGTTCCCACATTAAAACCAGCATTCCCAGTTCTGACAGGAAAACCAACATTCCCCGTCACATTCACATTCTCAGCCCTGTTACTGTTCTCAGTCATATTGAGGACCACCACCGGTACAGTATCACCTACTAGAGGAGTTTCGTCGTGAGGAGGATCAGTAACAGGTCCGCCATGTAGTACACCATTAGCATCAACCCGTGCAATCAGAGGTTGCACCAGAGTCTGCAGCTGCTCCTGGCCCTTGGCCATAGTCTCCATCACCTGCATGAACTGTGCCATACGGTCGCGCATCTCTTACATCTCAGTCTGCATCTGGTCCATGACTTTCTTACAGTTGCTTCTGGTAGCGT
This sequence comes from Lathyrus sativus, assembly GCA_963859935.3. NCBI lineage: Eukaryota > Viridiplantae > Streptophyta > Magnoliopsida > Fabales > Fabaceae > Lathyrus > Lathyrus sativus. Next base: position 397,115,571 of record OZ012736.1, on the reverse strand, counting down.
AGTGATGAATTCGCTGATCGGCAATTCTGGAACCTGCATCAACAGAGGGTTAGGAAACACAGTACAAGGCACCTGCTATGCAAATGATTTATGCAAATGCAAACGTGTGTCTGTGCATTAGGGAGATTTTCCCCCCGATTCGAGTGCCATAGTGTCAGTGCCGATAACAAGAAGTCTGGATCTAGTCACTGAAATAACATCTCATATATATATATATATATATATATATATATATATATATATATATATATATATATATATATATATATATATATATATATATATATATATATATATATATATATATATATATATATATATATATATATATATATATATATATATATATATATATATATATATATATATATATATATATATATATATATATATATATATATATATATATATATATATATATATATATATATATATATATATATATATATATATATATATATATATATATATATATATATATATATATATATATATATATATATATATATATATGGGCCAACAAGGCAACAGTACAAAGTCAATGAATACATGGGATATCCTTATCATGACCTCAACCAACAAGCCTGATGATGGTCAGCCTACAACAGAAATCAGAAAGAATACAAAAGGTTACAAAGATAATCAAGTGCGACAGCGGGCACGAAACTCCTCTAGCAACTCTTTTGTCTTCGGGTGGTCAGGACGAGCAAGTAACCCTTTGACAAGCAACTCTCTCTGTATAATAGTACACTGGAGACCTTCAACAGAATCTTCCCATGCTCCCTGGCCAAAGCAATCCTCTAACTTCCGCTTCTTGGACTCGAACACCTGCTTGTGATTCTTCAGGTTAGCAAGAGCTTTGTTGAGCCTGTCTTCGGTGGCATATCGGCTAGCAGTTTCCTCGTCGAACCTCTTCTCGCTAGCCTTCACCTGAGACTTCAGTTTGGAGATCTGCTTTTTCAGTTTATCCTCCCTCTCTTTGTTGTTGGCTATAGTGGCATCCCACTGCTGATTGAACTTGGATATTCTCCGGTATGCTTCATCCAAGTGCTGCTTCTTGGTAGCCAGTACATCGCTGACAGATTTGAAGTCCAGACCCAAACGCTCATGATCAGCTATCTGCTTAGTCAAGTCCGTGCCCAACCTGTTCACCAACTCTGTCTGCCTCTTGAAGGAATGGACGGGTTCACTTCTCTCGCTTCTAACCTGTGCCAACTCTTTCTCCAATTCTTCATTGGCCTTTTTCAGCTCTTCTCTCTCACCTAACACCTGATTGTATTGTTGAATAGGCACGGTAGTAGGCTCCTCTACCACTGGAGGGAATTCCTGCTTAGCAGGTGGAAATGGCATCCCTATGGTCTCCTCTTTGATCCTGATCCAGGTCACATACGGAGTGTAAGCTTGGCTATTACTTTTCCCCAACAATGACTTCCCTCGTCTATTGATACCATTCCAGGCATGCTGAAGCTTAGACAATATATCCCCCTCTAGAAGGCCGGTGAGGTACAGAGATTCCTGCATCTCTTCATCCTTTGGCGGAGCTCTCAAAGCATAAGCAAACTGTCAGACAAGTAGAGATGGATTACAATTGATACAGCCCTTTCTTCCAATCAAAGGCACATTTGGAAACCCACTGCAGCTGAATATGACTTCAGTACCCAACATATCTCTATCAAACCAAACAACACTCTCTGCGGATAAACTCATCAAGCGCTCAGACCACTCAGCTGTGACTGCAGATGAAGCAAAGAGACCCTTCTTGGGTAGGTGACTATCAAACCATCTATAGTAAGGGCATACAACATGATACATTCTTACCCCTTCTATTCTCATTCTTATAATGGATGGAATGATACACATCGCCAATCAAGGTAGGGACTGGATTCCCTGATGCAAAGATATGAAAGGCATCTAAGTCCACAAAGTCAGGCATGTTAGGAAACAAAATGATGCCATATATGCAGAGAGCAAGAATGGCGTTGAATACAATCCAACAACCGTCTTTGGCACACTGTTGGGCTTTACCAACTAAGAACTGCAAAGAGAAACCAGGAACCCCATTCCAACTGGACAAGATCAACTCAGAGGCATCCAGATGAAGAGAAAGAGCTAGATTAGCCAGATTACAAAATTACCACAAAAATCATGGAAGCACCTTCATATGTACATAATCAACAGCCAAAAGGATGGGGGAAAAATCCAAGAGGAAAGGGTTCAAACAGCAAGAACAATCCAAGGCAATTTTAAACAAGGCAATATGGATCAAGCACAAAGATGGTGCTCAAAACCTATATAAAATGTAGTATAAATTCCGGAAACAAATATGAGAAAATCCCTCAAGATGTATGTGATACCCCTGCAAAATATTAGACAAAAATATTTGGTTTTGATGCCTCAACAAAATTCCACAAGATTGAAGCACCAATATTACAATTTTTTCGGCCATAAAAATGTAAAAAATCAAAACTAAATGGAAAAAAATGATAAAATCAATTTTATTGTTTCTAAAATATCCTAACACACCCAAGATCACCTGTAAAAAAAATTAAGATTTAATGAGCATTTTTTTTTAATATTTTTTATGTAATTAAATCAAACAACATGCAAACAGAAAAAATAAAAGAAAACTAAAATGAAATAAAATTGGGAGGTGGTGTATTCAGCAACAGCACAAGGCAAAAATGAAATTGGGCCAGCAGAGCAGGGTGCGGATAACAAACAGACTTAAGCCCACAAGGATTCATTAAATGAGGTGGCGCTGATGTGGCACGTTGATGTGGCGCAATCGCTGGCCCTTGGATGTGAGAACTCAGTCTTCTCCTTCACGCGATCGGACGGTAACGAAGTTGTCTTCTTCGTTTGAAAAAAACCAAGGCGGTAACAGTGCAGTACCGGCGACGGACCGGCCGAAAGCTTTCCGGTAAACATCTCAAGCACACATCTCCCTCAATTCTTGACGGTTCGCAACGATTTTTAGATCAAACTTGAAGTAAATTTCACAAGGATTCCAAATATCCTATTTACTTGAGCTAAAACTCCAAGATTAAAGAGATCCATCATCAACAAGAAAATGTATCCAACCTTAATTTGTCTCTAATCTTCAGTTTCTTGGTCCTAATTTCATCTACACATCTTCCCGATCCTAACCGCATGATTATTTCGATCTAACTCATCCTAAAACTATAGGAAAGTTGAGTTTTACATACCGGCTTCGGAGCTTCGAGATGATTGGATCCTTGATAGCTCTTGAAACTGCCTCGAATCCAATTTCGATTTCTCAATTTCTTCCTTGAAACTTGATATGCCAACTCTGAGTTCTTCACCAAAATCTTCACCAACCTTGATCAAAATTCGTTTCTGAGTTTATATAGAGTGCAATGGAATGTTCTAGAGGCCCATGGAAAGCCCAATTCATCATATCCAAAAATTCATTTTTCTCCAAAAATCCAAAAATGGTGAAAATGAAAATGCCTTAGTTCCTAGCTCTGGAAGCTTCTAGTAGCTTGCACCATGTACCTTGGGTGTAATTGAATCAAGGGGAGCTTGCATTTTTTAGCCTTATGAAAGATTCTTGAGGTGTAACTTATTTGTGAAGAAACACATTAAAGCTCCATGAATTATAGGTCAAATGAAAAATCCACTAATGCCATTCTTCTTAAAATGCAATTTCTGATTAAAATGAGTATTCATTTGCATTTTTTTGGACTCATATCAATTAAATTGAATTTTTCACCATTTAATGCCTTTTTAAATTTTCTTTTTCAAACCACTTCAAACCAATTCTTGCCATGAACCAATTCGATGCATCATGAACACTTGGTAGACCTAAAAAATCACATTTGGAGCAAGTTTTGTGTTGAACAAAATTGCATTTGAAGCTTGCAAGATGGAGAAAATGACCTATAATGCCAAATGACCAATAATCTTGCTTTCCCAAAATACCCCTGACTTGTAAACCTCATAACTTGAGTTCTACAAATCATATGGAAGACTTATAGTACAATTTGGAAAGCTAAGATCAAGACCTACAACTTTAATGTTGGTCAAAAGTTCAAGAGAAACACCCTTCTAGGTCAAAGGTTCCATGGAAGTTGATGAACTTTCACAGACAAATTTCACATTCCTCAGATGACCTGTAACTTGTCTAGGTCATAACTTGAGTTCTATAAATCCAATGGAGGACTTCTAGTACTCAAATTAAAGGTATGAACATCCTCTATAAGTCTCATGCTTGGACCAAAGTCATATGAGGCTTGTATCTTGACTTACACGACTTGCAAGTTTGGCACTAAATAGGGGATTTTACCCTAGAAATCCTGACTTAGCAACTTCAACCACTCTTGATTATTCTCAACTTGATCTTGAAACAACACCTCATATGCTTCAACATATCATTTCATGAATACCATGACCTAGAAGTAGGCTTTGGCTCTCTTCAATTACTCATCTTGACCTATGATTAACCAGATGAAACCCTAGTGACATCCACTTCCACTGTGACTCTTGTACTTGCCATAATGACTTGTCTGAGCTCTACCATGACCCTCTAGGCACCATATGAGCTCTATCCACACCCTCTCTCCTTAATCAAGGCCTCCCAATCCACTGATGATCTTCAATTGGTCCTCAAATTAGGAGATTAACCATACATAAGCAACTGAACTTCTCAAGAACCCAACCCTCCTCTTGATGACTATGGTGACTTCTTAATCTTGAATAAAACCTCTAGCTAGGCTTCTCCTGTCATAAACCATACTAGATCCCCTGCTAAATGAAGGATGCTATGCTATGCAGATGTTAGAACCATGCAATGCTATGCAATGAAACATAAACCAAGAAAGGGTTAGGCAAATTTTGGGGTGCAACACTGGTGCATAACAGTATTTTGCTGTAATCACGAGTTCGCACAACGAATGATCCTTCGCAGGGTGAACACTCGCTCCAGACTCGCACGACGAACTGTCCAGCGAACGTAGTCGAGTTTCGTGAATTGTGTTCTTGTGTAGTGTTATTTTGATGTTTTGATGCTGTGATTTTCCTGATGAATTACCGTGAGTATAATTATGAGTTTAATGAGAATAATACATGACTGTATAATGAATTCCCATGAGTAATTGTGATGATTTACGATGTTGATTTCATGAGGCTTTGGTGATTTTATGATGACATGATTATTGTGATGATTTTGATTAATGGTGGTGCACCTAATGAGTTTATTATGAGGATGATATTAACGTGTGCATCATGCATTCATATGCATTCTGGACTTCGATCTAGTGTTTGATTCTTGTGGCTTCAGTCCCATTGTGCGAATGTGAAGTATTTTGTTGTGCTCCGGTTCTTGTGTAGAATCGATCCTATTGATGGGGATCTATAGAGGGTTGATAGCCTAATGTCCATCTAATTTTGATGAATTGGTACCACATGCATGAGTCATGTTGCATTTGCATTTATGTGATAATTTAGTGTAATTTATGATATTATGGCTTTTTGATGTTTCCTTGATGATTATGACGATGTTGAATATGAAAATGACGCTATTTTATATATTGATTCCTATATTGATTATTATGAATCGTTTTACTCTCCCTTCCTGTTTGAATGTTGCCTCCACGTGGGTAACATGCAGATGACCAGGTTTAGCCGTGGATGCCGTCGAGGAGTTTTTGGAGTTTTTGAAATTTTGGTTGACTTAGAGGGTCTTGCTCTGATAGTGTAACATCTGGTTGGGGTCTTTGAGTTAAACCATGTTTTATTGGTTTTTATTATTTTGATTATGTTGTTGTGCAAGGAAAACTTTGGATTTGCCTTTTTGAGTTCCGCTGCCATTTGAGCAATTTTTGAGTAATTTTTGGAAAACCCATTGTTTACGGAGCATTGACTTTGATTTGAATTATTGAGAAATGTACGCCCTTTGAGGTGATTTTTATTATGTTTAAAGTATTACTCTGATAAATGTGAATGATTTGCCATTATATTTTTGGGGTAGAAAATGGTGTTACATGGTGCATGTGGATCAATTTTAAAATGACAATTTGTTTTTATTGTAATGGTTTTTGACAATGATGATAGCCTTGTTCGGGGAAAATGAACAATGATGATAGCCTTGTTCGGGGAAAATGACAATTTTAAAATGACAATTTGTTTTTATTGAAAATGATGATAGCCTTGTTCGGGGAAAATGAACTTCCATTTTTCACTTGACGCTTGAACTAATTTGGTGGGGGAATGAGGTTGGTAGTGACATTTGGAGTCCTGGGAGTGAAGGTGAGAGCTTTGAACTCAAGTAAGTCTTGAACTTTGTGCTTGAAAGTTCTCCAGTGAGTATTGATATCAAAGTCTGAAGGGATAACAGTTGGAGGAGCTAGGCCTCTCAAGGTAATCGACCCATCTTTCAGAAGATAGGAAAAGACATAAGCATATGACATAGGCATAGTCAAAGTGTCTCTCTGGCCTCCCCATCCTCTGTTTATTAGATTAACGCTGCTGTAGAGTGTGTTGCTGAGGATCTCCTTGTTGAGGATCATGTTGCAGAGGTCTCTGAGTAGGAAACTAAGTTGCAACAACTTATTGATAATGCATAGGATCACATTGAGCAACATTAACATACAGGTACAGGAAGTAAAGGATCAGAGCAGGCATTGAATCAGGCGCCCTCTCTTGTTTTTGTCCTCTCTGAGCAGAGATAGCATTTGTTTTTCCCTCTTTTTTCTTGTATCCATTAAAAGGTTTCTTCTCTCTAGTCTAGCTACTAGAACCTCCTTGAATCTTTTCACTCTTCATACCCTCTTTAATTCTCTCACCAATGATTACCATGTCAGAGAATCTAGAAGACACACTTCTGATCAGCTTTTCATAGTATTCCCTTTGCAAGGTGCCCATGAAAAAGTCAATCAATTCACGATCATCAACTTGTGGATGCATTGCTAACTCCCTCCAACATTGTGCATACTCCTTAAAGGATCCGCTGTCCTTATGAGCCATACTTTAGACTTGAGTATGGTTCGGAGCAAGTTTAGTGTTGTATTTGTATATCTTAATAAAAGCTTCAGCCAACTTAGCCCAAGTGTGCAAACTGATATGCTCTAGTTGCATGTACCACTCTAGAGATTCTTCATACAAGTTGTCTTGGAAGAAATGAATCATGAGCTTTTCATCCCTGGCGTAGACGACCATCTTTCGATAGTACATATTCAGATGAATGTGGGGACAACTGAGGCTGTTATACTTTGGAATTTTGGCACCTTGAACTTAGGGGGTATCAAAAAATCTGACACCAAGCACATTTCTAAGGCATTTAGAGAAGTTAAATTATGCTCTTCCATGATTTAGAGTTTTCAACTAAATCACGATACATTCTGGTGGCTTTAGAATCTTGAGCAGGAGCAGGATTGGCAATCATAACAACAGTATGATATTTTTGCATTTCATACTCATCTTGCAGATCTTCTTCAGCTTGAGGAATGAGAATCTGAGTAACAACAGGTTGAGCTTACAGGATAGCTCCAACATTGACTCCAGATGTGAGAATTGGCTGAGTAGTAGCTCCTTCAACTGCAGGAGTGAAGTTTAGAGGAATTCCATAGATGATGGGATTAGGAACATGAACTAAAATCCTTTAGTGCGAAGCAGATCCTTGCACATGAATATTGTTCATTATGGCAGCAACATCATGCAATTCATCTTCCCTTCTGGCCAGGGTAATTACGGTCTCGAAAATATGGTTGATCTTGCTCTTGACAGAGTCCATTTCTTCTCTCATGGTGGCTTGCTCTTGTTGAATCTAATCTATCATTCATCTAGAGTTGGCTTGAGTTGCCCTTGGCAATGTTCATTTTCATTCCAACGTCATTGTTCGTTCCGTCAACCTGTCGCACATGCAAAAATCGGCGCTGGCTATGACAGAAGAGTCGCCACCGTGCGTTATTTATCCCAAAGGAGGGAAAGGAAACGCTCAGAGTAAACCTAACGCAAAGAGGGAAAGGAATGGTCATCGCTATCAGATCTCGGGTTCGGGAGTCGGTTACGCAAGGGGAAGGTATTAGCACCCCTCACGTCCGTCATACTCGACGGGATCCACGCTTGTTGTCTAGTCTATGGGTGTAAACAAACTATCTACGAATGCTAATGCTAAACGGAGAGAACTGAAAAGAACGGAAAGAACTGACTCGATAGGACACCGTCGTCCTATGCCTACGTATTCCCTTGTGCAATGGGAAAGTCAGAGTCAACATAGTTCGGGAAACTACAGGGGGATTGCTCGCCAAGACCTCGCGTCTTGTGCCTACGTATTCTCGTCTGGTACGAGAAACCAGAGCAAAATGTAGTTCAGGCTAACTATGGGTAAACAAGGGTGTTCTCGATCACACAGGGGTGAGAGAAAGGATTGACGATACTAGCATACACATTCTAGCAGTTAGGTGTATGCTGCTCGACCATTGGAGACTTAGGCGTTGCCTGTTTGCGGTAGAACGAACGTAGTATGTCGGGGTTTAAAGGTATGGGAACCTACGGGTTCTAGAACTACGGTTTGGTCTCAATTGCGCTAGGGAAAGAGAAAAGGAAAGATTAGTCGTCAGCGGGGAAGTCTCGATCGCACGGCAGCGAGAGAACAAAGAAGTTAGTTATTAATGTGCTCTCTAGGATATCGCATCCTATGCCTACGTACTCTCAACAGGTATGAGAGATCAGAACAGCCGTAGTTCGGCTAACTATGGAAAACGGTCTCGATCGCACGGAAGCGAGAGAAAAGGGAGTCTCAATTGCACAGAGGCAAGAGGGGGGATCTCAATCGCTAGGACGCGAGAGAAAGGAGTTTCGATCGCACAGGGGCGAGGGAAAAGAGGAAGCAGGCCTAACACGCCTAAACAGGAAGGAACTCGGGACACACACGCAAGAACCTAAGGCGTAGGAGCAAATGCGTCGTATATCACCCAAAGGGTGCTACACTAAACACTCTAGGCCATTAAGGGGAAACCCCTCAATCACCATTTCCTACGTATCTAATACTTAAAACTCACAACACTCGGCGGTTGATTAAAAAGACTTGAATTAGAAAGATGTTACCGAACGGAGTGGTTCTGTTGACCCTTGACATTATGCGCAAGCTCCATTCCAATCTTCTCCTCTTTTGGTCTCTGATGATGCTTTTGAATCGGGACCAATGTGATGTTAAACCATCATAGCTCGACTTATAAGAGAAGTCAAACTTTAAGAGGTCGCGTATTAATATCCGTGTCAAAGACAAGATAGAGAAATGATATTGAGAATCATCCTCCAATTGAATCATGTCACACGGACCAAAAACAGTGGGATCTCGTCTTACAAGACTTCATCGATCACCAAAAGTCAAAATAAAAATCGAAAGATGAAAAGAAATGAGGAGAGAAAAAAAGTGGTCTCGGATCCAACATTATTCATCAATAATTTGACTGGTAATGAATTACAGAAATATCGTCATCGACCCAAACAGAAAATGGGACAAAATGCCCAATAACAAAAGAGAAATGGAATTTAACCTTAAAAATAAAACCAAATGGAGGACATAATCTTTAACTTCTTAAAAAGAAAATAGAATAAAACTCTAAAAGAAATTTGAATATAATATACATAAAGTTTTAAAATTTAATATAAAAATCTAGATAGAAAAGATTAACTTCTAAATAAAATAATTAATAATATTAAAACAAAAGAAAAAAAATTAAAAATAAAAATAATAAATATAAATAAATAAATAAATAAAGAAATGAAAAAGGAAAACAAAACAGCAAAAACACAGAACGCATCCTTCATCGCCTCTCTCTCATTCTCGCTCCGTTCACGGCTCTCTCTCTCACCGTTCCAGAAAAAAAACAATTCCTCTCCATTCTTTCCGTTTCGCCTCAAACACTCACCCTCTCCGTTCATCATCTTCCCTCAATTCAAACCTCCCTCTATTCACCCAACTCAACTTCAAAAAGAACCTCCAGAAAAATATTAATTGTTCATCGACATCTCCAATTTCAACATCAACTCGGAATCAACTTTGTATCTTGGTTTGGGAATGGGTCGCGAGTTTTGCGGACGGGGTTTATTGTTTACAGGTTGGTGTTGGGAATGGATTGTGGTTCTGATTTTCGTTTAACGATAATTTCAGAAGTGATTGAGGGTTTGGGCGAAGGTCGAACATGGAGATGGTTCATTGATGTTGGTTCCGGCGACGGTTTTCGCAGGTTGGTGATGGGTGAAGGGGGATTCACACTTGGTTTTTTTATTTGAAGGTTTTTTCAGAGATTTCGCGGAAGGTTTGACGTTGAAGGTTTGTTCGACTCGCGATTTATCTCACTCTCTTATTCTCTAGTTTCACCTCATCTTCTTATTTGAAATGACTTGGGTTTTGGTGCGGGTAGATGAGGTGTTAAGGTGAAAAATAGGGTGGTTCGGAGTTTTGACGGTGGGTTACGGTTTAAAGTGGTGGCTGTTACGGTTTTGTTTTGGCGTATTATTAATGGGTTTCAGGGTCCTTTGGTTGATGACAAGGGTTGGGTTGTTGATTTGGAAGAGATGATCAATGGTTGTTTTCGAAGGTTTCTGGTGAGGATTAATGGAGGTTTTCGAAAGCTTTTTCGAAGACTAAAAATGCTACAATGAAGGTTTTGTTTTGTTAAAGTTGAAGAGGGTTTGGATTTGACAGAAAAGTTTGAGGATGGAAGGTGATGAGCGGCTGGTTCGAAACTGGGTTGAAAAAGAGGAACAAGGTGAGATTTTCTTATGGTTATGTGGTATTGTTGTGGCTACACAGCTTTTTGTTTGATGTTACTATTCTGATTTCCGTATGATGTTTCACATGGTGTTTTTTATATGTTTTTATTTCATGTAAGTTTGGAAGAAAGATGGTTTTAAAGGTGATTTGAAGGAGGTTGTCATGTATGAAGTGGGGTTGAAGATGTATATATGGTGGAGTTTATGTTACAGTGAGTAAGGAGTGATGGTTAATGTTCTTGAAGTGTAGTTTGTGAGAGTGATTCAAGATGTAAGAGTGAGTGTTTGATGCAAGTGGTTCTGTTGTTGAGGTTTGAAGAAAACAGTTTATGTTTTTTCTTTCGTCGTTCTGTTGAGAAAGATGAAGTTGAATGTTGGAAAATCTGGATTGAATTTGTGGTAATGTTTTGCGGAGAGGGTTGTTTGGTTTATGTTTATGTTTGTAGAGTAGTGTTTTGTGAGCTTGGCTTGTTAGCAGATGAAGATTGAAGGTTGAAAAACATGGAAGTGATGGTTGTTTTGAATTGGTTTAGTTTGTTTGAAGAAGGATGTTTGATTGACAGAGTGGAGAAGATGATGTGGTTTACAAAGAAGAGGGTGTAAAAGCACAGATTGTGTCTTAGTTTTATCTCTATGTTTTGATGATAACAATTATGAATTTTGTATTCAAGAATTATATACTCTAAACGTGTTCTAGATTGTTTGCTACAGGCACTAAAGTAAATTATCTTAAGAAAGCAAAATTGCATCTGAACATTGTTTGTATGAAAGACTTCATAAGTTCAAGAGCATCTTAAGTGAAGATCTGAACTTTGCTCCCAGAAGAATCTGACTACTGTCTCTTGAAGATTCTGAAGAAGGAGCCTCTAAAGCATAGAGACTCTGCTCTGAAGGATTTACACGCTCAAGCACACTAGCTGCACATACTCTGTTTCAGCTCAATCTGAAGAACATTCAAGACTCTGAAGATCCAGATGATCCTTGATCAGAAGACTCTGAAGATTCAGATTCTTATGTTGAAAGCTGAACTCACTTTGAAGAAGATTTAAATATGTACGTTGGTCCTTCTCAACAGCTCTTTCCTATTTTGTGCTAGACACAAGGACACAGACAAAAAGGTTTTATCTGTGCATTCCATTCTGAGGAAAGTATTCTGCAAGTGAAGACAAAAAGCATCAGGCCTGTTTCAGCACAGCCTCCAATGTGAAGACAAAAGGCTCTAGGCTTTTCTGCACAGCCTTCAACGTAACAAGACTTCTTGGATCTTAGTGCCTATATAAAGAAGTCCACTCCATCTTCTTCAGTAAATTGAATCTCTAGAAAAATCACTCCTCAAAGCAAATCTCAAAAAGCTCTTTATCATATTACTTTGCTTTATCTTTATTCTTAAACTAAGAGAAATATCACTGTTGTGATAACAGCTTATTAGAAGCATTCTTACTCTTGTAAAAGTTTTACTTTGTTTGTAAAAGGTTTTCCTTAAGAGGATCCAGTTGGGATCAGCTGCTCTTGAGAAGACTAAGAACGGTTGTTCTTAGGTGTTGCTATTTGTAATCTGTTTGATTAAAATAGTGGATTAAGTCCTTGACAGAGAAAGGCAAATCACTCTTGAGAGGGTGGACTGGACTAGTTGTTTTCAACGAACCAGGATAAAAATATCTGTGTTCTAATCTTTGATTTTTAGTCTTACTTATTCAACCCCCCCTTCTAAGTAATTTTCTCACCTTCAGTTGGCATCAGAGCTCCGGTTCTGCGTGTGCTCCACTTAACCGTGACAGTTAAAGATCCAGTGAGAAAGATACTTTGATATTTGTGTTGTTGTCATTATGGAAACAGCTACATCAACTTGCAACAACAAATATGAAGGAGATAGGATCAGTACCAAGCCACCCATGTTTGATGGGGAAAAATTTGACTATTGGAAAGATAGAATAGAAAGTTTTTTCCTCGGGTATGATGCTGATCTTTGGGATATGGTCATTGATGGATATAAACATCCTACTGATGAGGATGGCAAAAAGATTGATAGAAAGTCAATGACTGAAGTACAGAAAAGAGATTTCAAGAATCACCACAAAGCCAGAACTATATTGCTTAATGCAATCTCTCATACTGAGTATGAGAAGATTACAAACAGAGATACTGCTCATGACATGTTTGAGTCACTCAAAATGACTCATGAGGGAAATTCTCAGGTTAAAGAGACCAAGGCGCTGGCGCTCATACAGAAGTATGAGGCATTTAAAATGGAAGAATCTGAAAATGTAGAAACTATGTTTTCTAGATTTCAGATTCTTACTGCTGGTCTGAAAGTTCTGGATAAGGGCTACTCAACGTCAGATCATGTCAAGAAGATCATCAGAAGTCTTCCCACCAGATGGAGACCAATGGTGACTGCACTGAAGATGGCAAAAGATCTGAATAAGATCTCCTTAGAAGAACTTATCAGTTCTTTGAGAAGTCATGAAATAGAGCTGGAGGAAGATGAGCCCCAGAAGAAAGATAAAGGTAAATCCATAGCTTTAAAATCTAACAAACCTGTTAAAGCTTTGCAGGTAAAAGAAGAAAGTTCTGAAGAATCGTCTTCTGAAGAAGAAGATGAACTGTCCATGCTTTCCAGAAGAATCAACAAGCTCTGGAAGCACAAGGGAAGGAAGTTTAACAACTTCAGGAAAGCTGACCACAGGAAGGAATCTTCTGGATACAGAAGATCTGGAAAGAAAGAGGTCACATGCTATGAATGCAAGGAACCTGGGCACTACAAAAATGACTGCCCCAAACTTCTCAAGGAGAAACCCAAGAGAAAGTTTGATAAAAAGAAAAAGGTTCTTATGGCAACTTGGGATGATTCAGATGAATCTGAATCTGAATCTGAAGCGTCAGAAGAGTGTGCCAACATGGCATTAATGGCTGGAATAGAAGATCAGAATGAAGAATTATCATCTGAATCTGAGTCAGACTCCGACTCTGATGCTGAAGAGGTAATGTCCAAACTTACCAAAGATGAACTTATAAAGGTGTTATCTGAAGTCTTGAAAAGCTACAATAATATCAAACTCAAGAACAAGAAGCTGAAAAGCAATCTTGAATCTGAGATTGATAATCTGAAAACAGAACTTGTTGAGCAGAGAGAAATAAATTTAAAAATAAAAAATGATTTGGAAATTGTTCAACAAGAATCTGACTCTGAAGCTAAGTCATCTGAAAATATTTTGGAAAAATATGACTCTAGTTTTCAGAGGTTCCTCACTAAAAGCATAGACAGAAGCAAGATGGCTTCTATGATCTATGGAGTTAGTAGGAATAAAAGAAAGGGAATTGGATTTCAATCTTCTTCTCTTGAAAAAGATGTAAGACCAATACCTGTAGATGATCTGATCATTAAGATAACTCCTTTATACTCTAATTTTAAATTTGGTCATTTAAATGATATTAAACACACGAGCTCTGAAAAGAATACTCATGTGTTTAGATCTAAGGCAAGTCTAAACAAAAACTATGTTGAAAAACAAAAGTTTAGACAAACCTACAAGGCAACTAACCCTAAAGGACCCAAGAAGATCTGGGTACCTAAAGACAAAATAATCCCTGTTGCAGATGTCCTTAGCAGCAAAGTCAGGACACCAATCATGGTACCTGGACTCTGGATGCTCACGACACATGACGGGAGAAAGGTCTATGTTCCAAAGTCTGGAACTTAGATCTGGAGGGGACGTGAAATTTGGAGGGAACCAGAAGGGCAAGATCATTGGCTCTGGAACTATAGGTAATGGCAACCTACCCTCTATTTCTAATGTTCTGTTAGTTGAAGGATTGAAACATAATCTATTGTCCATAAGTCAATTAAGTGACAATGGTTATGATATCATCTTTAATCAAAAATGTTGCAAAGCTGTATGTCAAAAGGATGGTTCTATCCTATTCAATGGAAAGAGGAAACACAACATTTATAAAATTAACCTTTCAGAACTTAAAGTTCAAAATGTAAAATGCCTCTTATCTGTGAATGATGAGCAATGGGTCTGGCATAGAAGATTGGGGCATATTAATATGAGACGTATATCTCAGATTAATAAACTCAATCTGGTCAGAGGACTTCCTAAGTTGAAGTTCAACTCAGATGCTCTGTGTGAAGCATGTCAAAGAGGAAAATTTTCAAAATCTCATTTTAAATCAAAAAATGTTGTTTCTACCTCCAGACCATTGGAATTACTTCACATTGATCTGTTTGGACCAGTGAAAACTGCATCCATCAGAGGCAAGAAGTATGGGTTAGTCATTGTAGATGACTACAGCAGATGGACATGGGTAAAGTTTCTAAAACACAAGGACGAGTCTCATTCTGTGTTCTTTGACTTCTGCAATCAAGTCCAGACTGAAAAAGATTGTAAAATTATTAAAGTCAGAAGTGATCATGGTGGAGAATTTGAAAATAAACATTTTGAAAAATACTTTTCTGAAAAAGGCATTGCACATGATTTCTCCTGCCCTAGAACTCCGCAACAAAATGGAGTTGTAGAAAGGAAAAATAGAACATTGCAAGAAATGGCCAGAACCATGATCAACGAGACAAATCTGGCAAAACATTTCTGGGCAGAAGCAATTAACACAGCTTGTTATATTCAGAACAGAGTGTCTGTAAGACCTCTTCTGAAAAAGACTCCCTATGAATTGTGGAGAAACAGAAAGCCCAACATTGCTTATTTTCATCCTTTTGGATGTATTTGTTATATGCTTAATACTAAAGATAATCTGAACAAGTTTGATTCCAAAGCACAGAAGTGTTTCATGCTTGGTTATTCTGAACGCTCTAAAGGCTACAGAGTATTCAATACTGAAACACAGATTGTGGAAGAATCTATTCATGTCAGATTTGATGATAAGCTTGGCTCTGAAAAGCCAAAGCAGTTTGAAAGTTCTGCAGATAGAGAAGTAATTCTCACAGACTCTGAAGTCTCAGAGGCAGAAAAGGCAAAGAACAAAGAATCTGATGCAACCCCAGATGGTACACCTTTGACTTCACAACTAAACAACTTGCATATTTCTGAAAGACCAACCGTCAGAGGATCTTCTTCCAGAATCAAAGCTTCTCATCCAGAAGATGTGATAATTGGAAAGAAGGATGATCCCATAAGGACAAGATCATATCTCAGAACTTCTGAATCTTCCTTATTTGGCTTAGTGTCAATGATAGAACCAACATATGTAGATGAGGCTCTGGAAGATAATGAATGGATTATAGCTATGCAAGAAGAGCTGAATCAATTCGCCAGAAATGAAGTTTGGGATCTGGTTCCTAGACCTAAAGGATTCAATGTCATTGGAACAAAATGGGTCTTCAGGAATAAGCTGAATGAAAAGGGAGAAGTAGAAAGGAATAAAGCAAGGCTGGTTGCTCAAGGATATAGTCAACAAGAAGGTATTGATTACACTGAGACATATGCTCCAGTGGCAAGGTTAGAATCTATTCGTCTTCTTATTTCATTTGCTGCACAGAATAACATCACTCTGTATCAGATGGATGTTAAAAGTGCTTTTCTTAATGGTATTATAGAAGAAGAAGTATATGTCCACCAACCTCCTGGTTTTGAAAGTGAAAACTTTCCAGATCATGTTTTCAAATTAAAGAAATCCCTTTATGGATTAAAACAAGCTCCCAGAGCTTGGTATGAGAGGTTGAGCAACTTCCTTTTGAATAAAAATTTTATCAGAGGAAAAGTGGATACAACTTTATTCTGTAAATCTGTTAAGAAAGATCTGTTGATTTGTCAGATTTATGTAGATGACATTATTTTTGGATCAACAAATATTACGCTTGGAAAGGAGTTTGCTAAATGTATGCAGGAAGAATTTGAAATGAGCATGATGGGAGAATTGAGATTCTTCTTGGGAATCCAAGTCAATCAGACTCCAGAATGCACCTACATACATCAAACCAAATATGTTAAAGAGCTTCTGAAGAAGTTCAACATGGTTGATAGCAAAATGGCAAAGACTCCAATGCATCCTACAAGCACTCTAGGTAAGGAAGAGGTAAGTAAGAAGGTAGATCAAAAATTCTACAGAGGTATGATAGGATCTCTTCTATACTTGACTGCTTCTAGACCAGATATTTTGTTTAGTGTCTGCTTATGTGCTAGATTCCAATCAGATCCTAGAGAATCACACTTAACAGCTGTTAAGAGGATTCTGAGGTATCTGAAAGGTACTGCTAACATGGGTTTGTGTTACAGAAGATCTGATGAATTTTCATTAGTTGGATTCTGTGATGCTGACTATGCTGGAGACAGAATTGAACGTAAAAGCACTTCTGGAAGCTGTCAGTTTCTTGGAAGTCATCTGATCTCATGGTACAGCAAGAAGCAACCTACCATTGCACTATCAACTACAGAGGCAGAATACATTGCTGCTGCTGGATGTTGTACTCAGATGCTCTGGATGAAGAGTCAATTAGAAGATTATCAAATCTATGAGAGTAACCTTTCTATCTTCTGTGACAATACTTCTGCTATATGTTTGTCAAAAAATCCAATCTTGCATTCTAAGGCAAAACATATAGAAATTAAACATCACTTCATCAGAGACTATGTTCAGAAGGGTGTAATTAATCTAGCTTTCGTTGATACAGATCATCAATGGGCTGACATTTTCACAAAACCCCTTGCTGAAGATAGATTTAAGTTTATTCTGAAAAATATTTGTATGGATTTATGTCCAGAGTAATATTTCTCAGAGGCAACCTCTCAGATGCAAAATGTTTAATAATCTGAAGTATTTCATCTGTCTATTTTATTCATTTATATTTATTTGATTATTTCGTTTTGGGTAAAACTCTGAACTAACTAGCTCAGAAGATCTGAAAGTTGGAAACGTTTCATTTCGTGAGAGAAATCAAATGAGCCAACAAAGCAAACACGTGGCATTCAATTTCTGAAAAAATTGAGTGCATAACTGATTTGACGTTTGAGGTAATGCTTTGAAAATCTCACTTTTCTTGTTTTTCCCCCAGCTGTCATAATTTAATGTGAAATGATTACTTTTCATTTAATGCTGTCCAAACGTGCGTAAGTGTCTTTTGTGTGCCCTATTTTTTTTTGGTTTCCTATATATATCACCTATCACACTTCTATCACACTTTCCACATTCACTTCATTCATGCGTTTCTGCTTCCTTTTCAATCTTTTCCAAAACCCTAAACCGAAACCAAGGTATTCTTCTTCTTCAATGGCGTCAACTTCAAACACTGCTGCAAAACCTAACAAGACCATCATGTACAAAGAACCTAAACGAACCTTATTCACTCCAGTGGCTGATCTAGAGGTGCTCTGTGAAAGCTTCATTGACCTCGACTCTTTAAAGGAAAATGGGTTTGATCTCATTTCTGCCATCAAAGCTCAAGGGTGGGAAAAATATTTTGAAAGGCTAATGGGGCCTGTTTTTCCAACACTGGTTAAGGAATTTTGGATACATGCAAGCGCGGGTCCCAAGTTTATACATTCTTCGGTTCTTGGAGTGGAGATAGTCATCACTGAAAACCTGATCAGACAACTGTTTAGCTATACTGAGTCTGATGGTGTTTCAAATCTTGCTTCTTCTCGCATCGATATGGCTAGGGTTTATGAAGAAGTTACTATTGCTGGTTTGCCGTCAAGCAAGGTTAAAGATTTAAAACCCATTTATAGGATCTGGGCGAAAATCTTTATGAGTACGTTTTTCCACAGAAAACCTTCAAACTCTCCAGATTATGTGAGTTCTGAACATTTGTATTTTATGTACTGCATTAGCAAAAATGTCAAAGTGGATCTACCGTATCTCATCTTCAGTCATTTATTAACTCATGTCAAAGAAACCAGAGAGGAAGTAAGGGCGAAAGCTGGTAAAGTAAGGACATGGATACCCCTGGGAAGGTTGATTTCTGATATACTTGTTGAGAACAAACTGGTTCAACATCTGACTGATGCGAAGATTACAGAGGATCTGACTCACATCATTGGCTCTGAAATTAATGGGCTCAATCTGAAGAGGATGAAAATCATCTCAGAATTGAAAGGACAACTCAGGAAGATCAACTCTGACGAGATTCAAGGTAGAAGAGTTCCTGTGGAAGATTTTCCACTGTTCAGTGCAGATGAACCTAAGGAATTTGTCTGGCTGTACATTACTGAATGCCTAAAGGAAGGAATCCCTTTACCTGCCAATCTCGTTTAGAAGCCTGGAGAAGAATTGCCTAATCAGATGAAGGAAAGGCGCAGTAAGAGGAAGGCTGACAAAGAATCCGTTCAGAAGAAGAGAAAAGCTCCTGAAGCATCAAGAAAGAAGAGGAAAGAAGGAAAGAAGGCCAGAAGCAGTCCAAGAGAAGCTACTCTGGAAGAAATCAGAGACACCATTCAACAGGTATTAGCCTCTGATCCTACTCCTACTGTTCATTCACCACTATCTTCACCACAACTCTCTCCAAACCTCATACCAAGAACTTCAAAATCTAGAAAGTCTGTTAATATCTCATCCGAACCACTATCCTCTGAACCAGTAAATTTACAATCATCTCCAGCACCAATCCCATCTAATCCACAACATCAAACTATTCAAACAGAAATTCCACCACCAGAACCAATTTTATCTGAAAACTCTCCAACAATAACTCCACCAGAACCAACTCAACCAGAAAATTCTCCAACAACACCTCCACAACCAACTTTGTCGCAACAAGAGAATCCCCACATAGAGACTCCCCAACCACAAATAATTATTTCAGAACAAAATCATCCAGAGACTGTTCAACCTGAACACTCTGAACAAGCAATTCCCTCAGAAGATCCAAATCTTTCTGACAATATTCTTGATATTCCACCCCTCAACCAAACAATTGAAATTTCGTCTACATCTGTTCACTCAGATGAATCCTCTGATTCATCTGATTCATCTGATTCATCTGACTATGATTCAGAATCACTTAAACAAGCTCGCTCTGAGAGTGTTATGAAGAAACATCTTAACATTGCTTTGTTTCATACCCCACCAAACTCTCCATCTCAACAACCATCTGAAGCTCAACCCTCTGACACTCAAACAGTTGAAAACCAAACCATTCCACAACCACCTGAAACTAATCCATCTGAGAATCAAACTTTTCCTCACTCAGCTGAACTCCCTCAATCTGTCATCCACACATCTCAACCACCCACACCTCAACCACAACCATCTGAACCTACTCCTGCTAACACCCCTAATCCTTTTTCCTCTGGTCAGAATGAACAGTCAGATTTAGGATCTTGTGTTAATGCTATGTTTGATATTTTCAAAAAGGAGTTAGATTCTGAATATGATCGTGTTAAGGCTATATGTTTGTCTAGTTTGGACCCAAATGTTTCGAATACTGCTTGGAAGCGCTTCATCTGGATGTTTAACAAAGCTGCCCTAAAAGTTAGAGCAAAATGCTCTAAGCTTGCTAAGATTAAATTTGCTGAGTTAATAAAGGTGACACTGATGAACATGCCTCCTCCTCCTCCTGTGTTACTATTGGAAGCTACTCCTCCGGTTGTTCCTGATTTTGAAATGGTTGAACAAGCTTCTGTTGAAAACCAATCTGAAGGGAACCCTGCTGCTGCTGCATCTGCTCCGTCTTCATCTGTGGTTTCAGAACTTGTGAATGATGTGAAGGATATCAAGGACTGGATGATCAAGCAAGAGAAAACAACCGATGAAATCAAGACCTGGATGTCTAAGCAAGAAGAGTCAGCTGCCAAGATGACAGAGCTTCTGACCCTCATTGCCTCTCGCCAGACCTAGTTTTATTTGTTGTTTTGCACATGAACTGAGTTTTTGATCTCTGCCTGTTTGTCTGTGAACTTTGGTTTGTTTTGTTTTAATTGCATGCTAACATGGTTTGCTCCTATTTTTGCTTCTTCTCTTTTATTTCTTTCCGTCTTTGTATATCTTTTTGATTATGACAAAAAGGGGGAGAAAAAGAGAAACTGAGTGTTCAACCTATAAGCATTTACCAAAACTAAAATTCAGACATTTTATTAACTTATTTGAATTTAAGTCTTTCAGATTATACTGTTATATCTGACATAATTCATTGAAGTTACCCTGAGACTGTGTCAACCAGAACCTGATTCTCTAAAGAAAATCTGAGTATTCAATCAACTCTGATATCTTACTCTGATACATTTATTCAATCATCTGGCATCAAGATTTGACTCTGAACTCATTCATCAGGCTCTGAATCTGAAATATACTCAATCAGAAAGGGAAGTATTCTATTCTATTGTAGTATTTATTTCAGGGGGAGATTGTTTATCTCAGGGGGAGTTTCTAATTCTTACTCTTTATTGAACAAAATTTTCTCATGTTTTGTCATCATCAAAAAGGGGGAGATTGTAAAAGCACAGATTGTGTCTTAGTTTTATCTCTATGTTTTGATGATAACAATTATGAATTTTGTATTCAAGAATTATATACTCTAAACGTGTTCTAGATTGTTTGCTACAGGCACTAAAGTAAATTATCTTAAGAAAGCAAAATTGCATCTGAACATTGTTTGTATGAAAGACTTCATAAGTTCAAGAGCATCTTAAGTGAAGATCTGAACTTTGCTCCCAGAAGAATCTGACTACTGTCTCTTGAAGATTCTGAAGAAGGAGCCTCTAAAGCATAGAGACTCTGCTCTGAAGGATTTACACGCTCAAGCACACTAGCTGCACATACTCTGTTTCAGCTCAATCTGAAGAACATTCAAGACTCTGAAGATCCAGATGATCCTTGATCAGAAGACTCTGAAGATTCAGATTCTTATGTTGAAAGCTGAACTCACTTTGAAGAAGATTTAAATATGTACGTTGGTCCTTCTCAACAGCTCTTTCCTATTTTGTGCTAGACACAAGGACACAGACAAAAAGGTTTTATCTGTGCATTCCATTCTGAGGAAAGTATTCTGCAAGTGAAGACAAAAAGCATCAGGCCTGTTTCAGCACAGCCTCCAATGTGAAGACAAAAGGCTCTAGGCTTTTCTGCACAGCCTTCAACGTAACAAGACTTCTTGGATCTTAGTGCCTATATAAAGAAGTCCACTCCATCTTCTTCAGTAAATTGAATCTCTAGAAAAATCACTCCTCAAAGCAAATCTCAAAAAGCTCTTTATCATATTACTTTGCTTTATCTTTATTCTTAAACTAAGAGAAATATCACTGTTGTGATAACAGCTTATTAGAAGCATTCTTACTCTTGTAAAAGTTTTACTTTGTTTGTAAAAGGTTTTCCTTAAGAGGATCCAGTTGGGATCAGCTGCTCTTGAGAAGACTAAGAACGGTTGTTCTTAGGTGTTGCTATTTGTAATCTGTTTGATTAAAATAGTGGATTAAGTCCTTGACAGAGAAAGGCAAATCACTCTTGAGAGGGTGGACTGGACTAGTTGTTTTCAACGAACCAGGATAAAAATATCTGTGTTCTAATCTTTGATTTTTAGTCTTACTTATTCAACCCCCCCTTCTAAGTAATTTTCTCACCTTCAGAGGGTTGTTTAATGGTTGAAAGCTTTTCTGAAGTGGGTTGAGTTGAACATGGAATGTTTAGAGAGGTTCATGAAGATTGTGTTGAGAAGATAATGACGTCGTTGGGAAGATTTGAGGGGTGCTTCTAGTTCGTTTTACAGTGTATAGGTATTATGGTTTGTTGAAAAATGAAGAAGAGGGATGGAAGTTGCTTTTAGTCATGGTTGAGGATGACACCATGGTTTTAAGGTGTTGTCGGAGGAGATTATGTTTTGAATGAGAAATGGGGAAGAAAAAAGCTGCAGGGAAAAGGATTTGGGGCTGTTTTGGGTTGAGGAAGAGTAAGGTTTAGGTTAAGTTTGTGGAAAGAGATTTTTTGTTGAAGCAGAGAAATGAGTTGAAGAAGTTTTTAGGATGTTCGAATGTTGATGATTGTTTTGGTGTTGTTCTTTTCATATGGGATTTGTGTGGTGTTATGAATTGGTTTGAAGCAAGCTTTTTTAATGTTGGTTGTCTGGCGTGGCTTTTGTTGTGGTTTTGCAGTACTGGTTTTGTCGGTACAGTTCTGTGTGGGGCTGGTTTAGCAGGTTGTTGTCTGATGTGGCTTGTTGGAGGGTTTTTTGGCTGGTTGTAGCATAGTTTGTCTGGTGTGTTATGAGGTAGTACAAGACTTATTGCAAGTTGTAGCTTCTATTTTTCCTTCTTTTTGTTGTAACTTTTTTTTCACAGAGGGTATTGGTTTGTGGCCTTTCATAGGTTGTGGCTTTGTCCTTTGGAGGGTAGGTGCATTACGAAAGGTGAAGCGCGGAAATGGTGGCTTTATTTGTTCACGGCAGAATTTTTTTATGGTGGAATAATGTAATGGCTCTGTGGAGAGAGTCAAGACCAATCCTCCTTTGTGGATCCACGGTCCCTTTTTGGAAAACCTGAGTTCATTTACACATGAAAGAATGAGGGTATTTTGGGGAAGCTATTGAGATGCCGCATCCGGATGATTTTGTGGTACCATTTCGATCGTGAATTGTGGTGCTACACAGGTACGTATAATTTGTCATCTTCTGCAAACCTCCCTTTTCTTTTAGCGCTGGCTTCTCTTGGCAATTGCTTTGAAGAATCTCATGTACATCCTTGCATTACCACCTCCTTGAGTCCCAATACTGATTGATCTCACTTATACTGCAGGTACGGTTTTTGTGTCGCGTTTTCCAGCGGTAATGCGCTTTTGGTGAAATAGTATGGGATAGTACAGATTTTCAATTGGCTTGTCCTCTTTGCATTCTTGCTGTAAAATCACCAGCTGGTATGTACGGTTCTGCCTAACGGTTATTTCAAATGGCTATGGGAAGCAAGGCTGGTTCTTAGTGGGGATATTTGGCTCAAATGCAGCTGTGTGGTCCCTTGTATTTCTCTTGTAATCTGAAATTTAAACACCTGAAGTTTTCTTTTGTGTTGGACTTCCTTTGTTGTAACCTATTCTAAACATTAATTAACTAGAATTTTAACAAACTAATCTAAATTAACTCTAAATAAATAAACATTTAATTAATTTAAACTAAATAAAAATCTGAATAATAAAACAAATTAATCCTAATTAAGTTTACTAATAATAACTGATTATAATATTTTCCAAAATGTTCTAAACTATTAAAAAAAATCTATATTATAAAATAAAAATCTATATAAATCCTAAAATAATTCAAATATCTAAAACTATTAAAATGCTATATAATAAGATAAATAATAATAAAAAAACTATTATCTAAACAAGATTTAAATAGAACTATAAAGCGGAAAGAAAGAATAAAAATCACACAAAGCAGTGAAACAACAACAAAAAGATCGGACGAACACCGAAACACAACCGAAAATACCAGCATAGGCTGGGCCACCAGAAAGAGCAAAATCCACTCGATTCCGAAATAAATCTCCTTATTCAAACTGGTTTAAATCGCCTAAAACGCGAGAAAATGGGTTGTAATCCCGATAATTCGTCTTGACTGACAAAATGCACCGTATGTGATAAATGATATGCAAATGCAAATGAAATGAGACATAAGCCCAAATGCAAGAAACGGTTGGTCAAATTTTGGGGTACAACAGCTGCCCCTATTCAAGCGACTTGGACCTGAATGGTTGAAAAGCGGACGGTTTTCAAACATTCAAAGGTAAAAGACGGTTGAATACCAAAGAACCCGGAAATTTGCCAACCGCAAAAACAGAACTGCAAACTCTGATATATATTGGAACAAAATCTCCGGAAGATAGTTGAACTGATCATGACCTTGTCGTCAGTTATCCACATGAAATTCCTCTGACAATGTCGTCAGGCCTCTACCTCCAATTGGTAAAGTAGCTAACATCGCCATTAGACCTCTGTTAAATAAAATAAAACATCGAATCCAAAGATACGATCCTCTGACATCACCGTCAGTCATTCAAAACAATCAATCGGTCAATCACACCTGACATTGCCGCCAGTCATTCACAAAAATAACGCGTCTGACATCGCCGCCGGACAACCAAAACACCCAACATCGCCGCTGGAAAACTAAATCACCTGACATCGCCGCCAGAAACAAACATCCAACATTGCTGCTGGAGAACCAAATTACCCGACATCGCCGCCAGAAAAACATCCAACCTCGCCGCTGGGAAAACAAAGATATTTCACATCGCCGCCAGAAAAAACATCCAACCTCGCCGCTGGGAAAACAAAGCATCTGACATCGCCGCCAGTAACCAACATCCAACCTCGCCGCTGGGAAAACAAATTATCTGACATCGCCGCCAGAAAAACATGACCTGACATCGTCGCCAGAAAAACATCCAACCTCGCCGCTGGGAAAACAAAGATATTTGACATCGCCGCCAGTAACAAACATCTAACCTCGCCGCTGGGAAAACAAATCATCTGACATCGCCGCCAGTAACAAACATCCAACCTCGCCGCTGGGAAAACAAATCATCTGACATCGCCGCCAGAAAAACATAAACCTAGTGAGAGAACTCTAACATCGTCTTCATCAACCATAAATCCGACAAACATCTGACATCGCCGCCAGCTAACTATAACTCTGAGAAACACCCGACATCGCTGTCAAGTACCTGTGGGGATACAGAACTCTTACATCGCCGCCAGACAACCACGGTGCTAATAAACCCCTGACATCGCCGCCAGGAAAACATAAATCTGATGAGCATCTAACATCGCCGTCAAACAACCATATAAAATTGGTAAAACACCTGACCTCGCCGTCAGTTCTCAAAATAATCTGACTTCGCCGTCAAGTTCTCAAAAATAATCTGACTTCGCCGTCAAATTCTCAAAAATAATCTTCTGAATTCGTCGTCAACTCTCAACATCGTTTGACTTCGCCGTCATTTCTTAAAATCATCGGTAAAAGCATCTGACATTACCGTCAAGGTGAAGAAATCCATTGGGGAAATAGGAACTTTAATAAATAGACTCTGCTAGAGAGAATGAAAAGATGAACACATCTGTCAATGATCCTGCTGGAGGCCTGGATACCACACAGGCTTGAGAAATATATCGGTAATTGTTGGTGATACACCCAAAAATAGAGAGGTAACAACCTGGCTTATGTTTCAAATGCACATGTTTGAATATGGCGTAATGCTCCATGCGATATGGAAATGCTACACATTTGGGAGGATGCTATGCACGATGCAAATGCAAAAGAACCACTTCAGCCAAAATAAATGCCGAAGAGAGGAAAACAACTCTGTTGGGGAAAGATTAGGCACGCCTAGTGCCTACAGACTCATGCTGGGGAATACAAGCCTTGAATGGCCTCCAAGAAAACTTCTGGGTAAAGCTGCTCTGCTAAGCACAAATCCACTCTGCTGGGAATCAAAATCAAACTCTGCTGAGGAAAGTGCCCTGGATGGCCTGCCAGAATATAACATTCTGGGGAACAGATAACTCCGCTGGGAATCAAGGCAGGCTGCTGAAGATTTAATCCACTATCTGTTGGGGATTATGAGTAAGATTTACTGGGGAACCGTCCCAAGTCCTCTCTCTGCTAAGGATGGAGAATAACAATCTCTGAGGTAATCACTCTCTGCGGGAAAGAAAAACTACTGCTCCGACTTGGCTGGGGATTAGGCAATGAGGGAATCAACATCGACCTCTGCTTGGGGAAAATGAGCACAACACTCAACAATATCGACCTCTGCTTAGGGAATGAGTCAACGTCCCGGACTCTGAGGGGAAAGGAGCCAAAGACTTGGACTCTGTGGGGGAAACAACACTACACTCGCCCCACTGCTGGGGAAAAAACCCAAATTTGCCTGTCAGGAAGAACTTCAATCTCAAACCACTGGGGATGGTTGTACACGATCCATCTGCTGGGGATAGTTCTACTTCACCAGGGATATCGATCTCGACCTGCTGAGGAGAAACTAGTCATAATCTGCTGGGGAGAAACTACTCCCTGCCTGCTGTGGGAATAATCTGATCTGATATCAACATCTTGTGGGCATATAGAACCTCTTCTATGGAGAAGTGAGATGACACGAGCCTCGCGTCAGGGAATGTGATAACACATGAGCCACTGAGAATAATTGTGCCAAGTATGGTTGGGCTTTTCAGTATGGGATAGGACCAGGTTTATGGCGATAGTGATTTATTTCTGGTTACCAACAAAAGTGGATTTAAAGGGGAATTACTAGACGAGAACTAGTATTCAAGCGTAGACTACCAGACGAGAACTGGTGGCAAAAGGGTTAAGTTGTCAGATGAGAACTGACTTCTTGGTTTGACGTCAGACAGGAACTGATATCTGGTTTGGATATCAGACGGGATCTGATATTTTGAAGCTGTGTTTGCCAGACGAGAATTGGTTAAACAGTAGGCTACATAAAGGTGACCAGACGGGAACTGGTGTTTTGTGAAAAGTTGACCAGGCGAGAACTGGTTTAAAGGTTTGCCAAACGAGAACTGGGCTTTGGAGGTTTGGTTACAAGGTTCTAACAAGTAATAGGTTTAGGCTGTGGGATAACAATCAAATGACAGGAAGGCCTTTCCGGTAAGTTCAGGTTATGTGATGAGGTAATGGCACGATTCCCCGACACTCAACTCTTTCTGAGGAGAATAAACTCACTTGAGTAATTTGCCCCAGTGTGGTTTAACTTGCCCCGGTCCGATTCTTGGAAAAGTTCACCTTGAAAAGAAAATATCTTGCTATGAGACAACCTCGAGATGGCTTGCCCCAGAATCTGTACCACGAAATAATTCATCCTTGATTATCCCAATCTCAGAATGGCTGGCCTCGATGCACTCTTAAAGTGGCTTGCCCCTGCATGAGCGTTGAAGCGACTTAACCTGATCTGATTGAACACTAGAGGAACTTCCCCCAAATCAACAGAACCTCCAGGTGATTGCCCCTGATTGGTAGTCTGGAGATTATTCACTTCTGATCAACTGCTTCTTGAATGATTATGACCCATAATCAACTGATGCCTTGGGACTTGCCTCCGACTGACTGATTCCAAACTCACTGGATGTCAATGCCCCAGATCCACAGGGCTGCAAGGTATACTCAATTCTGGTCCAGACTGCTGAATGATCTAATCCTGTTTGACTATTCCGTGTTGGAATTTTCTCCATGTCAACTACTGACCTGCAATTAAAATTATTTGCTCACGAATGGTAATTTTAATGCGGTGTTCATGCAGATTTTGAGAGAGATGTCACTTATTAAGTGTCGTGATAGTGAGACGAACGGACTGAAAGTCCAAGCGTAGTGCTGATTTGATTAACAAAAAACACAGCAAGGATATGATTAGCAAATCATGTAGGAGTCAGGTTACTCAACCTTATTGTGGTATGCCTTCAGAATAAACCCCGCCTCAATTAGGTCTTTCAAGGGTTGAATCATGGACGGGTTCACGGTTATTCCAACAAAGGATATTAGGCTCAAAGTATGATTTGTAACCACCCCTTCTCCGTGATGATCTCCAATCCTAATGTTCATTTAACATGGCATAAGCGCTCACCTCTCCAAAGGTTTGTTGAATGGTAGGAGTGATAGTTAAGGAACTCACAAGGTTTTCGGAGTGACAGTCACCCCTCTTGTCTTCTGTGTCTGTAATCACACGACTTTGTCCTTGTTTGAGGATTTCTCTTCTGAGATCCTTTATTTTTATTCTTTTGTTCCCTAATTTTTGCCTAGACTCACTCTCTTTGAGTTCTTTCTGATCTTGGAGTCCAGCGGGATGCCCCAATTTTGCCAAAGTATTTGCTTTCCAACTTTTCTTTTCTTTTTACTTAGCGGGATTTCTTTTTTTTCTTTTTTTTGAAACAAGTCGTGTGACACTGGTTGTCTTGATTTCTCCAGAAAAGGTTATAACTGTCTCACTCCTGATTAGTGAGGTTTTACCATTGCGGCGGATGAGGTACGACCTCTTGAAAGGGATAAGACCCTCGAACGGGAACACTTTTCTATGGAATTTGAACGCTCGGTCAAGCTAACTGACAACTACCCTGCCCCAGGTTAATATGTGAGGGTTTTAAAGTCTGAAAGAAACTCCTACTTCTAGGCTCAAAGTGGTTGACTAGGGACTAACTCCTTATATCTCCGGTGTTTAGGGGATTTGAAACAATGCTTGTACGTCATTAGCAGGATTTTATCCAAAAGCATACGATCATCAATTATGAGTATTCAGTTTTTGTCATCCTCCCTCCAATCTTTGTTAATCATAGTGATAAAGTGGAGTGAAAAAATGTGCATGTGTCTGTGCTGTGCAAAAGTGAGCGAAAGCGACATGATTAATTCATAAAAATGCAAATTCACTTCATTAATATTACCATTCAAAACAACAATTTTTAAAAGCAAGTAGCAACTAACAGAAAAGAAACTACAAATGCAAATGATAAAAAGTCCAAGGACTGCCAATGTTGAGGATGTACGCCTGTCTGGACCACTGGCTTCTGGAAATGACCCTCTGAATGTTCGGGCTTAGACAGCTGAGAGGTTGACATGAACAATCAAAACTCCTTCTGGAAAGGAAATGCACCCTTTGTCAATCAACTGCTGCACTTTTGCCTGAAAAGCTTTGCAATCTTCGGTTGAATGCCTCATAGATCCGCCATGATATCCATACTGAGCATGGGGATTGTACCTAGGAGGGTAAGGTTCTGGCACAGGCTTAAGAGCTCTGGGCTCCACCAAAGGGTTCTGAATTAGATGTGGCAGAAGCTGGTTGTACGACATAAGAACTGGATGAAAAGGAGCATTCCTTCTTTCCAAGTTATTACGAGGCCTGTTCTGATTCTGGCGTTGATTCTGATAACCTCGACCACATGCTCATTGAGTTGCAAGAGGAGCGACCCATGGTCTCTTATATGATGCCATATGCACATTTGTCTGTCCAGAATAACGAGACACAGAAGGTACTGACCGATGAGAAGATAAAGAACCAAAAGATTTCACCAATTTATCTTGAGAATAACCAACATCTGCCATGACTGCATTGATTACAATTTCTTCTTCAGTTTGAAAGCTACAGAGGAATTCAGTTTCACTGGCCTAACTGCTTGAAACATCCTGCTTTCTTCCAGTTTGAACGCTACAGAGAGATTCGGTTTCACTACCCTGACCGCTTGAAACATTCTGAACTCTTCCAGTCTTTATGCCATTCTCAATGCGTTCTCCTTGTCGCTACTGCGAAAATCGGTGTCGACTGAACAGAAGAGTCGCCACCGTGCGTTATTTATCCATTGGAACGGGAAAGGAAACGCTCGAAGTAAACCTCGCAAAAACGGGAAAGGCATGGTCATCGCAACCAAAACCTGGGTTCGGGAGTCGGTTACGCAAGGGGAAGGTATTAGCACCCCTCACGTCCATCGTACTCGATGGGATCCACGCTTGCTTGGGTTGTCTAAAGGATGCAAAACAATCTATCTACGGCTGCTAAATCTAAACGGAAGGGAATTGACTCGATAGAGCGTCGCACTCTATGCCTACGTATTCTCAAGAGAGAAAGTCAGAGTCAACGTAGTTCGACTACAGGGAAAATTGGCTCGCCAAGACTTCGCGTCTTGTGCCTACGTACTTCCACACTGCATGGAAGATCAGAGCTTTACGTAGTTCAGGCTAACTACGGCTAAACAGGGTATTCCCACACAGCAGTGAGAAAATCAACTGGCTTCAAAGGTACGGGGACCTATGGGCGAAATTACGGCTTGGTCTCAAATGCACTTGGGCAAGAGAGAAAAAGGGTAACAATTAGTCGTTAGCGGGAAAGTCTCGATCGCACAGCAGCGAGAGAGCAGAAAGTCAGTTGTTAGTGTGCTCGCTAGGATATCGCATCCTATGCCTACATATTCTCGTCTGGTACGAGAAATCAGAGCAGCTGTAGTTCGGCTACTTCGGGACCACAGCTCAAATCTCGTTTTATTGATATTCTGAAAAATGGTTACAATGATTGAATACTGAAAATAAATCTCCTAGGAAATACTATCCTATCCTATCCATCTATAATGGAAAAAATCAAATGAAAAAGAGTCCCCTAACAAGTGGACTTCTAAGCTATCCCTAAAATCGTAAAGAAGTTCTATGAAAAAAGGTACTCTAAAAAATATTAAATCTATGCTAATATTTTTATTCTTTTCCAACTATTTTTCTCTCTTCTTTTCTTTTTTTTTTCAAAATACATTCTTTTTCACACATTTTTTCTTCAATATTTCTTTTCATCAATATTTTTCTTTTTTTATATTTTTCTCTCTATTTTTCTCTACATATTTTTTTTCTTTTCCTTTACTATTTTTCTTTTCCTTTACTATTTTTTTCAATATCTTTTCTTTAAAATATTTTTTCTTCTTTTTCTTTTTTCTATTTTCTCCCTTTTTCCAAACATACTTTTTCTATTTTTCTTTTGCAATATATTTTTCCATACACCATAATAAAGAGAAAAAAAACAAAAAAAAGAAAATACTAAAGGGAAAGGGGGGTGTATGTTTACAAGGGGGAATTAGCAGAAAAATAAGCAAACAAACAGAGGCCCAGCCCAATAACTGTGGCTGCAAAAACGGAGGGGGGGGGATACTGAAAACGCAGGGTGTTAGCCTGCAAAAATCACATGGGCTCAGGCCCAGAATCTATCCACACAGAGGGGGGGGGGGGGTACACTACGAAACAGAGGGGTGTACGACCCAAAACCCGTTGGGCTTGAGGCCCAAACCCCTCCCTCGATCCGTCTCCCTGCTTTCCTCTACTCTGAGAACCCTAATGTCTCCTTCTTTCTCCCTCTTTCACGGCGCCGCCGTCCTCAATCCTTCAACGCAACCTCATCATCGCCGGTAAACACCAAACTTCCCTCAATCAACCACCACTCACTTCAACTCAAACTTCTCTCAAATTATCCTTATTCAAACTTCAATCTCTCACCATCTCTCCCCTCTCCGTTTGCCTCCTCAAAACAGATTCAACCCAAAGCTAAAATAGGAACAGAGACGAAGATCTGTGAAGAAACATTGAAGCTGATCTTGAAGGATCTGTTGAGCTTTCTGGATATTCGATGGGAGAATTCTAGATGATGTTCGTTGAAGATTCGTTCTGGAAATGATGAAGCTCTTGAAGGTTACGAAGAACATTCTTGTTGAAGATCGGTGCCTGGAGAACCCGGATCTTGAGGTTTCTTTGAAGAACTTGTTGAGATGCGCATGGATCTGTAGTCTGGAAACGGTATTGATGAACTTTGACGAAGAACGATGAACGTTCTTTGTAGAATCTTGAATCTGTTGTTGACGTTCTTCTGGAGATGTCCTGGAAAAAACGACGATGAAGGAGCATGTTCTTCAAGAACTTCTGGAAGATACCATGAGCTTAACGATCTGGAAAAATGGTTATTGTTGGTGAAGATCGGAAACTGGAGAAATGGTTATCGGTGATGTTGATGATTGGTTGAATCTGGATGAAGATTGATGGTTGAGGTTTCTGGATTTGTTGATTATGGAAGATGAATGGATGAAGGTGGAAGATGCGTGTTGATCAGAGGTAGGATGAAGGTTAGAGGAGGAAGATGAAGATTTGTGATTTCTGGGTTTTTGTGAACTTTCTGGTGAACTTCACGGTGGTCGCCGGCCATGCATGCCGGCCGGTGAGGGGGACGGTGAGGACCGGTGGAGGGGACGCGTGGCACCGGAAGTGGAGGGAGTCATTGCATGATTCCCACGTGGGGACTGGCGTGGCAGAGTGATGGAAGGAGTTGCTGCATGCACGATACGTGGCAGAGAGAGGGATGCTGAGAGTGTGAGGTGGCGTGTGGGTAGTGAAAAACGTGGGTCCTCCTTTTGGCAACACGTGGCGACGAAGCTTTATAGGCTGAGATTCTCTAGACTCTTCTGGATCTTTCTGAAGCTGAAATGGACAATTCTGGACTGAATTCTGGGCTTCTGCGAATTGGGCTGCGGATTTGATAATAAGGCCCAACGAAAATTACCTCCCAAAACTGAATTGAAAAATAAAAAGATTAAAACTTAATTGATTAAAACTAAAGTCATTAACCCTAATTAACTAGGACCCATTAATCTA
Source organism: Lathyrus sativus (assembly GCA_963859935.3). Taxonomy (NCBI): domain Eukaryota; kingdom Viridiplantae; phylum Streptophyta; class Magnoliopsida; order Fabales; family Fabaceae; genus Lathyrus; species Lathyrus sativus. The sequence continues at coordinate 397,082,783 of OZ012736.1, read as the reverse complement.
ATTAAATCTGAAAACTACCCTAATTAATTCTAAAACTCAATTAAACCTAACAAGGAGAATTATTCTATTAATTCTAATTAACTCCTAAACTAATAATACTCTAAGAATTCCATTAACCTAAAAACTCTAATAAATCTCTATTAATCTAAACTTTTATTAAATTTCTATTAAATCTCCTATATTAAATTCTATAAAAGAAAATTTATTATTAAAAGAAAAAGTCTATTTATTCTATTAAGAAAATAGTAAAAATCTATTTAAATTCTATTATTCTATTTAATATGCTAAAAGAAAAATTCACTAATATTCTATATTAATCTAAAAATGATTTTAAAAGCTATTAAAACTATTTAAAAACTATTAAAAACCTATTAATATTCTATTAAAATCCTAAAATGATTAAAAAATCTATTAAAATCCTAATAAAATCCAGAAAGATCACAATAATTCCCGAACGACACATAACACTGCGAGAGCGCACCAAGATAGCCGGTAAAAATAAACGGACACCGAAATATCCCAAAAATACGGTTCTACCTATCTAAACTGATTAAAAACACCTGAAACACGAGAAGAAAGCTGTGATCCCGATAAAATCAAAACAAAAGAAATATGCACTGTATGCGATATGCAGATGCGAATGCGGTCAGGCGTCAAAACATCGAGCCAGATGCGGGACCCGATTGGTCAAATTTTAGGGTGCAACAGCTGCCCCTATTCAAGCGGCTTGGACCTGAATGGTTGAAGAGCGCTCAGCCTTCAAACATTCAAAGGTAGATGACGGTTGAATACAAATGAAACCCTGAAATTTGCCAACCGCGGGAATATACTGCAAAACTGCTTGAGGAATAGCCTCTAATAAACTGAAGTTTGGTTGTCACGGCAACAACTGGTCAATTATCTGATAAATTTTCTTCTCCTATGTCACCATCAATCACCTGTGTGACGCCACAGATACTGATTCTTTGGAATACTGCTTCAGAAAAGCAAACGACTTGATTCCCATCTCTCTTACGGGATCAAATCCTGTCATCTCACAGTTCACGGCGAACTTGAGGACAATTCTCCTGGGGAACTTCTAAATCGACTGCTTGGCACCCATTCTGTCAACAGGTCGCAGCTTCAGAAACTTGATATATGTCAATCTTCGTTGTTGTTTTTTTCGATGCTGACGTAACAACCAAATGAAGAATTACTCCGCTGGGGAAGACGAGAAGCTTAACCACACAACTCTGCAGGTGAACGAATTCGAAATCCAATAGGCAACCAACCTGGTCCATGTTTCGACATGCGTATGCTTGCGAATGATGCAATGCCCTATATGACATGGATATGCTATGCGTTCTATTTGAAAATGCGATACCCAGACGGCGTGGAAATGTTATATGCTCGTAAATGCAATGACTATATATGCAAATGCAAATGCAGGCCCGAGCTACCAGAGAACTCCAGGTCTTCAAACAGCTTGGCAAAATAAATGCCGAAGGTAACGTCAACTCTACTGGGGATGAACCAAAGTCACAGAACCATTTCAGCAAAATAAATGCTGGAAAAGGGAAACAAAATCCGCTGAGGATAACCGTCCTGCTGGAGAAATGAAAAGGCAACCCTGCTTGGCGACTTCACTGGGGAAAGAAAACAACTCTGCTTGGGGATGCGCCCTTCAAACCATAGGCAACTGATTGTGCTCTGCGGGGATTGACCCAAACTGGGGTTGATTGCGCGCAGCACGCTGCTGGAAATGCCCCCACTATCAAGGATATCAATCTTAATCTGCTGAGGATACTCCTGATCCTATTCTGATACGGGGTAAAATACAATCTTGACTCTTCTGGGGATAATAAGCAACTTTCATCTGCTGAAGAGTAGCAATTCTGATTTAACGACATCCACAAGGAATTCAAACATTAATCAGAGCACTGGTATCCATCGAGCTTCGTATCGGGGAACCTGACGACATGCGAGTCATTGGGAATTACTGTGTCAGATACCTTTAGGTTTTTGTCTTTCTGGTTTAGGATAAACATGGACTATGTACACAGTAGAAGATATGAGAAATACTAGACGAGAACTAGCATTCAAGGTAGACTACCAGACGAGAACTGATAGCAAAATCGATTAGGAAAATTGAACGAAAATTGATTTTTGTATTTTGAACGTCAGACAGGGCTGACTGGATAACAAGCTGAGGTATAGACAACCAGGCGAGAACTGGCTGAAAGCTGACATATACCAGACGAGAACTGGTATAACACATTGGTTTGACACACGATGATCAGACGAGAACTGATCACGCAACGACATGTACCAGACGAGAACTGATACAACACTTGAAGAAACGGTGACCAGACGGGAACTGGCTACACAAACTACACCAGACGGGAACTGATGCTTACGATAAACTGCACTAGACGGGAACTGATGCTTACGATAAACTGCACCAGACGGGAACTGATGCTTACGGAATGTGGGCCAGACGAGAACTGGACTTTGGAGATGACTGGTTACTGACACGCAACAAGTTTAAGTTGTAGGATAATGATCCAACGACAACAAGGCCTTTTTATTTGAAAGGTTCAGGTTTTTTGATAAGGGTAATGACATGATTCCCCGATATTCAACTCTGGCTGGGGATAAACAACCTGGCTTGAACAACTTGCCCCAGTGCAATTCAACTTGCCCCAATCTAACTCTTGGGATTACCGCTCTGAACAGCTCTCTACGAGACGACTTCGAGATTACTTGCCCCGGTATCTGTACAACAACAAAATTCAATCTCCATTAACACTTCTGTAGTGACTTGCCCCTGATTGAGCATTATAGCGACTTAACCCGATCTGATTATCCACCTGAAGTATCTGCTTTCAAATCTAAACGTTCTGCATGATTGCCCCTGATTGGGTCTCGAGAAGACTCACTTCTGATCAACTGCTTCTCAAACAAACTGTCCCTGATCAACTGAAGCTTCGGGACTTGTCCTCAGACTAACTGATTCCGAACTCACTGGAAGTCAATGCCCCTGATTCCTTGGGCTACACAACATACACCATTCTGGTTCAGACTGCTGAATTACTCAGTCCTGCTTGATGATTCCCTGATGGAATTTCTTTCATGCCAACTACTAACCTGCAATTAATCATTGTCTATTCACGAATGGTAATCTTAATGCAGTGGTTATGCATATTTTGAAAAAATTTTGAGCTGTCACTCATTTACATGTCATGATTGTGAGTGACGAATGAACCAAAGTTCAAACGTAGTGCTTACGTGATCAATGAAAAATACAACAAGGATGTGACTAGCAAGTCAAGAAGGAGTCAGGTTACTCAACCTTATCGTAATGCGCTCAGAATAAACCCTACCTCAATTAGGTCTTTTAAGGGTTGTATCGTGGTCGGGTTCACGGTTCGTGAAACAAAGGATATTTGGCTCAAATTTTGATTTGTACCCACCCCTTCTACGTGATGATCTCCGATCCTAAGGTTCAGTTAACCTGGCACAAGCGCTCGCCTCTTCGAGAGGTATGTTGACTGGTAAGAACCACAGTTAAGGAACTCACAAGAATTTTCGGAGTGATAGTTACTCCTTCTTCGCTTTCGGTGTCTGTATACACGACTTTGTGACTCGCTGGGGAAAATTTTCTATCCCTCTTCTTTTCGTTCTTTTGATTCCCTAATTTTTGCCTGGACTGACTCCTTTTGAGTTCTTTTTGATTTTTTCTTTTTGAAGTCCAGCGGGATGCCCTGATTTTTGCCTAAGTACTAGCTTTCCCAGCTTTTCTTTCTTTTTACTTAGCGGGCTTTCTTTCTTTCTTTCTTTTGGAACAAAGTCATGTGACACTGGTTGTCTTGATTGCTCCGAAAGGATTGTAACTGTCTCACTCCTGATTGGTGAGGTTTAACTCATTGAAAGGTGTAAACTGATATTGGTCCTCGAAAGACAACACTCCTCTGTAAGACTTGAATGCTCGGTCAAGCTAACTGACAACTACCTTGCCCCGGGTTAAGATGTGAGGGTTTTAAAAGTCCGAAAAAACTTCTACTTCCTGGCTCGAAGTGGTTAACAAGGGACTAACTCCTTATATCTCCAGTGTTTAGGGGTTTGAAACAATGCCTTGTACGTCATCGGTACGGTCTTATCTGAAAGCATACGATCATCGGTTATGAGTATTCAGTTTCGTCATCCTCCCTCCAATCTTTGCTAGTCACAGTGATGAAGTGGAGTGAATAAAATGCAAGTGTCAGTGCAATGCAGTAAATGAGCGACAGCGACATGATTAATTCAGAAAAATGCATAGTCACTTTATTAATATCACCATTCGAAACATACAATGTTTACAGCAAGTAGTAACTAACATAAAAGAAACTACAAATGCAAATGATATAAAAGGTCTGAGAACTGCCAGTGCCGAGGCGCCCGCCTGTCTGAACCACTGGCTTTTGCTGGAGAATACTTTCCGAGTCTACGAGCTTAGACAGCTGAGCGGTTGGGATGAACAAACAGAAATCCTTCTCGAAAGGAAATGCGATCCTGATCAATCAACTGCTGTACTTTCGCCTGAAATGCTTTACAATCTTCCGTCGAATGCCCTGGAGAGCCACCATGGTAACCACACTGAACGTGGGGATTGTACCTAGGAGGGTAAGGTTCTGGCACGGGCTTAAGAGCTTTAGGTTCCACCAAAGACTTCTGGATCAAAGATGGTAGCAGCTGGCTATACGGCATAGGCACTGGGTGAAAATGAGCTTTCCTCCGTTCCAAATTGTTGCGAGGTCGAATCTGACTCTGACGCTGATTCTGATAGCCTCGGCCACGAGTTTGCTGCTTTGCAATGGAAACGACATAAGGTTCCTGATAGGGTGCCCCAGGCATGGCTGTCTGTTCAGTGTAACAAGCCACATGAGGTACTGATCTCTGATAAGATGAAGAACCAACGAAATTCACTAATTCGCTTCGAGGATATTCAACCTTTGGCATGACTGAGTTGATCACAACTTCTTCTTCATCCTGATAGTCACAAGGATATTCAGTTTCATCAGCTTGATCATTTGAAGTAATCTGAATTTTCCCAATTCGTATGGCATACTCAAGGCGTTCTCCTAATGCTACCACGTCAGAGAAACTTATTGGAAGTCCGAGCAATCTTTCGAAGTACGGATCTTGTAGGGAATCCACAAACATGCTTGCTAGCTCTTGGTCTAACATCGGTGGACGCACTCTAGCAGCAAATTCTCTCCATCTCTGAGCATATTTCCTGATAGGTTCATTATTCTCTTGAGACAATTCTTGCAACTGCATGCGATAGGGAGCTATGTCTAGGTTATAATCGTACTGCTTCAGAAAAGCTCTGGCTAAATCCATCCATGATTGAATCTGATTCTTCTCTAACTGTATATACCACCTCAAAGATGCCCCAGTCAGACTATCTTGAAAGCAATGGATCATCAATTTGTCATCTCGCGCAAACGCAATCATTCTTCGACAGAACATCATCAAATGCAGCTTCGGACAGCTATCTCCCGTGTACTTCTCAAATTTTGGCACTTTGAACTTGTAAGGCAACACCAGGTCAGGAACCAAACACATGTCTACAGCATCCAGGTTAACAGCATCTTTGACTTTCAAAGCTTTCATTCCTTCTTCCAATGCTCGGATTCTTCTATCCTTTTCAAGAGCTCTTGGATCTACCATCCCGGCCATTGGAATATCTCTTCGGTAATTCATCACAGGGAAAGCAACACCTTGATTGGTAACAGGAGGAGGACGCTCATTTCTGGCAACAAACTGCTCCTGTCGATCTCGGTTCTCAACAGAAGGCTGTACAACTTGGTCTGCAGTAATGTTGTTCACATGCGGGAAGTCTTCCATAGAATCATACAGAGGGTTGGACGCCATGGTGAACCCTGTCAGGGTGTTAGGAGACTGGAAATTGCCTTCAGACATAGCTACCAATAGTCTTCAGCTGACTTCAATGCTTGATTCTACTCAAATCTACTCAACCCCTAGGTCGGTCTTCTGACAATCAATAGTTGCTCAATCCAAACTCCGGGTAATCACCTTCAGGAAACAAAGGCTGGATCAGAACTCTGGCTAACTGGAGGATGATATGCAATATGATGCAACACTGATATGCGCATGATATGCAAAATGCAGCAAACAACGGGACCACAACCCCCACACAAATCTCTGAATACTACTGCACTACTGACGGAGTACGGTTGCTCTGAAGAGAAGGCCAATATAACGGGTAGGTTGGAAGTCAAGTTTCCTGCACAAAAAACCCTCCCACTCACAGGTATGGACCTATATCTGACAAGGTACGGCATCCTATGCGGTCGTCAGCGTCACAGACTTTCAAAACTGACGATACAATTCCCAGAAGGAGTGGCATCATCAAGTCCTGAAGAGGCCTCACTTAGCTAACTTCCAAATGATCGGTTCCCAGAGTCGACAATCCAACTAACCAGCAACCCAAGCCACCCAAAGGGTGGGTCAAGAGGCCAACCAGAAGAACTTCGTATGAGTGTAGATTTCGCGGGACACCAAGGCAAGCAAAGCATGCGGGCGCCCACTAATTTCTACTCTAAGTCTAAGGTGCACTCAAGCCCAGGTCCGGCTTCTCTCAATCATAGAACACCCGTAACACCCCAACAGCAACAGATAATATCAATAAATAAGCCCCAATAGCCAAGCAAACAAGCGCTAGGATTGACTCTCTCTTAGGGGACGTTGGATCCCACATGCATAAGAACTATCGCAGTCCTTAGCAGCCAGGGGACGTTGGGTCCCCAGCAGAGTCGCCAGCTGTCGCTACTGCGAAAATCGGCGCCGGCTGAACAGAAGAGTCGCCACCGTGCGTTATTTATCCATCGAAACGGGAAAGGAAACGCTCGAAGTAAACCTCGCAAAAACGGGAAAGGCATGGTCATCGCAACCAAAACCTGGGTTCGGGAGTCGGTTACGCAAGGGGAAGGTATTAGCACCCCTCACGTCCATCGTACTCGATGGGATCCACGCTTGCTTGGGTTGTCTAAAGGATTCAAAACAATCTATCTACGACTGCTAAATCTAAACGGAAGGGAATTGACTCGATAGAGCGTCGCACTCTATGCCTACGTATTCTTAAGAGAGAAAGTCAGAGTCAACGTAGTTCGACTACAGGGAAAATTGGCTCGCCAAGACTTCGCGTCTTGTGCCTACGTACTTCCACACTGCATGGAAGATCAGAGCTTTACGTAGTTCAGGCTAACTACGGCTAAACAGGGTATTCCCACACAGCAGTGAGAAAATCAACTGGCTTCAAAGGTACGGGGACCTATGGGCGAAACTACGGCTTGGTCTCAAATGCACTCGGGCAAGAGAGAAAAAGGGTAACAATTAGTCGTTAGCGGGAAAGTCTCGATCGCACAGCAGCGAGAGAGCAGAAAGTCAGTTGTTAGTATGCTCGCTAGGATATCGCATCCTATGCCTACATATTCTCGTCTGGTACGAGAAATCAGAGCAGCTGTAGTTCGGCTACTTCGGGACCACAGCTCAAATCTCGTTTTATTGATATTCTGAAAAATGGTTACAATGATTGAATACTGAAAATAAATCTCCTAGGAAATACTATCCTATCCTATCCATCTATAATGGAAAAAATCAAATGAAAAAGAGTCCCCTAATAAGTGGACTTCTAAGCTATCCCTGAAATCGTAAAGAAGTTCTATGAAAAAAGGTACTCTAAAAAATATTAAATCTATGCTAATATTTTTATTCTTTTCCAACTATTTTTCTCTCTTCTTTTCTTTTTTTTTTCAAAATACATTCTTTTTCACACATTTTTTCTTCAATATTTCTTTTCATCAATATTTTCCTTTTTTTTATATTTTTCTCTCTATTTTTCTCTACATATTTTTTTTCTTTTCCTTTACTATTTTTCTTTTCCTTTACTATTTTTTTCAATATCTTTTCTTTAAAATATTTTCTCTTCTTTTTCTTTTTTCTATTTTCTCCCTTTTTCCAAACATACTTTTTCTATTTTTCTTTTGCAATATATTTTTCCATACACCATAATAAAGAGAAAAAAAACAAAAAAAAGAAAATACTAAAGGGAAAGGGGGGTGTATGTTTACAAGGGGGAATTAGCAGAAAAATAAGCAAACAAACAGAGGCCCAGCCCAATAACTGTGGCTGCAAAAACGGAGGGGGGGGGGATACTGAAAACGCAGGGTGTTAGCCTGCAAAAATCACATGGGCTCAGGCCCAGAATCTATCCACACAGAGGGGGGGGGGGTACACTGTGAAACAGAGGGGTGTACGACCCAAAACCCGTTGGGCTTGAGGCCCAAACCCCTCCCTCGATCCGTCTCCCTCCTTTCCTCTACTCTGAGAACCCTAATGTCTCCTTCTTTCTCCCTCTTTCACGGCCATGCATGCCGGCCGGTGAGGGGGACGGTGAGGACCGGTGGAGGGGACGCGTGGCACCGGAAGTGGAGGGAGTCATTGCATGATTCCCACGTGGGGACTGGCGTGGCAGAGTGATGGAAGGAGTTGCTGCATGCACGATACGTGGCAGAGAGAGGGATGCTGAGAGTGTGAGGTGGCGTGTGGGTAGTGAAAAACGTGGGTCCTCCTTTTGGCAACACGTGGCGACGAAGCTTTATAGGCTGAGATTCTCTAGACTCTTCTGGATCTTTCTGAAGCTGAAATGGACAATTCTGGACTGAATTCTGGGCTTCTGCGAATTGGGCTGCGGATTTGATAATAAGGCCCAACGAAAATTACCTCGCAAAACTAAATTGAAAAATAAAAAGATTAAAACTTAATTGATTAAAACTAAAGTCATTAACCCTAATTAACTAGGACCCATTAATCTAATTAAATCTGAAAACTACCCTAATTAATTCTAAAACTCAATTAAACCTAACAAGGAGAATTATTCTATTAATTCTAATTAACTCCTAAACTAATAATACTCTAAGAATTCCATTAACCTAAAAACTCTAATAAATCTCTATTAATCTAAACTTTTATTAAATTTCTATTAAATCTCCTATATTAAATTCTATAAAAGAAAATTTATTATTAAAAGAAAAAGTCTATTTATTCTATTAAGAAAATAGTAAAAATCTATTTAAATTCTATTATTCTATTTAATATGCTAAAAGAAAAATTCACTAATATTCTATATTAATCTAAAAATGATTTTAAAAGCTATTAAAACTATTTAAAAACTATTAAAAACCTATTAATATTCTATTAAAATCCTAAAATGATTAAAAAATCTATTAAAATCCTAATAAAATCCAGAAAGATCACAATAATTCCCGAACGACACATAACACTGCGAGAGCGCACCAAGATAGCCGGTAAAAATAAACGGACACCGAAATATCCCAAAAATACGGTTCTACCTATCTAAACTGATTAAAAACACCTGAAACACGAGAAGAGAGCTGTGATCCCGATAAAATCAAAACAAAAGAAATATGCACTGTATGCGATATGCAGATGCGAATGCGGTCAGGCGTCGAAACATCGAGCCAGATGCGGGACCCGGTTGGTCAAATTTTGGGGTGCAACACTCCTGCCATTACCAATTCAGAGAAGTTTGGTGCAATCCCAAGCATCCTTTCAAAATACGGGCTCTGCAAGGAGTTTATGAACATATCTGCCAATTCTTGGTCTAGAAGCGGCGGTTGCACTCTGGAAGCAAATTCTCTCCATCTTTGAACATACTTCCTGAAAGGTTCATCAATCTCTTGAGACAATTCTTGCAACTGCATGCGACTGGGAGCCATGTCCAGGTTATACTCGTACTGCTTCATGAAAGCCTTGGCTAAATCCATCCATGACCGGATCTGACTACTCTCCAACTGCATATACCAACTCAGAGATGCCCCAATCAGACTGTCCTGAAAACAGTGAATCATCAACTTGTCGTCGTGCACAAACGAAGTCATTCTTCTGCAGAACATCACCAAATGTTGCCTTGGGCAGCTATCCCCTTTATACTTCTCAAACCTCGGTGTTTCGAAATTTAGAGGTAACACTAGGCCAGGAACCAGACACATATCTGAAGCGTCAAGACCAACAATATCTTTAACCTCCAAGGCCTTGAGTTTTTCATCCAACGCATGAAACTTTTTAGCATACTCAAGAGCTCTCGGGTCCTTGGTCTTCATTATCGGAACCTCTCTTTGGGAATTCGGCACAGTGAAAGCAACATCACGATGATCTGTAGTATCAGGAGAAGAAGAACGTTCACTTCGGACAACAAACTATTTATATAGACCCTGGTCTTCAATAGAAGGCTGTACAGGCTGAGCTTCAGTCAGGTTGTTCACTTGCGGAAGGTCTTCATCAGTCGGAGAACCATACAGAGGATTGGTCATCACAGTAAAACCTGGCAGGCTATCAACATTCTGGAGGTCGTTCCCTAACATAGCTAACAACAATTCTCAACTTGACTTCACTTCTTGCCACTGCTTGATTCTGCTTTAACCAATTAGTCGTCTCCTAATAATCACCACTTGCTCAGAACGGGCACCGGGGAATCACCTTCTGAATCAAAACAAAGGTTGGATAAGAGCTCTGGCCAGCTGGAGAATGATATGCAAAATGATGCAGAGATGCTTATGCAAATGCAATGCAAGATGCAGCAAACACGAGATCACAACCCCCACAAATCTATGAATACTGTTGCGCTGCTGACTGAATAAGTTCAAAAGTCCACTCTGAAGAGAAAACCAAAATACCGGGTTGGATAAAAGTCAAGATTTCCTGCATAAAAACCCCCACTCGCAAGTGTGGACCTATCTCCGATAAGGTTCGGCATCCGATGCGGTCGTCAGCGTCACAGACTTTCTAGAAATGATGATACGTTCACAATTTCTGGTTTGGCATCATCATCTCCTGAAGAGGCCTCACTTAGCTAACTCCCAAGTGATCGGTTCTCAGAGTCAACAATGCTCAGATCCAAAATCCCTTCGAGCCCAAAGGGCCAAAAGGAATGTCGTTAAAGAGAATCTTGTCTGAGCGCGAATTTCATGGCTAGCTGGTACATGCAAAGCATACAGGCTTACCACTAATCTCCACTTCTAATGCTAAGTCTATACTCAAGCCTGGGTCTGGCTTATCTCTCAATGGAACAATCCCTCCCCACAGCACAACAACAACAAATAATAATAAGGTGCACAAAATGTAAATACAACAATATACAAAATACAACACACAAATATATACAGATACACACACCCACAAACAAAAACAGACAAGCGCTAGGATTGACTCGCATAGGGGATAGGAAGAGTCCCCAGTAGAGTTGCCAGCTGTCGCTACTGCGAAAATCGGCGCCAGTTATGACAGAAGAGTCTCCACCGTGCGTTATTTATCCCAAAGGAGGGAAAGGAAACGCTCAGAGTAAACCTAACGCAAAGAGGGAAAGGAATGGTCATCGCTACTAGATCTCGGGTTCGGGAGTCAGTTACGCAAGGGGAAGGTATTAACACCCGTCACGTCCGTCGTACTCGACGGGATCCACGCTTGTTGTCTAGTCTATGGGTGTAAACAAACTATCTACGGCTGCTAATGCTAAACGGAGAGAACTGAAAAGAACGGAAAGAATTGACTCGATAGGACACAGTCGTCCTATGCCTAGCGTATGCATTCTAGCAGTTAGGTGTATGCTGCTCGACCATTGGAGACTTAGGCGTTACTTGTTTGCGATAGAACGGACGTAGTATATCGGGGTTTAAAGGTATGGGAACCTACGGGTTCTAGAACTACGGTCTGGTCTCAATTGCGCTAGGGCAAGAGAAAGGGAAAGATTAGTCGTCAGCGGGGAAGTCTCGATCGCACGACAGCGAGAGAATAAAGAAGTTAGTTGTTAATGTGCTCGCTAGGATATCGCATCCTATGCCTACGTACTCTCAACAGGTATGAGAGATCAGAGCAACCGTAGTTCGGCTAACTATGGAAAACGGTCTCGATCGCACGGAAGTGAGAGAAAAGGGAGTCTCGATTGCACAGAGGCAAGAGGGGGGATCTCAATCGCCAGGACGCGAGAGAAAGGAGTTTTGATCGCACAGGGGCGAGGGAAAAGAGGAAGCAGGCCTAACACACCTAAACGGGAAGGAACTCGAGACACACACGCAAGAACCTAAGGCGTAGGAGCGAATGCGTCGTATATCACCCAAAGGGTGCTACACTAAACACTCTAGGCCATTAAGGGGAAACCCCTCAATCACCATTTCCTACGTATCTAATACTTAAAACTCACAACACTCGGCGGTTGATTAAAAAGACTTGAATTAGAAAGATGTTACCGAACAGAGTGGTTCCGTTGACCCTTGACATTATGCGCAAGCTCCATTCCAATCTTCTCCTCTTTTGGTCTCTGGTGATGCTTTTGAATCGGGACCAATGTGATGCTAAACCATAATAGCTCGACTTATAAGAGAAGTCAAACTTTAAGAGATCGCATATTAATATCCGTGTCAAAGACAAGATAGAGAAATGATATTGAGAATCATCCTCCAATTGAATCATGTCACACGGACCAAAAACAGTGGGATCTCGTCTTACAAGACTTCATCGATCACCAAAAGTCAAAATAAAAATCGAAAGCTGAAAAGAAATGAGGAGAGAAAAGAAGTGGTCTCGGATCCAACATTATTCATCAATAATTTGACTAGTAATGAATTACAGAAATATCGTCATCGACCCAAACGGATAATGGGACAAAATGCCCAATAACAAAAGAGAAATGGAATTTAACCTTAAAAATAAAACCAAATGGAGGACATAATCTTTAACTTCTTAAAAAGAAAATAGAATAAAACTCTAAAAGAAATTTGAATATATATTATACATAAAGTTTTAAAATTTAATATAAAAATCTAGATAGAAAAGATTAACTTCTAAATAAAATATTTAATAATATTAAAACAAAAGAAAAAGAATAAAAAATAAAAATAATAAATATAAATAAATAAATAAATAAAGAAATGAAAAAGGAAAACAAAACGGCAAAAATGCAGAACGCGTCCTTCATCGCCTCTCTCTCATTCTCGCTCCGTTCACGACTCTCTCTCTCTCACCGTTCCAGGAAAAAAACAATTCCTCTCCATTCTTTCCGTTTCGCCTCAAACACTCACCCTCCCCGTTCATCATCTTCCCTCAATTCAAACCTCCCTCTATTCACTCAACTCAACTTCAAAAAGAACCTCCAGAAAAATATTAATTGTTCATCGACATCTCCAATTTCAACATCAACTCGGAATCAACTTTGTATCTTGGTTTGGGAATGGGTCGCGAGTTTTGCGGACGGGGTTTATTGTTTACAGGTTGGTGTTGGGAATGGATTGTGGTTCTGATTTTCGTTTAACGATAATTTCAGAAGTGATTGAGGGTTTGGGCGAAGGTCGAACATGGAGATGGTTCGTTGATGTTGGTTCCGGCGACGGTTTTCGCAGGTTGGTGATGGGTGAAGGGGGTTTCACGCTTGGTTTTTTTATTTGAAGGTTTTTTCAAAGATTTCGCGGAAGGTTTGACGTTGAAGGTTTGTTCGACTCGCGATTTATCTCACTCTCTTATTCTCTAGTTTCACCTCATCTTCTTATTTGAAATGACTTGGGTTTTGGTGCGGGTAGATGAGGTGTTAAGGTGATAACAAGGGTGGCTCGGAGTTTTGACGGTGGGTTACGGTTTAAAGTGGTGGCTGTTACGGTTTTTGTTTTGGCGTGTTATTAATGGGTTTCAGGGTCCTTTGGTTGATGACAAGGGTTGGGTTGTTGATTTGGAAGAGATGATCAATGGTTGTTTTCGAAGGTTTCTAGTGAGGATTAATGGAGGTTTTCGAAAGCTTTTTCGAAGACTGAAAATGCTACAATGAAGGTTTTGTTTTGTTAAAGTTGAAGAGGGTTTGGATTTGATAGAAAAGTTTGAGGATGGAAGGTGATGAGCGGCTGGTTCGAAACTGGGTTGAAAAAGAGGAACAAGGTGAGATTTTCTTATGGTTTTGTGGTATTGTTGTGGCTACACAGCTTTTTGCTTGATGTTACTATTCTGATTTCTGTATGATGTTTCACATGGTGTTTTTTATATGTTTTTATTTCATGTAAGTTTGGAAGAAAGATGGTTTTAAAGGTGATTTGAAGGAGGTTGTCATGTATGAAGTGGGGTTGAAGATGTATATATGGTGGAGTTTATGTTACAGTGAGTAAGGAGTGATGGTTAATGTTCTTGAAGTGTAGTTTGTGAGAGTGATTCAAGATGTAAGAGTGAGTGTTTGATGCAAGTGGTTCTGTTGTTGAGGTTTGAAGAAAACAGTTTATGTTTTTTCTTTCGTCGTTCTGTTGAGAAAGATGAAGTTGAATGTTGGAAAATCTGGATTGAATTTGCGGTAATGTTTTGCGGAGAGGGTTGTTTGGTTTATGTTTATGTTTGTAAAGTAGTGTTTTGTGAGCTGGGCTTGTTAGAAGATGAAGATTGAAGGTTGAAAAACATGGAAGTGATGGTTGTTTTGAATTGGTTTAGTTTGTTTGAAGAAGGATGTTTGATTGACAGAGTGGAGAAGATGATGTGGTTTACGAAGAAGAGGGTTGTTCAATGGTTGAAAGCTTTTCTGAAGTGGGTTGAATTGAACATGGAATGTTTAGAGAGGTTCATGAAGATTGTGTTGAGAAGATAATGACGTCGTTGGGAAGGATTTGAGGGGTGCTTCTGGTTCGTTTTATAGTGTATAGGTATTATGGTTTGTTGAAAAATGAAGAAGAGGGATGGAAGTTGCTTTTAGTCATGGTTGAGGATGACACCATGGTTTTAAGGTGTTGTCGAAGGAGATTATGTTTTGAATGAGAAACGGGGAAGAAAAAAGCTGCAGGGAAAAGGATTTGGGGCTGTTTTGGGTTGAGGAAGAGTAAGGTTTAGGTTGAGTTTGTGGAAAGATATTTTTTGTTGAAGCAGAGAAATGAGTTGAAGAAGTTTTTAGGATGTTCGAATGTTGATGATTGTTTTGGTGTTGTTCTTTTCATATGGGATTTGTGTGGTGTTATGAATTGGTTTGAAGCAAGCTTTTTTAATGTTGGTTGTCTGGCGTGGCTTTTGTTGTGGTTTTGCAGTACTGGTTTTGTCGGTACAGTTCTGTGTGGGGCTGGTTTAGCAGGTTGTTGTCTGATGTGGCTTGTTGGAGGGTTTTTTGGCTGGTTGTAGCAGAGTTTGTCTGGTGTGTTATGAGGTAGTACAAGACTTATTGCAAGTTGTAGCTTCTATTTTTCCTTCTTTTTGTTGTAACTTTTTTTCACAGAGGGTATTGGTTTGTGGCCTTTCACAGGTTGTGGCTTTGTCCTTTGGAGGGTAGGTGCATTACGAAAGGTGAAGCGCGGAAATGGTGGCTTTATTTGTTCACGGCAGAATTTTTGTGTGGTGGAATAATGTAATGGCTCTGTGAAGAGAGTCAAGACCAATCCTCCTTTATGGATCCACGGTCCCTTTTTGGAAGACCTGAGTTCATTTACACATGAAAGAATGAGGGTATTTTGGGGAAGCTATTGAGATGCCGCATCCGGATGATTTTGTGGTACCATTTCGATCGTGAATTGTGGTGCTACACAGGTACGTATAATTTGTCATCTTCTGCAAACCTCCCTTTTCTTTTAGCGCTGGCTTCTCTTGGCAATTGCTTTGAAGAATCTCATGTACATCCTTGCATTACCACCTCCTTGAGTCCCAATACTGATTGATCTCACTTATACTGCAGGTACGGTTTTTGTGTCGCGTTTTCCAGCGGTAATGCGCTTTTGGTGAAATAGTATGGGATAGTACAGATTTTCAATTGGCTTGTCCTCTTTGCATTCTTGCTGTAAAATCACCAGCTGGTATGTACGGTTCTGCCTAACAGTTATTTCAAACGGCTATGGGAAGCAAGGATGGTTCTTAGTGGGGATATTTGGCTCAAATGCAGCTGTGTGGTCCCTTGTATTTCTCTTGTAATCTGAAATTTAAACACCTGAAGTTTTCTTTTGTGTTGGACTTCCTTTGTTGTAACCTATTCTAAACATTAATTAACTAGAATTTTAACAAACTAATCTAAATTAACTCTAAATAAATAAACTCTTAATTAATTTAAACTAAACAAAAATCTGAATAATAAAACAAATTAATCCTAATTAAGTTTACTAATAATAACTAATTATAATATTTTCCAAAATGTTCTAAACTATTAAAAAAAATCTATATTATAAAATAAAAATCTATATAAATCCTAAAATGATTCAAATATCTAAAACTATTAAAATGCTATATAATAAGATAAATAATAATAAAAAACCTATTATCTAAACAAGATTTAAATAGAACTATAAAGCGGAAAGAAAGAATAAAAATCACACAAAGCAGTGAAACAACAACAAAAAGATCGGACGAACACCGAAACACAACCGAAAATACCAGCATAGGCTGGGCCTCCAGAAAGAGCAAAATCCACTCGATTCCGAAATAAATCTCCTTATTCAAACTGGTTTAAATCGCCTAAAACGCGAGAAAATGTGTTGTAATCCCGATAATTCGTCCTGACTGACAAAATGCACCGTATGCGATAAATGATATGCAAATGCAAATGAAATGAGACATAAGCCCAAATGCAAGAAACGGTTGGTCAAATTTTGGGGTACAACATAACCCTTTGATGATGTCACTCTTTAGTGAATTTTTTCTTCTCGATCCACCCTTTGATGACGACATTCCTTCAGTCAGGTTTTCTTCCCGTCAACTCTTTGACGATGTATCTCTTCGGTGCAATTTTCATTCCACCAACCCTTTGACGATGTTAATTTCCTTCTCGTTAACCCTTTGACAGGGACAAATCCTTATTATCAACCCCTTGATGAGATTCCTACCTGAGTTGTTTCTTTCAGTCAACCCCTTGACGATGTCGATTCTCTTTCTGTCACCCCTTTGACGATGAAATTTATTTCCATCAACCCTTTGATGATGTCACTCTTTTGTGCAATTGTTCTTTTCTGTCAACCTTTTAAAGATGACAATTTTCTTCCCATTAACTCTTTGTTGATGTGATTCTTTAGTTCAATTATCTTTCCGGCAATCCTTTGACGATGACAATTTTCTTGCCGTCAACCTTTTGACGGTGACAGCTGTTTGGTTACGTCAACCCTTTGACGATGACCGCTATTTTGTCCCGTCAAACCTTTGACGGTGACAATTATCTTTCCCATCAATCCTTTGATGACGATCTTACTTTCAATCAATTCCCAAGTTCATAAAGCTCTCATCCTTTTGGTGTCAGAATATTATGTGTGTATTTTTCTATCATCCTTTTGGTGATAGATCCGTCATCCTTTTTTTGTCGGAGTCAGGCATTTCACTATCATCCTTTTGATGATAGGTCTGTCATCCTTTTGGTATCAGACTCTTCCTGTTATCATCCTTTTGGTGATGATGACCTTTGCAAGTTATTCAGTGTCCACTCGAGGGTTGACATTGATCTGTTATTCCACTTCCCAAGTATTTTTCTTTCTTTTCATACAAATTCCGAGTCTTCTTCATATCAAATTGACTTCTACCACGAAGGAATGAACGCCTTAGTAGTTCATCTTACTAGGTTTAACCCAATTAGATAGGGGCATCTATCATACCCCAAAATATCCCTACCTGCATATTACCCTCAATAATGTTTCCAACTACTATCCAAAAACCAAATATGTATTTGTTTAAGCTTTCACTCCCTTATTGTCTAAGTTCAGTGCCATGAGGAGGAGTTGGGGTTCATATGGGATTATCGGTACGAGTATGTACGCTCAGTGATGGTTAAAGATGATAACGCGAAATTATATCAGATATTTGACTTGACTTACACGAATTTTATTTGCGTTTATTGCTGTTTTATCTGATTTATCTTCTATTACGCATCTATTTTCCTGTGTTTTGTAGGTTATCGAAAATATGGATTAAAGAAATAAAAGAAGAAAGAAATGAAGGAAATGGAAAGAAAAGAGGAAGAAAAGAAAATTAGAAGAAAGAAAGAGAAAGGAAAGGGAAAAAAAAGGATGGGGGCTACCACACACCAAATGGCACTTGCCACTTGGGTGTGGGGCCTGCCACCATGGAATGAGCAAGAAGTGTGGCACCTGCCACCTTCTAAGGGAGAGGGGAGTGGCGAGTGCCACTCCTAAGAAGTAGGAAGAGTGGCAACTGCCACTCCTAAAAGAAAGGGAAGTGGCGTCTGCCACTTCCTCCCTACATTTTATCCACTTCCTCCCTGCATTTTCTTCGAGCTTCACTCCTCTTTTTAGCCTAAAATCTTGGGTAACCGTCGCCCACTAACAGATATAAATTCCAGATACAGTTTTGAGAAGAGATGAGCCACTAGGGACTTTTGATTTCTGTTTCGTATTATTCTTCTTCAGCATTTTGTTCTTTGTTTCTTTAGCACTTTTAAGAGAGAATTTTGTGTAAGGAAATTATTTTTCACACCGATAAATTAGTACCCGTTAGTGTTAGGATTGATTTAAGGGTTGTAATTTTGTACTGAATTGCAAGCTGGCCTCCATAATCAAATCCAAGTGTTTTCTATTCTTCAAATTGTCAGGTTCCATTTATCTGCTTTTATTGTTATTGTTATTTTTATGCTTCCCTTTTATTTTCTGTCTAGCATTAAGATTAGATTTTGTAATAGAATGAAAGTCATGTCTGGCTAAACCTCTTAGTATCGGTATGTAATTACGATCGGTCGAAAGGGGTTAAGAAAATCGTGGCGTGAAATTAACAAATCTATTCTTCTGGTCTCAGTTTCTTTTTAATAACTTAATAACTTTTGTCACGAGAGTAAAAATGTAACGAAGGTTAAGATCAATAAAGCAAGAGTTTGAGGTCTTAACCGGATAGCTGAAACTGAACATTAGTCCTAAATACAGCGGGACCGCTTAAGGGTTAATTAGGATCTACTTATTTTCAAAAAATGTTTTTAAATACAAATGAGAGAGCGAGAGCCTTCATTCTGATTTGAGAGTATAGTCTAAGTTAATAAACACAACAATGTGAGATAAAGTCTTTTAAATGAGTATTTTCTACAGAATAACAATTTTTCCTTCTAAACTAAACACCCATGAATTACTGAACCCCCGATGATTGACAGAATTATATATCGATATTTCGCATTACCTTGATTTAAATTATATTTCAATTTTCTTTTATTTTCTTACTTGCATCCCAAATTTAGAAATCCATTAGCCTTAGATTTACGTAGTAGCATTAGATAGCGGTAGATCGATTCTTGGTCCTTTGAGTTCGATAATATTTAAAACTACGCGATCAGACTGTGCACTTGCTGTCACGAAGCATTTATACATACTAAATAGCGATCAGAAGACCAGTTAGGGCTTACCTAATCTTGGTCAGAAAAGTTTTGTTTCAAGATCAAGGCCAGGGAGTGATTGATTCAAGTGGTTGTGTCTGAAGTTTCAATTAGGGTTTTGCGTTAATTCAAGTCATATATGTGTGGGTCAGGTTCTCAGGCTGAATCAAGTTCATCAGTTCATTTTTAATCAGAGTTTTGGCGCAGTGGCACTGCTATTCATATATCAGGACGTCTGTGTCATGGGCCATCTTGAAGGCAAGAGTGGATAAAATTCAAGAGCTTTGTGTTTAAGGATCCACATCAGCATTTTGTGCAAGTTTATGTTATCAAATGAAATCAAGTGGTAGAGTATCCAAGTTCAGTGCATTTTGGCCTCACATTTCAGGATGTTGCAAGTTCTCTCCAAATTTCAATTCCAAACTCATGGCCAAATTCATATTCTATCCAGTTTCTTTCCAATTCCAGTTTCGATTCTATTTCTATTAAGTTCAAATTTATTTCCACTTCAAATTTTTCCAAGTTTCAATTCATATTCTATTCAACTAGTCCATTTTATCTAACCAATAATCATTTTCATGTTAATATCCATAAAAATCCAACTACCTATTTCACTTCCAAATTTAAAAACCATATCCATACCCACATTTTCAATTTAATTATCCATTTTTTTAAAATCTAACTCAATTCTATTGTTGGTAACAATTGACCTTTTTTTCAATAGCAGTTAACCATTTTTTTTTCAAAACCAATTTTTCATATTCAAATAAAATTCCAAATCCATTTACACAAAGAATAATATTACAAAAATAATTCTTAAACACTATTTCAAAAACCCATGTAAATTTGTCACATAATCCATATTACAAGCTACAAAATTATACAAAAAAATAATAAATAAATCCAATTGCAAGCCATAATCTACATGGCCAAAAGCACTACAGTTTGTTCCCACAAGTCATGAAACCAGTTGCTACACAATCAATTCACAACATGTCCATACTCACACAAAAAATATGCTGTCACCAAAACCTCCACGCAACCTACACCCACTCCAAACGTATAACTTGCTCCTAACCGTACTACTAATACTCCATAACAAGCCTTCAAACTGTACGCCCTCCCCGCTACACAACGTGCCACACAGCCTCCAAACCCACAATGAATGGTACAACAACTTGTAACCAAACCTGTCTACCAAGCACACCAGACCATAACGCTGCAGCCTGTACAATCCTACCAAACAATTACAACAAACCTGCAATAGCCACTACAATCCACATGAAGGACCACACAACACATAATACGCACCTCCAATGAAAACAAACCATACGCAAGACGAAAAAACCTGTACAACCACAACATCCACTACCAGCTACCTCCAAGCTTTCACACAGAGCCACAACAACAAAACTGTACAACCAAGCAGCGACAAACCGACCAACAAACCTGCTTCAATGGTATGGTTCAGAAACTTAATACACAAGCATTGGTTTTGATTTAAGAAAAGGGCAAAAGAATTCACAAAAGGGAGGGAGACTCACCATACAAAAAAGGGAGAAGAAATTGGCAACAGAAAAAAATCCTCAAAACTTACCTTCATCAAAAAACCCTATTAAAATCTTCATTCTATATCTAGTCTCCCTTTCTAACCATCTTCAAACGCTTTGGATCTCTGTTGAAAAAAAACCTACCGAGCTTCCCCGATTCCTTTCTGTTTCAACTTTCACCTTCCACTTCAACCTTCATATACTTTCAAACCACCATAAACTTTAAACCCAAACCAAACTACCCTTATTCTTCATTCACAAAAAACCACCAACCAACAAAATTCATAAACAAAATCTTCACCCAAATCACTCAACCAAACAACCACAAACCTATAAACCACCATAAATTCACCACTACGAGAATAGAACGAGAAAGAAAAAGGAGAGAAATACACCACAAAGTTGTCTCGTCCTCTTTATCACCATTATCATTGTCGCAGCCGTAAATGCACCACCAAAGCTCTGACATCGATCTAGTCACATCTCGCTTGAATTTGCCAACAACAATGCAGATCGTTGCGAGAACCGAAAAAAATATTAAGAGAGAGTTCAGCGGAACAAGATAAAAAAGAGCAATTCGCAAAGAGGGAGAAAGAGAACTGAACCGCGCGGAAAAGGTTGGAGATGAAACTTGTTTTGATACTTGAGATGATGGAAAGGAAACCTTATTTCTTCTTCTGAGCATATTATTTGATTTTAGCTATAAACCTTTGCCTCTGAAGTTGTTTTTTTCGTCTGATATGGTTGATATTGTGGTTCCTACATTTTTGTTGTTGTTTCCTTCATTATTTTGCTTTGAAAGAATCGTGTGCCACTATAATGTTGGCATCTATTTTTTTCAAAAGACTGTGTGGCTGTGCCTTGGGCTTGAAAGCCTTTGAGTATTAGGATACTCACTTTAGAGTGTGTGATCTCGATACTCGTATTTCAATATGAAGACGTGCCTATACTCGCCACACCATTTTTCATAATAAATCTTTTGAGATAAAGAATTGGGTACTACCCGCAAGAGGTTACTATCTGAGGACTTATCTCACCCCTAAAATCAACCTTCATAAATCAAATGTGACATCTTGCCTTGATGGTGAAAACTTATCCTTTTCAAAAAGAGAATGTTACGTTCGTTCTAACGCAAACAGGTAACGCATAAGACTCCACGAACGAGCGGAAATACACCTAACTGCTAAAATGTGAACGTTAGCATCATCCATAAAAAACACTAACTAACTCGTAGTCCCACGAACTACAGACGCTCTGATTCTTTACTTCTTTTAAGTGAATATGCGTAGGCACAAGGGCCCCAATCCTTGGTGAGCACACTAACAACTAACTCGCCTTCTCTCGCCCCAGTGCGATCGAGACCAACTAACTAAACTTCCCATTTTCTCACCCGTAGTCCTCTGAACTACAAAGCTCTGATTCTTTATTGGTTAATGGATATACATAGGCACAAGATGGAGAAGTCTTAGCGAGCCACCTTTTCTTTTTTCCACCTTTACCTTTATCATCTTCTGTTCACAATCTTTGGTTCTCAACCCTTTTCCTTTCCCTTTTAGAGCACTCTTAGAAAGCAATACCCTTAGCAACTTCCTTACACGTAAGACAAGCAGATGGTTCTGTGGACCGATTTCTATGACCCCACCAATCCTGAGATGGTGAAATCCTCGTAAACCATGCTTGTGCCACTTTCAAATTTCTAATATTTATCCTATGATGCTTAAAAGGAAGGGGAAGGAATCTAAACTAACCCTGTGTGCAATTGTTTTCCCTACGAATGCAAAGAGATCTGGAATCGGGGGTTGGTTATACTAAGGGAAGCTATTAACATCCTAAGTATCTATAGTACTCTATAGGAACCTTTTGTACATATTTACTATTAGTTATCTTATCTACTTAAGTTTTTTACTGTTGATTGGGTAAGTTTTAACCTATGGGTGAGAATGGGAGATGTTTTTGGGAGTTTTGATTTTATGAAAGGTACGGGGACCTAAGGGGTTTTATTTAAAGGTGTGCTCGCTAAGATCTTATGACCTTATGCCTACGTATTCCCAAAAAAAGACTTTGGAAAATCAAAGCGTTCGTAGTTCCACCTAACTATTGGTGGAATTTGTATCTTGTTTAAAGCCCAAGATGATGAAGCTAAAAAGGTATCTGTGTATCTTGTTCAAAGCCCAAGATGTGAAGCTAAAAGTTTTGTTGGTTTGAAAGAAAAGAAAAATTGTCATTTTTGAAGGGAGATATCCCACCTATTCATTACAAATATTTGAGAATAATATCATAAAAGAAGAAGCTTTGAACTTGGATGTTAAATAATTCTAAGAAATGCCACATCTTCCTTTATGAGTCTTTGCATGCTAAGAGAAGGACCTTAACTTGGATATGATATCAACAAGTGTGCCACTTACACCACTTACATGAAAGAAAAGTTTTAGACCATGATAAGAGAAGGACTCAAACTTGGATTTTGAATCAACAAGTGTGTCACTTACATCACTTATATGGAAAAAAAGTTTTTAATGTTTGATTGTGAATTATGGTGTATAGAAAAGATATCTTCCTACAGAGATGACTCAATGTATCATCTCTGAGGAGAAGTTAAATTATTTGAGTATCTTGTTTAAAGCCCAAGATGTTGAAGCTAAAATATTTGTATCTTGTTCAAAGCCCAAGATGTGAAGCTAAAAGTTTATTTGTATATTGTTCAATGTCCAAGATGTGAAGCTAAAAAATTTATTTGTATCTTGTTCAAAGCCCAATATGTGAAGCTAAAATTTTTATTATAGCCTGAGAGAAGGGTGACTTAACTAGGGGGAGTTTTGAATAGATGGTATGTTTTATGAAGCCCAAGATGGAGGCTATGATGTTTTTAAGAAGCCTGAAGGATCCTTGCATGAAGCCCGAGAGGAGGCCGGGGTGCTTGGATAAAGCCCAATAGGAGGCTATGGTGAAGTTGACTTCATCCAAAGGAGACCTAATGTTTGTACTAAGTTGTAGTTGAGGGAACCCTAATGTTTGAACTAATTCTAAACTAAGGATGAGGTGTTATAAATGTCAAGAGAAACTTAATATGAATAAGTATATGACAAGTATTTAACAAGTATAGACATGAATTGAAAGTGGAGGGTCTTACACTCTAATAGAGGCCCATGTCTAAGCATGGTTGAATTGAAAAGGTGGTGGGTCTTAAACTCTAATAGAGGCCCATGTCTAAGAATGGTTGAATTGAAAAGGTGGTCGACTTTACACTCTACTAGAGGCCTATGTGTAAGCATGGTTGAATTGAAAAGGTGGTGGGTCTTACACTCTTATAAAGGCCCAAAGAGTTTGAAATTTTAATGCCACTGGGTGAGTTCTTCTCAACTTTTGTTTGATTGGAAGACACTCTGGCTTAAACGGAAAATGATGCTTAACATTATCAGTATCCAACCCTGGCATATCTTGGTAGGACCCAGCAAACACATCTGAAATTTTTTTGAGAAGATTTATCATATTTTCTTTGACAGTTGTACTGAGCAGTGCTCTAATCTTAACTTCTTTCCTTTCTTCTTCTGAAACCAAATTGATCGTTTCTAACAGCTCTTTGTGGGGTTGAGTGAACTCTTCCTCATGTCTGAGTAGTTGAAAGATCTCATTTGGAATTTCTTCATCATCTTCTTCTTCAGCTTCGAATACCGGGAACTCAAAGTTGGGAGAAGGCATTGGGTCATATCTTTCAATGGGGGGTTTTATGATTAATCTGCACAATGTAATTGATGATGATTTTTTTAGAAAACATATTAAAATGCAAGAGTGTGTGTAGGTTTTTGAAAACATTTGTTATTCATTTTTGTTTGTTTTAGGATTACCATTTTCTGGAAAAGCAAAAAGTAAATATAACAATAATTGCGGGAATTCAGAATGACATCTTTATTTATAATTTTTCGATTCTTGAAACACAGGACCTATAAAACAAAATTCTTCTGCTTTGGACGAAGCGAAGAGGGGAAATTTATAGACAAGGGAGGCCCTATAAAACATGTCTTCACCTGAGCAAGGCGATAGGTCAAAATAAATATGAGGCATTTACATTGAGATGTGAACAACAGTCGGGACATCAATAACTATCCAATTGTAGTGAACTTCTCTATGTACCACAAAGTCTGGTACATATCTCCTAGGATTGTCTTTAACAATGGTGCTAACTTTTGGCGGAGTCGGGTCAGTAGAGTCTTCTTCCCATGTAGAGTTATTAGAGGAGAAGTATTCTGTTGTTTTTCCATACATGTCTTCATGTTCAAAAGAATCTCCCCATAGAGTTGGTTGGATGTCTTCTTACAAGATGTGATAACTTTAAGGGGCAATATACTTTACTACGAAATCAAACTTGCCGCTTGGCTGTCCCAAGGTATCCAAGTTCTCCGAAGAAACTGATGAATCATCTTCTTCAATGGCGTTGATTTCTGGTAGTGCAAAGTTAATAAACTCTTATTCATTAATTCTTGTGAATTTATCAAGACGATGTTTGACATATCCATGATTTTCCAGATAAGGCCTCCATGCTTCCGGAGGAACAAATGAATCTTTTACAGGGATATTAAGAAGATATGCATTTTCTGGCTGGCTTTGATACCCTGGATCTTCCATGCCAGGCTCCCAAATAGGTAAATCATCCACAGGAACATCCGAGCTGTAGTCAAAGTTATTTTTCATCTTAGTATCAACTTCTAATGAATTAGGAGGAGCAAGGCATCTTTCAGTATCATGATCTCTGTAGACCATCCAGTTGTCTGACTTTGGTATATATCTGAAGTTCTGCTATGGATTGCAAAAAGGTAGGTATGTCTCTTCTTGCGATATATAACCATCATTGTTGAAGTATGATTTCCATTCTTCATTTGGATCGGAAGAAGTATCCTTAAAGTCATCTCCTTGGATGGTGTTCACTTCTTGAGAAATGGGGTGGAGGAGACCTCCCTTGCGGAAGAAATCTTGAATAGGAAGGATGACTTTGTCCTTCTTCGTAGTCTTGGTGAATGCTTGAGAGAAACTGAGGCCTTCTCTTGCTTTGCTATCGGCAGGAATCACGACTTGTCCCCATCTCCCAGTAGTTCCACTTTCTAGTACTCGGAGAGCGTCCTTGTAAGAGGAAATAAATGCTCCCTTTTCTTTACTGTCCTCGTTACTCACACAAAGTGCCTGGAATTGAGTTCTGATGATCTCTTCTGGTTCCAAGTAGGAAAATAATGAAAAATTGCTTACAATCAAAGCTCGTTCACCACATACAATAGCTAATATTTTATTTTTTACAAACTTCAGCTTTTTGTGAAGTGTTGAGGTGTATGCTCTTGCTTCATGGATCCAAGGACGTTCTAACAAATAACTGTATGCTGCTCAGATATCCATTACCTGAAAGGTGATTTGTAAAACGTGAGGACCAATGGTTATGGGAAGGTCAACTTCACCAATAACTCTCTTTCTGGATCCGTCAAAAGCTTTGACTATGATTTCGCTGCCTCTCATGGGGATGCCTTGAAAGGATAATCGTACAAGAGTTGATATTGGCATGACATTCAGGGATGAACCAGTATCTACTAATACTCAAGCTAGAGCATCGCCCATGCAGTTGATTATGATATTGAGTGCCATGTTATGATTTTTACCCTCCTTTGGGTGCTCTTCATTACTGAAGCCTAAGTTATTACAGGCAGTGATGTTAGCAACAATGCTATAAAATTTACCCATCGTTACGTCTTATTCCATGAAAGCTTGTTCCAAAACCTTCTGATAAGCTTCCCTGTGGGATTCTGAACATAGTAGAAGAGATAATACAGATATCTGGGAAGTAGTATGCAATAACTGATCCATAATGTTGTATTCACTTTTTTGAATTAGTTTTAAAATTTCATCATTGATCTTTACAGGCTCTGTGCCACTTGATTGACCTATCTACTTATCGGGGACTTCAATTTAGGGTTCCTTCTCCCCAAACATTTCTTCAACTCCTTTGTTGAATACTCGACCACTTCGGGTGACCTGACTTATATCAGCGATGTTGACAATGGATGGCAGTGGAACTTCCTTTCTATCTTCTATCATGGTGGCGCTGTACTTATAAGGAATTACGTTCTCTTATTGGTATGGTACTGGACCTGGCAAGTAAATGACTAAAGGAGTCACGTTGGTCGTACTACTGTCATAGGTGACCTCAATTGGTTCCAGTTTGGGGATATTAGGAATCTTTCTACCATCAAAAGGGATTCCCACGTGCTTTGGTTCACTGAGTAGAGGAATTATGGTGTAAAAATCTTCATCAATTCCATAATCAATGGGCTTTCCTTCCTGAAATGTTGTTATGGTCCTTTGATCTAATAGGCTTTGAATCTCATCCTGGATGAGAATGCAACCATGTCGGCTTTTGCTGCGCTCTTTGCAAGTTGAGTGATCATGTCAATTCGGACTAACGTGGTCTGGTTCATGTAAGCTTTTGACTAATGATTTTGTCATAAATCGCGTGATGTCTTGGGCAACTTTGCACCATATTGATTGATTGATAATCCTTCACTCTACGTGGTATGATCTCTCCTTGGTCTATCTGATTCTAGAGAGCTGCTCGCACGAAGTAGCATCCTTGGTCATTTTCTAAACATATCTCGCAATGTTCATAATTGTGGGGTGGTATACGATTATGTCCATTATGTATGTAATACATCTTTACCAAGTCTGTTTCCAACAAGCGGATATTACAACTTTTATGTCTACTTGGGCTTCCATCAGTTATGTTGATTTAATGCGTATTTATGTTACGATATACTTGAAGCAACCAATGGTCCAACAGATGTTGAAGAGCTCTTTGTATTACTAGACAACCTTGATTATCTTTAGAGAAGACTTTGTAATCTTGATAGTTGTGTGATGTTAAGAAACCAAGTCTAACTTGTTTGGTGCGCAATTATACCAAATTGGTGTTTATGACGCGGATGTAGAAAATTTGAACCCATCCTGGACATTCATCAATCATGTTGATTTGATAGTTGTACCTTCCATGATAATCTTGAATCCACCGTAGATCCACCTGACGTTGGAGAGCTTCTTACACAAAAGAACACCCCTGATTATCCTTTGAACAATTTGAGCAAGCGCTGTAATCGTGCAACGATAGATGATGTTGTTGACTCTGTCTGGAGTACATTGCCACCAAGTTTACATTCATTGAGAGAATGTCAAAATTTTGAAAAATGCTTGGGTATCCATGAACCATGTTTACTTCGCAGATTTTGTGATCTTGGATCCAGCCTAGATCCATTTGTTCTTGAAGGGCTTCCTGTAAAATGATCCACCCTTGGTTTTTCTTGGAACAAATGTTGCATTGATGATAGTTGTGAGGTGGCACACGGCCGTATCCACTTTGTCTGCAATGCATCTTAACCATATTTGTTTCTAGTAAGCGAACATCATGAATTTCGTAATTGTTGTCAGGATCTTCGTCAATTAAGTTTACAGAAGCTTTCTCATACCGAGGTAGCAGATTCCTTTGAACATTTGGATTGGTGTCTTTGAAATACAAAATTCCATTCTTGATAAGTCTTTGTACATCCGATTTTAAACTGAAACAATTCTTGATGTTACACCCCAGTACTCCTTGAAGATAAACACAGAATTGGTCAGCCTTGAACCAATAAGGGGGATTCTCAAGAATGACAAGAGGAGTTATGGTTTTAATGTGTCCTTTTTATAGAAAAACTACAAATCTGCATATGGCACTTGCATAGGATCAAAACCTGGTGACCTTGAAATACGATTGTTGTTGTTATATGGCGGGCGAGTCTGTTGAAGAGGTTGTTGCTACCTTTGCTAACATTGTGGTTGTTGATTTTGATTTTGAGAAATCTATGGTTGATATGCCAGAACTAGCGATGAGTTGATAATAGGAGATACCGTTGCTACCTGCCGAGGTTTGTATCTTTGTCTTTGTTTACCCTGTGAGATAGTGCTGATACGAAGGAAAAATCTGGGCGAAAATTTCACGCCATCTCTGAGCATATTACTTGAAGATTTCTTTATCCCTTTGAGACATAGCTCTGAGTTGATCCCTGTCAGGTGCCATATCCAAATTGTACTTGTATTGCTGAACAAAAGCTGCTCCAAGGACTCTAAAGGTACTGATCTTTGCACGGTTTAACCTCATGTACCATTTGAGTGCGACACCAATTAAACTGTCTTGAAAGTAGTGGATCAGTAACTGTTTATTTCTGTCTGGGTAGACATCTTCCGAGCATACATCACTAAGTAACTTTGAGGGCATGAGTTGCCTTTGTGCTTTTCAAAGTCATGCACCTTGAATTTGTGTGGTATTTTAACATTTGGGACTAAGCAAAGGTCAGCAGCATCTTTCCCAAACAAGTTCTGCCCGCGAATAGCCTGAAGTTCTTTATGCATTTCCAAGAACTGCTCTTGGAATTCATCCATCCTTTCATGTACTCCCATACCCTCGCTTGGAGCAGCATGAAAGATCTGTTCTTATGGAGTAGTATGTATCACAGGTTGTGGTACATACATTACTGCTGCAGCTCTTGGCGCTTCGGTGACCTGAAGTATGTAACCTTCAGGTATAGGAATCTCTGTCGTGGCTCTTGCATCTTCAGTAACCTGAAGTTTGTGACCTTCAGGCCTAGAGACTCTAGTTGTAGCTCTTGGGTCTTTAGTGATTGGAGGTATATAACTCTTTGATGAGGATCCAAACCCTTGTTGCTACTTTTCTTCTACCTCTTGAACCAGGCTTCCTTAACTATTGGCGGGTTGATGATCTTTTTCCAAGTGAAAGGGGAGAGTAAATTTTCCCATTCTTCTTGTCTTTCCAAAACATGCTGCTCAAGTATCTTAATCAAATCATCTTTTTCTTTTAGCAAATTCTGGATCTTTGTGTTCTCTAGGCTAACAATTTGATATTTGTTCCTCCAGGAGTTCTTTTCATGTTGAGTTTTGTTAAAAGAAATCTGAAGTTTCTCTGCGTCGTTCATGAAGTAGAGGATAGATTCCTTTAGAGGAAACAATTCTTGACGAGGGTAAGGCATCCTTAACTTGATAGCTTTAGTTTGTACCCATTGGAGATAAGGCTCCACAAAGATGCAGTTCGGTTTTCCCAGAGATTCTCTTCCTTTCCTGTGAATATGATGCCAGGCATGCACAATCTCCTCTTTAAGTGCTATGTCATTTTCTCCTTCCTTGAAGAAAAGACCTTCCATATGAATTTTTTATGGTATGTCCTTCATAGGGTAACCAAGCTGACGACGAGCTAAGACTGGGTGGCAGTTGATTCGTCCTTTAGTACCAATGAGGGGCACATTAGAGGAACTTCCACAACTGTCAATAATTTTGTTCCGTCATAGACCTGATTATACCAATCTATGTCAGAGTGAGTGAGAGGCATAATCTTTTGCGACCATCGCATACCACTTTTGAGATCCCAAAAAGTAACATATTTGAGAGGCCATAACGTTCAATCCAAACATCCATTTTTTGAGTTACAAAGATAAATTTTTAGATCTTCTCTTGTACTAGAAAAGTTTCCTAGTGACATATGAGAAAAAGATGCTTAGATTTTGAGTTATGAAGCTTCAAAGTTTGGAAGAATTTCAAAACACTTAGAAATTTTCCAAGACAATTTTGTTACTCCAATTTTTAGCCAACCTTAAGGTCAATTTTCACCATGATCCCTTGAGATTCAAGGAATTCTAAAAGCATGAAATTTGTAAGGAATGTTTAGGGATTTCCAAAAAGTACAAGAACTCCTTCATAGCATTTGTGAGCTAGGAGTTTCGAAGAGAAGAAGTTGGAGTCCAAAACTTGATTTCTAGGTCATGACCTCATGGATTCACTCTTGCAAAACCACTCAAATCTCCAAGATTTCATATGGAAGATCCTATTACTTGCTAATGTGGCTTAAATCAGATAAGTAAATATGTTTTTGGTGCATTATCCAAAATGCTGAAGCTTGATTTCAAAGATCTTTTCATTTTTAGCATAAAGGCATGACTTCCATTTTGATAAAGGTAACTTTATGCACAAAACCAGCTTCTTGAGCCTCCAACCTGTCCTCTCTGAAATTAAGCATCTTGAAAGTCAGAAGCAATATGTCAACCACTCAAGATTTCATTGTACTTTTCCTTGAAACCATGGAGAACCACAAAACACCAAGTTAGAATCCAACTAAACTAGACAAACCAAGGGAACTTTTCAATCTGTTACGCAGCAAGACACTAACCTCCAATCTTTCCTATAAATAGAGCATTCCATCATGTTTCAAAAAAGGGGGGAGGGGACCAGAGATAAACACTCCTAAACTTAACATCTTGTAAGCAAAAACACCACTTGTGTAAAAAAGCCCCATTTTGCACAAGGCTTCTCAAAATCATTTCCAGCCACTAAATCACTAAACCAATCACTCTAACACATTACATGACATGTTTTAGAGGTGTTCAGATCATCACAACCATAAAAAAAACAGCAAATCCAAAAGTCAACTCTCAAACCTTAAAGATTTGACTTTCTGCATTTTTACATCTAAAACATTGTCCAATTCATTTCCAAACCTTCTAATCCTTCAAACACCCTCTAGTAAACATCCCTAAGCTATTACAAACCTTGTCTTGCTTCTGTTACTTCATTTGCTTGAATTTCCCTTTGGCCACTTTTGACAGTTTGCAAGAGGGAAGCTCTATTATTCTCCAGCTGGACTCTCTTGGTTCTAAGCATCTTAAATCTCTATAAGAGGTCCATAAAAGGTGTTCAAGGCATCAAAGCATTGTTTTACTAATTGTTGTGGAATTTACAAGGTTGCTCCAAGAGGTAAGTTCTCTCAAACTTGACACTTTGCAAACCGTGTTTCCTTTTGATGTACATTGATCATGGATCTATTTAATATGTCATATGTGATATGTTAGAACCATTTCTTGTTGATTATCATGTTTGAATAAGACTGCACCATTGAATTTGCAAATTTGATCTTCTTGAGGTTTCATTATCGGGTTTTCATTTGGAGATATTATTAGCAAAAACCATCGGTACCACTGAATCCCTTGTGAAAAAATACACAAGTTTGATCTTTGGATCATTCAATTTCATTGAGTATTGAGGAAGTTACATGTTGTTTTGCAAAGCTGAAATTGGGAGAAGATGAGGTTTGGCCATGGAACTTTAGGTAGGCTTCAGGCCATTTTCAGGTTCATATGTTTATTCGTGGGGGTGATACAATGGATGTATCACCACCCTAGTGGTTTACCATGCACGCTTTAGTACCTTCTTGCCTTGCCTGACCTGGGTTCGATCCTGCTGATAAAGCTTTTTTTTTCTATTTTTCCCATTTTTTAAAGTTGTTTACATATATCATCTCGCTTCCACCATTGCTTCATAATGCGTGTGTGGTTCAGCTGGCTAATGTTTAAGCCAACAACCTTGAGTGCGTGGGTTCAAACCCCTTTGAGTGCATCCTCTTATTTTTAATACCTTGTTTTTATGTTTTTCTTCACAATTTGAATTGATCGTAACTTCTTTGATTTTTATCATTTTGATCCCATTCTTTTTGCTAAATGCTCATGAGAATGTCTACTTTTTGTCTATGTCAAGAAAAATCCAAAAATAATTATTTATTTGATACTTTTATATGTTCAAATTTTGTGACTCTTTAGGGTTTCTTAGGCTTTCTCTTGATCTTTTTGATTGATTCCTTTGATCCTCTTTGCTTGTATGCACCCCAATATACTTTGTATGAACCTCACTTGATGTGTGAATTTGCATACCCTTGTTGTTACATGATGGTTGTCATTTTTTTTGAAGTTCATTTTCACATATGAATGTATGTTTGAATATCATAAAATCTTGGTTGTTACCTTGCCTTTTACATATGTTTATCTTCCGTTGATTGAATGATTAGATTGTGTATATGTTTCATGTCTTTCATACCTTACCTTGAGTGTTCTTATACACTTGTTTTTTTTTACTTTGAAGCATGTTTGGTATGCATGAATCACCTTTGAGATGCTTCTCGTCATCCATGATTGAATTCCTTTTACATGTTTAGTTGTTACCTACTTGTTTTACAAAGATTTACCATAATTCACATGTTGTTGTCACACATGTCATACCCTTGTTCAATGATGTTTTGGTTGTTACCTCTTTGTGTATCCATGCTTAAATAATGTTATGATTTATGCATGTTGATCTTTGAAATGTGTCATGTTAAGTAATGTTTTGACTTATGCATGTTGATCTTTGAACTTTGCCATGATATGTAATGTTTTGAATTATTCATCTTGAACTTTGAACTTTTTGATAAGTAACGTTTTGACTTATAGATGATTCTCTATGTGTATCCATACTTAAATATTGTTATGATTTATGCCTGTTGATCTTGAGTTTTGAGCTTTGTCATGATAAGTAATGTTTTGACTTATGCATGATTCACTTGTACTTGTGATGTTTGGTCTTGTAAGAACCTTATTTCATACCCTTTTAGATGTTGTAACATCTATGTTTATCTTTGGTTGTAACCATTTGGTTTGATTATTACATGGATATATTTGGTTGTAACCTTGTTATTATCTTTGCTTGATGTTGTTACATGCTTGCCCTTATCTTTCTTAGTTGTTACCATGATTTTATATCTTCATCATGTTTGAATGAATGTAAATGTATGCTTAAGCTTTGATATTTCCCCCAAGTCATGTAGCTTGTTATCTCTCATCCTCAAAGAGTTGCATTATCTTCCTAATTTCAAAGGAAAGTCTTTCTATTGACTCAATGTCATAGATAGCTCATTTTGTTCCTATCTCCATTTGACCTTGTTAGAGTCATTAGGACTTTCAAAGAACCTTATCCCTTTGACTTTGTTAAGTCAAGATCTTTAGCACACCTTGTTAGGAGTCCTACAACTTAGAACTTAGGTCTAGAGTTTGTTAACTCTATGTGTGTACCATTGTTATGGGTACTCACTTCTCCCCTCTTAACTTTTGTTAAAGTAAAACCCCCTGTTAGTCTTTCAATTTAGACTTAGAGAGTTTGTTAAATCTACATAAGTATCATTGTTATGGATGTTTATTCCCCTTGAACCTTGACCATAGTCAAGAGTTCTCTCCCTAGTTACGAGAATTACGGTTGCTCTGATTCCATCCTTGTTAGGATACGTAGGCACGAAATGCGACGTCTTGGCGAACATACTTAGTGTACATACCCATAGGTCTTTACCTTTAGCACCCATAGGTCTTTACCTTTAGCACCTTAGCACCTAATGATGAGGTGTTATAAATGTTAAGAGAAACTTAATATGAATAAGTATATGACAAGTATTTAACAAGTATAGACATGAATTGAAAATGGAGGGTCTTACACTCTAATAGAGGCCCATGTCTAAGCATTGTTGAATTGAAAAGGTGGTAGGTCTTACACTCTAATAGAGGCCCAAAGAGTTTGAAATTTGAATGCCACTAGGGCTGTGTTTGATGAAAGTTGAAGATTGAGTTTTGGAATATTGAAAGATTTGAGAAATTGAAGAAAGTTTTGAGAGGAAGGGAGGGACTTACCCTCTAATAAAGGCCCATGAGTGGTTTAAAAAGTTTTGAAAAAGCTTTTTTAATCAAGATGAAATCCTAATGAAAGATTTAATCAGAGGTATTTTCTAAAAGGAAATGATTTAAACATGGTATAAATGATGTGTAAGTCAAGATAAACATGTTGTGATCTTGTAATAATTTTTTATACAAAGTGTATTTATCCATATGAGAATCAAAATGAATTAGGTTTGAAACAATTAGAAAGAAAAATCAAATTTTCAAGGTTTTTAAATATAAAAGATGCACTTCTTTTCAACTTAATAAAAAGTGATTAAATAAATATTTTTTTTGGAATTTTTGGATGGATTAAAATAATAGAGTGTATGAGTGATATATTTGAAAAATATTGGGTCAAAAAATATTAATTTGATAAAAAAAATAAATGTTTTAATTTTGGAATAAAAATGTGAAAAATATGAAAAAGTGGTAAAAA
This sequence comes from Lathyrus sativus, assembly GCA_963859935.3. NCBI lineage: Eukaryota > Viridiplantae > Streptophyta > Magnoliopsida > Fabales > Fabaceae > Lathyrus > Lathyrus sativus. The sequence goes on along the minus strand of OZ012736.1, from coordinate 397,047,863 downwards.
AAATGTTGTAGGTGAGATTTGAACCCACACCACCAATGATCAAACCATAAAAACACGCCCTTGCCGACTAAACTAACGTGCATTGGTGATAACTAAACAAAACCATTTGAAGACATATTAAGAATGCGTGCATAATTTGAAAAATGCGCGCCATGAACTTTATCTTCTTCCTCGGGCTCCATTTTTGCAGAAAGGGGTCTATCTCACTCAATACGTAATGGTTTTGAAAGACATAAACATGAAAAAATTTCGTTTTTAAACAAGGAATCAAATGGTGGTATTTAATTTCATTTATTTTTAGTGTGGAGTGAATTATTAAGCACGAACCAGATGAACCTTAATTTTGCAAAAACTATAATGAAATCCTATACACGTAATATAAATAACAATTGATTGAGGGTAAATGATCTATGAACTACCAAAAACACATTGGTAACTTGAAATAACATTAATGATGCATGAATCATAGAGCTTGAAAAGTTCAGGCTTACCTTGCAATAGGAAATCAAATCCTCAGTTGGGGGTGTTACATATGTGAAATGATGATACTAACAGCTTCCCTGGACCTGAAGGACTGTGTTGAGATGCTTAGAACAAGTTGAGACCTCCTGGATTTCATGGCTTGAATCCAACTGCAACTTGATAAAGGTGAGATGTGATCTTGATGAATTTGATGTTACAGAAAGTGTTTAAGTGTTTGGATCACTTATACATGATATATATGAAGTGTTTGAATCAAAAGTTTGAGTGGAAAAGCTCTGGTTTTCAAAACTCGATTCTCACTCTTTGAAGTGAAATAAGAAGAATAAGAAAACAAGTGTTGTAATTATTTTAGTATACTCTGAATGGTCAAATGTGGCCTCTATTTATAGGGGAACAAATTTGTTTTGGAGGAATAGTGATGGTTGAAGGATGAGCTCAATGTTCAATAGTTTTGGCAATGCATCATTACTTTTATCTCAAGATACCTTATCTCTTCCACTAGCCTAGCTTTCCTTTTGACCAATTCCACATTTTGCAAATGTTTTTATTATTGTTTAAGAGTGCATCTTGACTGGTGGGAGTGGCTTCTTTGACAATTCACTATTCCACATAAATGCCTCTTGAATTCAAGGCTTAAGTGATAATGTTTCATCATTTCAAAGGGATTCCCCTTGACTTAGTGGCTCTATCTTGTAGGTTTTGTATGATTCATTTAACTTCTTATTTAATTAACATTATATGATCATCATACTTGGACTCAAAAAATTGTGCATCACAAGTAATGCCAAATCTGCCTTACCAAAATAGTTGCACCAAGGCATGTTGTGCACTCCATATCTTCTTGCTCAAGTGGAATTAGATTGTGTTCTTAGACATTTTAGAAAGCTGAGATGTTGTACTTCAAGTTTGATGTTTAAGGGTTTTCTTGAATAATTGTGGATCTTGGAGAAAAATTCCTCAAAGTTGGTTCCAACACAAGACATATTATGTCTAAACAATTTCTAAGCGTCAAAGTTCAAAAAGTATTGAAACCCTAACTTTATGGCTTTGTATCTCAAAATTTATGCACCTTTTGGGAATCCACCCTTATTGAAAAAGTTGTAGTATGTAACAAGATCCTCAGTTTAATATTTGTATCAAAGAAAATGGTTGCTTGGTTTGGAAGTTATGCCCTTGCAAAGTTTGCACCAAATTAGGGTTTTCTCATAACTTAGAAAAATTTCCATTTCTTCATGGTTTCCCTTGTTACAAGTAACCTCTATTTTCTTGATTTTTCTTGATCAATCATGATCCAAATCATATTTAAACATCATTTTTGACTTGAAGAAACCATGGTTGACCAAAATCTTTAAAAGTCAAACTTGATTTTGACCATAGTTGACTTTTGTATTATATGAACTTGAATTTTGTGGTCTCTTATTGAAATCAAACCATTGACCTATTTGAACACCATAGATGACCTCCAAGGGTGTTTTTGAGTGTCATGAATCATGTCCCAAGGTTTGGGATCATGTCTTGGTCAAATGTCAAAGGTATAATTGACTTTTCATCAAAAACCCTAGTTTGTGGTCCAGATGAATTTGAATCCTTGCATTGCTTATAAATCAAGTTTTCCGGATCAATACAATCATATGAATGGACTAATATGAGGAATTTGAGGTCCTTGAAACATATCTTGAGGTATTGGATCATGCCTTGCTCCAAAAGTCAACCTAGGGACTGAATTAGGTCAAAACCCTAATTTTGGTGAACTAAGGATCTTGATGTTTGATGAGCTTGTCATGATGCAATTTTGCACTTGATGATGGGTGAATAAAAGATATTTATTCTCATGAATGAGTATGGGACTTGAGATGTTGAATATGATGCCCATCCTTTAACCAATCATATGCTTGAGCCTTTGAGGGACCGCCTAACCTGTAACGTAAACAAGCATACACACACATCTTGTACTTGTTGCGGGTTAGTGATGCATAAAAAAACACATAGAGACATATGATGCTAATGAAATACAAATGATGTGGGATCTTAGGGTTTAAAATTAGGGTATGACAGGTTCATCGAGTACGATGGATGTGAGGGGTGCTAGCACCTTCTCTTTGCAAAAGCGGCTCCCGAACCCATAATTTGGTTGCGAGACTATCTTATCCTTTCTCTTGGGGTTTTCTCAATGTTTTACCTTCTCCTCCTGGGATAAATAAAGTTCAATGGAGACTTTATGTCTTTTCGCCCATGTCAGTCGTTTTTCGAGTAGCGACAAGAGGGAAAGGGAAAATATCGAGAAAACCCAAGGGAATTGAAAAAAAGGATAGGACAAGGTTGTCGCAACCATATGTCGGGGTTCAGAAGTCAGTTATGTAAGGGGAAGGTAATAACACCCTTCAGATCCGTTGTACTCAACAAGAACCATCTAGCGATAGTCTGAGTTGCACCTAAGAGGGGGGGGGGGGGGGTGAAGTAGGTTCTTTGAAATTTTCTAGTTTTAACGAATGAAGTTATTACTTTCTTTGAAATATGAAGGGGTTATGAAAGCTGTAAAGTGCAGAAAGTAAATAACACAGAGAAGTATCCTGGTACCCTTCACACTCCGAAGGTACTCCAGTCCCCTTTCACACTAAAAGAGATTTCACTATAGTTAGACTGAGTGTACAACATACTTTCTAACCTATAGTTGGATTAAAGGCTCTTAACACCTTTAAAATCTGAACACTAAGTGCAAGAAGAAGAATCCTCTTCAATGCACACACTTGCTTTCAACAATCCTGAATAGCAAGGGGAATAGATATAATCCTTGATTTTACAATGAGTTTGAAATCTGTGTATACAATGTTTATCAATGTTGTGATTGATCTTCTCTTTCAATGATAATTTCCAAAAATATTTAAGACTTTGTTGCTCAAGAATTTTCTTTCAAAAGATATGAAAATATGCAGAAAATTCTTTATGAAAAGTGATTTTACTCAAGATGTGGAAAGATGAAAGTATTAGTAAAGATTTTGAAAGAGGTTGTTTTTGAAAATTGAAAGTTTTGGTATTTATAAGACACAAACACCTCTTTGAATTATCATGCAAATCTTCAGAAGATATGATGAACAATTGCCATGATTCAATGGAAACAATTCAGAAAAGAATGGTTGAAGAGGTGCAATTTTTCAGAACAATTTTTCAAAAACGTTCAGTGAGCAATCGACTGCACAACTGGAACAATCGATTGCACCTTCACAAAAAACACTTGAAATTTGAATTTTGAACAGAGCAATCGATTGCACACTAAAACAGTAGCAAAAATAAGAAGATTTTTCAAGCATGCAATTGATTGTATCAAAGCACCAATCGATTGCACACAAAAACAATAGCTAAAATGAAGTAAAAACTTGATCATGCAATCGATTGCTCCAAGAGTGCAATCGATTGCTCTGGCAAAAAATTAGAAAAATCTTGCAAATCAAAGCTTGTGAAAGTGTGAAAAAGTAATGCACATGATTTTTATTATTTGAGCAACTAGGACTTAAATACTTGATGAAGATTTTCATTATACCTTCCAATGAGATTAATCTTCATGTCAAGTATTTGTCCTAATTCTTTAGCATGATGTCTTGAAAATGATTGAACATCTTTGCTTTCTTGTCAAGTGGTTTGTCTTCATCAGAACATAAGTTGATATTTAGAATATTGATTTCACATTATCCCCCTTTTTGATGATGACAAAGCATTCTCTTTTGTTGCGATGTTCTTTCCGACAAGTTTCTCCCTCTGAGATATAGATCTCCCACTCAATGTGTGAAGTGTTGAGAAAATCTGATTTTGTATAGAGGTTTGAAGTTGCCTTGCATTTGTACCTTAAAGATCAAGGAAAGAAAACAAGCAAAGAAAGAGTAACACCCTTCTCCCCCTTTTGACATTATCAAAAAGAAGGGACAGATGGATAAAAGAAAACATATATATAGACAAGAGACAATAATTCTAGTATCATAACAACTAGTCATAGATTGAAAATGCAAAGTACAATAAATAAGAAAAAGTGTAGAATTCAAAAGTACATAGATGATAAAAAGTGCCGAATTAAAAACTACATAGATAACTTAGTAAAGATAAACATAAAAACATGTAAAAAAACATAGGAAAGGTCCATGTTGGGGTCAAATGTCTGTTGGTTTAGAAAATATTGTTGGAGTGGTGATGGACGAGATAGGGTAACAGCCGGGTTTGATGGATCGTATGGTGGAATGTAAAGGTGAGAATAGAGATAGGAGAACTGATGATTAACTGCCTCTTGAAAGTTGTTGATCCTAGTGGTAGTTGACTCATTGATGGCATTTTATTGAGTATTGATGGAAGTGTGAAGGTTTCAAAATTGTGACTCATGAACTGCCTCTTAAGAATATTACCTCTTGAAAGTTCTTGGTTACTAGGGCCATGTTGAGTAGGTGGAGGAGGAACATCATCGTCGTCTTCATTCTCTTTCTCATTTCCGTCATTTCCAGCCATACCTTCACCAAGGTAAACAATTGTTTTTGTTTCCAGGTCATATTTTACGCCCATCCTTGAGTCCACATTTTTTATAGAGATTTTGTTGGTATTTGAGTCCATGAGACACACATCAAAGCCTTCGAGATCCATTTCAAAATGCTCCAAAATCTTGGTAATAAACCATGCATACGACAAAAATTTTGATTTTGCGTTGAAGGACATCATATGAACCAAAATTAAGTAAGCCCAACTCACATGAATGCCTCTCTTAAGTGCATACAAAATCTGTATTTCCAAGTCAGTGACAATGCAATGGTTTCCAGACCTTGGAAGCGTAATGTAAACCATAAAGTAATGGAATATCCTATCATCAATATTGAAAATACCTGCCGACCAAGAGGTTCGAGAAGGTTCCATACCGCCTAATGATCTGACACGCTTGGCATGAAATTCTGCGTCCGACATTCTTCCGAGACTGTAGTAAAATTCTCTTTTGTTGTAATTTTCCAAAACTTCATCTTCTTCATCATAGAGTATCCCACCAGTACTTAGAATATTCAGGATTCTATCAATGATTTTTGAGTTGAGATACATTCTCTTGCGTCTAACATACGTGACAATTTTTCCTTCTTCCATGCGTAAATTGCTATAAAACAGCCTTACTAAATCCGAATAATATGGCCCGGATGAAGAGATCAAAGACTCCAAGCCACATGCAATTAATGAATTCTGAAAGGAGAAGCATTCTTCAGGAAAAGATGAGAGAATACCGTATTTGGGTGTTTGGACAACCTTTTTCTGAAAGTAATTTGTAAATCTCTCTTGTTGTTCATCGGTGAGATGTTGAAGAACAAGTGGAGTCTCCGAGGATGATGATGCTGGTGCTTTGCCTGTGCTTTGAGCGGAGATTTTTCTTTTTGGTCGAGAATCCATGAGAGATGATGAAAGGTTGTGGCTTTTAGGGTTTTTTTAAGGAAGGATGAAATTTTTAGAGTTTAGGTTTTGGGAGAGATGATGAAGTTGGTTATGAGAAGTTGGTTTAGATGTAGTGGGGTTTTATAATGATTTGGGAAGTGAGAATATGTAGGGATAGTTAATTTGAAAGTTGAGTAGTTGAGGGTTATTGATGATTAAAGGCTTTGGAACTATGAGAATTTATGGTCAAAGTCTTGAAAATAGGGCTAAGTGGTAAAGAGAACATAGATAGGTCAAGAGTATATATGGTAGGTTAGTTGGAAGGATTAAAGACCCATGAACCACTTAAAAATATGAAGAAAAAAAATTGATTTCATAGTAGGTGCAATCGATTGGCACTATGGTGCAATCGATTGCATGCTCAAAAAACTCAGAATTTTTAGAAAACTTACAGTGAGCAATCGATTGACACCAGGGTGCAATCGATTGCAAGTGTCGCTTGCGCGAAAATAAGGTGTCGGCATGACAGAAGAGTCGCCACCTTTCGTTATTTATCCCTCGGAGCGGGAAAGGAAACGATCGGAAAAACCTGACGAATAAGGGTAAGACAAGGTCATCGCAACCATTGTCTGGATTCGGGAGTCGGTTACGCAAGGGGAAGGTATTAGCACCCCTCACGTCCGTCGTACTCGACGGGATCCTCGCTTGTTTGTTTACTTGGACGGGTTGGTTATAATCTATCTACCTATCAAGGCTGGCTGAAAAAGAAAAGAAAAATGACTCGGCAAAGCGTCGCACTTTATGCCTACGTATTCTCATCAGAGAATGAGAAATCAGAGTCAACGTAGTTCGGCTAACTACAGGTGAAGGTGGGGAAGGTTGCTCGCTAGGACGTCGCATCCTATGCCTACGTACTTTCATCTGGTATGAAAGATCAGAGCAAACGTAGTTCGGGAAACTACGGGTTATCTCCTAAAAGAAGTGTTTTTTATTGTGTTTGCGATTTAAACCGCACTAGAGACTATGACCTGAGAGTGAATGCGTCGCATGTCACCCAAAGGGTACCATACTAAACATCCAGACTGTGGAAAAGAAACTCTCCCACAATCCTTTCTCAGATAGCTTAAGGCTCGTAACGTACGAAAGAAATCATTCATGATTACTGTATCTTAAACTGTTTTGAGATGAGAAGAGAACAGGCCCAACTAGGAGGGAGACTATCAAGTCCTACCGTTATCATGCCATGGATTCATCCTATGGTTGAGGTTCGAACAGGGAACTCCTAGATGTTGTCATGCATAGGTTTCAACCTAAAAGTCTATCATCAAATCCTCATCAGAGGAAATGAGAGTCTTAAGGGATCATGTCAATGATACACCAAAACAGACAAAAGCATCAGCTTTAACAGTAAAATGCATGCAATGCAAGTGAGGGAGGAAATGTGAATGGGGCTTCAGCCTCCACAAGCTCGTCTCGACCTCAAGCCAGTCATGAAATAACAGTAATCATACTGAAATAAATAACATGCTATCAAGAAAAAACAGTAAACTGTAATCATACAGACAGAAAATGAAATCATGCTATCAAGCAAAGTAAACACCTGGGCAAGGGAGCTGGTCTCTACCGAATACCCGCAAGCAAAGCCAAGCAATAACAATACAATCAGATGCACTCATGCTCTTAGACTGAACTTATTCTGAATGTGCTTAGTCTAATGCAGCAGACAAATCAGACAAAACACACAATACATCAAAGAAAACAGAAGAAAGCCTCAGCTCCTCCAGCAGCAACCCAGTCTTCAGACTTCAGAGATCACTTGCTTTCCAGGTACCAACCCTACAACATGAGTATCAACTCCTCTTCTCCCTTGAGCTTCAGCTCCTTTGATTAGCTCTACCTTCAGGCTTCACTATCTTCAGGGATCTTCAGGCATCAACTTGATCTTCACAGAGTCTTCAGACTTCAATAATCTTCAAGGAATCATCCTCTTCAAGGCCTTAGCTTCTATCTTCAAGGGCTCAAATGCTCCAGCAGACAAGATTCAGTCAACAAGATGAGGTGGGGATGTTACAGTGCTCACTGACTTCCAAAGGATGCCATTGAGGACTTAACATCAAAGGAGAGGCTCTCTCAAAGTTCTACCTTATAGGGCAAGGTCACTAATCCCTCCAAAGGAGAGAGGTGAATACCCTTAAGGGACTCTATGTCACAGAGAAGAAAGGAGGTGAACAAGACACTCCTTGTTTATTGAACAAAGTATTCTATTTAGGGCTCTGCCTATGCCCCTATAAACCTATAAACAAAATAACAAAAGCTATGCTGAACTCCTCTGCAAGGTCTTCAAAGCTTCCATGATGATCCACAAGGTCTTCAACTCAATCTTCAAAGCTCACACACTCAAAAGAGAAGAAAAACAAACACAACAATACAACTTATGCCTTTAAGCAACACACATACTATCCATACATTCAAAAATCAATGAAAAATACTAAAATACCATACAATATTCTAGCAAAATTCTAGGGGATTCTATACATACTTACCCTTAACCCATGTATTCCCCATACACTAATTTGGCCTATAAACCCCAAAACAAATTTGTTCAAGTCTACCTATACAACCTAAAACCCTAATTAGAGCACCTAAATGTCTAACCATCAAACTACATCAATTTTTAATCTAAAAATCAAGAATTAAATCCTATGGGGAACTATGATTCAATATCTAATTACACAAAAAAGAATGAATTAAAAAGACTAAAGGAAGGTCCTAAAACAAATTCTACAAAATCATGCACAAAATAATCCTATTTTAAAAGCTATTTAAAAGAAAAATCTATTCAAAATATGAAAAGAAAATAAAATGGACATTTTATTTATCTATATTTTTCTAGACAGGTTTATTAACATGTGAAAAAAACAAGAATTAAAAAATGTTTAATTTTGGATTTTATATGAATTTTATAAAAGCAAGAAAATATAAAGGAATTAAAAAATAAAAGAATTCAATTAAGGGGGAGGGGGGTGTGATAAGCAAGGGCGCCCCAGTTCAATATTCAATGGGCCAGAATAAGGGGGGTGCAATTAGCGAAGGTCTGCTGAGCCCAGTTTTCCTCATTAAACCACACGACGACGTTTTGGCTCAGGGCTTTCCCTCCGTTTCTCTTTTGAATCTCGACCGTTGGATGAATGGAATTGGTCAAATTATCCAGGCTGATCCAAGGGACGCTGGTCATCGTCTCCAAACGAAACCCTAGGGTTTCTGAACCTTATGCTCATGCAAGGAACTTACACTCCTTCTATCTCTCTCGTCTGGCCACGAAACTTCACGATACAAAAACCAAAATTACTCCTCTCCTCGCCCTCTACACAGCCATGTCCATGGATTCCTCTAAAACCTAACCACTCAAGAGATACACACGATGGAAGTTTTGGTACCATTTTAATTGCACTGATATCAACCTTGCTGCAACTCAAATTTAATGATCCAATCTTGTTCTTTATGCTATGCCTACCACCATGAGCTATCAATCGTGCTCTAGAGCCACTAATCCAGCCGGTTCTCAATCATAACAGATTCTTGCACCTGCTATCAAACTCCATGAAATGCTCCCTAATCCTCAGAAAATGGTCTTCTACCCTAGCTTAACAGTTCTACACCTATAACTATGGCAGAATGCACATAAACTATGAGATTCGAGCAAGATTACCAACCTGTTACACTTTAATGGAGGCTATGGTTTTCTTGCAATTCAGTGCTTGAAACCTTCCTTGATTACTCTCCAATGCCCACTATGACTTCTGTATGCAGCAGGATGAATGATCAAGGCTTGAAACTCGTGCTTGATATCAAAATGCAATTCTTGCAATTTCTTCAAAATAGCTTCAAACTGCCATGGATCTTCTTCTATCTCAGCATGTATTCAATCACAATGATCAGAAGAATAGGTTTGTGATGGAGAAATGAATGGAGATTGAAGAGAATGAAGGTTTGATATCAAATTGCCAATGGAAGAATCTTGCTTTTCACACTCTAATCTCACCTCTCATCAACAATGATCACCAACCTTTTACCCTCCATGATTCACTCTTCTTATAATGATCAATGGAAACTCCTAGATCTTTCTAGAATGAGCTAGAAAGTCCTTGAAATCTCATATGATGGTAAGTTGAAAATCTCATGCATCATGCCTTAAACCTTGCAAATTGGTGTCAAATTCTCCTTATGTGAGATATTGAGAAGGAATGTACAAAAACAAGCCTCTTCCTTGCCTTGTGTTATGATTTCCAAAGGTGCCTTAATATGCAAGTTTCAATTTTCCAAAGCATGTCCCATTTTAAAGCCTCAAATGAAAATTCTATTTAAACCAATGTTCTTAAAATGATGTTTCCAATCAAAATGATAAATTGGATGACCTATTTTGGATTCCTAGATCTTCCAAACCAATTTCCAATTTCAACTTTTTTAAACTTATAAGCCATTTTTAATTCAAATTTAACCAATCATGCAAATCCATGCTATGAGCTTTTCCAACAATTCATGACCTTCTTTCTAGACTTAAAATCACATTTTGAACAACTTTCATGTTTTGAGTTTTTCCATTTGAGGCTTGGAACTAGGAGATATGGCCTTTGCTTAAAATGACCTATAACTGACAAATGACCAAAATACCCCTGTCTTGTTCAAACCATAAGTTGAGTTCCACAAATCCTATCAAGGACTTCTACCACTTAAATTAAAGCTAAGAAGATGCCCTTCAACATTCATGTTGACCAAGAGATCATAGGAATCATCCTACTAGGGCAAAAGTTGTCTGCAAGTTGGGTGACTTTCAAGGACCCAGATTCACACACCTCAGCTGACCTGTAATTTGTCAAAACCATAACTTGAGCTCTGCAACTCCTATCAAGGACTTCCACCACTCAAATTAAAGCTAAGAACAAGCTATACAACATTCATGTTGTGGGGAAGATGAGATATCAATCACATCTTGAGCTAAAACTGCCTGGAAGATAGGGATCAAATTAGGGTTTTTTCACTGACAATCCTTGGAATCCCTGACTTGAAACTTCTCAAACTCCTCAATCATGATGAGTTGGTCTAGGAATCATCTTTATAACATCTCTATGCATCATTCCATGATCTCATGGCCCTTGGATTGGGTCTCAACCCTCTCCAAATCTTCAATTATCCTAGGGTTGACCCAGTCAAAACCCTAATTCTACCATTCATGGTTGAATCTCCTGAATTCTTGCATAATGAACTCTCTGGGCTTCATGATGGCTATCAAGACATCTCATAGGCTTTCTCAAAACATCAAGTTCATTCTCAAAGTCTCAGAATCATCTGAGGAGCACCCACAACTCTCAAGCTATGAAGCACACAACCCTGGTTTCACCCAATTCCTCTGGGGATCTCTTGAACTGCCTGATGAAGGTATCAACTTTCAAACACTCAGTGAATAAATAATTGTTGGTCAAATTTTGGGGTGCAATAGCTGCCCTTCAAACGGCTTGAACCTGACTGGGTGAGAAGCGAACGGCTCTCAACCAATCAAGGTACGAGACGGTTGAATATCGGTAAACCCGAAAATTTGCCAACTGCTCAACTTGTCGAACACTGGAATAATAGCTGCACGGCAACTATCTGGGGAAATACTGATCTGACATCGCCGTCAGTCATCCACATTAACTTTTTCTGATACTGCCTTCAGACAACCACAACACCCAACATCGCCGCTGGAACACCAAATCACCTGACATCGCCGTCAAGAACAACCACAACTCGGGGAAACAAGCGTCCAACATCGCCGCTGGAAAACTGAATCTGACGTCGCCGTCGGAAACAAACATCCTCTTAGAGACACTCGACATTGCCGTCGTACAAACATCATCTCTGCTGGGGATTAAAGAGTCTGACCTCGCCATCAAACAAATATCCAACCTCGCCGTCGAACAAACATAATCTGACCTCGCCGTCAAATCCAAACGTTCAACCTCGCCGTCGAAAAAACATCCAACCTCGCCGCCGGACAACTGATGATCTGACCTCGCCGTCAAATCCAAACGTTCAACCTCGCAGTCGAACAAACATCCAACCTCGCCGCCGGACAAATGATGATCTGACCTCGCCGTCAAATCCAAACGTTCAACCTCGCCGTCGAACAATCATCCAACCTCGCCGCTGGACAAATGATGATCAGACCTCGCCGTCAAATCCAAACGTTCAACCTCGTCGTCGAACAAACATCCAACCTCGCCGCCGGACAAATGATGATCTGACCTTGCCGTCAAATCCAAACGTTCAACCTCGCCGTCGAACAAACATCCAACCTCGCCGCCGGACAACTGATGATCTGACCTCGCCGTCAAATCCAAACGTTCAACCTCGCCGTCGAACAAACATCCAACCTTGCCGCTGGACAAAATATGATCTGACCTCGCCGTCAAATCCAAATGTTCAACCTCGCCGTCGAACAATCATCCAACCTCGCCGCTGGACAAATGATGATCTGACCTCGCCGTCAAATCCAAACGTTCAACCTCGCCGTAGAACAAACATCCAACCTCGCCGCCGGACAACTGATGATCTGACCTCGCCGTCAAATCCAAACGTTCAACCTCGCCGTCGAACAAACATTCAACCTCGCCGCCGGACAAAATATGATCCTGAACAACTCTGACCTGGGGTTCACCCCTGGTGAGCGGAACAAAAGGTACACTTGCGTATTTGAAACTACTTCGCTGGGAATGAGAGACTTAACCGAGCACACTCTGATCTGGGGGTCACCCTCAGAACCATAACGAACATCGGAATACTGCTGCACACTGCCCGCCGTAGAACTTCAACTTTAAAGATATATGAAACCCTGGCCCCTGGCCATTTCCAGCTTCAGCTAGAAAAAATCTTTAAGTACTTCTGAAGATAAGCATCCTTGGCCTTCAAGGATGTAAACTTTTGCCTGTCGGCAACTCTGCAGGAGGTATCTTCGACATCAGTCTGAAGAAATGGTCCTTGGCCTTCAAGGATACATGGGTCTGCCTTCAGGCAACTCCACCTCTGCTATAGAGCATCCATGACTTCAGTCAGAGAAATGGTATCCTGAGCCATTCATGACTCTACGGGGATTCAAACACTTTGCCTTCAGGCAAAACTCCGCTTCAGCTGGAGAAACATCTTCGACTTCAGTCAGAAGAAAAACTATCCACTTGATCAAAATCAATCATCACCTCAGGATAACTGACTTGGCCTTCAGACCAACACGGACCATCTTGAATACAAAATTTGGAACCTTGTCTTCAGCCACACGTTGATTCATCAACAAGGAAATCTGAGCTCACAGGAACCTTCTGATATCGCCCTCAGGCGTTTACGAAATCAATCCTCAGATTAGACATCACTGTTGGAGCAGACATATCACGCTGCTAAACGAATCCGTCGGGCACCTTCAAGAATCATCTCGAACTGCTGACCTTTCTGGAGACTTTATTCTGCTGGGTATTCCAGGAATCATCCTGGGCAACTCTTGCTGGGGACGCTACCGGGGAACTCAAGCATCATACTAGGCGAACAACTCGGGAAGCTGTACTGAGGTCTTAAGAATCATCTTAAGCAAACGGCCCTGCTGAGGAGTTCAAGAATCGTCTTGAACTGAAGACTTCGCTGGGGATCTCAAAAATCATCTTGAGCGAGCGACTGTGGGGATTACACCGGGGTCTTAAGAATCATCTTAAGAAAGCGACCTTGTTGGAGAGAATATCAGGAATCATCCTGAGCAACTGGTCTCTTGGTGGAACACCTGTAAGGCAAGAATGATAATGACCTAGATCGTGCTTATGATGCATATGCTTCTGCGCTATGCCCCACACGGTGGGAATGATATGCGTTTATGCTAAATGCCATGCAATCATGCACAATGTTATGCAACGTTAAATGCTATGCAGTGTAAATGCTATGTTAAATGCCATGCAGTCATGCACAATGATGCGATCCCGTCAGCAAAATAAATGCCGAGGGGAAAATCCTCCTGTCAAGGAGAAAGAACTACTCCGGTAGAGGAATCATCCTGCTGAGGAGAACGTGGACACGCCAATATCAATAGGCTCCGTCTGGGGAATTGATCTTCCGCGGACTGCTGCAAGGAAACCAACTTCAGCTGACTGCTGCAGGGGAACGAAGCTCTGCGAGAACTTGGACCTGCTGATATCCATCGCGAGAATAAACTGCGCGGCCGTCTCGGCTACTTTTCTGGGGATAACCACTCTGTGGGGAAACAACTTCAGCTGCTCAACACTCCACTGGGGAAAAACCAATCGCAATCTGATCAACTCTCAAGGACTCAGCTCTCTTGGGCATCTGCAAACTCGGCTGAGGAAGGAGAAGTCATTCTACTTCACTGGAGAAAGTACGACTCTGATGCGGAACTTCAATTTTGCTAGGGAAGAAAGAATCATCTGACTTCGGGGGAAAGTACAACTCTGCAGGGGAACACACCATCAGTCGTTCCAACATTCTATTGGGGAAGAGGGAATCATCCGACTTCAGGAGAGAGCATGACTCTGGTGAGGAATCTCAATTCCACTGGAGACTTTATCGGGTGAACACGAGCTTCGGCACCCGAACACTTCTATGAAATCTGCACTTGCGACCCGGTGCTGGGGAAAGACATTATTCTTCGGTGCTTGGCTCAGCTGATGGGGGTGACGCTCCTTCAGGATGCGTCTGCTTGGGGAAGAGAATCATCTCTGCGTGGGGAGACATATCAATGCTCACTATTCTGATTCTGATTCTATGGATGAGAGACTACCGAACCCTGCTGGAGAAGGAGGGCTCGCCCTGCTTCGGGGATGCGCACGGCATATCCTCTGGAAGGTGCTACACCTGCAACAACGCAAACAAACAGACAAGATACCCTCCTCAAAGGGACCTATCCAGATTATTATCTCGTGACAATATTCAGTTAATTAATTGTTTCAACAATCAATGGGCCTAGGCCCGTGAGTTTATGTATGCGCATTTTAAAAAAAACATCGGCGTTTTCATTCGCAAACAAAACAGATAAATGCTAAACAGGCAAGCAGAATTGCTGAATAATGTGCATTTTATTGATGATGAACCCCTGAATGGGCAAAAATGTTTTACAACAGAGGCAAGCTCCTGGAATGAGGAAGCCGCGCAAAAAAGAAAACATAAATATACATCAGTATATACAAATGTCGGCAACGAAGCGCAGACGAACACCATGAGTTGATCCCTCTAAGACCCACTCGACTTCGATACTTCTCCTACGCTTCAGCTTCGGAAGAGATTGATTCAGATAAACGGCCCTCAGGTCCTCCAAACCACTAAACAATGAAAGTCCACACGCGGAACGCAGTCATTTGCTTATTCAAATCCCTAACTTTTGCGTGAACCGCCCTTTACGGGTTTTCAGTTCACCGGGATACCCTTTTTTGCCGAAGCCGCCCAGTGTAGGTTTTCGACTTCGCGGGTGTACATTTTTTCAATATATCCCTAATTTTTGCCCGAACCTTTTATTCTGTTTTTGGTTCGCCGGGATGCCCCCTTTTTTGCCTGGACTCTTTCTTTTTTGTCCAGCGGGCCTCTTTCAAGCAAAGTATTTTTTAACTGCGTCCGCGTTCACCGGGGATGCAAAATCTTCACCATCCATCGTGGATAACAACAAAGCTCCTCCTGAGAAGACCTTGCTGACGACATACGGCCCTTCGTAATTCGGAGTCCATTTGCCCCGGTGATCGGAGTGTGGCGGAAGAATTTTCTTCAGGACGAGATCACCCGTCTGAAAGCTTCTAGGACGCACCTTCTTATCATAAGCTTTCTTCATTCGGATTTGGTACAGGCGACCAAATGCAATCGATGCTAACCTCTTCTCGTCCATCAGGCTGAGTTGGTTCAAACGATTCGTAATCCATTCTGCCTCGTCGAGTTTCACATCAACCAAAACTCGCAAAGAGGGAATCTCCACTTCTAACGGTAGGACAGCTTCCATGCCGTACACCAAGGAGAAAGGAGTTGCCCAGTCGACGTACGCACCGTCGTACGATAACCGTGCAAGGCAAACGGCAGCATCTCGTGCCAATCCTTATACGTCACAACCATCTTCTGAACAATCTTCTTTATGTTCTTGTTGGCCGCTTCAACAGCGCCATTCATCTTTGGCCGGTAAGGAGATGAGTTGTGGTGTTCAATCTTGAAGCTCTGGCACAGCTCCTTCATCATCTTGTTATTCAAATTCGAACCATTATCAGTAATGATCCGCTCGGGAATTCCATAGCGACAGATGATGTCCCTCTTTATGAATTTAGCTACCACCTGCTTGGTCACATTAGCGTACGAGGCTGCCTCCACCCATTTGGTGAAGTAGTCGATAGCTACCAGAATAAAACGATGACCATTAGACGCAGTGGGCTCGATCTTGCCTATCATGTCGATGCCCCACATGGAGAACGGCCAAGGGGAGGACATGACATTCAATGGGCACGGAGGCACATGAACTTTATCAGCATAAATCTGGCATTTGTGACATTTCTTCGCGAATCTGAAGCAATCCGACTCCATCGTCAGCCAGTAATACCCTGCTCTCAGGATCTTTCTCGTCATGGCATGCCCGCCGGCGTGCGTACCAAATGTGCCCTCATGGACTTCTTCCATGAGTATACTTGCCTCCTTCTCATCTACACATCTGAGTAGCACGAGATCGTGGTTTCTCTTATACAGCACTCCATCAGGATTGAGATAAAAGTTTCCAGATAGCCTCCTCAGAGTCTTCTTATCCTGGGTTGACGCACCCGCAGGATACTCCTTAGTCATAAGGAAGGTCTGGATATCGTGGAACCATGGCTTGCCGTCGTTGGCATCCTCGATTGCGAACACAAATGCTGGTCTATCAAGACGCAAAAGCACAATTCTTGGAGCCTCATTCCAATGATTGACTTTATACATTGAAGCTAGCGTGGCTAAGGCATCAGCCATCTGATTTTCAGCCCTGGGTACATGATGAAGTTCCACTTGATCGAAGAACGGAAGCAGCCTCCTGGCGTAATTCATGTACGGCACTAAATTCGCTTGACGAGTTTCCCACTCCCCTTTGATCTGATTGATTACAAGCGCTGAGTCACCATATATGTCTAGATTCTTGATTCTCAAATCAATTGCCTCTTCTAGACCCATAATACATGCTTCATACTCGGCTTCATTGTTGGTAACTGGAAACGTCAGTCTCGCAGTAAACGGGATGTGGGATCCGTGAGGAGTCGTGATGATAGCCCCGATACCACTTCCATAGGAATTAACCGCTCCGTTGAATATCAACTTCCACTGAGACTTCCTATCTGGCCCCTCATCGGGCAATGGCTCATCGCAATCCTTCGCTTTGAGAAACATAATATCCTCATCAGGGAATTCGAACTTCATCGGCTGGTAGTCTTCGATTGGCTGTTCGGCAAGGTAATCAGACAATACGCTCCCCTTAATGGCTTTCTGAGAGACGTACTGAATATCATATTCTGTTAACACCATTTGCCATCTGGCAATCCTGCCCGAAAGAGCCTGCTTCTCGAAGACGTACTTGATCGGATCCATCTTCGAAATCAACATAGTGGTGTGGTTGAGCATATACTGTCGTAGACGTTTGGCAGCCCAAGCTAATGCACAACACGTCTTCTCCAGCATCGAGTATCGAGATTCACACTCAGTGAACTTTTTACTCAAATAATAAATGGCATGCTCTTTTCTGCCCGTCTCGTCGTGCTGACCGAGAACACACCCCATACTATTCTCCAGAACCGTCAGGTACATGATTAATGGCCGTCCAGCCACTAGGGGTATCAAGATTGGAGGTTCTTGAAGATACTGCTTTATTTTGTCGAATGCCTTCTGGCAATCCTCGTTCCAAGTAATCGTGTGATCCTTCTTCAAAAGTTTGAACATCGGTTCACAAGTGGCCGTGAGCTGAGAGATAAACCTTGCAATGTAGTTTATTCGGCCCAGGAAACCACGAACTTCTTTCTCTGTTTTCGGCGCTGGCATTTCTTGAATAGCTTTTATTTTCGCAGGATCAACTTCAATACCTCGTTCACTAACGATAAACCCCAATAACTTTCCGGACCGCACTCCGAAAGTGCACTTGTTAGGATTCAGCCTCAGCCTGAACTTCCTAAGCCTTTCAAACAGCTTCAGCAAATTGACCAGATGCTCTTCCTCCGTTTGGGACTTTGCAATCATGTCATCAACATAGACCTCGATCTCATGATGAATCATATCATGAAACAAAGTTACCATTGCCCGCTGGTAAGTGGCCCCTGCGTTCTTCAGACCGAAGGGCATTACCTTATAGCAAAATGTTCCCCAAGGGGTAATAAACGTCGTTTTCTCCATGTCCTCCGGTGCCATCTTAATCTGATTGTAACCGGAGAAGCCATCCATGAACGAAAACACGGAAAACTGGGCTGTGTTGTCGACCAACACATCGATATGAGGCAACGGGAAATCATCCTTAGGGCTCGCCCTATTCAAATCCCGATAATCGACGCACATACGTACCTTACCGTCCTTCTTCGGTACAGGCACTATGTTGGCGACCCACGGAGGGTAAGTGGTAACAGCTAGAAATCCTGCGTCCAACTGCTTCTGGACTTCTTCTTTGATCTTCACAGCCATGTCTGGTCTCGTCCTCCTGAGCTTCTGCTTGACTGGAGGGCAATCTTCTCGTAACGGCAAGCGATGAACCACGATGTCAGTGTCGAGTCCGGGCATATCCTCATATGACCAAGCAAAGACGTCACTATACTTTCGAAGCATCTCGACCAGTCTATGCTTGACATCATTCTGCAGCACAGCCCCTACTCTGACATTTCTGACGAGCTCCTCAGAACCCAGATTTATAATCTCAATATCCTCCTCGTGAGGCAGAATAACCTTCTCCTCTTGTCTCAACAAGCGGGCCAACTCTTCCGGAAGGTCTTCGTCTCCATCAATCTCATCCTCGGCTTGATAGATCGGGCAATCAAAGTCGTAGCAAGCCGTAGAGGGTCCAGAGTCGATGTCATCTGTTACGTGGATCCTGCAATAACAAGGGTTAAGTTTAAAGCAAGAATATGCAGGTTAGCACAAACCCCGTTGCCATTTTGCTGTTTTTCGAAATAAACATAAAACAGGAATAACAGAGAACACAATATTTGAGTACGAAGAAAACGCCTTTTATTTATTAACAAAATGCATACACATAATCCAACAAGGCCCTGACAGTAAAACCACTATGCCCCGGGCAGGACATAGGGTTGTACAAAGATTGTAAAAAGCAAATCATTACTCTTCACTTGTCAGCTTGATAATCTCCTTGATGGTCCAATTGTGGAGGCGCTCGCCCGACTTGCTCGGTTGAATCCAGGCGTCAAGATCACAATCACTGTCTCCGTTGTCCTCCGACGCAGCGTTGATGCTCTCGAAAATTACTCCCCCCTTGGTGAATAGGATCGGCCCTTTCCCACGAGACGAGCTGCCAGAAGAAGATGAAGCTTCAGCTCCAGGAGAATACCCCAATCCAAACTTATCCTGTTTGATTGGTATATCCAAGACATGCCCCCAGCCTGGGGTGGAACCGACTTCGACGACGGCCCGAGCTTCCTTAAACGAGGAGAGATTCATCTCCTGCTTCTCTGCGACGACAGGAGCTACTTCTTTCACCTTGACGGTTTCAAATGCTTGGCAAAGAGTCTCATGGATCTCGCCATCCATTTCAACGTATTTAAAGGACGATAGGTGGCTCACCATGATGTCCTCTTCACCACAGACGGTCACTATGCTGCCCCCAACAACATATTTAAGCTTCTGATGCAGCGTGGACGTCACGGCACCAGCAGAATGGATCCATGGCCGACCTAAGAGGCAACTATAGGCGGGCATGATATCCATGATATAGAAAACCGTATTGAATGTCTCTGGACCAACTTGAATTGGCAGGGTCAACTCTCTGAAGACGTGGCGCTTGGTTCCGTCAAAGGCTTTCACGACCAGATCACTGGGCGTGCACAGCAGTCCACGGGTATCCAATTTCATCAGTGCCTTTTTCGGAAGCACGTTAAGCGAGGAACCCGTGTCCACCAGGACATGTGACAGAATCGTGCCTCTGCACTCTATTGAGACGTGCAAGGCGCTGTTGTGATCTCTTCCCTTAGGAGTCAGCTCCAGATCTGTAAATCCCAGCCCATTACCAGCATTAACATGGGCCACCACCTCCTCGAGTTGATTTACTGATATCTCCTGCGGCACGTATGCAGCATTCAACACCTTCAGTAATGCGTTGCGGTGCGCTTCAGAACACAGCAACAAGTTAAGAATCGAGATCTTTGACGGAGTCTGATGAAGATGATCTACAATTTTGTAGTCACTCTTCTTGATTAGTCGCATGAACTCTTCAGCATCTTTAACTAGCAAGTCTTTTTCTGCCCCTGCAGGGACCTCTTCGACAGCTTTACCTTTACCCTTATCCGCGGCGTCAGCTCTAACTACCTTCTCTGCTGCAACCTCCGTTGGCGCGAACACTCTACCGCTTCTAGTGATACCACTGACTTCGATAAGATCCTGCACAGTCGATCCGAATGGCTCTAGCTCTATCTTCTGACCATTACAATAAACTTCGGCGCCATAATGCCATGGAACGGCATTAGTACTCTCGAATGGGATTGGTCCGGCCCTGGTGATGGTGATAGTAGGCGGTCGGGGTACAGAAATAGTGATAGGGTGACGAGGAATAGTTATGGTAGCAACTTCGTCTGCCTGCTTCAGCATGAC
The DNA here is from genome assembly GCA_963859935.3 of Lathyrus sativus. NCBI lineage: Eukaryota > Viridiplantae > Streptophyta > Magnoliopsida > Fabales > Fabaceae > Lathyrus > Lathyrus sativus. Next base: position 397,027,184 of record OZ012736.1, on the reverse strand, counting down.
TTCCCCTGATGCACTCTCAATGCTCCGGCTGAACTGTAAAATACCTTCGGACATCAGACTTTGGATACCTTCGATCAGCTGCTCACACCCATCAGGAAGTGTAGCACAAGCCATACATAGCTCTCCACATCCAGGGAAGAAGCCCTTCTTCAGCAACTTAGCCTTGACAAAACTCAACGGCGTCTTCAAATCTTTGACATCAGTCAGTAAGTCCGCACTCTCCTCAGTGATAACAGCATTTACTCCGCCCCCCTTATGATGAGGCATGGGGTTTTTGGTAACATTGGGCACGTTGTCAGAAAAGTTGATAACCTTGGCGTCCACCAAGTCCTGGACTTTGTGCTTAAAAGCTTTACAATTCTCAATCGTATGGCCAGGTGCCCCAGTGTGGAATTCACAAGTAGCATTGGCATCATACCCCGGTGGTGGTGCCCCTGTTAAGGGAGCCAACGTCCTCTTTTGAACCAATTGGAGTTGCAGCAATGTTTGCAAAAGCTGTGCATACGACATAGGTGGAGTATCGAAATGACGGCTTGCCATAGGAGCCCGATTCTGATATCTTTTATACCCCTGCTGGTTCTGCTGCTGCTGCTGCGGTGGAGCAGCTGGGATATTTATGCTAGCGATCTGAGGCTGAGGGCCCTTGCCCTTTCTCCTAGCATTAGTGACAGCACTGGCATCTCCCTCTCGACGCTTGCCAGCGTAAGGTTTCTTACCAGCTCCTCCAGCTGAGGATGATTCGCCCTGAATTTTTCCGATCTTTATACCGTTCTCAACATGCTCGCCTAGAGTGATGAGAGCCGAGAATGTTCCAGTCATGCCACTGACCAGCTTTTCATAGTAGATTCCAGGAAGGGTAGCCACGAACATTTGCACTAGCTTGCGCTCAACCATCGGCGGTTGAACCCGAGCAGCCAATTCACGCCACCGCTGGGCGTATTCTTTAAAGCTTTCATTATTCCGCTGTGAGAGATTCTGAAGCTGAACTCGGTTGGGAGCCAAGTCGCTATTGTATTGATAGTGGAGGACGAACGCTTCTGCTAGATCTCTCCAGGTGTGCACAGTAGCGGGCTCCAAACCCATATACCATTCGAGCGATGGACCAGAAAGGCTATCCTGAAAGAAGTGCATCAGCAACTTCTCATCGTCAGAATAGGCGGACATCTTTCTATAATAAGATCGAAGGTGAACACGGGGGCAGGTAGTACCCTTATACTTCTCGAAGGTAGGCACCTTGAACTTGTGAGGTACTTTAAAGTCAGCAATCAACCCGAGCTTGGACATGTCAACGCCCAATGTGTTCTGATTTTCTATGTCTCTCATCTTGTCTTCCAGCGCCTTGAACCTGAGTCGAGCTTCAGCATTCAACTCTGCTTCTACACCTCTCTGAGAGAATATGTCATCCTGATGGTCCTCCAGCCACGGTTGAGGCACCAACAGAATTCCTGCACCAGCATTGCTGTTGACCGGCCCTATGTTAACATTGGCTCCCAAACTACCATTGCCGACGCCTGCTGCGTTGAGTCCGAGATTAGTCATCAGATTGCCGTTAGCACTGCCGTTGCCCCCGGCAGCAGGAACAACATTTTGTGGAGTATCCACTGGAGGAGGAGTAGGCACGGCCCCTCCATGAAGTACGCCATTACTGTCAACCCTGGAGATCAGAGGTTGAACCAGAGTACGAAGCTGGTCTTGACCATTCGCGACCACCTGCATCATCTCCATAAAACGATCCATCCGTTCACGGAGTTCTTGAACATCTGACTGCACCTGGTCCATTATCCTTGTCTGATTAGCGTGAGTTGAGTAGCGGTGGATGAGTCTTTGATCAATCCCGGAGACCGGAGACAGCTCGGAACCTGAAAAACCTGTTAACAATAAAGGTTAGGAAAAGCAATAAGATATACACCATGCAAATATGCTTCATGCAGATGCATGCGTGTGTCTGTGTGCGTGGGAGGTTTTCCCCGATCCTAGTGCCTTAGTGCCAGTGTTGGTAATAATAATAGGAAGAAGAAATCCGAGCCCGATCATGGAAATATCAATCTCATATATATATGGAAAGGCCTGTCAAGGCAGTACACAGTATCAGCGAGTACAAATCAACAGCATGACCTCAGCCAATAAGTCTGGTGATGGTCAGCATACATCAAAGATCAAAATCAACAGGGATATAACTAGTCAAGCACGGCCACGGGCGCGATACTCTGCTAATAACTCCTTTGTCTCTGAACGATCTGGCGAAGTGAGCAACCCCTCGACGAGTAGTTCCCTCTGCCTGATAGTATGCTGAAGCCCCTGGACTGAACTCTCCCAAGCGCCTTTGCCAAAGCAATCCTCCAGCTTCCGCTTCTTAGACTCAAACATCAGCTTATGCTCCTTCAGGCTAGCAATAGCTTTGTTGAGACGGGCTTCAGCGGAGTACCTGCGGGCGGTCTCTTCATCAAACCTCCGCTCACTGTCTTTTACCTCGGCTTCTAGCTTAGAAATCTGCAGCATCAGCTTGTCTTCTCGCTCCTTCCGGGTGGCCATGGAAGTCTTCCAATGCTGGTCAAACTTAGATATTCTCCGATATGCTTCCTCCAAGTGCTGCTTCTTCGTAGCTAGCACATCATTAGCAGCTCTGAAGTCTTGACCTAAGCGCTCCCGATCAGCAATCTGCTTTGCCAAGTCTGCACTCAGCTGGTTCACCGACTCTGCTTGCTTTTTGAGAGCATGCACAGCTTCGTTCCTCTCACTTCGAAGCTGAGCTAACTCCTTCTCTAATTCTGCATTTGCCCTCTTCAGTTCATCACGTTCAGCTAGTACCTGGTTGTGCTGATGAATGGACACAGTGGTAGGCTCTTCGACTGGTGGAGGACTCTTTGGTCTGACATGAGGGAATGGCATCCCTATAGTGCTGGCTCTGGCTCTGATCCAATCTGAATAAGGAGGGTAGGCTTGGCTGTTGCTCTTCCCCAACAAAGGCTTTCCTCTCGTGCTGATATTGTTCCACGCATACTGAAGCTTGGACAACAACTCCCCTTCTAGAATACCCGTGAGGTACAGAGATTCCCGTACCTCTTCTTCCTTCGGTGGAGCCCTCAAAGCATATGCAAACTGACGAACTAGCAATGATGGATTGTAGTTGATGCAACCCTTCCTACCTATCAGAGGTACGTTAGGAAACCCACTACAACTGAAGATCACCTCGGTGCCTAACCTGTCTCTGTCAACGAACCAATCAATGTCTTCTGCCGACAAACTCATCAGACGCTCAGGCCACTCAGCGGTGGCTGCAGACAAGACAGAAGAACCCTTCTTAGGCAAATGACTATCAAACCACTTGTACAACAACGGTACGCAGCATGAAACATTCTTCCCTCTCCGGTTCTCATTCTTGTAATGCACTGAATGGTAGACGTCTCCGATCAGAGTAGGGACTAGATTCCCTGAGGCAAAGATATGGAACGCATCAAAGTCTACGAAATCAGGCATGCTGGGAAATAGGATAATGCCATATATGCATAAAGCAAGGATGGCGCTGAAGGCGTCCCAACATTTGTCCTTAGCACACTGCTGAGCCTTAGCTATCAGAAACTGCAGAGAGAGCCCTGGGACCTTGTTCCAACTCGTCACCACTAACTCAGAAGCGCTCAAATGGAGTGAGGAAGCCAAACCAACCAGATCAGGCTCAGCATCCATGTGGACAAAAGGCATCTGCCTTTTGAGAGGCGCACCCAGCATATCAGCATACTCTTCCAATGTCGGCGCGAGAATGAAGTCATGAAAGGTGAAACACCTCAAGGGAGGGTCATAAAACTGTAGAAGAGCATGTAACCCATTCAACTCGGACGTAGAAGGTTTGTAAACCAGGCTAAGCAACCTGCCATAAGACTTCCTGAACTTATCCTTCACAGAGTCCTCTGCCAGGGCTATCAAACCGGTCAGCTTCGACACAACGGGGGTCGGGAACTTGTATGCAACAGTCTTCCTGAGAGAAGCCATAATAACAGCAGAAGACGAGAAATCCGGGATCGGGGGAACGGTACCTGCAACACAGACACACGTTAATGGAATGCAGATGAATGCGCAAACTAATGCAAAATGCAGGTATGCAATAATATATCCAGGTGGCCGCTGTGGAGATTCGGTATCAACAGTCACTGATGAGAGGGAAACCCCGGTGTAAGACCACTAATCTGATCTGCTGAGAATAACCATCCGATAGGACCGAGATCAAAATTCTGTTCTGATAAGAGTAAGTGACTGATAATAAGGACCCCGGGTGCAAGATTAAGGAACATCCGCTGAAGTCTTCAGACCCCAAATCAAAATCTGCCCTATCAAGAACAAACACACAGCTGCTGATGAGATCCTCAGACCCCACTCAAAATCTGCCCTATCAGGAACAAATAACATCTGCCGATGAGGTCTTCAGACCTCACTCAGAATCTGCTCCATCCAGAACAAACCACTGATGATAATACACTGATCAAAGCCTGCTCTACCAAGAACAGACAAACACCCGGCGATAAGATCCTCTGATCAAAACCCTTGCTCTATCAAGAACAAACATATCTGCAACTGAGAACCCAACATAACTGATTCACTGGCAATAAAACCAGGTAGTCTGAAGGTCTAAGTTACCTGCAATAAACCCAGTCCCACTCACAGGTATGGACCTAGACTGGCTCAAGGTATGGCATCCTATGCGTTCATCAGCGTCACAGACTTTCAGAACTGATGATACGATTCCCAGAAGGAGTGGCATTATCAAGTCCTGAAGAGGCCTCACTTAGCTGAATCACAAATGATCGGTCCCCAGAGTCGACAATCCACCAAACCAGCAACCGTCTCAACCCAAAGGGTTGAAAGTGAAGCCAACCGGATGAACCTCGTCTGAGCGTGGATTTCATGAGACACTAGTGCCTGCAAAGCAAGCACGCGCCCACTAATTTCCACTCTAAGTCTATGGTGCACTCAAGCCTGGGTCTGGCTTCTCACTCAATCAGAACTCCCATCCCACAACAGCACAAATAATCATATTTTACTGAATATAAAATGCGGGAAATAAAGTGCGAGAAATAAAAAATGCGATAAATAAACGCAACCCAACAGGTAAACACACAAGCGGTAGGATTGACTCGCAGGGAACCGTTGGAGTCCCCAGCAGAGTCGCCAGTTGTCGCTTGCGCGAAAATAAGGTGCCGGCGTGACAGAAGAGTCGCCACCTTTCGTTATTTATCCCTCGGAGCGGGAAAGGAAACGATCGGAAAAACCTGACGAATAAGGGTAAGACAAGGTCATCGCAACCATTGTCTGGATTCGGGAGTCGGTTACGCAAGGGGAAGGTATTAGCACCCCTCACGTCCGTCGTACTCGACGGGATCCTCGCTTGTTTATTTACTTGGACGGGTTGGTTATAATCTATCTACCTATCAAGGCTGGCTGAAAAAGAAAAGAAAAATGACTCGGCAAAGCGTCGCACTTTATGCCTACGTATTCTCATCAGAGAATGAGAAATCAGAGTCAACGTAGTTCGGCTAACTACGGGTGAAGGTGGGGAAGGTTGCTCGCTAGGACGTCGTATCCTATGCCTACGTACTTTCATCTGGTATGAAAGATCAGAGCAAACGTAGTTCGGGAAACTACGGGTTATCTCCTAAAAGAAGTGTTTTTTATTGTGTTTGCGATTTCAACCGCACTAGAGACTATGACCTGAGAGTGAATGCGTCGCATGTCACCCAAAGGGTACCATACTAAACATCCAGACTGTGGAAAAGAAACTCTCCCACAATCCTTTCTCAGATAGCTTAAGGCTCGTAACGTACGAAAGAAATCATTCATGATTACTGTATCTTAAACTGTTTTGAGATGAGAAGAGAACAGGCCCAACTAGGAGGGAGACTATCAAGTCCTACCGTTATCATGCCATGGATTCATCCTATGGTTGAGGTTCGAACAGGGAACTCCTAGATGTTGTCATGCATAGGTTTCAACCTAAAAGTCTATCATCAAATCCTCATCAGAGGAAATGAAAGTCCTAAGGGATCATGTCAATGATACACCAAAACAGACAAAAGCATCAGCTTTAACAGTAAAATGCATGCAATGCAAGTGAGGGAGGAAATGTGTGTGGGGCTTCATCCTCCACAAGCTCGTCTCGACCTCAAGCCAGTCATGAAATAACAGTAATCATACTGAAATAAACAACATGCTATCAAGCCAAAACAGTAAACTGTAATCATACAGACAGAAAATGAAATCATGCTATCAAGCAAAGTAAACACCTGGGCAAGGGAGCTGGTCTCTACCAAATACCCGCAAGCAAAGCCAAGCAATAACAATACAATCAGATGCACTCATGCTCTTAGACTGAACTTATTCTGAATGTGCTTAGTCTAATGCAGCAGACAAATCAGACAAAACACACAATACATCAAAGAAAACAGAAGAAAGCCTCAGCTCCTCCAGCAGCAACCCAGTCTTCAGACTTCAGAGATCACTTGCTTTCCAGGTACCAACCCTACAACATGAGTATCAACTCCTCTTCTCCCTTGAGCTTCAGCTCCTTTGATTAGCTCTACCTTCAGGCTTCACTATCTTCAGGGATCTTCAGGCATCAACTTGATCTTCACAGAGTCTTCAGACTTCAATAATCTTCAAGGAATCATCCTCTTCAAGGCCTTAGCTTCTATCTTCAAGGGCTCAAATGCTCCAGCAGACAAGATTCAGTCAACAAGATGAGGTGGGGATGTTACAGTGCTCACTGACTTCCAAAGGATGCCAATTGAGGACTTAACATCAAAGGAGAGGCTCTCTCAAAGTTCTACCTTATAGGGCAAGGTCACTAATCCCTCCAAAGGAGAGAGGTGAATACCCTTAAGGGACTCTATGTCACAGAGAAGAAAGGAGGTGAACAAGACACTCCTTGTTTATTGAACAAAGTATTCTATCTAGGGCTCTGCCTATGCCCCTATAAACCTATAAACAAAACAACAAAAGCTATGCTGAACTCCTCTGCAAGGTCTTCAAAGCTTCCATGATGATCCACAAGGTCTTCAACTCAATCTTCAAAGCTCACACACTCAAAAGAGAAGAAAAACAAACACAACAATACAACTTATGCCTTTAAGCAACACACATACTATCCATACATTCAAAAATCAATGAAAAATACTAAAATACCATACAATATTCTAGCAAAATTCTAGGGGATTCTATACATACTTACCCTTAACCCATGTATTCCCCATACACTAATTTGGCCTATAAACCCCAAAACAAATTTGTTCAAGTCTACCTATACAACCTAAAACCCTAATTAGAGCACCTAAATGTCTAACCATCAAACTACATCAATTTTTAATCTAAAAATCAAGAATTAAATCCTATGGGGAACTATGATTCAATATCTAATTACACAAAAAAGAATGAATTAAAAATACTAAAGGAAGGTCCTAAAACAAATTCTACAAAATCATGCACAAAATAATCCTATTTTAAAAGCTATTTAAAAGAAAAATCTATTAAAAATATGAAAAGAAAATAAAATGGACATTTTATTTATCTATATTTTTCTAGACAGGTTTATTAACATGTGAAAAAAACAAGAATTAAAAAATGTTTAATTTTGGATTTTATATGAATTTTATAAAAGCAAGAAAATATAAAGGAATTAAAAAATAAAAGAATTCAATTAAGGGGGAGGGGGTGTGATAAGCAAGGGCGCCCCAGTTCAATATTCAATGGGCCAGAATAAGGGGGGTGCAATTAGCGAAGGTCTGCTGAGCCCAGTTTTCCTCATTAAACCACACGACGACGTTTTGGCTCAGGGCTTTCCCTCCGTTTCTCTTTTGAATCTCGACCGTTGGATGAATGGAATTGGTCAAATTATCCAGGCTGATCCAAGGGACGCTGGTCATCGTCTCCAAACGAAACCCTAGGGTTTCTGAACCTTATGCTCATGCAAGGAACTTACACTCCTTCTATCTCTCTCGTCTGGCCACGAAACTTCACGATACAAAAACCAAAATTACTCCTCTCCTCGCCCTCTACACAGCCATGTCCATGGATTCCTCTAAAACCTAACCACTCAAGAGATACACACGATGGAAGTTCTGGTACCATTTTAATTGCACTGATATCAACCTTGCTGCAACTCAAATTTAATGATCCAATCTTGTTCTTTATGCTATGCCTACCACCACGAGCTATCAATCGTGCTCTAGAGCCACTAATCCAGCCGGTTCTCAATCATAACAGATTCTTGCACCTGCTATCAAACTCCATGAAATGCTCCCTAATCCTCAGAAAATGGTCTTCTACCCTAGCTTAACAGTTCTACACCTATAACTATGGCAGAATGCACATAAACTATGAGATTCGAGCAAGATTACCAACCTGTTACACTTTAATGAAGGCTATGGTTTTCTTGCAATTCAGTGCTTGAAACCTTCCTTGATTACTCTCCAATGCCCACTATGACTTCTGTATGCAGCAGGATGAATGATCAAGGCTTGAAACTCGTGCTTGATATCAAAATGCAATTCTTGCAATTTCTTCAAAATAGCTTCAAACTGCCATGGATCTTCTTCTATCTCAGCATGTATTCAATCACAATGATCAGAAGAATAGGTTTGTGATGGAGAAATGAATGGAGATTGAAGAGAATGAAGGTTTGATATCAAATTGCCAATGGAAGAATCTTGCTTTTCACACTCTAATCTCACCTCTCATCAACAATGATCACCAACCTTTTACCCTCCATGATTCACTCTTCTTATAATGATCAATGGAAACTCCTAGATCTTTCTAGAATGAGCTAGAAAGTCCTTGAAATCTCATATGATGGTAAGTTGAAAATCTCATGCATCATGCCTTAAACCTTGCAAATTGGTGTCAAATTCTCCTTATGTGAGATATTGAGAAGGAATGTACAAAAACAAGCCTCTTCCTTGCCTTGTGTTATGATTTCCAAAGGTGCCTTAATATGCAAGTTTCAATTTTCCAAAGCATGTCCCATTTTAAAGCCTCAAATGAAAATTCTATTTAAACCAATGTTCTTAAAATGATGTTTCCAATCAAAATGATATATTGGATGACCTATTTTGGATTCCTAGATCTTCCAAACCAATTTCCAATTTCAACTTTTTTAAACTTATAAGCCATTTTTAATTCAAATTTAACCAATCATGCAAATCCATGCTATGAGCTTTTCCAACAATTAATGACCTTCTTTCTAGACTTAAAATCACATTTTGAACAACTTTCATGTTTTGAGTTTTTCCATTTGAGGCTTGGAACTAGGAGATATGGCCTTTGCTTAAAATGACCTATAACTGACAAATGACCAAAATACCCCTGTCTTGTTCAAACCATAAGTTGAGTTCCACAAATCCTATCAAGGACTTATACCATTCAAATTAAATCTAAGAAGATTCCCTTCAACATTCATGTTGACCAAGAGATCATAGGAATCATCCTACTAGGGCAAAAGTTGTCTGCAAGTTGGGTGACTTTCAAGGACCCAGATTCACACACCTCAGCTGACCTGTAATTTGTCAAAACCATAACTTGAGCTCTGCAACTCCTATCAAGGACTTCCACCACTCAAATTAAAGCTAAGAACAAGCTCTACAACATTCATGTTATGGGGAAGATGAGATATCAATCACATCTTGAGCTAAAACTGCCTGGAAGATAGGGATCAAATTAGGGTTTTTTCACTGACAATCCTTGGAATCCCTGACTTGAAACTTCTCAAACTCCTCAATCATGATGAGTTGGTCTAGGAATCATCTTTATAACATCTCTATGCATCATTCCATGATCTCATGGCCCTTGGATTGGGTCTCAACCCTCTCCAAATCTTCAGTTATCCTAGGGTTGACCCAGTCAAAACCCTAATTCTACCATTCATGGTTGAATCTCCTGAATTCTTGCATAATGACCTCTCTGGGCTTCATGATGGCTATCAAGACATCTCATAGGCTTTCTCAAAACATCAAGTTCATTCTCAAAGTCTCAGAATCATCTGAGAAGCACCCACAACTCTCAAGCTATGAAGCACACAACCCTGGTTTCACCCAATTCCTCTGGGGATCTCTTGAACTGCCTGATGAAGGTATCAACTTTCAAACACTCAGTGAATAAATAATTGTTGGTCAAATTTTGGGGTGCAACAGCAAGCAGTGAAAAGTGAAAAAATAACATGTTATACTATGATATTTTGAGAATATAAGATATAGAATGTACCATAGTTGATGATCTTTCATGATTAAACATCATTTTCATCCAAAATTCCAGTTCTCGCCAAATTTTGAAGAAAGGTTCCTTTGCCAATGGCTTCGTGAATATATTTGCAAGATGATTATGAGTATCCACGAAGGTTATCTCGACATCTCCTTGAAGTACATGATCTCACAAAAAGTGATGTCGAATGTCGATATGCTTGGTTCTTGAATGCATGACTGGATTCTTAGTAATGTTGATCGCACTTGTGTTGTTACGAAGTGTTCATCCAAGATCGAGTTCGTAGTCATGAAGTTGTTGCTTGAGCCAAAGTATTTGTGCACAGTAAATACCTGCTGCTATGTATTCTACTTCGGGCGTACTAAGTGCTACACATTCTTGCTTCTTGCATGCCCACGATACCAGCATATTTCCCAAGATGTGACATGTTCCACTTGTGCTTTTTCTATCTGTTTTACAGCCTGCATAATCCGCATCAGAATATCCAATTAAATTGCAAATACTACCTTTAGGGTACCATAAGCCGACATTTGTTGTCACTTTGAGATACTTCATGATCCGCTTGACTGCCATTAAGTGAGATTCCTTTGGGTTTGCATGAAAGAGAGCACAGAGACAGACACAGAACATGATGTCAGGGCGACTTGCTGTTAAATATAGTAAGGAAGCAATCATACCTCTGTATTTTGTGATATCAACCGACACACCATATTCATCTTGATCTATATATGTACCAGATCCCATAGGTGTAGACAAAGTCTTGCAATTGTCCATATCAAATTTCTTCAATAATTCTTTACAATACTTGGATTGATTAATAAAGATTCCATTTTTGAGTTGCTTGATCTGCAGTCCTAGAAAATTATTCATTTTTCCCATCATAGACATTTCAAATTCTCCTTGCATCATGGATGAGAATTATTCACATAACTCTGTGTTGGTTGAGCCGAATATTATGTCATCAACATATACTTGTACCAAAAGTGTATCTTCTTTAATTTTCTTGATGAACAAAGTTTTGTCAACTTTTCCTTTTTCAAAGCCTTTGTCACATAAGAAATTGCTGAGACGATTGTACCATACTCTTGGTGCTTGTTTTAATCCATAGAGAGCTTTCTTTAATTTGAAGACATGAGAAGGATTTTTGTAATCTTCAAATTCAGGGGGCTGCTTGACATAAACTTCTTCATTTATGAATCCATTCAAAAATGCACTCTTGACGTCCATCTGGAAAATATGAAAATTCATAAAGCAAGCATAAGCCAATAAAAGTATAATTGATTCTAACCTTGCAACTGGAGCGAATGTTTCGTCAAAATCGATTCCTTCTTCTGGGTCGTATCCTTGTGCGACTAATCTTGCTTTATTTCGAACTATTATTCTATTTTCATCAAGTTTGTTTTTAAAGACCCATCTTGTTCCTATAATGTGCTTATTGCTCGGCCTAGGGACAAGACTCCAAATTTGATTTCTTTCAAACTGATTTAGTTCTTTTTGCATAGCTATTATCCATTGATCATTTCCTAAGGCTTCATCAACTTTGGATGATTCAATTTGCGAAACAAATTCCATGTTCAGACAAGCATCCTTGAGATTCAATCTTGTTGTAACACCTTGACTAATGTCACCAATGACTTTATTGATCGGGTGATCTCTACGAGTCCTCCATTCTTTAAGTAGATCATTGTGTTCTTCATTGTGTTGTGAATTATCTTATTGTTGTTTCGGTTGATCGCTTGCAACATCATTGAGAGTATTATCTTGAGAGGTTTCTACTACATCATCATCATTATCAACAATAATATTATCCTCTTGGAGGGGTTAGATTCATCAAAAGATACATGTATAGATTCTTCAATAGTTAAGGTTCTTTTGTTAAAAATTCTAAATGCCTTACTAGAGAGAGTAGCCGAGAAAAATACCTTCATCGGATTTCTCATTAAAGTTACCAAGGTTATCTTTATCATTGTTCAAGACAAAGTATTTACATCCAAAGATTTGAAAGAATGATATGTTTGGTTTTCTCCCTTTGAAGAGTTCATAGGGGGTTTTCTTGAGAATAGGTCTAATGTTAACACGATTACTCACAAAACAAGCCGTGTTCACCGCATCTGCCCAAAAATATTTGGGTAGGTTTGGATCGCTAAGCATAATTCTTGCAAGTTCTACCAACGATATATTCTTCCTTTCTACGACACCATTTTGTTTTGGAGTTCTTGGTGCGGAGAAGTTGTGTGAGATTCCATTTTCTTCACAAAATTCTTCAAATAAAGCGTTCTGGAATTCTCCACCATGGTCACTTCTAATGGAGACAATTGAAAGTGACTTCACATTCTGAATTTGTTTTGAATACTTCTTGAATGCCTTGAAAGCTTCACTTTTCTGCACTAAGAAGAAATTCCATGTATATCTAGATAAGTCATCAACAATTACTAATGCATAAACATTACCTCCAAAACGTTTTGTTCTTGATGATCCGAAGAGTTCCATGTGCAGCAATTGTAGTGGCCTTGTTGTGGACACCATATTCTTGGATATTAAAGTTGATTTGGTTTGTTTCCCTTTTTGGCTAGTGTCACACAATCTATCTTTGATGAATTTGATCTTCGGAAGACCAACAACTAAGTCATGTTTGATCAATTTGTTCAAAGGCTCCATATGAATATGAGCAAACCTTTTGTGCCATAACCAAGAGTCGTTGTTGTTCGCCATAAGACACTTAACCATCAAAGACATGTTATCAAGGGAAATTATAAAAATGTTGTTAATTCTATTACCTTTTAACATTACCTCATGAGTGAGTTCATTTTCTATCAAACATTCATCTTTGGTGAAGTTGATTATGAAACCTTTGTCACAAAGTTGGCTAATCCTAAGTAGATTATGCTTTAGGCCTTCTACATAGAGGACATCTTCTATATTGTGAAAGGTGGTGCACCAATGCTGCATATGCCAAGGATCTTTCCTTTGTTGTTATCACCATAGGCTACAAATCCTTTAGCTTTAAGCATTAGATGTGAAAATTTGGTAAGGTCACCCGTCATATGCCTTGAACATCCACTATCAAGATACCACTAATATGAAGAGGTCTTCAAGCATACCTACAAAACAAGTTTAAGTTTCATTAGGTACCCAAATTTTCTTGGGTCCTTCATAGTTAATGCCTTTCTTGACCCACACATAATCCCCTTTTGCAACACTGAAGTTTCTTACATAACAGGCATTAGGTGTATGGCCTTTGATACCACAATAAAAACAGGTGGGCTCAAAGTTACTTTTTTATCTAGGAGGATAAGACTTCTTTTTACTAAATACTTTCTTCTTAGGTTATTGATGAACCACTTTAGGCTTAATCACTTTCTCTTTAGGAGTTTGTTCACTAGCCTTAACAAAGATGGTTTTATTGGAACTTGGTTTAGAAAATTTTGAGAAACCAAGACCACTCTTATCATTTGAGAACCTTTGTTGACTAAGAACAGCCTCCAATCCAATTTGTCCTTTTTCATACCTTTCAATGACTCTTTTTAATTGGACAATTTGAAACGAAAGTGACCCACACTTTGTGCATACAAAATTTTGTTTTTGATCACTAATTAATTTTTGTTTTTCATCTTTGAAATTATTTTCCATTGTCTCAACCTTTTCTTCTAAAGTTGAGATTTGATTCTTTTATGATGAAATAGTTTTGTACAGAATTTTGCATTCACTTAGAAGTTCATCAATTGCCCCTTAAGCATCATTATCATAAATTGAAAAATCATTACTAACCTCATTGTCTTCATCGTCAGAGTGATGTGAGGCCATTAGTGCTAGATTCGCGCTTTGATCACTATCTAAGTCTGATGAGGAACTTATCCTCCCATGCCACGTAGGCCTTATTTTTCTTGAAACTCTTTTTGCTTTTATAGGCATCGTTCTTGGAGAGTTTAGGACAGTTTGGTTTGATGTGTCCTTTTTTTCCACATTCATAGCATTTGACATCTTATGTGGATGTTGACGCCTCCTTTTCTTTGTTCTTTGAAAACTTCTTCCTTTTGATATAGTCATAATTTCCAATATTATTCTTAGAACCAAAATATTTTCCTAACCTTTTTACAAGAAGCATGAAGTTTTCATCTTCAACCGGATCGTCTTCCTTTTCTACTTCTTTGGAATCAACCTTTAATGTGATGCTTTTAGATTTCTTTTCTTGATTCTCATGTTTTTCTAATCGCCCAAGTTCTGTCTCATATTCTTGAAGTTTTCCAAACAATGTAGCGGATGTCATCGTGGATAGACTTTTCTTTTCAGAAATTGTTGTCACCTTGGGTTGCCATTCTCTGGACAAAGATATAAGCACTTTAAGATTTAATTCATTATTAGTTAACGTCTTACCAAGTGCTCTCAGATGATTTGTCAAGTGCACAAATCTTTTCTGCAAGTCAAGAATTGATTCTTCTGGCTGCATTCTGAATAACTCGTATTCTTAACTTAACGTATTCAATCTCGATCTTTTAACTTCAGTGGTTCCTTCATGAGTTTCCACTAAAGTATCCCAGATTTCTTTTGCTGATGTACATGTTGAGACGCAAAAGAATTCGTCCATGCTTAGTGTACTTTGTAGAAGATTAATTGCATTTTGTCATAGAGAACCTTTTTCTTATCATCGTTATCCCATGAACCTTTAACCTTTGTTGATCCAACATCATTAACAATCGTTGAAGGAACAAAGGGGTCATTTTGGACAGCATTCCATATTCCATCTCCTTGTTCTTCTAAGTGAGCCTTCATGCGAATCTTCCAGAAGTCAAAGTATTCACCACAAAACAGTGGAGGCTTGTTGTTGCTACCACCTTCTTTAAACACACCTTTGTTGTTTGTAGAAGACATTCTGAATCGATTAGGAACAGGTTACCTAAAACCCGCTCTGATACCAATTGATAGTCTGAGTTGCACCTAAGAGGCGGGTGGGGTGAATTAGGTTCTTTGAAATTTTCTGGTTTTAACGAATGAAGTTATTACTTTCTTTGAAATATGAAGGGGTTATGAAAGCAGTAAAGTGCAGAAAGTAAATAACATAGAGAAGTATCCCGGTTCCCTTCACACTCTGAAGGTACTCTAGTCCCCTTTCACACTGAAAGAGATTTCACTATAGTTAGACTGAGTGTGCAACTTACTTTCTAACCTATAGGTGGATTAAAGGCTCTTAACACCCTTAAAATATGAACACTAAGTGCAAGAAGAACAATCCTCTTTAATGCACACACTTGCTTTCAACAATCCTGAATAGCAAGGGGAATAAATATAATCTTTGATTTTACAATGAGTTTGAAATCTATGTATATAATGTTTGAAGGTGAGAAAATACTTAGAAGGGGGGTTGAATAAGTATGGAAGATTAAAAACTTAGAATAAAAACACAATTATTTTTATCCTGGTTCGTTGAACTCAACTACTCCAGTCCACCCTTCCTAGAGTGATTTGCCTTTCTTAACAAGGACTTAATCCACTATTTAATCAAACAGATTATAATAGTAACACCTAAGAACAACTGTTCTTAGTCTTCTCAAGAGCTACTGATTCCAACTGAATCCTCTTAAGGAAATCCTTTACAATTAATGTAAATCTAATACGAGAGTATGAATGCTTCTAAAAAGCTTTTATCACAACAATGATATTTCTCTTAAGTTTAAGTACAAATAATTCTAAGAATGAATATGAGAATATGAGAGCTTGAATGTTTCAATTTCTTTTCAGCAAAAATGTCTAACTGAATAATTTGGTGGACTCTTCCTTTTATAGGCAGCTGATCCAAGGAGAGCTGAACGTTGAGAAGAGTGTCCCAAAAAGGTCTGAGCCTTTTTGTCTTCACATCAAGTGACCTTTCCTAGAAGAAGAAAGCACAGAAAAATCCTTTTTGTCTGTGGTCTTGTGTCTAGCATAAATGAGGAAAGAGACGTTTGATTTACTCCAACGGATATAATCTTTGAATATTTCTTCTTCAGTTTTCAGCAAGTTCATCAGAGTCTGATTGGATGAGTCTTCTAATGATGATCAGAACTTTATTGTATCAGAGTCTTCTACAGCATGTGTGCTTTCAGCGTGTTAATCATCAGAGCATATTTGACACAGAACTTCAGTACTGGCAGCTTTAGTACTTTCAAAATCTTGTGTAGAAACTATGCTTTGAAAAACTCTTCATACAATATTCTTCTTAGCTTCAGATGCTTATGACTTGCTTCAGATCCTTCTGGAGCTTCTGCTTCAGAATCTTTTGGAGCTTCTGCTTCAGATTCTTCTTGAGCTTCTGCTTCAGATTCTTCTGGAGGCTACGCTCAGAATCTTCTGTTGGCAGCAATCAGAATCTTCTAATGATTGCATCTGGCGCTTCAGAGTCAGTTACTTTCTTGTATACCATTCAGATTTGCTTCTGGAGTGTTAATTTCATTTCTATCTGCAGTAAAAACTCTCAAGCAAATTTTAGAGTATATAATTCTTAAATACAAAATTTCCTAATAGTTATCATCAAAAGAAAGAGATATTATTAAGAACCAATCTGCGTTCTAACAATCTCCCCCTTTTTGATGATGACAAAAAGCATCAGAAATTTTGTTTAATTGGAAATAATAGAATTATAACTCCCCCTGAGATGTTGAATCTCCCCCTGAGTTAAACACAAATAAGGAATAAAAACTTCCCTTTTGTCTTTGGGTAATCTTCAGAGTTAGATCTTGTTTGTTCTTTTAACATTTGAAGGTCAGAATGTCTTGCAGATTTAAGATTCAGAGTTTGATAAAAGTCAAATGATCTGAGAGACTCAGAGTTTCTTTTATAAAATTTACTTATCAAATGTTCTGAAATAGTCATATTAAATGTTAGATAGAATAAATATGTCTGAAGTTTCATTCTGGTGAAGTTATATTAAACAGTTCAGATCTATATTTTCTCCCCCTTTTTTGTCATAAGCAAAAAGTAAAACTTTAAAAAGACAAATAAAAGGAAATAGTAAATAAGACAATTCAATGGAGAAAACTTTGATTCATTCATAAGATCAGATCAAGAGTACATAGGCAAACATCAGAAGATATAGCAATAAAGTACAGATGCAAACAACAGATGCAAAAACATTAGAATGAAAAAAAATCTAAGAGTGTTTGGACAAAAGCATCTTCAATAGATCTGTAATCTCAGAGGATGATTGCTCTTGCTTGGACATCCACTTAGCCATAGTTTCATTCTTTTCATCTTGCTTTGACATCCATTTTGTCATATCCTCAGACTTCTTATCCTGCTTTTCCATCCATGACTTGATCTCTGACTGGCCAGCTTCCGGAGCAGCAATCTTATCTTCAAAATCTGGATGTTCTTTCTTTAAATCAGATGAAGAATTAAGATTAGGTTCTGGAGTTTGAATAGAGTCAATTTCCATTGGTTCTGTAGAGTCTAGAGCAGTGAAGTTAGAAGGAGGGTCTACCAGAGTCATAGCCAACGGATTTTCCTCAGATGCAATGTCAGTAGATTCTGTTGAAGATGGAGGAGCATCTGTAAGGAGCAGAGGATCAGATTTCTTGACAGTCCAGAATAGAGTCCTTGCAGCCTCAGCAAATCTGAGCTTCGCATCATCAGAATAGATGTTCTTCAGATTTGAGGCCACAGAGTTGAATCTGTTGATGAATCCATTCCAGATGATGTCAGATTCTTTGGCATCCATTGTTGCTGAGCATTTCTTCTGAACAGTACCTAAATACAACTGTATTTCATGCAAAAAGGTTTGAAATAAATGATCAACATTAAGTCTGGGCTTTGGACGTAACAGAGTTTCCAGAGTTATAGGTTTAGGTTGGGGAGTTGGTGGAAAGAGAGATTTCTGAATAGAGATCAGAGGAGGAGGATAATATGGAATGAAGGGTATCTCAGGAGCTTTTTGTTTTGATCTGATTAAGGCATTTAGCAAATGAGGTTTTGCTCTGGGGTGAAGGGTAACTACATCAAGAGTTTCATTTGAGTAGGGTTGGAAGGCAGATTTTGGGGGTGCATCAGATATAACATTGTTATCAGATGTAATTGGTAGAACAGAAGGCACAGCTTTATCAGATTTTGCAGAACAGGATATAGTGGCTAATGAATCTACATCTGATTTGGATTTTATATATTCAAGAATCACAGATGGAAGGGTCATTGTGGGTTTTGGTTTCAGAGGGTTGATGGGGTCAGATGGTTCAACTCTATCATAAAAGTATTTTAGTTTGAAACCATAGGCCAAATTATGAAACAGAGAAGATACTTGAGCACAAGATATAGATGTTCTTGGGTTGGTACTTGGAATCAGAATTTCAGATGATGGTGCAGGTGTGGGAATAGGATCTGGAATGGGAGCTTTTGAAGGTATAATGGGTTCAGGTTGGTTTACCTCAGAGTATTTTTCAGATGGAGAGATTAGAAAATATGGGTGGAGGTCTGATTCTGAGGAGTTAGAAGATGTGGTTGGTGTGTAGGAAGTGGAAGATACTTGAAACACAGTTTTTAAGGGTGTGACATCAAGAACTTCTGTTTCAGGAATGTGGGGTTCAGAAGTGTTTGTTGGTTCTGAAGGAATTTCAGATGGTTTTGATGGTTGTTCTGAGATGGGTGAAACAGAGGGAATTGTGATTGGTTATGATGAAATAGGAACAGAGGTTGCTTTTGTAGGTTCAGAAGTAACAGGTGCAATGGGTTCAGATGATTTTGATGATGGATTATCTGAAGGTGGTTGATTTTCAGAGGCTTTTTCTGGTTGAGATTCTTGTGGTTTTTCAGGTTGTTTTTCTTGTGGGTGCTTTTGTTGTTCAGATGTCTTTGGTTTAGATGGTTCAGATGATTTTTGTTGTACAGATTGTTGTGGTTGTTGTTCCGGAGGTTGTTGTTCTAATGGTTGTTTCTGTGAAGATTGTGTTTGTGGAACAAACTGTTTGATATGGATTTTTGGTTGAGATGATTTTGGTACAGAGACTGTTGGTATTTGAGTGATTTTTGTTGTTGTTGGTGTTGGAACAGGTGTTTGTTTTTGTGGTGATTTTGAACTAGGAGCAGTAACAGAAGTAGTTTGTGTTGAGGGTGGTTTAGGAACAGACTTAATATTAGAATCATTTATAACAATTGTATTTGCAGAAGATACAGAAGATTTAGTACCTTTTATTTTGATCCTCTTGGCTGGTACAGAAGTAGCGTCTTCAGATTCTTTTCTCTTCAAGAGCTTCTTTGGCTTCTCAGCAATCTTGACCTTCTTCTGAGCAGGTGCAGAGTCTACTACTGGTTGAGTCCTTTTCCTCTGTAGTTGTGCTTCTTCTTCTTCTTCTTCTGCATCAGGTAGTGGTTGTCTAGCTAGCTGAATCACGTTTGCAGGAACAGGTTTTCCTTCCTTCTTACATTCATCAATGTACATCACTACAATGTGTCTTGGCTCTTCAGCAAAGAACAAAGGAAAGTCATCTACAGGAACCCTCTTCTGACTGAGTTCAGACACATTCAGCTTCTTGGGAGCTATTGTGAGTTCATAAACTATCTTAAGTCTCTGAAGACTTTTAGCATTCAGAGGCTTTCCCATTATGAATTCCAATTCCTCTGTAACTCCAGCAGCATACAGAGCAGAGACCAAACCATTCTCAGTTAGAAGATCTGAGATCAACCTTCCAAAGGGGATCCAGGTTCTGATCTTCTGTCCTTTCTCTTTCACATACTCTCTAGATGCATTAATATGGTTCCACAGATGCATAAAAAGAATGTATGGAAGATCTACCTTGGTGCTCTGACTGAGGCAATACATGAAATAGAGTTGTTCATTATTGACATAGTCTGGAGAATTAGTTGACTTCCTATGATGGATGCAACCCATGAAGATCTTGGCCCAGATCTTGTAGTCAGGCTTCAGATCCTTGAATTTATTAGAAGCTTGACCAGCAGTCATCACTTCTTCATACACTTCATCCATGTCCACACACCCAGCTGGCAAGTGAGAAACACCATCTGTTTCTTCACATCCAATCAACTTTCTGATCAGATCTTCTGTGATAATGATTTCTTTTCCCAGTACAGAAGATAAGATGAACTTGGGGTAAACAGAGGCATGGATCCAGAATTCTTTCACAAGGAGAGGGTAAACTGGTTCAAAGAGTCTATCAAAGTACTTAACCCATCCTTGAGCTCCAATGATAGAACGAAATTCAAAACCATTGTCTGCAAGAGAATCAAACTCTACCATGGATTCACATAAAACCTCTAATTTCTCAATAGGGGTTAAAAGAGTTCTTTTGGGAGGAGAATAAGGAGAAACACCCATGTTTGCAGAAGTTACTGCAGCCATTGAAGATTGGAATTGAGTGTCGCTACTGCGAAAATCGGCGTCGGCTGAACAGAAGAGTCGCCACCGTGCGTTATTTATCCCAAAGGAGGGAAAGGAAACGCTCGAGGTAAACCTACCGCAAAACGGGGAAAGGAATGGTCATCGCAACCAAATCCTGGATTCGGGAGTCGGTTACGCAAGGGGAAGGTATTAGCACCCCTCACGTCCGTCGTACTCGACGGGATCCACGCTTGTTTTCTGGTACGGATTGTTATTCTATCTACTCTACAGGTCTGGGGTTAAAAAGAAAATAAAATGACTCGGCAAAGTATCGCACTTTATGCCTACGTATTCCCGTCTGGAACGAGAAATCAGAGTCAACGTAGTTCACCTACCTACGGGAAAGGAGGGGAAGGTTTCTCGCTAGGATATCGCATCCTATGCCTACATACTTTCATATAGCATGAAAGATCAGAGCAAACGTAGTTCGGGCCACGTACGACACAAGTCTGTCTTGATTGTTTTTATCTCCTTCTAAAAAGGGTTTTCTGATTACTGGTCCCAGCGGACAAAAATTGACGTTTTGATGAGTTCACATTCTTTTACGGAAGAAGTGTCTTTTATTGTGTTCGAAATATTTATTGTGTTTTTCTGTTTGTCTTGAGAAAGAAGAGACGGAACTCTAACCTACGGTTGCAAAGGGAATCAAACTAACCTAATGTTATCATGCATGGGTTAAGACCTAATGTCTATCATGTTCCTCTCTTGCGCAGAGAGAAACAGAGATCCTAAGGGATAAACGGAAACAGAAACAATAGCATATATACAATAAAGCAGTAAAATGCATGGATGCAACAATACAAGCGAGGCAAGGGAGTCCCACTCAACCTCGAACCTAGAAAACAATAGGCAAAAGTGAACAGAATTCACTTCCAACCTAACAGGTGATGCGTGTTTTTCGCAAGTGTACGAATCACGTCAAAGTAATATAAAAGATTATCGAATCCACAGAGACCAAGTGTCAATCTATCGTACCTGTTGTTATGGTGTTTATCTAAGGCAACTATTTTTAAGGGTTTTAGTAAGGGTGCAATGGTAAATAAAATTATAATTTTAAATAATAAATAGAAGACAGGCTCGAATGTAATTCACGTAATCAATGATAATCCAGTACTTGTTAATGGAACTACTTATGGGCAATGTTTTCTCCTTTGAAAAGAACTAATTTAACAGGAACTGTCGCTTTCGCGTATTCAGAACCGAGTTGTACTCTCTAATCAACCCCTCCTATTGTCACGGATAAAAAGGTGCGTACTGCGTTAGAGTAGTAAACCTATTTTTAAGAAATATAGTTTCTTAACAAAGTTGAAAAGTATTTTACCCTGGACTTCTTAGCAAAAAGAGGTTCTTATGAACCAGACTCTAAATCTCATAACGCGTCCGAAAATCGTTTTA
The DNA here is from genome assembly GCA_963859935.3 of Lathyrus sativus. Lineage (NCBI taxonomy): Eukaryota > Viridiplantae > Streptophyta > Magnoliopsida > Fabales > Fabaceae > Lathyrus > Lathyrus sativus. The sequence goes on along the minus strand of OZ012736.1, from coordinate 397,005,196 downwards.
AAATCTCTTTTCTTTTTAATCTAAAAACTCCTAATGAACTACACAAAGCGCTTTTGGCTGTTTTTGAAATAGTTAAAAACAATTACTTGAATTGAAAGATAAAATAGCCCTTAGGTGTTTCCACGAACAATTATACTGATTACTGGTTTAATTACGATCCTTACATTCTAACCTTTATGGGATTAGTTAGACATGATAAAGTAAATATTCTTTTTATAGTTTTTCATATGAGTAATTTAAAGCGAGTGCGGGAAGTAAACAAAGTAAATGTGCGAGTGCGGGAAGTAAACAACGTAAATGTGCGAGTGCGGGAAATAAACAACGTAAATGTGCGAGTGCGGGAAATAAACAACGTAAATGTGCGAGTGCGGGAAATAAACAAAGTAAAGTGCGAGAAAATAAATAAAAGTAAAGCAATGCGGAAAAATAAAATACGAACTGGAATTAAAATGGCGGCAGGATTAACTTCCTCCAGAGTGCTCCAAAACTCGAACCACAGACAGATTACAGACTCGATCACTCGATTGCAGAGGCACCCCGATGTGGAATGGCAACTGCTTTATAACTGATATATGCCTAGAGAATTCTAATTCTGGATGAAGAAAAACGAAAATCTAAGGTCCTATTTATAGTAAAAACTGAAAGCATGAAATGACCGGGACGCCCCTCCACTAAAAAGTGGAGGTTATGAAATTTTGCCTTGTGGCGCCCGCCATGGTCCCTACAGGGGATGATGGAGTGGGGATCGTGGGTCTTGGAGGTTGAGGAGTGGTCTTGAGACGTGGCCACGTCATGGCTAACCCCATGGCGCCCGCCACGGTGGGTGCCGCAAGTGCAAAATGCTGAATTTCTAGGTTTTCGTCTGTTTTCACTCCTTTTTCGCTCCTTTTCCCGATTCAAGCTCCGATTATTATAAAAACCTGAAAACATAAGAAAACAAAGCAATAACAAAGCAAAACAACAATAAAAGCTAAGAATGCATGCGAAATCGGAGTCAGAAATACGGTGAATTTTAGTGTGATCAAATTCTCCCACACTTAAACCTTTGCTTGTCCTCAAGCAAACATTAAAGCTTAAGAAAATATGGTGTCAACACTTGTCTTTGGGCTAAAGGGATTCTAAGTTCAAGTCAGGATGCAGTGACAGATACTAACTAAGTGAACCAAGGGTACCATAGTAACACAAACACAAACTTCAATCCTATATTAACCACTCCATGTCATCCCACGATACCTAGGCCTATCTTCTCATCTTTTTGTGTCCTTTTCATTCAGGCGCAATCACATTAAGCCCGTTATCCGTACATGCTTCATAGTAGAGTGACCGGTTAGTGATTCTGATCCATAACATAAGGTTTCTGGCACATAAGCATGTGTAAACCTGTTTTTATTTCGCCTAAATGTAGCTGCGGGGGATCGGATCGTAATCCGCCCTACCAAGTTCAGTGCCAGATACCTCTGAACCAACTAACAATAGGTGACTTGCAATTTTTTTTCTTTTTGTGGCAAAAATTTTTTTTTTTTCTTCTCTTTTTTCGGTTTAAATGACTTTGTGAGGGTCACCTATACCAGAGTTTGCCTTTTTTTTTTCTTTTTTTTTCTTTTTTTTTTTTTTTTTATTAGCACTGGATCATTCACTTATATTCATCGGCCCCCTACGTAGAGTATGCTTAGGCCGGAGCTGACTGCTAAAATAAACTACTTAGGACAATTTTTTGAATGATAGTAAAGGCCATGGTGGTGGGGTTTAGGAGTGATTCCTATATTCAAGAGGTCTATGGTGCTAAAATGGTTCTGATGTTTCAAAAAGTTGACCTAAGTCACCACATCCTAATCTAAACCTGTCTCAAAGCCCAAAAAACATGTGAAACAACATTGTTTTCTTTTTAAAAAATTTCTGGTAAGGCTAAGGAAATGGGAAAAAATGAAGATGAACTAAAAAGACACTATACTGGTGACTCGTCAGACTCATGCATTATCTAAGAAAAATAAATTACTGAAAAGGGAAATAACTGAAAGGAAATTAACTAAAAAGGGAAATAATGGAAAGCAATAAAATCCCCTCCCACACTTAAATCGAACATTGTCCCCAATGTTTCGAAATAAGATAAGGGGGGTAACCTGGAAAAAGACTACTGAGGAGGGGCACTGGTGCCTTCGCCGTCCTGATGTGATGGTCTGGAACGACGGGATCTACTACGATGCTGGTCCCTCCGGTCGAGTCGTGCTGATAAAGCAGCCTGAGCACTCCGGACCTCTCGAAGGTTACCCAAGATGGAACCCTGAGTAGCCTCTACAAGCTGGTAGTGTCGGCTGTTGAACTCTCTCTGACGGTTCTGCTCTAATGAAATAGCGTTCAAGGTATGGCAAACGTTGCTATAGGAACGATCCGAAACCAATCGCGATTGTTGCATGAAGCTCATATTGTCCGTCAGCTGTTGTGAAATAGTGGAGAGAAGGCCATCACGCCTTTCCTCTCTAGCTGTCATATCACGCCACATCTCCTCGGTGACAAAGAATCCAGGAGCAGTACCTGCAACAGGGTTAGAGGAAGATGGTGCAGTGTGTGACTGTGAAGGACGATGGGGGGACATGTGAGGGATGGGAGACTGCTCTCTCCGATCATACTCATCATCAGTGTCATGTGCCTCCCCATCGGGAATATTAGGAGGGAGTGGACCCAAAACACGTGGAGCATTAAGATCATAGGTCCAATTCCTTTCATCACGTACATCAGTACGTCTACTGCATGGTAAAGCAACAGATGGGATAGCTACCCCATGAACCATCAACTCATAACCACCTTCTCTCCTTGTTCGGCACAATTTCATGTCTTTCAGAAATTTTAAATTAATTGTGCGAGGAGGTAGTGGTTCAAGTGTAGCTATCTCATCATTCAGGCCAAGAGCCCGAGCAATAGACGTAACAAGCCCTCCAAAAACAATCGGTCCTGTTTTATTAGTAAATAAAGTCATGTGGGCAAGCATAAACGGGACCGGATTGATGTGGGTTCTAGTGAGGCATCCTTGCAAAAATAGGAGTTCACGAGCATTAACCTTGTTTGGACTTTCCCGGCCAAAAATAGTACATGCCAAAAGAAGTCTAAAAACTCTTATGGCCGGGTTGTGAATGGTCGACGCAAGTATCCCTTCAAAAGAATTAATTGAAGTACTTGAAAGCCTTAGCCAGAAGGTAAATACCTCGGCCGACCATTCAGCATCCAAAGGTGCCTCACAAATCGAACCTTCCCTATGAGGGATTCCTAACAAATCTGCTAGCTCATTGGTACTGAATTCATATTCAATTCCAAACAGTCTAAAAATAACAGTACCGACAGTGCTAGCAGTGTTAGGACTGACAGTGTATATCAAAGAACTCAAAAACTCAGTTGTCAGCCTCTCATAGGTAGGTTCCTGATTAATGAAAATATTATGCAAGCCTAGAAATTCTAATAAATTAAAAACACTATGATAAATACCCAAAGCATACAGACAGTTATCGTCGACGTACCTAGTCGAGAGGATTTCTCGACTTTGAAGCCTCTGAATAATTTTCCGTTGCCTTTCGCCCGGTCTTCCATCACGAAGAATAAATCCGTTGAACTCCATTGTTGAAAAGCTCCTTAGGTAGTGAAAATAGTAGAAAAGTGGTTTATGAGGGGAATGATAAAGTTTTGATTTTTTTGGTTTTTGATGGATGAAAATGGAAATGGATGTTGGATATGTTTTATGGATGGAGGGTATTTTGGAAATGGGGGAGCTTTAATGGGGTTCAAGGAGGATTTGGAAGTTTGGAAAAATGGGTTTTTGGTGAAGAAAGGGATGAAAATGGTGGAAATGGGGATTGAATCCCGTATTTGTTTGTTGATACGGTGTGGCGCCCGCCACAGGGCCTATGGCGCCCGCCACAAGGCCAATTCCTGGGCCTTGTGGTTTTGGATCCTCCTTTGGGCCTTCCTTGCACCTTTGTCTTCCGGGGGGTCTGAATAGCGTTTTCTTCTTCTTTTCAAGGCATTGGCTTGCATATTTTTGTCTTATATATTTTTTCTTTGCACGAAAAAATAAAATAATTAAAAATCAAAAAAGAAAAAGAAAAATAAAAATTAGTGCATAATATGTATATATATAAGGAATTCAAAGTGCATGAAAATATAAAAGTGGAAATGCGATAAATAAAAGGAAGTTAAATACTAGGGTAGTGCTGTCAGGGTGGAATGAGTCATGTGGTAGGTTTCTTATCCTGGCTTGATCCACGAATCTCAGCTATCTCCCTCCGAAGCTCGTCGATCGCCTGATGTAGAGCATCGGTCTCTGAGGCATGAGTGAGATCAGAAACCTGCATCTGTAACTCTAAGTCTGCCACTTCCTGCTTGAGCAGGGCAGTCTCCTTGCGGAGCTCATAAATCTGTGTTTGTAGGTCAGGTGGCTGCAGAGACATATTGTTAGACATAACAGTGATTCGGGGAGTAAGAGGTGTAGGAGTGTACTCAGCGGCGGGAGGCGATTTCGGCTCTTCGACAGTCTCTCCATAACCCTCTAGAGCATAACTCCAATTGGCAGGATCATGGACACTGGTCATCAGCGGATCTGGTAATGTAAAGTAGTGTATCGCTTCACCGTCGATCAGCAATCTAAACATGTTGGGCTCAAAAGAAGCCCTCCTCATCAGTCCTCTATCAAGACAAAAATCAATATCCAGGGTGGTGTAGCGGCAGAAGGTCCTGAGGTGCAATAGCTTGCGAGACAAACCCAATGCAGTAGCAATCTGTGTAACAATCCCACCGACATGGATGATTCCTACTGATGATCTGGCAACACTAGCAAGGCCCTTCAGTAGAAAGTTGCCACAAGCAACAGGGCGAGACTGAGTCGCACAAAACAGTAGGAAAATCTCCTCTTCACTTAGCAGTGTCTCTGTATCTGGAAAACCTAGAAAAGAATGTGCTAGAATCATCTGGAAGTACCTCAATGCAGGGTTGTGGATTACCTGAGAAAACTGGGTAGAAGGATCTTGGCTCCCTCCGCCTGATATTTTAGTCCAAAACTTTTCCACTTCTCTGCTCATAAAATACCCCATCGGAGTCTCTGGAATAGCATCAGGAGTAGTCTGGAAACCTAGTAAATCACCAAACCCTTTGTGAGAGAATGAGTAGTCAATCCCGAACAACCTGAAAACAGCGAGTCCATCGGGTCCAGCCCAAGGGTCATGATGAAACGAGCTGAGGAACTCAAGAGTCAGGTTCCTATAAGTGTCGTTCCTGTCGTCAAACTGGTCCCACTGGAGTTGATGGCATAAAAATATGACGCTTGGCTCTATCCCCAAGGCATCCATGCAGTCATGGTCAGGGTACCTGGTAGGAGCCATAGGGCGTCTCATGTGAACATAGTAACGCTCTCTCTGTGCATCATCTCTAAAGGCCACGTGCATGTCATCAGGGTTCTGCATTCTGTACAAGGTTAGCAAACAAGTCCTGAAAGCACATAAAACATTCAACCGTGAGTCCTGACATAATAAAATAAACAAATTAAAATAAAGTAAAAATAAAAAGTACAAAAATAAGAAAAACCATGGGTTGCCTCCCATGCAGCGCTTGTTTAACGTCATTAGCTCGACGACCGATATTTAAACATCATTGGAAGGATATGGTGGATCACTCAGAGTATGGCAGGTGTATGTTGTTGGAATGTCACCTCCTTCGTAGGGCTTCAACCTCTGTCCATTGACTATGAACGGTTTACATGTTTGGTTCTTGATTTCAATAGCACCGGATCTCAGGATCTTAGATACTTCGAAAGGGCCAGTCCATCTCGAACGGAGTTTACCTGGAAATAGTCGTAACCTAGAATCGAACAGGAGAACAGGATCGCCTATTTTGAAGTCTCTTCTTATGATTCTTTTGTCATGCCAAGCTTTTGTTCTTTCTTTGTATATGATGGCATTTTCGTAGGCAGATTGTCTGAGCTCTTCTAATTTGTGGATATCAAGGATACGTTTCTCACCAGCTGTCAAGTAATCCAAATTCAAAGTTTTGATGGCCCAATAGGCCTTATGCTCCAACTCAAATGGTAAGTGACATGATTTTCCATAGACCAGTTGATAAGGGGTTGTTCCTATAGGAGTTTTGAAAGCGGTTCTATAGGCCCATAATGCTTCTTGAAGTTTCTGCGACCAATCTTTTCTAGATATAGAGACAGTCTTCTCGAGGATTTGTTTTATCTCCCTATTAGATACTTCCACTTGTCCATTGGTCTGTGGGTGGTATGGTGTTGCTACTCTATGCTTAACTCCATACTTGCTTAAAAGTTTATCAAATATTCTCGATATGAAGTGTGATCCTCCATCACTTATGACTAAACGGGGTGTTCCAAACCTGGGAAATATATAATTCTTGAATAATTTGATGACTACTCTGGTGTCGTTTGTGGGTGCGGCGATAGCTTCAATCCATTTAGACACGTAGTCAACGGCTACTAATATGTACTGATTTCCAAAAGATGGTGGGAACGGTCCCATAAAGTCTATACCCCATACGTCGAAGAGTTCTACTTCTTGGATATTTCTTAACGGCATTTCATTACGTCTTGAAATATTTCCTGTGCGTTGGCATCTGTCACACTTGACAATGAAAGCACGGACATCACGCCACATAGTAGGCCAGAATAGGCCAGCTTGAAGAATCTTGGCGTAGGTCTTATATGTGCTTGCATGTCCACCATAGGGTGCAGAGTGACAATGCTCAATTATATTATTTACCTCTTCTTCTGGAACACAACGGCGGAAAATGCCATCTTTACCTCTCTTGAAAAGAAATGGATCGTCCCAATAGAAGTTTCTCACATCACTATAGAACTTCTTCTTCTGGTGGTAGTTTAGATCAGGGGGTATGATGTCAGCGGCTAGGTAATTAACAAAATTTGCATACCAAGGTACATTGCTTATAGCTAAGGATTTATGAAATTGCTCATGAGGGTCTGGGTTATCATCTTCAATGGTTTCTAGTTGGGCTATCAGTCTATCATAGGCAAAATCGTCATTTATGGGTACTGGATCAGGTTTCAGGTATTCTAGCCTAGATAGGTGATCAGCTACCACATTATCAGTGCCTTTCTTGTCACGGATATCCAAATCAAACTCTTGTAATAATAGAATCCATCGAAGTAACCTAGGCTTGGCATCCTTTTTGCTTAGTAAGTAACGAATGGCAGCATGGTCGGTGTAAACTATAATCTTGGCTCCTACTAGATAAGATCTAAATTTGTCTATTGCAAAAACTACAGCTAGGAGCTCTTTTTCAGTTGTTGCGTAGTTGAGCTGTGCAGCGTCTAGGGTTCTACTGGCATAATAAATCACATGTAACTTCTTATCTTTTCTCTGACCTAGAACGGCTCCAACAGCATAATCAATGGCGTCACACATTATCTCAAACGGTTCCGACCAATCAGGGGGTTTCATTATAGGTGCTGAAATCAGAGCTTGCTTCAGAAGATTAAATGCTTCAGTACATTTTTCATCGAAGATGAACTCAGCATCTTTCATTAAAAGACCAGTTAAGGGCTTTGTTATTTTGGAGAAATCCTTGATAAAACGTCGGTAAAATCCGGCATGTCCAAGAAAACTTCTTATCTCCCTGATAGTCTTCGGCGGTTTTAGATTCTCTATGACTTCTATTTTTGCTTTATCTACCTCTATACCTTTTTCGGAAACTATATGTCCTAAAACAATCCCTTCGGTGACCATGAAATGACATTTTTCCCAATTTAGCACAAGGTTTACCTCCACACATCTCTCCAGGATTTTCTCAAGGTTGACAAGACAATTTTTGAAATCTGACCCACAAACTGAGAAATCGTCCATAAATACTTCCATGATTCCATCCAAATAATCAGCAAAGATAGACATCATGCAGCGTTGGAAAGTTGCAGGAGCATTACAAAGTCCAAAAGGCATTCTTCTATAGGCAAAGGTTCCAACTGGGCATGTAAAGGTAGTTTTTTCTTGATCTTCGGGGTGAATAGGTATTTGGAAGAATCCTGAATATCCATCTAAATAACAAAAGTAAGAGTGTCTGGCTAGGCGCTCCAACATTTGGTCTATGAATGGTAATGGGAAATGGTCCTTCCTAGTTGCTTTATTTAATTTTCTATAATCTATGCACATACGCCAACCTCCATCAGTTCTTTTTGCTACAGGTTCGCCCTTCTCGTTTTGCACGACTGTGATGCCTCCCTTTTTAGGTACTACATGCACAGGACTCACCCATTTACTGTCCGAGATCTGATATATTATACCTGCCTCTAGTAACTTAAGAACTTCAGTCTTAACTACAGTACTCATTATAGGATTTATTCTACGTTGGTGTTCTCTAGAAGGTTTTGAATCTTCTTCAAGCAAAATCCGATGCATGCATACGGATGGGCTTATTCCTTTTAGATCAGAGATCTTATATCCTAAGGCTGAGGGGTACCTACGTAAAACTTCTAATAATTGATCGGTTTCTTCTTGGTTTAAGGTAGCACTGACTATAACTGGACGGTTCATATCTTCATCAAGAAATTCATATCTCAGGTTTTTAGGCAGTTCCTTAAGTTTTACGGTCGGTTTTATAGGGCAAGGCATAGGATCTGGGGTAAGAGATAAACATTCGTGAAGGTTATCATCAATGTAGGGTGTTTTATAATTGTCATCTTCCAAAATAAGGGTTGATGGCAATTTTATAGATTCAGTTTCTTCTTCTTGTTCTAATTCCCTAATACATTCTTCGATGATATCTAAGGCATAACAAGAATCTCCTATCACAGGTGCCATAAGAAATTTTGACAATATAAATTCTATCTTCTGGCCACCTACCTCAAAAGTTAGTTTTCCCTTTTTAACATCTATTACGGCTCCAGCAGTCGATAAGAACGGTCTACCTAGGAGGATTGGTATGTCGTCATCTTCTTTAATGTCCATGACAACAAAATCAGTAGGTATAAACAGCTGACCTATCCTAACAGGGACGTCTTCAAGTATGCCTATAGGGTATTTAACGGATCTATCGGCTAATTGAAGTGACATCTTAGTAGGTTGTAATTCTCCTAAGTTTAATCTCTCACAAACTGCTAAAGGCATTAAGCTCACACTAGCTCCTAAGTCTAGAAAAGCTTTTTCGATGACATGATTCCCCAAAACACAAGGAATGGAAAAATTTCCGGGATCTTTATCTTTCTTTGCTAACCTATTTTCGGAAATAGAATTACATTCCACGGGTTTCGGATCTTCGAGTCTACGTTTATTTGTAAGTATGTCTTTGAGAAACTTAGCATAAGAAGGTATTTGGGTGATGGCTTCTGTAAAGGGGATTTCTACGTGAAGTTTTTCTATAACCTTAACGAATTTTTGATATTGATTATCGATTTGGGTTTTCTTTAATCTTTGAGGGTAAGGTATTGGTGGTTTGTATGGCGGTGGCGGTACATAGGTTTTATTTTTAGGTTCTTCTCCTTTTTCTTGACTTTCCGGGGTTTCAGGCTTCTCTGGTTCCTTTTCCTCATTCCTCTCAGAAGTTTCGGGCTCACTTAATCTAGGGTTTAAAGGTTCCTTATAAGCGGTTCCACTTCGTAGAGTAATGGCATTAGCTTGCCCTTTCGGGTTTTGTTGAGGTTGTCCAGGGAACTGTCCTCCAGGTGTAGTCTGTGGGGCTTGGTTTAACGCTACCTGAGAGATCTGGGTTTCAAGCATCTTATTATGAGTAATAATTTGATCAACCTTGGTTCCTAACTTGGTAATTAGTTCGTTAACATGGACGTTATGGTTCATGAACTCTTGGTTTTGTTGTTTTTGAGCAACGATAAAATCTTTTACAACTTCCTCAAAGCTCGGGCTAGGTGGTACAGGTTGCATAGGTTGATTTGTTCTAGGGGCTTGGTAACCTTGTTGTCTCGGAGGTGCGGTATTTTGGATAGGGTTATTATTTTTGTAGGAGAAGTTTGGGTGATTCCTCCATCCAGGGTTATATGTGTTTGAAAATGGGTTCCCTTGGGTATAGTTCACTTGCTCAGTGTTGGTTTCATTCAACAGATTGCATTCGGCGGATTGGTGTCCTTGCGTTCCACATATCTCACAATTCGGCGAAACTGCGGCAACAGTATTCGGAGTTGTACACATATGTTCGACTCTAAGGGCCAACGCGTCCATTTTAGCCTGCATCATGTCTATAGAGCTTAGCTCATGTATTCCTCCTTGGGCTTCCTTCTTTTCCACTGTCGCTCGTTCTACTCCCCATGATTGATGGTTTTGGGCCATATCCTCGATAAGGGCACTAGCTTCAGGGTAAGGTTTGTTCATCAGTGCGCCACCAGCGGCAGCGTCGATGGTCATTTTAGTGTTATAAAGAAGTCCATTATAGAAGGTTTGGATGATTAGCCAATTCTCTAGGCCATGGTGTGGGCATGCTCTTAATAGTTCTTTATATCTCTCCCAGGCTTCGAACAACGACTCTCCTTGGTGTTGGGTAAATCTAGTTATTAGGTTTCGAAGAAGAGCGGTCTTACTTGGGGGAAAATATCTAGCAAGGAAAACTTTTCTAAGGCCATCCCAAGTTGTTATTGAATTGGGTGGAAGGGAATCTAACCATGATAGAGCTTTATCTCTGAGGGAAAAGGGAAATAATCTTAAGCGTATTGCCTCAGGAGAAGCTCCATTGGTTTTAAAGGTGTCTGCTAATTGAAGAAAGTTTTTTAAATGTTGGTTCGGGTTATCAGTAGCGAGACCTGCGAATTGTCTCTGTTGCACTAATTGCAGCAGGGATGGCTTAAGTTCAAAATTATTGGCTGGGATAGCGGGGTTTACTATACTGGAACTAGGTTCCTCGTTTGATGGTTGGGCGAAGTCCTTAAGAGGTCTTCGATTTTGATCTTCGGCCATAGCTCTCCTATTCCTATGGAAAAATAAACGTGCGCGAGCGTAACGTTCAGGTTCAGCTAGAGGGTCTACTAAACTTCCGGCACTGCGAGTCTTTCGCATTGACCGGTGGGTAACAACCTTAGTCTAAACGGTATAACTACAGGGTAATGAAATTTGACGATATTGGTCCCCGGCAACGGCGCCAAAAACTTGATGCGTGTTTTTCGCAAGTGTACGAATCACGTCAAAGTAATATAAAAGATTATCGAATCCACAGAGACCAAGTGTCAATCTATCGTACCTGTTGTTATGGTGTTTATCTAAGGCAACTATTTTTAAGGGTTTTAGTAAGGGTGCAATGGTAAATAAAATTATAATTTTAAATAATAAATAGAAGACAGGCTCGAATGTAATTCACGTAATCAATGATAATCCAGTACTTGTTAATGGAACTACTTATGGGCAATGTTTTCTCCTTTGAAAAGAACTAATTTAACAGGAACTGTCGCTTTCGCGTATTCAGAACCGAGTTGTACTCTCTAATCAACCCCTCCTATTGTCATGGATAAAAAGGTGCGTACTGCGTTAGAGTAGTAAACCTATTTTTAAGAAATATAGTTTCTTAACAAAGTTGAAAAGTATTTTACCCTGGACTTCTTAGCAAAAAGAGGTTCTTATGAACCAGACTCTAAATCTCATAACGCGTCCGAAAATCGTTTTAAAATCTCTTTTCTTTTTAATCTAAAAACTCCTAATGAACTACACAAAGCGCTTTTGGCTGTTTTTGAAATAGTTAAAAACAATTACTTGAATTGAAAGATAAAATAGCCCTTAGGTGTTTCCACGAACAATTATACTGATTACTGGTTTAATTACGATCCTTACATTCTAACCTTTATGGGATTAGTTAGACATGATAAAGTAAATATTCTTTTTATAGTTTTTCATATGAGTAATTTAAAGCGAGTGCGGGAAGTAAACAAAGTAAATGTGCGAGTGCGGGAAGTAAACAACGTAAATGTGCGAGTGCGGGAAATAAACAACGTAAATGTGCGAGTGCGGGAAATAAACAACGTAAATGTGCGAGTGCGGGAAATAAACAAAGTAAAGTGCGAGAAAATAAATAAAAGTAAAGCAATGAGGAAAAATAAAATACGAACTGGAATTAAAATGGCGGCAGGATTAACTTCCTCCAGAGTGCTCCAAAACTCGAACCACAGACAGATTACAGACTCGATCACTCGATTGCAGAGGCACCCCGATGTGGAATGGCAACTGCTTTATAACTGATATATGCCTAGAGAATTCTAATTCTGGATGAAGAAAAACGAAAATCTAAGGTCCTATTTATAGTAAAAACTGAAAGCATGAAATGACCGGGACGCCCCTCCACTAAAAAGTGGAGGTTATGAAATTTTGCCTTGTGGCGCCCGCCACAAGGTCATGGCGCCCGCCATGGTCCCTACAGGGGATGATGGAGTGGGGATCGTGGGTCTTGGAGGTTGAGGAGTGGTCTTGAGACGTGGCCACGTCATGGCTAACCCCATGGCGCCCGCAACGGTGGGTGCCGCAAGTGCAAAATGCTGAATTTCCAGGTTTTCGTCCGTTTTCACTCCTTTTTCGCTCCTTTTCCCGATTCAAGCTCCGATTATTATAAAAACCTGAAAACATAAGAAAACAAAGCAATAACAAAGCAAAACAACAATAAAAGCTAAGAATGCATGCGAAATCGGAGTCAGAAATACGGTGAATTTTAGTGTGATCAACAGGTTAAACAACAAGCAATACAATCAGGGAAATTCACACAATACATCAAAAATTATGAACAGCAAAAGATAAACAGCAAACAGCAGTCTTCATCAACATCTGTCTTCAAGTCATCTTCAACCATCTACAAGCTTCAAGCAAGCATCAGTCTTCATCTTCAATCCTCCAAGCAAGGTCTTTGTCTTCAATCTTTCAGGGCTTTTCTTCAAGTCTCACTCCCCGAGATGAGAAACAGTCAAAAGAATGAACTGGGGTGTTAAGCAATTAGTTGACCACCAAAGGTGGCAAACAGACTGCTAACAACACATAGAATGTTTATCTCAAGAGTTCTATCTCTTAGACACTATCACCAAGCCTTCCAAAGGAAGGGGGTGAATGTCTTAGAGAGACTCTGCATCATAGAGAGGGATGGAGGCAACCAAGACCTTCCATGTTTGTGAATCAAGTTTTCTACTCTAGAGCTCTGCCTAACTCCTAGATCCTATAACCTTCAACAACTGCCAGCAAGAGATACTCTTCATCAACTCTGGAAATTGGTCTTCATTCTCTAATCTTCAATGGGCTTCCTCAGCACAGTCTTCAGCTCAAACCCCAAACCCCAAGCAGGCCTTATACCCCACACAGTCAAATAATAATCCTAGAGAGGGCACACCACACAATCAATCAAATATAAGAAATATACTAATAGTAATAGTAGAATAGGGGAAGTCTAATATTTTCTAAGGGATCTATTATTTACCCATAATACCCTATAGTCCCATACCCCAAAATTCAAACTACAACTCCTAAAAGAAATGATTTATTACACCTATGTTATATCTAAACGCTAGTTCTGATGCCCCTAATCACACCTAAACAACCCATCTAAAATTTAGTCCTAAAATCATGAATTAAATCTCATATTAAAATTAAAGTCCTAAGTGAAGTACTCTAAAAAGAATGGGTCCAAAATATACAAGGATCTAGCTAAACAAAAATCAACAAGATCAAGTATTAAGCTAAACATCATTTAAAACCTATTTAAAAGAAAAATATACTAAAAATGCAAAAATAAAATAAAATGCTAGTTTTATTATATGACAATTTTCTTAATAGAAATATAAAAATGATGCAAAAACAACCACTTAAAAATATGGAATTTTTAATTTGTTATGATTTTTCAAAGAATTAAAAAAAATGAATGAAATTAAAATGATTTAGAATGGTTATGGGTGCAGTCAGCAATTGTTTGCATTGAAAAATGGATGATGGGCCTAGACTGGGGGTGCGCATAGCAAGGCGCGTCTGGGCCCAGTTAAGTCAGAAAAAGACTAAAGAAAATAAAATGAAAACGGTGCAAAAAGCAATAAATTCAGTTCAAATCACATGGGCCTGGATAATTGGGGGTGTGGCTAGCAGATGTTTCCTAAGCCCAACAACGTCATTTAATGAAACGACGCGTTTTGCTTCCTCAGAATTCCCTCGCGTTTCAACTTCAAATCCTGGCCATTGGATGCGTTTCTCAGGTCAAAGTCTCATGTCCATCTAACGGCTGGGAGGTCGTCTCCTACCTCCAACCCTAGGGTTTGTGAAACAGCTTCCATGCACGAAGCTCTTCTAAGCCATCTTCCATCACCTTGTTCTCCTTCATCTCTCAATTAAATCCAATTCTGTAAAGAGCAAAGCTGCTCCAATTCTCAAGCTGAATAGAACTACAACATTAGTTTTCACTAAAACGCCCTAAAATGCCAAACCCGATAGCTCTACTTCCATGGATGCTCAAACTTCCAACTTCCTCTTTCTTCAATTTCTTGCCATCAAAATGACCACTTTGCATTACTGATTAACCTAAGCTAAAGAACTAGTGCTAACACTCCATATCAAGAGAGTTCTGAGTCCAAACAGTTTTGGTGCTCACCTATCAACCTCCATGAAATTCAGCCAAACTCTCCAGAATTATTCATCTACCTATTCCTAACAATTCTAACCTAAAGATTCTCCATCATGCTATCTATTTCTAGCCAATTCGATGGAAATACTAACCTGGTTTAAATTTGAAAACAGATGGAGGAAATCACCACTTCAAGCTCAGCAATGCTCCAATGGTAATCAATAGACTAAGATCTTGATTCTGTATGCACTTGTTCTTGCTTAAACACCTTGGATTCTTGTAACCAATTCCTTTTGCAATTTGGAGGATGAACTTGGTAGCACACGAATTCTGCTTCAATTCAACCAGATCTTGATGGAAACTTGCTCTATGATGAATGTAGGTGATGATAGGATCAAGAATTTTGAAGAATGATGAAGATTTGATAGAGATTGGAATGAATTTGCAAAATTGAGGAATGAGATGTAACTATGAGTTTAAACCAAAATGAATCACTAACCAATGATTGGATCCACTCTACTCAATATATAGATACTCATGGAACCATCTAGAACTTGTTAGAAACTTCTTGTGCACAAATCCCTTGAATTTTGGCATGTGTAACTTCATACATAAGCAACCAATGATATCTCTCAAATTTTGAACTAAACCCAAAAGTCTAATATTGCCAATGGTCTCAAAACATTCTTTCCAATCAAAATGACCTATAATTTCATCCCATTTGGACATGTTATGAAAAATCTCATTTTTAGGTCACTTTTATTCATTAAATTCACCTTTTAATTGACCAAATTTGGAACCTTGAGCTATGAGCATTTCCAAACTTTAATGATCACTTTTCTAGACTCAAAATGTCATTTGGAGCAAGTTTGGTGTTGTGAAGTTTTTCATTTGAAGCTTCCTTGTATGAGTTTTGGGCATAGGCTTGAAATGACCTGTAATTCTCAAATGACCAAAATACCCTTTGCTTGCCAAGGTCATAAGTAGAGTTCCACAAATCAGATGAAGGCATACCATACCTTTCTAGAAATCTAAGGCAATAAGGAACAACTCTCATGTTGACTAGAAATCCATTTGAAAGCCCCTTGAGGGGTAAAAGTTTCTTGGAAGACAAGTAACTTTCACAGACAAAATTTCAGATGCCTCAGATGACCTGTAACTTGCAAGGACTATAACTTGAGTTCTATAAATCTCCTTGATTTCTTCTACCACTCAAATTAAAGGTCTTGAGATCCTCTACAAGTTTCATGTTGGACAAGGATCCATTTGAAGCTTGCATTTTGAATTATCTTGCTTGGAAGTTTGACCTAAATCAGGGGATTTTACACAGAAACCCTAATTTAGAAACCTCTCTTCTTCTTGATTTCTCTTGATTTCTCCTTGGCAAAACACCACATCCACATCTATATGTCAAATGATGAACCCCACATCTCTCAAATAGACCTTGATGCCTTTCAATCAATCATTTGACCTAGGGTTGACCCAGATGAAACCCTAGTTGACTGTCTTCAACTGCAATTCTTGTGACCACATCAATGACTTGTCTCACTTTCAAAATGACTCTCCATGTCTTCCATGATGTCTATATACCCTCCATGCTCAATTCACAGCTCACAACTTCTTTGATGATCTCCAAATACACTCAAGATAGGAGAGAGATCCACTGCTTGATGCACTGACTTCTTAGATGATCAATTTCTTTCTGATGACTGGGATAGGCCTGAATTTGAACAATAACCTCTTGATAGGCTCATAGAGATAAGAATAGTACTTGGTCCCTTGTTGGATAACTTGTTATGCTATGCTATGCAGATGATTAGACTATGTACATGACTTTATATGCAAATGCTAATGCAATTGAAACATAAACCAAGTGAAGTAGGTTGAGCAAATTTTAGGGTGCAACAGCTGCCCCTATTCAAGCGACTTGGACCCGACTGGGTGAAACGCCCGGAGCCTTCAGACATTCGAGGCGCGAGACGGTTGAATACTAAGAACCCGGAAATTTGCCAACTGCAGAAATAAACTGCACCACTGTTTGGGGAACGACATCCACCAACTGAATCTGGTTGTTACGGCAACAACTGATCCGACGTCTGATAATTCTGATTTCAACTTCAACCACCTATGTAACGCCACAGGTACTGAACACTTTTCGCAAAACACCTCTGTCCACAACTGGACTAACCTTATCAACACAAGAAGAGAGACAAATTCGTCAACACGAATAGAGATTCTGTTGTCACAGGAGTAACCTTGTCCACATCTGGACTCAAATTTCGTCAAACCACGAATACACAAATCTGTCCACGTCAGGACTCACATCTCAACAACACAGGAATAGAACTTTGTCCATGTTAGGACGCCTGTTTCGTCAACACGAAGAAATCTCAACTAAAACTCGTCCACGTCAGGACTCCACCTGCCGTCAACACGGAAAAATCTCGGTGACTTCGCTGAGGATGACTCGTCTGCATTTCATCAGCACGAGGGGATCCTATCAACATAGGAATGAATTGTCCACGTCAGGAATAAATCGTCCACGTTAGGAATAAAACTTTCCACGTTAGGAATAACCTGTCCATGTTAGGAATAACCTTTCCACGTTAGGAATAAATCGTCCATGTTAGGAATAAACTTTCCACGTTAGGAATAAGCTTTCCACGTTAGGAATAAACTTTCCACGTTAGGAATAAACTGTCCACGTTAGGAATAAACTTTCCACGTTAGGAATAAATCGTCCACGTTAGGAATAAACTTTCCACGTTAGGAATAAACTTTCCACGTTAGGAATAAAATTTCCACGTTAGGAATAAACTTTCCACGTTAGGAATAAAATTTCCACGTTAGGCATAAACTTTCCACGTTAGGAATACATCGTCCACGTTAGGACTCACACCTCATCATGATTTGTCCACGTCAGGACTCACATCTTCGACCCGCTGAGGAAATAAAACCTGTCCACGTCAGGACTCACGCTTCGCCAACACGAAGAAAGATAAAATTGTCCCCATCAGGACTCGCGCATCTTGTCAACCCGAGGAACTATAAACTTGTCCACGTCAGGACACACATTTTGCCATTACGAAGAAAGATATCTTCTGGGGATAAATGGTCCACGAAGAGTAATCAATTTTGTCAACGTCAGGACTTCACATTCCATCAATACCGAGAAATCGAATCTGTCCACGTTAGGACTAGCACATCTCGTCAACCCGAGGAAATAAATCTGTCCACGTTAGGACACCCATTTCTCTAGCACGAAGAAATCCCGTCAATATAGGAATAAATTGTCCACATTAGGACTCATATTTCGTCAATGCGAGGAACTCCTATCAATATAGGCAATAAAATTTTGACGACTCCGGGGAAATACTCCTGTCAACCAGTAAGAAAATACATCCGTCTGTTCCTACGGGAAGATACTCTGAATACAGTTTCTCTGTTTATCTCCACAGTAACTAACTTCATTGGTCCCAACCCACAAACCTTTGAGCACTGACGTGACAGCGACTTTGAGGCGGACTCTACTGAGGATATTTGGAAACCAAACTACCGGACGCCTGTTCTGATAACCGGCAGCAGCCTCTGAAATTCTGATTCATGAAACCCTTTGATGCTGACGTAACAACAAATTTGAAGAAAATGATCCGCTGGCCGGACTAGAGAAACTTCAACAAGCAACTCTGGCGGGGAAAACAAGAGAAATTTAAACAAATAACTCTGCTCGGGGACAGAGAGAAACTTAACCTAATAACTCTGTGGGGAATAATGCCAAAACTGACATTTTCGTTGAATGTCTCACGCCGAGATCTTGAATGTTTGGTAATTCATTTGAGCAAGAGCTCCCTCCACCTGTAAGGGAAACAATATTTGAAACAAACGGTTAGCCAACCTGGTTTATATTTCAAATGCATATGTTTGACAATGACGCAATGCTCCATTCGACATGGAAATGCTACGCGTTTTTATTTGGTGGATGCAAGTATGACACTATATGCCGATGCAAATGCAGACTCGAACTGCTGGGATACAGAAACCCGCATCAGCAAAATAAATGCTGATGACAACACTGACTCCACTGGGGATAACCAGGTGTCACAGAATTATTCCAGCAAAATAAATGTTGGAAGAGTGAAGCCCGCTTCGCTGAGGAATAACTGAATGCGTCAATCAGGATTGGACTTCTGCTGGGGAGCGAACGGGTATCACACGGTATTCCGACAAAATAAATGCCAGGATACACCACCAACTCTGCCGGGGAGAGTCTTAATCTTTTTATCTTCGAATTTCACTGGGAGGAAAGACAACACTTGCTGGAAAGAGAACTCCGCTGGGGACGAAACGATTCTCTTAGGGAAAATCAACTGTCTCCGCTGGGGGAGAGTAAATGACCCTACTGGGAAGGGTAGACTGTCTAAATACAGCTCACGAGTTGGAAATGTTAATCTTCTGAGGCTAAACCACTCTGCTCGGGATGCACTGTCTGAATACAATCTGCAATCTTGGAACCGCCAAACTCTGCTAAGGATAAATGACTTTGCTGGAGAATATCCTTTGGATAAGCTACGACTAGCTGGGGACTTTGATCCTTCTTCAGGGAGGAACAGTGTTATCTTGGAAACGCGACCTGCGTGGGGATCGAGTCTTTCGTTACGAGCTTCTGGTCAATACTGCAATCTTTTGATCGTCCACTTCATACGGCTACGAACCCTGCAACACCACAAATAAGACAAGACAAGTCTACGCAACCAAATCTATTCAGGTTAGCGCTAGTGACATTATTTTCAGTTAATTCAAAGTTTTAGCAATTATTGACAAGGGCCATCGACGTTATACACTTGCTAGTTTCATTAAACCTAGGCGTTTATCATGTACAAAACAGTAAAGAACCAACATCAAGTACTGAATAACATGTTTTATTGATTGGGCCCCTAAATGGGCAGAGTTTTGTACACGGGATGTAACTCCTGAAAAGAGGAAGCTACGCACAACAAATATACAAGTATGCACAAGAAGCATAAATATGATGACAAATCAAATTTGTACACATGTCGGCAACGGGATGCAGACGAACACCACGAGCTGATCCTCCTATGACTCGCCCGACTCTAATGCTTTTCCCGGCATTCACACTTCTGAAGAGATTGTATCTGATAATCTACCCCTCAGGTATATTCTCCCGCGCTAATGCTCACTGCGGTATCAAATTCGGACCGCAGTCATTTGCTTTTCAAATCCCCAACTTTTGCGTGAACCGCCCTTTACGGGTTTTCAGTTCACCGGGATACCCTTTTTTGCCGAAGCCGCCCAGTGTAGGTTTTCAACTTCGCGGGTGTACATTTTTTTCAATTTTATCCCTAACTTTTTCCCGAACCTTTCATTCTGTTTTTGGTTCGCCAGGATGCCCCATTTTTGCCTGGACTCTCTTTTTTCTGTCCAACGGGTCAATTTCAAGCAAAGTATTTTTTAACTGCGTCCGAATTCACAGGCGACGTAAAGTCTTCACCGTCCATGGTGGACAACAATAAAGCCCCTCCTGAAAAGACTTTTCAAACAACGTATGGCCCTTCGTAGTTGGGGGTCCACTTGCCCCTGTGATCTGCCTGTGGCGGGAGAATCCTTTTCAGCACAAGGTCGCCCGTCTGAAAGCTCCGAGGATGTATCTTCTTATCATATGCTTTCTTCATTCGGCTCTGGTACAAACGACCGTATGCTAGAGAAGCTAGCCTCTTCTCATCCATTAAACTCAGCTGGTTCAACCTGTCTTTCACCCATTCTGCCTCGTCTAGTTGGACATCTCGTAGTACTCTCAGGGAAGGAATCTCAACTTCCAGTGGTAGCACTGCTTCCATTCCATATACCAACGAGAACGGGGTTGCCCCGGTTGATGTGCGTACCGTCGTACGATAACCGTGCAAAGCGAAAGGTATCATCTCATGCCAATCCTTATAGGTCACCACCATCTTCTGAACGATCTTCTTTATATTCTTATTGGCCGCTTCAACAGCGTCATTCATCTTGGGTCGGTAAGGGGAGGAGTTGTGATGCTCGATCTTAAAATTCTGACAGAGCTCCTTCATCATTTTGTTATTTAGGTTTGAACCGTTGTCAGTGATTATCCGCTCGGGGATTCCATATCTGCAAATGATATCTCTCTTGATGAATCTGGCTACCACCTGCTTAGTCACATTTGCGTAAGATGTCGCTTCCACCCACTTGGTGAAATAATCGATTGCTACTAGAATGAACTGGTGTCCATTAGAAGTCGTCGGCTCGATCTTTCCAATCATATCGATTCCCCACATCGAGAATGGCCATGGCGATGACATCACATTCAGAGGGCTCGGAGGCACATGGATCTTATCTGCATAGATTTGGCACTTGTGGCACTTCCTCGCAAACTTGAAACAATCAGTTTCCATAGTTAGCCAAAAATAACCTGCCCGCAGCAGCTTCCTCGTCATAGCATGCCCACCAGCATGCGTACCAAATGTACCTTCATGTATTTCTTCCATGAGCAGCTTCGCCTCTTTCTCATCTACACAACGTAGTAGCACCAAGTCGTGATTTCTTCTGTACAGGACACCGTCTGGATTCAGGTAGAAATTACCCACCAATCTCTTGAGAGTCTTCTGATCGTGACGGGATGCCCCAGCCAGATACTCTTTATTCTTCAGGAAATTAAGGATATCGAAATACCATGGTTTATCATCAGATGCTTCGTCAATGGCAAATACAAAGGCAGGTCTGTCAAGCCGAGAGATAACAATTCTGGGAGCCTCATTCTAGAAGTTGACTTTGTACATGGAAGACAAAGTGGCCAGGGCGTCAGCCATCTGATTCTCCGCTCGCGGTACATGATGCAATTCAACCTTGTCAAAGAAAGGCAACAATCTCCTTGCGTAATTCATGTACGGTATCAAATTGGGCTGACGTGCCTCCCATTCGCCTTTTATTTGATTCACCACCAGAGCTGAGTCTCCGTATACATCCAGATTTTTGATTCGCAAATCGATGGCTTCTTCAAGCCCCATGATACAAGCTTCGTATTCGGCTTCATTATTGGTAACTGGAAAGGTCAATCGAGCGGTAAACGGGATGTGCGACCCGTGTGGAGTGGTGATGATTGCCCCTATTCCGCTACCATAGGCGTTTACAGCTCCGTCAAAGATCAACTTCCATTTGGAGCCCAATTCTGGTACTTCGTCTGGCAACGGCTCTTCACAATCTTTCATTTTTAGGTACATGATATCCTCGTCAGGAAAATCAAACCTCATCGATTGGTAATCCTCAATAGGCTGCTCTGCCAAGTATTTCGACAATACACTCCCCTTTATAGCCTTCTGCGAGACATACTGGATGTCATATTCGGTCAAAACCATCTGCCAACGGGCAATTCTCCCCGATAATGCCTGCTTTTCAAATACGTATTTGATAGGATCCATCTTCGAGATGAGCATGGTTGTATGATTCAGCATGTATTGCCTCAAACGCTTGGCGGCCCAGGCCAGCGCGCAACAAGTTTTTTCGAGCATCGAATATCGAGATTCACATTCAGTAAACTTCTTACTCAGGTAGTATATTGCATGCTCTTTTCTTCCTGTCTCGTCGTGTTGACCGAGAACACAACCCATACTTCCCTCAAGAACTGTCAAATACATAATCAAGGGTCTCCTTGCCACTGGGGGTATCAAAATAGGAGGCTCCTGCAAATACTGCTTTATTTTATCGAACGCCTTTTGACAATTTTCATTCCATGTTACAGCTTGGTCTTTTTTCAACAGCTTGAATAACGGCTCACACGTAGCTGTTAGGTGAGATATGAACCGAGCGATGTAGTTCAACCTCCCTAAAAACCCGCGCACCTCTTTCTCTGTTCTAGGCGTCGGCATCTCTTGTATTGCTTTTATTTTTGCAGGATCGACCTCTATTCCTTTTTCGCTCACGATAAACCCCAACAGTTTACCTGATCTCACCCCGAAGGTGCACTTGTTAGGGTTCAGTCTCAGCCTGAACTTCCTAAGCCTTTTGAATAACTTCAGCAGATTCACCAAATGCTCTTCCTCCGTCTCGGATTTGGCAATCATATCGTCGACATAAACTTCGATCTCCTTATGCATCATATCATGGAAAAGAGTCGTCATTGCACGCTGATACGTTGCCCCAGCATTCTTCAATCCGAAGGGCATCACTTTGTAACAAAATGTTCCCCAAGGTGTTATGAAAGTAGTATTCTCCATGTCTTCTGGTGCCATTTTAATCTGATTATAGCCCAAGAAGCCATCCATGAAGGAGAATATGGAGAATTGGGCAGTGTTGTCAACCAGCACATCGATGTGAGGAAGCGGAAAATCATCTTTCAGGCTCGCTTTATTCAAATCACGGTAATCTACGCACATTCTCACTTTACCGTCTTTCTTTGGCACTGGTACAATATTAGCGACCCATGAGGGGTATTTTGTAACAGCTAGGAAACCAGCATCCCACTGCTTTTGAACCTCCTCCTTAATTTTCACTGCCATATCGGGCCTAGTTCTGCGAAGCTTCTGCTTGACCGGCGGACATTCTTCTTTTAACGGCAGACGGTGCACAACCATATCTGTATCAAGCCCAGGCATGTCTTCATACGACCAAGCGAACACGTCACTATACTCTCTGAGCATTTCAACCAGTCTTCGCTTGACGTCGCTCTGCAGCGCGGCTCCTATTCGGATATTCTTTTCAACCCCTTCCGACCCTAGGTTAATGATTTCGATGACCTCCTCATGAGGCAGAATGACTCGTTCTTCTTGCTTTACCAACCAAGACAATTCTTCGGGAACAACGCCATCTTTTACATTCTCTTCTTCGGCCTGAAATACCGGGTGCTCAAAGTCGAGACGAGTCATAGGCGGTTCAATGATGTCATCTGAAAATGTTATCCTGCAAAAGGGATGGTTAAATGCTTCAAAATGCGTATAAAGCGAATAACCACATTGCCATTTTATTGTAAAACACAAAACAGGAAAAACAGAGATCGCAATATTTGCACATGAAAAAACGCCTTTTATTTAATGATTAAACACGCAATGTACATAACAACACAGCCCTAAGCAAAATCATGATGCCTCGGGTACGACACCAGATTATTCAACAATTAAGAAAACAGAGCATTACTATTTGAGAGTCACAGGAACAATCTCTTGAATAGACCAATTGCATAACCCTTGTCCTGGCACGCTCGGCTGAATCCAGGCGTCCATATCGCAGTCGCTGTCTCCTTCTTCGGAATCTGAAACAGCGTTGATGGCCTCGTGACACACTCCACTAGCGGTGATGGTTATCGGTCCTCTGAAACGGGGTGCCCCCACAGCAGGTGTTGATGACGACGGTTGATATCCCAGCCCAAATCGGTCCATCTTCACGGGAATATCCAGCACCTTGCCCCAGCCTTTTGTCTCACCATTCTCTACTAGAGCCTGAGCCTCCTTATATGATGAGACGGCTACCTCTGACGCTTTACCTGGCCCGGGACTTTTGTCTTTGATGCGCAACCCTTCAAAGGCTTGACAGGGTGTTTCATGAATCTCGCCGTCGACCTCTACATACTTGAATGATGACAGATGGCTGACCAATATATCTTCTTCTCCACAGATCGTGACCACACTGTCCCCTACCATGTATTTCAGCTTTTGGTGCAAGGTAGACGTGACTGCCCCAGCACCATGAATCCAGGGTCGTCCGAGAAGGCAGCTGTATGCTGGCTGGATGTCCATAATATAAAATTCGGTCGCGAAAACCTCTGGCCCCACCTGTAGAGGTAACGTTATGGATCCAAAGACTGTTCTTCGTGTACCATCAAATGCCCTGACCACCAAGTCACTAGGCGTACACATGATTCCCCTGACGTCCAATTTCATCATTGCTTTCTTGGGCAACACGTTCAAGGAAGATCCGGTGTCTACCAGTACATGAGACATGACTGATCCTCTACACTTAACTGAGACGTGCAACGCCATATTATGCTCTCTCCCCTTCGGGGTCAAATCGAAGTCTGTAAATCCCAGGCTATGGCCTGCATTCACATGCGCCAACACCCCCTCCAGCTGATTCACGGAAACATCTTGGGGTACGAAGGAAGTATCCAGAACTTTCAGTAATGCATTTCTGTGAGCTTCGGAACACAATAGCAACGACAGTATAGATATCTTTGATGGCGTCTGTTGAAGGTGCTCAACAATCTTATAATCGCTCTTGCGAATAAGGCGCATGAACTCTTCCACATCCTTCGATGACGTTTCTTTTTCGTTCCCCTGCACCGGGACATTCGCATTCATCTTTCCTTTTCCTTTCGCCAGTCGTTCAGCCTCTACCTCAGGCGATATGAAGATTCTCCCACTTCTTGTTATACCTCCGGTACCGACAACGTTGTCTACAACCTCAACTGGCTGCTTATTAACATCAATTTTTACCCCATCACAGTAAACTTCCAACCCATAGGTCCAGGGGACTGCCTTAGTGCTCTCATAAGGGATTGGTCCTGCCTTGGTGATAGTGATCGGCGGTCGCTTGGCCGACGCCGTTATAGTTATTGTTTTTCGGGGAATCGTCACAGTAGTTACATCACTTTGCTTGTCTGCTAATACTTTTGCAGGTTCCTCAACTGCCGTTCGGTTGAATTGTAATGTGCCTCTATCTATTAAGGTCTGAATACCCTTCTTCAATTCATCACAACCCCCAGCTTGGGTCCAACACTCTAAACAATACTCGTCGCAACCTGGATACACACCTCCTTGCAATAACCTTCTCTTTATCTCACACAACGGTGTCTTTAGGTTGTCAACATTCATAATCAAGTTCAAACCCTCCTCGGTTAAAATGGCGTTTGCCCCATGGTTGGGCATGAGCTTTTGCACTATGTTCGGACCCGCCTGTCCAAAATTGGTAGCCTTACTATCCAATAAATCCTGTACCACATGCTTGAACGCGTGGCAACCCTCTACATCGTGGCCAGGAGCCCTGGAGTGGAATTCACAGTGCCTGCTTGCATCGTAACCGTACGGAGGAGTGCCTGTTATTGGCGCCAGAGTTCTCTTTTCCACCAAGTTCAAACCCAGTAACGTCTGTAGCAATTCTGCATACGTTGAAGGAGGCGTTTCAAACACCCTCCTTGGTTTGCCCCCCTGGACTCTGCGTTGGGCAGTATGTGCCCCCTGTTGTGGCTGTTGTTGCTGTTGTTGTTGTTGAAATGGTTGTTGCTGAAACGGAATAGTAACGCTTGCCACCTGCTGTGGCTGATTGTACTGGTTTCGACCTCTGCCCCGGCCTCGTCCCCCAAACACTGCGCTTGCATCACCTTGGCGGCGCCCACCGAAAGCCCTTCTGTTACTGCCGGCTGAGGTGGATTCCTCAGCTTGGAACCTTCCCTGTTTAATGTTGCTTTCAATCTTCTCTCCCATCAGGATTAAGTCCGAGAAACTGCCCAAAGAGGTATGAAACAACTTGTCATAAAACATACCGGTGAATGTTCATATGAACATATCATTCATTTCCTTGTCCTCCAAAGGGGGATGAACTCGAGCAGCCATGTCGCGCCATCTCTGCGCATACTCTTTGAAGCTCTCGCCCTTCTTCTGGGACAACCCCTTCAATTGGACCCGGTTGGGTGCCAAGTCACTGTTGTACTTATAGTGAGCTACAAACGCTTCAGCCAGCTGCTTCCATGTCTTTATCTGAGTTGGTTCCAATCCCATATACCACTCGAGGGAAGGGCCCGACAAGCTATCTTGAAAGAAGTGCATCAGCATCTTCTCATCGTTTGAATACGCCGACATCCTTCTGTAATATGACTGCACGTGCACCTTTGGACAGGTGTCCCCCTTATATTTGTCGAATGTGGGAGCTTTGAATTTGATGGGTACCCTCCGGCCAGGCACCAGACCCATTGTAGTCATATCTAATCCAACAGCGCTTTGATTCACGACCCCCTTCATCTGCTCCTCGAGCATCCTGATTCTCTGAGAGTCATCCATAGGGCCTTCGAAACCTCCACCGGAGAAAGCATCCTCCTGCTGATCTTCTTGCCAATTACCGTTCCCAGTTCCGTATCCATCGTACCCGTTGTTACGGCCAAATCTAGTCTGATTCATCACAGGGCCTCGCCCCCTGTTACCATATCCCGGAGCGACTCCTGCAGGTCCAAAAGCCATTAACCCAGCGCCATTTCCATTTCCGAATCCGCCATAACCCTGATTAGTCATACCAAATCCGTCCTGTCCAAAGCCTTGAGTGTTGAAGCCGTACTTCCCAGCATGATCAAACCCCTGGTCATTGAAGCCAAATCCATTATTACCGAAGCCATTACCTCCCATATTATCACCCAGGTTGACATCTCCGAGCCCAACGTTGTTGACGACAGTCTCGTCACCGATTCCAACGTTACCGTTCCCGGCGGCAGCGCCGTTGTTCACATTGACAGCAGGTATGTTTACCATAGGTGGAGCCACTGGTATGGGAGTACCATCCCCGTGAATAGTGTCGACTCGCACAGAATGATGGTCTTCATTTCCGTGCCCAGCATTTCTTACCAACAGAGGCTGCACCAAAGCTTGCAAATTCTCCTGGCCTTTCGCAATGGTCTCCATTGTCTGCATGAAGAGCGCCAGCTTCTCATGCATGTCCTGCATTTCATTCTGCATCTGATCCATAATTCTTCGGCAGTTGGTACGAGTGGAGTATCGGTGCGGGCGCTGACTTTCAATCCTGAAAAGACCTGGTACAGTGCAAGAAATGAGATACCGTTCAATAACCACCTGTAATGCAATATGAATGTGAATGCAACGCAATATGTGTCTGTGCATTAGGGAATTTCATTCCCCGATTCTAGTGCGAATGTGCCAGTGCAGTGACAGTGACAGCAATACGAAGATCGGAGCCGAATCATAGAAAACACCTCATATATTGCAGAGAAATCCATCAAGCCACAGAATACAATATCACTGAGTACAATAAGAAGGCATGACCTCAACCAACAATCCTGGCGATGGTCAGCGCTATGCAAATAAAGCATACACGTTAATATATGAAATGGTCAAGTACTCCCATATGCCTGGTATTCCTCTAATAACTTCTTAGTCTCTGGATGACTTGGTCGGGTAAGCAGACCCTCAACAAGTAGGTCTCTCCGCTTGAGAACACGTCGCAAATCACCAGCGGATTCTTCCCATGCCCCTTCTCCGAAGCGATCCTCTAGCTTCCGCTTCTGAGACACAGCTTCTTTCTTGCCTTCGATGGCCTTGTTCAATGCATTCTGGAGACTATATCTGGCCATTACCTCCTCTTCATACTTCTTGGTGCTAGCCTTCAACTGCTCTTCGAGTTCAGAAATTTGCTGCTTCAATTTGTCTTCCCTCTTTTTGTTGTTGGTTAGCGTAGCATTCCACGTCTTGTTACAAGAAGATATTTCCCGGTGAGCAGCATCGAGTGCTTTCTTTTTGGACTCCAACATGTCATGAGAGCTTCTGAACTCTTTCCCCAGGCGTTCCTGCTTCTTTTTCTCTGCAGTTAATTCAGCACCTAGCCGGTTTACTAATTCGATCTGCTGTTGGAAAGAATGCACAACCTTGTTCTTCTCACTACGTATCTGAGCCAGTTCCTTTTCTAACTCTTCATTGACCTTCATCAAGGCTTCTTTTTCCTTTACAACTCGCTCGTAGACCTCCATAGTAACAGTGGTTGGTTCTTCCACCGGAATATGAACAGGGACCAGTGCAGCTGGAAATGGCATCAGTAACTGTCTTGCTCTCTCTTGGATCCAAACTTTGTAAGGTACATAAGCCTGACAATCGTTCTTCCCTAACAGTGGTTTCCCTCTTCTGTTGATACGCATCCATGCGTGCTGAAGCTTGGCTAGTAACTCTCCATTCAAATCACCGGTGAAGTACAGAGATTCCTGTACTTCCTCCTCCTTAGGTGGGGTCTTCAACGCGTATCCAAATTGGCGAACAAACAGAGATGGGTTGTAATTGATGCACCCTTTTCTTCCTATTAAAGGAACATTAGGATACCCAGAACAACTGAAAATAAGCTCAGACCCCAACAAGTCTCGGTCAAACCACTCAATGTCTTCAGAAGATAGTCTCATCAAGCGCTCTGGCCAGTCAGCTGTAGTTGCACTATCTACAAAAGGTCCCTTCAGGGGGAGATGGCTCTTAAACCACATATACAGCAAAGGCACACAACAAGAGACGTTTTTGCCTCTCCTATTCTCATTTCTGTAGTGCATCGAATGGTAGAAGTCCCCGATCAATGTGGGTACAGGGTTGCCAGCAGCAAACAAATGAAACGCATCCATGTCCACGAAATTTGGGAAATTGGGAAACAGCACTATCCCATAAATGCATAGAGTCAAAACAGCGTTAAAGACTACCTAACATCCATTCTTGGCGTATTCTTGAGCCTTACCAATCAGAAACTGGAGAGAGAAACCTGGAACCCCGCGCCAAGAAGTCATCAACAGCTCAGAAGCATTCATGTGCAAGGCCTTAGCCAAGTCCTCCAACTTGGGCTCAGCGGCAGAGTGAATAAAAGGAACTTTGTTCTGTACTGGCAGCTCAGTAAACTCTACATACTCTTCAATGGTAGGCCCCAAGATAAAGTTAGCGAATGTGAAACATCTCAAAGCAGGGTCATAGAATTGCATCAGTGTATACAGCCCATTCAGTTCATCATCAGTTGATTTGCAAACCAATCTCAACAGCCGTCCGTAACTCTGCCTGAAGCTTCTACGGACATCCTCATCAGCAAGAGAAATCAGACCTAGGAGGGGAGTAATATCAGGGATAGGTAACTTGTAGGCAACTGTCATCCTCAAACCAGCCATGATCAATACCCAAAAGCCCGGACACTAGAACCAGGGAATACGCAAATGCACCTGCAGCACAGACACGCGTTAATGGGATGCAATGATAATGGTTATGCGAACAATGCAATGCAAGTAACATGCAACAGGGACCAAATGCCATAGCTGAGAAGCCTGAACCATATCAAAAGTCTCAGATAGACCCTCCAGAATTCCTCAAACCCTGGTCTTAGATAGACCCAATACAAAGCTCCAACACTGGTCTCTGATAGACCTCACAACATAACTCTTACTGGTCTCTGATAGACCTCATATCATAACTCCAACTGGTCTCTGATAGACCTCTCAACTGTCCATAAATATTCAGGGTCTCAGATCGAGAAACAACCGGTATCTGAAGGTCTAGTTACCTGCATAGCCCCAAACCCTCTCACAGGTAGGTATCCTAGTAACTGACAAAGGTATGGCATCCTATGCGGTCGTCGGCGTCACAGACTTTCAGGGTTGATGATACGATTCCCAGAAGGAGTGGCATCATCAAATCCTGAAGAGGCCTCACTTAGCCAACTTCCAAATGATCGGTTCCCAGAGTCGACAATCCAACTAACCAGCAACCCGAGCCACCCAAAGGGTAGGACAGGAGGCCAACTAGAAGAACCTCGTCTGAGTGTGGATTTCGCAGGACACTAGGACATGCAAAGCATGTGCGCGCCCACTACTTTCTACTCTAATTCTAGGTGCACTCAAGCCCAGGTCCGGCTTATCTCTCAATCATAGAACACCCGTCACACCCCAATACAGCAATAATAACAATAATATAATGCTGAAAGTAAATGACAGAAAAAAAATAAATCCATACAAAATCCTCGACGGGAAAACAAGCGCTAGGATTGACTCACTTAAGGGACGTTGGATCCCAAATGCATAAGGAACTATCGCAGTCCTTAGCAGCCAGGGGACGTTGGGTCCCCAGCAGAGTCGCCAGCTGTCGCTACTGCGAAAATCGACGCCGGCTGAACAGAAGAGTCGCCACCGTGCGTTATTTATCCCAAAGGAGGGAAAGGAAACGCTCGAGGTAAACCTACCGCAAAACGGGGAAAGGAATGGTCATCGCAACCAAATCCTGGATTCGGGAGTCGGTTACGCAAGGGGAAGGTATTAGCACCCCTCACGTTCGTCGTACTCGACGGGATCCACGCTTTTTTTCTGGTACGGATTGTTATTCTATCTACTCTACAGGTCTGGGGTTAAAAAGAAAATAAAATGACTCGGAAAAGTATCGCACTTTATGCCTACGTATTCCCGTCTGGAACGAGAAATCAGAGTCAACGTAGTTCACCTACCTACGGGAAAGGAGGGGAAGGTTGCTCGCTAGGATATCGCATCCTATGCCTACGTACTTTCATACAGCATGAAAGATCAGAGCAAACGTAGTTCGGGCCACGTACGACACAAGTCTGTCTTGATTGTTTTTATCTCCTTCTAAAAAGGGTTTTCTGATTACTGGTCCCAGCGGACAAAAATTAACGTTTTGATGAGTTCACATTCTTTTACGGAAGAAGTGTCTTTTATTGTGTTCGAAATATTTATTGTGTTTTTCTGTTTGTCTTGAGAAAGAAGAGACGAAACTCTAACCTACGGTTGCAAAGGGAATCAAACTAACCTAATGTTATCATGCATGGGTTAAGACCTAATGTCTATCATGTTCCTCTCTTGCGCAGAGAGAAACAGAGATCCTAAAGGATAAACGGAAACAGAAACAATAGCATATATACAATAAATCAGTAAAATGCATGGATATGCAACAATACAAGCGAGGCAAGGGAGTTCCACTCAACCTCGAACCTAGAAAATAATAGGCAAATGTGAACAGAATTCACTTCCAACCTAACAGGTTAAACAGGAAGCAATACAATCAGGGAAATTCACACAATACATCAAAAATCATGAACAGCAAAAGATAAACAGCAAACAACAGTTTTCATCAACATCTGTCTTCAAGTCATCTTCAACCATCTACAAGCTTCAAGCAAGCATCAGTATTCATCTTCAAGCCTCCAAGCAAGGTCTTTGTCTTCAATCTTTCAGGGCTTTTCTTCAAGTCTCACTCCCCAAGATGAGAAACAGTCAAAAGAATGAACTAGGGTGTTAAGCAATTAGTTGACCACCAAAGGTGGCAAACAGACTGCTAACAACACATAGAATGTTTCTCTCAAGAGTTCTATCTCTTAGACACTATCACCAAGCCTTCCAAAGGAAGGGGGTGAATGTCTTAGAGAGACTCTACATCATAGAGAGGGATGGAGGCAACCAAGACCTTCCATGTTTGTGAATCAAGTTTTCTACTCTAGAGCTCTGCCCAACTCCTAGATCCTATAACCTTCAACAACTGCCAGCAAGAGATACTCTTCATCAACTCTGGAAATTGGTCTTCATTCTCTAATCTTCAATGGGCTTCCTCATCACAGTCTTCAGCTCAAACCCTAAACCCCAAGCAGGCCCTATACCCCACACAGTCAAATAATAACCCTAGAGAGGGCACACCACACAATCAATCAAATATAAGCAATATACTAATAGTAATAGTAGAATAGGGGAAGTCTAATATTTTCTAAGGGATCTATTATTTACCCATAATACCCTATAGTCCCATACCCCAAAATTCAAACTACAACTCCTAAAAGAAATGATTTATTGCACCTATGTTATATCTAAACCCTAGTTCTGATGCCCCTAATCACACCTAAACAACCCATCTAAAATTTAGTCCTAAAATCATGAATTAAATCTCATATGAAAATTAAAGTCCTAAGTGAAGTACTCTAAAAAGAATGGGTCCAAAATATACAAGGATCTAGCTAAACAAAAATCAACAAGATCAAGTATTAAGCTAAACATCATTTAAAACCTATTTAAAAGAAAAATATACTAAAAATGCAAAAATAAAATAAAATGCTAGTTTTATTATATGACAATTTTCTTAACAGAAATATAAAAATGATGCAAAAACAACCACTTAAAAATATGGAATTTTTAATTTGTTATGATTTTTCAAAGAATTAAAAAAATGAATGAAATTAAAATGATTTAGAATGGTTAGGGGTGCAGTCAGCAATTGTTTGCATTGAAAAATGGATGATGGGCCCAGACTGGGGGTGCGCATAGCAAGGCGCGTCTGGGCCCAGTTAAGTCAGAAAAAGACTAAAGAAAATAAAATGAAAACGGTGCGAAAAGCAATAAATTCAGTTCAAATCACATGGGCCTGGATAATTGGGGGTGTGGCTAGCAGATGTTTCCTAAGCCCAGCAACGTCGTTTAATGAAACGACGCGTTTTGCTTCCTCAGAATTCCCTCGCGTTTCAACTTCAAATCCTGGCCATTGGATGCATTTCTCAGGTCAAAGTCTCATGTCCATCTAACGGCTGGGAGGTCGTCTCCTACCTCCAGCCCTAGGGTTTGTGAAACAGCTTCCATGCACGAAGCTCTTCTCAGCCATCTTCCATCACCTTGTTCTCCTTCATCTCTCAATTAAATCCAATTCTGTAAAGAGCAAAGCTGCTCCAATTCTCAAGCTGAATAGAACTACAACATTAGTTTTCACTAAAACGCCCTAAAATGCCAAACCCGATAGCTCTACTTCCATGGATGCTCAAACTTCCAACTTCCTCTTCAATTTCTTGCCATCAAAATGACCACCTTGCATTACTGATTAACCTAAGCTAAAGAACTAGTGCTAACACTCCATATCAAGAGAGTTCTAAGTCCAAACAGTTTTGGTGCTCACCTATCACTTCTGACTTTTATAATTTTGAAATCCTTTTCATTCTGGACTTGCTTGCAGAAGTCAAAGAACACAGAATGTGACTCAGCCTTGTGTTTTAAGAACTTTACCCATGTCCATCTACTATAGTCATCAACAATGGCTAATCCATACTTCTTGCCTCTGATGGATGCAGTTTTCACTGGTCCAAACAGATCAATATGAAGTAATTCTAGTGGTTTGGAGGTAGAAACAACATTTTTTGATTTAAATGAGGATTTTGAAAACTTCCCCTTTTGGCATGCTTCACAAAGAGCATCTGAAGTGAACTTCAGGTTAGGGAGTCCTCTGACAAGATTAAGTTTATTAATCTGAGATATACGTCTCATATTAATATGGCCCAATCTTCTGTGCCAGACCCATTTCTCTTCATTAACAGACAAGAGGCATTTAACATTTTGAACTTTAAGTTCTGAAAGATTTATTTTATAAATGTTGTTTTTCCTCTTACCACTAAATAGGATAGAGCCATCCTTTTGACTAATAGCTTTACAACATTTTTGATTAAAGGTGATATCATAACCATTGTCACTTAATTGACTTATGGACAATAAGTTATGCTTTAACCCTTCAACAAGTAAAACATTAGTAATATAGGGAAGTTTACCATTTCCAATAGTGCCAGATCCAATGATCTTGCCGTTCTGGTTCCCTCCAAACTTCACATCACCTCCAGATCTAAGTTCCAGGCTTTGGAACATAGACTTTTCTCCTGTCATGTATCGTGAGCATCCAGAGTCCAGGTACCATGATTGGTGTCCTGACCTTGCTGCTATGAACATCTGCAACAGGAATTATTTTGTTTTTAGGTACCCAGATCTTCTTGGGTCCTTTGGGGTTAGTTGGTTTGTAGGTTTGTCTAAACTTCTGTTTTTCAACATAATGTTTATTCTGACTTGCCTTGGGTTTAAACACATAAGTATTCTTCTCAGAGCTTGTGTGTTTAATGTCATTTAAGTGACCAAATTTAAATTGAGAATACAGAGGTGTCTTCTTGATGAAAAGTTTGTCAACAGATTTTGGATTACTTCCAGATGAAGATTCATATCCAATACCTCTTCTGTTGTTCCCACTAACACCATAGATCATAGAAGCCATCTTGCTTCTGTCTATGCTCTTAGTAAGGAATCTCTGAAATCTAGAGTCATATTTTTCTAAAATGTTTTCACATGACTTAGTCTCAGATTCAGATTCTTGTTGAGTTATTTCAAAGTCATTTTTGATTTTCAGTATAATTTCTTTTTGCTCAACAAGTTCTGTCTTCAGAAGATCAATCTCAGATTCAAGATTGCTTTTCAGCTTCTTGTATTTGAGTTTGATATTGTTATAACTTTTAAGAACTTCTGATAAAACTTTTATAAGTTCTTCTTTGGTAAGTTTAGCCATTACCTCTTCAGCGTCATCATCAGATTCAGAATCTGATTCATATCCTGAGGTTCCTTCCTCCTGATCTTCTGTGATGGCCATCAGTGTAACATTAGCACATTCTTCTTCTGATTCAGAAGATGATTCAGATTCATCTGAGTCATCCCATGTTGCCATCAGAACCTTCTTCTTTTTGTTAAACTTCTTCTTGGGTTTTTCTTTTTGAAGCTTGGGGAAATCATTCTTGTAATGCCCAGGTTCTTTGCACTCATAGCACACAACTTCTTTCTTGCCAGATCTTCTGTGACCAGAAGATTCCTTTCTATGATCAGATCTTCTGAAGTTGTTGAACTTCTTTCCCTTGTGCTTCCAGAGTCTGTTTATCCTTCTGGACAGCATGGATAGTTCATCTTCTTCTTTAGAAGAAGATTCTTCAGAGCTTTCTTCAATAACCTGCAAAGCTTTAGCAGATTTATTAGATTTTAAGGCAACAGATTTACCTTTTTCTTTCTTCTGAGGTTCATCTTCCTCAAGCTCAATTTCATGGCTCCTCAGAGAGCTGATGAGTTCTTCTAAAGAGATCTTGTTCAGATCTTTAGCCATCTTCAAGGCAGTCACCATTGGTCTCCATCTGGTAGGTAGACTTCTGATGATTTTCTTTACATGATCTGATGTAGAGTATCCCTTGTCCAGAACCTTTAGCCCAGCTGTGAGGATCTGAAATCTGGAGAACATGGCTTCAACAGATTCAGAGTCTTCCATCTTGAAGGCCTCATACTTCTGGATCAGAGCCAGAGCTTTTGTCTCCTTGACTTGAGAGTTTCCCTCATGAGTCATTTTTAAGGATTCAAACATATCAAAAGTAGTTTCCCTGTTTGTAATTTTTTCATACTCAGTATGAGAAATTGCATTCAATAATATAGTTCTAGCCTTGTGATGATTTCTAAAATCTTTCTTCTGAGCATCTGTCATAAATTTTCTGTCTATCTTCTTGCCATTCCCATTTGTGGGATGGACATATCCATCTATGACAAGATCCCATAGATCAGCATCATATCCAAGGAAAAAACTCTCAATTCTGTCTTTCCAGTAGTCAAATTTCTCCCCATCAAACATAGGGGGTTTTGTGCTGATTCTGTCCCTTTCTTCATATTTATTGTTAATGTTGGATGTTGTATTATCAGCCATAGTAACAACTAAATATATATTAAAGTATTTCTCTCTGGATCTTTACTGACACTGTTAATTGGTAGCACACACAGAACCGGAGCTCTGATGCCAACTGAAGGTGAGAAAATACTTAGAAGGGGGTTGAATAAGTATGGAAGATTAAAAACTTAGAATAAAAACACAATTATTTTTATCCTGGTTCGTTGAACTCAACTACTCCAGTCCACCCTTCCTAGAGTGATTTGCCTTTCTCAACAAGGACTTAATCCACTATTTAATCAAACAGATTACAATAGTAACACCTAAGAACAACTGTTCTTAGTCTTCTCAAGAGCTACTGATTCCAACTGAATCCTCTTAAGGAAATCCTTTACAATTAATGTAAATCTAATACAAGAGTATGAATGCTTCTAAAAAGCTTTTATCACAACAATGATATTTCTCTTAAGTTTAAGTACAAATAATTCTAAGAATGAATATGAGAATATGAGAGCTTGAATGTTTCAATTTCTTTTCAGCAAAAATGTCTAACTGAAGAATTTGGTGGAGTCTTCCTTTTATAGGCAGCTGATCCAAGGAGAGCTGAACGTTGAGAAGAGTGTCCCAAAAAGGTATGAGCCTTTTTGTCTTCACATCAAGTGACCTTTCCTAGAAGAAGAAAGCACAGAAAAATCCTTTTTGTTTGTGGTCTTGTATCTAGCATAAATGAGGAAAGAGACGTTTGATTTACTCCAACGGATATAATCTTTGAATATTTCTTCTTCAGTTTTCAGCAAGTTCATCAGAGTCTGATTGGATCAGAGTCTTCTAATGATGATCAGAATTTTGCTGTATCAGAGTCTTCTGCAGCATGTGTGCTTTCAGCGTGTTAATCGTCAAAGCATATTTGACACAGAACTTCAGTACTGACAGCTTTAGTACTTTCAGAATCTTCTGTAGAAACTATGCTTTGAAAAACTCTTCATACAATATTCTTCTTAGCTTCAGATACTTCTGACTTGCTTCAGATCCTTCTAGAGCTTCTGCTTCAGAATCTTTTGGAGCTTCTGCTTCAGATTCTTCTTGAGCTTCTGCTTCAGATTCTTCTGGAGGCTACGCTCAGAATCTTCTGTTGGCAGCAATCAGAATCTTCTAATGATTGCATCTGGCGCTTCAGAGTCAGTTACTTTCTTGTATACCATTCATATTTGCTTCTGGAGTGTTAATTTCATTTCTATCTACAGTAAAAACTCTCAAGCAAATTTTAGAGTATATAATTCTTAAATACAAAATTTCCTAATAGTTATCATCAAAACAAAGAGATATTATTAAGAACCAATCTGTGTTCTAACAATGTTTATCAATGTTGTGATTGATCTTCTCTTTCAATGATAATTTCCACAAATATTTAAGACTTTGTTGCTCAAGAATTTTGTTTCAAAAGATGTGAAAATATGCAGAAATTTTTTTATGAAAAGTAATTTTACTCAAGATGTGGAAAGATGAAAGTATTAGTAAAGATTTTGAAAGAGGTTGTTTTTGAAAATTGAAAGTTTTGGTATTTATAAGACACAAACACCTCTTTGAATTATCATGCAAATCTTCAGAAGATATGATGAACAATTGCCATGATTCAATGGAAACAATTCAGAAAAGAATGGTTGAAGAGGTGCAATTTTTTAGAACAATTTTTCAAAAACGTTCAGTGAGTAATTGATGGCACAACAGGACCAATCGATTGCACCTTCACAAAAAACACTTGAAATTTGAATTTTGATGAGAGCAATCGATTGCACCAAAGCAGCAATCGATTGCACACTAAAACAATAGCAAAAATAAGAAGATTTTTCAAGCATGCAATCGATTGCACCAAAGCACCAATCGATTGCACACAAAAACAATAGCAAAAATGAAGTAAAATCTTGATCATGCAATTGATTGCTCCAAGAGTGCAATCGATTGCTCTGGAAAAAAATTAGAAAAATCTTGCAAATAAAAGCTTGTGAAAGTGTGACAAAGTAATGCACATGATTTTTATTATTTGAGCAACTAGGACTTAAATATTTGATGAAGATTTTCATTATACCTTCCAATGAGATTAATCTTCATGTCAAGTATTTGTCCTGATTCTTTAGCATGATGTCTTGAAAATGATTGAACATCTTTGCCTTCTTGTCAAGTGGTTTGTCTTTGTTAGAACACAGATTGGTGTTTCTTATATCTCTATGTTTTGATGATAACTCTTATGGAATTTTGTATTAAGAAAATATATACTCTAAAATTTGTTCAAGTATTATTGTTTTAGGTATTAAATTAAATACTCTTAAAGAAGCAAAATACATAAGTACAAGCAACTATGCAAGGCTCCGAAGCATCAGATGCAAGACAATAAAAAGATTATGAAGCGCTGCCAGAAGAATCTGAAGCAGAAGCTACAGAATGATCTGAAGCGTTAATGAAAGAACTGTATAAAGACTTGAAAGCTTTGATCAAATCAGACTCTGAAGTTCATTTCACTACAAGAACAGAGGCTTTGATATTCAGACTCTTATCATTTATATTCACGCTCAAGCACATACTGCTGCATACTCTGATGAAGACTCTGATCAAGATTGAGACTCTGATATATCAAGCTCTGATCATCTTACGTATTTCATTCCTTTTAAGCTTACTACAAGTTCTGAAGTGCAGATTATGAAGACTTCATCCTGAAGGAAGCTTGTTGAAGAAGCTGTAAACTTGATTGGACGTGGTGCTACTTCCAAAGTAACAAACGACTATTTTGTCCAATGAAGAGACGTGGTGCAAATCCCAATGCTTCTACAACCATACTTTTTCTGCACAAAGCATATCTCTGCCCATACCTTTTGGTGATGAAAAGTCTTATATTCTAATATAATATTCAGCTGCACATCATTCAAAGCATATTGG
The DNA here is from genome assembly GCA_963859935.3 of Lathyrus sativus. NCBI lineage: Eukaryota > Viridiplantae > Streptophyta > Magnoliopsida > Fabales > Fabaceae > Lathyrus > Lathyrus sativus. The sequence continues at coordinate 396,966,569 of OZ012736.1, read as the reverse complement.
AACAAGCTATAAAAGGAGAACTTCTACATCCTTTAGAAGTTGCTAGCTCATTCAGAAAGAAATATTGATACACACGTTTGAAGCATCAGTGAAAATCTCTCAAAGATCTTATTCATTTGTTCTTTCATAAAACTGTATAGTTTTATTTTGTACTTAATCTTAAGTGTAAATATCACAGTTGTGATACAGCTTATTAGAAGCATTTAAAACACTTGTTAGTTTACATTAATTTGTAAGAAGTTCCTTAAGAAGACCAAGGTGTGGTCAGTAGTTCTTGAGAAGACTAAGACAGTTGTTCTTAGTGATAACTATTGTAATCAATTGATTAATAGTGGATTAAGTCCTTGTGGAGAAAGGCAAATCATCTTTGATAAGGTGGACTGGAGTAGTTGAGTTCAACGAATCAGGATAAAAATCTTGAGTTGTTTTTATTGCCATGTTATTTAAAACTCTTATTCAACCCCCCCCCCCCCCCTTCTAAGTGTTTTTCTCACCTTCAGTTGGCATTAGAGCTCCGGTTCTATTTGTGCTATCACTTAACCGTGACCAGAAAAGATCCAGTGGGAAAAACTCTTGATATTCTTGGTTGATATACATTATGGCTGCTGAAGCTTCAACATCCAACAACAACAAATATGAAGAAAGAGTCAGCACAAAACCTCCCATGTTTGAAGGAGAGAAATTTGACTATTGGAAAGATAGACTAGAAAGTTTCTTTCTAGGATTTGATGCTGATCTTTGGGACTTAGTTATTGATGGATATGTTCATCACCATAAGGCTAGAACTATCTTGCTAAATGTTATATCTCATACTGAGTATGAGAAAATAACCAACAGAGAAACTGCCTTTGATATATTTGAATCCCTGAAGATGACTCATGAAGGGAACTCTCAAGTTAAAGAAACCAAGGCTCTGGCGCTGATCCAGAAGTATGAAGCTTTCAAAATGGAAGAATCTGAGTCTATTGAAGCCATGTTTTCCAGATTCCAGATTCTCACTGCTGGCTTAAAGGTTCTGGACAAGGGTTACTCTATAGTAGATCATGTCAAGAAAATAATCAGAAGCTTGCCAATCAGATGGAGACCCATGGTCACTGCTCTAAAGCTGGCAAAGGATCTGAACAAGATTATGCTGGAGGAACTAATCAGTTCTCTGAGGAGTCATGAGATTGAACTAGAGGAAGATGAGCCTCTAAAGAAAGGTAAGTCAATTGCTTTAAAATCTAATAAATCTGTTAAAGCATTGCAGGTAATAGAAGAAAGCTCTGAAGAGTCTGCTTCTGAAGATGAAGAAGAACTATCCTTGCTGTCCAGAAGAATCAACAAACTCTGGAAGAATAAGCAAAGGAAGTTCAAGAACTTCAAGAAACCAGATCAACACAAAGAATCTTCTGGACACAGAAGATCTGGAGAACCCTCTGGATACAGAAGATCTGGAGAATCCTCTGGACACAGACGATCTGGAAAAAGAGAGGTTGTTTGCTATGAATGCAAAGAACCTGGGCACTACAAGAGTGAATGTCCAAAGCTTCAGAAGGAGAAGCCAAAAAGAAAGTCAGATCACAAAAAGAAAGTTCTGATGGCTACCTGAGATGACTCAGATGCATCTGATTCGTCATCAGAGTCAGAAGAGGAATGTGCTAATGTAGCATTCATGGCTGACATAGAAGACAGTGCTTAATCATCTGGATATGAATCAGAATCTGATTCTGAGGAGGTATTTGTTGAAATTTCTAGACAAGAACTTGTTGAAAGTCTATCTGATATTCTTGAAAACTATAGCAAAGTTAAACTCAAATACAAAAAGCTTCTAAAGCATGTTGAATTTGAGAGTAACAAGTTTGAATCAGAAATAGTTGAGCTAAAAGCTGAAAATCTTCAATTGAAAAATAATTTAGAATCTGCTCAACTAAACTCTGATCCAAAGTCTGAACCATGCTCTAAAAATATTTTACAAGAGTATGACTATAGCTTCAGGAAGTTTCTAACTAAAAGCCTAGATAGAAGCAAGATGGCTTCAATGATCTATGGTATTAGCAGAAACTATAGAAAAGGTGTTGGATATAAATCTTCTTCTTATGAGGATTCAAATACAAAATTTGTAAATAAACTAGATATCAAGTATCCTCCTTTATATTCTCAGTTTACATTTGGTCATTTAAATGATATTAAACACACAAGTTCTAATCAGAACAAACCTGTGTTTAATAAATCTAAAGCTAATTAGAACAAGTCTTATATTGAAAGATAGAAGTTTAGAAAAAGCTTTAAGGCAACTAACCAAAAAGGACCCAAGAAAATCTGGGTACCTAAGGATAAGATAATCTATGTTGCAGACATCCTTAGCAGAAAAGTCAAGACTCCAGTCATGGTACCTGGACTCTGGATGCTCACGACATATGACAGGAAAAAGGTCTATGTTCCAAAGTCTGGAGCTTAGATCTGGAGGAGATGTCAAGTTTGGAGGGAATCAGAAGGGCAAGATTATTGGCTCTGGAACCATAGGCAATGGTAAACTTCCTTCCATAACTAATGTCTTGCTTGTTGAAGGATTAGCTCATAATCTATTGTCCATAAATCAATTAAGTGACAATGGTTATGACATAATCTTTAATCAAAAGTGTTGTAAAGCTGTTAGTCAAAAGGATGGCTCAATCCTCTTCAATGGTAAAAGGAAAAACAACATTTATAAAATCAGTCTTTCAGAACTTAAGGTTCAGAATATTAAATGTCTTATGTCTGTTAATGAGGAGCAATGGGTCTGGCGCAGAAGATTGGGTCATATTAATATGAGACGTATATCTCAGATTAATAAACTTAATCTGGTCAGAGGACTTCCTAATTTGAAGTTCAACTCAGATGCTCTTTGTGAAGCATGTCAGAAAGGAAAATTTTCAAAATCATCTTTCAAATCCAAAAATGTTGTTTCAACTTCAAAACCATTAGAGTTACTTCACATTGATCTGTTTGGACCAGTGAAAACTGCATTCATCAGAGGCAAGAAGTATGGATTAGTCATTGTTGATGACTACAGCAGATGGACATGGGTAAAATTCCTAAAGCACAAGGATGAGTCACATTTTGTATTCTTTGACTTCTGCGAACAAGTCCAAACTGAAAAAGATTTCAAAATTGTTAAAGTCAGAAGTGATCATGGTGGTGAATTTGAAAACAAACATTTTGAAAAATATTTTAATGAAAATGGCATTGCTCATGATTTCTCCTGTTCTAGAACTCCACAACATAATGGAGTTGTAGAGAGGAAAAATAGAACATTGCAAGAGATGGCCAGAACCATGATCAATGAGACTAACATGGCAAAACATTTTTGGGCAGAAGCAATTAACACAGCATGTTACATTCAGAATAGAGTGTCTATTAGACCTCTTCTGGAAAAGACTCCTTATGAATTGTGGAGGAATAGAAAGCCAAACATTTCCTATTTCCATCCTTTTGGATGTATTTGTTTTATGCTAAACACTAAAGAGAATCTTAACAAGTTTGATTCTAAAGCACAGAAGTGTTTCATGCTTGTGTATTCTGAACGCTCTAGAGGCTGAAGAGTATACAATACTGAGACACAGATTGTGGAAGAATCTATACATGTTAGATTTGATGATAAGCTTGGCAATCAAAAGCCAAAGCAGCTTGAAAACTCTGCAGATGGAGAAGTTATTCTCACATAATCTGAGAAACCAGAGGTAGAGAAAGCTCAAGAAGAAGCTACGCCAGATGCAACTCCATTGGCTGCTCAGATGAATAACATGAATATTTCTGAAGAACCAACAGTTAAAGGATCATCAAGAATCAAAGCTTCTCATCCAGAAGAAATGATTATTGGGAAGAAAGATGACCCTATAAGAACAAGGTCGTTTATCAGATCATCTGGAACATCACTTGTTGGATTGGTGTCTATTATTGAACCAACATCTGTGGATGAGGCTCTGAGTGATAATGATTGGATACTTGCAATGCAAGATGAGCTTAATCAATTTACAAGAAATGATGTTTGGGATTTGGTTCCAAGACCAAAAGGTTTCAACATTATTGGAACAAAGTGGGTATTCAGAAATAAACTAAATGAGCAAGGAGAAGTTGTTAGGAACAAAGCAATGTTAGTAGCTCAAGGTTACAGTCAACAAGAAGGAATTGATTACACTGAAACTTATGCTCCACTGGCAAGGTTAGAATCTATACGCCTTCTTATTTCATTTGCTGCACAACATAACTTTATATCAGATGGATGTTAAGAGTGCCTTCTTAAATGGTATTATAGAAGAAGAAGTTTATGTCCATCAACCTCCTGGTTTTGAAAGTGATAAATTTCTAGATCCTGTTTTCAAACTCAAAAAATCTCTTTATGGTTTGAAACAAGCTCCCAGAGCTTGGTATGAAAGATTAAGTAATTTTCTTCTGGAAAAGAACTTTATCAGAGGCAAAGTGGACACAACTCTTTTTTGTAAAACATTTAAGAAAGATTTACTAGTCTGTCAAATTTATGTGGATGATATTATTTTTGGATCTACCAATATTATGCTGGGAAAGGTGTTTGCTTTGTCTATGCAGGCTGAATTTGAAATGAGCATGATGGGAGAACTTAGATTCTTTCTGGGAATCCAAGTAAATCAGACTCCAGAATGCACATATATTCACCAGACTAAATATGTCAAAGAGCTTCTGAAGAAGTTCAATCTGAATGAAAGCAAATTGGCAAAGACTCCAATGCATCCTACAAGCACACTTGGTAAGGAAGAGGTAAGTAAGAAAGTTGATCAAAAACTTTACAGAGGTATGATTGGACCTCTCTTATATTTGACTGCTTCAAGACCTGATATTTTATTCAGTGTTTGTCTGTGTGCTAGATTCCAATCAGATCCTAGAGAATCTCACTTAACAGTTGTTAAGAGGATTCTAAGGTATCTGAATGGTACTATTAATGTGGGTCTGTGTTACAGAAGATCTGATGAGTATAAATTAGTTGGATTCTGTGGTGCTGACTATGCTGGAGACAGAGTAGAACGTAAAAGTACTTCTGGAAGCTGTCAATTTCTTGGAAGTCATCTGATCTCCTGGTTCAACAATAAGCAACCCACAATTGCACTTTCAACAACAGAGGCAAAATATATTGCTGCTGCTAGTTGTAGCACCCAGATGCTCTGGATGAAAAGTCAGCTAGAAGATTATCAGATTTTTGAGAGTAACATCTCTATCTTCTGTGATAATACTTCTGCTATATGCTTATCTAAGAACCCCATTTTACACTCTAAAGCTAAGCATATAGAGATTAAACATCATTTCATCAGAGACTATGTTCAGAAGGGAATTATCAATTTAAACTTTATGGATACAAATCATCAGTGGGCTGATATCTTTACAAAACCCCTTGCTGAAGATAGATTTAAATTTATTCTAAAAAATATAAGTATGGACTTCTGTCCAGAATAAAATATTCATCAGATGAAATTTTTTCTCAGATGATAAATGTCTAAACTCGGAAGTATTTCTTCATTTCAATTCTGTGTTTATTTATTTGTGTGTAAATCTGAACTAACAAGGCTCAGAGGATCTGAACGTTGGCTAACGTTTCATTTCTCAAGAAGTTTCAGAGGCACATGCAAGCAAACACGTGTATCTCAAAATCTGGAAAGATAGAGTGCACCATACTGAATTAACATTTGAGGTATTGCTTTGAAAATCTAGAATCTCTTGATTTTCCCCCCATCTGTCAGAATCTTAAATGCTTGAAATGATTTTATTCTTTGCATTAATTGCTTGATATGATTATTTTTTCACTTCATTAATTACTTTGTGTACGCGTGAGATTTTGTGTGACTTTTGCTTGCCCTAAATTGCTCTATATATTCTCACACCACTTCACAATTCACACTTTACACTATCTATCACATTTCTCTTATGCATTTATGTCTTCTTTATTGCTTCCATCTCTTCTCAAAACCCAAACCCTCACGTAAACCCAGACGCATCTCAAGAACATCAATGGCATCATCATCTTCAACATCTGCTCAGATGCAAACCTCTATTGCTGCTGTGTCATCTCCAAAGGCTGTTGTGTACAAGGAACCAGTGAGAACTCTTCTCACTCCAATAAAGGATCTTGAGGTTCTGTGTGAGAACTTTGTGGATTTTGCTTCCATTGAAGAAAATGGTTTTGATCTTAACCCAACCATTAAAAATCAAAACTGGGAAAAGTACTTTGACAGGTTGATGGGTCCTGTTTATCCAACATTGGTGAAGGAGTTCTGGATACACGCCCAAGTTTACCCTAAGTTCATTCATTCTTCTGTTCTTGGAAAGGAGATTGTTATTACTGAGAAGTTAATCAGACAGCTGATTGAGTACAAGGAAAATGATGGAATCACAAGTATGGCTACTGCTCGTGTGGACTTGGCTGATGTTTTTCAAGAAGTTTGTGTTTCTGGGGAACCATCCAACAAAGTCAGAGATCTGAAGCCTGTTCACAGAATCTGGGCTAAGATTTTCATGAGCTCTATTTTTCATAGAAAATCTTCAAACTCTCCAGATTATGTCAACACATAACAACTGTACTTCATGTTCTGTATGAGTAAAGGCAAGAAGGTGGATCTGCCTTATCTTCTGTTCAGTCATCTTCTGAATCACATAAAGGAAACAAGAGAAGAAGTAAGAGTTAAGGCTGGAAAGATCAGAAATTGGTCTTGTTAACACAGAATGGTCTTGTTAAGCATCGGACTGATGCTGGGCTGAGAGATGATTTGTCTTACATTATAGGATCTGTCATTAATGGGAACACTCTGAAAAGGATGAAGGTCATCTCAGAGCTTGCTGGCAAACCTAAGAAGTTTAACTCTGAAGAAGTCAGCAGAAGGAGGATTCCTTTAGCAGATTTTCCTATGTTCAGTGCTGATGAACATAGGAACATCATTCTGACATTCATTGTTGATTGTTTGAAGAATGGTATTCCTCTGCCTGCTAACATAGTACAGAAGGAAGGAGAAGTGTTGCCAAATCTTCTGAGAGAAAGGCGCAAGAAGAGGAAAGCTGAGGAAGGATCTGTTGCACAGCCTAAGAGGAAAGCCTCTGATGCTGCTGACAAGCCTGAGAAGGACAAGAAGCTGAAGGAAAATCCTCCAGAAGCTAGCTTGGAGGAAATAAGAGAAACAATTAAACAGGTATTAACATTTGATCCAAAACCATCTGTCCCTTCACCCTCACCTTCACCTCCACCATCTCCTTCTCAAACATCTGGACCTCATACATCTGAACCCATTTCATCTCCTCATACACATTCTCAACCATCTTCTGTTCAACAACCATTTGAGCCCCCTCAACAAAAATCATCTGAACAACAACCCCCTCAACAAACATAATCTGAACCACAACAACAACCATCTTCTGAACCGCAAATACAATCTGAACCACTCTCTTCTACTCAACCACCAGAAGAACCAACCATCCCAAATCCTGAACCATCTATCCCACAACCATCTGAAGACATTCTGGATGTGCAACCCATTGCAACCATGTATGTCTTATCTTCCACTTCATGTCATTCAACTGAATCATCTGATTCTAATGAATCTGAAGTCCCCTCACCAACTTGCTTACAAATTCCTGATCCTTATAAACCACTACCATCTGACCTACCTGCTTCTGAACACCACCTTCATCACCTTGCTCTTCGCTCCAAATTTAACTTCACAGACTTTCTACCATCCTCATCTGATGTTGTTACATCAACACCATCTGATGTTGACACCACTACTCCTCATCTCACCATACCACAACCATATGAACCATAATCATCTGTACAACCACCATTTGAACAACCACCATCTGATCAAACACCTCCTGAACAAACCCAAACAAGCCCTGAACCTTCACAAAAAGTCACCCTAGAAGACTTTCTAAACCCCAAACCCAGATCATATGTTTCTACTCTGCTTAAGAATTTCAAGAAGGAAATGTGTATGGGGATTGCTTCTGTAGAGAAAGAGTGTATGGCTAGTATGGATCTTGCTGAATCTGAAGCTTCTTAGAACAGATTCATCTCAATGTTCAACATTGCTGCCTCTGATCTCAGAACAATTTGTGCTGATGATGCAAAGGCAAAGTTTGCTGAAATAGTCAGACAGACTCTGTTGAGCATTCTCACAACACCAGTGCTACTTCTGGAAGATGCTCCTACTGAAGATATTGCTCAAATGATAGAAGATACTCCTGCATCTGACATGGAGATTGATCATCCTATGGCAACTGTATCTGCTTCTGCACCCTCTGCATCTGAGATGAAGACTGAGACTCCAGATGTTGTCCAAGAAGTTAAGGAAATCAGATCATGGATGATAAAACAGGAACAAACTACTGAAGAGATCAAGACTTGCATGGCTAAGCAAGAAGAGTCTACTGCAAAGATTACTGATCTTCTGACCCTGATTGCATCTCGCCAGCCCTAGTTTTCTTTTCCATGTTTTTGCATTCTTGTTTGCACTTGTTTTCTATTGTTCTGTTTTCTATCATCTGTTGTCTGAACATCTTATCTTTTGTTCTGTTTGAATCTGAATGGATCTGGCTGTTATGTTTTTTCATTTATGTGTTGTGTTTTATTCTTCTTCTATTATCTTTTCTGTATTTTAAATTCTTTTTGATTATGACAAAAAGAGGGAGAAAGAGAATCTGATTGTTCAATCCATAAGCAATACTAAAATGAAATTCAGACATAGTTTTAACTAACATTGAATCTTAAGAATTTTAAATCTTATTGTTTCATATGATAAAAATTATTTGAAGTTACCCTGAGAATTACCCAACCAGGCGCTGATACTTAAAGCAAATTTGACTCTGATTCTGAAAGATAAACCAGACTCTTTATTTGAAAGAAATCATCAGGCTCTGATTCTGGAAAGCATCCAAGCTCTAATTGTTTCTCTTAGCTAGGATTTCTACCAGGTTCTGAAAGTTACTCAAGAAAAAAGGGAAGTGTTCTCTTCTATTAGAGTAATCATTTCAGGGGGAGATTCTTACTCTCAGGGGGAGTTATATTTTTTATTCTCTTTATTGAACAAAATTCCCTATGTTTTGTCATCATCAAAAAGGGGGAGATTGTTAGAACACAAATTGGTGTTTCTTATATCTCTATGTTTTGATGATAACTCTTATGGAATTTTGTATTAAGAAAATATATACTCTAAAATTTGTTCAAGTATTATTGTTTCAGGTATTAAATTAAATACTCTTAAAGAAGCAAAATACATAAGTATAAGCAACTATGCAAGGCTCTGAAGCATCAGATGCAAGACAATCAGAAGATTCTGAAGCGCTGCCATAAGAATCTGAAACAGAAGCTACATAATGATCTGAAGTGTTAATGAAAGAAGTGTATAAAGAGTTGAAAGCTTTGATCAAATCAGACTCTGAACTTCATTTCACTGCAAGAACAGAGGCTTTCATAATCAGACTCTTATCATTTATATTCACGCTCAAGCATATACTGCTGCATACTCTGATGAAGACTCTGATCAAGATTGAGACTCTAATATATCAAGCTCTGATCATCTCATACATCTAGCTCTGATCATCTTAAGTATTTCATTCCTTTTAAGCTTGCTACAAGTTCTGAAGTGCAGATTATGAAGACTTCATCCTGAAGGAAGCTTGTTGAAGAAGCTGTAAACTTGATTGGACGTGGTGCTACTTCCAAAGTAACCAACAGCTATTTTGTCCAATGAAGAGACGTGGTGCAAATCCCAATGCTTCTACAACCATACTTTTTCTGCAGAAAGCATATCTCTGCCCATACCTTTTGGTGATGAAAAGTCTTATATTCTAATATAATATTCAGCTGCACATCATTCAAAGCATATTGGAACACGCTATAAAAGAAGAACTTCTACATCATTTAGAAGTTGCTAGCTCATTCAGAAAGAAATATTCATACACACGTTTGAAGCATCAGTGAAAATCTCTCAAAGATCTTATTCATTTGTTCTTTCATAAAACTGTATAGTTTTATTTTGTACTTAATCTTAAGTGTAAATATCACAGTTGTGATACAGCTTATTAGAAGCATTTAAAACACTTGTTAGTTTACATTAATTTGTAAGAAGTTCCTTAAGAAGACCAAGGTGTGGTCAGTAGTTCTTGGGAAGACTAAGACAGTTGTTCTTAGTGCTAACTATTGTAATCAATTGATTAATAGTGGATTAAGTCCTTGTGGAGAAAGGCAAATCATCTTTGATAAGGTGGAGTGGAGTAGTTGAGTTCAACGAATCAGGATAAAAATCTTGAGTTGTTTTTATTGCCATGTTATTTAAAACTCTTATTCACCCCCCCCCCCCCCCCCCCCCGCCCCCCTTCTAAGTGTTTTTCTCACCTTCAGTTGCTTTTATTTGTAGGTGGCTGCTGAAGATGCTGTATTGATGACCTTATGGCTTGGGAGACTTGTTGTATGGAGTGAATCTTGTTTTTGTGGTTTGTGTTACGTGATGTTGAAGCTTGCTTTGTGCGTGTATTATGAATCATGGTTGTGCTTATTTTGTTGTTTTGGTGCAACTTGGAAAAATGCTAGCATGAACGTGGTATGTTGGTGGTGAGTGGTATGAAGCTTGGACAAAGGTTTGGATGGTGTGTGAAGTGTAGTACTGGCTAGTGTGTATGGAATTTTGGCAATGTTATTGTGCATCATGAAGGCTGGGAAACATTGGTTGGCATGTAGTGTGTTTGTTGGCTGGCAACTTGAAGGCCACGACTTAGTACTTGCAGCATAAAGTTGTGTATGCGTGGAAGAAACTTGTACCTGGCATGAGGTATAGTTGTGTACTTGTGATTCATGCCTTGATGTGTGGAGTATGGTATCATGATACGTGTGGATCAATTTTAAAATGAAAATTTGTTTTTGTCGTAATGATTTTTGAATTGTATAATTTGTGTAATTTTTTTTGAGAAATTTGGACAATGGGTTTTTGTTGTGAAATGGGCCTTATGGATTCATGGGATTTTTCTTTTGTATACTTTTTGTAATGAAATATGGATTTTTGAAAAGAAACAGTGGACTTCAAATGTGCTACCTTTTGAATTTATGACCCACGTTTTTGGTAAAAATGTTTGTAATATAACGGGCTCTAAAAACTTTGTAATTGAACCTAAGTATCATTAACATACCCTCTATATTGAACCTTGCATTTCCATGTTAGCTCTTGATCTTGACATGAATTAATCCTAGAACTTGGAATAAACTGAGAATTTAGATCAATGAATTCATCTGCACCTGGGCACTTGAATACCAATATACCCAATCCTCCATAATGGACCATACGAGCAAGGAAATGACTTGAAATCAGAAGAACATGACTTAAAATATGAATTGTATTGTCCAAAACCCTGTCTGCAAGCAAATATACTGATCTCTGATGATCCGCAATCATGAAACACTTGCTTTTCACATAGCCTGATAACTTGATCCATACACAATTGACTTGAACTTGCACAAAAAACCCTAATTAGAACCTCAAACACAAGTCACTTGAATTATGCACGTCCTGGCCTTGATCATGAAACCAACTTTTTCCTAACCAAGATTAGGTTAAAGCCAAATGAACCTCAATTCATGTTGCACACACAACTGCCTGACAGCCTTGCCTGAATCCTGATTCATCCATGCAACAACTTGGACAAGAAGAAATAAATGCAACTTATATTTTTTATTTTATTTTTGAATAATGGTTAGTAGATGGAGACACAACTTATATTCATCCTTGCCTGCTTTTTTTTGTGATTTTTAATTTTTGATTTTTGATTTTTGATTTTTGATTTTTGAATGCAACTTCAACAATCAATATTTTCGAAAAACGGCTAGCACCATATTTCACTTTGCATTAACGTGAAACTCGTAGAGACGATGATATTATCCACGTTCATAATCAAAATTAAAGCTTACTTTAAGAGCTATTTCTATGTTTGATTTGTGATTATGAATTAATTAAAATTTGTTTATCGAGATTGTTCTAATAAAAGCATTAACTTTTTTAAAAATATGCCTCTTCAATCCCTTCACCTTTTGCTTAAAATAGTTTAACTTTTTTATTCAAAAAAGTAAGGGAAGTTTTTTAAAAAAACCCTAGGTTTTATTTTGTTAAAAGTTTGTATATTATTTTTCCTATTCAAAAAATGATAATAAAAATGTATAAAAATATATTATTAAGAAAAAGTAAAGAGAGCCAATAAAAAAAGAAAATGTAATTTTTTTTATAGAAATTTTTACATATTTTTTAAATAAAGGATAATAAAAAAAAAAGGGAAAAGTGTGATACTTATATAGTTAGTGAAAAAAGTTAGATTTCTTAATTAGTTAATGAGAGAAAGGCTAAATTTTATTAAATGAATAGAAAATGAAAAAAATATTAGAATTTATTAAATTAGTCTTAATTTTATCTAAAATTTTCTTCAATAACATAACAACTTTTATATATTTAAAATTCTTTTTAATAACTTGATAATTTTTTATATTTTTAAATATTGTTAGGAAAAAGTATGAAGGACACTAAAAAAGTTAAGACATAATTAATCACGAAGTCTCCTAACTTAATTTAATATTTTACTTTAGTCTTTTAACAAAAAAAAAACATTATAAATTAATTTCTTAACTTCACATCCGATATTCTATTTGGTCTTTTTCTTCAATTTTTAACAAAAAAAGATTAAGATCTGATGATGTAGCGTGACATCAAATTCATTGGAATAAATATGAGTTAACATATGTAATTATAAATTGATGCACAGTTTAAACTGGAAAGGATTTGTTTTTGGGAACCCTATAATTTAAATATAAATAGTGTATTAGTTTTTAATTATGTATACTGATTTAGATTTGTACCAATTGCCTCTCTGTCACGTCATGTCATCAGAACTTAAAATTTTTTTATTAAAAATTGAGAAAATGGACCAAATAGGATAACATAAGTGAAGTTAAGAATTTAACTTGTAATATTTTTTTAATTAAACGACTAAAGCGGAACATTAAATTAAGTTAAGGGACTAAAATATGTATTAAGCCAAAAATTAAAGATGAGTTTTATTTTGATAAAAACTTTTATACTATTTTATCTTAATGAAACTATGAATTTTAAAAAAAAAAATCAATAATTTAGCATTTTTTATATATTCAAAATTCTTTTCAATAACTTTAAAACATTTATATAAATATATTGTTAAGAAAATGAAAGAGGAGTCAATAAAAATATGATTTTTATTTTATTTTAAAAAAGTAGTCTAATTGTTATGCATAGTTATTGTAAAAAAATTTACACAAATAGTTTATCATAACAATGCATATTATTATTTTAGATGTAAAAAATAAAAGTTTAATAATATTTAAGTTCCGAGAGTTATGATTTATCCACTGTATAAAATATTTTAATATTCTTAGTGCATATCAAATAAATCCTAAAAATACAAAATAAAAATATATTATTAAAAAAGAAAAAGAAATTAAAAAAAAGGTAAATTTTGTTAAAAACTTTAATATAACTTTTAAATAAAGAGAAAAAAAAGATAATGGGTTTAAAGGAAAAAGTAGATATAAATATTTTTTAAAAATTAGGATATTTTTTACTAAATAATTAAAAAACAAATAATTAAGTAAATGTTTAAATTTCTTAAATTAAATTTAACTTTTCCCTTACATTTCTTTTCAATATAAGAAGAAGCTGCTCTCGTACTGAATCGAAAATGGTGCTATGAATACAAAATCAACCATGTTAAGGATTACATTATCGGTGTTCCTCTCCAACGATCTCATTGCGGAGATCATTTCCTTACTTCTTGTTAAACCTCTTCTTCGATTCAATTGCATAAGTAATTCTTGGAACTCTCTCATTTCTGATCCTACTTTAGTGAAAATTTATGTAAAGGACATGACTGTTGAGGATTATTTCTTCAGTTAGATTATCATTTTTCATTCTTGCCGTTGTTTCTTTTTAAGGATGGTGATACATTGATATTGTGCACTTCTCATAATTATTAGAACTAATTCATATTTAATTAGTTGTACTATTTTCTTAGCCCCTAAATTTGTTAGAGGGTATTTTAGTATTTTTATTTTATTCTAGTAACCCTAGTATTAGCTTATAAATAGGGTAACAATCATTGCAATTTTGTAGTGTGTGTAGCCATCATTCTCTTAATAGAATATTTCTCTATTCATCATTTATTCTACCTTTGCACCAACAATTGGTATCTAGAGCTCCGAATCAGTTTCATTGGAAAACACGGGAAACACGAGTGAACGTGAGGTCTTGTGTGTTTGATTTTGATTCTTAGATTCGTGTTGAATCTTGAACAAAATCTGATCAGAATTTTAATTCTGTGGGTTGGGAAACACTGTGTGAGAAATCTGAGTGTACTGTGCAAGGTAGAAGATGAACGAAAACGGCAACATGAACACCAAACTTCCAGTATTTGACGGTAAAAACTGGAATCGTTGGATGATCCAAATGCATGTACTGTTTGGTGCTCAAGATGTTCTAGATCTTGTCACTGATGGTTATGTTCCAGTAGCAGCAAATGCAACAGATGAACAGAAAAACGCACAGAAGGAAGTAAGGAAGAAGGATCAGAAAGCATTGTTCTTCATTCATCAATGTTGGATGTAAATGTGTTTGAGAAGATTGCAGATTCAACAACAGCAAAGGTTGCGTGGGACACACTGGTGAGATGTTATGGTAGTGACGCATCAGTGAAGAAGGTAAAGCTTCAGTCCTTGAGAAAGCAATATGAGAATCTCAACATGAAGAATAATGAGAAAGTCTCTGAATACATCTCCAGAATGATTTTGATCACTAATGAGATGAAGGCGTGTGGAGAAACTCTTTCTGAAGAAACAATCATGGAGAAAGTATTGAGATCCCTTACTGTCACTTCCGCGAAAATAAGGTGCCGGCAAGACAGAAGAGTCGCCACCTTTCGTTATTTATCCCTCAGAACAGGAAAGGAAACGATCGGAAAAACCTGACGAAAAGGTATAAGACAAGGTCATCGCAACCATTGTCTGGGTTCGGGAGTCGGTTACACAAGGGGAAGGTATTAGCACCCCTCACTTCCATTGTACTCGATGGGATCCACGCTTGTTGTGTTTATATGACGGGTTGGTTTTATCTATCTACCTATCAAGGCTGGCTTGAAAAAGAAAAGAAAATGACTCGGCAAAGCGTCGCACTTTAGGCCTACGTATTCTCATCAGAGAATGAGAAATCAGAGTCAACGTAGTTCGACTAACTACGGGTTACGGGGAAGGTGGCTCGCCAATACATCAGTAGTGTGCCTACGTATTCTCAACAGGTATGAGAGATCAGAGCTTACGTAGTTCGGGATAATACGGATTACGGGAATTTAGATTCATCTGTTTTATCGAGTAGGGTTAACAAACAGTTCCAGCAGTTGGATGTACGCAGCTTGACCTTTGGAGACTCAGGCGTTACCGTTTGCGGTAGAACTGGGAGTTAACGACACTCTTTTCTTCAGAAAAGCTTCCTTTGAATTATGGGCCCACGGGGCAAAAAGGTTTGAATTTCGTTTTCTGTCTTTTACGGAAGAACTATTTTTTATGGTGTTTGTAACTAATATCGCACTAGAGACTATGACCTGAGAGTGAATGCGTCGCATGTCACCCAAAGGGTGCCATACTAAACATCTAGACTGTTGAAAAGAAACTCTCCAACAATCCTTTCTCAGATAGCTTAAGGCTCGTAACGTACAACGTCAGTTAACCTTTATTACTGTATTTTCATTTGTTTTGAGATGAGAAGAGAGAACGAACAGGTTCAACTAAGGGGAGACTATCAAGTCCTACTGTTGTCATGCCAAGGATTCATCCTATGGTTGAAGTTTGAAACAGGGAACTCCTAGAAGTTATCATGCATATGTTTCAACCTAAAGTTCTAATCATCACTTCCCTATCAAAGGAAGTGAGAGTCCTAAGGGATCATGTCAATGATAAACAGAAACAGATAAAGCATCAGCTTAAACAGTAAACAGTAAACGACTGTAAAATGCGTGCAATGCAAGTGAGGGAGGAAATGTGTGTGGGGCATCAGCCTCCACAAGCTCATCTCAACCTCAAGCCAGATATGAATAACTGCAATCATACAGAGGAAATAACAACAAGCTATCAAGCAAAATAGAAGTAACTGCAATCATACAGAAGAAATGAAATGCTATCAAGCAAACACAGACCACATAGGCAAGGGAGGTGGGCTCTACCGAATACCCGCAAGCAAAGCCATACAGTAAAAACACAAGCAGAGGGAGCAACTCAACCTCTAGTGCAGTCATGCTCCTAGCTTAAGAATCTAAATATGAACTTATTCTAATGCATCAAGCAAGTCAAACAAGTCAGACCAATACAGAAAATAAAACAGACAGGAAAAGAAAGCAGATCAACCACTCCCACAGCTTCAAGCTTCTCCTCCTCAGTAATTCAGTCTTCAGACCTCACCTACCCTTCAAGGCTAGCATCTTTAATAGCAAGTATCAACTTGCTTCTCCAAGCTTTCAATACACTAAACATAAGTATCAACTTATTCTTTCTTCTCCAAGCTTCAGCTTTCCAGTCAATTCCACCTTCAGGCTTCACTCCTAACTGCAAGTATCAACTTGGCTCCCTCAGGCTCTCAATGTGCTAACATAAGTATCAACTTATCCTCTATTCTCAAGCCTCAACTCTTCACTCAATCTCAATTGGATCTTCTTCACAAGTATCAACTTGGTCCTCCTGATTTACAAGCTTCAGCTTCAATGGCAGTCTTCCAACACAGAGAAGTATCAACCTCTAGCCTTCAAACTTCTTCAAACAAGGAACTCCATCCTCTAACAAGGGAGAAAGGTTCATCTAACAAGAGCAAAGTTTGGATGATTGGTAGCAGAGTGAAGACCAAAGGTCACCACTAAGCATCCTGTCATCAGAGAAAGGGACCCTCAAAGGTTCTACCAATTTGAAAAGAGCCACACATCCTACCAAAGGAGGGATGAGGCCTTTACAATGGGACCTTACATCATAGGGAAGAACGGAAGTGATCAACATCATCCATGTTTATGAAGGAAGAGAACTATCTAGAAGCTCTGCCTACAAAACCCTAATCTTAATACCTAATCAAACTTCACCAAAAGAAGGGAAGATCTTCAAATCCAAGCCTCTTCAAGCAATCCAATGCATCTTCAACTTGTCTTCATCATCATCCAAGAGCAAGCAAAGCAAAACCCTAATCTAAGGGAACTAAAGAAGTTAATCTAGTTGAATTAGTGCCTCAGAATCATCTAAAACTAGCACCTAAACCAAAATCAATCAAAAAATAGAAAACTACCTTGAAAATTCCTACAAAAATTCCTAAGGGATCCTAATTCAATCATGAATATACCCTACAAAAATCAGGGACTAAATCAACTATTAAGTCCTAAAATTAAGTCCTAAATCCAAAGGTATCAACCATAAACCCTAAAAATGGAGCTTCTAAGATTTCAACCTAAACTACCACTTATGTTCATCACAAAAATGTGAGAAAAATCTATGGGGAGCATGCATATCTATGCTAACTACTGGCAAAAAATCAGGATCAAAATCATCATCACATGATCACACAGAATTCCACAAAATCAAGTATCAAACAGGACTATTTTAATATCAATTAAAATGTGAAAATTCCCATAAAATCAGAAAATGCATGAAATAAAAATATTTTTTATCTAAAAAATACTAGACCCTATCATTAATCTAATGCAAAAAGAATGGGGTTAATTGAGCTATTTTTCCATTTTTTATGATTTTATCAAGAACCATGAATAAAATGAAAAAAATAAAGAAAATCCAACATAAAATGCTAAACACACGGTGCAGCTAGCAATGAAGATCAGTTCATTTTATGGATTGGGCCATCAGGGGGTGTGGTTAACAATTAGTGCATTAAGCCCAAAATCAGCAACTAAATGAAACAATGTGTTTCATTAAAGCTCAGACTCTTCACAAAATGAAACGCGTGCGTCGTCGTTGGATGGGGTTCCTAGTCAAAGTCCAACCTTGATCTGATGGCTATCAAGTCATCTTCTTCCTTTTGAATCTCTGCAATTCAGATCACCTGTGCGCCCAAAACCACCGCCGGTGACTTTCTCCGGTCACCATTCCACAACCCTAGTTCAACATAGAGTCCACCATAGGCCACGATCCCTTAATGAAACATGTCCCAAATTTCCTCACGAATTCATTCATGCCCTTAATTCTCTCTGAAACCTCAAGATTCACAAGAACCAACTCTCAACCGAAAATGGCAACATCCCTAATTGGTCACTAATTCTCAAATTAATGATCTGAAATCTTTCCTACACCGTTCTACAATGCATCTAACATCCTAATTCCTCTTAATTCTAACTAAAACAAGTTAGAGATCGAAGGTTACCAACCTGAAAAATTCGTGTGCACAGAAGTAGCAAGACCTCAAATCAAGCCTTCAAATGCTCCAGATTCCTTCAGTGAATCACTTCCAAGCTTCTGTATGCAATAGAACTGATTGAAATGGCCTCAATTCTTGGCACCAACTCTGAGTTGCAGGTGGAAAAATCTGAGCTCAAGAACACCAATCAGACACGAATTCCCCTTGATTATGATCTGGAATCAATCCCTAGCATCCATGGAAGAGGTTGCAATGGATGGAAAGTGAAGAAATTGGTGAAACCGAATTCAGTTGCAAGCAAGAATTTTCCAAACTCAATCTCTGCTCTCTCCTTCAATCATCACCAACCTTTGCTTTGGATCCTCTCTACTCAATATATAGAACATGTGTGGGTGATCTAGAAACCTCTAGATCCTTCCAAGGTGAAATTCAATCTCTCATGACATGAGAATTTCAATCATATGCCATGGTGTGCTCCATTCTGCTAACAGCTTGAAATCAATCCCATTCCCTTCCAATTTCTCCCCTAGTGACATTTTGGAAGTGTTTGGCTTGCAAGGGACCTTGATTATGCCTTGCATTTTGGTTTTGCAAATGTTACTTAAGATGTAAGTAACTACTTTTCAAAGCAAGTCCACAAATTAGACCTCAATTCAAAAATGTGGCTAAACCAATGTTCTTAAAATGCTTTTTAGAGTCAAAATTACCTATTACATGCCTTGGTTTGGATGTGTAGATCAAAAGTATCAGTTTCCAACTTTGGTTCATTTAACTTATACCCTTAATTTAGGTCATTTTTGCAACTTTGAGCTACAAGCAATTTCAACATCTCATGACCTCTTGACTAGCCTTAAAACATCATTTTGAACAAGTTTGATGTTGAACATTTTCTCATTTGAAGCTTGGAAATAGGAGTTATGGCCTTGTGATTGAAATGACCTGTAATCTCCAAATGACCAAAATACCCTTGACTTGTCAAAGCCATAACTTGAGTTCTACAAATCCTATCAAGGACTTCTAGTAATCTCTAGAAATCTAAGAGGATAAGGAGCAACATTCATGTTGACCAAAAGTTCATAGGAATCATCCTTCTAGGGCAAACGTTTGATGCAAGTTGGACAACCTTCAAGCCCCCAAATTCACATACCTCAGATGACCTGTAACTTGTCAAAGTCATAACTTGAGTTCTACAACTCCTATCAAGTACTTCTAGCACTCAAATTAAATCTAAGCTTATGCTCTACAACCTTCATGTTAGGGGTAAGATGAGATGACAATCACATCTTGAGCTAAACTGCCTTGAAGATAGGGGTCAAACTAGGGGATTTTACACTGTCAAGCCTTAGAAACCCTAGCTTGAAACTTCTCAAACTCTTCAATCATGATGAGTTGACCTTGGAATCATCCTTATAACATCTTAATGTATTAATCCATGATCACATGGCTCTTGAATTAGGTCTCAACCTTGTTCAAATCATCAGTTGACCTAGGGTTGACCCAGTCAAACCCTAATTGCACCACTCATGGTTGGGTCTTCTTAATCTTGCACAATGACCTATCTAGGCCTCAAAGTGATCCTCCATACTTCTCATTAGCTCTCTCAAGACCTCAAGTCCATCTTCATGGCTTCAGAATCATCTGATGGCTTTCCACAACTCTCAAGTTAGGAGACCTGCACACTTGGTTTCAACCACTCTCTCTGAGGATCTTTTAACTTCTCTGGCAAGGATATCAACCCTTGAACATCTGAATAACCTTCTTAACTAGCTTCATAGTCTTGTATAGCCCTTGATTGGTAATAATACCTCTTGATCTCCTGCATACATGTCAATGAAATGCAAATGATAATGCTAATGTGAATGAAATGAAACATAAGCTAGGTAAAGAAAAGTTGGGCAAATTTTGGGGTGCAACAGCTGCCCCTATTCAAACGGCTTGAACCTGACTGGGTGAGAAGCGAACGGCTCTCAAACAATCAAGGTAAAAGACGGTTGAATACCAACAAACCCGGAAATTTACCAACTGCACAAGTACATGGTACTCTGATGGGAACAAATCTTCGGAAACTGAAATATTAGCTGCACGACAACTAGCTGGGGAACTGGTCACACGGTAGCCGGTGATACATGGTCGATCATGCCGTCAGGCATCAGGATTCCTCGGGACTCATCAGGTCAACAACCAAGTTAATCATGCCATCAGGCATTCAAAGAGATTTTCGGGCATCAGCCGGACTTCATCACTAAGTCGGAAATAGAATTCTCAGTCAATCATGAACCAATTGGGGATATCTAAACTTCTGCCGTCGGGCACTCCGCATCAGCTGAGAGAACTGCTTTGTCAGTACGGTTGGACTTCAATCATCAAGTCTTCAAGGGAAGTTTCAACTTCGCTGTTCAAAAACCTGCTGGGGATGACACATCTCCGCTTGGGGTTCTGGAGAACTATCAAGTTACTCTGCTTTGGGGTCCAGAAATCATTCTGGACGGATCAACTTTGCTGAGGAGTTCAAGAATCATCTTGGACAAATAACTTCGCGGGGACTTCAAGAATCATCCTGAACCAGTAACTCTGCTGGAGATTTCAGGAATCATCCTGAGCAAACACTCTGCCGGGGACTCTAAGCGTCAACTTGAGCAACCAACTCTTGCGACTTCACTGGGGATTTTAAGAATCATCTTAAACGAGCGCCTTCGCTGGAGAATTCAAGAATCATCTTGGGCAAGCGACTCTGCGGAGGAACACCTGCAAAACAAGCACAGTAACGACCTAGCTCATGTTTCATATGCATATGGTTTGACAATGGCGCAATGCTCCACACGGTGGAAATGCTACGCGTTTAGGGTAGATGCTATGCAATCATGCAAAATGCTATGACCCCATCGGCAAAATAAATGCCGAAGGGAAAATCCTCCTATCAAGAAGAAAGAACCACTATGGTGAACGAAGGAATCATCCCGCCGAGGAGGAAAAGTAACACCAATCTTAATTGGATTCCGCCTGGGGAAACGAACTTCAGTCGACTGCTGTAGGGGAACGAAGCTCTACGAGAACCTGAACCTGCTCAACTAGGTATTCAAAACCACAACTACTGAGGAAAACGATGTCAATCGCAGAAATAAACTGCACGGCATTCGCAGCAAAACTTTCCTGGAGATAACGACTCTGATGGGGAGATACAGCATCAGTTGTTCAACACTCTACTGGGGAAAACCAATCATGGCCCAAACGGCTCCCAAGGACTCGACTCTCTTGGGGAACTGCAGACTCGGCTGGGGAAGAAGGCATCATCCTGCTTGCTGGAGAGAGTACGACTCTGTGGGGAATTTTAATTCTGCCGGAGACTTTAGTCTGGAACTTCCGAGTGCCGCACACTTCAGTATATGACTCAGCTAGAGAGATGACGTTCCTTCAGGATGCATCTGATTGGGGGGAGAATCTTCTCTGCCTGGGGAGACATATCAATGCTTTACGATTTCCTGTTCAGACTCTATAGGGAGAGGCTGCTGAACTTTGTTGGAGAAGAAGGAATCATCCTGCTTGGGAATGCATATGGCGTACTACCTGGTATATGCTACACCTGCAACAACACAAACAAACAGACAAGACACCCCTCTCAAAGGGACCTATCAAGGTTATCATCTTATGACAATGTTCAAGTAATTCATTATTTCAACAATCAGTGGCCTAGGCCAATGAGTTTATGTATGTGCATTTTATCAAAAACATCGGCGTTATTTTTCGCAAACAAAACAGGTAAATGCTAAACAGACAAACATAATTGCTGAATAGTATATATTTTATTGATAACGAACCCCTGAATGGGCAAAAATATTTTACAACAGATGCAAGCTCCTAGAATGAGGAAGCCGCACAAAAATAAAACACAAATATACATCAGTATATACACATGTCGGCAACGAGGCGTAGACGAACACCATGAGTTGATCCCTCTATGACCCACTCGACTTCGATACCTCTCCGACGCTTCAGCTTCAGAAGAGATTGATTCAGATAAACGGCCCTCAGGTCTTCCAAACCACTAAACAATGAAAGTCCACACGTGGAACGCAGTCATTTGCTTTTTCGAATCCCTAACTTTTGCCTAAATCGCCCTTTCGGGTTATCGATTCACCGGGATACCCTTTTTTGCCAAAGTCGCCCTTCCGGGTTTTCGACTTTGCGGGTGTACATTCTTTTCTTTATATCCCTAATTTTTGCCCGAACCTTTTTCCTTTTTATGGTTCACCGGGATGCCCCATTTTTGCCTGGATATTCTTTTTCTTTTCCAACGGGTCATTTTTAAGCAAAGTATTTTTTAACAGCGTCCGCGTTCACTGGCGATGCAAAATCTTCACCATCCATCGTGGATAACAACAAGGCTCCTCCCGACAAGACCTTGCTGACGACGTACAGACCTTCGTAATTGGGAGTCCACTTGCCCCGGTGATCGGAGTGTGGAGGAAGAATCTTCTTCAGGACGAGATCACCCGTCTGAAAGCTTCTAGGACGCACCTTCTTATCATAAGCTTTCTTCACTCGGCTTTGGTACAGACGACCATATGCAATCGATGCCAACCTCTTCTCGTCCATCAGGCTGAGCTGGTTTAATCGGTTCTTAATCCATTCTGCCTCATCGAGTTTCACGTCAACCAAAACTCGCAAAGAAGGAATCTCAACTTCTAACGGTAGGACAACTTCCATACCGTACACCAGTGAGAAAGGAGTTGCCCCGGTTGATGTACGTACCGTTGTACGATAACCGTGCAGTGCAAATGACAACATCTCGTGCCAATCTTTATAGGTCACAACCATCTTCTGAACAATCTTCTTGATGTTCTTATCGGCCGCTTCAACGGCGCCATTCATCTTCGGCCGGTAAGGAGATGAGTTGTGGTGTTCAATCTTGAAACTCTGGCACAACTCCTTCATCATCTTATTATTCAGATTTGAACCATTATCAGTAATGATCCGCTCGGGAATTCCGTAACGACAGATGATGTCCCTCTTTATGAATTTAACCACCACCTTCTTGGTCACATTAGCATATGAGGCTGCCTCCACCCACTTGGTGAAGTAATCGATGGCTACCAGAATAAAGCGATGACCGTTAGATGCAGTGGGCTCGATCTTGCCTATCATGTCGATGCCCCACATGGAGAACGACCACGGGGAGGACATGACATTTAACGGGAACGGCGGCACGTGAATCTTATCAGCATAAATCTGGCATTTATGACATCTTTTCGCGAATTTAAAGCAATCCGATTCCATCGTCAGCCAGTAGTATCCTGCTCTCAGGATCTTTCTTGTCATGGCATGCCCGCCGGCGTGCATACCAAATGTGCCTTCATGGACTTCTTCCATGAGCATACTCGCGTCTTTCTCATCTACACATCTGAGTAGCACGAGATCGTGGTTTCTCTTATACAAAACTCCATCGGGACTGAGATAAAAATTTCCAGACAGCCTCCTCAGAGTCTTCTTATCCTGGGTTGACGCTCCCGCAGGATACTCCTTAGTCATAAGGAAGGTCTGAATGTCATGGAACCATGGCTTGCCATCGGAGGCTTCCTCGATCGCAAAGACGAATGCAGGTCTATCAAGACGAGAAAGGACAATTCTTGGAGCTTCATTCCAAAAATTGACTTTATACATCGAAGCCAACGTGGCTAAGGCATCAGCTATCTGATTTTCATCCCTGGGCACATGATGGAGTTCCACTTGATCAAAGAACGGAAGCATCCTTCTGGCATAATTCATGTACGGCACCAAATTCGATTGACGAGTCTCCCACTCCCCTTTAATCTGGTTGATCACAAGCGCCGAGTCACCATATACATCTAGATTCTTGATTCTCAAATCAATTGCTTCTTCTAGACCCATGATGCATGCTTCGTACTCCGCTTCATTATTGGTGACTGGAAACGTCAGTCTCGCAGTGAATGGGATGTGGGATCCATGGGGAGTCGTGATGATTGCCCCTATGCCACTTCCATAAGAGTTAACCGCCCCGTCAAATATCAACTTCCACTGGGATTTCCTATCTGGACCCTCGTCGGGCAACGGTTCATCGCAATCCTTCACTTTGAGAAACATGATATCCTCATCAGGGAATTCAAATTTCATCGGCTGATAATCCTCGATCGGCTGTTCGGCCAGGTATTCAGACAATACGCTTCCCTTGATGGCCTTTTGAGAAACGTACTGAATGTCATATTCCGTCAACACCATTTGCCATCTGGCAATCCTGCCCGAAAGTGCTTGCTTCTCGAAGACGTACTTGATCGGATCCATCTTCGAAATTAGCATGGTGGTGTGGTTGAGCATGTACTATCTTAAACGTTTGGCAGCCCAGGCTAGTGCACAACACGTCTTCTCCAGCATCGAGTAACGAGATTTACAGTCTGTGAACTTTTTACTCAAATAATAAATGGCATGCTCCTTTCTGCCCGTCTCGTCGTGCTGACTGAGAACACACCCCATACTATTCTCAAGAACTGTCAAGTACATGATTAAGGGTCGTCCGGCCACTGGGGGTATCAAGATCGGAGGTTCCTGTAAATACTGTTTTATCTTATCAAATGCCTTATGGCAGTCCTCGTTCCAGATAATCGCCTGATTTTTCTTTAGTAGTTTGAACATCGGTTCACACGTGGCTGTGAGCTGAGAAATAAACCTTGCAATGTAGTTTATTCTTCCCAGGAAACCACGAACTTCTTTTTCTGTTTTTGGCGCTGGCATATCTTGTATGGCTTTTATCTTCGCAGGATCAACCTCGATGCCTCTTTCGCTCACGATAAACCCCAGTAGTTTTCCGGACCGTACTCCAAAAGTACACTTGTTAGGATTCAGCCTCAACCTGAACTTCCTAAGCCTCTCAAAAAGGTTAAGCAAATTGACCAGATGTCCCTCCTCCGTTTGGGACTTCGCAATCATGTCATCAACATAGACTTCAATCTCATGATGAATCATATCATGAAACAAAGTAACCATCGCTCACTGGTAAGTGGACCCTGCGTTCTTCAGATCGAAAGGAATTACCTTATAGCAAAATGTTCCCCAAGGAGTGATAAACGTAGTTTTCTCCATGTCCTCCGGCGCCATCTTGATCTGATTGTAACCGGAGAAGCCATCCATGAACGAAAACACGAAGAACTAAGCTGTATTGTCGACCAACACATCAATATGAGGCAGCAGGAAATCATCTTTAGGGCTCGCCCTATTCAAATCCCGATAATCGACGCACATCCACACCTTACCGTCCTTCTTCGGTACAGGCACTATGTTGGCAACCCACGGAGGGTAAGTAGTGACCGCTAAGAAGCCAGTGTCAAGCTGCTTTTGTACTTCTTCTTTAATCTTAACGGCCATATCCGGTCGTGTCCTCCTAAGCTTCTGCTTGACGGGGGGACAATCTTCTCGCAGCGGCAAGTGATGGACCACAATGTCAGTATCAAGTCCGGGCATATCTTCGTATGACCAAGCAAAGACGTCACTATACTCTCTTAGCATCTCGACCAATCTCTGCTTGACATCACTCTACAATGCAGCCCCTATCCTGACATTCCTGGCAAGTTCTTCAGAACCCAGATTCACAATCTCGATCTCTTCCTCGTGAGGCAGAATAACTTTCTCTTCTTGTTTCAACAAGCGGGCCAACTCTTCGGGAAGGTCTTCGTCTTCATCAATCTCTTCTTCGGCTTGATAGATCGGGCAATCGAAGTTGAAGTGAGTCGTAGAAGGTCCAGAGTCGATGTCATCTGCCATGTGGATCCTGCAATAACAAGGGTTAAGCTTAAAACAAGGATATGCAGGTTAGCACAAACCCCATTGCCATTTTATTGTTTTTCAAAACAAATATAA
The DNA here is from genome assembly GCA_963859935.3 of Lathyrus sativus. Classification (NCBI taxonomy): domain Eukaryota; kingdom Viridiplantae; phylum Streptophyta; class Magnoliopsida; order Fabales; family Fabaceae; genus Lathyrus; species Lathyrus sativus. The sequence goes on along the minus strand of OZ012736.1, from coordinate 396,940,272 downwards.
AATAGGAATAACAGAGATCACAATATTTGAATACGAAGAAAAACGCCTTTTGATTTATTGATAAAATGCATGTACATAATCAAACGAGGCCCTGACAACAAAACCACTATGCCCCAGGTAGGACATAGGGTTGTACAATGATTGGAAAAAGTAAATCATTACTCTTCGCTTGTCATCTGGATGATATCCTTGACGGACCAGTTGTTGAGGCTCTCGCCTGGCTTGCTTGGCAGGATCCAAGAGTCTAAGTCGCAGTCGCTATCTCCGCTACCTTCAGACACTGCGTTGACACTTTCAAATATCACCCCGCCACTAGTAAACTGGATCGTCCCCTTACCTCGCGACGCACTGCTAGAAGAAGAGGAGGCTTCAGCCGCAGGAGAATATCCCAACCCGAACTTGTCTTGCTTGTTAGGTATCTCCAAAATTCGTCCCCAACCTGGGGTAGATCCGGCTTGGACAACCGCCCGGGCTTCCTTGAAGGAAGAGAGAGTCATCTCTGGTTTTTCAGTGACTACAGGAGCTACGTCCTTGACTTTAACAGCTTTGAACGCTTGGCATAGGGTTTCGTGGATTTCTCCATCCATCTCAACATACTTGAAGGACGACAAATGGCTCACCATTATGTCTTCCTCGCCACATACGGTCACGATGCTACCTCCAACAGCATACTTGAGTTTCTGGTGCAACGTGGAGGTCACGGCACCCGCAGAATGGATCAATGGCCGACCCAAGAGACATTTGTAGGCAGGCATGATGTCCATAATGTAAAAGATCGCGTCGAATGTTTCCGGCCCGACTTGGATTGGCAACGTCACCTCCCCGAAAACATGACGTTTAGTTCCATCGAAAGCCTTCATAACCAGATAACTGGGTGTGCAAATCAATCCGCGAGTATCTAACTTCATCAATGCTTTCTTCGGAAGAACGTTGAGCGATGACCCTGTGTCCACCAACACATGAGACATAATCATTCCCCTATACTCTATCGAGATGTGCAGGGCACTGTTGTGGTTCCTCCCCTTCAGCGTCAGCTCCAGGTCAGTGAACCCTAACCCATTTCCAGCATTCACGTGGGCTACGACCCCTTCCAACTGGTTTACCGATATTTCCTGCGGTACATACGTGGCGTTCAACACCTTCAGCAGCGCGTTGCGGTGTGCCTCAGAGCACAGCAACAGGTTCAGGATGGAAATTTTCGAGGGTGTTTGATGGAGATGATCCACAATCTTGTAGTCACTCTTTTTAATCAACCGCATAAACTCTTCGGCGTCTTTAACAAGTAAGTGTTTTTCTACCCCACGAGGGGTCTCTTCAACGACTTTACTCTTCCCTTTATCATTTGTGTCAGCTCTGTCTACTCTGTCCGCCACGACCTCAGGTGGTGCAAACACTCTCCCGCTACGGGTAATTCCGCTAACGCCCACTAGGTTCCCCACAGACGACCCTGATGGTTCCAATTCCAACTTCTGTCCGTTGCAGTAGACATCTGCCCCATAATGCCATGGGACAGCGTTGGTGCTTTCGAAAGGTATCGGCCCAGCTTTGGTGATGGTAATCGTGGGCGGCCTGGGTGCAGAAATAGTTATCGTCCGACGAGGGATGGTGATGATGGAAACCTCATCATCTTGCTTCAGCATTACCTCTCCCGATCCGCTTTCGGCCCTTCGGCTAAACTGCATGAGTCCTTCGGTCATCAGACTTTGAATCCCCTCTACCAACTGTTCACATCCATCAGGACTTGTCGCACAGCCCATACACAGCTCTCCACAACCTGGAAAGAAACCCCTTTTCATCAGCTTAGCTTTAACGAAGCTAAGTGGTGTCTTCAGATCTCTGACGTCAGTCAACAAATCCAAACTCCCGTCTTCAATAATGGCACTTACTCCACCTCCCCTATGATTCAGCATAGGGTTCTTCATGACGTTTGGCACATTATCTGAGAAGTTGATGATCTTAGCATCCACCATGTCTTGCACTTTGTGCTTGAAGTCTTTGCAATTCTCTATTGTGTGGCCTGGTGCCCCTGAGTGAAACTCACAAGTTGCATTCGCGTCATAACCTGGCGGAGGTGCCCCTGTCAAGGGAGCCAGGGTTCTCTTCTGGATCAACTGTAGCTGGAGCAGAGTCTGCAGTAGTTGAGCGTAAGACATGGGCGGAGTCTCAAGGTGACGGCTCGACAGAGGTGCCCGGTTATGATACTTTATTTACCCTTGTTGATTCGGCTGCTGTTGCTGCTGTTGTTGGACTGCCGGGATAGTTATGCTAGCCACCTGTTGGTGAGGGCCTTTTACCCTTCCTTCGAGCGCTGGACACGGCACTCGTCTCTCCTTCCCGTCTTTTGCCACTATAAGGTTTCTTTCCGCCTCCTACAGCTGAGGATGAATCACCTTGAATTTTCCCCAGTTTGATCCCGTTTTCAATGTGCTCACCCGTGATAATGAGATCTGAGAAGGTTCCAGACATACCGCTGACCAATTTCTCATAATAAACCCCTGGGAGGGTGGCTACGAACATTTGCACAAGCTCGCATTCAACCATCGGCGGCTGAACCCTGGCTGCCAATTCACGCCACCGCTGGGCGTATTCCTTGAACCCTTCATTGGTCCTTTGCGACAGATTCTGCAGTTGGACTCAGTTCGGAGCCAAGTCGCTATTATATTGGTAGTGGTGCACAAATGCTTCAGCAAGTTCCTTCCACGTGCGCACACTGGTAGGTTCCAGACTCATGTACCAATCGAGGGAGGGTCCGGACAGATTGTCCTGAAAGAAGTGCATCAGCAACTTCTCGTCCTCAGAATAAGCGGACATTTTTCTGTAGTATGATCTCAGGTGGACGCGAGGGCAGGTGGTGCGCTTGTACTTTTCAAAGTCAGGTACCTTGAACTTGGGAGGTACCTTGAAATCAGCAATCAGTCCCAACTTGGACATGTCAACACCCAGGGTGTTCTGGTTCTCGATATTCCTCATCTTATCCTCCAGTGCCTTGAACCTAAGTCGTGCTTCAGCAGTCAGCTCCCCTTCAGCACCTCTCTGAGAGAACACATCATCTTGAAGGTCTTCTAACCATGGCTGAGGCCTGAACAGATTTCCAACACCTGCATTGCCGTTGCCCAGTCCAACATTGACGTTAGCTTCAAAATTCCCATTACCGACGCCCGTCGTATTACCATTGAGTCCCATGTTAGCTATCACATTGCCGTTGGCACTGCCATTCCCCTCGGTCACGGGGACGCCATTCTGAGGAGTTTTAACAGGTGGAGGGGTTGGCACAGTCCCCCCATGGAGTACGCCATTGCTATCGACCCTTGAAATCAGAGGCTGAACCAAGGTTCTGAGCTGATCCTGGCCATTGGCGACCGCTTGCATGAGCTCCATGAAGCGGTCCATTCTTTCGCGGAGTTCTTGAACATCAGTTTGCACTTGCTCCATGATTCTGGTTTGATTTGCTCTGGTCGGATAGCGGTGGATAGGTCTCTGATCAATCCTGGAACAACCTGAAACAACCTGTAAACACAAAAGGGTTAGGAAAAACGACAAAGTGCTCGTTATGCCAATGCTTCATGCAAATGCAAACGTATGTTTGTGCGTTAGGGAGATATCCCCCGATCCTAGTGCCTGAGTGCCAGTGCTGATAATAAGAAGTTCGAGTCCAATCATGGAAATAACATCTCATATATAAAGAAAGCCCATCAAGGCAGTACATAGCGTCACTGAATACAAGATGAATCAATAGCATGACCTCGACCAACAAGCCTGGTGATGGTCAGCATACAACATCGATCAAAACAAAAGGAATACAAATAGTCAAGCACGGCCACGGGCGCGAAACTCTTCTAACAACCCCTTCGTTTCTGGATGACCAGGCCGAGTGAGCAACCCTTCGACGAGTAACTCCCTTTTCATAATAGTGTATTGAAGACCTTCGACCGAATCTTCCCATGCTCCTTCTCCGAAACAATCTTCTAGCTTCCGCTTCTTGGACTCAAACGTCAGTTTGCGCTCCTTCAGGTTAGTAAGAGCCCTGTTGAGCTGGCCTTCAGCGGCATATCTGCGAGCGGTTTCTTCATCAAACCTTTTCTCACTGGCCTTCACCTGGGCTTTCAACTTGGAAATCTGTTGCTTCAGCTTATCCTCCCGTTCTTTCCTGTTGGCTAGGGTGGCCTTCCAATGCTGGTTAAACTTGGATATCCTCCGGTACGCTTCATCCAAGTGTTGCTTCTTAGTGGCCAGTACATCATTGACGGCTTTGAAATCTCGACCCATGCGCTCGCGCTCAGCTATCTGCTTAGTCAGATCTGTCCCCAACTGGTTCACCAGCTCTGTTTGCCTCTTGAAGGAATGAACGGCTTTGTTTCTCTCACTTCTGAGTTGAGCCAATTCTTTCTCCAGTTCTTCATTGGCCTTCTTCAGCTCATCTCTCTCAGCTAACACCTGATTATACTGCTGAATAGGCACAGTAGTAGGCTCTTCAATCACGGGAGGACTTTCTGGCTTGGCAGGAGGAAACGACATCCCTATAGCATCTGTTCTGGCCCTGATCCAGGTCATATATGGATCGTAGGCCTGACTATTACTCTTTCCCAGCAATGGTTTTCCCCGCTTACTGATACCATTCCAAGCGCGCTGAAACTTGGATAACATATCCCCCTCTAGAAGACCAGTGAGGTACAGAGATTCCTGTACCTCTTCATCCTTCGGCGGAGCTCTCAAAGCATAAGCAAACTGTCAGACCAGCAGAGATGGATTATAGTTTATACAGCCCTTCCTGCCTATCAAAGGCACGTTCGGAAATCCGCTGCAGCTGAAGATAATCTCAGTACCTAACCTATCTCAATCGAACCAGTCAATATCCTCCGCTGACAGGCTCATCAAACGCTCGGACCACTCAGCTGTGGTTGCAGACGAAGCAAAGGGACCCTTCTTGGGTAGGTGGCTATCAAGCCATCTATAGAGCAGGGGTACACAGCACGAGACATTCTTACCCCTTTTGTTCTCGTTTTTGTAGTGGACGGAATGGTAAACATCACCTATCAAGGTAGGGACTGGATTCCCTGAAGCAAAGATGTGGAAGGCGTCGAAATCTACAAAGTCGGGCATATTGGGGAATAGAATGATGCCATATATGCACAGAGCGAGAATGGCGTTGAACACGACCCAACATCCGTCTTTGGCGCACTGCTGAGCTTTTCCCACCAAGAACTGCAAGGAGAAACCGGGGACCTTTTTCCAACTAGACAAAACCAATTCGGAGGCATCCAAATGAAGTGAGGGAGCCAGACTAGCCAGATTAGGCTCAGCATCCATATGAACAAAGGGCATCTGACTCTTGATAGGCACACCTAACAAATCAACATACTCCTCTAGTGTGGGTGCGAAAACAAAATCCTGGAAAGTAAAGCATCTCAATGGAGGATCGTAGAACTGCAACAAGGCGTGCAACCCATTCAACTCAAACACAGAGGGTTTACGAACCAAACCGAGCAATTTACCGTAAGACTTTCTGAATTCATCTCTCACAGAATCATCTGCTAAAGCAATCAAACCAGTCAGCTGAACAACATCAGGAGTGGGGAGTTTGTAAGCCACGGTCTTCCTCAGAGAACCCATAATAGCACAACAGAAGGCAAGAAATCCTGAATCGGGGGAAACGGTACCTGCAACACAGATACACGTTAATGAAATGCAAATGAATATGCAAAGCGATGTAAAATGCAATCATGCAGCAGGAGATCAAGGCAACTGTGCTGTTGAGGAGATGAAGGTGAAGATTCTGTATCAACAAAACCATAATACTGCTCTGGTAAAAAACAACCCTATCTCTGATGAGAAGAAAACCCTGATATCAGACCATAATTTCTGCTCTGTCAAGAACACACATATCTGATAATAAGGACCTCTGATACAGGACCAAAAATCTGCTCTGTCAAGAACAAACATCTGATAATAAGGACCTCTAATGTAGGACCAAAAATCTGCTCTGTCAAGAACAAACATCTGATAATAAGGACCTCTGATGCAGGACCAAAAATCTGCTATGTCAAGAACAATCATACACATCTGATGATGAGATCCTCTGATCCCAACCAAAACTGATTCACTATCAAGAAAACCAGGTAGTCTGAAGGTTAAGGTTTCCTGCAACAAACCCAACCCTGCTCACAGGTATGGACCTATACTGACACAAGTTCGGCATCCTATGCGGTCATCAGCGTCACAAACATTCTATGGACCCAACCTCTGATGTAGGACCAAAAATCTGCTCTGTCAAGAACAAACATCTGATAATAAGGACCTCTGATGCAGGACCAAAAATCTGCTATGTCAAGAACAATCATACACATCTGATGATGAGATCCTCTGATCCCAACCAAAACTGATTCACTATCAAGAAAACAAGGTAGTCTGAAGGTTAAGGTTTCCTGCAACAAACCCAACCCTGCTCACAGGTATGGACCTATACTGACACAAGTTCGGCATCCTATGCGGTCATCAGCGTCACAGACATTCAAGAGGGGTGATATGATACCTAGAAGGTGTGGCATCACCAGCTCATGAAGCGGCCTCACTCGGCTGAATCCCAAATGATCGGTCCCCAGAGTCGACAATCCTCCAAACCAACAACCCCGTCAACCCAAAGGGTTGAAAAAGAAGTCAACCGGGAGAACCTCGTCTGAGCGTGGATTTCATGAGACACTAGTTCCTGCAAAGCAAGCACGCGCCCACTAATTTCCACAACTAATGCTAAGTACACTCAAGCCTGGGTCTGGCTTCTCACTCATCAGAATGCCCCTCCCACAACAGCACAGATAATCATATCAATACTGAAAATAAAGTGCGGGAAATAAAGTGCGATAAATAAATACAACCCAACAAGTAATCATACAAGCGCTAGGATTGACTCTCACAGGGGACGTTGGATCCCCAAACTGACTCGCATAAGGGACGTTGGATCCCAGGAATATATCAAATCCCCAGCAGAGTCGCCAGCTGGTCGCTTCCGCGAAAATAAGGTGCCGGCAAGACAGAAGAGTCGCCGCCTTTCGTTATTTATCCCTCAGAACGGGAAAGGAAACGATCGGAAAAACCTGACGAAAAGGTATAAGACAAGGTCATCGCAACCATTGTCTGGGTTCGGGAGTCGGTTACGCAAGGGGAAGGTATTAGCACCCCTCACGTCCATCGTACTCGATGGGATCCACGCTTGTTGTGTTTATATGACGGGTTGGTTTTATCTATCTACCTATCAAGGCTGGCTTGAAAAAGAAAAGAAAATGACTCGGCAAAGCGTCGCACTTTATGCCTACGTATTCTCACCAGAGAATGAGAAATCAGAGTCAACGTAGTTCGACTAACTACGGGTTATGGGGAAGGTGGCTCGCCAATACATCAGTATTGTGCCTACGTACTCTCAACAGGTATGAGAGATCAGAGCTTACGTAGTTCGGGATAATACGGATTACGGGAATTCAGATTCATCTGTTTTATCGAGTAGGGTTAACAAACAGTTCCAGCAGTTGGATGTACGCAGCTCGACCTTTGGAGACTCAGGCGTTACCGTTTGCGGTAGAACTGGGAGTTAACGACACTCTTTTCTTCAGAAAAGCTTCCTTTGAATTATGGGCCCATGGGGCAAAAAGGTTTGAAGTTCGTTTTCTGTCTTTTACGGAAGAACTGTTTTTTATGGTGTTTGTAACTAGTATCGCACTAGAGACTATGACCTGAGAGTGAATGCGTCGCATGTCACTCAAAGGGTGCCATACTAAACATCTAGACTGTTGAAAAGAAACTCTCCAACAATCCTTTCTCAGATAGCTTAAGGCTCGTAACATACGACGTCAGTTAACCTTTATTACTGTATTTTCATTTGCTTTGAGATGAGAAGAGAGAACGAACAGGTTCAACTAAGGGGAGACTATCAAGTCCTACTGTTGTCATGCCAAGGATTCATCCTATGGTTGAAGTTTGAAACAGGGAACTCCTAGAAGTTATCATGCATAGGTTTCAACCTAAAGTTCTAATCATCACTTCCCTATCAAAGGATGTGAGAGTCCTAAGGGATCATGTCAATGATAAACAGAAATAGATAAAGCATCAACTTAAACAGTAAACAGTAAACGACTGTAAAATGCATGCAATGCGAGTGAGGGAGGAAATGTGTGTGGGGCATCAGCCTCCACAAGCTCATCTCAAGCCAGATATGAATAACTGCAATCATACAGAGGAAATAACAACAAGCTATCAAGCAAAATAGAAGTAACTGCAATCATACAGAAGAAATGAAATGCTATCAAGCAAACACAGACCACATAGGCAAGGGAGCTGGCCTCTACCGAATACCCGCAAGCAAAGCCATACAATAAAAACACAAGCAGAGGGAGCAACTCAACCTCTAGTGCAGTCATGCTCCTAGCTTGAGAATCTAAATATGAACTTATTCTAATGCATCAAGCAAGTCAAACAAGTCACACCAATACAGAAAATAAAACAGACAGGAAAAGAAAGCAGATCAACCACTCCCACAGCTTCAAGCTTCTCCTCCTCAGTAATTCAGTCTTCAGACCTCACCTACCCTTCAAGGCTAGCATCTTTAATAGCAAGTATCAACTTGCTTCTCCAAGCTTTCAATACACTAAACATAAGTATCAACTTATTCTTTCTTCTCCAAGCTTCAACTTTCCAGTCAATTCCACCTTCAGGCTTCACTCCTAACTGCAAGTATCAACTTGGCTCCCTCAGGCTCTCAATGTGCCAACATAAGTATCAACTTATCCTCTATTCTCAAGCCTCAACTCTTCACTCAATCTCAATTGGATCTTCTTCACAAGTATCAACTTGGTCCTCCTGATTTACAAGCTTCAGCTTCAATGGCAGTCTTCCAACACAGAGAAGTATCAACCCCTAGCCTTCAATCTTCTTCAAACAAGGAACTCCATCCTCTAACAAGGGAGAAAGATTCATCTAACAAGAGTAAAGTTTGGATGATTGGTAGCAGAGTGAAGACCAAAGGTCACCACTAAGCATCCTGTCATCAGAGAAAGGGACCCTCAAAGGTTCTACCAATTTGCAAAGAGCCACACATCCTACCAAAGGAGGGATGAGGCCTTTACAAGGGGACCTTACATCATAGGGAAGAATGGAAGTGATCAACATCATCCATATTTATGAAGGAAGAGAACTATCTAGAAGCTCTGCCTACAAAACCCTAATCTTAATACCTAATCAAACTTCACCAAAAGAAGGGAAGATCTTCAAATCCAAGCCTCTTCAAGCAATCCAATGCATCTTCAACTTGTCTTCATCATCATCCAAGAGCAAGCAAAGCAAAACCCTAATCTAAGGGAACTAAAGAAGTTAATCTAGTTGAATTAGTGCCTCAGAATCATCTAAAACTAGCACCTAAACCAAAATCAATCAAAAATAGAAAACTACCTTGAAAATTCCTACAAAAATTCCTAAGGGATCCTAATTCAATCATGAATATACCCTACAAAAATCAAGGACTAAATCAACTATTAAGTCCTAAAATTAAGTCCTAAATCCAAAGGTATCAACCATAAACCCTAAAAATGGAGCTTCTAAGATTTCAACCTAAACTACCACTTATGTTCATCACAAAAATGTGAGAAAAATCTATGGGGAGCATGCATATCTATGCTAACTACTCACAAAAAATCAGGATCAAAATCATCATCACATGATCACACACAATTCCACAAAATCAAGTATCAAACATGACTATTTTAATATCAATTAAAATGTGAAAATTCCCATAAAATCAGAAAATGCATGAAATAAAAATATTTTTTATCTAAAAAAAACTAGACCCTATCATGAATCTAATGCAAAACGAATGGGGTTAATTGAGCTATTTTTCCATTTTTTATGATTTTATCAAGAACCATGAATAAAATGAAAAAAATAAAGAAAATCCAACATAAAATGCTAAACACACGGTGCAGCTAGCAATGAAGATCAGTTCATTTTATGGATTGGGCCATCAGGGGGTGTGGTTAACAATTAGTGCATTAAGCCCAAAATCAGCAACTAAATGAAACGATGTGTTTCATTAAAGCTCAGACTCTTCACAAAATGAAACGCGTGTGTGGCCGTTGGATGGAGTTCCTAGTCAAAGTACAATCTTGATCTGATGGCTATTAAGTCATCTTCTTCCTTTTGAATCTCTGCAATTCAGATCACCTGTGCGCCCAAAACCACCGCCGGTGACTTTCTCCAGTCACCATTCCACAACCCTAGTTCAACATAGAGTCCACCATAGGCCACGATCCCTTAATGAAACCTCACGAATTCATTCATGCCCTTAATTCTCTCTGAAACCTCAAGATTCACAAGAACCAACTCTCAACCGAAAATGGCAACATCCCTAATTGATCACTAATTCTCAAATTAATGATCTGAAATCTTTCCTACACCATTCTACAATGCATCTAACATCCTAATTCCTCTTCATTCTAACTAAAACAAGCTAGAGATCGAAGGTTACCAACCTGAAAAATTTGTGTGCACAGAAGTAGCAAGACCTCAAATCAAGCCTTCAAATGCTCCAGACTCCTTCAGTGAATCACTTCCAAGCTTCTGTATGCAATATAACTGATTGAAATGGCCTCAATTCTTGGCACCAACTCTGAGTTGTAGGTGGAAAAATATGAGCTCAAGAACACCAATCAGCCACGAATTCCCCTTGATTATGATCTGGAATCAATCCCTAGCATCCATGGAAGAGGTTGCAATGGAAGGAAAGTGAAGAAATTGGTGAAACCAAATTCAGTTGCAAGCAAGAATTTTCCAAACTCAATCTCTGCTCTCTCCTTCAATCATCACCAACCTTTGCTTTGGATCCTCTCTACTCAATATATAGAACATGTGTGGGTGATCTAGAAACCTCTAGATCCTTCCAAGGAGAAATTCAATCTCTCATGACATGAGAATTTCAATCATATGCCATGGTGTGCTCCATTTTGCTACCAGCTTGAAATCAATCCCATTCCCTTCCAATTTCTCCCCTAGTGACATTTTGGAAGTGTTTGGCTTGCAAGGGACCTTGATTATACCTTGCATTTTGGTTTTGCAAATGTTACTTAAGATGTAAGTAACTACTTTTCAAAGCAAGTCCACAAATTAGACCTCAATTCAAAAATGTGGCTAAACGAATGTTCTTAAAATGCTTTTTAGAGTCAAAATGACCTATTACATGCCTTGGTTTGGATGTGTAGATCAAAAGTATCAATTTCCAACTTTGGTTCATTTAACTTATACCCTTAATTTAGGTCATTTTTGCAACTTTGAGCTACAAGCAATTTCAACATCTCATGACCTCTTGACTAGCCTTAAAACATCATTTTGAACAAGTTTGATGTTGAACATTTTCTCATTTGAAGCTTAGAAATAGGAGTTATGGCCTTGTGATTGAAATGACCTGTAATCTCCAAATGACCAAAATACCCTTGACTTGTCAAAGCCATAACTTGAGTTCTACAAATCCTATCAAGGACTTCTAGTACTCTCTAGAAAGCTAAGAGGATAAGGAACAACATTAATGTTGACCAAAAGTTCATAGGAATCATCCTTCTGGGGAAAAAGTTTGATGCAAGTTGGACAACCTTCAAGCCCTCAAATTCACATACCTCAGATGACCTGTAACTTGTCAAAGTCATAACTTGAGTTCTACAACTCCTATAAAGGACTTCTAGCACTCAAATTAAATCTAAGCTTATGCTCTACAACCTTCATGTTAGGGGTAAGATGAGATGACAATCACATCTTGAGATAAACTGCCTTGAAGATAGGGGTCAAACTAGGGGATTTTACACTGTCAAGCCTTAGAAACCCTAGCTTGAAACTTCTCAAACTCTTCAATCATGATGAGTTGACCTTGGAATCATCCTTATAACATCTTAATGTATCAATCCATGATCACATGGCTCTTGAATTAGGTCTCAACCTTGTTCAAATCATCAGTTGACCTAGGGTTGACCCAGTCAAACCCTAATTGCACCACTCATGGCTGGGTCTTCTTAATCTTGCACAATGACCTATCTAGGCCTCAAAGTGATCCTCCAAACTTCTAATGAGCTCTCTCAAGACCTCAAGTCCATCTTCATGGCTTCATAATCATCTGATGGCTTTCCACAACTCTCAAGTTAGGAGACCTGCACACTTGGTTTCAACCACTCTCTCTGAGGATCTTTTAACTTCTCTGACAAGGATATCAACCCTTGAACATCTGAATAACCTTATTAACTAGCTTCATAGTCTTGTATAGCCCTTGATTGGTAATCATACCTCTTGATCTCTTGCATACATGTCAATGAAATGCAAATGATAATGCTAATGTGAATGAAATGAAACATAAGCTAGGTAAAGAAAAGTTGGGCAAATTTTGGGGTGCAACACTTACCCCTCAATTTGATTACATTGTGGTAGCAATAGAATATTCCAAAGATCTGAGCATCATGAGAATTGAAGAGCTGCAGAGCAGTCTAGAAGCGCAAGAGTTGCGTTTGACTGAGAGAACTTCTGAAAAGGAAGTAGAGCAGCAGGCTCTAAAAGAAACTTATGATAGGAGGTATCAGAAGCAGTCAGAAGCCAGGAGAAGATCGATGGTGGTCAGAAGTTAGAAAGCTCAACCTCTGATAGACAAAAGAATGCTCAGAAGGGAAAAGAGAAGTATGACAAGAAGAAGATCCAATGTTACTATTGTAAGAAGTTTGGTCACTTTGCTAGAGATTGTTGGTCAAACAAGGAGAGAAAATCAGAAGAAGCAAATATAGCCAGAAGTTTTGATGACGAATCTGTGCTATTGATGGCTTCTGAATCTGATAATATGGATCTGATAGACTGGTGGTATATGGACACTGGCTGTTCAAATCATCTTACTGGAAACAAGAAATGGCTGGTTGACTTTGACTCTGAAAAGAGAACAAAGATTAGATGTGCTGATGACAAATATCTTAATGCAGAAGGTATGGGAAATGTCAGAGTGATTCTGAACAATGGGAAAACATCATTGATTCAGAACGTGTGGTATGTACCTGGCATCAGAAGCAATCTGATGAGTGTGGGACAATTAATTGAGAAAGGTTTTTCAGTTACCATGAAGGACAATCTTCTGAAGTTGTATGACTGCAATCAGAAGTTGATTATGGAGTCAGAACAGGGAAGGAATAGAACATTCAAGGTGAATGTCAAAACTGCAGACTTAGAATGTCTTAGTGCAACAAGTGCTGAGAAGGAGAGTGAGTTGTGGCACAAAAGATTTGGGCATTTGAATTTCAGAAGCTTAAAACATATGAATTCAAAGAAGTTGGTACATGGAATTCCTACAATTAAGAAGTCTGAAAAGTCATGCAAAGTTTGCATGGAAGGAAAACAACCACAATTGCCATTTGCGTCAGAAGCTGCTCCAAGAGCAAAACATGCCTTGGGAGTTGTACATTCTGATGTGTGTGGTCCATTTCCAGTAGCATCAATTGGAGGGAATAAATACTTTGTGTTATTTGTTGATGAGTTCACAAGAATGACATGGGTATCCCTTATTAAGTTTAAACATTAGGTGTTTGATGAATTCAAGAAGTTCAGAATGAAGGCTGAGAATCAGAGTGGTCAGAAGTTGAAGATTCTTAGAACTGATGGTGGAGGTGAGTATAACTCCAAAGAGTTCCAGAAGTTCTGTGAGGAGAATGGAATTGAGCATGAGGTTATTGCTCCTTATACCCCTCAACACAATGGTCTTGCTGAAAGAAGAAACCGCACTTTTCTTGATATGGTGAGAAGCATGCTAAAGGAGAAGAAGCTTCCTTAGAAGCTCTGGGAAGAAGTTGTTGCCACTGCAACGTATGTACTCAACAGATGTCCTACGAAGAAGTTGAAGGAAATAGTTCCAATACAGAAGTGGACTGGAGATAAGCAAAGTGTTAGTCATCTGAAGGTGTTTGGTTATGTTTGCTATAAACATGTTCCAGAAGCCAGAAGACAGAAGCTGGATGATAGAAGCAAAGTGATGATTCTGATAGGGTACCACAGTACAAGTGCATACAAGCTCTATTGTCCAGAAACCAATAAAATTGAATTCAGCAGAGATGTGATTGTGAAGGAATCAGAAGTTTAGAATTGGGATAAGTCTCAATCTGATTATGATGTTAGAACTTCTGAAGAAAGGTCAGAGTTAAGAATTTTTGAAGTTGGAGTAAACTCTGACGTAGATTCTGACTCTGATAGTGATACTGACTCTGGAGAAAACTCAGAAGATGAAGGTGACTCTGATGATCCAGACTCTGATGGTAATCCAGATTCTGGTGGCAATTCAGACTCTGAAGATGGCCAAGGCTCTGGAGGAAGTCAAGCCTCTGAAGCTAGAAATTCTGAATTTTAAGACTCTGGAAATATACCAGACCCTGAAGATGGTCAAAGCTCTGGAGGAAGTCAATCATCTGAAGCTCAAGACTCTGAACAAGTTCAGATACCACAAAGAATCAGAAACATTCCCAGAAGATATGCAGAATTTGACATGCTGCAAGACACTGAAGTAGACTCTGAAGGAGAAGTTATTCAGTGTGCCATGATAGTAGACTCTGAACCCATAAGTACAGAAGAGGCTCTTAAGCAGAAGCTCTGGCTAAAGGCCATGAAAGAAGAACTTCATGCTATAGAGAGAAACAAGACTTGGAAGCTGACCGAACTTCCAAAAGACAAGAAAGCCATCAGCGTCAGATGGGTTTTCAAGCAGAAGTTAAAGCCAGATGGTTCAATTGGCAAATATAAAGCAAGGTTGGTAGCCAGAGGATTTCTACAGAAACCTGGTCTGGATTATTCTGAAGTGTTTGCACCTGTAGCAAGACATGAAACAATCAGAATGGTGATTGCAATAGCTGCTAACAGGAATTGGCCTCTGATGCATTTAGATGTAAAATATGCATTTCTGAACGGTTCATTAGAAGAAAAAGTTTATGTGTCACAACCTCCTGGATTTGTGAAAAAGAATCAGGAAGGGATGGTGTACAGATTATACAAAGCTCTATATGGACTGAAACAAGCGCCCAGAGCTTGGAATCAGAAGATTGATTCATTCTTCAAGAAGCAAGGCTTTTAGAAATGTGTGATGGAGTACGGTGTCTATGTTCAGCATACTTCTGAAGGCAATATGACTCTGGTATGTTTATATGTTGAAGATATATTATTGACTGGAAGTTCTGAACAAGAGATAGCCAAGTTCAAGAAAGTTCTGATGAATGAATTTGAAATGACTGATCTAGGCAAAATGACATACTTTCTAGGGATGGAGTTCAGATATTCTGAGAAAGGTATCATTTTGCATCAGCTCAAGTATGAATTAGAACTTCTGAAGAGATTTGAACTGAAGAATTGTAAGATTGCTGTCACACCTTCAGATACAAATCAGAAACTGGATTCTGACTCTGATGGAAAGGATGTGGACGCTACAATCTTCAAACAGTTGGTTGGTTCTTTGAGGTATCTGTGCAATACCAGACCTGATATTTGCTATTCTGTTGGGATGGTTAGTAGGTTCATGAGTAAACCTAAGTGGTCCCATTACCAAGCTGCTGTCAGGATTCTGAGGTATATCAAGGGAACTCTGAAGTATGGAGTGTTGTTTCCTTCTGGAAGAAAGGATGAGTCAGAACTTCTGAGTTATTCAGATTCTGATTGGTGTGGAGACAAAGTTGACAGAAGAAGTACCTCTGGATACTTGTTCAAATTTCTAGGAGGTCCCATTTCTTGGTGTTTTAAGAAGCAACCTGTTGTGGCGTTATCAACCTGTGAAGCTGCATACATTGCAGGTGCTGTTACTGCATGCCAAGCTGTGTGGATTCTGAATCTGTTGCAAGATCTGAAGATTAAAATAAATAAACCTCTGAAGTTGATGATTGACAACAAGTCTGCAATCAATCTTTCCAGAAACCCAGTGTTGCATGGGAGAAGCAAGCATATTGAGACAAAGTATCATTTTATGAGACATCAAGTTCAGAGTGGAGTGCTAGAAGTTGTACACTGCAGCACTCAGAAACAGTTGGCAGATGCTCTGACGAAAGCTATCAAGACTGATCAATTTCTCAGACTAAGGGATGGAATTGGTGTTACAAGTTTTGATGGAATTTGAATTAAGGGATGGTATTAGAAGTAATTCATATTTAATTAGTTGTACTATTTTCTTAGCCCCTAAGTTTGTTAGAGGGTATTTTAGTATTTTTATCTTATTCTAGTAACCCTAGTATTAGCTTATAAATAGGGTAACAATCATTGCAATTTTGTAGTGTGTGTAGCCGTCATTCTCTTAATAGAATATTTCTTTATTCATCATTTATTCTACCTTTGCACCAACAATAATGAGGAAGCAATTATTTATAACTTGAGATATAATAGTATGCAAAGAATAGAAGTTAAAGTGCATTAAACTATTATTGATGATGAAACTCACAACTCTTTATGCTTGACTCTAGCACAGAGTTATGTTGAAAGTTTAATTTCGATTTGTTGAAAGTAAGTCTATGATCCATCATCCATGATTTACTTGTTTGAATTTATATAAATACTAAATTCATATGTGTTGTTTTTATAGTAATAGATGACTTGACTTGATTGTCTTTTATTATTTAATGTATTGAACCTCTCTTTTTTTTATTATATTCAAAAGGTTTGGCTTTTTCAGAAGCCTAACTTTTGCTAGTGTTAATTATATGAAATAAGATTCTTTTTAAAGGACATTCAATCTATCTTGAATATTTTTTATTTGATTTGTCTTCAAAAAGTTTAAAACAAAATTAAAGTAATATGAAATAGTCTTTAATTTGAGAGGATGGTAAGTTATTTGAATTAGGAGTGGTAAAGTGGGTGGTCCGCCCCATTTAAACCTGTTCAAAAGTGGGGCGGAGTGGAGCAGACCAATTTAAACGTCCGAGTTTAAACTCAAATCTGCTCCATTTACTAACGAGTTGGCGGGCTGATTCGTCAATTTTTTATTTTCTTTTACAATTTGATTTACTATATAACTTACAAAATTATTTATCATTATCAAAAAATGACCTAAATTTTTTAACAATGCATAGTAAAACTTTAACAAGTCTTAATGTAAATGTAATATTATTCAACATAAACAAAAAACGTAATTATAATACCAAAATTTAAAACAAACAAACTAAAATCCCAAAATAATTCTTTTCGTTCAAAAAATCAACCAGCACAACCTAGTTAAGGACATCTAGGGACACAAATAAAAAAAAACAAACTAGCACAAGCTAAATAAAGACAACTATGGACCAGTAACAAAAAACCAATATATGACAAACACTTCATCAATCATCATCTATATCGTAAACATACAAAGTTTCAAATGATATCGTAGTCATTGGATGAAATCTTCAACCATCTCTCTCCTAGCCGGCACCCACTATTTAATAATTATCAAGATCAACAACATCAAAATTACTAGATTTATCAATGAAAACAACTGAAAAATAAAACAATCCAAGAAAAATCAAAGATTTATTATTTAAAAATTATCAATATAAATAATAAGCACTTAATTGAGCATTTTAGTCTTAAAAAATAAATAAAATTAGAACTCAAATAAAATATATAAAATATAAATAAAAACTTTATTATTATAATGAAAAACAAACTCCAATGTGAAAAACTTATCTTATAGCTTTAGAACCCGACTCTAATGACAACGACTAATAGTAAATAGAAAAGAATGTATTCTCTATGTTTTGCAATAAAGACTTTTTCTACTATGAGTGAAAATAAAAAAAGAAGCAGAGACCAATTAATTTCTTCAAAATGAAGTATTTGTGGTTATGTGAAAAACAAATATTAGGGTTTGAAGAAATGAGGGTTGATTTAAAAATATGTATAATATAAACCACGTTAATATTGTTTTAATTATGAGTAAAATAAATAATTTTTTTAATAAAAATTCTGTGGACAAAACCCACTCCGCCTTCTTCCCGTTTTAAAAGTGGATTAGGCAGAACGGATTAATTTAAGACACTAAATCGAAAAATTTGTCTCAACCCACTAAAAATGGTGAATTTAACGGATGGGTCTGACGAGTCTAATCTATTTTGCCACCCATATTATAGGATAAAAAGAATATAAGATTGTATAGATAAATTTGCAACCAATTTTGAATGTGCTCTTGTGCCATAGGAACAAACTCTTAAAAAAGAAAAAACTTTAACTTGAAGTTTAGAGTAGACTAGAGAGATTAGATAGTTAGTTAAATACCATGAATTGATGAAAGAGCTCATAGGATGTAACAATTTTTACCACAGCGAGTCGCCAAGGTGCATATCAAGAGGTTTCAACATATGTGTTATCAAGAAGCTTAATGATTACTTTTTAGAAGAAATCTTCTAGATTAATCTAATATGCCAGAGGATCATTTATTGAATATATTACAATAAAACTACTTTTTATACATGTAACAAATGCTAAACAATATTTTTTTCTCTCTCTTAAATTGTGTTATCATCAAAACTAAATGCCCTTTGTCTTATCATCAAAACTAAATAAAAGGGCATTGTATTTAAACCATTCTTTGTTCAACAATTCTCCATTTTTTCAGATGACAAACGATTGTATTTTAATTTTCTTTTTACTTTTAAAATTTGATAAAAATAAATCAGAGAGGATCAAACCACCAGGTTCCCTCTAAAACTACCAATAATTAAAATAGAATTGTATGTGACAAAAACATTTTTTTCTCCTTTCAAATCAGTACTTAAAGACAATCACTTAAAAAATGTTTGTTTAAAAATATTAACAATTTTATCATAAAATAATTTACCAAAGTAAATTATCATCTCTTTATATCAAATACTTTTCTGTCCCTTTGGTTATCAAATAAAAAGGTGTTTTAAAGAAAATTGAGTAAGTGAATAAATATTTTTAGCTTATAAGTTGACGTGAGATTTTTTTTTTAATGTATATAGAAAGTCAAATAGAAATCTAAATAGAAAATATATTTCAATGGCATAAAAGAAAAAAAGTCAATTAAAGATCAAAAGTTACGAAAATCAATGAAACTTAAGACAAAGTAATACATGAAATAATGCGTGTCATATATGATGGAGATATTTTCTAAGATAAGGTTGAATGAGTGCTTTAGATTAGGGGTCATAAAATGTATGAATTGAATGAATATAAATTATATTGTTAATAGATGGATCAAAACAATATATTAGTTCATTAATAATTCACTAAATTTTTTTTAAAATTATTCAGTCCAACCCATTTATTAAGAAAAAAACTCATCCAATCCATCAATTAATATATTTTTAGTGGATGGATATCCATACATCAATTTTTTTTTGAAAAACTCAATTTTTTATATTTTCAAAAAAATTCAATTTTTTTATTTTTTAAGATGATTTATTTTTTTATTTATTTTGGAAAAAAATTGATTTTTTATTTATTTTCGAAAAACCATCAATTTTTATATTTTCGGAAAAACATTTTTTTTTTGGAAAAAATAGATTTTTTTTTTATATTTTTGAAAAAAATCTGTTTTTAATATATTCGTGAAAAAATAGAATTTGTTTTCGACTATTTTTTTTTTTGTATTTTCGAAAAAATGATTTTTGTATTTTTTGGAAAAATCGATTTTTTGTATTTTCGAAAAAATCGATTTTTTTTTTGAAAAAGAATCGAATTTTTATATTTTCCAAAAAATCGATTTTTTTTTCCGATTGGAGATAAAAATAAATGGATCTTTGTATTTTCAAAAAAATGAGTTTTTTTAATAAAAATAAATCTAACAGAGATAAAAATAATCTATTTGATCATTAAAATATGTTGGATGAATTAGATCAATTCATGCATATAAATGAATGAATTTAATCCAATCCATTAACTTACTATTTATGTGGTGGACGGATTGAATGATTTTTTTGAAGAATGGATTAAATGAATTTTGTTTTAATGGATCCAATTGTCACCCCTATTTTTGATCAACTAACTCTACTATTAAGATGTGATGATAGAAAATGGAGTGACCAATAAAAGCATTGATATTAATAAAGGCAATACATCTTTATATGGTTATCCTTGAAGTTTTTTTCTAGTTTTTTCTTTAATAAACTAAGAAGATCTTCATATTTCTTATCACTACTACAAGTAATATATATTATGATGCTCATTTCACCACAGTTGAGTGAAGAACCATTGCGACATCTTAAAAAGCATGTGCTTTTATTTTATTTATTTTTAAATTAAAAAAACAATTAACATTTACTAAAGTTGAATATAACAATTATGGAAAAATCTTGTAACAATCACGGGTTCGAATTCTAATGCATACAAATTTGTGATTTTTTTTAGTATTATAGTGACACATTTTTTCTTTTTTGTCATTTCGTTTTTTCTTTAATATATTTTAAAGCTAAATACAAGCCACTTTTTCTCACCGTTGGAATTTCCAATCGTGTGAAATATTTTTCTTTTTCTTTTTTTTAAACGGTTAACAACGGGTGCTTTGCAAAATTATAATAAATAAGTAGGATTTCAGCACGATTGGATTTTCCAACAGTGGTGAAATGTATTAATCTTATTCAAGAAACAACCATTACCTTGTCATGTCTATTTAGTTTCCATTGCCTTACGAAAATCATATTCAATGCTTATTGTAACACCTTAGGTCGTCGAGGGTAAGGAGTGGTCGTTGGTGCACAAGGCATGACAATGAGCGACTCCTGGCAGCTTCTAGGTAAAAAATTGAATTCGCATCAGAATGAGAGGAATCTTGAGGCTGTGCACGTATAAGTCTACATGTTTTAAAGAAAACTTATAAGGATTGATTGATACTGTAACACCCCCTTTCTATACCCCCCAAATAAACAATTAAATCATTTAGGCATTTAATACAAATTTTCATCAGAGTATAAATTAACACATGGTATAAAAGAGGCACGTCAAATTATCCAGAAAGTTCAAAACACATACAACACCTGCTCATAAGGATATGCAACAAAGGCTAAATCACCACAAAGGAACTTAGTCCTTAAAACCCACATATCAATATTTAGAATAAAAGTGGAAACATCTAAACATTGAATCACTTCATTCATATAAACATTATATACATCAATAGTTTAATTCAAGTCATAAGTCATGTTTACAAAACATTCACCAGCAGATACATACACAGATGTATCACAAAAGAATCAAAACAATTCCTAACTACCCGGTGCTACATATCAGAGCCAACCGACCAAAAAGAATGAAGCCACGCTTCACAAAAGACCTCCAGCAAACCTACTCTGCAATGCCTCATAGAGCATCATAAAACAGCAGAAGGG
Organism: Lathyrus sativus; assembly: GCA_963859935.3. Lineage (NCBI taxonomy): Eukaryota > Viridiplantae > Streptophyta > Magnoliopsida > Fabales > Fabaceae > Lathyrus > Lathyrus sativus. The sequence goes on along the minus strand of OZ012736.1, from coordinate 396,918,937 downwards.
TGAGAAACATTATCATAACAAACAATGCATATAATTATATATCTATATACACCAACATAGAATACACATAACATATTTCTCACTGCAACTCATCACAATTCATCACATACTTCACAATGTATATCTACACAACTAAGCATATTCACCAATCATGCTTCAAAACTCACAACATTTCCACATAAACATTTACACTTATGTTTATTAAACCAATACATCATATGAAGATGATAATGCAACTCATAGAGACCGACTTACGACTCTATGCAGATGCAAATGCGGTACCGACTCATTCAGCAGGTTCAATTGAAGAACTAAATGGAACCATCGCTCGTTACCGAAGTAACTCCCCGTCGGGCCTACGATGTTCACCCATCGCTCACACCCCACATGGGCACACGATGTTTCAAGATTGCTCATACCCCACACGGGCACACAATCCGATTGCTCACACTCCACAAGGGCACACAATTGTTCTGCAGATTCTCCAGAGAATCAAAAATAAACCATCGCTCACACCCCACAAGGGCACACGATCGTTTCTACAGATCCTCGTAGGGATCAAAAATAAACCATCTCTCACACCCCACAAGGGCACACGAGGTTTCTGCATATCCTACGTGGGATCAGACACACAAGAATGCAATCATGATGCTTCACATGCAAAACGACTCCAAACACACTTGAAATGCATACATATTCACATATATATAATCATGCATTTTCCACATCATACAAGTACATACAATTATGCACATTCACATCAATCTCATCATGCATTTTCCACATCATACAAGTACATACAATTGAGCACATTCACATCAATCTCATCATGCATTTTTCATTCAATTCAAACAAATGCACAAAATTGCCAAATGGCCACATTCTACACTCCACGATTCACAATCTAGGATTCACGCCTTACGGCTACCCACAACACAACAGCACACAAACTATCCATTCAGATAAGGACTAACCATAAATAAACCAAACAATCCACAATTGGATGGAAAGCACAGGAAAAACAGAAAAATGTTGTCACATTCGCCGACCTTCGCCTGGCAAAGCCTCAGGCGAATGCTTGCCACCACACTCGCCTGGCGAAGCCAGACAGTAGCTACTGGCTTGGTTCGCTACCACACTCGCCTGGCGAAGCCTCTCGCTGGCACCTTCGCCTGGAGAACTCACTGGCGAAGACAGAGTTGGGCTACTGACTTGGTTCGCTACCCACTCGCTGGGATTCGCTTGGGGAACCTTCGCTGCCATTCGCCTAGCGAATGTTGGCGAATCTGCAAACTCAGAAATCCCTAACTGTCAAAATCGCCCAATCCTTCCAAAATCAACCGATTCTCACCAAACTAGTTTCAACCACCTTAGTCTAACATTCCCAGACTAAACTTAACCACTTATTCTTATTTTTAACCGTTAAAACTCGGTTTCTACCGATTAAATCAAATCCGACCTAAAACGGAAAATGAGCAAAACTCTCCCCAATCCAAAATCAAACCAATAGAAACATACATAATCATACACATCGAAAGAATAATAAAGTTTCACACCCTTACCCGATTAATCGAAGCTTGGAAGTTTGATTCTTGATTGTTCTAGGTTTTACTCCTCTTCCTCCTCTTTTCTCTTCTTTCCTTTCTATTTCTTTCTATCTCTTTTCTTTTCTCTCTATTTCCACTTATTCTCTTTCTATTCTATTTCTCTCAAATAACAACTAATTAAGGATTATCTAAAACACCCTCTAATTAATTCCCAAAACTCTTCGAATAATAAAATAACATAATATGCACACATATCATATTAATATTCAAAATCACAAATGAAAATAATAATCAATCAAAATAAATCAAAAGACTCAACAAAAATGGGAAATTCAGAATCGGGGCGTTACAACTCTCCTCCACTTTAGAAATTTTCGTCCTCGAAAATATTACCTGATTCAAACAATTCCGGATGCAACTCTCGCATCTTAGTCTCCAATTCCCAAGTCATGTTGCCTTTCGCAGCACCTCCCCATGCTACTTTTACAAGCGCAATATCCTTGCCTCTTAGCTCCTTAACTTCACGATCCAAAATCCTAATCGGTAAAACTTCAACCGTAAGGTTATCTCTTACTTCAACCTCGTCCATAGAAATCACATGTGAAGGATCCGGAACATACTTCCGAAGTTGCGAAACATGGAACACATCATGCAAATTGAAAAGATTCAGAGGCAACGCCACACGATACGCCACAACACCCACTCGTGCAATAATCTGATACGGACCAATAAAACGAGAAGTCAACTTCTTCGACTTCAAAGCACGACCCACACCCGTAACCGGTGTAACTCTCAAGAACACATGGTCGCCATCTTGAAACTCAAGGTTCTTCCTTCTCTTGTCATGATAACTTTTCTGCCTACTCTAAGAAGCTCTCATCTTTTCCCGAATAAACTTCACCTTCTCATTCGTCTGTCATACCATCTCCGGCCCAACAACCGACTTTTCACCAGTTTCATGCCAACAAAAAGGTGTTTGACATCTCCGACCATACAAAGCCTCAAATGGCGCCATACCAATACTTGAGTGAAAACTGTTATTGTAGGTGAACTCAATCAACGCTAAATAACTATCCCAAGCACCACCTTGCTCTAGTACACAAGCACGCAACAAATCCTCCAACGACTGAATCGTCCTCTCGGTTTGACCATCTGTTTGAGGATGATAAGCCAAACTCAATCTTAGCTTAGAACCCAAATCCTTTTTCAAACTCTCCCAAAACCTTGAAGTAAATCTAGGATCTCTATTCGATACAACACCCTTAGAAACTCCATGCAACTTCACAACCACACGGACATAAATCTCGGATAACTTCTCCAAAGGATAACTAATATCAATCGGAACGAAATGAGCATATTTAATAAGCCTATCAACAGTCACCCCAAATAACATTATGACCTCTTTGCGTATTCGGCAATCCCGTAATAAAATCCATTGATATACTATCCCATTTCCACTCTGGAATATCCAAAGGTTGCATCAATCCACTAGACTTCTGATGTTCCACCTTAGACTTCTGACAAGTCAAATATGCATACACAAACTGAGCTATATCTCTCTTCAATCCGGACCACCAAAAGATTTTCTTCAAATCTTGATACATCTTATTCGCTCCCGGATGAATACTTAAGTTACTCCGATGTCCTTCCTCCAATATCATCCTTTTCAACTCCACATCATCGGGAATACAAATACGACCACGAAATCTCAAAACTCCAAAATCATCAACCTTGAAATCCTCATTATCATTTGTCATAAAATCAATGAACTTTAGATCCAACTTCTGCTTTTCACATACAGTTGCAAGAAAATCATCCGTAATACGAAGCATACCAAGTCTCACACTTCTCGGCGTCATTTCACAAACCAAACTCAAATCTCTAAAGTTCTCCAAAAGTTCCCATTCTTTCATCATCAATGTAGACATGTGCAACGACTTCCGACTTAAGGCATCGGCCACCACATTTGCCTTACCCAGATGGTAATTCAAACCAAAATCATAGTCTTTCAAAAGCTCTAACCACCTCCTTTGCCGCATATTCAATTCCTTTTGATCAAATAAATACTTCAAACTCTTGTGATCACTAAAAACTTCGAATCTTGCACTATAAAGATAATGCCTCCAGATTTTCAAAACAAACACCACGGTCGCTAATTCCAAATCATGTGTAGGGTAATTCTTTTCATGCACTCTCAACTGTCTCGAAGCATAAGCCACACCTTTTCCATCTTGCATCAACACACCACCCAAACCTGTCAAGGAAGCATCACAATAAGCCACAAAAGGTTCCGTAGGATTCGGAAAAATCAAGACTGGTGTTGTTGTCAATCTTCTTTTTAACTCAATGAAACTCTTTTCACAACCAACATCCCAAATAAAAGCCTTTCCCTTACAAGTCTACTGCGTTAACGGAAGTGCCAACTTCGAAAATCCTTCAATAAACCTCTGATAATAACCTGCCAAGCCCAAAAAGCTTCGAATCTCCGTAAGCGATCTAGGAGTCTCCCATTGCATTACTGCATCAATCTTGCATGGATCCACACTAATACCATTACCGGAAATAATATGCCCGAGAAAACTCACTTCCGACAACCAAAATTCACACTTTGACAACTTAGCATACAATTGCTTCTCTTTCAAAATCTGTAACACAATCCTCAAATGCTCTTCATGCTCCTTTTGAGACTTAGAGTAAATCAAAATGTCGTCAATGAACACAACCACAAAACGATCCAACTGCTCATGAAAAATACGATTCATGTATTCCATAAACACACCCGGCGCATTACAAACTCCGAATGGCATCACAGAATATTCGTAATGACCATATCGTGTCCTAAAAGCCGTCTTTGGAATATCCTCCTCCTTAACCTGAATCTGGTGATAACCCGATCTCAGATCAATCTTGCTAAAAACACGCGCTCCAACTAATTGGTCTATCAAATCATCGATTCTTGGAATTAGATACTTATTCTTAATTGTCACCTTATTCAACTGCCGATAATCAATACATACCGCATACTCCCGTCCTTCTTCTTTACCAACAGTACCGGCTGAAGGTGAGAAAATACTTAGAAGGGGGGGGGGGGGGGGGTTGAATAAGGACTTAGAAAATATTATGGCAATAAAAACACAATTATTTTTATCCTGGTTCGTTGAACTCAACTAATACAGTCCACCCTATCAAGAGTGATTTTCCTTTCTCCACAAGGACTTAATCCACTATAATCAAACTGATTACAATATCAACCACTAAGAACAACTGTCTTAGTCTTCTCAAGAACTACTGACCACAACTTGGTCTTCTCAAGGAACTTTTACAATCAAATGTAAACTAAATACAAGTGTTTAAATGCTTCTATGAAATCTATATCACAACTGTGATTTACACTTAAGTTTAGGAACGAATGAAACTATTCAACAAAGAAATATAATTTGTATGAGAGCTTTAAGAGAGTTTTCAATAGTTTTGTTAATTTTGTTAACTATAGAAAGTTGTTGAAGGCTTTCTTATATAGACTTAGAAGTCCAAGACGTTGCAAGCTTGAAGACCGTGTACTGCAAAGTAGCTGTAACCTTTTGTTTTCATATGACTTGACCTTTCCCAGAAGTAGAACGTTCAGAGAAATGCTTTTTGCCTGAGTTCTCGTGTCTAGCATAAAAGAGGAAAGAGTCGTTTGGCATAACCAACGGATATAAATTTGAATAATCTTCTTCAACAAGTTTCTATCTCACAGCAATTAATCATCAGAGCCTTGAGTGATCAGAGTCTTGATGTTCTCAGAGTTTGCTGTATCAAAATGTTGCAGCAATAGTGTGCTTCAGCGTGAGTGATGGTCAGAGCAGAGTTTGGAGATCAGATCCTCTGTACTTGCAGCGAACAGTACTATCAGAGTCTTCTGAAAAATAATGCTTGAAACTCTTCATACAAAGTCTTCAGTCTACGCTTCAGATGCTTCTGTAGCTTCTGCTTCAAAGTCTTCTGTAGGAAGCTTTTAGAGTCTTCTGTAGAGATGCTTCTGACGCTCAGAGCCTTGCGTAGTTCAATGTTCAGATTCAATTTTTGCTTTCAGAAGGATATTAAATTTAATATCTGCAACAAAAATACTTGAACAAATTTAGAGTATATAATTTCTTAATACATAATTTCATTAGTGTTATCATCAAAACATAGAGATATAACTAAGAACCAATCTGTGTTCTAACAATTTCCCCCTTTTTGATGATGACAAAAACATAGGAAATTTTGTTCAATAAAGAGATAAATATACCTCCCCCTGAGATTATAAATCTCCCCCTGAATTGAATACTAAGAAAGAATAGAAACTTCCCTTTTTGCATGAGTATTCTTTTCAGAATCAGAGCTTGATTTGGATGAACGTTTCAGAATCAGAGCCTGATTGGTTAAAGCTTGATCTGGAGATCTCAGAGTTACTTTAATGAATTTTGTCAGATTTATCATTATGGTTCTGAAAGACTAAAAATTCATGTTAGTTGTGATTTGATATGTCTGAATTCCATTCAGGTAAAGTTTATTTGAACATTCAGAATTTCATTTTCTCCCCCTTTTTGTCATAATAAAAAAGAAACTTTTAAAAGAAAAATAAAAGGAAACAGAGAGAAAATATATAATCATATAGAGAAAACATTCAGATTCATTCATTCAAATATTCAGATAATAAAGACATCAGAAAAGAAATGCAAACAAGTGCTCAAACTCAGATAAAAAGATAAAGCTAAGATTGTTTGGAGAGAAGCATCTTCAGAAGGTGGGTGATCTCAGACGAAGATTCTTCTTTCTTGGACATCTATTTCTCAATGTTTTCAGTCTTCTGATCTTGCCTTGCCATCCATGATTTTATCTCAGATTGACCAGCTTCCAGCACAGCAATCTTATCTTCTAAGTCTGGGTTTTCTTTCTTAATCTCAGAAGAAGTAGAGGGAGCAGATTCAGAAGCAGGAGCAGGAGCAGAGTCAATTACCATTGCAGTTGCAGATTCTGGAGGCACAAATGCAGATGGTTGGTCAACAATCATCAGAGCTAAAGGATTTTCTTCCAGAATGACTTCAGAAGCAGATCCTTCAATAGTAGCAGACACTCCAGAAGATGAAGGTGCATCCTCAAGAAGCAATGTACGAGATCTGGTAACATTCCAAAGCATTGTTCTGGTAATCTCAGCGAATCTGATCTTCGCATCATCAGAGCAGACACTCTTCAGATTTGAAGCAACTCTGTTGAATCTGGCAATGAACTTATCCCTGCATTCTTCAGAAGCTTTTGGATTAATGCTTGAGAGACATTCCTCTTGAACAGAATTCAAACTTATCCTTATTTCTTTCTTGAAACTAGAAAGTAAGGCATCAACATCTAATCTGGATTTGGGTTTAAGGTAGGCTTCCAGAGGTGTTGGTTTGGGTTGTTCAGGTGGAGGTGGTATGGTAAAAGTTGGGATGATGAACAGAGGACGAGGACAAGAAAGAAAAGAGATAGGTTTAGATGGTGAAGTGACAGTTGTGAATCTGGATGATGATGAAGTGGGAAACATAAATGGTTTGAAACTTGATGCATAGGGAATGACATCAAATGGGGTAGAAGTGTATGGGGGTAAAAACAGAGTTATGGGAAAGCAGAGGTTCTGATGGAATGATGTCTAGCTGTTGTGTAAGATAGGTTTGAAGAACAGATGGAAGGATAGTTGAAGAGATCGGTTTAAATGTAGTGGTAGGGTCAGATGCTTCTATTCTGGTATAAAAGTTTTTAAGTTTTAAACCAGAGGGAAGGGGATTAGAGGGATGAGATTTGAAAGAAGTAACAGGTACAAACACAGAAGTTCTGGGTTCATAGCCTCGGAGAGAGGGTGGTGAATAAACTTCTGGTGGTAGGTCAAATTCAGATGAATCAGATGATGGAGATGAATGGCAGGATGTGGAAGAGAGTTCAACTAAAGTAGTTAAGGGTTGAATGTCTAGGACTACAGAATCAGGTATAAAGGGTTCAGATGGTTGGATAGATTCTGGTTGTGGTTGTTGTTGTTGTTGTTCTTGTGGAATTGGTTCTGGTTGGTTTGATTCTGGTGGATTAGAGGATTGTGGTTCTGGTGGGGGAATTTCAGATGATTGTGGTGCAGGAGTTTGTTTGTCAGATGGGGGAATATCAGATGGTTTAGAAGATGTTGGTTCAGATGTATACTTTTCAGATGGAGTTGCTATAGGTTGGGGTACATAGGAAGTTGTAACAGAAGGTTTCCTAGGTTTAGAAACACGAGGAGGAGAAGGTGAAGGTGATGGCATAGGTTCATGAAGAGTTTGATCAGATGTTAATACCTCTTTTACAGTTTCCAGAATCTCGTCTAGACTTGCCTCTGGAGGATTGATCTCTAGCCTCTTGACTTTCTTAGGCTTGACAGCAACAACTTCACCAGTAGCCTTCCTCTTGGGTTTAGAAGGTTCTTCTGCATCAACCTTTCTCTTCTTCTTGTGTTAGGCCTCATAAAGATCTGGAGCAGGTTCACCTACCTTCTGAACCAGATTTGCTGGTAGAGGAATTCCTTCATTCAGACACAATGTAATGTAATCCAGAACAATCTCCCTTGGTTCATTAGCAAAGAACATAGGAAATTTTGCAACTGGAACTCTTCTTTGAGTGACCTCTTCAGGAGTTGAATTTCTTTGGAGCAGAAGTAACTTCTTCTACAACTTTCATCCTCTGAAGACTCATCCCGTTCAGAGGTTTTCCAGCTGTAGAAGCTAACTCTTCCTTCATTCTAACTTCAACCAGATGACCAACAAGACCATTCTCTATCAAATCTTCAGTAATGATAATTTCTTTACCCAGAACAAACGAAACTATGAACTTAGGACAACAAGAAGCATGTATCCAAAATTCCTTTACTAGACGAGGGTAAACAGGTCCCATCAACCTGTCAAAAAACTTGGTCCAACATTGTGCATCAACAATGGGACGAAGATCATACCCATTTTCTGCAAACGATTCAAAGTTGACAATGGACTCACACAAAACTTCCAACTTGTCAACAGGTGTGAGTAGTGTTCTGATAGGTTCCTTAAATGCAACAACACCCATGTTTGATGAAGAAACAACAGCCATTGAAGATTGGAACTGACCTGAGGTTGAAGAAGAAGTAGCCATGGAAGTTCTTGAAGTTTTAGGGTTTCTGAGATGTTTGGGTTTGATAGAGAGATGGAAGCAATGAACCAAGAAGAAATGCATACAATGTGTGCGTGAGAGTGAAAAGTGTGAAGTGTGTAAAATTGTGGCATTTATAGAGGAAATTAGGGCACACAAGGGTCACACGTTCAGCACGCTTGAACATAGCATTTAATGAAAATAATATAATCATTTCAAAGCATTAATGATTTTGACAATTGGGGGGGGAAAACAAGAAACCAAATATTCAAACATTACCTCAAACGTCTTTTCAGTATTGTGCACTCCATCTTTTCAGATTCTGAGTTACACGTGTTTGCTTGCATGTGCTTCTGAAAACTCTTTGAGAAATGAAACATTAACCAACGTTCAGATCCTCTGAGACTTGTTAGTTCAGATACACACATAAATAATAATTCAAGAAATTAGATAAATGACAGATGAAATACTTCAGAGTTTAAACATTTTGCATCTGAGAAAGTTGCTTCTAATAAATATTATTCTAGACAAAATTCCATACCAATATTTTTCAAAATAAACTTAAACCTATCTTCAGCAAGGGGTTTTGTGAAAATATCAGCCCCTTGATGATTTGTATCAACAAAGTCTAAGTTTATAATACCCTTCTGAACATAGTCTCTAATGAAGTGATGTTTAATTTCTATATGCTTAGCCTTAGAGTGTAAAATAGGATTTTTAGACAAGCATATAGTAGAAGTATTATCACAGAATATAGAAATATTACTCTCAAAGATCTGATTGTCTTCTAGCTGACTTCTCATCCAGAGCATCTGTGTGCTACATCCAGCAGCAGCAATATATTCTTCTTCTGTAGTTGATAGAGCAATTGTAGGTTGTTTCTTGTTGTACCAGGAGATTAAATTTCTTCCCAGAAATTGGCAACTTCCAGAAGTACTTTTTCTTTCAACTCTGTCTCCAGCGTAATCAGCATTATAGAATCCAACTAGTTTAAATTCATCAGATTTTCTGTAACACAAACCCATATTAGACGTACCTTTCAGATACCTTAGAATCCTCTTAACAGCTGTTAAGTGTGATTCTCTAGGATCTGATTGGAATCTTGCACACAAACACACACTGAATAAAATGTCAGGTCTAGAAGCAGTTAAGTATAAAAGAGATCCAACCATACCTCTGTAGAGTTTCTGATCTACTTTCTTACTTACCTCTTCCTTACCAAGAGTGCTTGTTGGATGCATAGGCGTCTTTGCCATCATACTATCAGTCATGTTGAACTTCTTCAGAAGCTCTTTTACATATTTAGTCTGATGAATGTAAGTGCAATCTGGAGTTTGGTTGACTTGAATTCCCAGAAAGAATCTTAATTCTCCCATCATGCTCATCTCAAATTCAGCCTGCATACATTGAGCAAACTCCTTTCCCAGCGTAACATTTGTAGATCCAAATATAATATCATCCACATATATTTGACAAAATAACAGATCTTTCTTAAATGTTTTACAGAAGAGAGGTATGTCCACTTTGCCTCTGATAAAAATTTTATCCAGAAGAAAATTACTTAATCTCTCATACCAAGCTCTGGGAGCTTGTTTTAAACCATAAAGAGATTTCTTAAGTTTAAAAACATGTTCTGGAAATTTATCACTTTCAAAACCAGGAGGTTGATGAACATAAACTTCTTCTTCTATAATCCCATTTAAGAAGGCACTCTTAACATACATCTGATATAGAGTGATGTTATTTTGTGCAGCAAAAGAAATGAGTAAACAAATAGACTCTAACCTGGCCACAAGAGCATAAGTCTCTGTGTAGTCAATTCCTTCTTGCTGACTATAACCTTGAGCAACAAGCCTTGCTTTGTTTCTTTCAACTTCTCCTTTTTCATTCAACTTGTTTCTGAAGACCCATTTAGTTCTAATAATGTTGAATCCTTTTGGTCTTGGAACCAAATCCCAAACGTCATTTCTTGTGAATTAATTGAGCTCTTCTTGCATGGAAATTATCCAGTCATTGTCTTGCAGAGCTTCATCCACAGAAGTTGGTTTAATAACTGACACCAAACCAAATAATGACACTTCAGATGATTTGAGGTAGGATCTTGTTCTTATAGGGTCATCCTTCTTTCCAATTATCACATCCTCTGGGTGAGAGGCCTTGATTCTGGAAGATGATCCTCTAACATTTGATTCTTCAGAAATATTCAAGTTGTTCACTTGAGAAGCTAACGGATTTGCATCTGGCATTGCTTCTGTCTCTTTCACTTGAACCTTTTCTGCCTCTGAACCTTCAGAGTCTGTGAGAATTACTTCTCTATCTGCAGAACTTTCAAAATGCTTTGGCTTTTGAATGTCAAGCTTATCATCAAATCTAACATGTATATATTCCTCCACAATCTGTGTTTCAGTATTGTATACTCTGTAGCCTTTAGAGCGTTCAGAATACCCAAGCATGAAACACTTCTGTGCTTTAGAATCAAACTTGTTTAGATTCTCTTTAGTGTTCAACATATAACATGTACATCCAAAAGGATGAAAATAAGAAATGTTGGGCTTTCTGTTCCTCCACAATTCATAGGGAGTCTTTTCCAAAAGAGGTCTTACAGACACTCTGTTCTGAATATAACAAGCTGTGTTTATTGCTTCTGCCCAAAAATGCTTTGCCAGATTAGTCTCGTTGATCATGGTTCTAGCTATTTCTTGCAAAGTTCTATTTTTTCTCTCTACAACTCCATTTTGTTGTGGAGTTCTAGGGCAGGAGAAATCATGAGCAATGCCATTTTCATTAAAATATTTTTCAAAATATTTGTTTTCAAATTCGCCACCATGATCACTTCTGACTTTAACAATTTTAAAATATTTTTCATTCTGGACTTGTTTGCAGAAGTCAAAGAACACAGAATGTGACTCATCCTTGTGTTTTAGGAATTTCACCCATGTCCATCTGCTATAGTCATCAACAATGACTAATCCATACTTCTTGCCTCTGATGGATGCAGTTTTCACTGGTCCAAACAGATCAATATGAAGTAACTCTAATAGTCTTAAGGTTGAAACAACATTCTTAGTTTTAAAAGAAGATTTAGAAAATTTTCCTTTTTGACATGCTTCACAAAAAGCATCTGAGTTGAACTTCAACTTAGGAAGTCCTCTGACCAGATTGAGTTTATTAATTTGAGATATACGTCTCATATTAATATGCCTCAATCTTCTGTGCCAGACACATTGCTCATCATTAACAGACATAAGGCATTTTACGTTCTGAACCTTAAGTTCTAAAAGATTGATTTTATAAATGTTGTTCTTCCTCTTTCCATTAAATAGGATTGAGCCATCCTTCTGACTAACAGCCTTGCAACATTTTTGATTAAAGATTATGTCATAACCATTGTCACTTAATTGACTTATGGACAATAGATTATGTTTTAATCCTTCTACAAGTAAAACATTAGATATAGAGGGAAGGTTACCATTGCCAATAGTACCAGAGCCAATTATCTTGCCCTTCTGGTTCCCTCCAAATTTGACGTCTCCTCCAGATTTAAGCTCCAAGCTTTGGAACATAAACCTTTCTCCCGTCATGTGACGTGAGTAGCCAAAGTCCAGGTACCATGATTGGCGTCTTGACTTTGCTGCTAAATACATCTGCAACAGGTATTATCTTATCCTTAGGTACCCAAATCTTTTTGGGTCCTTTTGGGTTAGTTGCCTTAAAAGTTTGTCTGAACTTCTGTCTTTTTACAACAGGTTTGTTCTGACTAACTTTTGGTTTAAACACAGGAACGTTCTGATTAGAACGTGTGTGTTTAATATCATTCAGATGATAAGTTTTCTTAATGAGAATATGAGGGAGAGTTTATGAACAGGTATTGGATTTAAATCCTTTCTAGAGGAAGATTCATATCCAATTCCTTTCCTGTTGTTTATGCTAACTCCATAGATCATTGAAGCCATCTTGCTTCTATCTATGCTTTTAGCCAGAAACTTCTGAAAACTATAGTCATATTCTTCTAAAATATTTTTTCATTTTGACTTAGTTTCAGATTCAGAGTCTTGTTGAGCTTTTTCAAAATTGTTTTTCATTTTCAAATTGTTTTCTTTGAGCTCAACAACTTCTGACTTTAACAGGCTATTCTCAGATTCAAGATTGCATTTAAGCTTCTTGCATTTGAGCTTAATCTGGTTATAGTTTTTTAGGACTTTTGATAAAACCTTAATAAGTTCTTCCATAGAGAGATCAGAAAGTACCTCTTCTGAGTCAGATTCAGAATCAGATTCAGATCCAGATGTTCCTTCATCCTGATCTTCCATGCCAGCCATCAGTGCCATGTTGGCACATTCTTCTTCTGAGTCTGATGAAGATTCAGATGCATCTGAATCATCCCATGTAGCCATCAAAACTTTCTTTTTATGCTCAGGCTTCCTTCTTGGCTTCTCCTTCTGAAGCTTTGGGCATTCATTCTTATAGTGCCCAGGTTCCTTGCATTCATAACAAACAACCTCCTTCTTTCCAGATCTTTTGTGTCCAGAGGACTCTTTTCATTGATCTGGCTTCTTGAAGTTCTTGAACTTCCTCTGTTTATGATTCCAGAGTTTGTTGATCCTTCTGGACAGCAAAGACAGTTCATCTTCTTCTTCAGAAGAAGACTCTTCAGAACTTTCTTCTAACACCTGTAACGCTTTAACAGATTTGTTAGACTTTAAAGCAATTGACTTACCTTTCTTTTGAGGCTCATCTTCTTTAAGTTCAATCTCATGGCTCCTCAAAGAGCTGATCAGTTCTTCCAATGTGATCTTGTTCAGATCCTTTGCTAGCTTCAGAGCAGTGACCATAGGTCTCCATCTGATTGGCAAGCTTCTGATGATCTTCTTCACATGATCAACAGTTGAATAGCCTTTGTCCAGCACTTTTAATCCAGCTGTGAGGATCTGGAATCTAGAGAACATAGCTTCTATAGATTCAAATTCTTCCATTTTAAAGGCTTCATACTTTTGGATCAGCGCCAGAGCCTTGGTCTCTTTAACTTGTGAGTTCCCTTCATGAGTCATCTTCAAAGACTCAAACAAATCAAATGCAGTTTCTCTGTTGGTAATCTTCTCATACTCAGTATGAGATATAACATTTAATAAGATTGTTCTTGCTTTGTGATGATTTCTGAACTCCTTCTTCTAGGCTTCAGTCATAGATTTTCTATCAATTTTCTTGCCATCCCCATCAGTGGGGTGAACATAACCATCAATGACTAAGTCCCATAGATCAGCATCATAACCAAGGAAGAAACTCTCTATTTTGTCCTTCCAATAGTCAAACTTCTACCCATCAAACATAGGGGGTTTTGTGCTGATTCTATCACTTTCTTCATATCTGTTGTTGTTGGATGTTGAAGCTTCAACCATAATATCAACCAAGAAATATATCAAGAGTTTTCTCAACTGGATCTTTTCTGTTCACGGTGAAGTGATAGCACACACAGAACCGGAGCTCTGATGCCAACTGAAGGTGAGAAAGTACTTAGAAGGGGGGGTTGAATAAGGACTTAGAAAATATTATGGCAATAAAAACACAATGATTTTCATCCTAATTCGTTGAACTCAACTAATCTAGTCCACCCTATCAAGATTGATTTGCCTTTCTCCACAAGGACTTAATCCACTATAATCAAACTGATTACAATATCAACCACTAAGAACAACTGTCTTAGTCTTCTCAAGAACTACTGACCACAACTTGGTCTTCTCAAGGAACTTTTACAATCAAATGTAAACTAAAAACAAGTGTTTAAATGCTTCTATGAAAGCTATATCACAACTGTGATTTACACTTAAGTTTAAGAACGAATGAAACTATTCAACAAAGAAATATAATTTGTATGAGAGCTTTGAGAGAGTTTTCAATAGTTTTGTTAACTGTAGAAAGTTGTTGAAGGCTTGCTTATATAGACTTAGAAGTCCAAGACGTTGCAAGCTTGAAGACCGTGTACTGCAAAGTAGCTGTAACCTTTTGTCTTCATATGACTTGACCTTTCCCAAAAGTAGAACGTTCATAGAAATCCTTTTTGCCCGAGTTCTTGTGTCTAGCATAAAAGAGGAAAGAGTCGTTTGGCATAACCAACGAATATAACTTTGAATAATCTTCTTCAACAAGTTTCTATCTCACAGAAATTAATCATCAGAGCCTTGAGTGATCAGAGTCTTGATGTTCTCAGAGTTTGCTGTATCAAAGTGTTGCAGCAAGAGTGTGCTTCAGCATGAGTGATGGTCAGAGCAGAGTTTGGAGATCAGATCCTTTGTACTTGCAGTGAACAGTACTATCAGAGTCTTCTGAAAAACAATTCTTGAAACTCTTCATACAAAGTCTTCAGTCTATGCTTCAGATGCTTATGTAGCTTCTGCTTTAGAGTCTTCTGTAGGCAGCGCTCAGAGTCTTCTGTAGAGATGCTTCTGACGCTCAGAGCCTTGCGTAGTTCAATGTTCAGATTCAATTTTTGCTTTCAGAAGGATTTTAAATTTAATATCTGCAACAAAAATAATTGAACAAATTTAGAGTATATAATTTCTTAATACAAAATTTCATTAGTGTTATCATCAAAACATAGAGATATAACTAAGAACAAATTTGTGTTCTAACACCGGTGCACCCCAAGGAGAAACACTTGGTCTTACAAACCTCTTGTCCAACAAATCATTCAACTGCTCTTTCAGTTCTACCAACTCCGATGCTGACATACGATATGGTGCCATCGAAATCGGTCTAGTACCAGGAACTAGATCAATAGAAAACTCAACTTCTCTTTCCGGCGGTACATCCGTAATCTCCTCCGGAAACACTTCTGGAAAATCACACACTACTGGAAGCACATCAAGCTCAACTTTGCTCTCCACAGACAACGATGCAAACAAACCGAACAACTGAGCTTCGTCCACTAAAAGTTTCTTCAACTCTTTAGTGGATAGAAAACTCTCACCTTCATCATCTTCCAAAGAAGGAAACCTTACCAACTTGTGATAGCAATCTAAATGAACTCTATTAAACTGCAACCAGTTCATACCCAATATCACGTCCAAACCTTCCAACGGCAAACACACTAAATCCATAATGAAGTCTTTACCATACATGGTCAAAGAACAACTTACACACACCAAAGAAGTAGTTACCGACCCCGAAGCGGGAGTCTCAATAACCATGTCTCCACTAAAAGAAACCATGCACAAACCCAAACACTTAGCACACTCAAGAGAAATGAAAGAATGAGTCGCTCCAGTGTCAATAATAGCAACTAAAGGTATATTATTAATAAAGCATGTACCTTTAATCAAGCAATCCGCATTAGTAGTGTCTGAACCTGCTAATGCAAATACTTTTCCATCCGACTGAGCTTGCTTCGGTTTGGTACACTTGGTACTAATATGACCAACTTCCCCATAATTAAAACATTTTACCACATTTCTTCTACAACCAGAAGTGGCATGTCCAAGACTTCCACAATTAGCACACTTCTCCACAGACTTCTCCATGTTCGCATTCGGTGCACCTTACACCGCCCTAGCCATAGCCTCCAATGCCGCAACCATAACATTATCATTATGACCAACCATATTCTGATGATTACCAAAAATAACAACAAGGTTAAACAACCATTCAACCAACACAACAACAAGACAGACACAACTGAATCAACCAGGCTCTGATACCACTTAATGTAACACCCCCTTTCTATACCCCCAAATAAACAATTAAATCATTTAGGCATTTAATACAAATTTTCATCAGAGTATAAATTAACACGTGGTATAAAAGAGGCACGTCACATTATCCAGGAAATTCAAAACACATACAACACCTGCTCATAAGGATATGCAACAAAGGGTAAATCACCACAAAGGAACTTAGTCCTTAAAACCCACATATCAATATTTAGAATAAAAGCGGAAACATCTAAACATTGAATTACTTCATTCATATAAACGTTATATACATCAACAGTTTAATTCAAGTCATAAGTCAATGTTTACAAAACATTCACCAGCAGATACATACATAGATGTATCACAAAAGAATCAAAACAATTCCTAACTACCCGGTGCTACATATCAGAGCCAACCGACCAAAAAGAATGAAGCCACGCTTCATAAAAGACCTCCAGCAAACCTACTCTGCAATGCCTCATAGAGCATCATAAAACAACATAAGGGTGAGAAACATTATCATAACAAACAATGCATATAATTATATATCTATATACACCAACATAGAATACACATAACATATTTCTCACCACAACTCATCACAATTCATCACATACTTCACAATGTATATCTACACAACTAAGCATATTCACCAATCATGCTTCACAACTCACAACATTTCCACATAAACATTTACACTTATGTTTATTACACCAATACAT
The DNA here is from genome assembly GCA_963859935.3 of Lathyrus sativus. Lineage (NCBI taxonomy): Eukaryota > Viridiplantae > Streptophyta > Magnoliopsida > Fabales > Fabaceae > Lathyrus > Lathyrus sativus. The sequence continues at coordinate 396,901,834 of OZ012736.1, read as the reverse complement.
CATATGAAGATTATAATCCAACTCATAGAGACCGACTCACTACTCTATGCAGATGCAAATGCGGTACCGACTCACTCAGCAGGTTCAATTGAAGAACCAAATGGAACCATCGCTCGTTACCGAAGTAACTCCCCGTCGGGCCTACGATGTTCACCCATCGCTCACACCCCACATGGGCACATGATGTTTCAAGATTGCTCACACCCCACACGGGCACACAATCTGATTGCTCACACCCCACAAGGGCACACAATCGTTCTGCAAATTCTCCATGGAATCAAAAATAAACCATCGCTCACACCCCACAAGGGCGCACAATCATTTCTGCAAATCCTCCTAGGGATAAAAAATAAACCATCGCTCACACCCCACAAGGGCACACGAGGTTTCTGCAGACACACAAGAATGCAATCATGATGCTTCATATGCAAAATGACTCCAAACACTCTTGAAATGCATACATATTCACATATATATAATCATGCATTTTCCACATCATACAAGTACATACAATTGTGCACATTCACATTAATCTCATCATGCATTTTCATTCAATTCAAACAAATGCAAAAAATTGCCAAAAACGACCACATTCTACACCGAACGATTCACAATCTAGGATTCACGCCTTACGGCTACCCACAACACAACAACACATAAACTATCCATTCAGATAAGAATTAACCATAAATAAACCAAACAATCGACAATTGGATGGAAAGCACGGGAAAAACAGAAAAATGCTGTCACATTCACTGACCTTCGCTTGGCGAAGCCTCTAGTGAATGCTCGCCACCACACTCGCCTGGAGAACTCGCTGGCGAAGCCAAACAGTAGCTACTGACTTGGTTCGCTACCCCTCGCTACCATACTCGCCTGGCGAAGCCTTTCACTGGCACCTTTTCCTGGAGAACTCACTGGCGAAGTCAGAGTTGGGCTACGGACTTGGTTCGCTACCCACTCACTGGGATTCGCCTGGCGAACCTTCACTCCCATTCGCCTAGCGAATGCTGGCGAATCTGCGAACTCAGAAATCCCTAACTGTCAAAATTGCCCAATCCTTCCAAAATCAACCGATTCTCACCAAACCAGTTTCAAGCACCTTAGTCTAACATTCCCCGACTAAACTTAACCACTTATTCTCATTTTTAACCGTTAAAACTCGGTTTCTACCGATTAAATCAAATCCGACCTAAAACTGAAAATGAGCAAAACTTTCCCCAATCCAAAATCAAACCAATAGAAACATACATAATCATACACATCGAAAGAATAATAAAGTTTCACACCCTTACCCAATTAATCGAAGCTTGGAAGTTTGATTCTTGATGGTTCTAGGTTTTTCTCCTCTTCCTCCTCTTTTCTCTTATTTCCTTTCTATTTCTTTCTATCTCTTTTCTTTTCTCTCTATTTCCACTTATTCTCTTTCTATTCTATTTCTCTGAAATAACAACTAATTAAGGATTATCTAAAACACCCTCTAATTAATTCCCAAAATTTTCCGAATAATAAAATAACATAATATGCACACATATCATATTAATATTCAAAATCACAAATGAAAATAATAACCAATCAAAATAAATCAAAAGACTCAACAAAAATGGGAAATTCAGAATCTGGGCGTTACAGATACTCCATATACCAACAAGATGCATCTTTTTTTGATTACGTAACAAAGAAGAACTCCATAGTTAAGCGTGCTTGACTTGAAGTAGTATTTGAATGGGTGACCTTTTGGGAAGTTTCTCAAAAAGTATGTGAGTGAGGACAAAACATGATAAAAAGATCCGTGTTGGTTTGTGGGATTAGTCAAAAATCATGAAAGTTGTCAAGGGCATTACAAATAGTATCATATCATACCTCTCCTAGTACGACGTAATTCGGGGACGAATCAAGCAGAAGATGGTGGACATGTAACACCCGAGATCGGTGAGGGCGGTGAGTGGTCGCTCGTGTAGAAGGCAAGATAACGAGCAACTCCTGGAAGCTTATATGCAAAAATCAAATTCACATCGAAGAGGGATTTTGAGGTTGTGCAGTTACAAGACTGCATGGTTGAAGGAAGGCTTATAAGGATCGATTGGTACTTCTTATACCAATAAGATGTATCTTCTTTTCGATTTCCTAACAAATAAGAACTCCATAGTTAAGCCTTCTTGACTTGGAGTAATATTTGGAAGGGCGACCTTCTGGGAAGTTTCTCGGAAAGCATGTGAGTGAGGATAAAGCATGCTTAAAAGACTCATGTTGGTTTGTGGGGTCAGTCAATATTCTTGAAAGCACTATGGGGCACTACGCTCACAAAAACTATTGAACCTTAACAAGTTTATCATCTCCATTAGCAAAGATAACCCTAAACACACATCATCTTCAAATTGTTTACCATCATATCATCTCCATTTCTTCACCGTCATATCTTCTTAATATATTTATTTAATAAACATGGCTAAACTCCATCAATATCGCTTCATATTGTACAAAGCAATGAAATACAAAGAAAAAACTCGAAGAAGGAACAAAAATGATACTTGCAAGAAGTAAAGATGAAAATCTATGATATTTAGCTTTTTGACTTCTTCATCATGTTTTTTATACATGATATAACTCTACCATGCATATGATAATAATGTTGTTTAGATATTTAGTTTTATTTTGTTGTTATTGCCTAAATCTAAAAGTTTATTTGTTGTTGGTGGTGAAAATGTTAATGAAGTTTTTATATTAGTTGTTGTGGTATTTGGATCGAACTCTAGTATCGACAAGGGTAGCTTCATGGTTCGACAGAAGTTGTGTATGCTGTAGTCGAAGTCTATTCGAGCACACTGCCGAAATATGTTAACTTGTAATTTAAAGTTAGTATGTCGAATTGGGCCTTGGTTGAAAGCCCAACTGTTAAGTTAAATTGTATCCTAAGTTAGCTTAGTAGTCTATAAAAAGACTAGTTCTCTCAGGTTGTTGAGAGAAGTTAATTATTGATATTCACTTGTAATCTTTGAACCCTATTGAGAAAGGGAATAGAAAAAGAGATTTAACCGATTCTCTATTATTCTTCCTTCTTCTCTCCCTTTTGTAAAACCTAATAGGGTTTCTTGAGTTTGTTCAAGAAACTCAATCTTTTTGTCATATTTTGATTTGTTCTTGACGATATCAATTCACAACAAACTGGTGCGATGAGCATGGAGAAGAATATGCCATCAACAAAGTATGAGATAGAGAAATTCACTAGTGTGAATGATTTCAGCTTGTGGCGCTTGAAGATGCAAGCCCTTCTTGTTCAACATGGTTTTTTAGAAGCATTCAAAGGACCAGAGAAGATGGATGCTACCCTATTGAAGATGCGGTGCGATTGTGTTAAGCCTTGGTGATAAGGTTTTCTGGCAGATTTCAAAGGAGAAAACTGCAACTGGTGTGTGGATGAAACTTGAAGGTTTGTATATGACAAAATCAATGGTTAATCATCTCTACCCGAAGCAAGCTTTGTATTTGTTCAAGATGAGTGAAGACAAAGCATTGAATGAGCAGCTGGATATGTTCAACAATTTAATTCTTGATCTTGAAAATATTGAGGTCAAGATTGCGGATGAAGATTAAGCGCTGCTGCTGTTGTGCTCTTTACCTAAGTCTCGTGCCCACTTCAATGAAACTCTCTTGTATGGAAGAGAGTCGTTGACCTTTGAAGATGTTCAATCTACCTTGTACTCTAAGGATTTGAACGTATGAAAGGAGCACAAGTCATCTTCAGTTGGTGAAGGTTTGTCCATTATGGGGAAATTCTTGAAGAAAAATGGTAGGTTTGAAAAGAATGGAAAAGTTATAAAAAATTCTTATGGTGGTAAATAATATTAAGTGTTATCATTGTAATAAGGAGGATCATTCAAGAAAACTATGCCCTGATCGTCTGAACAATCATGGTGGAAAGGATAATGGTAATACAGCCATTGTACAAGATGGTTATGAATCATCTGATGTCCTGGTGGTTTCAAACAGTGACTCTAGCAAGGAGTGGATTATGGATTTAGGGTGTACCTGGCACATGACTCCAAACAAAGGCATGTTTAGAGAATTGTATGATCAAGATGGTGGATCAGTGCTGTTGGGAGACATCAAAGCTTGCAAAATTGCACGTATTGGATATGTGAGATTCAAGCTCCATGATGATTCAATTATATTATTGGCGAATGTTAGGTAAGTACCTGATCTTAAGAGGAATTTTATTTCTCTTGGTGAATTCGACAAGAAAGAATATGTTTTCAAAGGAAAGAAAAACATCCTAAGGGTAATGAAGGGGTCGAAGGAAGTCTTGAGAGGCGTAAAGAAACAAGGTTTATATACCCTTGAGGTTGAAGCTGTAAGTGGTTCAAGAGATGTGGCATCTAGGAAACATGTGTCAAAGATAGAGCTATATCACAAATGACTTGTCCATGTAAGTGAAAAAGGACTGGTCAAATTGTCGAAACTAAATCTGTTGTGTAGTGATAAGGTCGAAAAACTAGAGTTTTATGAACCTTGTGTATTTGGTAAATCCTGTAGAATGAAGTTTAACAAAAGTAAACAAATAACACATGGATCCCTTGATTACATGCATGCTGATCTTTGTGGACCTGCAAGGAATCATTCACACTCAGGTGAAAAGTATTTTCTATCCATAGTTGATGATTACTCTATAAAGTTATGGGTATTCATCCAGAAGACTAAGGATGAAACTCTTGAAAATTTCAAAAGTTAGAAGACTCTAGTCGAAAACAAACTGGCAAGAAGGTTAAGAGGTTGAGGACCGACAATGGTCTTGAAATTTGCATTGAGGCTTTCAATGGCTATTGTGTTGCATATGGTATTACAAGGAACATAACTACTGCATGGACTCCTTAACAAAATGGTTTGGATGAAATGTTTAATCGAACCATTCTAGAAAGGTTGAGGTACATGTTGGTAAGTGCGGGACTAAAGAAGGTGTTTTAGGAAAAAGCTGTTGTGACCGCAACATACTTGATAAGTAAGTGTCCCTTGACAACCTTGGGAATGACGACACCTAAAGAAGTCTGGTTGGGACATCCATCTAGTCTCGACAGGCTTAAAGTATTTGGTTGTTTAGCCTATGCTCATATTAGGCAAGACAAGGTCGAACCTAGAGCTCTGAGATGTATGTTCCTTGGATATCAAAAAGGAGTCAAAGCTTATAGGTTGTGGTGCCTAGAGCCAGGTCACAAGAGGTGTATCACAAGTCGAGATATAGTTTTCAATGAAGCTCATATGACTTCCATGAAAATAGATGACATTGTTTGAAGTTCGAAGATCTCAGAAGATGAGCTGGAATAGGAAGAGATTCATGTTGAGGTGGATCATAGTGATGCTGAATTGCATAACCCAAATGAAGTCAAAGAGGAATATCATGTTGCTGAAGAAGATGAGGATACTGATAATAACTACCTGCTGGCAAGAGACAAGTCGAGAATAGTCATTAAGCCACCTCAGAGACTTGGTTATACAGATATTATAGCTTATGCCTTAATATCTGCAAGTGAGGTTCTGGACAAAGAACCTAGAGAATGTAAGGAAGTTATGAGGAGTCGAAATAAGACTGAATTGCTGAAAGCCATAGATGATAAAAGCTAGTTTGTTCCCTCGTTATAGAGTTTGATCTAAGGTGGAGATTTATGGTATTTGGATTAAACTCTGGTGTCGACACAGGTAGCTTCATGGTTTGAAAGGAGTTGTGTATGTTGTAGTTGAAGTCTGTTCAAGCATACTGTCGAAATATGTTAACTTATAATTTAAGTTAGAATGTCGAATTAGGCCTCGCTTGAAAGCCCAATTATTAAGTTAGCTTGTATCCTAAGTTAACTTAGTAGTCTATAAAAAGACTAGTTCTCTCAGGTTGTTGAGAGAGGTTAATTATTGGTGTTCACTTGTAATCTTTGAACCCTATTGAGAAAGTGAATAGGAAAACAGATTTAACCAATTCTCTATTCTTCTTCTTCCTTCTTCTTTTCCCTTTGTAAAACCTAATAGGGGTTCTTGTGTTTGTTCAAGAAACTCAATCTTTTTCTCATATTTTGCTTTGTTCTTGACGTCATCAATTCACAACAGTTGTTTTACTGAGATAAGTGATATGTTTATTATTGTTATTGTTATTAAGATATGGAAGGTTTTGTGCTATTGATCTATTATAGTTTTGTTGTTATTGAGATGATGATGATTTATTGTTGTTGTTGTTGTTATTGAGATAATGATAATTTAATGTTGAAGTTGTTATTATTATTGAGATTGAAGGTTTGTGTTATTGAGTTATTGAAGTTTTTTGTTATTGAGATAATGAAGGTTTAGTTTTGTTGTTATTATTGAGTTATGAATGGTTTTGTGTTATTGAGATATTATAGTTTTTTTTTGTTATTTGAGATAATGCATGTTTAGTGTTGTTGTTGTTGTTATTGAGTTATTAAAGGTTTTAATATTGTTGTTGTTCTTATTGAGTTATTGAAGGTTTAGTGAAGACTTTTTAGCGTTGTTCTTGCATTGATTGATAGAGGATAATATTGTTATTGTTGTTGTTGTTAAGAGTCTAAACTCTAAAGATCTAATGTGTTGTTATTGGTTTTCTTTTATTGTTTTTTTGACCATAGATGGACTATTTACTATGCGCCACTCATACAAATGAGTGTTCTACTAAAGAGGATAAAAGAAAAAGAAAACCTAGATGTTCTATAATGATGACTAAATTAACAAAAGTCCACAACTCATGTGTTAGGTTGCCAATTGATTTTGATCATTAAATTTATACTTGTTATAATAAGAATGCTTTCCTTTATAGGATTTATGTGACATTTCTTTGACCAAGCAAAGTGAGTATTTACTAGATGATTGGATCCATATATATAAAAAAAAGCATATGGATAAAGATTCATGTATTATTTTTAATTTAAATGATTTGATAGTATTTTTTTTTATAAATACTAATACATGCTTATTAATGTAATTGTATTTGGTTTTTGAGTTTGAAGAAAGTTATGAATGTAACACTAAAAAATTCATGGAATATTTATTTAATTTATTTAAATATGAATATTCGCATTTCTGGTGATTTTTAGTGGTTGGTGTGAATATTAGGAATTATGGATTTTGGATTATTTATTTAAATAGTAGTATATAATATGAATATATTGGTATAATTATTAATTTAAATAAATATAAGTGAATTAAGGGCAAAATGGACATTTGAGGAGGAGTTAGTGAGGGTGAAGTTGGAAAGCCCAATTTTAAGGCCCAAAGTTAGGTTTAACAAAAAGGAATTTTGAGGGAATTAGGATTCATTATTGTTAGACCGTGAAAAGGGAAGAAATAGAGGCCAGGGCTTCGAGTAAGAGGATTGAGGCAAAAACTTCACAAGGTTTCCAAGAATCAAGGAGAAAGGCTTAGAGTCAGCAATTAAGGTATGTGGAGTATTTCCTTCATTGTTTTCAATATGTGATTTAATGTGTTTAAAGCTGATTTAAGGGTTTAAGGATTTTTGAATATTGAATTGTCGTTGTCTTTCTGATGGTGAGTCCAATGAGTTGAAGGGATTTGAACTGATGGTCTGATAGGTTTGAGGCTGATTTGAGATAAGGGAAATTAGGCCTTCGTGGCCAAAACCTGTTGTTGAGGTTTTAATCGTATAGGGTAATTGATTATGAGAGCTCTAATGACTGTGGGGTAGTAGTAAGTGTTACACCCCAAAATTTGCCCAACTTTTTGCTTTAGCTGGCTTTCATTTCATTGCATTTATCATTGCATTCATAACATTAGCATCTGCATACCATAGTCCATGAACAGGGGATTGAGAGGTGTGTGCTTATCAAGAGCTGGCTATTAAAGGTCTAAGCCTATTCAAGGGGTCATATTCGAGCTATCAAGTGCTTATCATTATCAGAAGAATGCCAAAGCTCATCAGAAGGAGTGGATTGGTTAAGAACGGTGTACCTCCTTTCTTGGGGGTCTATGAAGGTCATCAAGTGGTTTTAAATCCATGTTTATGGGAGGAGAAAATTGTGAGAACTCATGGGAGACCTTGAGGGTCATTTTGAAGCTTATGTCGGTCATTATATCAAGTGTGTGGAGCCACAGCCAAAGATTGGTGCAATCAGGGTTTTCACCTGGTCAACCCTATCAACAGTTGAACTGAAGGAGATTAAGACCCAATTCTAAGTCTTTGTAATCATGGATAGTTATGTTGGTATACATGAGATGATATTCCAAGATCAATCCAAGAATAAGCCCAAGTGTGAGGAGTTTCTAGGCTAAGGTTGCTATGCTTGATAGTGTAAAATCCCCTGGTTTAGTGCCTAACTTCAAGACCACATGAATCAAGATGCGAGCCTCATCTCATCTTGATATCCACATGAGACTTGTAGAGCATGTTCATACCTTTAATTCGAGTATTAGAAGTCATTCATTGAATTTCTAGAACTCAAGTTATGAGCCAGACGAGTTACAGGTCCTCATATGAATGTGATTTTAGTCAACAAAAGTCAACCAACTTCCAGGACATTTTTGACCAAGAAGGATGTTTCTCCTAAACTTCAAGTGAACATGAAATTTGTTCCTTATGATCTTAGCTTTCCAAAAAGTTATGGAAGTCCTCATTCTGATTTGTAGAACTCAAGTTATGAGCTTTGCAAGCCAGGGGTATTTTGGGAAAGTGAGAGTATAGGTCATTTTGGATTATAGGTCATTTTCACCATCTTGCACTTTTCAAATGAAGTTTTGTCCAACATGAAACTTGATCAAAATGGGATTTTAAGGTCAATCATATATCCATGAGGCATTGATTTGGCTTAGGGCAAAAGTTAGTTTGAGGAAATTTGACAAAAGGCATTTTAAAAGGCATTAAAATGAGAAAATCCAAAATAATTCACAATGGTTTAAACAATGGCAAATTGGTACATATTTTGATTGAAAATGACATTCTAAACACAATGGCGTTGTTAGAATTTCAATTTGAGTCATATTTAATGGTCATTTTATGGATTGCTTCAAAAGGAGGTTACATATCCAAAATCATACCATTAAGCTCCAAACCAATTTTCACAAGCCAAAGTCCAAACCTTACCTTGGGATCCAAGCCTAAGGAGTACTTAAGTGATCTACTCCAAACCAAAAAGGGGGAATCCTCACAATTCCATTTTTCATTCTCAAGAATTCTCTCACTCTCTCAATTCTCTCAATTTCTTCATTCTCCAAACCCTCACCCATAGCTCCTCATCATCGGATCCATTGATTTTTCATTGAAATCAATGAAATCTTGAGCATAAACCTCCACTCCTTATCATTATCGGATCAAGTGTAATAATCAATTATCGTGCAAATCGAAGTTGGATATTGGAGCGTAAGTTGGAAGCACTTATTCGGATTCGAAGTGTTTGATCTTCATCTTCTTACAAGAATTATTGTGGATCTTGAAGTTTTCCGTTTAATCTTGTTCGGATCTTCGCAAATTCACTTGATCAACGATCACCGGATCAAATCATCGATCCGTAGGTTGGTTTTCTGATTTAATTTAACCATTTGATTGTTGCATTAAAATTCTGTTTTGTGTGCTGTTTGATTTTAATTCCTAAAAAATAGCAAAAATGCTTAGAAAAATATGAGAAAATTCGTGGATGATCCTTATCATATCTATAATTCTGGTGTGCAATTGGATTTTAGTTTCGTTTAATTTTCAATTTGATTTCATTTTTGTCCTCTAGTTGGATAACGAAATGCCAAAAACTGTATAGTTTCTTGCCGGATTTTGTACTCGAGTTTGGTATAGATTTAAGACTTGATTTTTTTCATGATTGATGTAGACATATTTAATAACTTTTAGGAATTGTTTTAGGATTTTATGAAACCTTTAGGTGTAGTTTTGAGTTAAATCTTTAGGCCCAGCCCCATGTGGATTTTCCTGTGATACCTATTGGTTTAGCCATTGATTAGTGCCCTTTAACTCATAGTTTGGATCTGAAATTTTTACCATAGGTTCTTAACACCTTTAGGATATCCCAAACGTTTTTATATAATTTTATAGGTTGATTTATTATTTTAGATAGATTTTACATCTAGGCTGTGTTTAGGTTGTTACTAGCGTAACACTTCCTCTAGTTGAATCTCAAAAGTGGCTTTTAGTGAAAAATAAGTTCCTAAATCTCTTTTGAGGGTTTAGTTGACATATTGAGGTTTCTATAGATTGATTATCTAGACTTGAATTGGTGTTTTGCTTCCCCTTAGATGGATTTCTTTGAGCTTGTAAGATTAGGGTTTAGGAAGAGCTTTAGTTGATTCCTCTTTCTTCAAATAAACATGGATTACTTTGATTGCTTTCCATTCCATCCCATGATTCAAGGTCCCCATGTGAAAGCCTCATCTTTCCTTTGGAAGGATGTGTGGCACTTCACAAGAGGTAGAACCTTTGAGGATGCCTTTCTCTGATGACTGGTTGAGTGTCAGGTTGGATTCCTTTGGTTTCCTTCCTGCTTCCCATCATCAATCCAATATTCTTGAAGTTGATTCTCTTCCCTTGTGTTGGAGCTTGTTGAATAATAGAGGTGAAGACTTCTCTTGAGGATAGCTTGAGCTTGAAGTTTTTTGCAGACTGTCTATTTGTTTGTTGTTTATCTGCTTTGCTGTTGAGCTGTTTGTCTGCTGTTTCTCTGGTTGCTTTGTTGTTGCTTGTGTGACTGTTTGGTGTGCTGCATTAGACTAGGTTTCTCATGTAGATGATCATAGGCCTAAGAGAATCCTAAGGGTTGAGCTTCTCCCCTTGCTTGTCTTCATTAGAGGTTGACTGTTTCTCTCTGCTTGCTTTTTACTGTATGGCTTTGCTTGCTGATTTAAGGTTGAGCTTCTCCCTTGCCTGTGTGGTGTGTGGCCTTTGTGCCTTGTTTGCTTTAGAAGTTGAGCCTGGCTCCTTCTGCTTGTGTGATGCATTGCATGCATTTTACTTACAGCATTTTGTTTACAGTAATTTTCATTTCAGTTTATTTGCTTTACTGTTGTTTTCCTTTTCCATGTTCCCCTAGGAACTCTGACTTCTCTTGTTCAAGAGAAGTTATGACAGACATTAGGGTTCTAAACATGCATGATAACATTAGTTAGTTTCCCTCCTAACCTCAACCATAGGTTCAATTTTGCATGACAACTTTAGGATTGGATCAGTTCCCCTTTAGTGTGTCTTTTCTCTTCTCATCTTCAAACAAATCAAGACACAGTAATAAATGTTAATTGATGTCGTACGCTACAAGCCTTAAGCTACTTGAGAAAGGGTTGTTGGAGAGTTTCTTTTCAACAACTTGGATGTTTAGTATGGCACCCTTTGGGTGACATGCGACGCATTCACTCTCAGGTCATAGTCTCTAGTGCGATATTAGTTGCAAACATCCATAAAAAGCACTTCTTCTAAAAGACAGAAAATAAAGTTCAAATCCTTTTTGTCCTCTTGGACCCTTAATCAGGAAAACCCTTTTCTTAAAGGAAATTTCTGTTAACTTTTGGTCCTATCGCAAACGGTAACGCCTAAGTCTCCAAAGGTCGAGCTGCAAACACCAACTACTGGAACTGATTGTTAACTTTACTTGGATAAAAAACAGCTGAACAAACCTGTGTTCCCCCCTTTAGCCCGAACTGCGTTAGCTCTGATCTCTCAAGCCTGTTGAGAGTACGTAGGCACAAGATGCGATATCTTGGCGAGAAACCTTACCCCCTTCACCCGTAGTTAGGCGAACTACGTTGACTCTGATTTCTCGTTCCAGGCGGGAATACATAGGCATAGAACTGTTGTGTTCTGCCGAGTCATTTTCTTTTTCTTTTCAGACCAACCTTTTAGCGTAGATAGATTAATCAACCCGTCAGATAAACAACAAGCGTGGATCCGATCGAGTACGATGGACGTGATGGGTGCTAATACCTTCCCCTTGCGTAACCGACTCCCGAACCCAGACATGGTTGCGATGACCTTGTCTTATACCTTTTCGTCAGGTTTTTCCGATCGTTTCCTTTCCCGTTCTGAGGGATAAATAACGAAAGGTGGTGACTCTTCTGTTTTGCCGACACCTTATTTTCGCGGTAGCGACAGTAAGGATTTATCGAATTGGAGGCGTAAATATGATACAGGATTGGCCTAATAAGTCGTAGATTTTATGCCTTTATCTCCGTAATAGGAATAATTTAGGGATGTTTTTAGGGCATTGGAGAAGGAAATCGTAGAGGTTTTTGATCTAGTTTTGGTGCTAGTGCGTAACAGCGATTTGCTGTAATCATGAGTTTGCACAGCGAAGAATTCTTCGTACGGCAAACATTCTCCCCAGACTTTCACAACAAACTTGCTAGCAAACGTAGCAGAGTTTTGCAAATTCTGATCTTGTGCAGTGATGTCTTGATGTTTTGATGTTGTGATTTCTTTGATGAATTACCATGAGTATGATTGTGATTCCTATGTGATTAATACATGATTGTATGATGATTCCTATGAGTAATGATGATGAGTTATAATGTTGATTCCATGAGTTTTGATGCTTATATGATGACATGATTATTATGATGATTTTGATGAGTGATGATGCACTTAATGAGTTTATTATGAGGATGATATTGACGTGTGCATCATGCATTCATATGCATTTCGGACTTCGGTTCAGAACCTTGATTCTTGTGGCATCAGTCACATTATGCGGATGTGGGGTATTTTGTTGTGCTCTGATTCTCGTGTAGAATCCATCCTACTGTTGTGGATCTATGGAGGGTTGATGGCCCAATGTCCATCGAAATTTTTTGATTGGTACCACATGCACTAGTCTTGTTGCATTTGCATTTATGTAATATTTTGGTGAAATCTGTAATGTTGTGGCCTTTGATGTTCCTTGATGATTATGATGATGTTCAATATGAAAATGACGCCATTTTATATATTGATTCTTGTATTGATTATTATGAATCGTTTTACTCACCCTTCCTGTTTGAATGTTGCCTCCACGTGGGTAACATGCAGATGACCAGGCTTAACTGTGGATACCTGTTGCACCCCAAAATTTGACCAACATCTCTTTACCTAGCTCATGTTTCATATCATTCACCTTAGCATTATCATTTGCATTTCATTGACATGTATGCAGGAGATCAAGAGGTATGAGTACCAATCAAGAGCTATACAAGACTATGAAGCTAGCCAAGAGGGTTATTCAAGTGTTCAAGGGTAGACATCTTTGTCAGAGAAGTCAGAAGATTCTCAGAGAGAGTGGTTGAAACCAAGAATGTATGCCTCCTAACTTGAGAGTTATGGGAGCTCCTCAGATGATGTTGAAGCCATGAATGTGGACTTGAAGCCTTGAGAGAGCTTATGAGATGTCTTGAAAGCCATCATGAGGCCTAGATAGGTCATTGTACAAGATTAAGAAGACTCAGCCATGAGTGGTGTAATTAGGGTTTGACTGGGTCAACCCTAGGTCAACTGATGATTGGGAGAGGGTTGAGACCTAATCCAAGAGCCATGTGATCATGGATTGATGCATTGAGATGCTATAAGAATGATTCCAAGGTCAACTTATCATGATTGAAGAGTTTGAGAAGTTTCAAGCTAGGGTTTCTAAGGCTTGACAGTGTAAAATCCCCTAGTTTGACCCCTATCTTCAAGGCAGTTTAGCTCAAGATGTGATTGTCATCTCATCTCACCCCCAACATGAATGTTGTAGAGCTTGTTCTTAGATTTAATTTGAGTACTAGAAGTCCTTTATAGGATTTGTAGAGCTCAAGTTATGACTTTGACAAGTTACAGGTCATCTGAGGTATGTGAATCTGGGGCCTTGAAAGTTACCCAAATTGCATCAAACTTTTGCCCAAGAAGGATGATTCCTATGAACTTTTTGTCAACATGAATGTTGTTCCTTATCTTCTTAGCTTTCTATAGAGTACTAGAAGTCCATGATAGGATTTGTATAACTCAAGTTATGGCTTTGACAAGTCAAGGGCATTTTGGTCATTTGGAGATTACAGGTCATTTCAACCATAAAGCCATAACTCCTATTTCCAAGCTTCAAATGGAAAAGTCTTCAACATCAAACTTGTTCAAAATGATGTTTTAAGGCTAGTAAGGAGGTCATGAGATGATGGAAATGCTTGTAGCTCAAAGTTGCAAAAATGACCTAAAATAAGGGCATAAGTTAAATAAACCAAAGTTGGAAATTGATATTTTCTACCTACACATCCAAACCATGGCATGTAATATATCATTTTGACTCTAGAAAACATTTTACGAACATTGGTTTAGCCACATTTTTGAGTTGAGATTCAATTTGTGGACTTGCTTTGAAAAGCACTTGCTTGCATATTGAGTAACATGTGCATAACTCAAAATTAAGGCATGAGCAAGGAACTTGGCAAGCTAAACCCTTCCAAAATGTCACTAGGGGAGAAATTGAAAGTGAATGAGATGAATTTCAAGCTGCAAACAGAATTGGGCATAGCATGAGATGTGTTTGAAAATCTCATGACATGAGAAGTGGAAAATCTCATTGGAAGGATCTAGAGGGTTCTAGATCATCCAAACTTCATCTATATATTGAGTAGAGATGATCCATTGAAGAGGTTGGTGATGATTGAAGGAGAAATCATAGTTTGGGATTGAAATTTCATAGCTTGCAAGTGCAATCGGTTTCACCAAATTCTCCATTTTCCTTCCATTTTCTTGATTGATACTTCTTCCATGGATGTCAAGGAGTGATTCCAGATCATTTTCAAGAAGAATTAGTGGCTAAATCGTGTATGAGCAAGTGATTTTCAGCACCTGCAACTCACCATCGGGTTTCAAGATTCAAGCACTTTCAACTGGTTCTTTTGCATACAGAAGCAAGAGGGAGGTTCATTGATCGTGTCCAGAAGATTAGAGAGCTTGATTTGGAGGATTAGTGCATCTGTTCATCCAAGATTTCCAGGTTGGTAACTTTCTTCCCCTAACATGATTTAGGCAGAATTAGGTTGGATTAAGGTGCTAGATTTATTGTAAAATGGTGTAGGATGGATTTCAGATAGTTAATTGATGAATTAGAGACAAAATGGGGGAATCACCATTTTCGGTTGAGATTGGGATATGGTGAATCTTGAGGTTTCAGAGGAAACTAAGGGTATGGTTGAACTCGTGGCAAGATTTGGGATAAGATTCATGTTTTGACCTCTTGGATTGGAGGCCTCTAGGGAGAACTAGGGTTGAGGAAGATGATCGGAGCTCCACCGGCGGTGGCCGGAGCTGGGCGCGAAGTTGCAGAGGTTTGAATGGAGAAGATGACTTTGGGACCGTTAGATGATGGTTGGACCTTTGACTTTGAGGTTGATCCAATGGCCACGTTTTAAAGTTGATTTGTGAAGGATTCTGATGAATGAAACGCACCGTTTCATTTATTCAGGCGTTTTGGGCTTAATGAATTAAGTGTTATCCACACCCCCTGATGGCCCAACCCAAACTTTTAACTGAAAATGACTTCTATTTACAACGTGCGCTTGATTATTTTTATTTGATTTTCATTTAATTTTCATTTTATTCATGGTTCTTGGAAAAATCATATAAAATTGAAAATTAATCCAATCAATCCCATTCTTTTTGCATTTTACTCATGATTGAGTCTAGTATTTTTTAGAGAAAAAAAATTTTCATTTAATGTAATTTCTGAGTTTATTGGAATTTTATATTTTAATTGATATTAAAATGGTTATGTTTGATGCATAATTTTGTGGAATTTTGTTTGATCTCATGGTGATGATTTTGAGCCTAATTTTTTGTGTGTGATTAGGTTAGACATGTATGATCCCATAGAATTTTTCTCACATTTTTGTGATTAAAATAGGTGTGCTTTCTAGATTGATATTTAGGTGCCTCCTTTTAGGGTTTAGGTTTGATACCTTGTAATGTAGGATTTATTTCTAGGTCTTATTTGATAATTTGATATTTGGAATTAATATGGTAGAGTCATGATTGACCTAGGCTCCCATAGTAATTTTTGTAGGATTTTACAATTGGTTTTAGTATTTTAGTTAGGACTAACTTTAGTACTAGGTTTTAGGTGATCCTAATTCACTAATTCAACTAGTTTAACTTCCTTAATCCCCTTAGATTAGGGTTTGTGCTTGGTTTGCCTTTGGTTGAGATTGAAGACAAGTTGAAGACAAAAGGGAGGATGCTTGAAGTTGGATTGACTTGTGCCTGAAGGTGTCTGATGAAGATTAGGAGATAGGACATAGGGAGAGCCTTACAGTTAGAATGATTTCTTTCACAAACATGGAAAGCATCTTGTGCTTCCATTCCTCCCAATGACTAAAAGTCCTTCTCAGATATTCACATCCCTCCTTTGGAAGGATGAGTGGCTTTATCTAGGAAGTAGAACTTTGAGGGAACCAGTCTCTCATAATGATGAACCCTTAAAGGCTTCCTTTGGTTGTCAGTAAGCTGTTTATCATTTCCCCTCATCCTGTTAAATCAATTATCTTCTGGTTTGAGTATCTTGAAAGATGTTAGACTTGAGTTTAAAGATGAGGACTTTATTGAAGAGTGTGGAAGAGGATGATTCCTTGAGCATTGCCATTGTAGTTGAAGCTTGAAGAGCAAGAAGAACAGGTTGATACTTGAAGATTCAATGGAGATTGAATGAAGAGCTGAGGCTTGAAAAAGATTGAAGGATGAGGTTGACACTTCTAAGTGATTGAAGATTACTCTGAGAAGCTAAGGCTTGTAGGAGAAGAAGACCCAATTGAGACTGGTAGAGCAAAGAGAGCTGAGGCTTGAAGACTGAGTTGACACTTATGAAGAGGATTCAATTGAGATTGACTGTAGAGCCGAGGCTTGAGGACTAAAGGACAAGTTGATACTTGTACATTGATGCCTTGAGAGCCTGAAGGAATCAAGTTGGCATTTGTAGTTAGGGGTAAAGCCTGAAGGTGGAATTGACTGAAGAGCTGAAGCTTAGAGAAGAGAGAGCAAGTTGATACTTGGGTTTGGTGGATTGAAACCTTGGAGGAGCAAGTTGATACTTGCCAGTGAAGCTGATATCCTTGAAGGGTGATTGGAGTTTGAAGACTGGGTTGCTGTCTGAAGAGCTGAAGCTTGGAATTGAAGGAGGAGTTGATCTGCTTTCTCTCTTGTCTGTTTTCTTTTCTGTATGGCTGATGTGCCTTGTTTGATTTGCTTGATGCATTAGAATAAGTTCATATCTAGACTGACTTTAATCTAGGAGCATGATTGCACTAGAGGTTGAGTTGCTCCCTCTGCTTGTACTGTTACTGTATGGCTTTGCTTGCGGGTATTCGGTAGAGCCCTGCTCCCTTGCCCATGTGGTTTACTTTGCTTGACAGCATTTTATTTTCTTCTGTATGATTACAGTATCTTCTATTTTGCTTGATAGCATGTTATTATTTCTGTATGATTACTGTTATTCATTCTGGCTTGAGGTTGAGATGAGCTTGTGGAGGCTGATGCCCCACACACATTTCCTCCCTCACTTACATTGCATGCATTTTACAGTCGTTTACTGTTTACTGTTTACTGTTTACTATTTAAGCTGATTCTTTATCTGTTTCTGTTTATCATTGACATGATCCCTTAGGACTCTCATTTCCTTTGATAAGGAAGTGATGATTAGAATTTTAGGTTGAAACCTATGCATGATAACTTCTAGGAGTTCCCTGTTTCAAACCCTAACCATAGGATGAATCCTTGACATGACAACAGTAGGACTTGATAGTCTCCCCTTAGTTAAGCCTGCTCTCTTCTCATCTCAAAACAGCTTAAGATACAGTAATCATGAATGATTTCTTTCGTACGTTACAAGCCTTAAGCTATCTGAGAAAGGATTGTTGGAGAGCTTCTTTTCAACAGTCTGGATGTTTAGTATGGCACCCTTTGGGTGACATGCGACGCATTCACTCTCAGGTCATACTCTTTAGTGCGATTGAAATTGCAAACGCAATAAAAAACACTTCTTCCGTAAAAGACAGAAAACAAACTTCAAACCTTTTTGCCCCGTGGGCCCATAATTTAAAGGAAAGCTTTTCTGAAGAAAAGAGTGTCGTTAACTCCTAGTTCTACCGCAAACAGGCTTTATCCCTAACTGCTGGAACTACTTGTTAACCCTACTCGATAAAACAGATGAATCTGAACCCCCGTAATCCGTATTATCCCGAACTACGTAAGCTCTGATCTCTCAAGCCTGTTGAGAGTACGTAGGCACAATACTAATGTATTGGCGAGCCACCTTCCCCGTAACCCGTAGTAGGTCGAACTACGTTGACTCTGATTTCTCATTCTCTGATGAGAATACGTAGGCATAAAGCGCGACACTTTGCCGAGTCATTTTCTTTTATTTTCAGACCAGCCTTGATAGGTAGATAGATAAACCAACTCGTCCAGTAAACACAACAAGCGTGGATCCCGTCGAGTACGACGGACGTGAGGGGTGCTAATACATTCCCCTTGCGTAACCGACTCCCGAACCCAGACAATGGTTGCGACGACCTTGTCTTATACCGTTTTCGTCAGGTTTTCCTGATCGTTTCCTTTCCCGCTCTGAGGGATAAATAACGAAAGGTGGCGACTCTTCTGTTTTGCCGGCACCTTATTTTCGCGGAAGCGACAGCTGGCGACTCTGCTGGAGACTCTGCTGGAGATCGAACCCAGAATCTCTGGTTCTCCGGTTCCCTATGCGGGTCAATCCTAGCGCTTGTATGATTACTTGTTGGGTTGTGTTTATTTATCGCACTTTATTTCCCGCAATTTATTTTCAGTATGATATGATTATCTGTGCTGTTGTGGGAGGGGCATTCTGATGAGTGAGAAGCCAGACCCAGGCTTGAGTGAACATAGCATTAGTTGTGGAAATTAGTGGGCGCGTGCTTGCTTGGCAGGCACTAGTATCTCATGAAATCCATGCTCAGACGAGGTTCTCCCGGTTGACTTCTTTTTCAACCCTTTGGGTTGAGGGGGTTGTTGGTTTGGAGGATTGTCGACTCTGGGGACCGATCATTTGGGATTCAGCCGAGTGAGACCGCTTCATGAGCTGGTGATGCCACACCTTCTGGGTATCGTATCACCCCTCTTGAATGTCTGTGACGCTGATGAACGCATAGGATGCCGAACTTGAGTCAGTTTAGGTCCATACCTGTGAGCAGGGTTGGGTTTATTGCAGGAAACTTTGACCTTCAGACTACCTGGTTTTCTTGATAGTGAATCAGTTTTGTTGGTACCGGCGGTTCTCATCATCAGATATATGATTGTTCTTGACAGAGCAGAGCTTTGGTCCTATATCAGAGGACCTTACATTCAGATATATATGTGTGTTCTTGACAGAGCAGGTTTTTGATTGGGATAAGAGGATCTCATCAGCAGATATATGTGTGTTCTTGACAGAGCAGGTTTTTGATTGGGATCAGAGGATCTCATCAGCAGATATATGTGTGTTCTTGACATAACATGTTTTTGATTGGGATCAGAGGATCTCATCAGCAGATGTATGTTTGTTCTTGACAGAGCAGGTTTTTGATTGGGATCAGAGGATCTTATTATCAGATGTTTTTTCTTGACAGAGCATAGTTTTGGTCTTGTATCAGAGGTCCTTATTATCAGATGTTTGTTCTCGACAGAGCAGAGTTTTGGTCATGTATCAGAGGGCCTTATTACCAGATGTTTGTTCTTGACAGAGCAGATTTATGGTCCTATGTGTGTGTGTTCTTGACAGAGCAGATTTGTGGTCCGATACCAGGGTTTTCTTGTTATCAGAGATAGTGGTTGTTCTTGATAGAGCAGCATCATGGTTTTGTTGATACAGAATCTTTGCAGCACAGTCGCCTTGATCTCCTGCTGCATGATTTCATTTTACATTGCTTTGCATACCCATTTGCATTTCATTAACGTGTGTTTGTGTTGCACCCCGATCCAGGATTTCTTGCCTCCTATTGTATTGTTATGGGTTCTCTAAGGAAGACCGTGGCTTACAAGCTCCCTGCCCCTGATGTTGTTCAGCTGACTGGTTTGATTGCTTTAGCAGATGATTCTGTGACAGATGAATTCAGAAAGTCTTACGGCAAATTGCTCAGTTTGGTTCGTAAACCTTCTACGTTCAAGTTGAATGGGTTGCACGCTCTGCTGCAGTTCTACGATCCTCCGTTGAGATGCTTCACTTTCTAGGATTTTGTTCTCGCACCTACGTTAGAAGAATATGATGATTTGTTAGGTGTGCCTATCAAGAGGCAGATGCCCTTTGTTCATATGGATGCTGAGCCTGATCTGGCTAGTCTAGCTCCCTCGCTTCATCTGGATGCCTCCGAGTTGGTATTGTCTAGTTGGAACAAGGTTCCCGGTTTCTCCTTGCAGTTCTTAGTGGGTAAGGCTCAGCAGTGCGCCAAAGACGGATGTTGGGTCGTGTTCAACGCCATTCTCGCTCTGTGTATATATGGCCTCATTCTGTTCCCCAATATGCCCGACTTTGTAGACTTCGACGCCTTTCGCATCTTTGCTTCAGGGAATCCAGTCCCTACCTTGATAGGAGATGTCTACCATTCCGTCCACTACAAAAACGAGAACAGAAGGGGCAAGAATGTCTCGTGCTGTGTGCCCCTGCTTCATAAATGGCTCGATAGTCATCAGCCCAAGAGGGGTCCCTTTGTTTCGTCTGCAGCCACAGCTGAGTGGTCCGAGCGTTTGATGAGTCTATCTGCAGAGGATATTGACTGGTTTGACAGAGATAGGTTGGGTACCGAGATTATCTTCAGCTGCAGCGGGTTTCCGAACGTGCCTTTGATAGGCAGGAAAGGCTGTATAAACTATAATCCTTCTTTGTTGGTCCGACAGTTTTCTTACGCTTTGAGAGCTCCGCCGAAGGATGAAGAGGTGCAGGAATCTCTGTACCTCACTGGTCTTCTAGAAGGGGATGTGTTATCTAAGCTTCAGCGCGCATGGAATGGTATCAGTATGAGGGGAAAACCATTGCTGGGGAGAAGCAATAATCAAGCCTACCCTCCGTATGTGACTTGGATCAGAGCCAGAGCAGATGCTATAGGGATGTCATTTCTTCCTGCCAAGCCAGAAAGCCCTCCGATGATTGAAGAGCCTACTACCGTGCCCATTCAGCAGCATAATCAGGTGTTAGCTGAGCGAGATGAATTGAAGAGGGCAAATTAAGAATTGGAGAAAGAACTGGTTCAGCTCCGAAGCGAGGGAAACGAAGTTGTTCATTCCTTCAAGAGGCAGACAGAACTGGTGAACCAGTTAGGGACAAATTTGACTAAGCAGATAGCCGAGCGTGAGCGCATGGGTCGAGACTTCAAAGCTGTCAACGATGTACTGGCCACGAAGAAGCAACACTTGGACGAAGCATATCGGAGGATATCCAAGTTCAACCAGCACTGGAAGGCCTCCCTAGCCACCAGGAAAGAGCGGGAGGATAAGCTGATGCAACAGATCTCCAAGCTGAAAGCCCAGGTGAAGGCTAGTGAGAAGAGGTTTGATGATGTAACCGCTCGCAGATACGCCGCTGAAGGCCAGCTCAACAGAGCTCTTGCTAACCTGAAGGAGCACAAACTGACGTTTGAATCCAAGAAACGGAAGCTAGAAGATTGTTTCGGCGAAGGAGCATGGGAAGATTCGGTCGAAGGTCTTCAATACACCATTATGCAGAGGGAGTTACTCATCGAAGGGTTACTCACTCGTCCTGATCATCCAGAAACGAAGGGGTTGTGTTGCACCCCAAAATTTGACCAACATTTCTTTACCTAGCTTATGTTTCATTTCATTCACATTAGCATTATCATTTGTATTTCATTGACATGTATGCAGGAGATCAAGAGGTATGAGTACCAATCAAGAGCTACAAAAGACTATGAAGCTAGCCAAGAAGGTTATTCAAATGTTCAAGGGTTGATATCCTTGTCAGAGAAGTTAAAAGATCCTCAGAGTGTGTGGTTGAAACCAAGGTTGTGTGCCTCCTAACTTGAGAGTTGTGGGAAGACACCAGATGATTCTGAATCCATGAGGTTGGACTTGAAGCCTTGAGAGAGCTTATTAGATGTCTTGAAAGCCATCATGAAGCCTAGATAGGTCATTATGCAAGATTGAGAAGACTCAGCCATGAGTGGTGTAATTAGGGTTTGATTGGGTCAACCCTAGGTCAACTGATGATTTGGGCAAGGTTGAGACCTAATTCAAAGGCCATGTGATCATGGATTGATGCATTGAGATGTTATAAGGATTATTCCAAGGTCAACTCATCATGATTGAAGAGTTTGAGAAGTTTCAAGCTAGGGTTTCTAAGGCTTGACAGTGTAAAATCCCCTAGTTTGACCCATATCTTCACGGCAGTTTAGCCCAAGATGTGATTGTCATCTCATCTTTCCCCCAACATGAATGTTGTAGAGCTTGTTCTTAGCTTTACTTTTAGTTCTAGAAGTCCTTGATAGGATTTGTAGAGCTCAAGTTATGACTTTGACAAGTTACAGGTCATCTGAGGTATGTGAATCTGGGGCCTTGAAAGTTACCCAACTTGCATCAAACTTTTGCCCAAGAAGGATGATTCCTATGAACTTTTGGTCAACATGAATGTTGTTCCTTATCCTCTTAGGTTTCTATAGAGTACTAGAAGTCCTTGATACGATTTGTAGAATTCAAGTTATGGCTTTGACAAGTCAAGGGCATTTTGGTCATTTGGAGATTACAGGTCATTTCAAGTATAAAGCCATAAGTCCTATTTCCAAGCTTCAAATGGAAAAATCTTCAACATCAAACTTGTTCAAAATGATGTTTTAAGGCTAGTAAGGAGGTAATGAGATGATGGAAAGGCTTGTAGCTCAAAGTTGCAAAAATGACCTAAAATAAGGGCATAAGTTAAATAAACCAAAGTTGGAAATTGATATTTTCTACCTACACATCCAAACCATGGCATGTAATATATCATTTTAACTCTAAAACATTTTAAGAACATTGGTTTAGCCACATTTTTGAGTTGAGATTCAATTTGTGGACTTGCTTTGAAAAGCACTTGCTTGCATATTAAGTAACATTTGCAAAACTCAAAATCAAGGCATGAGCAAGGCTTTTTACAAGCTAAACACCTCTAATATCTCACTTGGGGAGATTTTGGGATGAGAACAAGTTGCTGCACCAAGGGAAACATAATTGTGCATGTCATGATACATGATTGAAAATCTCATGACATGAGAAGTGGAAAATCTCATGGGAAGGATCTAGAGGGTTCTAGATCATCCAAACTTCATCTATATAAGGAATAGAGTTGATCCATTATAGAGGTTGGTGATCATTGAAGGAGAGAGTTTAGTTTGAGATTGAAATTTTATAGCTTGCAAGTGCAATCGGTTTCATCAAATTCTCCATTTTCTTTCCATTTTCTTGATTAATACTTCTTCCATGGATGTCAAGGAGTGATTCCAGATCATTTTCAAGAAGAATTGGTGGCTAAATCATGTTTGAGCAAGTGAATTTCTCCACCTGCAACTCACTATCGGGTTTCAAGATTCAAGCATTTTCAACTGGTTCTTTTGCATACAGAAGCAAGAGGAAGGTTCATTGATCGTGTTTGCAAGATTGTAGAGCTTGAATTGGAGGTTTCGTGCATCTGTTCAACCATGATTTTCAGGTTGGTAACCTTCTTCCTATAGCATGATCTAGGTAGAATTAAGGTGAATTAAGATGTTAGATTTATTGTAGAATGGTGTAGGATGGATTTCAGATAGGTAATTGGAGAATTAGTGACAAAATAGGGGAATTACCATTTTCAGTTGAGATTGGGATATGGTGAATCTTGAGGTTTCAGAGGAAACTAATGGTATGTTTAAACTCGTGGTAAGATTTGGGATGAGTTTCATGTTTTGACCATTTGCATTGAAGGCCTCTAGAGAGAACTAGGGTTGAGGGAGACGACCGGAGCTCCACCGGTGGTGGCCGGAGCTGGGCGCGAAGTTCAGGCGTTTGAAATGGAGAAGATGATCAGAACACCATTGGATCATGGTTTGACCTTGGACTAGGACCCTCATCCAACGACCACGTTTTAAGGTTCATTTGTGAAGGATCTGAAGGCATGAAATGCACTGTTTCATTTATTCAGGCGTTTTGGGCTTAGTGAGCTAAGTGTTATTCACACCCCCCTGATGGCCCAACCCATTGTTTTAACTGAGTCTGATTGCTATTTACACCGTGCGCTTGGTTATTTTAAGTTGATTTTCTTTTAATTTTCATTTTATTCATGGTTCTTGTAAAATTCATATAAAATTGAATATTAATCCAATTAAACCCATTCTTTTTGCATTTTACTCATGATTGAGTCTAGTTTTTTTAGAGAAAAAATATTTTCATTTCATGTAATTTCTGATTTAATGGGAATTTTTCATTTTAATTGATATTAAAATGATTATGTTTGATACCTAATTTTGTGAAATTTTGTTTGATCTCATGGTGATGATTTGGAGCCTAATTTTTTGTGTGTGATTAGGTTAGACATGTATGATCCCATAGAATGTTTCTCACATTTTTGTGATGAAAATAGGTGTGCTTTCTAGATTGATATTTAGGTGCTTCCTTTTAGGGTTTTAGGTTGGATACCTTGTAATGTAGGATTTAGTTCTAGGTCGAATTTGATGATTTGATCTTTGAAATTAATGTGGTAGAGTCATGATTGACCTAGGTTCCCATAGAAATTTTTGTAGGATTTTACAATTAATTTTAGTATTTTAGTTAGGACTAACTTTAGTACTAGGTTTTAGGTGATCCTAATTTGCTAATTCTACTAGTTTAACTTCTCTAGTTCCCTTAGATTAGGGTTTGTTGTGTTATTTGCCTTTGGTTGAGATTGAGGACAAGTTGAAGACAAGGTGAGGATGCTTGAAGTTGCTTGAGGTTGCTTGGAGCTTTGGATTTGTTTGTGCCTGAAGGTGTCTGATGAAGATTTAGGAGATAGGACATAGGGAGAGCCTTGTAGTTAGAATGATTTCTTTCTCAAATATGGAAAGCATCTTGTGCTTCCATTCCTCCCAATGACTAAAAGTCCTACTCAGATATTCACATCCCGCCTTTGGAAGGATGAGTGGCTTTATCTGTGAAGTAGAACTGTGAGGGAACCAGTCTCTCATAATGATGAACCCTTAAAGGCTTCCTTTGGTTGTCAGTAAGTCGTTTATCATTCCCACTCATCCTGTTAAATCAATTATCTTCTGGTTTGAGTATCTTGAAAGATGTTGGACTTGAGTTTGAAGATGAGGACTTCATTGAAGAGTGTGGTAGAGGATGACTCCTTGAGCATTGCCATTGCAGCTGAAGCTTGAAGAGCACGAAGGCCAAGTTGTTACTTGATGACCCAATGGAGATTGAATGAAAAGCTGAGGCTTGAGAAAGAATTGAAGGATGAAGTTGACACTCCCATATGGTTGAGGATTACTCTGAGAAGCTGAGGCTTGTAGATGAAGAAGACCAAGTTGATACTGGTGAAGCAAAGAGAGTTGAAGCTTGAAGACTGAGTTGATACTTATGAAGAGGATTCAATTGAGATTGAGTGTAGAGCTGAGGCTTGAAGAATGAAAGATGAGTTGATACTTGCATTGATGCATTGAGAGCCTGAAGGAATCAATTTGATAATTGTGATTAAGAATTAAGCTTGAAGGTGGAATTGACTGAAGAGCTGAAGCTTGAAGAAGCAAGTTGATACCTGCTATTGAGGATGATGGCCTTGAAAGGTGGTTGAAGTCTAAAGACTGAATTGCTGTCAGAAGAGCTGAAGCTTGGAATTAGAAGAGAGTTGTTGATCTGCTTTCTTGTCTGTTTTCTTTTCTGTGATGATGTGCCTTGTTTGACTTGCTTGATGCATTAGAATAAGTCCATATCTAGACTGACTTTAAACTAGGAGCATGATTGCACTAGAGGTTGAGTTGCTCCCTCTGCTTGTATTGTTACTGTGTGGCTTTGCTTGCGGGTATTCGGTAGAGCCCTGCTCCCTTGCCCATGTGGTTTATTTTGCTTGATGGCATGTTACTTTTCTTCTGTATGATTACAGTTTACTGTATTCTGCTTGATAGCATGTTATCTTTTCTGTATGATTACAGTTATTCATATCTGGATTGAGGTTGAGATGAGCTTGTGGAGGCTGCTGCCCCACACACATTTCCTCCCTCACTTGCATTGCATGCATTTTACAGTCGTTTACTGTTTACTGTTTACTGTTTAAGCTGATGCTTTATCTGTTTCTGTTTATCATTAACATGATCCCTTAGGAATCTCACTTCCTTTGATAAGGAAGTGATGATAGAAATTTAGGTTGAAACCTATGCATGATAACTTCTAGGAGTTCCCTGTTTCAAACTTCAACCATAGGATGAATCCTTGGCATGACAACAGTAGGACTTGATAGTCTCCCGTTAGTTGAGCCCCTTTTCTTCTCATCTCAAAACAAATGAAAATACAATAATAAAGGTTAATTGACATCGTACGTTACGAGCCTTAAGCTATCTGAGAAAGGGTTGTTGGAGAGTTTCTTTTCGACAGCTTGGATGTTTAGTATGGTACCTTTTGGGTGACATGCGACATATTCACTCTCAGGTCATAGTCTCTAGTGCGATGCTAGTTGCAAACAACCATAAAAAACAGTTCTTTCGTAAAAGACAGAAAACAAACTTCAAACCTTTTTGCCCCGTGGGCCCGTAATTCAAAGGAAGCTTTTCTGAAGAAAAGAGCATCGTTAAACTTCAGCGCCACTGCAAACAGGCTTTGTCCATAACTGCTGGGACTGCTGTTTAACCCTACTCGATAAAACAGATAAATCTGAATCCCCGTAATCTGTATTATCCCGAACTACCTAAGCTCTGATCTCTCATACCTCTTGAGAGTACGTAGGTACAATACTGATATATTGGCGAGCCACCTTCCCCGTATCCCGTAGTAGGCCGAACTACGTTGACTCTGATTTCTCATTCTCTGATGGGAATACGTAGGCATAAAGTGCGACGCTTTGCCGAGTCATTTTTCTTTTCTTTTTAAGCCAACCTTGATAGGTAGATAGATAAACCAACTCGTCCAGTAAACACAACAAGCGTGGATCCCGTCGAGTACGACGAACGTGAGGGGTGCTAATACCTTCCCCTTGCGTAATCGACTCCCGAACCCAGACAACGGTTGCGACGACCTTGTCTTACCCTTTTCGTCAGGTTTTTCCGATTGTTTCCTTTCCCGCTCCGAGGGATAAATAACGAAAGGTGGAGACTCTTCTGTTTTGCCGACACCTTATTTTCGCGGAAGCGACAGCTGGCGACTCTACTGGGGACTTAATAGTTTCCTGGGATCCAACGTCCCGTATGCGAGTCAGTCTGGGGATCCGATGTCCCCTGCGAGAGTCAATCCTAGCGCTTGTATGATTACTTATTGGGTTATGTTTATTTATCGCACTTTATTTCCCGCATTTTACTTTCAGTATGATATGATTATCTGTGCTGTTGTGGGAGGGGCATTCTGATGAGTGAGAAGCCAGACCCAGGCTTGAGTGAACATAGCATTAGTTGTGGAAATTAGTGGGCGCGTGCTTGCTTGGCAGGCACTAGTGTCTCATGAAATCCACGCTCAGACGAGGTTCTCCCGGTTGGCTTCTTTTTCAACCCTTTGGGTTGAGGGGGTTGTTGGTTTGGAGGATTGTCGACTCTGGGGACCGATCATTTGTGATTCAGCGGAGTGAGGCCGCTTCATGAGCTGGTGATGCCACACCTTCTGGGTATCGTATCACCCCTCTTGAATGTCTGTGACGCTGATGAACGCATAGGATGCCGAACTTGAGTCAGTTTAGGTCCATACCTGTGAGCAGGGTTGGGTTTCATGCAGGAAACTTTGACCTTGAGACTACCTGGTTTTCTTGATAGTGAATCAGTTTTGTTGGTACCGGAGGTTCTCATCATCATATATACGATTGTTCTTGATAGAGCAGATTTTTTGGTCCTATATCAGAGGACCTTGCATTCAGAGATATATGTGTGTGTTCTTGACAGAGCAGATTTATGATAGGGGTCTGAGGATCTCATCAGCAGATGTATATTTGTTCTTGATAGAGCAGGTTTTTGATTGGGATCAGAGAATCTTATTATCAGATGTTTGTTCTTGACAGAGCAGAGTTTTGGTCCTGTATCAGAGGTCCTCATTATCAGATGTTTGTTCTTGACAGAGCAGAGTTTTGGTCCTGTATCAGAGGTCCTTATTACCAGATGTTTGTTCTTGACAGAGCAGATTTATGGTCCTATGAGTGTGTGTTCTTGACAGAGTAGATTTGTGGTCCGATACCAGGGTTTTCTTATCAAAGATAATGGTTGTTCTTGATAGAGCAGCATCATGGTTTTGTTGATACAGAATCTCCACAGCACAGTTGCCTTGATCTCCTGCTGCATGATTGCATTTTACATTGCTTTGCATACTCATTTGCATTTCATTAACGTGTGTCTGTGTTGCAGGTACCGTTTTCCCCGATTCAGGATTTCTTGCCTCCTATTGTATTGTTATGGGTTCTCTGAGGAAGACCGTGGCTTACAAGCTCCCTGCCCCTAATGTGGTTCAGCTGACTGGTTTGATTGCTTTAGCAGATGATTCTGTGAGAGATGAATCCAGAAAGTCTTACGGAAAATTGCTCAGTTTGGTTCGTAAACCTTCTGCGTTCGACTTGAATGGGTTGCACGCTCTGCTGCAGTTCTACGACCCTCCGTTGAGATGCTTTACCTTCCAGAACTTTATTCTCGCACCCACACTAGAGGAGTATGTGGATTTGTTAGGTGTTCCTATCAAGAGTCAGATGCCCTTTGTTCATATGGATGCTGAGCCTGATCTGGCTAGTCTAGCTCGTCACTTCATCTGGATGCCTCTGAGTTGGTATTGTCTAGTTGGAACAAGGTTCCTGGTTTCTCCTTGCATTTCCTAGTGGGAAAGGCTCAGCAGTGCGACAAAGACGGATGTTGGGTCGTGTTAAATACCATCCTCGCTCTGTGCATATATGGCATCATTCTGTTCCCCAATATGCCCGATTTTGTAGACTTCGACGCGTTTCGCATCTTTGCTTCAGGGAATCCAGTCCCTACCCTGATAGGAGATGTCTACCATTCTATCCACTACAAAAATGAGAACAGAAGGGGCAAGAATGTCTCGTGCTGTGTGCCCCTGCTCTATAAATGGCTTGAGAGTCATCTGCCCAAGAGGGGTTCCTTTGTTTCGTCTGCAGTCACAGCTGAGTGGTCCGAGCGTTTGATGAGTCTATCTGCGGAGGATATTGACTGGTTTGATAGAGATAGGTTGGGTACCGAGATTATCTTCAGCTGCAGCGGTTTTCCAAACGTGCCTTTGATAGGCAGGAAGGGTTGTATCAACTATAATTCGTCTTTGCTGGTCCGACAATTTGCGTACGCTTTAAGAGCTCCGCCGAAGGATGAAGAGGTACAGGAATCTATGTACCTCACTGGTCTTCTAGAGGGGGATCTGTTATCTAAGCTTCAGCGCGCTTGGAATGGTATCAGTAAGAGATGAAAACCATTGCTGGGGAGAAGCAATAATCAAGCCTACCCTCCGTATGTGGCATGGATCAGAGCTAGAGCAGATGCTATAGGGATGTCGTTTCTTCCTGCCAAGCCAAAAAGCCCTCCAATGATTGAAGAGCCTACTACCGTGCCCATTCAGCAACATAATCAGGTGTTAGCTGAGCGAGATGAATTGAGAAAGGCAAATGAAGAACTGGAGAAAGAATTGGCTCTGCTCAGAAGCGAGAGAAACGAAGCTGTTCATTCCTTCAAGAGGCAAACAGAGCTGGTGAACCAGCTGGGGACAGATTTGACTAAGCAGATAGCCGAGCGTGAACGCATGGGTCAAGACTTCAAAGTTGTCAACGATGTACTGGCCACGAAGAAGCAGCACTTGGACGAAGCATATCGAAGGATATCCAAGTTCAACCAGCACTGGAAGGCCTCCCTAGCCAATAGGAAAGAGCGGGAGGATAAGCTGATGCAACAGATCTCCAAGCTGAAAGCCTAGGTGAAGGCTAGTGAGAAAAGGTTTGATGAAGAAACCGCTCGCAGGTACGCCGCTGAAGGCCAGCTCAACAGAGCTCTTGCTAACCTGAAGGAGCGCAAACTGACGTTTGAATCCAAGAAACGGAAGTTAGAAGATTGTTTCAGTGAAGGAGCATGGGAAGATTCGGTCGAAGGTCTTCAATACACCATTGTGCAGAGGGAGTTACTCGTCGAAGGGTTGCTCACTCGGCCTGATCATCCAGAAACGAAGGGGTTGTTAGAAGAGTTTCGCGATCGTGGCCGTACTTGACTATATTTGTATTCCTTTTGTTTGATCATCGTTGTATGCTGACCATCACCAGGCTTGTTGGCTGGGGTCATGCTATTGATTCTGCTTGTACTCACTGATGTTGTGTACTGCCTTGATGGGCTTCTTTCTTTATATATGAGATGTTATTTCCATGACCGGACTCAGACTTCTTATTATCAGCACTGGCACTCAGGCACTAGGATCGGGGGAGATCTCCCTAACGCACAGACACACGTTTGCATTCGCATGAAGCATTTGCATAACGAGCACTTTGTCGTTTTTTCCTAACCCTTTTGTGTTTTCAGGTTGTTTCAGGGTTGTTCCAGGATTGATCAGAGACATATCCACCACTATCTGACTAGAGCAAATCAAACCAGAATCATGGAGCAAGTGCAAACTGATGTTCAGGAACTCCGCGAAAGAATGGATCGCTTCATGGAGCTCATGCAAGCGGTCGCCAATGGCCAGGATCAGCTTAGAACCTTGGTTCAACCTCTGATTTCAAGGGTCGATAGCAATGGCGTACTCCACGGTGGGACTGTGCCTACTCCTCCACCGGTTGAAACTCCACAAAATGGCGTCCCCATGACCGGGGGAAATGGCAGTGCCAACGGCAATGTGATAGCTAACATGGGACTCAATGGCAATACGACAGGTGTCGGTAATGGCAGTCTTGAAGCTAATGTCAATGTTGGGCTGGGCAACGGCAATGCATGTGTTGGGAATCTGTATGGGCCTCAGCCGTGGTTAGAAGATCGTCAGGACGATGTGTTCTCGCAGAGAGGTGCTGAAGGGGAGCTGACTGCTGAAACACGGCTAAGGTTCAAGGCACTTGAGGATAAGATGAGGAATATTGAGAACCAGAACACCCTAGGCGTTGATATGTCCAAGTTGGGACTAATTGCTGATTTCAAGGTGCCTCCCAAGTTCAAGGTACCTGACTTTGAAAAGTATAAGGGCACCACTTGCCCTCGCGTCCACCTGAGATCATATTACCGGAAAATGTCCGCTCATTCTGAGGACAAGAAGTTGCTGATGCACTTCTTTCAGGACAGTCTGTCCGGACCATCCCTCGAATGGTACATGAGTCTGGAGCCTACCAATGTGCGCACGTGGAAGGACCTTGCTGAAGCATTCGTGCACCACTACCAATACAACAGTGACTTGGCCCCGAACCGAGTCCAACTGCAGAATTTGTCGCAAAGGAATAATGAAGGGTTTAAGGAATACGCCCAGCGGTGGCGTGAGTTGGCAGCTAGGGTTCAGCCACCGATGGTTGAACGTGAGCTTGTGCAGATGTTTGTAGCCACCCTCCCAGGGGTTTATTATGAGAAATTGGTCAACGGTATGTTCGGAACCTTTTCGGATCTCATTATCACGGGTGAGCACATCGAAAATGGGATCAAACTCGGAAAAATTCAAGGTGAGTCATCCTCAGCTGGAGGAGGAGGAAAGAAACCTTATAGTGGGAAAAAACGGGAAGGGGAAACGAGCGTTGTGTCCAACGCTCGAAGGAAGGGCAAAGGCCCTCACCAACAGGTGGCCAGCATAACTATCTCGGCAGTTCAACAGCCGCAGCAGCAGCAACAACCGAATCCACAAGAGTACAGAAAGTATCAGAATAGGGCACCTCTGTCGAGCCGTCACCTCGAGACACCGCCCATGTCGTACGCGCAGTTGTTATAGACTTTTCTTCAGCTACAGTTGATCCAGAAGAGAACCTTGGCTCCCTTGACAGGGGCACCTCCGCCAGGTTATGACGCGAATGCAACTTGTGAGTTTCACTCAGGGGCACCAGGCCACACAATAGAGGACATGGTGGACGCCAAGATCATCAACTTCTCAGATAATGTGCCAAATGTCACGAAGAACCCTATGCCGAATCATAGGGGAGGTGGAGTAAACGCCATTATTGAAGATGAGAGTTTGGATTTGTTGACTGACGTCAGAGATCTGAAGACGCCGCTTAGCTTCGTTAAAGCAAAGCTGATGAAAAGAGGTTTCTTTCCAGGTTGCGGAGAGCTGTGTATGGGCTGTGCGACTAGTCCTGATGGATGTGAACAGCTGATAGAGGGAATTCAAAGTTTGATGACTGAAGGGATTTTACAGTTCAGCCGGAGGGCCGAATATGGATTAGGAGAGGTAGTTCTGAAGCAAGATGATGAGGTTGCCACCATCACCATCCCTCGCCAGACGATAACTATTTCTGCACCCAGACCGCCCACGATTACCATCACCAAAGCTGGGTCGATACCGTTCGAAAGCACTAATGCTGTCCCATGGCATTATGGGGCTGAAGTCTACTGCAACGGACAGAAGTTGGAGCTAGAACCGTTTGGGTCGTCGGTGGAGAACCTTGCGGGAATCAGTGGTATTACTCGCAGTGGGAGAGTGTTTGCACCACCTGAGGTCGTGGCGGATAAAGCAGATAGAGCTGATGCAACTGATAAAGGGAAGAGTAAAGTCGCTGAAGAGATCCCCCTTGGGGTAGACAAAGACTTACTTGTTAAAGACGCCGAGGAATTTATGAGGTTGATTAAAAAGAGTGACTACAAGATTGTGGATCATCTCCATCAGACACCCTCGAAGATTTCCATCCTGAATCTGTTGCTATGTTTTGAAGCACACCGCAACGCATTACTGAAGGTGTTGAATGCCGCATATGTACCGCAGGAAATATCGGTAAACCAGCTAGAAGAGGTCGTAGCCCACGTGAATGCTGGAAATGGGTTAGGTTTCACTGACCTAGAGCTGACGCCGAAGGGGAGGAACCACAATAGTGCTCTGCACGTCTCGATAGAGTGTAGGGGAACGATTATGTCGCACATGTTGGTGGACACGGGTTCGTCACTTAATGTTCTTCCGAAGAAGGCATTAATGAAGTTGGATACTTGTGGAGTGATTTGCACACCCAGTGATCTGGTTGTGAAGGCGTTCGATGGAACCAAACGCCATGTTTTCGGGGAGGTGACGTTGCCAATCCAAGTCGGACCGAAAACATTCGACGTGATCTTTTACATTATGGACATCATGCCTGCCTACAGCTGTCTCTTGGGCCGGCCGTGGATCCATGCTGCTGGAGCCGTGACCTCCACGTTGCACCAGAAACTCAAGTACGCCGTCGGAGGTGGCATCGTGACCGTTTGTGGCGAGGAAGACATAATGGTGAGCCATTTGTCGTCCTTCAAGTATGTCGAGATGGATGGGGAAATCCACGAGACCCTATGCCAAGCGTTCGAAGCTGTTAAAGTCAAGGACGTAGCTCCTGTAGTCACCGAGAAGCCAGAGATGACTTTCTCTTCATTCAAGGAAGCCCGGGCCGTTGTTCAAGCCGGATCTACCCCAGGCTGGGGGCGAATTTTGGAGATACCTAACAAGCAAGACAAGTTTGGGTTGGGATACTCTTATGGAGCTGAAGCCTCCTCTTCTAGCAGTGCGTCGCGAGGTAAAGGGACGATCCAGTTTACCAGTGGCGGGGTGATATTTGAAAGCGTCAACGCAGTGTCTGAAGACAGCGGAGATAGCGACTGTGACTTAGACTCTTGGATTCGGCCAAGCAAGCCAGGCGGGAGCCTCAACAATTGGTTCGTCAAGGATATCATCCAGATGACAAGCGAAGAGTAATGATTTACTTTTTCCAATCATTGTACAACCCTATGTCCTACCCGGGGCATAGTGGTTTTATTGTCAGGGCCTTGTTGGATTATGTACATGCATTTTTTCAATAAATCAAAAGGTGTTTTTCTTCGTATTCAAATATTGTGATCTCTGTTATTCCTGTTTTATATTTGTTTTGAAAAACAATAAAATGGCAATGGGGTTTGTGCTAACTTGCATATCCTTGTTTTAAGCTTAACCCTTATTATTGCAGGATCCACATAACAGATGACATCGACTCTGGACCTTCTACGACTCACTTCGACTTCGATTGCCCGATCTATCAAGCCGAAGAAGAGATTGATGAAGACGAAGACCTTCCTGAAGAGTTGGCCCGCTTGTTGAAACAAGAAGAGAAAGTTATTCTGCCTCATGAAGAGGAGATCGAGATTGTGAATTTGGGTTCTGAAGAACTCGTCAGAAACGTCAGGATAGGGGCTGCATTGCAGAGTGATGTCAAGCAGAGATTGGTCGAGATGCTAAGAGAGTATAGTGACGTCTTTGCTTGGTCATACAAAGATATGCCCGGACTTGACACTGACATCGTGGTCCACCACTTGCCGTTGCGAGAAGATTGTCCTCCCGTTAAGCAGAAGCTTAGGAGGACAAGACCAGATATGGCCGTTAAGATCAAAGAAGAAGTACAAAAGCAGTTTGATGCTGGCTTCTTAGCGGTCACTACTTACCCTCCGTGGGTCGCCAACATAGTGCCTGTACCGAAGAAGGACGGTAAGGTACGCATGTGCGTCGATTATCGGGATTTGAATAGGGCGAGCCCTAAAGATGATTTCCCGCTGCCTCATATTGATGTGTTGGTCGACAATACAGCGCAGTTCTCCGTGTTTTCGTTCATGGATGGCTTCTCCGGTTACAATCAGATTAAGATGGCGCCGGAGGACATGGAAAAAACTACGTTTATCACTCCTTGGGGAACATTTTGCTATAAGGTAATGCCTTTCGGTCTGAAGAACGCAGGGGCCACTTACCAACGAGCAATGGTTACTTTGTTTCATGACATGATTCATCATGAGATTGAAGTCTATGTTGATGACATGATTGCGAAGTCCCAAACGGAGGAGGGACATCTGGTCAATTTGCTGAAGCTTTTTGAGAGGCTTAGGAAGTTCAGGTTGAGGCTGAATCCTAACAAGTGTACTTTCGGAGTACGGTCCGGAAAGTTATTGGGGTTTATCGTGAGCGAAAGAGGCATCGAGGTTGATCCTGCGAAGATAAAAGAGATACAAGAAATGCCAGTGCCGAAAACAGAAAAAGAAGTTCGTGGTTTCCTGGGCAGAATAAACTACATTGCAAGGTTTATTTCTCAGCTCACGGCCACGTGTGAATCGATGTTCAAACTGTTAAAGAAAGATCAGGCGATTATTTGGAACGAGGATTGCCATAAGGCATTCGACAAGATAAAGCAGTATCCTCAGGAACCTCCAATCTTGATACCCCCAGTGGCCGGACAACCATTAATCATGTACTTGACAGTTCTTGAGAATAGTATGGGGTGTGTTCTCGGTCAGCACGACGAGACGGGTAGAAAGGAGCATGCCATTTACTACTTGAGTAAAAAGTTCACTGACTGTGAATCTCGTTACTCGATGCTGGAGAAGACGTGTTGTGCACTAGCCTGGGCTGCCAAACGTTTACGACAGTACATGCTCAACCATACCACCATGCTAATTTCAAAGATGGATCCGATCAAGTACGTCTTCGAGAAGCAAGCTCTTTCGGGCAGGATTGCCAGATGGCAAATGGCGTTGACGGAATATGACATTCAGTACATTTCCCAGAAGACCATCAAGGGAAGCGTATTGTCTGAATACCTTGCCGAACAGCCGATCGAGGATTACCAGCCGATGAAATTTGAATTCCCTGATGAGGATATCATGTTTCTCAAAGCGAAGGATTGCGATGAGCCGTTGCCCGACGAGGGTCCCGATAGGAAATCCCAGTGGAAATTGATATTTGACGGGGCGGTTAATTCCTACGGAAGTGGCATTGTGGTGATCAACACGACTCCCCATGGATCCCATATCATGTTTACTACGAGACTGACGTTTCCGGTCACCAATAACGAAGCGGAGTACGAAGCATGCATCATGGGTCTAGAAGAGGCAATTGATTTGAGAATCAAGAACCTAGACGTATATGGTGACTCGGTGCTTGTGATTAACCAGATTAAAGGGGAGTGGGAGACTCCTCAATCGAATTTGGTGCCGTACATGAATTATGCCAGAAGGCTACTTCCGTTCTTTGATCGAGTGGAACTCCATCATGTACCCAGAGCAGAAAATCAGATGGCTGATACCTTAGCCACGTTAGCTTTGATGTATAAAGTCAATTTTTGGAATGAAGCTCCGAGAATTGTCCTTTCTCGTCTTGATAGACCTGCATTCGTCTTTGCGATCGAGGAAGCCGCCGACGGCAAGCCATGGTTCCATGATATCCAGAACTTCCTTATGACTAAGGAGTATCCTGCGGGAGCGTCCACCCAGGATAAGAAGACTCTGAGGAGGCTGTCTGGAAATTTTTATCTCAATCCTGATGGAGTTTTGTATAAAAGAAATCACGATCTCGTGCTACTCAGATGTGTAGATGAGAAAGAGGCGAGTATGCTCATGGAAGAAGTCCATGAAGGCACATTCGGTACGCACGCCGGCGGGCATGCTATGACAAGAAAGATCCTGAGAGCAGGATACTACTGGCTGACGATGGAGTCAGATTGCTTCAAATTCGCGAAGAGATGTCATAAATGCCAGATTTATGCTAATAAAGTTCATGTGCCGCCGTGCCCGTTGAAGTCATGTCCTCCCCGTGGCCGTTCTCCATGTAGGGCATCAACATGATAGGCAATATCGAGCTCACTGCATCTAACGGTCATCGCTTCATTCTAGTAGCTATTGACTACTTCACCAAGTGGGTGGAGGCAACCTCATACGCTAATGTGACCAAGCAGGTGGTGGCTAAATTAATAAAGAGGGATATCATCTGTCGTTACGGAATTCTCGAGCGGATCATTACTGATAATGGTTCGAATCTGAAAAACAAGATGATGAAGGAGCTGTGCCAGAGTTTCAAGATTGAACACCACAACTCATCTCCTTACCGGCCGAAGATGAACGGCGCCTTTGAAGCGGCCAATAAGAACATCAAGAAGATTGTTCAGAAGATGGTTGTGACCTATAAAGATTGGCACGAGATGTTGCCATTTGCACTGCACGGTTATCGTACGACTGTGCGTACGTCAACCGGGGCAACTCCTTTCTCCTTAGTGTACGGTATGGAAGTTGTCCTACCGTTAGAAGTGGAGATCCCTTCTTTGCGAGTTTTGGTTGATGTGAAACTCGACGAGGCAGAATAGATTAAGAACCGACTAAACCAACTCAACCTGATGGACGAGAAGAGGTTAGCATCGATTGCGCATGGTCGTCTGTACCAAAGCCGAATGAAGAAAGCCTATGATAAGAAGGTGCGTCCTAGAAGCTTTCAGACGGGTGATCTCGTCCTGAAGAAGATTCTTCCTCCACACTCCGATCACCGGGGCAAGTGGACTCCCAATTACGAAGGTCCGTACGTCGTCAGCAAGGTCTTCTCGGGAGGAGCTTTGTTGTTATCCACGATGGATGGTGAAGATTTTGCATCCCCGGTGAACGCGGACGCAGTTAAAAAATACTTTGCTTGAAAGTGACCCGCTGGACAGTAAAAAGAGAGTCCAGGCAAAAATGGGGCGTCCCGGCGAACCATAAAAAAGGAAAAAGGTTCGGGCAAAAATTAGGGATATAAATTAGAAAAATGTACACCCGCAAAGTCGAAAACCCGGATGGGCGACTTTGGCAAAAAAGGGTATCCCGGTGAACTGAAAACCCGCAAAGGGCGGTTCACGCAAAAGTTAGGGATTTGAAAAAGAAAATGACTGCGTTCCGCGTGTGGACTTTCATTGTTTAGTGGTTTGGAAGACCTGAGGGCCGTTTATCTGAATCAATCTCTTCTGAAGCTGAAGCGTCAGAGAAGTATCGAAGTCGAGTGGGTCATAGAGGGATCAACTCATGGTGTTTGTCTATGCCTCGTTGCCGACATTTGTATATACTGATGTATATTTATGTTTTACTGTTTTGCGCGACTTCCTCATTCCAGGAGCTTGCATCTGTTGTAAAACATTTTTGCCAATTCATGGGTTCGTTATCAATAAAATATATACTATTCAGCAATTCTATTTGTCTGTTCAGCATTTATCTGTTTTGTTTGCGAAAAAGAACGCCGATGTTTTTGACAAAATGCGCATACATAAACTTACTGGCCTAGGCCACTGATTGTTGAAACAATGAATTACTTGAACATTGTCACAAGATGATAACCTTGACAGGCCCCTTTGAGAAGGGCATCTTGTCTGTTTGGTTGTGTTGGTGCAGGTGTAGCGTGTACCAAACAGTACGCCGTATGCGTTCCCAAGCAGGATGATTCCTTCTTCTCCAGCAAAGTTTAGCAGCCTCTCCCCGCAGAGTCTGAACGTGAGATCGTGAGCATTGATATGTCTCCCCGGGCAGAGAAGTTTCTCTCCCCGGTCAAATACATCCTGAAGGAACGTCATCTCCCCGGCTGAGTCATACACTGAAGTGTGCAGCAGTTGATAGTTCCAGACTGAAGTCCCCATCGGAATTGAGATTCCCCACAGAGTCGTACTCTCCCCAGTAAGCAGGATGATTCCTTCTTCCCCAGCCGAGTATGCAAACCCCCCAAGAGAGCCGAGTCCTTGGAAAGCGTTCGGGCCATGATTGGTGTTCCCTAGTAGAATGTTGAATAGCTGATGCTGTATGTCTCCACCGGAGTCGTTATCTCCAGGAGGGCTAGCCGTGAAGGCCGTGCAGTTTATTTCCGCGATTGACATCGCTTTCCTCAGCAGGTCCAGGTTCTCGTAGAGCTTCGCTCCCCTGCAGCAGTCAACTGAAGTTTGTTTCCCCATGTGGAGTCCTACTGAGATTAGCGTGACTTCTTTTCCTCGGCAGGATGATTCCTTCCTCCACCAGAGTATTCTTTCTCCTTGACAGGAGGACTCTCCCTTCGGCATTTATTTTGCTGACGGGATCGAAGCATTTTGCATGATTGCATAGCATTTATCATAAACGCGTAGCATTTCCACCGTGTGGAGCATTGCGGCATATGCATATGAAACATGAGCTAGGTCGTTACCGTTCTTGTTTTGCATGTGTTCCTCCGCAGAGTCGCTTGCTCAAGATGATTCTTGAATTCTCCCCCAGCAAAGTCATTTGCTTAAGATGATTCTTAAAATCCCCAGTGAAGTCAAAAGAGTTGGCTGCTCAAGTTGATGCTTAGAGTCCCCGGCAGAGTGTTTGCTCAGGAAGATTCCTGAAATCTCCAGCAGAATTATTGGTTCAGGATGATTCTTGAAGTCCCCACGGAGTTGTTTGTCCCAGATGAGTCTTGATGTCCTCAGCAAAGATGATTCGCCCAGAATGATTTCTGGACCCCCGAAGCATAGTTACTTGATAGTTCTCCAGAATCCCCAGCGGAGATGTGTCATCCCCAACAGGTTTCCGAACAGCGAAGTTGAAACTTCCTCCGGAAGACTTGATGATTGAAGTCCAACCGTATTGACGAGGCAGTTCTCTCAGCTGAAGCAGAGTGCCTGATGGTAGAAGTGGATATCCCCGAGCGGTTCATGATCGACCAAGAATTTTATTCCCGACTTACTGATGGAGTCCGGCTGATGCCCGAAAGTCCTCAGCGAACGCCCGATGGCGTGGTTAACTTGATTGTTGACCTAATGAGTCCCGAGGAGTCCTGATGCCTGACGGCATGATCGACCATGTATTACCGGTTACCGTGTGACCAATTCCCCAGCTAGTTGTCGTGCAGCTAATATTTCAGTTTTCGAAGATTTGTTCCCATCAGAGTACCGTGTACTTGTGCAGTTGGCAAATTTCCGGGTTTGTCGGTATTCAATCATCTCGCACCTTGATTGGTCGAGAGCCGTTCGCTTCTCACCCAGTCAGGTCCAAGCCGTTTGAATAGGGGCAGCTGTTACACCCCAAAATTTGACCAACATTTCTTTACCTAGCTTATGTTTCATTTCATTCACATTAGCATTATCATTTGCATTTCATTGACATGTATGCAGGAGATCAAGAGGTATGAGTACCAATCACGAGCTACACAAGACTATGAAGCTAGCCAAGAAGGTTATTCAAGTGTTCAAGGGTTAATATCCTTGTCAGAGAAATTAAAAGATCCTCAGAGTGAGTGTTGAAACCAAGGTTGTGTGCCTCCTAACTTGAGAGTTGTGGGAAGACACCAGATGATTCTGAAGCCATGAGGTTGGACTTGAAGCCTTGACAAAGCTTATGAGATGTCTTGAAAGCCATCATGAAGCCTAGATAGTTCATTGTGCAAGATTGAGAAGACTCAGCCATGAGTGGTGTAATTAGGGTTTGACTGGGTCAACCCTAGGTCAACTGATGATTTAGGCAAGGTTGAGACCTAATTCAAAGGCCATGTGATCATGGATTGATGCATTGAGATGTTATAAGGATGATTCCAAGGTCAACTCATCATGATTGAAGAGTTTGAGATGTTTCAAGCTAGGGTTTCTAAGGCTTGACAGTGTAAAATCCCCTAGTTTGACCCCTATCTTCACGGCAGTTTAGCCCAAGATGTGATTGTCATCTCATCTTGCCCCCAACATGAATGTTTTAGAGCTTGTTCTTAGATTTAATTTGAGTACTAGAAGTCCTTGATAGGATTTGTAGAGCTCAAGTTATGACTTTGACAAGTTACAGGTCATCTGAGGTATGTGAATCTGGGGCCTTGAAAGTTACCCAACTTGCATCAAACTTTTGCGCAAGAAGGATGATTCCTATGAACTTTTGGTCAACATGAATGTTGTTCCTTATCCTCGTAGCTTTCTATAGAGTACTAGAAGTCCTTGATAGGATTTGTAGAACTCAAGTTATGGCTTTGACAAGTCAAGGGCATTTTGGTCATTTGGAGATTACAGGTCATTTCAAGTATAAAGCCATAACTCCTATTTCCAAGCTTCAAATGGAAAAATCTTCAACATCAAACTTGTTCAAAATGATGTTTTAAGGCTAGTAAGGAGGTCATGAGATGATGGAAAGGCTTTTAGCTCAGAGTTGCAAAAATAACCTAAAATAAGGGCATAAGTTAAATAAACCAAAGTTGGAAATTGATATTTTCTACCTACACATCCAAACCATGGCATGTAATATATCATTTTGACTCTAGAAAACATTTTAAGAACATTGGTTTAGCCATATTTTTGAGTTGAGATTCAATTTGTGGACTTGCTTTGAAAAGCACTTGCTTGCATATTAAGTAACATTTGCAAAACTCAAAATCAAGGCATGAGCAAGGCTTTTTACAAGCTAAACACCTCTAATATCTCACTTGGGGAGATTTTGGGATGAGAACAAGTTGTTGCACCAAGGGAAACAGAATTGTGCATGTCATGATACATGATTGAAAATCTCATGACATGAGAAGTGGAAAATCTCATGGGAAGGATCTAGAGGGTTCTAGATCATCCAAACTTCATCTATATAAGGAATAGAGTTGATCCATTGCAGAGGTTGGTGATCATTGAAGGAGAGAGTTTAGTTTGAGATTGAAATTTCATAGCTTGCAAGTGCAATCGGTTTCATCAAATTCTCCATTTTCTTTCCATTTTCTTGATTGATACTTCTTCCATGGATGTCAAGGAGTGATTCCAGATCATTTTCAAGAAGAATTGGTGGCTAAATCGTGTCTGAGCAAGTGAATTTCTCCACCTGCAACTCACTATCGGGTTTCAAGATTCAAGCATTTTCAACTAGTTCTTTTGCATACAGAAGCAAGAGGAAGGTTCATTGATCGTGTTTGCAAGATTGTAGAGCTTGAATTGGAGGTTTCGTGCATCTGTTCAACCAAGATTTTCAGGTTGGTAACCTTCTTCCTATAGCATGATCTAGGTAGAATTAAGTTGAATTAAGATGTTAGATTTATTGTAGAATGGTGTAGGATGGATTTCAGATAGGTAATTGGAGAATTAGTGACAAAATAGGGGAATTACCATTTTCGGTTGAGATTGGGATATGGTGAATCTTGAGGTTTCAGAGGAAACTAATGGTATGATTGAACTCGTGGCAAGATTTGGGATGAGTTTCATGTTTTGACCATTTGCATTGAAGGCCTCTAGAGAGAACTAGGGTTGAGGGAGACGACCGGAGCTCCACCGGTGGTGGCCGGAGCTGGGCGCGAAGTTCAGGCGTTTGAAATAGAGAAGATGATCAGAACACCATTGGATCATGGTTTGACCATGGACTAGGACCCTCATCCAACGGCTACGTTTTAAAGTTCATTTGTGAAGGATCTGAAGGCATGAAATGCACCGTTTCATTTATTCAGGCGTTTTGGGCTTAGTGAGCTAAGTGTTATTCACACCCCCCTGATGGCCCAACCCATTGTTTTAACTGAGTCTGATTGCTATTTACACCGTGCGCTTGGTTATTTTAAGTTGATTTTCTTTTAATTTTCATTTTATTCATGGTTCTTGTAAAATTCATATAAAATTGAATATTAATCCAATTAAACCCATTCTTTTTGCATTTTACTCAAGATTGAGTCTAGTTTTTTTAGAGAAAAAATATTTTCATTTCATGTAATTTCTGATTTAATGGGAATTTTTCATTTTAATTGATATTAAAATGATTATGTTTGATACCTAATTTTGTGAAATTTTGTTTGATCTTATGGTGATGATTTTGAGCCTAATTTTTTGTGTGTGATTAGGTTAGACATGTATGATCCCATAGAATTTTTCTCACATTTTTGTGATGAAAATAGGTTTGCTTTCTAGATTGATATTTAGGTGCTTCCTTTTAGGGTTTTAGGTTGGATACCATGTAATGTAGGATTTAGTTCTAGGTCCAATTTGATGATTTGATCTTTGAAATTAATGTGGTAGAGTCATGATTGACCTAGGTTCCCATAGAAATATTTGTAGGATTTTACAATTGGTTTTAGTATTTTAGTTAGGACTAACTTTAGTACTAGGTTTTAGGTGATCCTAATTCACTAATTCAACTAGTTTAACTTCCTTAATCCCCTTAGATTAGGGTTTGTGCTTGGTTTGCCTTTGGTTGAGATTGAAGACAAGTTGAAGACAA
This sequence comes from Lathyrus sativus, assembly GCA_963859935.3. NCBI lineage: Eukaryota > Viridiplantae > Streptophyta > Magnoliopsida > Fabales > Fabaceae > Lathyrus > Lathyrus sativus. The sequence goes on along the minus strand of OZ012736.1, from coordinate 396,858,673 downwards.
AGGGGAGGATGCTTGAAGTTGCTTGAAGTTGCTTGGAGCTTTGGATTGGCTTGTGCCTGAAGGTGTCTGATGAAGATTAGGAAATAGGACATAGGGAGAGCCTTACAATTAGAATGATTTCTTTCACAAACATGGAAAGCATCTTGTGCTTCCATTCCTCCCAATGACTAAAAGTCCTTCTCAGATATTCACATCACTCCTTTGGAAGGATGAGTGGCTTATCTGTGAAGTAGAACTGTGAGGGAACCAGTCTCTCATAATGATGAACCCTTAAAGGCTTCCTTTGGTTGTCAGTAAGTCGTTTATCATTCCCACTCATCCTGTTAAATCAATTATCTTCTGGTTTGAGTATCTTGAAAGATGTTGGACTTGAGTTTGAAGATGAGGACTTCATTGAAGAGTGTGGTAGAGGATGACTCCTTGAGCATTGCCATTGCAGCTGAAGCTTGAAGAGCAAGAAGGCTAAGTTGTTACTTGAAGACCCAATGGAGATTGAATGAAGAGTTGAGGCTTGAGAAAGAATTGAAGTATGAAGTTGACACTCCCATATGGTTGAGGATTACTCTGAGAAGCTGAGGCTTGTAGATGAAGAAGACCAAGTTGATACTGGTGAAGCAAAGAGAGCTGAAGCTTGAAGACTGAGTTGATACTTATGAAGAGGATTCAATTGAGATTGAGTGTAGAGCTGAGGCTTGAAGAATGAAATATGAGTTGATACTTGCATTGATGCATTGAGAGCCTGAAGGAATCAATTTGATAATTGTGATTAAGAATGAAGCCTGAAGGTGGAATTGACTGAAGAGCTAAAGCTTGAAGAAGCAAGTTGATACCTGCTATTGAGGATGATGGCCTTGAAAGGTGGTTGAAGTCTGAAGACTGAATTGCTGTCAGAAGAGCTGAAGCTTGGAATTGGAAGAGAGTTGTTGATCTGCTTTCTTGTCTGTTTTCTTTTCTGTGATGATGTGCCTTGTTTGACTTGCTTGATGCATTAGAATAAGTCCATATCTAGACTGACTTTAAACTAGGAGCATGATTGCACTAGAGGTTGAGTTTCTCCCTCTGCTTGTATTGTTACTGTGTGGCTTTGCTTGCGGGTATTCGGTAGAGCCCTGCTCCCTTGCCCATGTGGTTTATTTTGCTTGATGGCATGTTACTTTTCTTCTGTATGATTACAGTATCTTCTATTTTGCTTGATAGCATGTTATTATTTCTGTATGATTACTGTTATTCATTATGGCTTGAGGTTGAGATGAGCTTGTGGAGGCTGATGCCCCACACACATTTCCTCCCTCACTTGCATTGCATGCATTTTACAGTCGTTTACTATTTACTGTTTACTGTTTAAGCTGATGCTTTATCTGTTTCTGTTTATCATTGACATGATCCTTTAGGACTCTCATTCCCTTTGATAAGGAAGTGATGATTAGAATTTTAGGTTGAAACCTATGCATGATAACTTCTAGGAGTTCCCTGTTTCAAACCCCAACCATAGGATAAATCCTTGACATGACAACAGTAGGACTTGATAGTCTCCCCTTAGTTGAGCCTGCTCTCTTCTCATCTCAAAACAACTTAAGATACAGTAATCATGAATGATTTCTTTCGTACGTTACGAGCCTTAAGCTATCTGAGAAAGGATTGTTGGAGAGCTTCTTTTCAACAGTCTGGATGTTTAGTATGGCACCCTTTGGGTGACATGCGACGCATTCACCCTCAGGTCATAGTCTTTAGTGCGATTGAAATTGCAAACGCAATAAAAAACACTTCTTCCGTAAAAGACAGAAAACAAACTTCAAACCTTTTTTCCCCGTGGGCCCATAATTCAAAGGAAAGCTTTTCTGAAGAAAGAGTGTCGTTAACTCCTAGTTCTACCGCAAACAGGCTTTACCCCTAACTGCTGGAACTACTTGTTAACCCTACTCGATAAAACAGATGAATCTGAACCCCCGTAATCCGTATTATCCCGAACTACGTAAGCTCTGATCTCTCAAGTCTGTTGAGAGTACGTAGGCACAATACTGATGTATTGGCGAGCCACCTTCCCCGTAACCCGTAGTAGGTCGAACTACGTTGACTCTGATTTCTCATTCTCTGATGACAATACGTAGGCATAAAGCGCGACGCTTTGCCGAGTCATTTTCTTTTATTTTCAGACCAGCCTTGATAGGTAGATAGATAAACTAACTCGTCCAGTAAACACAACAAGCGTGGATCCCGTCGAGTACGACGGACGTGAGGGGTGCTAATACCTTCCCCTTGTGTAACCGACTCCCGAACCCAGACAATGGTTGCGACGACCTTGTCTTATACCTTTTTCGTCAGGTTTTTCCGATCGTTTCCTTTCCCGCTCTGAGGGATAAATAACGAAAGGTTGCGACTCTTCTGTTTTGCCGGCACCTTATTTTCACGGAAGCGACAATACCGTCGAGGACTTTTGAAGTTTTTGGGTCGTTGGCCATTGTGGTTGACTTAGAGGGTCTTGATAGTGTAACATCGGGTTGGGGTCTTTGAGTCAAACTATTATTTATTGATATTTTGTTATGTTGATTGCCTTGCGGCGCAAGAAAAACTTTGGATTATTGCCTTTTTGAGTTCCGCTGCCTTTTGATAATATTTTTGAGTAATTTTGGCAAAACCCTTTGTTTACGGAGCATTGACTATATTTGAATTATGGAGAAACGTGCGCCCTTTTATGATGATTTTATTGCGTTCAATATTTTACTCTGATAAATATGATTAATTTGCCATTATATTTGTGGGGTTGAAAAGGGTGTTACATTAGTGGTATCAGAGTAGGTCTGTCCATCCGACCAAGTTTTTATGTTGTTAATTCCCTGTCAGTCAATAGTGTGAGAACACTGTTGGATGAGTTATTTTCTTCTAACCCTGTCGGTGGTTGCAGATGGCCAGAGGAAATGAGCGTGCTATTGTTGATGCGTTGGAATCGCTTGCCTAAGTGATGGCCCAGAATGGTGGACCTCCATATGTGTTTCATGCTCTAGGGAAGTTCTAGAGGAACAATCCGCCGACTTTTGTGGGCACTCATGATCCTGATGGTGCGCAGAAGTGGCTGAAAGTGATTGAAAAGATTTTCTGGGTTATGCCGTGCACTGATGCTCAGCAGGTGCAGTTTGGTACGCATATGCTAGCAGAGGAAGCTAGGGACTGGTGGGATAACAATCGTCGGAGATTGGGAGGTGTTGGCATTGCAATAACTTGGACTGTGTTTAAGAATTTTTGAGGAAGTATTTTCTTGAAGATGTTCGGGGCAAGAAAGAGGTGGAATTCCTTGAGCTGAAACAAGGGAATATGACTGTGGCTGAGTATGCGACAAAGTTTGAGGATTTAGTGAAGTTTTGTCCGTATTACAATCGTGCTGATGCAGAGATGTCGAAGTGTCTCAAGTTCGAGAATGAATTGAGACCAAAGATTAAGCAGGGAATTGGGTACCGGCATATTTGTCGGTTTGCGGAACTGGTGGACAAGAGTAGAATTTATGATGAGGATAGTCGAGCTCGATCTACTCACTACAAGCAGCTGAGTGATAAGAAAGAAAAAGGACAGTATATAGGGAAACCGTATGTGACTTCTGGTGATAAAGGAAAACAGAAGGCTTCAGATTGGAAAAAGTCAAGTAGGGGAGCGACTACTATTCCAAGAAAGTGTAATAAGTGTGGCGAGCAAGGTCACCGTGTTGAGTTTTGTAAGGTGCTGAGATATCATCGTTGTGGCAAGAGAGGTCATAGAGTTACTGACTGCAAAGATGAAGCTCTGAATTGCTTCAACTGTGGAGGGAAGGGTCATATCAGTACCCAGTTCCAAAAGCCGAAGAAGACTGCTTTTGCTGCTCAGACGAATGACAGAGTGTTTGCTTTAAGCCGTGTAGAAGAACTCAAGATAGATAACTTGATCAGAGGTACTTGCTTTATTAATGTTGTTGAATTGATTGCTATGATTGATACTGGTGCTACCCATTCGTTTATTTTGCTTGAATGTGTTGCGATATTGAATTTGAAATTATCTTTTACGGTTAGGAGTATGGTTATCAATACCCTGGCTAATGCTTCTGTGACTACTGCATTAGTCTGTTTGAGCTGCCCTTTGACTATTTATGATAGGAATTTTGTGATGAACATGGTCTGTCTACCTTTTCATTGAATTGATGTTATTCTTGGAATGAACTGGTTCGATTTCAACTATGTTCATATCGATTGCTATAGCAAGACTGTGAGGTTCCTAGAGTTTGGTGATTGTGGAAAGTTGATGTTTGTATCTACTAAGCAAGTAGAAGAACTCTTAGAAAATGAGGCTCAGATGTTTGCATTGTTTGCATCACTGCAAGTTGATTATGAAGCAATGAGCATGGAGCTACCAGTTGTTCGGGAATTTCCAGAAGTGTTTCCAGACGACATGAGTGACTTACCTCCTGAGCGTGAGGTAGAGTTTACTGTTGATGTGATACTGGGCACTAGTCATGTGTCAATGGCTCCTTATTGGATGTCTGCATCTGAGTTAGGAGAATTGAAGAAATAGTTGGAAGAGCTACTCGAGAAGAAGTTTATTCGATTGAGTGTTTCTCTGTGGGGTGCTTCTGTGTTGTTGGTGAGGAAAAAAGACTGTAGCATGAGATTATTTGTGGATTACCAACAGTTGAATAAAGTGACGATCAAGAATAAGTATCCACTTCCGAGGATTGATGATCTAATGGATCAAATGGTGGGAGCTTGTGTGTTTAGTAAGATTGATTTGAGGTCTGGTTATCATCAGATTTGCGTTAAGTCTGATGATATTCCGAAGATAGCATTCAGGACAAGGTATGGTCATTATGAATATACGGTGATGTGGTTTGGTGTATCTAATGCACCTGGTGTATTCATGGAGTATATGAATAGGATTTTTCATCCTTATTTGGATCAATTTGTGGTAGTATTCATCGATGATATCTTGATATATTCGAAGTTCGAGGAAGAACATGCACAACATCTAAGAGTTGTATTGCACGTTTTAAGGGACAAGAAGCTTTTTGCCATGTTCTCCAAGTGTGAGTTTTGGTTGAAGGCAGTGAGTTTCCCTGGCCATGTGATTTCTAGTGGAGGGATTGTTGTTGATCCATCCAAAGTTGATGTTATGTTGCAATGGGACACTCTGAAGTCTACTACTGGGATTCAAAGTTTCCTTGGCTTAGCTGGTTATTATCGTAGATTTATAGAAGGCTTTTCTAAATTGGCACTGCCATTGACTCAGTTGACTCGGAAGGGTTAAGCTTATGTGTGGGATGTTGCATGTGAGAAGAGTTTTGTAGAACTCAAGAAAAAGTTGACAAGTACTCCAGTGTTGATCTTGCCAAATCCGAGTGAGTCTTTTGTAGTGTATTGTGATGCATCGAAGGTGGGTCTTGGTGGCATACTGATGCAGAATGGTCAAGTCGTTGCTTATGCTTCCAGACAACTGAAGCTTCATGAAATGAATTATCCTACGCATGACTTAGAGTTGGTCGCGGTGGTGTTTGTATTGAAAGTTTGGAGACATTATCTTGTTGGGTCCAGGTTCGAAGTGTTTAGTGATCAAAAGAGCCTGAAGTATTTGTTTGATCAGAAATAGTTGAATATGAGGCAGAAGAGATGGCTTGAACTTCTGAAGGATTATGATTTTGAATTGAGTTACCACCCTGGTAAGGCTAATGTTGTAGCTGATGCATTAAGTAGGAAGTCCTTGCATATGTCGATGCTTATGGTTCGAGAGTTAGGACTAATTCAACAATTCATAGATATGAGTCCAGTATGTGAAGAGACTCCTAACAGTGTGAAGTTAGATATGCTAAAACTAACTAGTGGTATTCTCCAAGAAATCAGAGAAGGTCAAAAATATGATTTGAGTTTGGTGGATCGTCTCACCTTAATCAACCAAGGTAACGGGGGTAATTTTCGGGTCGATGAGAATGGTGTGATGAGGTTCAAAGATAGAGTGTGTATCCCAGATGTGCCATAAATTAAGAAGAGTATTCTTGAGGAAGGTCACAGAAGTGGGTTAAGTATTCATCCGGGTGCTACAAAGATGTATCAAGACTTGAAGAAATTATTTTGGTGGTCAGGGATGAAGAAGGAAGTTACAGAGTTTATGTATGTTTGTTTGACTTATCAGAAGTCGAAGATTGAACATCAAAGCCCGTTGGGTCTGATACGACTGTTGAATATTCCAGAGTGAAAATGGGATAGCATTTTTATGGATTTTGTGACAGGTCTACTGAAGACTTTGAAGGGATATGATTCAATTTGGGTGATTGTTGATAGATTGACCAAATCGTCTCATTTTATACTGATGGGGATCAATTAGTCGTTGTAGAAGCTGGCCGAATTGTATATTGATGAGATTGTGAAACTGCATGGTATTCCTTCAAGTATTATTTCTAATAGAGATCTGAGATTTACATCGTGGCTCTAGGAGAGCTTGCAGACAACTTTGGGTACTAAGTGAGGTTGAGTTCTGCCTATCATCCATAGACGGATAGACAGACAGAGAGATGTATTCAGTCTTTAGAGGATTTGCTGAGAGCTTGTGTGTTGGATCAAGGTGGATCATGGGGTAGTCATTTGTTGTTGATTGAGTTTACCTACAACAACAGTTACCATTCTAGTATCAGAATGGCACTGTATGAGGCATTGTATGGTAGGAGATGTAGGACTCCTTTGTGTTAGTATAAATCAGGTGAGAGTGATGCACTCGGACCTGAGATTGTGCAAGAAACGACTAAAAAGATCAATATAATCCAAGAAAAGATGAGAGCGTCGCAAATTCGTCAAAAGAGTTATCATGATAAGAGAAGGAAAGCACTTGAGTTCCATGAAGGAGATCACATGTTTTTGAGAGTTACGTCGGTAACTAGTGTTGGCCGAGCTTTGAAGTTTTGAAAGCTCACACCGTGTTTTATTGGTCCGTATTAGATTTAGCAGAGGGTGGGAGAAGTAGCATATCGGATTGCTTTACCGCCATCGCTTGTGAATTTGCATGATGTATTTCATGTGTCTCAGTTGAGGAAGTACATTCCAGATCCGTCACAGGTGATTCAGATGAATGATGTACAAGTGAGAGATAATTTGACTGTTGAGGCATTTCCAATTTAGATTGATGAACGAGAAGTGAAGCAACTGTGAGGTAAAGAGATTTCCTTGGTAAAGGTAGTTTGGGGAGGACCAGCTGGAGGGAGTATGACGTGGGAGCGTGAGGATCAGATGAGGGAGTCGTATCCGACTCTGTTTCCTTGAGGTAATTTTCGAGGGCGAAAATTCTTTGAAGTGGGGGAGAGTTGTAAAAACCCCAAAATTCTTGGAGTATTTGTTTAATTTATTTAAATATGAATATTCGCATTTTCGGTGATTTTCGGTGGTTGGTGTAAATATTGGGAATTATGGATTTTGGATTATTTATTATTTATTTAAATAATAATATATAATATGAATATATTGGTATTATTATTAATTTAAATAAATATAAGTGAATTAAGGGGAAAATGGACATTTGAGGAAGAGTTAGTGAGGGTGATGTTGAAAAGCCCAATTTTAAGGCACAAAGTTAAGTTTAACAAAAAAGAATTTTGAGGGAATTAGGATTCATTCTTGTTAGACCGTGAAAAGGGAAGAAATAAAGGCCAAAGCTCTGAGGAAGAGGATTGAGGCAAAAGCTTCGCAAGGTTTCCAAGAATTAAGGAGAAAGGCTTAGAGTCGGCAATTAAGGTATGTGGAGTATTGCCTTCATTGTTTTCAATATGTGATTCAATGTGTTTAAAGCTGATTTAAGGGTTTAAGGATTTTTTAATATTGAATTTTTGTTGCCTTTCTAATGGTGAGTCCAATGAGTTGAAGGGATTTGAACTGATGGTCTGATAGGTTTGAGGCTGATTTGAGATAAGGGAAATTAGGCCTTCATGGCCAAAACCGGTTGTTGAGGTTTTAACCGTATAGGGTAATTGATTATGAGAACTCTAATGACTGTGCGGTAGTTGTAAGGATTTATGAACATTGGAAGCGTAAATATGATACAGGATTGTCCTAATAAGTCGTAGATTTTGTGCCTTTATCGCCGTAATATCTTAGGAATGATTTAGGGATGTTTTTAGGGCATTGGGGAAGGAAATCATAGAGGTTTTTGATCTGGTTTTGGTGCTGGTGCATAACAACAATTTGCTGTAATCGTGAATTAGCACAGCGAAGAATGCTTCGCACGACGAACATTCGCCCCAGAGTCGCACAGCAAACTTGCTAGCGAACGTAGTAGAGTTTCGCGATTTTTGATCTTGTACAGTGATTTCTTGATGTTTTGATGTTGTGATTTTTTTGATGAATTACCATGAGTATGATTGTGATTCCTATGTGATTAGTACATGATTGTATGATGATTCCTATGAGTAATGAAGATGAGTTATGATGTTGATTCCATGAGTTTTGATGATTATATAATGACATGATTATTATGATGATTTTCATGAATGATGATGCACCTAATGAGTTTATTATGATGATGATATTGACGTGTACATCATGCATTCATATGCATCCTGGACTTCGGTTCAGGACCTTGATTCTTGTGGCTTCAGTCCCATTGTGCGGATGTGAGGTATTTTATTATGCTCTGATTCTCGTGTAGAATCGATCCTACTATTATGGATCTGTGGAGGGTTGATGGTCTAGTGTCCATCGAATTTTGTTGATTGGTACCACATGCATGAGTACTGTTGCATTTGCATTTATGTGACATTTCGGTGTAATTTGTAATGTTGTGGCCTTTGATGTTCCTTGATGATTATGATGATGTTGAATATGAAAATGAATCCATTTTATATATTGATTCTTGTATTGATTATTATGAATCGTTTTATTCACCCTACTTGTTTGAATATTTCCTCCACGTAGGTAACGTGCAAATGACCAGGTTTAACAGTGGATGTCGTCGAGGACTTTTGAAGTTTTTGGGTCGTTGGCCATTGTGGTTGACTTAGAGGGTCTTGATAGTGTAACATCGGGTTGGGGTCTTTGAGTCAAACTATTATTTATTGATATTTTGTTATGTTGATTGCCTTGCGGCGCAAGAAAAACTTTGGATTATTGCCTTTTTGAGTTCCGCTGCCTTTTGATAATATTTTTGAGTAATTTTGGCAAAACCCTTTGTTTACGGAGCATTGACTATATTTGAATTATGGAGAAATGTGCGCCCTTTTATGATGATTTTATTGCGTTCAATATTTTACTCTGATAAATATGATTAATTTGCCATTATATTTGTGGGGTTGAAAAGGGTGTTACAATGACGATAAGTAGATAAATACATGGATCTTTTATTTTGGTGATTGTTAGATGGGCTTTATGTCACATCTCACACATGATTACATTTGGAAGTCTAAGCATGGTCTTAAGCATCCAACTGTGAGATATAATTTTATTTAGAAGGATGTTTGAGATAAGTTTGTCAAGTCTTGTAGTTCTGTTGATTCCTTGGTTAGTATTAATCTTGTTTTATGAAGAATAATCTTATTGTGTTTTAAGATGATGCTTTTTAGATACAACCATGTAAATTAATATTTTCACTATGTTTATAACATGTTAAAAGTTAATAAGGAAAAAATAAATATCCCCATAGATTGTCTCGTGGGGGTTACATAAAACTTGAGGAAGAAATAATGAATGAAAAAAACAATCGGGAGATGACTCAATAAGTCGTGATCACAATCCATCTCCGCCATCACGACATGAGAAGTGGAAGAGGGCCTAACAGAAACCAGGTGGAGAGTTCATTTCAGACGCCTCACGTGCAGTCCCTCAGAAGATTGTAAGTAGTTTCTTTTGTTAATTAGAATATTAAATGTGGGATTTGTTGTGTGCAATTTAAATCACTTTGGTAATGATATTTTATTTATGTTTTGTGTATAATTAGTTGGTTGATATGGCTAGTCAAGACATCATACTGAGATTATACTTTAGAACATTGAGAAAGAGTAAACATTTGTGCAAGAAAGATATGGACGAACTCGTTGATAAGAAGTTAAAAGAAATATTAGCATAGGACCAAGAATCCCAAAAGAAGGAGATTGATGAGCAATGCGATAAGAAGTTTGAAGAAAGATTAAAACAAGAGCGGGAATTGCAAAAGAAAGAGATGAACATGATCTATGATAAGAAGTTGGAAGAAATATAACACGTGAGAAAAAATTGCGCAAGAAAGAGTTGGATGAGATTTATATAGTATGTAAAAATTGTGTTTTGTGTGCTGCATATGTTTTGTGTTCGTATAGCATGACATATGTGTTGTGTGTTGTTATTGTATTTATGATGCAAAAATTGGCACTAATAGGTGTAATCGTCCAACCGAGTAAAAATGAAGATGATAATTTTTTCTTGAAAAAGTTGTTTTAGGTGTTGCAAGCTCAAAAGGAAGTTGTTTAGCCGCTCAAACCCAAAATGAGACGGCAGTTTCTTGTGACGATTTGTTAAGAAAATTCGTATGTTTCATTGTGGATATTAAAGAATCAATTCCTCTTCAATTAGAGCATGACCCAAATATTTTTGTTTTCTATATTGAGCCTAAAGATATAAATTATTTTTTGTTTGAAAATGAGTGGTTAGACATAACGATACTACACATGTGGGGCACATAAATACATTTTCTATTCTAATCAATATCAATTTTAAATTTGTGCACTTAATTAATTTCAATATTGAAACTTTTATTAATATTTTCTTTGCCTTTGTAATTAACTTACCCTGAAATGTTTAAAATTTTTTAATATATAGAGTTGTGGAGGGAACCAATATGTTGAAGAAGTTTAAAAAAAGTCAAATTTTATACCTCTTTGATAAGTGTATTATTTGTGATATTTAATTATCTATAATTAAGTATTTTTTGTGTGTCTATTATTACTCGCTATATAAAATAAATTTGAAGGCGAGGAAACAATCAAGAGGATAAAAGTGTGGATATTATGTCATAAAACACATGATAAACATTTTCTTTGTCGACATTGTTGATTCTTAGGAGCAGGTAATATATATTTACAATAACATAATAATTTTTACCGCATACAAGTTTGCTATTATTTTAAATCAAGTGATCTTACATTTCCTTCAAATTTATATAGATGTTTAACGACACTATGCCATTCACATCATAAGACTTTAAAGATGTTCGTACATGTTGGACATCTTGCTTCAATGAAATTTATAAGCCAAACGGAACTAATTTTGTTATATATGTTTGCAATATATTGATTTTGATGTAAATAATATTTAAGTTCGTTTAACATTTTGCGAGTAGATAGAAGCCATTGACGCTTATATATAATGTATAGTTTTGTTATAAATATTTGTGCATATCTTGGTGCATATATATTTTCTGTTCGGGTATGTATAAAATCCAAGAGTTAAAAATAATTTGGTATATATAAAAATTTAAAAAAAAATTTAAAAAATAATAAAGGAAATCACCACAGTTGGAAGAAAGGGGTGAAACACAAGATTGGGTTGAAACATTGGATTGAGTTGGGATTCTCATTTGATTTGTATCAAACTTTCTAGGTTCTTTGGCAGTACACTCCTACATAAATGATTTTTAGCAGCGCATGAAAAGACAACACTTTTTGGAAAAGCGCTGCTAAAGAGTCAGGAAAAAAAAAGAAAAAAATTAGTAGACTTTAGACAGCGCTTTTAGAAAAGCGCTGCTAAAGGTGATGGTTATTGTTAACGATAGAAAGCGCTTTATAAAAAGCGCTGCTAAAAGCAGGCCCTACAAAAGCACTTTTAGAAAGCGCTGTTAAAGGGGTAACCTACGAGAACGCTTTTAGAAAGCGTTGTTAAAGGTTCCTTCTAAGAAAGCACTTTTAGAAAAGCGCTGTTATAGGTGGTACAAAATACAACGCTTTTTTAAAAGCGCTGCTACAGGTCCTGCCTTAGCAGACCTTAGAGAGCGCTTTTATAAAGCGCTGCTAAAGGCCATGCAAAAGCGCTGTTGTAGGTTTAAGTGGCAAAAATTTAAAAATTCCCAGAAAATTCATAAACAGAAACAGTCATGGTTGTTGGCATTCTTACGCTCGCAGCACATAAAAAACCCAGCGAATACCTACGTCCGTTACTTTTGGTCGACCATCTTCCCCTCCTCCGTCCGTCGCCGTCTTCCATTTGTTTAGTGTCGTCTTCCATTTCCGCCTCCGTCCGTCACTTTTGACGGTTTGTCTTTGTCCTCCACCCATTCGTCCTCCACCCATTCTGCATAAAATCTACAGGTTTGCTTCGAACCAATCTCAAAATGTTGTTATTTGTTTCATACTGTTAGCTTTCCATGCACATCAATGGTGAAAAATGGTTGTTAACATTTTCACAGTTTCTTATTACATTGTATTTCTATATAGTAGTTGCAAAGATGTTTTTCATATTTCTATATAGCAGTTATATTTTATTTCTATATCAGACTTCGACTTTCATTCACACTACATTGTTACATTTTATTTTGGTTTTGACTAATACGAGTGTTGAGTAGTTTGTTTCGGTTTGATATTGTTTCCTTTTATTTTGATGCAAGTTGAGCATATAGTTTTTTGCTTTGATTCGATGCTGAATATGTCCAATGCCATGCCATGTAGAAATTTTTTAAAGAGTTAACAAAGTTATAGAAGTTCTATTAATGTTAGTTGTTAGGATGCAATTAAATTGAATTAGAGGTTAGTGAAGTATTAGTTATGAAAATGGAATGTTGTTGTTGTTAGTGTTGTTGTTGATGTTAAAATGGAATGTTGTTGTCGTTAGTATTGTTGAATTAAAGTAAATGAATTATTGTTGTTGATGTTATTGTTATTGATGAAAGTCAATGAATTATTTATGTATATATTTCTTATTTACATATTTGTCATTTATTTGCTAATTTCGTTTTTCTGAATTACAGGTATTATGGCCACCAACGAGGAAAAATCACATGATGGAAACGAAACAACAAATGACGTGGAAGGCGATATTAAAAGAGGAATAACGATTATGAAAAGAATCATCCGTTCCAGAGATAAAGGTGTAAAGCATGATGTGCATTAGAATGAAAGAGATTAATTAATTGAGCCTAACGGTGTGATGCTGATAAGTTACATTGGAGCACTTGTTCGTTCGTAAATTCCAATTACTTGCGATAATTGGAGAATTCCTTCGTTACAACCGGCTAAAGACACAATTTGGAGCGAGATACAGGTATGATATTTGATATTTTTTAATTATGAAGATGAATACATATTTAAATTAATTATACTAATATGTTATATGTATGTTTATTTGTTTGCAGAGATCTTTTAATATTGATGATTGCAGGAGAAAATATTGTCTTCAATTGGCCGGAAAACGACTGAGAGGATTTATAGCGTTTTTAACGAACAAGTTTCTTAAAGATTCTGATGGAAACTTTGTCGAATCAGAGCGTCCAACGAAGTACACTGATCTGATTTCAGATGAAGAATGGGAGACATTTGTTGCCAAGCGAAGAACCAAAGAACTTTGCGTAAGTACAACTTATCATGAATAATGTATAATATATATACTTCTTCCACAAGAGTTCTGATATGACTTAAAATTGTTTTTTCAGGTTGTGAGTGACGTAAATCGGAAACAGGCATCAAAACCCGCGTATCCATACAAAAAAAATGCGTTTAGAATATGCACGCTTACAACAAAAAATAGTAAGTATATATAAATGATTTAATATGATATAGTTACAAAAAATAGTAAGTATATATAATGGGATATGAATGCTTTATTATCTGTCTTAATGTGTAGTTGGAAGAGGAGAAAAGTGATGCAATATCTCTTTCGGACCATGTTTTGTGGAAGGCTGCCCGTGTGGGAAGAGATGAAGTCGTTCAGGAAGAAGTTCAACAAGTATTTGAACAATGTGTAAGTACAACATTAGTTTTGTCAGTAACTCAAAAGTGTATAATATATTTATATACGCTTTTATCTATATTTTAGGAGACTCTATCCCAAACTATAACTGCAGCTGAGGACGATGTTTGCAGGAGCTTACTGAGTCGAGTGTTAAATATTTCTTAGTATTTTGGGCATGTGAGGAGTAAGGAATTTGGTGTCACTCCACCAAAACTGTATAAGCAGGCAAAGAATAAAAATCCTAGCAATAAAGAAATGATGAAGACGATGGAGGAATTGAAAGCTCAGATTCGTGAATTACAGAAGGACAAAGAGAGATACATGTCCGAAAGGCGCGGTCCAGAATGTAAAGATACTAGCGACAAAAATAGTATCAATTGTCCGCAGAAGCTTCCAGAGGTAATTTTATATATTACATTGAAATTAATATGGCACAATTTTCTTAATTGACACATTAATCATATTCATTATTTGTTTAGGGCATTTCACCTTGTCGGCTATATTTATCGTCACCGACTTATCGCATGGTTGGCAAGGGAAAATGGCATAACACTTTGGGAGACCTACTTCACCATAAACCGATCCCTGCTGGATTTTTGAAAGTATCGGTTGATATTGCGTTAGAGGGGGTGCGTTGTTGCCTATACCAGATGATGTTTCAGACGCAACAGTGGTAGGAGACGCAATAGGATCGTATGTTGCATGGCCGTCACAACTCATTTTCATAGATGATGAGGTAGGTTGAACACCATTATGAAGTATTCAAATATTTTACGAACCATACATGAAAGTTATTCTTACATTTACATTTACTTATTTACATGATGATCTTAGACTCCTACAAAATCCAAATCAAAAGATAAGGGAATTATTGTGCGGGAAACCGATTCAGCTGCATCAAAAAAATAGGTACTATTGCAGTTACATGGTGATCTTATTATACATTAATTACTGAATTTATATGACTTTTAGGTTCATGATCAACAGTTGCAACAAGTCAGCAAGGGTAAGATGCCTGAATCTAGCAAGGTGCCCAACAAAAAAAAGGCCGAGCCAAAAAAAGCATCTGTTCCTCGATTTAGATTGTGCCTTGAAACATATGTAGGAACAACAGATGTGGTTGAGGGTGGCATCCGTCAAATACCTATGCAGGAAGGTATTTTTGGTTTTGAATATGCCGAAACAATTGCCAAGGAGGATTTGGACCAGATTTTCCAACATTTTGAATTAGGCATCGGTGTTATGCATTCCTACATCAGGTAATACTCCGATCAATTTTAATTAAATAATTGAACAATTTATTTGCTCATTTGAATGAATATTCTAATGTTGATTATGTTTTTATTTAAGGTTATTGTATGACAAGATGTTGGTCCCGCATGATTTGACTTCAAGATTGGCATTCTTATCTACTAGCTGTATCAACGCACGGTCAATCGATCACACTCCAGATGTAGTCAGAGATTACTTTGTCAAATCATTTATGGCAGTAGATACATAGAAGTTGTACTTTTTTCCATATAATAGTGTCCATGAGTTAGATTTCATTCTAAACTCATTTATTATAATTATTTGTTTTTTGCCATTCTATATAACATTTTCGTATAAACTTTTGTCTTATTTTATAATGGACACTAGTAGTTGGTCGCGATTAATCCGATGAAAGAAATCGTGTATTATCTGGATTCATTGGATGGTGATCAAACAAAATATCCTCATATGAAGACTAAGGTTGATACGTAAGTGATGAGATATACTGTTATGAATAATTATCTTTATTTATTATGTGATATTGTTCTAAATATTCGTTTATATTATGTTAGAGCTATACAAATATTTCGATCGAAAAGAGAAGCAAAAGTGCCAAAAAGGAAGGCTAACAACATTAGCTAGATCAGAGTGCAGGTATATTTTCACATTTTTTACTGTTATAGTGATTCTACTTGATAAAACTATTTAAACTATATATCCTGATAAATGATTGTTTATTTTTTCCATTTACAGTGTCCTCGTCACCACAATAGGATTGATTGCGGATATTTTGTTTTGCGCTTTATGAAGAAAATTATTCACTCGGGTCAAATAGATATTCCAATTATGGTATGGATAAATTCATAAGTTATATAATTTATTTTAATAATTAACCGATATTTCATCTGAGTAATTAGTTTTAAAACTAAATCGTGCATGTTTTGTTATATTATGTAGTACTTTGATGAATTCAAGTGTGGTACTTACTCGAAAGCAGAATTGGAAGAAATTAAGGAGGAATGGTGTCAATACATTCTTGAGTTGAGAATTGTATAAGGTATATGTTCCGTCAAATATTGATGCGGGATAATAATATTGAAGTCGTACGTATTTGTAAAGATATCGGTTTTGTAATTATATATAAATTGGTTGTATTTGTGAAGTTGTTCTGAGGATCGGCTTGTGTTGAATTATATATAAGCAGATTTATGTGAATTACAATTATTATATGTAAAGTAACTATAATTGTTATACGCAGGTTTATCGGAAAAAAATATAAAAAAAGTGATTATTTAAAAAAAAATTTATAAACTTGAAGAATAGACAGCGCTTTTAAGTAAAAGTGCTGCTAAAGGGTGGGGGAAGGGGGAAGAAAAGAAAGCGCTTTTAGAAAAGTGCTGCTAAAAGGGGGGGGAGATAGGCAGCACTTTTCAAAAGCGCTGCTAAAAGGTGGGGGGAGGGGGGAATAGGCAGCGCTTTTGAAAAGCGCTGTTAAAGAGGGTGGAATAGGCAGCGCTTTTCAGAAGCGCTGCTAAAAGGGGGGATGGGGGATTAGGCAGCGCTTTTGAAAAGCGCTGCTAAAGGGGGGAAAAGTGCTGCTAAAAGTGCTGCTAAAGGGGGCCTATAGCAACGCTTTATCCATAAAAAAAGCGATGTCTTTACCTTTAGCAGCGCCACTTTAGGCAGCGTTTTTAAGCGTTGCTAAAGGTTGTCGCTACTGCGAAAATAGGCGCCGGCTGAACAGAAGAGTCGCCACCGTGCATTATTTATCCCAAAGGAGGGAAAGGAAACGCTCGGTGGCGACTCTTCTGTTCAGCCGGCGCCGATTTTCGCAGTAGCGACAGCTGGCGACTCTGCTGGGGATAACCATGTCCCCTAAGCGAGTCAATCCTAACGCTTGTTTTCCCGTCGTGGGCTTTGTATGGATTTACATTTATGTCATTTACCTTCAGCACTATATTATTGATTATTGCTGTTTATTGGGTGTTGGGTTCTGTTATTGAGAGATAAGTCGGACCTAGGCTTGAGCGTACTTAGAATTAGAGTGGAAAGTAGCGGGCGCGCACATGCTTTGCATGTCCTAGTGTCCCACAAAATTCACACTCAGACGAGGTTCTTCTGGTTGGCCTCTTGTCCCACCCTTTGGGTGGCATGGGTTGCTGGTTAGTTGGATTGCCGACTCTGGGAACCGATCAATTGGAAGTTGGCTAAGTGAGGCCTCTTCAGGATTTGATGATGCCACTCCTTCTAGGAATCGTATCATCAACCCTGAAAGTCTGTGACACCGACGACCGCATAGGATGTCGTACCATTGTCAGTTGCTAGGACACCTACCTGTGAGGGGGTTTGGGGCTATGCAGGTAACTAGACCTCCAGATACCAGTTTGTTTCTTGATTTGAGATTCAGGATATTTATGGACAGTTGAAGGGTCTATCAGAGACCAAGTGGAGTAGTGTGGGGGTCTATCAGAGACCCACTTGGAGTTATGTTATTGGGTCTAGCAGAGACCAGGGTTGGAGCTTTGTATTGGGTCTGTCTAAGACCATGGTTGAGGAATTCTGGATGATCTGATTGAGACTCATGATGTGGTTTGGGCTTCTCAGCCAGGGCACTTGGGTCCCTTGTTGCATCTGTTTGCATTACATTGTTTGCATAACCATTACCATGTGCATTTCATTAACGTGTGTCTGTGTTGCAGGTACATTTGCATATTCCCTGATTCTAGTGTCCAGACTTCTGATTATTGGTCATGGCTGGTTTGAGAAGGACAGTTGCATACAAGTTACCTACCCCTGATGTTACTCCCCTGCTTGGTTTGATTTCCCTTGCTGATGAGGATGTCTGGAGAAGCTTCAGGATGAGTTACAGAAGACTGTTGAGATTGGTTTGCAAACCAACTGATGTGGGGCTGAATGGGTTGTATACCTTGATGCAATTTTATGACCCTGCATTGAGATGTTTCACTTTTAAGGACTTTATTTTGGGGCCCACCTTGGAAGAGTACGCAGAGTTTATTGAGCTGCCAGTACAGAATAAGGTTCCTTTCATTCACTTTGACGCTAAGCCCAAGTTAGAGGACTTAGCAGTGGCTTTACACATGGACGCTTCTGAGCTATTGGTGACTTCTTGGCGCGGGGTTTCAGGCTTCTCCCTCCAGTTTCTGATTGGTAAAGCCCAGGAATATGCCAAGAGTGGATGCTGGATAGTCTTTAATGTTGTTTTGGCTCTGTGCATCTATGGGATAGTGTTGTTTCCCAACTTCCCGAATTTTGTGGACTTTGATGCATTTCATTTGTTTGCTGCTGGTAACCCTGTACCCACATTGATCGGGGATTTCTACCATTCGTTGCATTACAAAAATGAAAATAGGAGAGGAAAGAGTGTTCACTTTTGTGTGCCATTGCTAAGCATGTGGTTTGAGAGTCATCTTCCCCTAAAAGGACCTTTTGTGGAAAGCGCAGGTACAGCTGACTGGCCGGAGCGCCTGATGAGACTCTCTTCTGAAGACGTTGAGTGGTTTAACCGAGACTTGCTGGGGTCTGAGCTTATTTTCAGTTGCTCTGGATATCCGAACGTGCCTTTGATAGGAAGGAAAGGATGCATCAATTATAATCCATCTCTGTTTGTTCGCCAATTCGGATACGCATTGAAGAGTCCACCTAGGGAGGAAGAAGTACAGGAATCCCTGTACTTCACTGGTGACCTGTGTAACACCCCCTTTCTATACCCCCAAATAAATTAAATAAATCAATTAGGCACTTAGAAAATTCATTTCATCAGAGTTTAATTAAAACATGGTATAAAAGAGGCACATCACATTATCATGAAACTAAACACATACGATACCTGCTCAAAATAGATATGCAACAATGGGTAACCCACATCTCAATATTTAGAATAAAAGCGGAAACATCCAAATATTGAATTGATCTCATTCATAAAAGTATATACACCATCCAAATCATGAGTAGGATAATTCTTTTCATGTACTCTCAACTGTCTAGAAGCATACACCACGACCTTCCCATCTTGCATCAATACACCACCCAATCCTGACAAGGAAGCATCGCAATAAACCACAAAAGGTTCCGTAGGATTCGGCAAAATCAAAACTGGCGCTGTTGTTAACCTTCTCTTTAATCCCATGAAACTCTCTTCACAATTAACATCCCAAATAAAAGCCTTTCCTTTACAAGTCAACTGCGTTAACGGAAGTGCTAACTTTGAAAATCCTTCGATAAACATCCGGTAGTAACCGGCCAAGCCCAAAAAGCTTCGAATTTCCGTAACCGATCTTGGAGTCTCCCATTGCATTACCGCATCGATCTTGGATGGATCCACACTAATACCATTGCCGGAAATAATATGTCCAAGAAAACTCACCTCCGACAACCAAAACTCACACTTAGACAACTTTGCATACAACTTCTTCTCTTTCAAAATCCGCAACACAGTCCTTAAATGTTCTTCGTGTTCCTCTCGAGACTTAGAATAAATCAAAATGTCATCGATAAACACTACCACAAAATGATCCAACTGCTCGTGGAAGATACGGTTCATATATTCCATGAAAACACCCGGCGCGTTAGAAACTCCGAATGGCATCACCGTATACTCATAGTGACCATATCGTGTTCTAAAAGCCGTCTTCGAAATATCTTCTTCCTTAACCCGAATCTGGTGATAACCGGATCTCAAATCAATCTTACTAAAAACACGAGCTCCAACCAATTGATCCATCAAATCATCAATTCTTGGAAGCGGATACTTGTTCTTAATTGTCACCTTATTCAACTGCCGATAATCAATACACAATCGCATACTACCATCCTTCTTCTTTACCAACAATACCGGCGCACCCCAAGGAGAAACACTTGGTCTTACAAATCTCTTATCCAACAAATCATTCAACTGCTTCTTCAATTCCACCAACTCCGATGCCGACATCCGATACGGGGCCATCGAAATCGGTCTAGTACCCGGAACTAGATCAATAGAAAATTCAACCTCTCTCTTTGGCGGCACATCCGCAACATCTTCCGAAAACACTTCAGGAAATTCACAAACCACAGGAAACACGTCGAGCTCAACTTTGCTCTCCACCGACAACGATGCAAACAAACCAAACAACTGAGCTTCGTCCGCTAAAAGTTTCTTCAACTCTTTAGTGGAAAGAAAACTCTCGTTTTCACCATCTTCCAAAGAAGGAAACCTTACTAACTTGTGATAGCAATCCATATGAACTCTATTAAATTGCAACCAGTTCATACCCAAGATTACGTCCAATCCTTCCAACGGCAAACACACTAAATCCATAACGAAGCCCTTACCATACATGGTCAAAGGACAACTTGCACACACCAAAGAAGTAGTTACCGACCCCGAAGCGGGAGTCGCAATAACCATACCACTACTAAAAGAAACCATACACAAATCCAACTGCTTAGCACACGCAAGAGAAATGAACGAGTGAGTCGCTCCAGTATCAATAATAGCAACTAAAGGCATATCATTAATAAAGCATGTACCTTTAATCAAACGATCCGCCGCATTAGTAGCGTCTGAACCTGCTAATGCGAATACTTTTCCGCCCGCCGGAGCTTGCTTCAGTTTGGTACAATTCGAGCTAATGTGACCCACCTCGCCACAATTAAAACACTTCACAGCATTCTTTCTACACTCTGCTGCATCATGTCCAAGGAGCCCACAGTTGGAACACTTCGCCTTGAACTTTCCACAATCATAAGACTTGTGGCCCATCACGCCACACTTAAAACATTTGATCGCACCGGAACCTCCTCCGGGTCTCCTATCAAAGTTTCCCCTATGTTTGCCCTTCTCAGCAGGCGTCACATAAGGTCCGCTTCGTACTTGCTGCTTCCCTCTCCTCTCGCTCAAACCCTTGTAATGAGTAGAACGAGCTCTACTGTCTTCTTCATAAATCCTACAGCACTCGGTCAAATCCGAAAATCTTCGTATCCTTTGATAACCCACCGCTTGCTTCATCTCAGGACGCAAACCATTCTCATACTTGATACATTTGGAAAATTCCGCCGTAACCGCATCATAGTGAGGGTGAAACTTCACTAACTCAGTAAACCTGGCGGTGTAGTCCACCACCGACATATTACCTTGTTTCAACTCCAGAAATTCCATTTCTCTCTTCCCTTTAACACTTTCAGGATAATACTTCCTTAGAAACTCAGTACGAAATAAATCCCACGTGATCTCCTCATCGTCGACCTCAAGAACTTGCCTCACGCTGACCCACCAGTCATCAGCCTCTTCTCTCAGCATGTGAGTCCCTAGTCTCACCTTGTTCCCTTCAGCACAATCCATCACCCTAAAGATCCTCTCAATTTCCTTTAACCATATTTGAGCACCATCCGGATCAAATCTCCCTTTGAACACCGGTGGTTGGTTCTTCCTGAACTCATCATTCGCATTCACGTTAGGTGCACCCTGCACAGCTCTGGCCATAGCCTCTAACGCCGCTGCCATAGCATTGTCATTACGACCTGCCATATTCTGAGGATTCCTAAAAATAACAACAAGGTTAAACAACCGTTCAACCAACACAACAACAAGACAGACACGACTGACTCAACACTGGCTCTGATACCACTTAATGTAACACCCCCTTTCTATACCCCCAAATAAATTAAATAAATCAATTAGGCACTTAGAAAATTCATTTCATCAGAGTTTAATTAAAACATGGTATAAAAGAGGCGCATCACATTATCATGAAACTAAACACATACGATACCTGCTCAAAATAGATATGCAACAATGGGTAACCCACATCTCAATATTTAGAATAAAAGCGGAAACATCCAAATATTGAATTGATCTCATTCATAAAAGTATATACACCATCAGTTAATTCATGCTTTACAACATATCCACAGCAGATACATACACATATGTATCACAAAAGAATTAAAACAAATGTAACTCCAAAAGAGTCAAAGGCTTCCTAACTACCCAGATGTTACATATCAGAGCCATTGACCAAAAGGAATGAAGACATCGCTTCACAAAAAGAACCTCCAGCTTCCTACTCTGCAATGCCTCAGAGAGCATTATAAAACAGCAGAAGGGTGAGAAACAACATCATAACAGTTAATGCATAAAATTGTATATATACATATACTCACATTGGTACAAGTTATACTCAAATTATGTTCTCACCACATTAAACATATACAAATAATCATACCTCTACACATGCTTATGAACATTCACAATATGTTCCTCCAAACAATCATATATAACATACACAGTTATATTCATTCAACCAATGCATCATACACAGATGACTCATGCGACTCATAGAGACCGACACACGACTCTATGCAGATGCAAATGCGGTACCGACTCATTTAACAGATTCTCTAAGGAATCGAGTATTCAGCAGATCCTCCACGGGATCAAGTACTCAGCAGATTCTCCACGGAATCAAATATTCATCAGATTCTCCACGGAATCGAATATTCAGCAGATCCTCCACGGGATCAAGTACTCAGCAGATTCTCCACGGAATCAAATACTCTAGCCAATCCTCCACGGGATTACATGATATGACCGATTCTCCGAGGAATCACACAATGCAACCGATTCTCCAAGGAATCACACAATGCAACCGATTCTCCAAGGAATCTAATATAACCATCGTATCATACGAGGTTCTGCAAATCCTCCGAGGGATCATTCAACACATAATGCATACTATGTTCACAAGCATACTCATTACATTTATCACATACATCACATATATCTATCATGCATTCACATTATGCACCATTTCACACATGGTTTACACACATATCAGCCTATCAATGCGTTTCTTATTCAGTTCGAGCAAATACACAAGATTATCAAATATTCAAGATTCACCATTTACTCTACAATCTAGGATTCACGCCTTTCGGCCACCCACAGCGCGACATGTCAAAATAGTTCACACATCGATCATTCATATAGGCATTAATCATAATTGAATCAACCAAACATCATGCATTGAACAAACAGCAAAACAAAATAACACTGCCAGGTTCGCCAACCTTCGCCTGGCGAAGCCACGCAGCGAATGCTCGCTGACCTTCGCCTGGCGAACTTCCCAGCGAAGTCCACTGGGAGTAATTCTGGAATTACTTGCTGAGGCTCGCTACACACTCGCCTGGCGAACCTTCGCCAACTCACCTCGCCTGGCGAACTTGCCAGCGAATACAGGGTATTAGCTTCTGACTTGCTTCGCTACAGCTCGTCGGGCTTCGCCTGGAGAAGCTTCGCTGCCATTCGCCTGGCGAACTTGCGAAGACAGAACTTCCATGGTTGTCTCAAAGCCCAAACTCCACACAACCAACCGATTAAATCCAAACCAGTCACAGTAGCACAACCCAACCATCACCCGACTAAACTACATCGTCTAATCCGAGTTCTAACCGATTAAAACCTCATTCTACTCACAAAACCAACTTCTAACCTAAGTGGAAAAAGATTAGAAACTCTACAAAATCCACACACATACACATACAATCATATACATTAAAGAGATGATGGAGTTTCACACCCTTACCGATCGATTGCAAGCTTTGGTGATGATCCCTTGATGATTCTAGGTTTTCCTCTCCACTTTCTCTTCTCTTTCTCTTCTCCCCTTTTATTTCTCTTGTTTTTCTTCTTATGTTACTATCTTTCTTTCTTTTTCCTCTCTTATTCTATTTCTATCTCTATTTCTTTCCTCTCAAATTCTTTCCAACACTCACCAATCAATTCTCACACTAAATTACTAAATGTCTAAAATGCCCTTTTTACTCTAATTCCCCGAGAACTCTCCGAATCGGTAAAAATAGATAAAATAAGCAAACACCACATAGCAATATATAATTTCTCAATTTAAAATAAACATCAAATAAATAAATTAAAAGACTCAACAATTAATGGAAATTCAGAATCGGGGCGTTACAACTCTCCCCCACTTTAGAAATTTTCGTCCTCGAAAATATTACCTGATTCAAATAACTCCGGATGCGACTCTCGCATCTTGCTCTCCAATTCCCAGGTCATGTTGCCTTCTGCGGCACCTCCCCAGGACACTTTCACAAGCGCAATATCCTTGCCTCTTAGTTTCTTAACTTCACGGTCCAAAATACTAACCGGTAAAACTTCAACTGCAAGGTTATCTCTTACTTCAACTTCATCCATTGGGATAACATGTGACGGATCCGGAACATACTTCCGAAGTTGCGAGACATGGAATACATCATGCAAATTCGAAAGATTTGGAGGCAACGCCACACGATAAGCCACAACACCAACTCGTGCGACAACCTGATACGGACCAATAAAACGAGAAGTCAACTTTCTCGACTTCAAAGCACGACCCACACCCGTAACCGGTGTAACTCTCACAAACACATGGTCGCCTTCTTGAAACTCGAGATCCTTTCTCCTTTTATCATGATAACTTTTCTGTCTACTCTGAGAAGCTCTCATCTTTTCCCGAATAAATTTCACCTTTTTCGTCGTTTGCTGTACCATTTCCGGACCAACTACCGACTTTTCACCTGTCTCATGCCAACACAGAGGTGTTCGACATCTCCGACCATATAAAGCCTCAAATGGCGCCATACCAATACTCGAATGTAAACTGTTATTATAGGTGAACTCAATCAACGCTAAATAACCGTCCCACGCACCACCTTGTTCAAGCACGCAACAAATCTTCTAACGATTGAATCGTCCTCTCGGTTTGACCATCTGTTTGCGGATGATATGCCGAACTCAATCTCAACTTAGAACCCAAGGCACCTTGCAAACTCTCCCAAAATCTTGAAGTAAATCTAGGATCTCTATCCGACACAATACTCTTAGGAACTCCATGAAGCTTCACAATAGTGCCAACGTAAATCTCGGCCAACCTTTCCAAAGAATAAGTAATATCAATCAGAATAAAGTGAGCCGATTTAGTAAGCCTATCAACAATCACCCAAATAGCATTATGTCCTCTTTGCGTATTCGGCAATCCCGTAACAAAATCCATCGATATACTATCCCATTTCCATTCTGGAATATCCAGCGGTTGCATCAATCCACTAGGCTTCTGATGCTCCACCTTAGACTTCTGGCAAGTCAAACACGAGTACACAAAACGAGCGACATCGTTTTTCAATCCAGACCACCAAAAGATCTTCTTCAAATCCTGATACATCTTATTCGCTCCCGGATAAATACTTAAGTTACTCTGATGTCCCTCTTCCAATATCATCTTTTTCAAATCCGCATCATCGGGAATACAAATACGACCTCGAAACCTCAAAACTCCTAATTCATCAACTTTGAAATCTTCATTTCCATTCGTCATCAAATCCACAAATTTCAAATCCAACTTTTGCTTTTCACACACCGTAGCAAGGAAATCATCCGTGACATGCAACATACCAAGCTTCACACTACTCGGCGTTAACTCACAAACCAAACTCAAATCTCTAAAGTTCTCCAAAAGTTCCCACTCTCTAACCATCAAAGTAGACACCTGCAACGACTTCCGACTTAAGGCATCGGCTACCACATTCGCCTTACCCGGATGATAATTTAAACCAAAATCATAGTCCTTCAAAAGTTCTAGCCATCTCCTTTGCCTCATATTCAATTCTTTTTGATCAAACAAATACTTCAAACTCTTGTGATCGCTAAAAACTTCAAATCTTGCACCATAAAGATAGTGCCTCCAAATTTTCAAAACGAACACTACGGCCGCTAACTCCAAATCATGAGTAGGATAATTCTTTTCATGTACTCTCAACTGTCTAGAAGCATACACCACGACCTTCCCATCTTGCATCAATACACCACCCAATCCTGACAAGGAAGCATCGCAATAAACCACAAAAGGTTCCGTAGGATTCGGCAAAATCAAAAATGGCGCTGTTGTTAACCTTCTCTTTAATCCCATGAAACTCTCTTCACAATTAACATCCCAAATAAAAGCCTTTCCTTTACAAGTCAACTGCGTTAACGGAAGTGCTAACTTTGAAAATCCTTCGATAAACCTCCGGTAGTAACCGGCCAAGCCCAAAAAGCTTCGAATTTCCGTAACCGATCTTGGAGTCTCCCATTGCATTACCGCATCGATCTTGGATGGATCCACACTAATACCATTGCCGGAAATAATATGTCCAAGAAAACTCACCTCCGACAACCAAAACTCACACTTAGACAACTTTGCATACAACTTCTTCTCTTTCAAAATCCGCAACACAATCCTTAAATGTTCTTCGTGTTCCTCTCGAGACTTAGAATAAATCAAAATGTCATCGATAAACACTACCACAAAACGATCCAACTGCTCGTGGAAGATACGGTTCATATATTCCATGAAAACACCCGACGCGTTAGAAACTCTGAATGGCATCACCGTATACTCATAGTGACCATATCGTGTTCTAAAAGCCGTCTTCAAAATATCTTCTTCCTTAACCCGAATCTGGTGATAACCGGATCTCAAATCAATCTTACTAAAAACACGAGCTCCAACCAATTGATCCATCAAATCATCAATTCTTGGAAGCGGATACTTGTTCTTAATTGTCACCTTATTCAACTGCCGATAATCAATACACAATCGCATACTACCATCCTTCTTCTTTACCAACAATACCGGCGCACCCCAAGGAGAAACACTTGGTCTTACAAATCTCTTATCCAACAAATCATTCAACTGCTTCTTCAATTCCACCAACTCCGATGCCGACATCCGATACGGGGCCATCGAAATCGGTCTAGTACCCGGAACTAGATCAATAGAAAATTCAACCTCTCTCTTTGGCGGCACATCCGCAACATCTTCTGGAAACACTTCAGGAAATTCACAAACCACAGGAAACACGTCGAGCTCAACTTTGCTCTCCACCGACAACGATGCAAACAAACCAAACAACTGAGCTTCGTCCGCTAAAAGTTTCTTCAACTCTTTAGTGGAAAGAAAACTCTCGTTTTCACCATCTTCCAAAGAAGGAAACCTTACTAACTTGTGATAGCAATCCAGATGAACTCTATTAAATTGCAACTAGTTCATACCCAAGATTACGTCCAATCCTTCCAACGGCAAACACACTAAATCCATAACGAAGTCCTTACCATACATGGTCAAAGGACAACTTGCACACACCAAAGAAGTAGTTACCGACCCCGAAGAGGGAGTCCCAATAACCATACCACTACTAAAAGAAACCATACACAAATCCAACTGCTTAGCACACGCAAGAGAAATGAACGAGTGAGTCGCTCCAGTATCAATAATAGCAACTAAAGGCATATCATTAATAAAGCATGTACCTTTAATCAAACGATCCGCCGCATTAGTAGCGTCTGAACCTGCTAATGCGAATACTTTTCCGCCCGCCGGAGCTTGCTTCAGTTTGGTACAATTCGAGCTAATGTGACCCACCTCGCCACAATTAAAACACTTCACAGCATTCTTTCTACACTCTGCTGCATCATGTCCAAGGAGCCCACAGTTGGAACACTTCGCCTTGAACTTTCCACAATCATAAGACTTGTGGCCCATCACGCCACACTTAAAACATTTGATCGCACCGGAACCTCCTCCGGGTCTCCTATCAAAGTTTCCCCTATGTTTGCCATTCTCAGCAGGCGTCACATAAGGTCCGCTTCGTACTTGCTGCTTCCCTCTCCTCTCGCTCAAACCCTTGTAATGAGTATAACGAGCTCTACTGTCTTCTTCATAAATCCTACAGCACTCGGTCAAATCCGAAAATCTTCGTATCCTTTGATAACCCACCGCTTGCTTCATCTCAGGACGCAAACCATTCTCATACTTGATACATTTGGAAAATTCCGCCGTAACCGCATCATAGTGAGGGTGAAACTTCACTAACTCAGTAAACCTGGCGGTGTAGTCCACCACCGACATATTACCTTGTTTCAACTCCAGAAATTCCATTTCTCTCTTCCCTTTAACACTTTCAGGATAATACTTCCTTAGAAACTCAGTACGAAATAAATCCCACGTGATCTCCTCATCGTCGACCTCAAGAACTTGCCTCACGCTGACCCACCAGTCATCAGCCTCTTCTCTCAGCATGTGAGTCCCTAGTCTCACCTTGTTCCCTTCAGCACAATCCATCACCCTAAAGATCCTCTCAATTTCCTTTAACCATATTTGAGCACCATCCGGATCAAATCTCCCTTTGAACACCGGTGGTTGGTTCTTCCTGAACTCATCATTCGCATTCACGTTAGGTGCACCCTGCACAGCTCTGGCCATAGCCTCTAACGCCGCTGCCATAGCATTGTCATTACGACCTGCCATATTCTGAGGATTCCTAAAAATAACAACAAGGTTAAACAACCGTTCAACCAACACAACAACAAGACAGACACGACTGACTCAACACTGGCTCTGATACCACTTAATGTAACACCCCCTTTCTATACCCCCAAATAAATTAAATAAATCAATTAGGCACTTAGAAAATTCATTTCATCAGAGTTTAATTAAAACATGGTATAAAAGAGGCGCATCACATTATCATGAAACTAAACACATACGATACCTGCTCAAAATAGATATGCAACAATGGGTAACCCACATCTCAATATTTAGAATAAAAGCGGAAACATCCAAATATTGAATTGATCTCATTCATAAAAGTATATACACCATCAGTTAATTCATGCTTTACAACATATCCACAGCAGATACATACACATATGTATCACAAAAGAATTAAAACAAATGTAACTCCAAAAGAGTCAAAGGCTTCCTAACTACCCAGATGTTACATATCAGAGCCATTGACCAAAAGGAATGAAGACATCGCTTCACAAAAAGAACCTCCAGCTTCCTACTCTGCAATGCCTCAGAGAGCATTATAAAACAGCAGAAGGGTGAGAAACAACATCATAACAGTTAATGCATAAAATTGTATATATACATATACTCACATTGGTACAAGTTATACTCAAATTATGTTCTCACCACATTAAACATATACAAATAATCATACCTCTACACATGCTTATGAACATTCACAATATGTTCCTCCAAACAATCATATATAACATACACAGTTATATTCATTCAACCAATGCATCATACACAGATGACTCATGCGACTCATAGAGACCGACACACGACTCTATGCAGATGCAAATGCGGTACCGACTCATTCAATAGATTCTCTAAGGAATCGAGTATTCAGCAGATCCTCCACAGGATCAAGTACTCAGCAGATTCTCCACGGAATCAAATATTCATCAGATTCTCCACGGAATCGAATATTCAGCAGATCCTCCACGGGATCAAGTACTCAGCAGATTCTCCACGAAATCAAATACTCTAGCCAATCCTCCACGGGATTACATGATATGACCGATTCTCCGAGGAATCACACAATGCAACCGATTCTCCAAGGAATCACACAATGCAACCGATTCTCCGAGGAATCTAATATAACCATTGTATCATACGAGGTTCTGCAAATCCTCCGAGGGATCATTCAACACATAATGCATACTATGTTCACAAACATACTCATTACATTTATCACATACATCGCATATATCTATCATGCATTCACATTATGCACCATTTCACACATGGTTTACACACATATCAGCCTATCAATGCGTTTCTTATTCAGTTCGAGCAAATACACAAGATTATCAAATATTCAAGATTCACCATTTACTCTACAATCTAGGATTCACGCCTTTCGGCCACCCACAGCGCGACATGTCAAAATAGTTCACACATCGATCATTCATATAGGCATTAATCATAATTGAATCAAACAAACATCATACATTGAACAAACAGCAAAACAAAATAACACTGCCAGGTTCGCCAACCTTCGCCTGGCGAAGCCACGCAGCGAATGCTCGCTGACCTTCGCCTGGCGAACTTCCCAGCGAAGTCCACTGGGAGTAATTCTGGAATTACTCGCTGAGGCTCGCTACACACTCGCCTGGCGAACCTTCGCCAACTCACCTCGCCTGGCGAACTTGCCAGCGAATACAGGGTATTAACTTCTGACTTGCTTCGCTACAGCTCGTCGGGCTTCGCCTGGCGAAGCTTCGCTGCCATTCGCCTGGCGAACTTGCGAAGACAGAACTTCCATGGCTGTCTCAAAGCCCAAACTCCACACAACCAACCGATTAAATCCAAACCAGTCACAGTAGCACAACCCAACCATCACCCGACTAAACTACATCGTCTAATCCGAGTTCTAACCGATTAAAACCTCATTCTACTCACAAAACCAACTTCTAACCTAAGTGGAAAAAGAGTAGAAACTCTACAAAATCCACACACATACACATACAATCATATACATTAAAGAGATGATGGAGTTTCACACCCTTACCGATCGATTGCAAGCTTTGGTGATGATCCCTTGATGATTCTAGGTTTTCCTCTCCACTTTCTCTTCTCTTTCTCTTCTCCCCTTTTCTTTCTCTTGTTTTTCTTCTTATGTTACTATCTTTCTTTCTTTTTCCTCTCTTATTCTATTTCTATCTCTATTTCTTTCCTCTCAAATTCTTTCCAACACTCACCAATCAATTCTCACACTAAATTACTAAATGTCTAAAATGCCCTTTTTACTCTAATTCCACGAGAACTCTCCGAATCGGTAAAAATAGATAAAATAAGCAAACACCACATAGCAATATATAATTTCTCAATTTAAAACAAACATCAAATAAATAAATTAAAAGACTCAACAATTAATGGGAATTCAGAATCGGGGCGTTACAACCTGAACGGAGAGTTGTTAGCCAAGCTTCAGCACGCTTGGAAGTGCATCAATAGAAGAGGAAAAACACTGTTGGGAAAGAATGATAGTCAAGCTTATGCGCCATACAAAGCCTGGGTACAAGAGAGAGCAAAACAGTTGCTAATGCCATTTCCAGCTGTACCAGTCCATGTTCCTATCCCAGTTGAGGAACCAACCACAGTTACTATGGAAGTATATGAGCAAGTTGTAAAAGAGAAAGAAGCCTTGTTATTGGCTAATGGAGAATTAGAGAAGGAACTGGCTCGGCTCAGAAGAGAAAGAAATGAAGCTGTATACTCCTTCCAGCAATAGACTGAAGTGGTGACTACGTTAAATGCCAGGCTGATTGAAGAGAAGCAAAAGCGTGAACGCTTGGGTAAGGACTTCAAAAGTTCTCATAACATGCTAGAGTCAAAGAAGAAATCACTGGACGTAGCCTACAGGGAGATCTCCATGTTCAGCAAAACATGGAATGCAACATTGACCAACAACAAGGAAAGGGAGGACAAATTGAAGCAGCAGATCTCTGACCTTGAAGCCCAGATGAAAGCCAGCAGGCTGAAGTACGAAGAGGAAGTCATGGCCAGATGTGCCCTGCAAGATGCATTGAATGACGTAGCCAAGCGCAAGAAGGAAGCTCGTTCCCAGAAGCGAAAGGTGGATGATTGCTTTGGTGATGGGGAATGGGAAGAATCTATCGGGGATTTGCAGCGTATGCTCAAACGCAGAGACGTACTTATTGAAGGGTTGCTCGCTCATCCGGACCATCCAAAGACCAAAAGGCTATTGAAGGAGTACAGGGACTACGGGCCCACTTGATGTGTTTGTGTATTATTTTTGAGCTGACCATCACCAGGCCTGTTGGTTGAGGTCATGCCGTTTATTGTATTCCATTACAGTGTTGTATAACTTTACCCGTTCAGCTATATACAAATTGTTTCTTCTTCTGTGAATGATTATTGGCTTATTGTCACCGCACTATCACGGTACGACATGACACAAAGCACATTGACACTAGAATTGGGGAGTGATATTCCCTAATGCACAGACACATATTGCATTGCATATACATACATATTGCATTTACCAGCTAATTATTGAAACTGTATCTCATCTCCTGCATCTCGACAAGTCTTTTCAGGATTGAAAGTCAACGCCCGCACCGATACTCTACTCGTACCAACTGCAAGAGAGTTATGGATCAGATGCAGAACGAAATGCAGGACATGCGTGAGAAGCTGGCATTGTTCATGCAGACGATGGAGACCATTGTGAAAGGCCAGGAAAACTTGCAAGCTTTGGTGCAGCCTTTGCTGATGAGAAATGCTGGGCACGGAAATGAAGACCACAATTCTGTGCGTGTTGATACCATTCACGGGGATGGTACTCCTACACCGGTAGCTCCACCTGTGGTGAACATACCTGTTATGAATGCGAACAACGGCGCTGGCGCCGGGAACGGTAATGCAGGAATCGGTAACGAGACTGTCGTCAACAACGTTGGGTTCGGAGATGCCAATCTAGGTGGTGATAATATTAGAGGTAATGGCTTCGGTAACAACGGATTTGGCTATAACGACCAGGGGTTTGATCATGCTAATCAAGATGGGAAGTACGGCTTCAACGCTCAGGGCTTTGGACAGGATGGATTTGGTAATACCAATCAGGGTTATGGCGGATTCGGTAACGGGAATGGCGCTGGAGTGATGTCTTTTGGACATGCCGGAGTCGCTCCAGGGTATGGTAACAGGGGGCGGGGCCCTGTGATGAATCAGGCTAGATTTGGCCGTAACAACGGGTATGATGGATACAGAAATGGGAACGGTAATTGGATAGAAGATCAGCAAGAAGATGCTTTCTCTGATGGAGGTTTTGAAGGTCCTGTAGATGACTCTCAGAGAATCAAGATGCTCGAGGAGCAGATGAAAGGTGTTGTGAATCAAAGTGTTGTTGGTTTAGATATGACCACAATGGGTCTGGTGCCTGGCCTGAGGGTACCGCTAAAGTTTAAAGCTCCCACATTCGACAAATATAAGGGGGATACCTGTCCAAAGGTGCATGTGCGATCATACTATAGAAGGATGTCGGCTTATTCAAACGATGAGAGGATGCTGATGCATTTCTTTCAAGACAGCTTGTCTGGTCCTTCCCTTGAATGGTACATGGGATTGGAGCCTACTCAGGTAAAAACTTGGAAGCAGCTGGCTGAAGCGTTTGTGGCTCATTATAAGTACAATAGTGACTTAGCACCCAACCGGGTCCAATTACAGGGGTTGTCCCAGAAGAAAGACGATAGCTTCAAAGAATATGCGCAGAGGTGGCGCGACATGGCTGCACGAGTTCATCCTCCGTTGGATGACAAAGAAATGAATGATATGTTCATAGGAACATTTACTGGTATGTTCTATGATAAGCTGTTTCATACTTCCTTGGGTAGTTTCTCGGACCTAATCTTGATGGGTGAGAAAATTGAAA
This sequence comes from Lathyrus sativus, assembly GCA_963859935.3. Classification (NCBI taxonomy): domain Eukaryota; kingdom Viridiplantae; phylum Streptophyta; class Magnoliopsida; order Fabales; family Fabaceae; genus Lathyrus; species Lathyrus sativus. The sequence goes on along the minus strand of OZ012736.1, from coordinate 396,825,239 downwards.
GCAATATTAAAATGGGGAGATTCCAAGCTGAGGAATCTACTTCAGCTGGCAGTAATAGAAGAGCTTTCGGTGGCCGCCGTCAAGGTGATGCAAGTGCGGTATTCGGGGGCCGAGGCCGAGGCCGGGGCAGGGGGCGGAATCAGTACAATCATCCGCAACAGGTGGCAAGTGTCACAATTCCATTTCATCAATAACCAATACCACTACAGCAGATACCACCATAGCAACAGCAGCCACAACAGAGTTTGCATCCTGCCCAACGTAGAGTTCAGGGGGGCAAAACAAGGAGGGTGTTCGAAATGCCTCCTTCAACGTATGCATAATTGCTACAGACATTACTGGGTTTGAACTTGGTGGAAAAGAGGACTATGGCGCCAATGACGGGCACTCCTCCGTTCGGTTTTGATGCGAACAAGCACTGTGAGTTCCACTCCGGGGCTCCTGGCCATGACATAGAGACTTGCCACGCGTTCAAGCATGTGGTGCAAGATTTGTTGGATAGCAAGGCCATAAATTTTGGACAAGCAGGTCCGAACATAGTACAACAGCCCATGCCCAACCATGGGGCAAATGCTATTTTGACTGAGGAGGGTCTGAACTTGATCATGAATGTTGATGACCTAAAAACGTCGTTGGGTGAAATAAAGAGCAGGTTATTGAAAGGAGGTGTGTATCCAGGCTGCGATGAGTTTTGTTTAGAGTGTTGGACCCAAGCTGGGGGTTGTGCTGAATTGAAGAAGGGTATTCAGACCTTAATAGACGAAGGCACGTTGCAATTCGACAGAACGGCAGTTAAGGAACCTGCAGAGGTATTAGCGGATGAGCAAAGTGATGTAGCTACCGTGACAATCCCCCGAAAAACAATAACTATAACGGCGCCATCCAGGCGACTGCCGATCACTATCACCAAGGCAGAACCAACCCCTTATGAGAGCACTAAGGCAGTACCCTGGACTTATGGGTTGGAAGCATACTGTGATGGGGTGAAAATTGATATTAGTAAACAGCCAGTTGAGGTTGTAGACAACGTCGTCGGGACCGGAGGGATGACGAGAAGTGGGAGAATTTTTATATCGCCTGAGGTAGAGGCTGAACGATTGGCGAAAGGAAAAGGAAAAATGAATGAGGATGTCCCTGTGCAGAGGAACGAAAAAGAAACGTCACTGAAAGATGTAGAAGAGTTTATGCGCCTTATTCGTAAGAGTGACTATAAGATTGTTGAGCACCTTCAACAGACGCCATCGAAGATATCCATATTGTCACTGTTATTGTGTTCCGAAGCTCATAGGAATGCATTGTTGAAAATTTTGGATACGTCATTTGTGCCCCAAGATGTTTCTGTGAATCAGTTGGAGGGGGTGTTGGCGCACGTGAACGCCGGACATAGCTTGGGATTTACGGATTTTGATTTGACCCCGAGGGGGAGAGAGCATAACATGGTGTCGCACGTCTCAGTTGAGTGTAGGGGCTCAGTCATGTCCCACGTACTGGTAGATACCGGATCTTCCTTGAACGTGTTGCCAAAGAAAGCAATGATGAAATTGGACATCAGGGGGATCCTTTGTACGCCTAGTGACTTGGTGGTCAGGGCATTTGATGGTACACAAAGGCCAGTCGTTGGATCTATAACGTTACCTCTGCAGGTGGGGCCGGAGATTTTCGAAACTGAATTTTACATTATGGACATCCAGCCAGCATACAGCTGTCTTCTCGGACGACCATGGATCCATGGTGCTGGGGCAGTCACATCTACCTTGCACCAAAAGCTGAAATATATGGTAGGGGACAGTGTGGTCACGGTCTGTGGAGAAGAAGATATATTGGTCAGTCATTTGTCATCATTCAAGTACGTAGAAGTCGACGGCGAGATTCATGAAACACCCTGTCAAGCCTTTGAAGGGTTGCGCATCAAAGACAAAGCTCCAAGGCCGAGTAAAGCGTCAGAGGTGGCAGTCTCATCATACAAGGAGGCTCAGGCTCTAGTGAAGACTGGTGAGACAAAAGGCTGGGGCAAGGTTCTGGATATTCCCGTGAAGATGGACAGATTTGGGCTGGGATATCAACCGTCGTCATCAACGCCTGCTGCTGGGGCACCTCGTTTCAAAGGACCAATAACAATCACGGCTAGTGGAGTGTATCACGAGGCCATCAACGCTGTTTCAGATTCCGAAGAAGGAGATAGTGACTGCGACATGGACGCCTGGATTCAGCCGAGCGTGCCAGGACAAGGATTATGCAATTGGTCTATTCAGGAGACTGTTCCTGTGACTACCAAACAGTAATACCTTGTTTTCTTAATTGTTGAACAATCCGGTGTCTTACCCGGGGCATCACGATTTTGCTTAGGGCCACTCTATTATGTACATTGCATTGTTTAATCATTAAATAAAAGGCGTTTTTTCATGTACAAATATTGCGATCTCTGTTTTTCCTGTTTTTGTGTTTTACAATAAAATGGCAACGTGGTTATTCGCTTTATACACATTTTGAAGCATTTAACCATTCCTTTTGCAGGATAATATTTTCAGATGACATCATTGAACCGCCTATGACTCATTTCGACTTTGAGCACCCGGTATTTCAGGCCGAAGAAGAGATTGTTGAAGATGGCGACGTTCTAGAAGAGTTGTCTTGGTTGGTAAAGCAAGAAGAACGAATCATTCTGCCTCATGAGGAGGTCATTGAAATTGTTAACCTGGGGTCGGAAGGGGTTGAAAGGAACATCCGTATAGGAGCCGCGCTGCAGAGCGACGTCAAGCGAAGACTGGTTGAAATGCTCAGAGAGTATAGTGATGTGTTCTCTTGGTCGTACGAAGACATGCCTGGGCTGGATACGGATATGGTTGTGCATCGTCTGCCGCTAAAAGAAGAATGCCTGCCGGTTAAGCAGAAGCTTCGCAGAACTAGGTCTGATATGGCAGTGAAAATTAAGGAGGAGGTCCAAAAGCAGTGGGATGCTGGTTTCCTAGCTGTTACAAAATATCCCTCATGGGTCGCTAATATTGTACCAGTGCCAAAGAAAGACGGTAAAGTGAGAATGTGCGTAGATTACCGTGATTTGAACAAAGCGAGCCCGAAAGATGATTTCCCACTTCCTCACATCGATGTGCTGGTTGACAACACTGCTTAATTCTCCGTATTCTCCTTCATGGATGGCTTCTCGGGCTACAATCAGATTAAAATGGCGCCAGAAGACATGGAGAAGACTACCTTCATCACACCTTGGGGAACATTTTGCTACAAAGTGATGCCCTTCGGATTAAAGAATGTTGGGGCAACGTATCAGCGTGCGATGACGACTCTCTTTCATGACATGATGCATAAGGAGATCGAGGTTTATGTCAATGATATGATTGCCAAATCCCAGACGGAGGAAGAACATTTGGTGAATCTGCTGAAGTTATTCAAGAGGCTTAAGAAGTTCAGGATGAGACTGAACCCTAACAAGTGCACCTTCAGGGTGAGGTTGGGTAAACTGCTGGGGTTTATCGTGAGCGAAAAAGGAATAGAGGTTGATCCTGCAAAAATAAAAGCAATACAAGAGATGCCGACGCCTAAAACAGAAAAAGAGGTGCGAGGGTTTTTAGGGAGGTTGAACTACATCGCTCGATTCATATTTCACCTAACAGCTACGTGTGAGCCGTTATTCAAGCTGTTGAAAAAAGACCAGGCTGTAACATGGAATGAAAATTGTCAAAAGGAGTTCGATAAAATAAAACAGTATTTGCAGGAGCCTCCTATTTTGATACCTCCAGTGGCAGGGAGACCCTTGATTATGTATTTGACGGTTCTTGAGGGAAGTATGGGTTGTGTTCTCGGTCAACACGACGAGACAGGAAGAAAAGAGCATGCAATATACTATCTGAGTAAGAAGTTTACTGAATGTGAATCTCGATACTCAATGCTCGAAAAAACTTGTTGCGCGCTAGCCGGGGCCGCCAAGCGTTTGAGGCAATACATGCTGAACCATACAACCATGCTCATCTCGAAGATGGATCCTATCAAATACGTATTTGAAAAGCAGGCTTTATCCGGGAGAATTGCCCGTTGGCAGATGGTTTTGACCGAATACGACATCCAGTATGTCTCACAGAAGGCTATAAAGGGGAGTGTATTATCTGAGTACTTGGCAGAGCAGCCTATTGAGGACTACCAATCGATGAGGTTTGATTTTCCTGACGAGGATATCATGTACCTAAAGATGAAAGATTGTGAAGAACCGTTGCTGGATGAAGGACCAGATTTGGGTTCCAAGTGGCAGTTGATCTTTGACGGAGCTGTAAACTCCTATGGTAGCGGAATAGGGGCAATCATCACTACTCCACATGGGTCGCACATCCCATTTACCGCTCGATTGACCTTTCCGGTTACCAATAATGAAGCCGAATACGAAGCCTGCATCATGGGGCTAGAAGAGGCCATCGATTTGCGAATCAAAAATCTGGATGTATACGGGGACTCAACTCTTGTGGTGAATCAAATAAAAGGAGAATGGGAGACACGTCAGCCCAATTTGATACCATACATGAATTATGCGAGGAGATTGTTGCCTTTCTTTGACAAGGTTGAGTTGCATCATGTACCGCGAGCAGAGAATCAGATGGCTGACGCCCTGGCCACATTGTCTTCCATGTATAAAGTCAACTTCTGGAATGAGGCTCCCAGAATTGTTATCTCTCGGCTTGACAGACCCGCCTTCGTATTTGCCATTGACGAAGCATCTGATGATAAACCCTGGTACTTTGATATCCAGAATTTCCTGAAGAACAAAGAGTATCCGGCTGGGGCATCCAGTCACGATCAGAAGACTCTCAGGAGATTGGCTGGTAATTTCTATCTGAATTCGGACGGTGTCCTGTACAAGAGAAACCACGACTTGGTGCTACTACGTTCTGTAGACGAGAAAGAGGCTAAGTTGCTCATGGAGGAAATACACGAGGGTACATTTGGTACACATGCTGGTGGGCATGCTATGACGAGGAAGCTGCTGCGGGCAGGTTATTACTGGCTAACTATGGAAACTGATTGTTTCAAGTTTGCGAAGAGGTGTCATAAGTGCCAGATCTATGCGGATAAGATCCATGTGCCTCTGAGTCCTCTAAACGTGATGTCGTCACCGTGGCCCTTTTCGATGTGGGGAATCGACATGATTGGAAAGATCGAGCCGACGACATCTAACGGACACCGGTTCATTTTGGTAGAAATCTATTATTTTACCAAATGGGTGGAAGCGGCATCATATGCAAATGTGACCAAGCAGGTGGTAGCCAGGTTTATCAAGCGAGATATCATTTGCAGATATGGAATCCCCGAGCGGATAATTACCGACAATGGTTCGAACCTAAATAACAAGATGATGAAGGAGCTGTGTCAGAGTTTTAAGATCGAGCATCACAACTCTTCTCTTTATCGACCCAAGATGAATGGCGTTGTTGAAGCGGCCAATAAGAACATAAAGAAGATTGTTCAGAAGATGGTGGTGACCTATAAGGACTGGCATGAGATGCTACCCTTTGCTTTGCACGGTTATCGTACGACGGTACGCACATCAACCGGGGCAACCCCGTTCTCGTTGGTATATGGAATGGAAGCAGTGTTGCTGTCGCTTGCGCGAAAATAAGGTGTCGGCATGACAGAAGAGTCGCCACCTTTCGTTATTTATCCCTCAGAGCAGGAAAGGAAACGATCGGAAAAATCTGACGAAAAAGGGTAAGACAAGGTCATCGCAACCATTGTCTGGGTTCGGGAGTCGGTTACGCAAGGGGAAGGTATTAGCACCCCTCACGTCCGTCGTACTCGACGGGATCCTCGCTTGTGTGTTACTTGGACGGGTTGGTTATAATCTATCTACCTATCAAGGCTGGCTGAAAAAGAAAAGAAAAATGACTCGGCAAAGCGTCGCACTTTATGCCTACGTATTCTCATTAGAGAATGAGAAATCAGAGTCAACGTAGTTCGGCCTACGAAGGGTTATGGGGGAAGGTAGCTCGCCAAGACTTCGCCATCTTGTGCCTACGTACTCTCAACAGGTATGAGAGATCAGAGCTCACGTAGTTCGGGAAACTACGGTTTATTTCCTGTTTTGAAAGAAGTGTTTTTTATTGTGTTTGCAATTTCAACCGCACTAGAGACTATGACCTCAGAGTGAATGCGTCGCATGTCACCCAAAGGGTACCATACTAAACTGTGGAAAAGGAACTCTCCCACAATCCTTCCTCAGATAGCTTAAGGCTCGTAACGTACGAAAGAAATCATTCATGATTACTGTATCTTAAACTGTTTTGAGATGAGAAGAGAACAGGCCCAACTAGGAGGGAGACTATCAAGTCCTACTGTTATCATGCCATGGATTCATCCTATGGTTGAAGTTTGAACAGGGAACTCCTAGAAGTTGTCATGCATAGGTTTCAACCTAAAATTCTATCATCAAATCCTTATCAAAGGAAATGAGAGTCCTAAGGGATCATGTCAATGATACACCAAAACAGACAAAGCATCAGCTTAACAGTAAAATGCATGCAATGCAAGTGAGGGAGGAAATGTGTGTGGGGCTTCAGCCTCCACAAGCTCGTCTCAACCTCAAGCCAGTCATGAAATAACAGTAATCATACTGAAAAATGAACAACATGCTATCAAGCAATAAATAGTAAACTGCAATCATACAGATAAAAGAAATGAAATGCCATCAGGCAAACAAATCACATGGGCAAGGGAGATGGGCTCTACCGAATACCCGCAAGCAAAGCCAAGCATTAACAGTACAAGCAGAGGGATCAACTCAACCTCTAATGCAATCATGCTCCTAGATTCTATTTATTCTAGATGAACTTATTCTAATGCAACAGACAATTCAAGCAAAACAAACAATACAGAAAAGAAAAACAGAAGAAAGCCTCAGCTCCTCCAGCAGCTACTCAGTCTTCAGACTTCAATCATCAAATGCTTTCCAGGTATCAACCCTACAACATGAGTATCAACTCATATTCTCCTTGTAAGCTTCAGCTTCTTTGATCAGCTCCACCTTCAGGCTTCACTATCTTCAGGAATCTTCAAGTATCAACTTGGTCTTCACAAAGTCTTCAGCCTTCAACAATCTCCAAGGAATCATCCTCTTCAAAGCTCCAGCTTCTATCTCCAAGGGTTTTTACATCTTCAATCAAATCTTCCAATGCTCTTCATTGCTATCTTCAACAACCCAAATGCTCCATCAAACAAGATTCAGTCAACAAGATGAGATGAGGATGTTAGAGTGCTCACTGACCTCCAAAGGATGCCATTGAGGACTTAACATCAAAGGGAAAGGCTCTCTCAAAGTTCTACCTCATAGGGCAAGGTCACTAATCCCTCCAAAGGAGAGAGGTGAACACCCTTAAGGGACTTTATGTCATAGAGAAGGAAGGAGGTGAACAAGACACTCCTTGTTTATTGAATGGAAGTATTCTATCTAAGGCTCTACCTATGTACTTATGATCCTATAAACAGAACAAACAAAATCTAAACTAAGCTCCTCTGCAAGGTCTTCAAAGTCTTCAATGATGATCTACAAGGTCTTCAACTCAATCTTCAAGGCTCACACACTCAAAGGAGAAGAAAAGAAAGCAAAACAATACAACCTATGCCTTTAAGCAACACACATACTAACCATACATTCAAAAAACAATTAAAAATACTAAAACATTATATAATACTCTAGTAAAATTCTAGGGGATTCTATACATACTTACCCTTAACCCATATATTCCCCATACACTAATTTGGCCTATAAACCCCAAAACAAAATTGGTAAGTCCACTTATGCAACCTAAAACCCTAATTTTGAGTACACTAAGACTATGCTTAACAAACTAATCCAATTTTAATCTACCAATTGTGAATTAAATCCCATAGAAACTATGATTCAATATCTAACTATGCCAAAAAGAATGGCTCAAAAATCCTAAGGGCAAGTCCTAAAAGAAATTATACAAAATTGAGTATCAACTAAAATCAATTAAAAAGACTATTTAAATGAAAAATATACTAAAAATATTAAAAGAAAAATAAAATGGAATTTTATTTGTTTACATTTTTCTAGACAGGTTTATGAACATGTAGAAAAAACAAGCATTAAAAATATTAATTTTTCAATTTTATATGGATTTTATAACATGCAAGAAAATTAAAAGAAATTAAAATAAGAAAATATAAGAAAGAGGGATGGGGGGTGGGAAAAGAAAAGGCGCCCAGTTCAATATCCTGATGGGCCAAGAACCTGGGGGTGCACTTAGCAATCTGGTAGGCCCATGCGCTTCAAAAAAAATAATATGAAAAATCAACAGAAAATAAACACGGACGCGGTGAGAATAGCAACATTTCCACGTTAAAAAATGGATTGGGCCCATGGTGGGGGTGTGAGTATCAACGTTTCTATTAAGCCCAGAATCTCCATTTAAATGAAACGGCAGCGTATTGGCTTCATGGCTTCCCTCCTTTTAAGTTTAAATTGGGACCGTGCGATCAGATGAAATAGTCAAAATTCTGGGACAATCCAACGGTGACAAGCTCGTCTTCTCCAAAACATTATCTAGGGTTTCAGAAACCCTAACTCCATGCCAGAGTTTCAACTCCTTCGTTCTCCTCCATTACTCAATGAAATCCCAAACTTCCAAAGGTAAACTTATGCTACTGATCACCATGAACACGACCATACCAATAGTTTTCCCTGAAACCCCTTAAATCGTTCAAACAGAAAGCTCCAACATTAGGGTTTCAACCTTTTCCTCTGCTATCAACCTTGATGGAACTTCAATCTAATGATCCAAACTTGCTCTACATGCTACCCTAACCACACTATGCTATACCATATCCATTAATGCACATTAACCAGCTTGCTATTGAATCTTGAAAAAATCGTGATCTGTTACCAATCTTCATAATATCCTCTGAAACTCTATGGAATTGGTCCTCTGATCTAGCTTAACCATTCTATACTAAAGATCTAACCTAAGCATGCATAATTAAGGAGATATGGGAGGATCCACCAACCTGTCAAGCTTCAATGGTGAGTGATGTTAGAGCTCTATTTGGCACTTGAACTTGCTTCAAAATACTCCTCTAATGGTGGACACCTTTCTGTTTGCAAGAATTGAGATGGATGAGGCTTGTAGATGAAGAAATGGGAACTTGCTTGATTTTGAAGAAATCTTGAAATGTCACTTTCTCTCTCACTCTCTCCAATGAACTCAGCAACTTTCACCAACCTTGATCTCATGGTGATTCATCCTTTTTATAACAACCAAAAGAATAGCCTAGGAACTTCTAGAATGAGCTAGAAAGTTAAGGAATTTCTCATGAAGTGATACATTGGATTATATCCTTTCATGCCTTAAGACTTTCAATTTGGCTTTAAAATCTCCCCTTGTGAGATATTGAAAGAAAATGAGTGAAAAAACAAGCCTTGGTTTTGCCTTATGTGAAGTTTTACAAGTTGCCTTATTATGCAAGAATGAAAATTACAAAGCAACCTCCATTTTGAGACCTCAAATAAAAATTATACTTGAACCATTGTTTTTAAAATAATGTTTGGAGTCAAAATGACATATTGGATGACCCATTTTGGATTTGTACATCTCCTAAACCAAAATTCCATTTCAACTTTTTAACTTATAAGCCATTTTTAGGTCATTTTTACCCAATCATGAAAATCCTTGCTACAAGCTTTTTCAATAACTCATGACCTATTTTCTAGGCTTAAAATCCCATTTTGAACAACTTTTATGTTTTGATTTTTTCCATTTGAGGCTTGGAAATAGGAGATATGGCCTTTGCTTAAAATGACCTATAATCACCAAATGACCAAAATACCCCTGTCTTGTTCAAACCATAAGTTGAGTTCTACAAATCCTATCAAGGACTTCTAGTACTCTCTAGAAAGCTAAGAAGATTCTCTTCAACATTCATGTTGACCAAGAAATCATAGGAATCATCCTACTAGGGCAAACGTTGTCTGCAAGTTGGGTGACTTTCAAGGACCCAGATTCACACACCTCAGCTGACCTGTAATTTGTCAAAACCATAACTTGAGCTATGCAACTCCTATCAAGGACTTCTACCACTAAAATTAAATCTAAGAACAAGCTCTACAACATTCATGTTGTGGGGAAGATGAGATATCAATCACATCCTGAGCTAAAACTGCCTGGAAGATAGGGATCAAATTAGGGTTTTTCCACTGACAATCCTTAGAAACCCTAACTCAAAACTTCTCAAACTCCTCAATCATGATGAGTTGGTCTATGAATCACCTTTATAACATCTCCATACATCATTCCATTATCTCATGGCCCTTGGATTGGGTCTCAACCTTCTCCAAATCTTCAGTTATCCCAGGGTTGACCCAGTCAAAACCCTAATTCTACCATTCATGGTTGAATCTTCTGAATCCTTGCATAATGACCTCTCTGGGCTTCATGATGACTTTCAAGACATCTCATAGGTTTTCTCAAAGCTTCAAGTTCATTCTCAAAGTCTCAGAATCATCTGAGGAGCACCCACAACTCTCAAGCTATGAAGCACACAACCTTGGTTTCAACCAACTCCTCTGAGGATCTCTTGAACTTTCTGATGAAGGTATCAACCTTCAAACACTTGATGGGTAAATAAATGTTGATCAAATTTTGGGGTGCAACAGTTACCACTAGAAGTTGAGATTCCTTCCCTGAGGGTATTACGAGATGTCCAACTAGACGAGGCAGAATGGGTGAAAGACAGGTTGAACCAGCTGAGTTTAATGGATGAGAAGAGGCTAGCTTCTCTAGCATACGGTCGTTTGTACCAGAGCCGAATGAAGAAAGCGTATGATAAGAAGATACATCCTCAGAGCTTTCAGACAGGCGACCTTGTGTTGAAAAGGATTCTCCCGCCACAGGCAGATCACAGGGGCAAATGGACCCCCAACTACGAAGGGCCATACGTTGTCAGAAAATTCTTTTCAGGAGGAGCTTTGTTGTTGTCCACCATGGACGGTGAGGACTTTACGTCGCCTGTGAATTCGGACGCAGTTAAAAAATACTTTGCTTGAAATTGACCCGCTGGACAGAAAAAAGAGAGTCCAAGCAAAAATGGGGCATCCTGGCGAACCAAAAACAGAGTGAAAGGTTCGGGCAAAAATTAGGGATAAAACTAAAAAAAAATGTACACCCGCGAAGTTGAAAACCTACACTGGGCGGCTTCGGCAAAAAGGGGTATCCCGGTGAACTGAAAACCCGTAAAGGGCGGTTCGCACAAAAGTTAGGGATTTGAAAAGCAAATGACTGCGGTCCGAATTTGATACTACGATGCATGTTGGTGCGGGAGAATATACCTGAGAGGTCTATTATCAGATACAATCTATTCAGAGGTTTGAATATCGGGAAAGCGCTAGAGTCAGGCGAGTCATAGGAGGATCAGCTCATGATGTTCGTCTGCATCACGTTGCCGACATGTGTGCAAATTTGATTTGTCATTGTATATATGCTTCCTGGGCATACTTGTATATTTGTTGTGCATAACTTCCTCTTTTCAGGAGTTACATCCAGTGTACAAAACTCTGCCCATTCACGGGCCTAATCAATAAAACATGTTATTCAGTATTTGATGTTTGGTCTTTACTGTTTTGTACATGACAAACGCCAATGTTTAATAAAACTAGCAAGTGTATAACATCGCTGGCCTTTGCCAGTAATTACTAAAACTTTGAATTGACTGAAAAGGATGTCACTAACGCTAACCTGAATATATTTGGTTGTATAGACTTGTCTTGTCTCGTTTGTGGTGTTGCAGGGTTCTTGACCATACGAAGTGGATGATCGGAAGATTGCAGTCCTAACCAGAAGCTCGTAACGAAAAGACTTGATTGTTATGAATCTCCATGCAGGTCGCGCTTCTGAGATAACAATGTCCCTTACTGAAGAAGGATCAAATTCCCCAGCTAGTCGCAGCTTATCTGAAGGACATTCTCCAGCAAGGTCGTTTACCCTCAGCAGAATTGACGATTCCAAGATCGAAGGCTGCATTCAGACAGTGTGGTGTCCCCCAAAAGGATCCCCCATCCCGAGCAAAGTGGTTTAGCCTCATAAGACTAATGTTTCCAAGCTTGTGAGCTGTACCCAGACAGTCTACTCTTCCCCGTAGAGATTCCCCTCCCAGTAAGGTCATTTATTCTCCCCAACGGAGTCAGTTGATTTTCCCCAAGAGAGTCGTTTCGTCCTCGGCGGAGTTCTCTCTTTTCAGCAAGTGTTCTCTTTCCTCCCAGTGGAAATTAAAGGTTAAAGCTCTCCCCGACAAAGTTGGTTGTGTGTCCTGGCATTTATTTTGCTGGAATACTTTGTGATACCCGTTCACTCCCCAGTAGGTTGATATTTGTCCTCGACGGCCAAGATTGAGGGAGCAAGCTTGTTAGCGTTATCCTAGCAGTTCGAGTCTGCATTTGCATTGGCATATAGTGTCATATTTGCATCTACTGAATGAAAAGCGCGTAGCATTTCCATGTCGAATGGAGCATTACGCCGTTGTCAAACATATGCATTTTGAAACATAAGCCAAGTTGGTTAACCTTTTGTTTTCAAGTGGTGTTTCCCTTGCAGGTGGAGGGAGCTCTTGCTCAAATTAATTACCAAACATTCAAGGTCTCGGCGTGAGACATGTAATGATAATGTTCGTTTTGTCATTATTCCCCCACAGAGTTGCTTGTCTAAGATTCTCTTACCCCTCCAGCGGAGTATTTCTTCAAGGGTGTTGTTATGCCAGTATCAAAAGACTTCGTGAATCAATTTGTGGAAGCTGTCGCCTATGTCGAAGTAGGTGTCTGGCAGTTTGAATTTAGAAAATCCCCCGTAGAGTCCTTTTCAAATTTATCGCCATGTCAGCATTTAAGATTGAAAGGTTGGACTATTATGTGTTACCCATTTGACTGCTGGAGTTAGCTACTGCAAAGATAGGCAGAGGAGCTGTAGTCAAGAGTGTTTACCCGTAGCAAAGGCGGAGTTATTTTCCTGTATTTGGCAGAGTATTTACCCGTAGCAAAGGCAGAGTTATTTTCCTGTATTTGGCAGAGTGTGTACCCGTAGCAAAGGCGGAGTTATTTTCCTGTATTTGGCAGAGTACTTACCCGTAGCAAAGGCGGAGTTATTTTCCTGTATTTGGCATAGTGTGTACCCGTAGCAAAGGCGGAGCTTATTTTCCGGTATTTGGCAGAGTGTGTACCCGTAGCAAAGGCGGAGTTATTTTTCCTGTATATGGCGGAGTATTACCCATAGCAAAGGCGGAGTTATTTTCCTATATTTGGCAGAGTGTTTACCCTAGCAAAGGCGGAGTTATTTTCCTGTATTTGGCAGAGTGTTTACCCGTAGCAAAGGCGGAGTTATTTTCCTGTATTTGGCAGAGTGTTTACCCGTAGCAAAGGCGGAGTTATTTTCCTGTATTTGGCAGAGTGTTTACCCGTAGCAAAGGCGGAGTTATTTTCCTGTATTTGGCAGAGTGTTTACCCGTAGCAAAGGCGGAGTTATTTTCCTGTATTTGGCAGAGTGTTTACCCGTAGCAAAGGCGGAGTTATTTTCCTGTATTTGGCAGAGTGTTTACCCGTAGCAAAGGCGGAGTTATTTTCCTGTATTTGGCAGAGTGTTTACCCGTAGCAAAGGCGGAGTTATTTTCCTATATTTGGCAGAGTGTTTACCCGTAGCAAAGGCGGAGTTATTTTCCTATATTTGGCAGAGTGTTTACCCGTAGCAAAGGCGGAGTTATTTTCCTGTATTTGGCAGAGTGTTTACCCGTAGCAAAGGCGGAGTTATTTTCCTTTATTTGGCAGAGTGTTTACCCGTAGCAAAGGCGGAGTTATTTCCCCAGCAGAGTCGCCAGTTGTCGCTACTGCGAAAATCGGCGCCGGATGAACAGAAGAGTCGCCACCGTGCGTTATTAATCCCAAAGGAGGAAAAGGAAACGCTCGAAGTAAACCTAACGCAAAGACGGGAAAGGAATGGTCATCGCAACCAAATCCTGGATTCGGGAGTCGGTTACGCAAGGGGAAGGTATTAGCACCCCTCACGTCCGTCGTACTCGACGGGATCCATGCTTGTTTTGTGTACGGATTGTTATTTCTATCTATACTAAGGGCTAAGGGTTAAAAAGAAAGAAAAAGGTGACTCGGCAGAACACAGCAGTTCGATGCCTACGTATTCTCATCCGAAACGAGAAATCAGAGTCAACGTAGTTCGACTAACTACTGGTAAATGGGAAAGGTTGCTCGCTAGGACGTCGCATCCTATGCCTACGTACTTTCACACGGCATGAAAGATCAGAGCAAGCGTAGTTCGGGAAACGTACGACACAAGTCTGTTTTGATTGTTTTTATTCCTTCTAAAAAGTTTTTTCTGATTACTGGTCCAAGCGGACAAAAATGACGTTTTGATTGGTTCACATTCTTTTACGGAAGAAATGTCTTTTATTGTGTTTGAAATTGTTAGTGTATTTTTTATTGTTTGGAGGTAAGAAGAGAAACAGCAACTCTAAAACCTATGGTTAAAAAGGGAATCAAAAAACTAACCTAATGTTATCATGCATGGGTTAAGACCTAATGTCTGTCATATTTCTCTCTTGCGCAGAGAGAAACAGAGATCCTAGGGGATAAGCGGAAACAGAAACAACATATATACAATAAAGCAGTAAAATGCATGGATGCAACAGTACAAGCTAGGCAAGGGAGTCCCGCTCTACCTCGAACCTTGAAAACAACAGGCAAAAGTGAACAAAATTCACTTTAGACCTAACAGGTTAATTGTCAAACAATACAGTCAGGAAACTCAAACAATACATCAACAGCTCTAAACAGCAAAAACTAAACAGTAAACAACAGCGAATCCAACATCTTCAAGCAAAGTCTTTATTCAAACCACAAGCTCCAAGCAAGCATCCATCTTCAAGGAAAGAAGTTATGACAGTACTCCTTTAACAGCTTCAGACAGCAATGGCTCTAAACAGCAGTATCCAAATGCACAGCTCTAACATCATAGTCTTCATCTTCTACAGTCTTCAAGGCAAGGGACTTCATCTTCAATCTTCAAAGTTTCTTCAAAGCAAGCTCTCCTAGATGAGTAATAGTTCACAAGATGATTTGGGATGTTAAACAGTCAGTTGACCACCAAAGGTGGCATACAAACTGTTAACAAAATACAGACTGTTTCTCTCAAAAGTTCTATCTCCTAGATACTATCACTAAGCCTTCCAAAGGAAGGAGGTGAGTATCAAAGAGAGACTTTGAATCATAGAGAAGAATGGAGGCAACAGAAATCATCCATGTTTATGAATCATATTTCTACTCTAAAGCTCTACCTAGCTCCTAGGTCCTATGATCTTCAATCAATCTTCAAGCAAGCCTAGCATCTTCATCAACTTTGAACTTGGCCTTCAATTCTTTGCTTTGTCTTTAATATGCTCCATCAACAAGATCTTCAAAGCTAACCCACACCCCAAGAAAGCCCAACAAGCCCACACAACAAACAATAACCCCAAGATGGGCAAACCAAACAATCACTCAATTGGAAAATATACTAAAAATATTAATATAATAAGGGAAATTCTAATATTTTTTCTAAGGGATCTACTATACCTACCCTTAATACCCTATAGGCCCCAGCTTCTAATTCAACCTAAAAAGCCCAAAAGAAATTGTTTTAATGCACCTAAGTTGTGTATAAACCCTAATCTACCTAGTCTAATAGTATCTAATCAAACTACCTAAAATAAAATCCTAAAAATTGTGGTATAAAAACCAGGGGTACCTAACATGTATATCTAATTGTCCTAAAAAGATTGACCTAAAACTATTAAGGGAACTACCTAAAATAAAATCTACAAAAGTATATACAAACTATATTCAATTGAAAAAACAATTAAAAGTAAAATAATAGCAAAAATAAAGAAAATGACTAAACTAATATTTTTTATTATTTATAATTTTCTTAAGATTCAAACTAACCTATTGCAAAAATTCCTATATTAAAATTCCTACTTTCTGATTTTCTATGAATTTTATAAAATGTGAAGAAAAATGAATAAAAGCAAAATCAAAAGAAACAAGCCAGGGGGTGTAGAGCATAACTGCGCTCAATTCAAAATAACCATGGGCCAATATCCAGGGGTGCGCTTATCAAAATTATTAAGCCCAATGCAACACAAAAACAATTCAGAAAATCAATAAGGAAATAATAAAACGCGCGGTGCAGTTAGCAATGGTTTTCAGTGTGAATCAGAATGGGCCATGAAGATGGGGCGTGGTTATCAATCTGACTACATAAGCCCAAGTGCCACTTAAATGAAACGGCTACGTTTCATGTGCTCTGAAGCCTTCACAAATTGAAGCATGATATCATCCACACGATGCAAGTCTTGGTCAAAAGTCAGCAATGATCTAACGGATGACATGTTGTCTTCCTCATTCAAACCACCTTGGAGCCAAAACTCCATTAATGAGAGCTCATGAACCTCATCTGATCCAAACACGAATTCCCTCAATACAACATCAAAATCCACAAACTAAAAGTCTATCATGATCCATTTTTTATCCTGAATTCATTCATGTCATCATCATCAATTGGTACAACCTTCATCATGAAACACGACTGTCACTTCAGAAATGCTCAAAAATTCCATCATCACTAATCAACAAACTAAATGCACCAATCTCTTCCTGGTTTATCACTGATCAAATATCACTAATAACCTAGGGTTTTAACTCCATATCCAAGAAGTTCTATGGCTAAACAGAATTCGTGTACATATATCAACCTTCACAAAATCTTGTCAAACTATCCAGAAACCATCCTCTAACCACCTAGAGTGTGTCTAACCTAACAATTCATGAAGCTTCTTCCTAATTCGAGCCAAATTGTGAAAGTTACTAACCTGCAAAATTGATGAAAACAGATGGTGAATTGCTTCACTCCAAGGCTTGTGCTGCTCCAGAATCACTCAAGGTGTTGGTATCTTGCTTCTGTTTGCAATGATTCTTCCTCAAATAGCCTGGATCATCATAACAGAATTCTACTTGCAGTTGAATGCATGTGAATTCAAGAACACGATTTGTGCAATTACTCTCTCAGATCTTGCTTGCAATCTACTCAGTAATGATTGTTGAATTGAATGGAATCAAGAATTTGAAGAAATGATGAAGAATTGAGTGAAAACGAAATTGATTTGCAAAAGAAAAGTGTGAAATGCAATTCTGAGTTTGGCACCAAATGAATCCCAAAAAACTGGTTTAGATCAGCTCTAATGGTTATATAGAGGAGGTAGGAAGTGTCTAGAAGCTACTAGAATGATCTTGTGAGAAATTGGACATCTCATGGCATGAGAAATTGAAAATGGTGAGTTGAAAAACCAGTTGGTGATAACCCTGTTACAGCTCCAAAATGAGGCTTGAATTTCTCTTCAAATGAGAAATAAGAAGTGTTTGAATGATCCCTTGCATTGTACCTTGACCATAGCTTGATTTGGCAAGTGTTACTTCATACATAAGCAACCAATGATAAATCCCATTTCTTGACCTCAAACCAAAAAACTAATGATACCAATAGTCTTGAAATGTGATTTCCCTTCAAATTGGTATATCATATGCCTTGTTTTGGTCATATATGAAAAATTCACAAAATGGTCACTTTTAAATGGACTTTTTCTCTTCATATTTGGTCAATTTTGACACTTTGAGCTCCATGCATTTTCAAACTATCATGACCTTTTACTTAGACTCAAAACATCATTTTGAGCAAGTTTGATGTTGAACATTTTTTCATTTGAATTTTGGAAGTAGGAGTTTTAGGCATATGCTTGAAATGACCTGTACTCTTACTTTCCCAAAATACCCCTGGCTTGTCAAGACCATAAGTAGAGTTCCACAAATCCGATTGAGGCATACCACACCTTTTTGAAAAGGGGAGATCATAAGGAACAACTTTCATGTTCACCAAAAATCCATTTGAAAACTCCTCGTGGGGCAAAAGTTGCTTGGAAGTCAAGTAACTTTCACAGATAAATTTCAGTGTCCTTAGATGACCTGTAACTTGCAAGAACCATAACTTGAGTTCTATATATCTCCTTGATGACTTCCACCACTCAAATTAAAGGTCTTGAGATGCTCTACAAGTTTCATGTTGGCCAAAGATCCATTTGAGACTTGCATTTTGAATTACTTTTCTTGGAAGTTTGACCTAAATCAGGGGATTTTACACAGAAACCCTAACTTAGAAACTTCTCTTCTTCTTGATTTCTTTTGATTTCTCCTTGGAACAACACCACATCCATATCCACATATCAAATGATGAACCCCACATCCTTCAAATAGGCCTTGATGCCCTTCAGTCAAGCATTTGACCTAGGGTTGACCCAGGTGAGACCCTAGTTGACTGTCTTCAACTATAGTTGTTGTCACCACACCAATGACCTGTCTCATCTTCAAAATGACCCTCTAGGTCTTCCATGATGTCTCTACACATTCCATGCCCCAGTTCATAGCTCACAACCTCTATGATGATCTTCAAATACTCCCCAGATAGGCTATAAATCCACTGCTTGATCTATTAACTTCTCAGAGCTTCACCTTCTTTCTTGGTGACTTGAATAAGCTTGGGCTTGAATAAAAACCCCTTGGATATGCTTCTTGAGATGAAAAATAGCACTTGATCCCTTGTTGGATGGCTTGCACATACTATGCTATGCAAATGAATGAACTATGTATATGACCTACTATGCAAATGATAAAGCTATGAAAATCCAAATCAGGTAAAACCAGTTGGTCAAATTTTAGGGTGCAACAAAGGTAAAAGAAAAAAACGCTGCTAAAGGTCTTATTTAATATAGTGGTAGTTCAGAAGAGAGTTGCATAAGAGCACCTCCAATGATGCAACCCATTTTTAGGTTCTTTGTGGGACCCACTCTTCTAAAATAACTTATTCAATTTTCACTCCAATGATGCAACTTCAAAAAACTCATATTGGGTCCCACTACTTTACTTAAATATATTATTTATATTAAATTTATTTTATTTAAAATTATAATTTAAATATTTAAATTTTAATTACTATAAATATAAACTAAACATAAAATTGAAAATAATAATTTATGAATAAAATGATGAAATTGTGAGAGAGAAATTTAAAATTAAAGAGTAAATAAAAGTGAGAGAAAATAGAATTGTTATAAACTTTTGCAACAAACTTATATTTATAATAAATAAAAAAAAGTTAAAAAAAAAAAATAAAACCAACAAGTTAAATAATTATTTTAATAATAAAAAAAATGAAGAACCATTGCTTATGCAAGGAACGTTCACCAGCTGGAACAACTTTTTGTTGACAATTTCAATGCCAAGTTGGCAAACTAATTTGAAGAACCACCGTTGGAGATGGTCTAAGGCTGTTAAAGATGGGAATGTAGGTTTAATATGGTGGGCCATGTTATGGATTATTTAGACAAAGAGGAATAGAATCATGTTCCAAAGGAAGGTAGTTAAAGTGAATGATATCATATTAACTATTAGAATAACTGCTTGGAGATGAAGTGTTATAGGTAGAGATATTCCCAATAACTGTAACTTTCGAGACTTTTTTGTAGCTCCTATTGAAAGTCTTATGTTATGTGACTTTTAAATTGTTTGGTCTTTTCCTGTATTTGGGTTAGAGCATCTTTAGTGCTCTAGATTTAATGCAATTTCGATTATAAAAAAAACATATTTTTGTCCATCATATATTATTAATTAATTACTCCTTTCATCTTATATGAATGATGGATCTATTTAAAATAATAAACTGTTCTAAAATAAATAATCTATTTCAATTTACAGTATAATTTTTTCTTTTAATTGTACTTAAATTATTACTAGTTTTATTACTCTCAATACTTTTAATAATAAATATTTTAATAAAAACATTATTTTCACTTTCATTTTTTTAATTTTTCTAATATATTCATATTTATAATATTAGTATAAAACTTAGACTATCTACTACAATACTCATGAGTCACAAAATGGCTTCACCTATTTTGTGGCTATCATGAAGTTTGGGTGGGACAAAGTTAGCCAACAATATTGACAATTCAAAAGTAGGACTAGATAGCAAAACCAATCAATCACAACAACAACAACAACAACATTTCTTGCAATCATGCGTTGGAGTGATGACTTTGAGGCAGTTCCGTTTCTCTACTTTTCATTTTTCTTGCTTCTTTAATCTCGTCATAAAAGTAAGACACAAAGCCCCAAAGAGAAAGCGCCAAAGCAACCCCTTTCTCTGCTTGAAAACTCTCCTTGTAGACAATAACAGCTAAAACTTCAGTTATGGGAAGAAACGCAGCAATTATAACACCAGACAATAAAGATGAGGAGCAAAAAATAACTCCTATCACTCCTAAGAAGAAAAACTGCCACATTATAGCACTCCATACTAACACAACATAGTACTTTGTTTCTCCTAGCTTAAACTCCCTTGCTTCCCTTGGAATCACCTACAAAATTGCAACACAATTTACTTAATTTTAAGTCTAATTCATTTGATAGCAGAGCAAAACATAGTTTACAATGATGCGAGTTCGAATCTCCAATATTCAATTTATTTACCTCTAAGGAGTTATGAAATATGGACTTTGACACGAATAGTGAGACATGACACAGAGACTCCGACATGCACACTAAAATACGACACGACACAAACAATGATACTCCAATGCTTATATAAGACACCAAAATTTTAACATTGTTACTCAAAAACAATGGAGTTAGATAAAGAAAGAGATACATCACCTTAAAATCATTGTCTATGAACATCCCAACAACACAAAACAAAGTAGCAAAGAAGCACATAACAAGCTGAATCTCCATAACAAGAGAATAAGTAATAACTTGTTTACTCTTTTGATAAACCAACTCCATCAACGGCAAAACAAATCCATACAAAGCAGCAGAAGCCAATATCATCACAAAACCAATCACGTACTCCTTAGTCGACTCCCCAACAAGTCGATCCCCACCCTTAGAATTCAAAGCCAAAACCACACTTCCTAGCGTCAACAACACAATAGAGTTAACCGAATACGCTGTAAACTTATGCTTCACAACAAGAAAAGCGAAAACCGCAGTGAAAGCTAAGTGTGAGGATTGGATTAAAGAAGAAGTCGACACCGGGAGACGCTTTATGCCGCAGGCGTAGAGGTAGTCGTCGAGACCGGTGAGGATTCCTATGATGGCGGAAGCGAAAAACAAAGGTAATTTCATTGAGACAAAGCTGTTGTTATTATTGCTGTGGTTTCCGTTAGGGTTACTGTAATGGTAACGGTTGTAGATGTGAGAGATGGCTAAGGGAATGAGGATGATTGGGAAGGCAGATGTTTCGAGGAAGCTTGAGAGCCAGACGCGGTTGCCGCCATGGATGAAGTACAGACGCATTACTAGGGGGCCACCGCATGTTCCTATGGCTAAGAGGATTGAGTTGAGTATTAGAACGAGTTTCTTCATGCTTCTTCTTTGATTTTCTTCTTCTTGGATTATTCTTTCCACCATGACTGGTTGATTGCTTGTTAGATATTTTGTGTGATTTAACTTGAGGAAAGAAGAATGAATATGAAGTGATGACTAGTCAAAACATTGAAGATATTTTGTGAGAGTATTGTTTTACATTTGTGTTTTTAGAATGTGGATATTGTATATCAATAAAGTATAATACATTGAGTGTCAACATCGAATCCAATTCCAAGATAGGACTTTGAATGTATGAGGAGGAGAGAGATAGAACATTATAAAGTTTGAGATGATTTCTTTTTAAAAGATTTTTTAAGAGTTAAATATGTGTCTGATCTTTTTAAATATTTTAAATTTTGTTTTTAATTTTTTAAAATATTTTTTTAAAACATAATTCTTTAAATATTTTCAGTCACACTTTTGGTCTCTAATATTAAATTTTTTACTAATTTAGTTGCTAATTCAGTCGTTAAGCAATAAACAGTCACTAAAACCGTCGTTAATTCAGTTGCTAACTTGTGAAAACTGTCGCTAAATTGCAGAGAAACCAAAAAGTGTGGATAAAAAAATTTAGGAGGTACATTCTATGAAGAAAATATTTTGAGAGACTAAAACAATATTTAAGATATTTAAAAGTACCACAAATATATTTAACATTTTTTTAATTAATGTTTAATTATTCTTATCAAGTCCAATATCAAAGTAATGATGGAAAATTTTATCATATGTCAGAGCAAACATAATAATGAATTCAAAAACTAGAATCTGTAAGTGAGTGAAGTTTTGAATAAGCTAGCGTCTATAATAGACTCCATAACTACCCACAATAAGATGTTGGAGACTCAAATCTCCTCATCTGTCTCTTCCATAGTCTTTGTCGGGACAACTTGAATCTAATCCTAAGGAACACATGAATGTTGTTACAGTTAGAAGTTATATGTAATTAGAGGATAGTGGTAAGGGGATGAAGTGAAGGAAAGTGAGTCAACACCACCTCTAAAGGATGTTGTTGCTGAGGAAGAAAAAGAGGAACATTATGTTGCTCCTCCTCCCTATAAACCATCAATTTCGTTTCCTCACAGGCTTGCTAAGACCAAGATAGAAGCCAAATTTAAGAAGTTTGTGGAGTTGCTAAAAAAGCTCTACATCAATGTTACTTTTGAAGTTACATGTCCCTAAACATTAAGGGAGAGAACCTTAATACAATTTTGTTGCTTGACTTGTCGTTTTTGTTTTGTTTATTATTTTTTATTGAGTCTCCTTCATGATTACACATCTTCGAATCAAGTTTTGGATCGATTCATTTTTTAACTTACATAATTCAATTGTTTGTATTTGAGTTTGATCATTATGATTTAAGTCAATTGCTTGAGTTATTGGAACAAGCACCATATGTGTTGTTAGTTCAAGTTAGGTGGAAAGAGAAATGTCAAAGTATTTTGAAAAATATGAAAAATTGAGATTGTATATGCATGTCTCGAATCATGTACATATCCTGACTCAGATCAAATTGACTTAGGGCAAACAAAAGTTTTTCAACATTTGTGACTTGAATCATAGTTTTAACTTAATTCGAACCAAGCAGCTACGTGACTCAAATCACAAGTTGCACTATTTTCTACTTGACTCAAATCACACTTTATACCTGACTCGAATCATGAGCCTTCATGACTCGAATTAGAGATATAAGGTGACTTGAATCACACAAAAATGGGTCAATTCTTTATGTTGATCGTGTTTCACTCTACTTATTCATTTGACTCAAATCATGAAATGTTCTAGACTCGAATCTAACTAACATTTTTCATCCATTTTTATGCTTAATCTCAAGCACATATAAATTTCTTTTGTCATCTCATTAAAAAAATCACAAAATTAATAACATTTTTAAGAGTGATTTTGTAAGAATTAATAATCTTCATTTTTGAAAGCTCAAAATCTTTTGCATATAAAATTTCTTTCATCTTCAACCTCTAGTTTGATTTCAGATCTTGATTATTTAGATTTGTAATTTTTGAGAGAGATGTGCTTGAAACAAACCTTTCTTGAAGGTTTTGGTAAATATTTTCTGGAAGTTTGCATGATTGAGGTTGTTGTCATTGGTAGTGACAAACTCCATAAAAAATAAGGAGGTTCTTCTCTCCAACTAAAAGTGGCAGTGACTGCATGGAAGGATACAAACAAGGTGGAGTTCTTATCAATCTTCGAACAGTTCACCGCTCAATAAATTGGTGGGATCAAGGGGTAATTGTCACACAAAAAGACTGTGAGCAGATTGGTGTGAAGTTGGAAGATTCAAGAAGTGATAATCGAGTAAATATTTTGCATAAGAGTTTGATATTAAGTTATATACAAGTTAAGATCCAGATAGGAGATTTATTTTTCTCAACATTATTATGGGTTAGTGATTGTATGAATTTTTGCAATATTTGTCATAAAATAGTGGAAGAAAACAAACTCCAATGGGAAACCATTGAAAAGTGGAGTAGGCTCCTATGAGAACAATAAAGTTGAACCATTATATATTCCAATATACTCTCTCTCTCTCTCTCTCTCTCTCTCTCTCTCTCTCTATCTATCTATCTATCTATCTATCTATCTATCTATCTATCTATCTCTCATTTCAATTTTCGTAAGATATTGCATGCTTAGGTTATCAATTCTTAGCGTAGTTTATCGTTTATTTTAATTGGTAGCAATTTATTACGTAAGGTTAGGCTTAGTTAGAATCTGATATTAATTGAATCATTGTACATGACACATCTCGTGTAATCTACAATTACTCAATTAATCATTATCTTTGAATAATCTGTGAAATTTGTGAATTGTGTATTTGCCAAAGTGGTTAGATTCCAATATAAGCATATGATCTTTATTTACTCTTTAAGACTTTCGCACGTTTTTGAAAAAACTGTGATATTATATTTTTGGAAAATTGGTCTAAATTTTTAATAAGGGTTTATTCACCCCTCTAGATTGTTTCTCCACTCCATATTCTCACCCAACACCTTTCATAGAGTCTCTATCTCAAATATCTTTCTATGCTAAGTTTCAGAAAGGAATCTTCTTTAACAAGTGGTAGTTAGAGGATCATGAGACTGTAGTGTTGATTGTAGACTATAGCGCTATAAAAGTAGAACAAGCAGCCACCTAAACTTAAGGATCTATGGAGTTTTAATGATGTTGCACTTGGTTGGTGATGATCAATATAGACATTATAATCGTACATTGTATAATATTGTTTATTTGTCATCTCTCATTTTATGTATTTAAACCCGCAGATCATAATTGCACATCACCTAACCAACGTACCAACAATAGTCAATTTGCTACAGGTATACGATATATTTTTCTAAGTATGCGAGCAGTAATTTTAACACATATATGTATATATGTTAATTATTATTTTTGTATCAGGCGATATGGATGTTGATGAAGCCTTGGAAGATGCAGTAATATCAGATGTTAACATGGAAGCCATAGATGATGGTGCATCATGTTGTCTTCAAGGTATGTTCATAAACATTTTTGTGCCAAATAATGTAGCTTATACTCAAGTGACATAAAACTGAAAATTATGCAATGTTAAATCTTATAATTTAGGAATCTTGCGTTAATTATTTATTTGTATTTTAAATTTTAGATAATATTTAGTAATCAATATCAAACTCTTTCCTGTAGCATCACGACGCGCTTTTCGAGCAAGATACAGTATTGCTCAAAATTTCAAAATTAATTCGATGATGGAAAAATCCCAGTTGCCTAATCCAATCACCTGTAGATATTGCAATGCAAAATTGTTTCAGCATGAATCACGTGATACGTGTTGTACTGGTGGAAAGGTATCATTTTCATGAAACAATTATTTTTGGATGGTTCAGTAGAAGGAAGGCATTTTAGGCAACATATCTGAAGGTACAACCATGTGCTTTCATTCACTTCAATTGGTGTTCACGTTGATGAGAATATTCTTACATCTGGTCGTGGTATATATACATTTCGTGCTCAAGGTTCTTTTTACCATAACATAGGAGGTTTCTATCCAAATGAGGGTGCAAGACCACGTTTCTTACAGATATACATCTACGACACAGATAATGAGCTACATAATAGAATGCAGGAAAATCCACAACTCCACCAAAATATAGTTCAAAAATTACAAAAAAATGTTCCATCAGTTTAATCCTTTTGTAATTAGGTTCAGACAATTGTCACAACTTCCAAATATCGATGAATGTAGCTTCATACTTAAAGAGTGTCCAAGTAATCACCATCAATATAATCTTCCAACTGCAGAACAACTTGCGACAATTAATGTTGGAGGAGATTCAGGTTCTATGGAATATGGAAGGGATATTAATGTCATTCGTGATGATGGAAATCTAAAGAAAGTTCAAGAGACAAAGGGATATTATGATCCCTTGCAGTATCCTATATTGTTTCCATTTGGGACACATGGTTGGGATGTTAACACAACAAATTGTAATGGATGAAGATTGTCATGTCGAGCATATTACAGTTACTTGCTTCAGGTAAATTTAGATTAATTTTAGTAAATAGTATGCTTAGATAAGCGTAGTTTAAAACACATCACTTTTAACACCGACATGTTTTTCAATGAATTGTAGATTCGCCCAAATGATCAATCAATGTTGTTAAATGCGGATCGACTATTGCAACAATATGTTGTAGACAATTATGTCAAAATTGAATCAGGGAGGTTAAGGTGGATTAGAGAGCACCAACATGATATATGTGCTGAAGTGTACCAAGGTTTACAGGATATTTTACATGTTGGTGAAACTAATGCAGGTACTAAATAATGTAGCATAAATATATATATTTTCAGATTACAAATTAGTTGTACTTATAATGATGATCTTTCATGCATTATGGAACTAATATATTTCATGAATCATCATAGAAAACATTGGAAAAAGAATAATATTTCCATCATCATTTATTGAAGGTTGTCGAGACATGACACAACGCTATGAAGATGGCATGGCTATTGTTCTTCATGGCGGTAAACCAGATGTTTTACTGACAATGACATGCAATCCTTCTTAGAGTGAGATAACATCAAAACTTTTGCCTTTTCAAACACCACAAGATCGTCCAAATTTGCTAACAAGAATATTTCGTTTGAAATTCAAGCAATTAAAGGATGATGTTATTAATAAAGGAGTCTTAGGAAAGGTTAAAAGCTACATGTATGTCACTGAATTTCAAAAACGAGGATTGCCGCTTGCGCATATGTTATTGGTCTTAGAAAGTAACGACAAATTGCATGGCCCAGAAGATATCCTAAGTTAGAATGTGAACCACAGTTGCATGAAGCAGTTCTAAAACATATGATCCACGGAACTTGCGGCGTTATCAACTGGAAGTCCCCATGTATGAAAGACGGACATTGTAAAAAAAGATATCCAAAACAATTCTTGGATGAAACACGTCAAGGAACTGACTCATATCCTGAGTACAGGAGAAGGTTTGACGAACCTATATCGTTAGGTAGTGGTAGGTCTGCCGACAATAGATGGGTGGTTCCTTATAACCCTTGGTTACTGTTAAAGTACGACTGTCACATCAATGTAGAGATTTGCAGTAGCATTAAAAGTATCAAGTATCTAAACAAATATGTGTACAAGGGCCCTGATCGTGTGGCTATGGAGATTCAAAAAGGATCATACATGGATGAAGTTCAATAATATGTTGATGCAAGATGGATTTGTGCTCCCGAGGAATTATGGAAAATATTTCGCTTCACTCTTTACCGATTATATCCTTCTGTTGAAAGATTACATATCCACTTGCCGAACTGCCATCAAGTGCGCTTTTATGATCATCAGCGAATTGTGGATTTGTTAAATAATGAACGCAATTCCAAGACAATGCTCACGCAATTCTTTGCTTTAAATCTAAGAGATCCAAAAGCAAGAAATTATCTGTATAGAGATATTCTAGAGCATTATTGTTGGAATGATAGGGACAAGGAATGGCATCGCAGGCAGTCACTAAGAAAAGTTATCGGGAGAATCTATACGGTATCACCTTGGGAGGGAGAGAAGTTTTACTTGCTAGTATTGTTATCTCATGTCAGAGGTTTAATATCTTCTTACAAATAATGGCACTCCTTTCAATACATTCAAAAAATCAGTCGAGGATAAAGGATTTCTAGAGACTAATCATAGTATTCATGATTGTTTGGTTGAAGCAGCGAGTCTCCGAATGCCATATGCTTTAAGGAGGTTATTCGTGATGATTCTCATATTTTGTGAACCTACTGATGTTAGAAGCCTTTGGAATGAGTTTTTTACACATATGACAGAGGATTATCAAACAACAAATAATGTTGTGGAATCGGTCTTGACTAATATGTTGTTGAAGGACTTGAATAAACTCTTAAACCTGCACGGTAAAAAGATTGAAGATTATGATCTCCCATCTTTACCCCTTGATACAGTACAAGGAGATTCAATGCCAAGTTTAATACAGGAGGAGTTAGCGGTCGATATTACCAATGAAGATATTGAATCTGTTGCTAAGTTAAATAATGACCAAGTGATTGCGTTCAAAACCATTATGAATGTAATTGATCAAAAACACAGTGGGGTATTTTTTGTTGATGGTCCAAGAGGAACAGGTAAAACATTCCTTTATAGAGCATTAATGGAAAGTTTAATAAGTAGAGGAGAAATTGTTTTGGCAACTGCATCATCTAGTATAGCTGCAACATTGTTACTCGGTGGTAGAACTGCGCACTCTCGATTTAAGATACCTATCGATATATAACCGAGTTCCATTTATGGTATTCAAAAGCAAAAAGATCTTGCAAATCTCATTAAGGTTTCTGCTGAAATAATTTGGGATGAAGCCCCAATGATAAACAAAAATTGTTTGGAAGCCTTAGATCGATCATTACAAATCATTTGTAGCAACAGTGCTCCATTTGGAGGAAAAGTTATGATTATGGGAGGAGACTTTCGTCAAGTTCTTCCTGTTGTAAGAAAAGGTACTAAGGTACAAGTGATTTATGCATGTATTGTTCAGTGTCATTTATGGGCTCATACCAAAATTTTGCGATTGCGTCAAAATATGCGATCAATGTATGATCAAGAGTTTGCAGAATTTCTTATACGCATTGCCGATGGTGTTGAACCTACCAAACTAGATGACATGGTGAGGTTACCTTCACAGATTGTAGTCCCATGGGAAGGTGACCATTCCATACAAGTGCTTATACAACATATTTTCCTGATTTAGAATTGCATGGTTAGGATGCCCTTTATATGGTACAAAGATCTATTTTGACCCCAACAAACGATCATGTCCAAAAATTGAATGATATAATTATTAACCAGTTTCCAGGAGAAGAACATAATTTGTTATTATTTGACGAGGTTGAAGGGGATAATAATAATTTATACCAGCAAGAATTCTTAAACTCAATTGCACAAGGTAGTCTGCCACCACATATTCTAAAGATAAAAAAGGGTGCACCATTGATGTTGTTGTGAAATCTAGATCCTAGATATGGGCTGTGTAATGGGACACGGTTATTATGTTGTGGGTTATATATAAATATGTTGGATGTGGAAATCTTAACAGGAAACAACGCAGGAAGACGAGCTTTCTTGCCCATAATTAAAATAAAAACATCGGCCAGTGATGGGTTGCCTTTTGTCCTTAGTACAAAGTAGTTTCCTGTGCGACTAAGTTTTGCAATTTCAATAAATAAGTCACAAGGACAAACCATTCCAAATGTTGGAATGTATGTTCCACAGCATGTTTTCAGTCATGGACAGTTATATGTGGCTTTATCCAGAGGTGTTTCACAGACTACAACAAAAGTTTTATCCAAGGAAGAAAAATTGGAAGGAGAAGATGGTGACTACACAAAAAATATAGTCTTTAAACAAATTCTTTTATCGCACCCACAGGTATCATTATGTACATTAAAAAATTAATCTCACACATTGATTCTCATTTTAGTTACACGAAATACCAATATTATATTGTATTCTTTATATGATAACTAAGTATAACTAAGTATAAAATTGTGTGGCTTTGATATACAGCCAAACTAGAACACAATGAAGTCTTCCAATTATGTAAGGAGCTGAGACAGAAGAATGTTGAAATTTGCTTCGACATAAAAGTAAGCTATACTTAATCATTTATTTTATGCTTTTAATTATAATCAATCAATTGGATCATACTTATTCTCACTATTCTTATATGAAATAAATTTTAGATGGGAGACTTTAAAGATAAATGGAACACATGGAAGGATGAACAAACAATTTCATCTATCGGCAAGCTAGACAATAAGGTGTGTTTACCTTTTTCACAACATGTATAAAAAAATCTGTTTGTTGCATTTTCACCACTCTTTCACTAACACTTTTATCATCCTTATTAAAACAGGTCAAGCGTCTAAAAGTTTACTCTGTCGGTTGAGGCTCCACAGTGATAACAAATAAAACACAACTTTGAAAAATGGTGAAAAAAGAAATAACATCTCAAAGGATGGACAGGTTTTTATTTTATTCATTTAATAATATTTATCCCTATAATATTTTTTAATGAATGAATTTTACTTTTATTATTGGTTTGTGTAAATAAAACCATGTATATTCACTAAACCCATTGTTTTCTTTTTTTACCTGAAATCTATGTAATTCAAAAATAAGTCAGGTTGTTGTTCTACCAAATCTGAACTAAAACAAAGTATCTCCATTCTTCAGGTATACATTTATTTATGGCTCAGTACACCATATTATAATCAAACAAGTCACATGTTTTGAATGTATTTCTTTGTTGATATGACATTTCACGATGTATTTATAGTTTTTTAAAGCTCAAGAGCGCATCATTAAAGGGATGTATGAAGAATTGATTCGAATCTTTATAAGGTAGAAAAATAATATATTACACTAATTACTATTACTTTCACTATATTTTTCTCTAAAGCAATAATACAAAAAAACAGGATTTAGCTAGGGGTTAAACCCCTCACTAACCCAAAAAACTCATCACAACACAACAATTTGCGAGGGGACAGAGCCCCTAGCTAATTAGGGCATCGCAAATAATTGGTGAGGGGATAAGCCCCTCGCAAAAATGGCTAAGGGATAAGTGTAACACCCCAATTCAACCCCTTACAATAAATAATAAAATCAGAGTTTCAAAATTTCATCCAAACATAAATTGAGGTATCACATATTCATTTTCATCACTTTGCATTATAATGCACATCACAAAAATAAAAAGTCGGATATACCGATTCATATCATTAACATCATATAACCATATGAATATTCACAGCACAGCGGATGTATTCACAAAATATACGCATCAACAAGTTATCATCAATACATAAATTCATAAAGTCATAAAATAGTATACATAAACTATCATATCCAAAATAATAACGTCGCCCAAATCCCGAGTGTTACTACTATCAGAGCAGAGCGACTCAAAATAAAGAGACTCGAGCTAATCCACATCATCCTCGCGGATCACCTGCACGTTACCAATATAAAGGCAACGGCGAGACAAGTAAAGGGTGAGATACTCCAAAACATATAATTAAAGGCATGATGAAATATATGAATAGTTTGGAATCATAAATGATATAGGATTAATAAGAATATATTAACACATATCCAAATCTCACACACTTTAAATCATCATTTAGTGTATAGAATCAACACTTTAATTTCGTCACATACTCGCCATAATCATATCAAAACAAGATATAAACTCCATCGCCATAAATTCATATCGTCGCTTTACCGTCATGTTATATTCATCGCATAATCCTCATGAATGTATCAAATCATAATAACTTTATGTTTAACATAAAAATGATCACAAAATAAAGTATCATACAACATCACAATTCATCATAAGTCATCAAATAAAACTCAATGCCAAAAGACTTCAAAAATAAACATAACCGACTCCATGAGACACGACTATGTTATGCATGTGGTACCCGTCGCTTTGTCCATAATTAGGGAAATTTGGCATAAAGCCCATCGTCGCTTTGGCATAAAAGCCCTCGTCGCTTGGCATAAAAGCCCTCGTCGCCAATGCAATGTATGTGACTTAACAACACGACATCACAAACACGACACAACAAAAACATCATCCTCGCGCATCAAGATTGGCATAAAGCCCACGTCGCCATACTTATCCACATCAAGATAACATATCATCGCATCACATATCATCAAGTATTCATTATAAATAAACCGTCGCAAACATCATGTTTAATCACACCACATCATTATCAAATAATTCACTTCATTCCAAACATGGAAAAATAATCAAACATCAATAATCGTCGCAAAAGTATTCATAATAATCGGCATTAATCATAATTATCAATGTCGCAATCGGATTGTCCATACGCGACTTAAACCGACTAAAACGCAACCCGTTTAGAATTAACCGTAAATTGGCCTATTTCGGGTCACTCCGTTAAAAACTCGTAATCTCTAAAAACTAACCTCACCACGACGTTCTACACGTCAAAGTTAGCTAGCACGTCAATTTTCGTCCAATTCGGAGTAACTAGCTCCGTCGCCGAAATTGCCGAAATCGAAAAATCAAAACATAATCGGGTTCCAAATTAAATTGGCTAACTTATTTCATATTTGTATTTACTTAATATAATTATTTAATATATTAAGTAATAGAAATAAAACTTTAGCAGAAACAGTTTCTGCTAAGTTTTACTTACTGCATAATTTTTTTTATTTTTTTTATAACTTTAATATAATTAGTTTTCTTTTCTAATTTAATTCTTCTTAATTAATTCAATAACAATCCAACAACAACAATAACACCTAAATCAATTCCTCTAACCTCTATCAAAACCACTCAACACAACTCATAAACCCTAAAAATCAATTTTATCCCAAATCAAAATATACCAAATCAAACTCTAACTATAAGCATTGGAAAATCAAACCCCTTACCTTATATACTTGAAATGATTCTTGATGATTCAACCAACCCAAAACCCAAGCTCTGTGTTCTTGTTCTTCTTCTCTTCTCCAAGACCCTCTAGCTCTCTCTAATGCCTCTAAGTGTGTTTTGTGAGTTATGACATAAAACAAGGTGTATTTGGTTTTGTTTAGTAGCAAGACATAATTCAAATTACCAACTAGCCCCTCTTAAAATATACTACTCATAACACTAAATAATATTATTAACCTAAATAATTAAAATAACTCCAAATAATTAAGTATCAGTCCGAATAATATTTTACCGAACCGAACGGAATGAAAACCGGACCGAACAAAATAATTACCGGTCTCTCAAAACAAATACCGGACCGAATAAAATAATTACCGGTCCCTCAAAACAAATACCGGACCGAATAAAATAATTACCAGTCCCTCAAAACAAATACCGGACCAAATAAAATAATTACCGGTCCCTCAAAACAAATACCGGACCGAATAAAATAATTATCGGTCTCTCAAAACAAATACCGGACCGAATAAAATAATTACCGGTCTCTCAAAACAAATACCGGACCGAATAAAATAATTACCGGTCCCTCAAAACAAATACCGGACCAAATAAAATAATTACCGGTCCGAATAATACGTCGCCAAATATATTAACAGATATATCGGTTAGTATAAATATTCTCGTCGCAAAATAAACGTCAAACGGTAACTCGAAAATATTAATATAATATTAAATAAAACGGGGCGTTACAACTCTCCCCCACTTAAAAGAATTTCGTCCTCGAAAATTTACCTGACTCGAAAAGCTCGGGATATGAATCCTGCATCTTGCTTTCCA
The DNA here is from genome assembly GCA_963859935.3 of Lathyrus sativus. Lineage (NCBI taxonomy): Eukaryota > Viridiplantae > Streptophyta > Magnoliopsida > Fabales > Fabaceae > Lathyrus > Lathyrus sativus. The sequence continues at coordinate 396,791,893 of OZ012736.1, read as the reverse complement.
ACTCCCACGTTGCGCTTTCACCAGCTGCTCCTATCCACACAACCTTGACCAAAGATATCTCCTTACCACGAAGGGTCTTTATCTCTCGATCTTCAATCCTCAACGGCATCGTCTCCACCGTAAGATTGTCTCGAACTTGAATATCATCCATCTCAATCACATGTGAAGGATCTGGAACATACTTCCGAAGTTGCGACACATGAAATACGTCGTGCAAGTTCGAAAGATTCGGCGGTAACGCCACTCGATAAGCCACTTTTCCCACTTTACTAGTGATTTGGTAAGGATCAATAAAGCGAGGAGTTAACTTCTTCGATTTCAAAGCTCTTCCAACACCGGTTGTAGGAGTAACTCGTAGAAACACATGATCACCCGATTGAAATTCCAAATCTTTCCTTCTTTTATCATGGTAACTCTTTTGCCTACTTTGCGAAATTCTCATCTTTTCTCTAATCATCTTAACCGCCTCGGTTGTCTCTCTAACCAACTCCGGTCCAAGCACCACACTTTCACCCGACTCATGCCAACACAAAGGAGTTCTACACCTCCGACCATACAAAGCCTCGAAAGGTGCCATTCCAATACTCGAGTGAAAACTGTTGTTGTAAGTGAACTCAATCAAAGGAATATAAGTATCCCATGAACCACCGTGTTCAAGAATACAAGCCCGCAACAAATCTTCTAAAGATTGAATTGTTCTCTCCGTCTGACCATCGGTTTGAGGATGATAAGTTGAACTTAACCTCAACTTAGAACCCAAAGTTTCTTGCAAGCTTTTCCAAAAATCTGAAGTGAACCTCGGATCTCTATCCGAAACGATACAAAGAGGAATACCATGTAATCTCACTATCACATGCGTATAAATTTCCGCCAACTTTGATACGGGATAAGTGATGTTAATAGGAATAAAGTGAGTCGACTTTGTGAGCCTATCAACGATAACCCATATCGCATCATGTCCTCTTGGTGTATTCGGTAACCCCGTCACGAAATCCATAGAAATGCTATCCCATTTCCATTCCGGAATCTCTAACGGTTGCATCAGCCCAGCAGGTTTCTGATGCTCCACCTTCGACTTCTGACAAGTCAAACAAGCATAAACAAACTGAGCTACTTCTCTTTTCATACCAGACCACCAAAATGACTTCTTCAAATCTTGGTACATTTTGGTCGCTCCGGGATGAATACTCAAGTTACTTCGGTGACATTCTTCTAAAATCATTCTCTTCAAATCCACATCATCAGGAATACAAATCCTGTCACAGAATCTCAACACACCATTCGCATCCAACTTGAAATCATCATTCTCAGTTTGTCCAATACTAACCATCAAGTCAACAAATTTTGCATCTAACTTCTGAGCTTCTCTAACGTTATCAAGGAAATCATTATTGATCTTTAACATCCCCAGGATAACACTCTTCGGCGTCACCTCGATCACAAGACTCATATCTCTAAATTGCTCAATCATTTCCAACTCTTTCACCATCAAAAGTGACATATGCAAAGTCTTGCGACTTAAGGCATCGGCCACCACATTCGCTTTACCAGGATGGTAATTCAATCCAAAGTCATAATCTTTCAACAATTCAAGCCAACGCCTTTGTCTCATATTAAGCTCTTTCTGCTCGAACAAGTACTTCAAACTTTTATGGTCACTAAATACTTCAAATCTAGAACCATAAAGATAATGCCTCCAAATCTTAAGCACAAAAACAACTGCCGCAAGTTCCAAATCGTGAGTAGGATAATTCTTCTCATGAACCTTCAATTGCCTAGAAGCATAAGCAACCACCTTTCCATTCTGCATGAGCACACCACCTAAACCCATCTTAGAAGCATCACAATAAACAACAAACGGTTTCTCCGGATTAGGCAAAATCAAGATCGGAGCCGTTGTCAACCTTTTCTTCAATTCCATGAAACTTTCTTCACACTTGACATCCCACACAAATGCAGCTCCTTTGCAAGTCAACTTTGTCAAAGGAAGTGCCAACTTTGAAAATCCTTCAATGAATCTTCTATAATAGCCAGCCAAGCCTAAGAAACTTCTAATCTCGGTAACCGACTTAGGAGTTTCCCATCTCAACACCGCATCAACTTTTGAAGGATCCACCACAATGCCATTACCAGAAATGACATGGCCCAAAAAGCTAACTTCACTTAACCAGAACTCGCACTTTGACAACTTAGCATAAAGCTTCTTCTCTTTCAGAACTTCTAACACAATGCGCAAATGCTCCACATGTTCTTCTTCCGATTTAGAAAAAATCAGAATGTCATCAATAAAAACCACCACAAAACGATCCAAGTAAGGATGGAAAATACGATTCATGTATTCCATGAATACTCCCGGTGCGTTAGTGACACCGAAAGGCATCACCAAATACTCGTAATGTCCATACCTCGTCCTGAAAGCAGTTTTCTGAACATCTTCTTCTTTCACCCTTATTTGATGGTAACCCGATCTCAAATCAATCTTACTAAACATGCGAGAGCCAACCAATCGGTCCATCAAATCATCAATTCTTGGAAGCGGATATCTATTCTTGATCGTTACTTTGTTCAACTGACGGTAGTCGATGCAAAGTCTCATGCTACCATCCTTCTTCTTCACCAATAACACAGGAGCCCCCCACGGTGACACACTTGGCCTAACAAACTTCTTCTCGAGCAAATCTTCTAATTGGCTCTTCAATTCTGATAACTCGGGTGCCGACATCCTGTATGGTGCCATAGAGATAGGTCTGGTACCAGGGACAAGGTCCACAGAAAATTCAACTTCTCTTTCTGGCGGTGCAATAGGAATCTCATCAGGGAATACTTCGGGAAAGTCGCATACCACCGGAAAGTTTACAATCACAGCCTGACTCTCAACAGACAGAGTCTCCATCAACAAAAACATTAACGCCTCTTCCTTCATAAACTCGTTCAACTGCTTCGTTGTTACCAAAGTGGCTCGTTCTTCTTCTTCTAAGGAAGAAAACATCACCGAGTTGTTATAGCAATTGATATGAACATAATTAGATTTCAACCAGTCCATACCTAAGACCACATCCATTCCAACAAGCGGCAACCAAATAAGATTCACAAGGAAATCTTGATCAAAGATTGATAAAGGACAATCTGAACACACAAAGGAGGTAGTAACCGTTCCCTTAGCTGGGACCTCTACAATCATATCTCTATTCAAGGAGGATAAAGTAAGACCCAATCTCTTAACACAATCAGCAGCAATAAAACTATGAGTAGCACCAGTATCAATAATAGTAATAAGAGGAATGCTATTAATGAAACTAGTACCTCGAACAAGTCCATCCTCGTTTGCCTTCGGAGCTCCCGACAAAGCAAACACTTTTCCCGAATCATGAGTCCTCTTAGGCTTCTTACATTGAGAACTAATGTGACCCCCCTCGCCACAATTAAAACAAACCACATCCTTATGCTTGCAATCACGGGTTATATGCCCCACTTCTCCACATCGGAAACATCTCACTTCATTCTCCTTAACCCTCACATCACTTCTACAAACATTACTTTTATGTCCTGCCTTCCCACATTTGTAACAAACAATACCAGCAGGGGCATCTCCCCCACTAGTCCTTCGCCCTTGGACTATGTTTTGCTTCCCTTTTCCAACCGGGGCATCATACGGCTTCCCACGATTTTGTTGACCTTTGTTTCTCTTTTCAGACATGATCTTATAATGGGCATTACTATCCTCTTCAAAGATCCTGCAACTATCAATCAAATCCGCAAAGACGCGAATCTTTTGATAACCCACTGCTTTCTTAATCTCAGGACGTAAGCCATTTTCAAACTTAATACATTTAGAGAACTCAGCATTGGGTCCATCATAATGCGGATAGAACTTAGCCAGCTTGGTGAACTTCGCCGCATAGTCAGTGATCGACAGGTTTCCTTGCTTTAGCTCAAGAAATTCGATCTCCTTTTTTCCTCTTACATCCTCCGGGTAATACTTTCTCAAGAATTCCCTTCGGAATACCTCCCACGAGATCTCTTCTCCAGCAAGCTCTAGCCTCTGACGGGTCTCGACCCACCAGTCGTCAGCTTCCAATGTCAACTTATGTGTACCATAGCGGATTTTCTGAGCAAGGGTACAATCCATCACCCTGAATATCCTCTCTATCTCTTTCAGCCACGCCAGTGCTCCTTCGGGATCATACTTTCCTTCAAAAGTAGGAGGATTCTCCCTCTGAAAGGTTGCCAAACTACGAGACCCTATGTTCTCGTCAGCGTTCGGCGGATTCTGGTACGCCTGAGCCATTGCATGCATAGCTGCAGCAAGTGCCTCATCGTTTCTTCCAGCATTTCTCCCAGCCATCACACTTCTGCTCACCACATAAACAAGGATTAGAATCAACAAATAACAATACTTGATTGTTAAACAACTAAAGACTCAACAACTTGGTCGGACAGACCGACCTGCTCTGATACCACTAATGTAACACCCCAATTCAACCCCTTACAATAAATAATAAAATCAGAGTTTCAAAATTTCATCCAAACATAAATTGAGGTATCACATATTCATTTTCATCACTTTGCATTATAATGCACATCACAAAAATAAAAAGTCGGATATACCGATTCATATCATTAACATCATATAACCATATGAATATTCACAGCACAGCGGATGTATTCACAAAATATACGCATCAACAAGTTATCATCAATACATAAATTCATAAAGTCATAAAATAGTATACATAAACTATCATATCCAAAATAATAACGTCGCCCAAATCCCGAGTGTTACTACTATCAGAGCAGAGCGACTCAAAATAAAGAGACTCGAGCTAATCCACATCATCCTCGCGGATCACCTGCACGTTACCAATATAAAGGCAACGGCGAGACAAGTAAAGGGTGAGATACTCCAAAACATATAATTAAAGGCATGATGAAATATATGAATAGTTTGGAATCATAAATGATATAGGATTAATAAGAATATATTAACACATATCCAAATCTCACACACTTTAAATCATCATTTAGTGTATAGAATCAACACTTTAATTTCGTCACATACTCGCCATAATCATATCAAAACAAGATATAAACTCCATCGCCATAAATTCATATCGTCGCTTTACCGTCATGTTATATTCATCGCATAATCCTCATGAATGTATCAAATCATAATAACTTTATGTTTAACATAAAAATGATCACAAAATAAAGTATCATACAACATCACAATTCATCATAAGTCATCAAATAAAACTCAATGCCAAAAGACTTCAAAAATAAACATAACCGACTCCATGAGACACGACTATGTTATGCATGTGGTACCCGTCGCTTTGTCCATAATTAGGGAAATTTGGCATAAAGCCCATCGTCGCTTTGGCATAAAAGCCCTCGTCGCTTGGCATAAAAGCCCTCGTCGCCAATGCAATGTATGTGACTTAACAACACGACATCACAAACACGACACAACAAAAACATCATCCTCGCGCATCAAGATTGGCATAAAGCCCACGTCGCCATACTTATCCACATCAAGATAACATATCATCGCATCACATATCATCAAGTATTCATTATAAATAAACCGTCGCAAACATCATGTTTAATCACACCACATCATTATCAAATAATTCACTTCATTCCAAACATGGAAAAATAATCAAACATCAATAATCGTCGCAAAAGTATTCATAATAATCGGCATTAATCATAATTATCAATGTCGCAATCGGATTGTCCATACGCGACTTAAACCGACTAAAACGCAACCCGTTTAGAATTAACCGTAAATTGGCCTATTTCGGGTCACTCCGTTAAAAACTCGTAATCTCTAAAAACTAACCTCACCACGACGTTCTACACGTCAAAGTTAGCTAGCACGTCAATTTTCGTCCAATTCGGAGTAACTAGCTCCGTCGCCGAAATTGCCGAAATCGAAAAATCAAAACATAATCGGGTTCCAAATTAAATTGGCTAACTTATTTCATATTTGTATTTACTTAATATAATTATTTAATATATTAAGTAATAGAAATAAAACTTTAGCAGAAACAGTTTCTGCTAAGTTTTACTTACTGCATAATTTTTTTTATTTTTTTTATAACTTTAATATAATTAGTTTTCTTTTCTAATTTAATTCTTCTTAATTAATTCAATAACAATCCAACAACAACAATAACACCTAAATCAATTCCTCTAACCTCTATCAAAACCACTCAACACAACTCATAAACCCTAAAAATCAATTTTATCCCAAATCAAAATATACCAAATCAAACTCTAACTATAAGCATTGGAAAATCAAATCCCTTACCTTATATACTTGAAATGATTCTTGATGATTCAACCAACCCAAAACCCAAGCTCTGTGTTCTTGTTCTTCTTCTCTTCTCCAAGACCCTCTAGCTCTCTCTAATGCCTCTAAGTGTGTTTTGTGAGTTATGACATAAAACAAGGTGTATTTGGTTTTGTTTAGTAGCAAGACATAATTCAAATTACCAACTAGCCCCTCTTAAAATATACTACTCATAACACTAAATAATATTATTAACCTAAATAATTAAAATAACTCCAAATAATTAAGTATCAGTCCGAATAATATTTTACCGAACCGAACGGAATGAAAACCGGACCGAACAAAATAATTACCGGTCTCTCAAAACAAATACCGGACCGAATAAAATAATTACCGGTCCCTCAAAACAAATACCGGACCGAATAAAATAATTACCAGTCCCTCAAAACAAATACCGGACCGAATAAAATAATTACCGGTCCCTCAAAACAAATACCGGACCGAATAAAATAATTATCGGTCTCTCAAAACAAATACCGGACCGAATAAAATAATTACCGGTCTCTCAAAACAAATACCGGACCGAATAAAATAATTACCGGTCCCTCAAAACAAATACCGGACCAAATAAAATAATTACCGGTCCGAATAATACGTCGCCAAATATATTAACAGATATATCGGTTAGTATAAATATTCTCGTCGCAAAATAAACGTCAAACGGTAACTCGAAAATATTAATATAATATTAAATAAAACGGGGCGTTACAATAAGCCCCTCGCAAAATGTAATGGAAAAAAATCATCATCTTGCACCACAGACGTAGACACAAACTAGAGCCAGAGAGAGACTCAGAGCTGTCAGAAAAGATTATGAGGAGATAAGCCCCTAGTTAAATCACGTGATTCCTGAATTTAGTGAGGGGCGAATCCCCTAGCCAGCTGTGTCATGCATTTGCGAGGGGTTAAGCCCCTAGCCAGCTGTCCCACGATTTGGGATTTGCGAGGGGTTAACCCCTAGCCAATAAGTATATTATTTTTTAAAAAAAATTTATAATTATATTAGAATAATAATATATTATATAATAAATTTTTATTATATTTTATAATAATATTATTATAATTAGAATAATATAATTATATAATAAAAAGTGTATATTAATATATATAATCTATTCTTTTATAAAAATAATATATAATATGTTTTCAAATTTATTACATTTTATTAATTATATATTTTTATGATTTAACTCATACTTTTTAAATAAAAGTGTATATTAATATATATAATATATTCTTTTATAAAAATAATATATAATATGTTCTCAAATTTAAATAAATAAATATTTTGTTTTTAAAAATAATATATAATATATTTTAATAAAATCTGTTTATAATAAATAAATATTCTGTTTATAATAAAATATGTTTATAATAAATTTAAATAAATAATATGTTTATAATATATGTTTTAATAAATATTCTGTTTTAATAAATAATATGTTTATAATATTTGTTTTAAGGAAATATGTAAATAAATATTTTGTTTTAATATGTTTATAAAATATTCTGTTTATATGCTTTAATAAATATTCTGTTTTAATATGTTTATAAAATATTCTGTTTATATGTTTTAATAAATATTCTGTTTTAATATGTTTATAAAATATGTTAATAAATATATATACTAATATTAATATTCTGTTTAATAATATAATATATATAATAGTTTATAATATATATATATATATATATATATATATATATATATATATATATATATATATATATATATATATATATATATATATATATATATATATATATATATATATATATATATATATATACTGTTTTATAATATACTAGTATTAATAAATATAATATTAATATTTTAATTAAAATCTGTTTATTAATATTCTAATACTAATATTTTAGTAAAATCTGTTTATTAATATACTAATACTAATAAATATAATACTAATATTTTAATAAATATAAATATTCTGTTTTAATAAATATAATATATGTTAATAAATATAATACTAATATTAATATTCTGTTTTATAATATAATATAAATATATATACTGTTTTATAATATACTAATACTAATAAATATAATACTAATAAATATAATACTAATATTTTAATTAAAATCTGTTTTATAATTAAATATATATATTGTTTTAATTAAATAATATATAATACTAATATTTTTATAACAATATATTAAAATATATTTTATAATATAAATATTAAAATCTATTTTATAACAAAATATATTTTCTTTACAAAATATACATAAATATTAATATGTTAAGAAAAAACAGCCACCAACATAAATTTTTCTTTACAAAATAAATTTCAACAGCCACCAACATAAATTTTTCTTTACAAAATATATTTTATATTTTCTTTACAAAATTTTTTATACATCAACAACCACCAACATGCATCAACATAAATTTCAAAGTAAAAATATATATAACATCTTAAAAAAAACAGAAGTGTGTACATTTAGATGCTCTCCCAAATTCGTAGTTCCTCTTTACAAAAATTAGATAGCTTTATATATCATCCATAGTATATGCAACACAACAAATAAATAAAAAAAGTTAATTAATAAATCTAAACAATAAAATAAATTATAAATACGAAAATAATATAAATAAATAAAACAACTCACTTTTATGAAGAGGGGTGAAAATGGTGGAACATGAAAGGAAATAAGAAAATCAGAGAAGAAAAATGGAGAAGATGAAATGGAGAAGAAAGAGAAGAAAATGCAAAGTAAATGGCTGATAGGTTTTGAAATGGGTTGGGCATTTAATAGTGCCTTTTGCGAGGGGAGCCTCCACGCAAGTCCCAACGGACAAATGACGTGTCGTCATTTGCGAGGGGTCCCTCCACACAATAATTCAATGGGCCATTTTGCGAGGGGATGCCCCTAGCTACTGTTGGCGTGTGGCAGACAACTTGACAGAGGAATAAATACATTTTCAGAGGGATTTGACTAAAGTAGGACCATTGGTGAGGGGATGCCCCTCGCAAATTGTAAACCGTGACGTGGTGAGGGGCTAGCCCCTCGCAAATGTTCAACCTTTCCCACCTATTTCCGCTCTGAACCCTAACTGTTTATTTTCTTCCTATTTTGTGTTTTGCGAGGGGTTTAACCCAAGCAAATGTATTTATTTTAGTGAGGGGTTTTCCCCCTAACCCACGCCCCTAGCTAATTCCATGTTTTCTTGTAGTGCAATTCTAATGTGAGAATCTTACATTTTTCTTTACTACGAAAAACGATTGCAGGAAGAGAGAAAATTCTCAAGATAAAGATTTTATGTTCGGCCTTCCTCTTAAAGAACGTTATTGATTACACAGTATAAATAGTATTTTGTATTCTTCGGTTATTTAATATAATTTAAAATAACTTTGTTTATCATTTTCAAAATGTAATAATATTATTAGCATGTTTAGACAACATATTTTTATCTAAATTTTATTTAATTTAGTATGTTTAAAATAATAATAGCATTAATATATAGTTAATTCACTAAAGTATTTTTAATATATATGCATTTATCATCCTAATTTTAAGATTGCTTGAGCATATCTAAAAATATTATTTTTATTTAATCGTAAGTATGATAAAAACTTCATACAAAATATACATACGTTTATTTTCCCTATGTTGTGCGCAATAAGAAAAGTGGACAGACAGACACATGAGTGTCCGTTTGAACGTTAATAATTATTAAATTAATATAATATATTTTTAATATTCAAAATTATTATTTTAATTAATTAAATATTATACAAATATGAAAAATAAAAATAAAATAAAAATTACACGTGCTCGGCACTTGAGTGGACGAGCACCTTCATCACCAAAAATTATTCATCTGCTCGTCACATTAGTGGACGAGCATGTAGAAAAATTAGGGCATTAATGGACGAGCATGTAGAAAAATTAGGGCATCTCAAATTTTTTTTTCAAAGTAGGATAGTATGATATTCAGCTTTTCAAACTAAAGCAGAACAGGAAAAAAGTCACTTAATGAGTTTCTAAATTAACTACAGATAAATCACCTAGGCCTTACTTTTATTAGGTGTCAAACCCAACAACTTTTGATGCAATGTATGTTTGGCCTTGAATAGATAAATAACATGCCAAACTAAGCTATTTTAAATTTTTTTGTCATTGACATGGCAGTATTTTACGTTTGAAATTCTTTATGTGTGTGTTGCTGCCTTTTTATTTGTTATTCTTAGTTTAGGATTTCTTTCTTTTATTTTACTATTTTCGTAGTTTAGATTTAATTACTTTATTTACATGCTAGGTTTTAAATGCTTTACTTCTAGGATTGCGTTTAGGTTTAAAATTATATAACTACCACCAACGTTACCTAACATGTTTTTAGAATCAGTGCTTAGAAACATAATGCATGATTTACATATTTGATTAAACAAGCTTGCATGAGGTATAAACAAGAATGAACTAGAACTAAATTGGAAAAACAAAGAAAAATAAATAAAAAAAATGAATGAATTCTTTTATTTTATCCTTTGTTTTATATTAAATTATTCATAGATATTCTTTATTTTGAATACTATTGTGGTTGTCTAGAATCTAAATGTTGACAAAGCCATGAAAGTTATTGAAAAACCATGTTCAATCAAAACCAAGAGTCATGTATTTGTCTTACTTTTGTTTAAGAACAAACAAAATTATATGTTTTGTTTAAGAACAAATAAAATTATATGTTGGAGAGAGTAGATAAGTGATAATCACTATCATTTTTACGCATTTACTAACTTACTTGGAGACAATGTGAAATAAGAAACTTTCAATTTATGCTAAATTAAGAATATGTCCTAATAAATATGCATTGATACAATTAGGATATCATTCAACGAAACTTGTTACTTATTAACAATCTACAGTTGTACCACAAAATGGACTCAGAGGATGGTTTGATTTAGATTGGTAAAACAAGTTTTTTTTTTTTTTTAATTAATCAATGTGTATGCTACATATTTACTTAACAATAAACATTGATAAATTCTCACAAAATCAACCAATCAATTTTTTTTTCATGACATAGTCTCTTCGTACTACATAGTAATTTTATTCAATTAAATAACAATTGAGTTGTCTTTGAAATTATACCAATATTTAAAATTATATTACAAAACACACACTAAATTACAATTCCATACATAAACTTCCATGTTAAAATAAAGACTAAACTTACTCATGCAAGTATAATAATAATGTTTTAATTCAAATTCGAATATAATTCAAACAAGATTTTCTCTCTAATTCACGACTCTGCTGAAGTTGCAAATAATCTTTATATGTAATGCCACGATACTTTGATGGGTTCTTCTTACTAAGCAACTCTGGTGCAGGGGTGACAATGGTGTCAAGATTGGGCCCATGTGCTGTACCAACAGAAATTCTCGCAACTTTCTTATTCATCACCAAAGCACGATGAACAACACTTTTATATTTTCCATTCGTAAGTATCTAAGGACAATTATGAAAAATTTATTAATGTAACCGGTACTCAATAGACATATAAATTTGAATTGTAAAAGTTTAATTTAATCACATTTTGTTCCAATTTAATATCACCCGCCTAACAATTAATTAGTTGGTATTGACAAACTATTTATGTTAGGTTATCGTTGATTTTGAGATAAAAAATTATTCCATCTAAACATAAAATCACACATGATTTGATTGCTTAGATTTAATTTTAGATGGTTTGATTTTGATTAGATGATATCTGCTATTTAAAATAAAGTGAATTTAAATATTATTTTTAAAATCTTGCATGAAGTTGTAGGTATGTCAGGAAGTGTGAAGGATGTTCTACTAGACTATGTCCTTAATTTAATTCTATTCTCATTTTCTAGATATCCTTGAAAATATTGGTTCATGTGTGGAAAAAGATTGTCAAAATTTTAAGAAGGTTTCTTTAAGGTGGGTGAAAGACGAGTCTAAGATCGTCTGGGTTAAAGAGTATGACGTCTATAAGACCAATTAGATAAGTGGTTTGGTTTTTCAAAATCTTTGTTTGCTTAATCTGGATCTATTCGATAAATGGTGGTGGTGGTAGTTGATATATAAAGGTATTTGTCTCTAGCGTGAGATTCCCTCTACTAGATACAAGGGTCAAGTTGTTTCCTCCTTCGAGGATAGGTCCTAAAGCTTATGAGTTTCACCTACCTGATGGAAGGATGTCTCTCTTCTTGGATCTAATTAAGATGAGAGCTTCCTATAGTTGATTTTCGAAAGGTTTGTAGAGGAAATTGGGAAAGAGGTTTCTCGCTTCATTTTGGGATGACCCTTATGTATGGTGTACTCCCCTAAAGGATAGTTAATTTCTAGGATCTATCTAATTTCTAATAAAAAAGATAAGAAAATAGGTGAGGTTAATTGTTGAATCGAGATGGTCTTCATTTGGAATCTTTAGTGGAGGATAACTCTATTTGTCAAGGAGTTACAAGTGGTTTCTAGGGTGATCCAATGGTTAACCTATACCCAAATGTTGATAATGGGTGGTGGGACTAGGGTAAAGAGGGTGTTTTATTTGTTGCATCTGCTTTTAATGCCCTTCTAAAGGTCGACTTATGGACCGATATTGCCTTGTATATAAAAGATTCCACCCTGCCTTTAATATGGTCAAGTTAAACACCATCAAAAGTAGTTGTCTTCTCTTGACAACTCCTTAAAAATAGGATATCAACAAGAAAGAATATTTTTTACGTGGCATGTCTTTCATTTTAATCGTTTCATTTTTTGGGCTATGTTTATGTTCTTTAGACTTAGTCTCCAACTTATTTGTGACATGCGATCTTACAGTATACTTTGTGGTATATGGTTTTCTAATGGCCAGAGGTGTATCTTTTCCTACCTTAAGATTTGTCTATCTATTTTTTTTATATTTTTTTTGGAGTTGTCATTAGGATTATAAGTGGTCTAATTATGATCAAACACTTTACTCATAATTATGCAATTTTTTCAAAATCAATTGCAAGCATGAAAGGCTTTAAGAAAAAGAATATTTTTAGTTCTTAGAAATGATATCTTAAAAGATATATGATCTACTCCTCTGATTAACTTTATGTTTGGATAATCTAAACTAGACATCATTTTTTCAAACAATATAAAAAAAATCACTTTTTACCACTTGTATTTCAAATGACAGTTTAAAAAACTAATCAATTTTCTTCACACCAACCAATAAAGTTTTTCCCCCCTATAAAACCATGTTTGATAGGGACAATTAAAATCAATTTTCATATTTTCTACAATAAAATGAAACATAAAATAACTACTTGCAAGTGTAATTTTAGTTTTACCTCCAAATGATCCCCAATATTGATGAGAAACGAGTTGGGTAAAGGGTTAACAGGAATCCACTTGCCATTATGTTCAATTTGAAGCCCACAAAGCTCATTTTGCATCAAGAGAGTCAAAAGCCCATGATCTGTGTGAGCTGGTAAGCCCATCACAAGTTCGGGCTTAGGGCAAGGTGGGTAGTAGTTGATAACAAGCAGCTGGGAGCCCATATCTACATTCATCATTTTCTGTATGTAATTTTCTTCTAGGCCCAAACTCATAGATATTCCTTTTAGCAATTCTCCAATTACTTCTCTGCTCTTTCTCACATATTCCTCTAAAGTTTCACTACAAACATTATAAAAAATCAATAAGAAAACCTTATAAAAAATATAGAACTAAATATAATAAGTCTTATTAAATTAATTTAATTGATAGAGTTGCGTAAATTTGAATATGCGATATCTTACTTATTTATCTTTAAAGATTGAAATTTAAATTACTAAATTATTTAATAAAAATTAAGAGTAAAAATGATAGCCACACATACACTCCAATATAATTGGATGGATGATATTAGACACTCTACCTTGTCTCCCATTAGGATTTAGCATTTAGAATATATCAACCTCAACTAATGCTAATTAGTAATTTAATAAAATAAAATAACCACAGTGGACTTAAATAGTTTTTATGGATACAGGTGGACTGAATTATTATTTCCACATACTTACAGATTTTTTAATTAAAAATTATGAGACAACAGAGGGTTGTCCCAAACCTTTTTAATTATGTCATCTGAGCAGTTTTTTCTTTCAATTTCTTTTTAAATTGACACAATTAATAAAAAAAATCATAGTGTTTGAATGAAGATTTTAATTAATTTTATTTAAAATTAATTTGACTAAAGTTTATTGTATGAATAATAAATATAGAGAATTGTTAAAAAAAATATTTTTTACAGATTAAAATTAAGAAATTTCAAATGACATAAAAAATTGAAATTCCCTTTTTTCTTTATATATTTTTTTAATGTCAAATTGTTTACTATTAATCATTTAAGTTACATAAATTGATTCTCATATTTTTAAAATTTCCAAATTAAACTTCAAAGTTTTCTAAAAATCTTAATTTAGTCCTTAATAATTTTAAAAATTTACAAATCGGTCATTTATATTTCCACAATTTGTAAATTAGTCCATATTTATTAAATTTGACCCAAGTTTTTAAATTTTATAAAAATTACCTAAATAATTTAACAATTAATAGATTTATACTCTATTCAAATAAAAGAATTCAAAATAAATAAATCTCAATTTAATTATTCAAATTGTTTAGATTTTAAATTTTTTAAGAATTTCCAATTAACTCATTCAAATAAAAGAGAAAAACTATATATATATATATATTAAGAAAGGTTATACCTAAAAGCAATGGGCTTGTTGGGAACATGCAATTGAGGATGAACATAGCATTTGAGATAGTCTCTCCAATATAGAGTTTTATCTACTTTGAGATTGAAGCTTGTACCACATCTAATTGGATCAAATAGTTTTTCACCAATATATTCCTTTTTATCTTCACTTGATAGATCAAAAAAACATTGGCTTCCTCTTAACACCTCATCCCTCAACGTCTCCGATACTCCATGGTTTATTAACTTCAACAATTCAATTCAAAAAAATTACATATATACCATAGGTAAGTAAATGACATCATTTATAAGTAGATATTATTAAATAAATCAATTAAAAAGTTATATAAACTAAATATATATAATATTTATACCATAAAAAAACCCCAATCGCGACATGCGTCACCAAGTTTTTGGATAGCCATAGAACGGTCGTTAAGATCGGACGATATGAGTTGAGAGAAATCAATCTTAGGAATGTTGTTTGTTTCATTTAACAATATAGAATCATGCTCTTCATTTTTGTTGAGACAAATATAACTTGGAGGAATAGACTTTAGAGAGTCTGATTCAACTAAACACTTAAGACTTGACATGTTATTTTTGTGTTTGAATAAGAATGAAATAGAGAAGAAAGAAGGTTTGAATATAAATAACACTACTACATGTGTGTCTTTATATAATAAGATTTTCTCGTGACCACTTTAAAGAACTTTTGTGGTTTGGTTTCAATTTCATAAGACGACAACAACAACTAAACTTTTGGTGTTACTTGAATTGTATGAGGACTATCATCATCATTATTGTTTCAATTAGTGGTGGTCCTTCTTAGTATACTTGATGGGTCACACTTCTTGGCTACATAGGACACCAATGATAGCAACCAGTACCATATCAGGTGCTCTCAACCACATAATACTTAAATGAGTTTATGGTAGGGATTTAAAAATGAGCGGTTAAAAAGGGTTTTAAAAAAAAGATGAGAGAGGAAGAAAAAAGGAAAAGGAGAAAAATTATAAAGTTGAATTTGTGAAAACTTAAAATTTTTATTGAGTGTGTAGTTTTATTTATATTAATTCATGCCCTTTGTATAGAAAATTAAAATACAAACACAAAATTTATAAAGTATAAAATATAAAACTATAAATTACATTTCGACATAACAACTATATAGTGTATTCTTTGTCTACCAAATTCTCATTGAGAAAATCTCTAGTGTATATTTGTTAGGGGTCACATCTAGGGCAAAACACGATTTGCCTTACTAGATGGTCTCCTCGTGCATGATGTGTCGTCCTCGCGTAGCAGAGGGCTCTCCCTAGGAAAAATATGGACACTTACTCAGTCCATAATTACACATAGTAAGTTATGTCCATGATTTCCTAAGAAGTAGGCAGTCAACCGCTTCGCTAACCAAGATGGAGCGGTTATCGCTATTGGGGTTGGTTGAAAATGTATATGTTGAAGAAGTTCCACATCGCTTAGTTTTGTGAATGAAGAGAGAGGCTAACGCTATATATAGGATACAAGTTCTTTAAAGTCTCACATTCATTAGTTTTGTGAATGAATGATTCAAGTTTTTCATTACAAGATGCACCAGTCAAAAGCATTTTAAGCTTGTATTTGACTTTCTTTATTCTCTTATACTCTTGTATTAGAGTGTTGTGAGATGTAGTTAAATATTTGCTTTGGAGGGTGTTGGTGTATTGGGGGCCTGTGCTAGTTGAGGGTATATTATTTGTTGTGATAAATTTCATTCTCCAGTTTTAGAGTTTCCACGTTATGTTCTTGTGTTGTGATTGTGTTCCTCATTTTATTTTTCTCTACGCTTTGTTTTTTTTTCAACAATTGGTATCAGAGTTGTGGTTCGGCTTTGTGGGAGAGCGAAAACTGGATTTGGTGTTGGATCTTAGTATAGAATGTAGGAGACTCACACTTGTTAGGGAGAATGTTCGGTGCAAGTGTGAGTGGTTATAGTCCAACATTGCTTATAAATGGATGAAATGTTAGATTTACAAGAGAGATGACTCATTTACCTAACACCTTAAGATTTTATGTTGAGATGTGGCGTCTCTCTCTTGTGGTCCTAAATAATTAGTCTCATTGGTGCTCCCGACTCTCTCATACTCCCCAATATTTGGTATCCGAGCTTTTGGTTTGATCCAGAGATAAGTGTCCTTAGTATGATTTGTGTTACAGTTTTGTCTGATCTTTCACATCAGAAAAGAAGGGTAGTGTTGTGAAAGAGTTGTTGAGTTGCAGTCATAAATTTTGTTGTGTAGTTTGGGATAGAGAAAATTGATGGAAGAATTTTTTTACTTGTGAAAAGTTAAATTCAAATATGTATTGATACAATCAAGATTACACAAGGTGCAAGATTATGTTGGTGGTTGAAGTGCTTTATGCCAATTAGGAAGTTGCACCATAAGTTTTCAACCTGGTTTTCGACATGTGAAAATTCTTGAAGACTTCGAGTGAAGTATACTCTTCTTTATGTGGAGTATGATAGTTTTTTAAAACTATGATTGTTTGTGAAGACAATGTAAAAATTCTTGCAATGTTGTAGCTTTAAGTGACTATACTCTTTATGGTGGACTATGATCATCGATGAAGACGATACAAGTTTATGTATTATTTTCAATCAAGGTGGAGATCGTTGGGGTTGGTTGAAAATATACATGTTGAAGAAGTCTCACATCACATAGTTTTATGAATAAAAAAAGAGTTCAAGGCTATATATAGGATACAAGCTCTTTCAAGTCTCATATCAATTAGTCTTGTGAAGGAAGGATTCAAGTTCTTCATTCCAAGATACACCAATCAAAAGCATTTTAAACTTGTATTTGACTTTCTTTATTCTCTTATACTCTTATATTAAAATATTATAAAATATAGTTAAATATTTGTCTTAAAGTGTGTGAGTGTACTAAGGACCTGAGTTAGTTAAGGGTATATTACGTGTTTAACAATTTTCACATAGTGTTATTCTCTTGTTGTCTATTGACAACGACTTTGCTTTTTCTCCGATTTTGGAGTTTTCACATTATGTTCTTTTGTTGTGATTGTGTTCTTATTTTTTTCTCTATACTTTGTTTATTTATCTAAAGAGCCGTTTCTTAGAGTCCCATGAATATAGACTCATAAGACCTCTATAAATACTTCATTTCTAGCATAAGAAAAGACAAATAATAACAACCTAAAAGACACGCAAAATGTAATTTTTCATCACTGTGAATAAATCCGAACCTTCGAAAAATTACTAAGGCATCTGATAATTCCTACCAATATAGTGGAATATGTACATCTTAACAAATAGAAAATTTTTATGGAGAAATCGATGTTTTGAAATGTAGCTTTCTCTTCTTGTCCACAAAATTAATTCCTACAATACATCTTTTAATTAGATTTTCATCTTCACTAGTTAAATTAAACAAAACAAATTTATTTCTTTTTAATTTAAAAAATTTGTTCAAAATTGGTTTATCTTTCTCCCGTGCAAAAGAACCAAACTTATCAGCAAGAATATGAAATATTCACAATAACTTCTCTTGTATGATTTTGATATCTATCAACCCTTCAACTTGTCTCCTACCTCATTTTTTAGTTAAATCTTCTTGGCCTTTAAAACCTCAATTTTTGAATCACGATTTCTTAAATATATTTTTTTATTTTGAAGTCTTTTTTTCAGAAATTGGAGAGTTAGATGTAATATCATCTATTAATATCTTGGCACAACATTTTAAATTATTATGCATATGACTCACACCTCTTACATATAAAATATTTTTTTCATTTATATTTTGGTCAACAATAGGAGAACTAATTTGACATTTATTTTTATTACCTTAGTTACTTCCATTGGTTGAGTAAAAAAGTACTCCCATGAGATATTTTTTAAGTTATAATTAAGGTATCGATTGAGTCAATAATGTTTAAGTTCTGTTTGGATAAAATGATACACTTGAGAATAATAATTATTTTGTTATTGTTTGCATATGAAACACGTTTTCTTAAATATAAAATTATTATAAAGTATATTTGTGATATAGTGACTCACATGGAAAGATTAATAGACTTACTTTCATTTCAATCAGTTGTGAGTGGCATTTAATGTGGAAAAGGTTAATCGTTTTCCACTATGAAAACGTGGCAATTTTATATCTACATGTAAGTTTTGACTGAGTAAAAATGTGTTAATATAATAATATATATAAAATATCATCATTATACTATTTTTCTCATGACAAATAAAGTAGTAATAAAATCATTATTGTTTTTTAGCTCTGTTATCATTATCGGTTTCTTTTTAATAAGTAAAGGAATCAATCACATTAAAATACGACACAAGTATAAAGGGTATTTGAAGTCCTTATAGTGTGATCAGAAACAAAAACTCATTTGCAAGATCATAATAGAGGGAGTGTAATCCAATAAAAAAAAACTACAAGAAATAATAATTTTTGAATTTATCCTTAACCATTCCCAAACTTTAATTTGGATTCTTCGAGCAACCCACCTCAAAGTTCGGTTTAGCACCTTTAAACAAGACAACATTACGTAGAAACTAAATATTCCAAGTGAGCATCAATCAAGAGACACTAATAATCCTACAGACGATAATCCTGCATCTGAATCTAACCACTTGGTCATAGCTATCCAACATTTCCTGCTAAAATGACAGCGGCTGAAAACATGCATTATGCCAAATAAGACCTTTAGCAGCGCTTAAAACGCTGCCTAAAGTGGCGCTGCTAAAGGTAAAGACAGCGCTTTTTTTTATGGAAAAAGTGCTGCTATAGTCCCCCTTTAGCAGCACTTTTAGCAGCGCTTTCCCCCCTTTAGCAGCGCTTTTGAAAAGCGCTGCATATTCCCCCCTCCCCCCCCCCCCCCCTTTAACAACGTTTCTGAAAAGCGCTGCCTATTCCCCCTCCTCCCCCCCTTTAGCAGCGCTTTTGAAAAGCGCTGCCTATTCTCCCCCCTTCCCCCTTATAGCAATGCTTTTTTGAGCGGTCTCTATGCCCCCTCTTTAGCAGCGCTTTTACTTAAAAGCGTTGTCTATTCTTCACGTTTTTAAATTTTTTTTAAATAATCACTTTTTTTATATTTTTTTCTATAAACCTGCTTATAACAATTACATCCACCTGCTTATAGTTCAGGCCTTTAATTCAACACTTTGGCCTTATATATACATTGTAATTCAACACTTTGGCCATAATCATTGTAATTCACATGAACCTACTTATATATAATTCAACATAAGTTAATCCTCATAACAACTTCACAAATACAGTCAATTTACATATAATTACAAAATCGATAACTTTACAAATACATACGACATCCAGAAATATTACTATCCCGCATCAATATTTGACGATACATATACCTTATACAATTCTCAACTCAAGAATATATTGACACCATTCCTCCTTAATTTCTTTCAATCCCGCTTTCGAGTAAGTACCACACTTGAGTTCATCAAAGTACTACATAATATACCAGAACATGCACGATTTAGTTTTAAAACTAATTACTCAGATGAAATATCGGTTAACTATTAAAATAAATCATATAACTTATGAATTGATCCATACCATGATTGGAATCTCTATTTGACCCGAGTGAATAATTTCCTTCATTAAGTGCAATACAAAATATCCGCAATCAATCACATTGCGTTGACGAGGACACTGTAAATGGAAAAAACAAACGATCATTTATCAGGATATATAGTTTAAATAGTTTTATCAAGTAGAATCACTATAACAGCAAAAAAATGTGAAAATATGCATGCACTTTGATCCAGCTAATGTTGTTAGCCTTCCTTTTTGGCACTGTTGCTTCTCTTTACGATCGAAATATTTGTATAGCTCTAACATAATATAAACGAATATTTAGAACAATCTCACATAATAAATAAAGATAATTATTCAGAACAGTATATCTCATCACTTACGTATCAACCATAGTCTTCGTATCAGGATATTTTGTTTGATCACCATCCAATGAGTCCAGATAATACACTATTTTTTTCATCGGATTAATCGCGACCAATAACCAGTGTCCACTGTAAAATAAGACAAAAGTTTAGACGGAAATGTTATATAGAATGACAAAAAACGAATAATTATAATAAATGAATTTAGAATGAAATCTAACCCATGGCCAGTATTATATGGCAAAAAATACAACTTCTCTGTATCTTCGGCCATAAATGATTTGACTATGTAATCTCTGACTACACCTGGAGTGTGATCGATTGACCGTGCGTTGATACAGCTAGCAGATAAGAATGAGAATCTTGAAGTCAAATCATGCGGGACCAACATCTTGTCATACAATAACCTTAAATAAAAACATAATCAACATTAGAATATTCAGTTAAATGAGAAAATAAATTGTTCAATTATTTAATTAAGATTGATCGGAGTACCTGATGTAGGAATTCATAACACCGATGCCCAATTCAGAATGTTGGAAAATCTGGTCCAAATCCTCCTTAGCAATTGTTTCGGCATATTCAAAACTGAAAATACCTTCCTGCATAGGTATTTGACGGATGCCACCCTCAGCCACATCTGTTGTTCCTACATATGTTTCAAGGCACAACCTAAATCGAGGAACATATGCTTTTTTTGGCTCGGCCTTTTTTTTGTTGGGCACCTTGCTAGATTCAAGCATCTTACCCTTGCTGACTTGTTGCAACTGTTGATCATGAACCTAAAAGTCATATAAATTCAGTAATTAATGTATAATAAGATCATCATGTAACTGTAATAGTACCTGTTTTATTGATGCAACTGAATCGGTTTCCCGCACAATAATTCCCTTATCTTTTGATTTGGATTTTGTAAGAGTCTAAGATCATCATCTAAATAGTAAATGTAAATGTAAGAATAACTTTCATGTATGGGTCGTAAAACATTTGAATACTTCATAATGGTGTTCAACCTACCTCATCATCTATGAAAATGAGATTTGACGGCGATGCAACATACGATCCTATTGTGTTTCCCACCACTGTTGCGTCCAAAACATCATCTGGTATAGGCAACAACGCACCCCCTCTAACGCAATATCAACCGATACTTTCAAAAATCCAGCAGGGAACGATTTATGGTGAAGTAAGTCTCCCAAAGTGTTATGCACTTTTCTCTTGCCAACTGTAATACCCCAAATTTTGCCCTAAGATTTGTCGTTTCATCTTACACTCCATTGCATTTTTTGCATTACAGCTAACCAGTCACTAACAAGTTTGTGTAGTTGGTTGATTGTTGCAGGAAAGTATCATGTGGCGCGCTTTGTAGCTCATGAAGGGTAAAATGGTCATTTGGTTGCGACCGACTGTCAATTTACGAACTTTGAGCTGTAGGCAGGAATGTGATCCGTTTAAGTCTGTTGATGAGAACTGAGGCTAAGGGTGTGGATTGGAAGAGTTTGATCGGAGGGTTTGCTTTGGATGGTTTAAATCAGGAATTTAGGTTGGTTGGAAGAGCGAGGTCATCGAACGGATCAAACTCTATTCTGATAAGGTTTGTTCGCTAGAATTGCCGGAGGTAATCGGAAATTGGGTTGGAGATAAGGTTAATCAGATAGTTTGGGGCGAATTTTAAATTAACGAAAAAATGAATTTTGCATTAGTGTTGTTATCTCACTTTCAAGTTAAAAAATAAAAAAAATAGTAGTTCAGGTTTAACTTTTATTTTTCAGTTTCTTATAAATCAACTTACTTCATTTCGTAATTTTTATTTTCATTTCATTCTAAATAATTCATTTCATTATTTTTATTTTTATTTTCATTTCTACATAACTTCATTTTTCAAATAACTTAAATTTCATTTTAAATATTGTCTCCACTTCATTTTCTTATCAATATTGCTCTCATTTTTTAATTAATTTTATTTGTTTTGATTTCATTTCATTTCAAAAGGAAAAATAAAAAAAAACACACATTTTTGAATAATATTCTTTTTCATTTCATTTACCAAAATCAATTTACAATTTTATTAAAAAAGACAAATAACTTTACAATGACATTTTTTAAGATTTCTAAAAATCCTAAGGTTTTTCCGACGATCCGATTTCTTCGACTTCCTTCGACTTTCCGACTTTCCTCCAAACCTGTAAGGCAAACAGAGAAAAAATAATCGGTTAGTTGCGTCCCGACACCCTCAGAGCATTGTCATCATCGGGTGCGTTGGGAGGGTAACAGATTGCTCTGAAACCAACTCCCGGTTCCTTTCCGACCTTGGTACCGATAGGCAACATCTATTCTATTTTTTCGGGACAACCGAGAAGAAGAGAAAAAGAAGTTTGAGCCAAAAGTGATTTTTATGCCGAAAAAGAGATTATTTGAGTCAAACAGGTCACTAATGGGAATCCATAATCAAATATCCATTCTATCAAGTAAGTTACGGATATCCACAACCTGAAAACCACAAATCCAAATCCGCAGCCAAATACAGAACAAACCAAATCCAACATCCGAAAATCCAAACTGAATCGAAAATCCAACATCTGAAAAGGAAACCAACCATATCAGACAAAATCATATCAGTAAACTAAATCTAGAACAGAATCATATCAGAGAAGATCAATCCATCCGAAAAAGAAATCAAGTCCATATCAGAAATAAATGAGAATCATAACCTAAAACGCAATATCCAGCCCAACAAAGAGAGATATAAAAGGAACAAGCTCACCAGATGACAAAACCCTATCAGTGACAGAACCCAGAAACGGCAGCCAAATCACAAAACAAGAACAAACCACCAGAACAGCGGCCAAAGCGTAAGACAAAGCACCACCACGAGTTCATCGAACACCCTCACCCAACGAACAGACGAGTGCAACCGTCGCCTCAATCGCGGAAAACTCAGAGGCATAAAACCTTATCATCATCATCATCATCGCAAATTACAGAGAAAACCCAACACCATTCCCGATCCACAAACAACCGTTGGCCTTAGAAACTCATCACCGGCCCATAATCAACGCAAACCACCCACTAGAGCCGTCCTTAACGCATTGAAGGGTAAGGTGTTTGAATATATGATTTGTTTTGTGGCTTGTTGCAGGTAAGTAGAAGAAGGAAGCATGCAGGTAAAAGAGGATCGAAAAGCTCCCTTGAAACTTTCGCATAGAGCAGCCAGCGGCGACACATAAGAAGAGAGAAAGGTCTGCGAACAAAACTCCAAATGAAGTCCGCCGCGGATGTATCGGGATTTAGGGTTCAAACCCTAAAATCCTACCCCATTCTTTTTTATATGTATTGGGTCGGGTCTGGGGCCTGACCACCCAGCCCGACCCGTTTATTTTTTATTGTATTTTCTTCCCTTTTATTTTATTTGTTTTAGTTTATTTATTAATGTCTGCTGTATAAACTAACACTACCTTTTTCTTTTTTAAAATTTTACAACTAATTTAATCTATTTTTTTGCCATATTTAATTGTTGAATTTAAGGTTTAACCTTTCTTTAATCTAACTTTTCTTAAAATATAACAATAACTCCTTTTT
Source organism: Lathyrus sativus (assembly GCA_963859935.3). Taxonomy (NCBI): domain Eukaryota; kingdom Viridiplantae; phylum Streptophyta; class Magnoliopsida; order Fabales; family Fabaceae; genus Lathyrus; species Lathyrus sativus. The sequence continues at coordinate 396,767,317 of OZ012736.1, read as the reverse complement.
TTATTTAGAAATACATTTTTATTAAAACTAAAACATTTTTATGTTTAAAACTAATTTTGTAAAAAAAAAAAAATTTAAACTAAAGACTTTCCCTTTTTTTTAATAAACTAACAAAACATTTTAAAATTAAAACAAAACCTCTTTTCTCTTTTTTTATTATTCAACTTTTGTAATTTAATTTATAACGTTTAATTCAAAGCCCTAATATTTACCTAAAGTTTGTTTTTAACATTTCTTCTCTTAACCTGTAAATTAACCCTAATTGCGAAATCTCTAAGAAGTCCCGATTAATTTTATGTTGATATTGTTCACTAACATTTCATTTTCTTTGTATTTTTTACCTTTCAGGATTGTAATTTATTTAATAATACTGTTTGTATTTTATTTTATTCATGGTTGTATTTTATTTTTTTCCGAACATCATCTGTAATTTATTGATATTGCGCTGTTTTTTTCTTCGTTAAACTTCCTCCGAAGGATTAGGTCTTGCAATTTGACCGCCGAGTCAATAACCCTAACCTTTGACGTTTTCAAACCCTAATACTTTTAGGCGTCCCACCGCGGACAATTTTACCCTTTACCCTAGCATTAGGTCAAGAGTCGTCGTACTCTGTTTTAGGGTTTCCCGCCTTGGAATCCCTTATTTAACCCTGATTCAATTAACAATTTCAACATAGAGATTGGAGTCTCCGCACTCCACGTAAGCGTGTCTTTAAGATACGTCTACTCCCCATTGAAACCTTGACCTCAGTCAAGAAGTTTCTAACCTCCCTTTCAAGGGGAACTACAATTACTCTGATTCCATTCCCGTCAGGATATGTAGGCACAAGATGCGATGTCTTGCCGAGTAAACTTAGATTTAACCCCTTAGGTCTTTTTTTTAACTTTTAATACCTTTGTATATACTTTAAAATAATAATTAAAGCAAATAGTAAATGTAAACAAAAGGTTCCTGTAGAGTAGTACAGAAGTTTAGGATGCTAATACCTTCCCTAAGCTTAACCAACCCCTTACCTAGATCTCTCCCCGCATCCTTTACGATGCAAAAATAGGTTTTTCCTCTTTTGACCTTTTCCTTCGGATAAATCAAAGAGTGGTTGTGAACTAAGTTGTGATTCAAATTAATTAATAATTTGATATCCTATTTCCACCGCAACACCAACCATGCGATAAGTCGGTGACGATAAAAATAGCCGACAAGGTGAAATGCCCTAAACAAATAATGAATATGATTAATGTGTCAATTAAGAAAATTGTGCTAAATTAATTTCAATGTAATATATACAATTACCTCTGGAAGCTTCTGCGGACAATTGATACTATCTTTGTCACTAGTATCTTTACACTCTGGACCGCGCCTTTCTGACATGTATCTTTCTTTATCCTTCTGTAATTCACGAATCTGAGCTTTCAATTCCTCCAACGTCTCCATCACTTCTTTATTTCTAGGATTTTTATTCTTTGGTTGTTTATACAATTTTGATGGAGTGACACCAAATCCCTTACCCCTCACACGGCCAGAATACTCAGGAATATTTAACGCTCGACTCAGTAAGCTCCCGCAATCATCGTCCTCAACTGCAATTATAGTCTGGGATAGAGTCTTCTGAAATATAGATAAAAGCATATATAAATATATTATAGACTTTTGAGTTACTGACAAAACTAGTGTTGTACTTACACATTATTCAAATACTTGTTGAACTTCTTCCTGAACGACTCCATCTCTTCCCACATGGGCAGCTTTCCACAAAACATGGTCCGAAAGAGATGTTGCATCACTTTTCTTCTCTTCTAACTGCACATTAAGACAGATAATAAAGCATTCATATCCCATTATATATACTTACTATTTTTTGTAACTATATCATATTAAAGCATTTATATATACTTACTATTTTTTGTTGTAAGCGTGCATATCCCAAACTCTCTTTTTTGTATGGATACGCGGGTTTTGATGCCCGTTTCTGATTTACATCACTCACAACCTGAAAAAACAAGTTTAAGTCATATCAGAACTCTTGTGGAAGAAGTATATATATTATACATTGTTCATGATAAGTTTTACTTACCCAAAATTCTTTGGTTCTTCGCTTGGCAACAAATGTCTCCCATTCTTCATCTAAAATAAAATCAGCGTACTTCTTTGGACGCTCTGATTCGACAAAGTTTCCATCATAATATTTAAGAAACTTGTTCGTTAAAAACGCTCTAAATCCTCTCAGTCGTTTTCCAGCCAATTGAAGACAATATTTTCTCCTGCAATCATCAATATTAAAAGATCTCTCCAAACAAATAAACATACATATAACATGTTATTATAATTAATTTAAAGATATAACCGTCGACATAATTAAAAAATATCAAATATCATACCTGTATCTGGCTCCAAATTTTGTCTTTAGCTGATTGTAACAAAGGAATTCTCCAATTATGGCAAGTGATTGGAATTTGTGAACGAACAAGTGCTCCAATGTAACTTGTCGGCATCACACCATTAGGCTAAATTAATTGATCTCTTTCATTCCAATGCACATCATACTTTACACCTTTATCTCTCGCACAAATGATTTTTTTCATAATCGTTATTCCTCTTTTAATGTCGCCTTCCACGTCTTTTGTTGTTTCGTTTCCATCATGTGATGTTTTCTCGTTGGTGGCCATAATACATATAATGCAGAAAAACCAAATTATCAAATGAATGACAAATATGTAAATAAGAAATATATACATAAGAAATATATAAATAAGAAAAACATATATATAATTTTATTGAATGACATAATATGTAATTTTATTGCATGATATAAATATGTAATTTTATTGAATGAGACAATATGTAATTTTACAAGTACCTTTGTCACTAACATCTCTTTCTTTTCTTTGTTGGAACGTGGTTTACTTGTCTCTTAACAACACGGACAGATGGATTGATCCAAATTCTCTCATTATGATCATTTATAATATATGATTCGTCCGCTCTAATATTCTCATCTGGATCATCTATAATATAAGATTCCTTCTCAACATCAACATCACCCTTGTCTCCAATGTTATCATCGATTACTTTGATGGAAAAAAGAACTATAGACTATTTCGTACTTGTCGGATCAGTGAAATATAACACTTGTTTAGCTTGCGTGGCTAGAATAAAAGGCTCATCTTTGTACCCCACTTTATTAAGATCCACTTGCAAAAATCCTGAGTTATCCATTCGTATGCCACTATTATTTTCAACCCATTTGCATCCAAAGATAGGAATCTGAAACTTCTCATAATCAAACACCCAAATGCGCTCGATAACCCTAAAATATGATAGATTCGCATATTTGGGGTTTAAGTCCTTCACACTTGAAATGTGCATTTCTTCGGCAAGCACGATGGCACCACTATTTTGCATTGTACTTTTATCATCTTGTTCTTTGGTATAAAATGTGTATCCATTCATTGCGTATGCGCTATAAGAAAACACATGCAAACTTGGACCATATGCTAAACATCTCAACCTTTCTGTTATTGAAGTGGGATCAGAATAAAACTTTGAAAAAATATGATCCTTGAACCATGTTATAAAACTTCGATTGTGCTCACGTACTATCCAATTTTCATTTCTATTCAGATTTAAACCTCAGAGAACGTCCTTGTGCATTTCAACATACGGCTCAACCTCAATGTCATTGTGCAGAACATACAAATGCACTTGCTCCCGTTCATCCCTTGAAACTGTCACAACTTTATTTCCAATTAACTGTTTTCCTACTATTTTTTCAACAACATGAGATTTTGGGAGGCCAATGGATTGAACATTGGACAAATATTTAGTACAAAACTCAATCGCTTCTTCAACAATGTATCGTTCAACAATACAACCCTCTGGTCGACTTCGGTTTTTCACATACCCTTTCAATATTTTCATATAACGTTCAACAGGGTACATCCATCTCATATAAGCTGGTCCACACAATTGTGTCTCTTTCACAAGATGAACAACTAGATGTACCATTATGTCAAAAAATTATGGAGGAAAATACATTTCAAGCTCACACAAAGTAATAACTATTTCTTTTTGCAATGTTGATAAGATCGCAGGATCGATCACCTTACTACAAATTGACCTGAAGAAAAAACACAATTTAGTTATTGCGCTTCTCACTTTTTCTGGAAAAATAGAACATATACCTATTGGTAGAAAGTGTTCCATTATAACATGGCAATCATGTGTCTTTAAACTCTTTAACTTGAGGTCTTTTATAGAAACAAGTCTTATAATATCTGAAGAGTATCCTTCTGGAACTTTAACTTCACTCAGAAACTTACACAATATCTTTTTCTCCTTTCTAGATAAAGTATAAGCAGCAAGTGGTAGATATGTTTGATTTCCTTTCTTCAAGGGTCCTAATTCATTTCTTATTCTCATTGCTACCAAGTCCTTTCTTGCTTTAAGGCCATCCTTAGACTTTCCATGTATATTGAGTAACGTACCAATAACGCTTTCAAATACATTTTTTTCAATATGCATAACATCAAGAAAATGTCTTACATACAACGACTTCGAATACAGAAACTCAAACAAAATTGACCTCTTCTTCCACCCACGCGTGACAAGCGCATGAGCAAAAGGCTTGCCAAACTTAGTACTCACATCTTTCACCTTTTCAAAAATTTGTTCGCCAGTCAATGTAGGTGGAGCTCTACCTTGTTCTGAATTTCCATTGAATGCTTTTCGCCACCCACGGTAGTGATGATTAGAATTTAAGAATCTATGATGACCAAGAAAGACATTCTTCTGACCAAATTCCAATCGCGTCTAATCTGTGTTTTCTTCATAGATAGGACACGCACATTGACCTTTAATGCTATACCCCGATAGATTTCCATATGCTGGAAAATCATTAATTGTGCCAAACAACATCGCCCTCAAATTGAAACTTTCTTTTCTATATCCATCATAAATCTCCACACTGTTCTCCCACAAACTCTTTAAGTCTTCGATTAAAGGTGTCAGGTATACGTCTATGTCATTACCTGGTTGTTTAGAGCCAGAAATTAACATAGATAACATCATGTACTTATGCTTCATACATATCCATGAAGGTAGGTTATAAATCATAATAATTACAGACCATGTGGAATGTGAGATACTTTGTAGACCATGCGGATTCATTCCATCAGTCGATAATGCCAAGCGAAGGTTTATAGCTTCTTCTCCAAAATCAGGATACTCATTATCAATTTTCATTCACTGTGGTGAATCTGCCAGATGTCGATACTTCCCGTCTATAATTCAATCATCTGCATGCCAAGTCAAGTGTTTTGCATATGTTTCACTACGAAACATGCGTCTAAATCTCGAAATTATAGGAAAATACCATAAGACTTTTGCTGGTGACAACTTTTTCTTATACCGAGATACACCGCATTTAGGACACTCGCTTAATGATGCATATTCATTTCGAAATAAAATGCAATAATTTGGACAAGCATGTATCTTATCATAGCTCATGCCAATAGAGCATAAAATTTTTTTAGCTTCATAGATTCGATTGGGAAGAACATTATCCTCCGGAAGCATCTCTTGTAGTAGGGCTAACAACTCTGTGAAACTTTTATCCGACCATAAATATTGATTTCGATTCAGAGGATATGAACATGGATAGAAATGATCTTAACTAAATTAACCAAACACGTGAAAATTGGGTTAATAATTAAATCTAAAAATCAATTAAAACTATAATTAACTAATTAACAAAATTCTAAACAAATAATTAACTAATAACTAAAAGTTAGTCCAATTAAAAATAAATTTTAAAAAATAATAATGGAATAGAATAGTAATAAAATAAATCATATTTATATATTACAAAATTATTTATACCACACTATGAATCTCAAAACAGGAAATAGTGGAAATACAATGGACCCAAAATTGACGTATTAGAAACAAACTAATTATTTGATAAACCAAAAATACTATTTTAACAAGTTTACTACTTAAATAGAAGAATATCAAGAAAACGTCTAAGCCATGCATCTACAGTAGAAGAAATATGTAAAACCTACATAAGTCATCCATTTTATAAACATTATAATATCTAACACAAGGCATAATAAACTAATTAATAAACCAAAATAATATTTTAACAAGTAAAACCTACATAATATCTAAGTATAAATTATTAACTCTAAAAAAACAAAAAAAACAAAAACAAAAATCGAAACAAATAATTACCTATCAATTCAACTTTCTAATACTATATAATGAAATGGGGAGCAGCGCCCCCACTTTATCAGTGATTCACAAAATTTGACTTTTCAAAAGAAAAAATAACCATGTTGCCAGAATAAAACAAAAACTTAAGAGCTAAAAACCGAAGTGAAATAAAATGGAAAACCAGAGAAAAATCAACGGATGTCTAGTGGCAGTATCAGTGAAAGGCGCTTATGGTAACCATAACCAAAAGAAATTCACCAAATATCGATAAATTAGTAAATACAAAAGCAATATGTTTGTTTCAACACTTTGAAGTCACTGCTAACCACTTGCCAACAAAATCCACAGCTTGTAAAAATATTGAGCCACAACAGCAGAATGACGACAACAATATGAGGCCATAAAGAATGAAAACAAGATCAATATTGCATTCACATAACCATTATGCAAATCTCAATAATGATGCACACACAAACAAAAATCTAAATCAAATTTCAACAATCATGAGCTGCTATGAATTTAGAATTAAAACAACAGATATAAACTTGAAACAACAATCATACTACCATCATGAAACACTTTTTATTATTCATCAACAATCACATTCTAGAAATCTCTCAATCTCTCAATCACATTCTACATGAGATTCGAAGCAAACATGTAGATTTCGTATAGAATGGGTGGAGGACAAAGACAGACCGTCAAAAAGGACGGACGAAGGCGGAAATGGAAGATGGTGACGGACGGAGGCAGTCGGACGGAAGCAATGGACGGAGGTATTCGCTGGTTTTTTTTATGGGTTGCGAGCGTAGAATGCCAAAAACCACGACTGTTTCTGTTTATGAAATTTTCTGGTTTTATTTATAAATTTATGCCACTTAAACCTACAGCAGCGCTTTTGCATGGCCTTTACCAGCGCTTTATAAAAGCGCTCTCTAAGGTCTGCTAAGGCAGGACCTATAGCAGCGCTTTTATAAAAGCGTTGTCTTTTGTACCACCTATAGCAACACTTTTCTAAAAGTGCTTTCTTAGAATGACCCCTTTAGCAGCGCTTTCTAAAAGCGCTCTCATAGGTGACCCCTATAGCAACGCTTTCTAAAAGCGCTTTCGTAGGGCCTACTTTTAGCAGTGCTTTTTATAAAGCGCTTTCTATTGTTAACAATAACCGTCACCTTTAGCAGCACGTTTCTAAAAGCAATGTCTAAAGTCTACTAATTTTTTTCTTTTTTTTCTTTTTTTTCCTGACTCTTTAGCTGCGCTTTTTCAAAAACCGCTGTCTTTTCATGCGCTGCAAAAAGTCATTTCTGTAGTAGTGATGATTCCTCGACTTTTCAACCAATGTGCATAACAGGTAGCTCTGCTCCCTCACTTTAGAGATGTTATTTCTTTTGAACAATTGGTCTCTAGTAGATAGTCTATCAAGAATCCAACGCCAACAAAAAAAAATAGCGTATTCGACGGATCTTAAATTTTCCAAACAAAATTAACAGCTTTACACAGACCATTTGAAAGCGTTGCTGCATGTTGTGTTGTTGTTCATATTTTCATTCCTTGTTGCGATGTTTATACATCCTTAACAAACACTATCATATCATCGACAACCATCACACCATAGATCAAACAAACTACTGACTAGAACACAACAGACATATATATATATATATATATATATATATATATATATATATATATATATATATATATATATATATATATATATATATATATATATATATATATATATATATATATATATATATATATATATATATATATATATATATATATATATATATATATATATATATATATATATATATATATATATATATATATATATATATATATATATATATATATATATATATATATATATATATATATATATATATATATATATATATATATATATATATATATATATGTTCTGGCTTGGGCCCCGATTTCACCACACGGCCCAACCCAATGATGCACGATAAAGGCCCAATATGGTTTAAGCAGGTCGCTCGAGCACGTGACTCCTCGACAGGCAGGGCATGCTCCCGTCGAGCAGAACAACGTGCCTCAAGACATTCTCTGCGCGCTTCCCTCCGCGGGGATGCGCTGCCAAATGTTGTCCCTCGTCGGACAGAACAACCTTCCGCGGGCAGAATCCCCATACCAACGAGCAGGACAACATGTCTCCCACGCCCTCGTGTGCTCCCCTCCACAGGGAGAACAACACACCTTCGAAGCCTCACGAGCTCCCCTCTGCAGGGAGATCAACGTGCTCCTCGCACGTTCTCCACGTGCTCCCTTCCGCAGGGACACGTCACCGGCCAACAACCCACCTCCGAAAGAGCAGGTCAAGCCCACTTTCCGGAGATCACGGGACAGTTGGACTAGGGCAAAGACCACGTACTGGTCTTCACTACGCCACGTAAGCCCTAGAAGTCACCTGGGTTGGGCCTGGCAATCCAGCCCAACGCAAGTGACCGTTGACCCAGTGCTGGGGTCTCCCTATAAATACCCTCTTTCACAAGAGGGTCAGGTAATTCACTTGTTACCCCTTTTCTATACTTGTGATCACTCTGCCCATATACTTACTTTGGCATCGGAGTGCCTTGCAGGTACACCCTTTCCTCCTCCTCATCACCGGTGAACAGGCAGCAGCCCAACAGAGTGTGGCCAGCTAATGATCCCCTTCTGATCAGGTCAGATCAGTGGCGCCGTCTGTGGGAATCTGAAACTTCCCCGTTCCTCCGAGCAGCGAACCAAAGTTTCACCAACACTCCACAATCATGGCTAGACCACACCACGGCGATGCCGTTCACGACTTCATCCTACCCTTGTCGCGAACGGCAGCAAGAAAACGGAGACGTCCCGTCCTCTGGAGACCGATGAGAGAGACGGTCAGACTGCCTCTCCTTCGTCCGTGAAAGCTGCACACCAGGCTGTCCACCGACCTCGGAGCCCAACAGCGTTCCAGCCTATTCCTGTCCTGGCCAGAGCGGACCCGACTTTGGCCGCCCTCTTCGCAGCCATCAACCAGACGAACCAGCTGTTATTTCAACAGAATGCACGAATTGGCGCATTGGAGCACGAGGCCCCGCTAAGGTCCCCTCCACGGGAAGACCAGAACGGGAACTCGAGGAGTCCTTCACCTCGTCCCAGGGACCGGTGACCCCGGCTGGAGAGGCCCTAACCCGAAGTAGTGCGGGAGCGGACTAGATCCCCTACGAGACAAGTTCGTGAGAGATGGAAAACCAGAGAAGATCCCCCGACCAGGCCTCCGCGCGTCGAACCCCCGGTCAGGAGGTCGAGGGCCCGAAACCAGGTGCCTCCACCAAATGGCCCGTCACCCCCTCGGTCGCCAACTCTCAGCGACGAAGATGACTACAGGACTCCTTTGTCCCGGGAAATCATGATCGCCCCTATTCCCCACGGGATGGAGAAGCCCCCAGCGCTCTCGACGTACGACAGCACCTCCGACCCAGACGATCAGCTGGAAGACATCGAGGCCATGCTCGACTACCGAAATGTCCGAGGAGCTATCGAATGCAGACTATTCGCGACGACGATGGGGAAAGGTGCCATGACGTGGTACAGAAGCCTGGAGCCAGAATCGGTTACGTCATAGAGGGTTTTGAAAGACTTGTTTTCAAGACACTTCACAGCATCCCGACGCCATCCAAAGACGGAAGCCGTGCTCAATGCTATAATCCAAGCTCCCGACGAACCCCTCCGAAAGTACATCGAAAGATTCACATAGGAGGCAGTACATGTAACAACGTCAGACGAGATAAAGCGTTACTTAATGGAGCAAGGCCTGCGCCACGACTCCAAGTTCTACGAGGCCGTGTCCATACACCGACCAGCCTCTCTACAGGACTTCCTCGATAGAGCCGCGCATTATATCCGGTTCGAGGCAACCCAAGCGGCCAACTCCGCCCCCGCGAACAACGCTAGCAGCGCGGTCCCGCCGGCCGATTCACGGAGTATACGGCCCTAGTCGCTTCCTGTGAGCGCATACTTGCCGAATGCGCCAAGACAGAGTTTGTCCAAGGAGGTGTCCGCTTCCCCAGATCGACACCCCCAAGCCTAACCTGGACAAATCAAAGTACTTCCGTTTCCACAGGAGCCACGGGCACGTTATAGAAGACTGCATCCACCTCAAGGACACGATCGAAATCTTGATTAAAGACGACCACCTGAAGAGATACACCCGGGGAGGAGAAACCCTGAGGCAAGACGCCCCCGAGGCCAAGAGAGTCGAAGAGCTCCCCTCTTCAGACGGTGACAACGGCTTCCAGGTCGCCCTTTGCGTCAGTCGCCCTGAGGATTGGTTCGCTCATAGAGAACTCGGCCTCCCCGACGGCCCTGATCTTCCCGACGAGCCGGTGCACCCCACCAGTCGATGGGAATATTTTTCAAGAGCCATGGTCATCTCCGGAGGATCCCAGAGGAACCTGTCCGTAGGATCGGTAAAAAGAAAGTTCGAAGAACTCATCACCAGCAACTCCGGTAAGATGAGCACTCTCGACAAATTTCGCGGCCGATCCAACCCGGTCACCTTTTACCTCGAGGAACTTCCCGGGGGCTCTCCTAACTCTAACATTCCCCTGCTGATACGGGCACAGATGGCGAACTTCGATTTCAGACGCATCCTGGTCGATGAAGGCAGCTCGATGGACATCATGTACACCCACCTTTTCACGACCCTCCAACTCGACGAATCCAACCTATCCCCCTACGTAGGCTCTGACCTCTAAGGGTTCAACGGGACAACGACAAGACTGTGGGGGTACGTAGAGCTAAAAGTCACATTCGGGGAGAAGGAAACCACCAGGGAGATCAATATCTGCTTCCTAGTCATCGACTGCCCGTCCCTCTACAAATGTATCCTAGGCAGGACGACGATGGCAGAACTCACCGCGGTGCCCTCCACCGTCCACCTAAAGATGAAATACTACACAAGGCGGGGGGCCGTGGTGACCCTGAATGGCGACATCGAGGCTGCCCGGAGATGCTTCGAGGCCGCACTGAAAGGCCTAAGTACCATCGCCCCAGAAACTAAAAAAGCAGCCCCCGCCGCGACGCCGAAGAACGAACCGAAGGAGCTCGTCGGCTCAGTGGACCTCGAAAACCGCTTTACCGAAGAACCCGACCACGTAGAAGAGGCCAGCGAAGCCAACCAGTCCAACGGGCAACCCACCCACCCAGTGCGCCCCATCCCAGACGGTGACTTTGAGATTGTGACACTCGGGGACGACGAGAATAGAACCGTGAAGATCGGAGCAGGACTCCCCGACCTGGCGAGGAGACAACTGAAGGCCTGCCTCCGCGAGAACGCTGATCTCTTCGCCTGGAGCGCCGCGGAAATGCCCGGACTCGACCCCGAGGTCGCCTGCCATCAACTGTCCATCAACTCGACCGCCAAGGCCGTAGTACAACGTAGGCGTAGACAGTCCCCCGAAAAATCGGCGGCGGCTGAAAAAGCTGTAAAAGACCTCCTAGAGGCAAATTTTATTTCGGAAGCCCGGTATTCAACCTGGTTGTCCAATGTTGTACTTGTTAAAAAGAATAATGGAAAATGGCGCATGTGTGTTGACTACACGGATCTCAACCAGGCATGTCCTAAGGACGCCTACCCCCTCCCTAACATCGACAAGCTCGTCGACTACTCGGTGGGCTTCAAACTCTTGTCCTTTATGGATGCATACTCAGGATACAACCAGATCCTGATGGACGAGCGCGACAAACAAAGCACAACCTTCATGATGGCGTCAGACAACTCTTACTATAATGTAATGCCCTTCGGCCTAAAGAACGCCGACGCCACATATCAACGGATGATGAACAAAGTCTTTCGGGGAGAAATCGGCGACATGCTCGAGGTGTATATGGACGACATGATTGTCAAATCCTACACAGAAGTCGACCACATGACCCATCTCAGAAAGGTCTTCGACACAAAGAGGAATTTCCGGATGCACTTCAACCCGGAGAAATGTACCTTTGGAGTCTGCGCAGGAAAATTCCTCGGCTACTACCTGACCGAGCGTGGGATCGAAGCAAATCCGGACAAGTGCCACGCATTTTCAGAAATCACCACGCCCACCTCGAAGAAGTCGATACAATCCCTCAACAACGTGCTCACCTTACTTTCCCGATTCATCGCCAAATCCGCACAACACGCCCTCCCTTTCTTCAAGCTGCTCAGAAAGGAGGCCGCGTTCAAATGGACCGAGGAATGCGAGCAAGCCCTCCGACACCTCAAACGCGTCCTGTTCGAACCACCGGTGCTGACGCGACCCATAGCGGGAGAAACCCTATACCTGTACCTGGCCGTGGCTAACGTGGCCGTCAGCGCCGTCCTGATTAGGGAAACCCAAGAAGGGCAAAAGCCAATCTACTTCACGAGCAAAGCCCTCCACGGTCTCGAAGTACGATATCAGCTGATCGAAAAAGTCGCTTTGGCCCTTATCACCGCTGCACGACGTCTCTGACATTACTTCTTGGCACACACCATTGTGCTCCGAACCGACCAGCCCGTCAGACAGCTCCTCGTCCAACCAGACATGGCTGGACGAATATTGAAATGGTCGTTAGAGCTATCTGAGTTCGACATTGTCTACGAAGGAAGGAAGGCTCTCAAAGCCCAAGCCCTGGCCGAATTTGTCGCCAAGATGACCCCCTCGCCAGACCCTACCACGGGGAGCCACAAATGAACCATCTTCGTCGATGACTCCTCAAACTCCACTGGCAGCGGAGTAGGCATCATCCTTGACAACGAAGAAGGCACCATCATAGAGGTCTCCCTGACACTGGCCTTCCCGACGATGAACAACCAAGCCGAGTACGAGGCGTTCCTGGCCGGACTTCGCTTGGCATCAGACCTCGGGGCCAAAGAGATTAAAATCTACACGGATTCCCAGTTGGTCGCCTCACAAGTACGGAGAGAATATCAGGCGAAAAACGATAACCTCGCCGAATACTTGGCACTCATTACCGAAAAAATGCAAAGTTTCGACTCCGCAGAGGTTCAACACGTCCCACGCGAACAGAACACTCGAGCAAATATTCTCTCAAAACTAGCGAGCACCAAAAAGAGGGGCGGACACAAGTTGGTCATCCAGGAAGTCCTATCACAACCGAGCACGAAAAAAGATAACGTCCCGCTCGATGTCAACGCTATAGGAGATACCAAATGTTGGATGACACCACTACACACCTACCTCAGCGCGGGCCACCTCCCAGCCGACCCCAAAGAGGTCAGCACGATCAAACGACGCTCCTGCTCATACGTCCTCCTCGAAGGCAAACTGTATTGCAGGGGCTTCGCGGTCCCACTCCTCAAATGCATCCACGCCTCCCAGGCCGCGGACGTCCTGGAGGAAATCCACGAGGGCATCAACGCGCAGCACCTCGGGGGACGATCCCTTGCGAGAAAGGTCTTGCGAGCAGGATACTACTGGCCATCGATGCAAGAAGACGCGAGGGAGCACGTCAAGAGATGCGATAAATGCCAAAGGCACGAGGACATGCATCTCGCCCCACCGAGCGAGCTCAAATCCCTCTCCTCCCCTTGGCCGTTCGCCTGGTGCGGGATGGATATCCTCGGCCCATTAACCCTAGGTTCCTATCAAAATAAGTACCTAATCGTGGGCGTCGACTACTTCACCAAATGGATTGAGGCCGAAGCCCTCGCCAAAATCACGACCCACAACATATTCCGATTCTACAAAAGAAATATCCTCGCGAGATTCGGGGTCCCGCTCGCCATCGTCACCGACAACGGCACGCAGTTCACCGACAAAAACTTCTGGGACTTTGTCACCAAACTCGGGACCAAGCACCACTTCACCTCGTTCGAACATCCTCAGACAAACGGCCAAGCCGAATCCGCGAACAGGGTAATACTCAGAGGGCTAAAATGAAGACTCGACGACGCCAATAGGGCATGGACCGAGGAACTCCACAACGTCCTATGGGCATACCGAACTACGCCTCACTCAACCACGAGGGAAACACCATTCCGCCTCATGTACGAAACCGAGGCGGTGATCCCGATCGAGATACGAGAGCCATCCAGACAAACTAAAGCTCCCCTCGAGGCCGAAGACAACGACGACGCCCTCCGAGAGGAACTCGACCTAGTCGAGGAAATTCGATCGGGAGAAGCTCTTTGAGAAACCCGACTGAAACATCAGGTAGCACTCCGCCACGACAGCAGAGTCCTAAAACGCGAATTTTGATTGGCGATTTAGTCTTGCAAAGAAACTAGAAGGACTCCCACGAGGGTAAACTAGCCGCGAATTGGGAAGGTTCCTACCGTGTCCGCGACAAGACGGAGCACGGGGCCTACTACCTCGAAAACCTACACAGGGAACAACTACCTCGACCATGGAACGCCGAGAAGCTGAAGCGGTACTACAGTTAAAAACTGCCCGCGACGCCAAAATGTCAAGACCACTGGGGGGCGACATGGTACCACCGCACCTCCTCGCGTCTTCTTGAGACCAACAAAAAAGCAAGCCCTGCCTTTGTTGCGCGGGCAGAAGGCTCTGCTCGGCGAGGAACACCTTGATCGAGATTCCTCGTCGTCGTACCAGTACCGGCAGGACACCCAGCTCGCGATGGGACGTCCATGCTGCGGGGAGAACTACCCCCGAAACGACCAGGTAACAAAGCCGGCCAACCGACCAGTTCCCCACACCGCCAGAAACAATTGTCGTCGATCTACCACCCCGGACAGGCCCAAAGGCATACTAAACGTGCATTTCAAACATACAAACATATATTTCGAGCATACAAATACGTGCAGATATAAAACGAGCATAAACAAACATGCAGAAACAAAATCGAGCGCACACTTAGAAAAATTTCAAGAACTACAAAAAAGGCATCACCCTAGTAGTCATATTACACCATCAAGGGCACGCAGGCCCGGCAAAACAAAACACTTAAGAAAAATTACAAAAGCGTCGGCACGCAGGCCCAGAACCTACGGGCACGCAGGCCCGGGGAAAATCTATACGTCCTCCTCACCCTCCTTCTCAGTATCCATAGGAACAACGTTGTGGCTGACAAGCTCTGGATCGATCACTTGCCTGTCGATGATCTCGTGATAGGGCCTGACCCCGTCACAACCAGAGTGACACCAGAGTTGACGACTTGGAGCTGCGCGACGACACTTTTGAACCCGACCTCCACGGCTTCCAAACAATCATTCTCCAATACCCGAATCCAGGCAAGCAAGCCCGCACGAGTAACCATCTGTCTGTCTTCGTCGGTCTCATCCTCGGCCGGACGGAGGGCACTTTCTAGAACCCCCACGTGAACCTTCAGCGCCTACACCTCGGCCTCCGCAGCCCCCAGCTTCTCCTCGACAACCGTCACCTTCTCCTCAGCACCATCCGCCAGCTTGCGCTGGTCAGCAGTCTCCCTCTGACTTTTTTCCAACTCCTCGGAGAGCTTAGCCAGACGCGACTGCGTGAAGGTGAGGTCCCCCCGCAGCTTGGTCAGTTTGGCAGTAGAGCAACCTCCCTCGCTCAGGACCATCGCCGTGGTAAAGGTCCACATCATCGCAGCCAGATCCTCTGCCCGAATTCGTCGACGAGAGTCCCGGTCCGCATCCAGAACCGACTTCACTTCACCAGCAGAAATAGTAGGCGACCTGGACCTGTGAAAGTAGCCCGGGTGTTGATGGCACGACGAGACAACATACCCCTCCTCGGCAGACCCAGTCGTCAGATCGATCAAGCCGCTCGCCTCCTCGGTTCTGGGCCTCTTCGCAGCCCCCTGAGATGAGGGAGACTGACTCCCCTGAGGAGACGAGGACGAGCTCTGACCGCCCTGAACCACAACTTCCTGCCCGATTATTTGGCTCACCCGCGTCTTCGTAGCGCCAGCAACCTTCGAGGCGCGCAACTTCTTCACCCGCTCTTCGACAGAAGACATGTTCGCTGCAAAAAATAAAAAGAGTCAACAGTAGACAAAACATACAAAGTCACGATAAGACAAAGCGTCCCCACCTAGGTAATCGCAAGCCTCCGTCTCCGAGGAGAAACTGAGAAAGGTTTTCGTATTAATCAACCTCTTCTTCATTCGCACGTTCCCCTGCTCGTCGAAAAGATACCGACCATCAGGCGTCACCAGTTTCGACGGCGGCAGACCATGCACAAACGCCACTATCTTCAGATAGGCGGCCATGTCCCCCTCGTCGAGGGTTCCAGCCCGCACTATAAATCGATTTGTCCCGTGGTTGAAATGCTTCGAAGTCCACAACAAATGCACTCTCGGAAGCCACGCGACAAACCGCTGACCATCCACCACTCGCTCCCCCTCGGTAAATAGAGAGTCTACCCCTTCTCTTGTTATCGGCCTCACGAGGTAGAAGCGGCCTTTAAAATCCTGGACGGAGTCCATCTACGTTTTGAAGAGTGTGGTCGGCTGCTTAAACGAAACCCAACCATGTCGGCCATTCATCGTTTGCCGCTGTAGGTGGAAAATACGGAAAAACAAGGGCACCGTAGCGCCGACCTGGAGGAAGCGACACACCAGCTCGAACGCGCGGATAAAGGCCAAGGCATTAGGATGCAGCTGAGGTGGAGCCAGACGCAGCCAATCGAAAATACCCAAATGAAAGTCGAAGAATGGCAGCCTGAGCCGGGCCTCTTTGAAATAAAACTCGTGCATGGGGAATGTCCACCTCCCATATCTCGAGCAGACACGGTGATGTTCCTTGGGGCGGTAAACTTGCCAGTTCCGCAGCTCTCCCTCCACCTGGTCCTCCACAGTGGTATGGGCACCGGACGGGTCAAAGGCAAAACAAGAAGAGGTGGATAAAAGCTTCTCAGCCACCCATTCCTCGGTAGGAAGGACTCTCTCGTCGAAATTTGGAACCTCAGGCTCGTTATCTTCGACCATTGTCCCCGGGACCAATGCCGACATGGACACCTGAAAAGCAGAGGATAACAGTGAATTCGATAGCCAAGATAAAATCAACCCTTCCACCGCAGGTCAAGTGAAAGGGCGACGATGGCGGTTTCGCGAACAGATGACAAAAACACCCGGGCGAGTCCCCGAGGAGCATTTCCCCACCACTTCTCCATGGGACGTTCAAACTAACATATCGCCCCTCCCCGGGGGCTTCATTGGAAGAAGCGTCCGTCCCCGGGGCATTCATCGGAATAATCGATCCTCCTTGGTGCATTCATCTAAACAACCCTAAAAACTCCACCAAATACGGCGGGGACTCGCGTTTCTCCTCGGGGCACTCATTGTGCCAAGACCAAAAATCCAAAAATAAATGACGAAGATAAAAGAAAGGAGGAAGAAAACTCACTTTATAGAGGCGGTTGACGGAATGCAAGAAGGACGGCACGACAACAATTCACGGCGGCAACAACGGACGGGGCGGAGCAACAGAGCTTCGTAAGTAAAATGGCAAGGTGAAAAGTAAAAAGTGCGCGAGGACTCGCCTATTTATAACCTGGCGCGGAACTCGAAGAGGCACTAGGTACTTGAGTGCCCTAGGGTAGCCGCCCTCGCGTCCACTCAATGCATGACACGCGGCAGAAAGCTGACAGTCGCGTCCCTTCAAATGCCTTTGCCCGTGCACCCGACGACGTGGAGAGATTTTCGCGCACACACACCTCGCCAAACACGAGCCGACGAAGTCCCGCTTCACACGACCTTCTTCCTCGAAATAATGTTTTCAAGTCCTCACGCTCCCACGGAAGAGCTTCGACTTGGGGGGCTCCTGTTTTGGCCTGGGCCCCGACCTCACCACGCGGCCCAGCCCAATGATGCACGATAAAGGCCCAATCTGGTTTAAGCAGGTCGCTCGAGCACATGACTCCTCGACGGGTAGGGCATGCTCCCGTTGAGCAGAACAACGTGCCTCAAAATGTTCTCTACACGCTCCCCTCCGCGGGGATGCGCTTCCAACCGCTGTCCCTCGTCGGGAAGAACAACCCTCGGTGGGCAGAATCCCCACACCAACGAGCAGGACAACATGTCTCCCACGCCCTCGTGTGCTCCCCTCCGCGGGGAGAACAACACACCTTCGGAGCCTCAAGAACTCCCCTCTGCGGGGAGATCAACGTGCCCTTCGCACGTTCTCCACGTGTTCCCTTCCGCGGGGACACATCATCGGCCAACTGCCCACCTACGAAAGAGCAGGTCAAGCCCACTTTCCGGAGATCACGGGACAGTTGGACTAGGGCGAAGACCACGTCCTGGTCTTCACTACACAACATAAGCCCTAGCAGTCACCTGGGTTGGACCTGGCAATCCAGCACAACGCAAGTGACCGTTGGCCCAGCGTTGGGGTCTCTCTATAAATACCCTCTTTCACAAGAGGGTCAGGTAATTCACTTCTTACCCCTTTTCTGTACTTGTGATCACTCTGCCCATATACTTACTTTGGCATCGGAGTGCCTTGCAGGTACACCCCTCCTCCTCCTCATCACCGGTGAACAGGCAGCAGCCCAACAGAGTGTGGCCAGCTAGTGATCCCCTTCTGATCAGGTCAGATCAATATATATATATATATATATATATATATATATATATATATATATATATATATATATATATATATATATATATATATATATATATATATATATATATATATATATATATATATATATATATATATATATATATATATATATATATATATATATATATATATATATATATATATATATATATATATATATATATATATATATATATATATATATATATATATATATATATATATATATATATATATATATATATATATATATATATATATATATATATATATATATATATATATATATATATATATATATATATATATATATATATATATATAATCAATTGACACTAAATTGTCACGACATCAAGTCCTATCTGTTTATTATTATTAACTTAAAGGTTAAGATATATTCACTTAAAACTAACACATGAGTATTTTAAGAGAATTTATCTTAGCCATTGAATTGATAATAATAATAAAGGGGTAGAATTTATTGTCAAAATTAATATTTGACACCGGTGTCAAATAAAGAGTAAGGTTTTTTAACTTAAATTAAATCATAGCCTTTGAATTGAATACAGGGTCGGCCCTAGGGGTAGGCCACCAAGGCTACCACCTAGGGCCTCACTTTTTTATTTATATTTATATATGATTTTACTTAATAATTTTTTATTTATAATTTTTTTAAGTTTTTTATATACTAATTAAATAATAACACATATTTAAAATATGTAATAATATGTATTGTGTAATTTATTAATTTAAAAACTACACGGATAATAAATTTTTGAATTTTTAAATTAGTAGGAGACTTAATATCTATTTTTTTATATTGTTTTTCAATAATGATTTTTTAAATAAATGTGAAGAGGATTTAGATGAGTTGATTTTATTATCAATTAAAATATAATATTAAATGAAATAAATTATAATAATTTAATAGTTTTACGTCCTAAAACATCTGTAATATAATAATTAAAAACATTTTTATTATATTAAAAATATTTAATTTTAAATTTTGCTTCAAACCTCAAAATGTGTTGGGTCGGCCCTAATTGAATCTAATCTAATGGTCATTTAAGTAAAAGGTCAATTTAACCATTAGATTAAATTCAATTCAAAGGCTATGATTTGGAGTAAGTTAAAAAAATTTACTCTTGGAGTAAGTTGATCTCCACTCATATAGGGAGCATATCAAATGGGAGGGATTTTAAATGAGAGGTGAGAGAAACAAACAACAACCATTAAATCAAATTAATAAGAGAGATAAAATATAAATTAATAAGAGAGAGAAATTAATAGTCACATTAATGAAAAAAATTTAATCATGATCTAGTAGAAAACAACTCAAATAAAAATTTGAAGTAAAAGTAATAGTATATCATTACGACTCAATCTCAATAAAGTGTACTTGCAATAAAAACAATCACATTATGAATTTTTGTATTTCCACCATTGTCAATAAAAAATGCTAGATGAAATCAATTACATACAAAAATCAGAATCGCATTATTCAAGTGAATACAGTAAAGTAATTACATGAGCAAGTTCATGATTCTAAATGACAAATGCAAAGAATTGCTTCGTTTAAGTTGCGGTGTTATTAATTTGAAAACTTGAAAACTCGATTAAATCTGATACCATAAAAACTACGGTTGCATTTGCGGTGTTAATATTCTGTGAACAACAAATGCAACAATAACAACTACAACATCAACAAGTGCAACAAGAGAAATGATCATATGACACTAAGTTATACACCCACATCGTATTATAGACAATAAATACATACTTATTATTATTTTAATAATTTATTATCTTGCTTTGTATATGTTCAATATAAAAACAATTATATAGGTACGGTGTAATTTGCATACAGTGTAATAATTGGGTGTAAACATAGCAATGCTCATGTAACAATGATTTCGTATATGAAAAACTACAACAATAAATCTGGACTCCACAACCACTAAAGACGTCACTCGGGCGTATTAATGCAGAGGTGACCTTTCAACTACTGACCGACTATTATCTCTACATCAACAAGATTCCAAGCAAGATAAGCAATCTCTATGAGAAAGTGATGATGGTGAGAGTTCAACTCAGCAGTTGTTATATAAGGTACAGGGTTGTCGTGTTCAAACATGCTCTGTTTCATCCTTGAGTGTGTTTTTTCATCATCTTGAATTTGAATTAAAGATAAAAAGTATGACATAATATTAGTATATTACAGATGCACCACCATCATCTTCAATATTCAATGGCCCGTACTAAGAAAATATCTTGTAAATTCACCAACAAAGCACCAAGGAAACAACTAACCACAAAAGCTGCACAAAAATCAACTCCGACAACTGAAAGAGTTAAGCAGCAATACAGATTTAGGTCAGGAACTATTGCATTGAGAGAAATCAGAATAAACCAGATGAACATTGAACTTTTTTTAATGGCAAAATGAAATGAATGTGTGTAACAATAATTCAATTATTTTTTTATAGTGATGGAAAGATCAGAGATAGGAATAAGAAAGAAAGAGAGAAAAATAAAGAGAGAAAATAATTAATTAATAAAATCGAATAGATATAGAATCCATAATAACTTTTTAATAAAAATTCAACCAACCACCTTTAAGTAGCGGGTAATCAGTATGTACTGTGTTAAATATAAATAATAATAAATTTATGGTTAAAATGTCACTTTTCCATTGTAGAAAAGGATTAGCTTTTCCCATCCTAAATGCCACCCTTCTATATTAGACCCTACACACATACATGCATGCACACACACATGCAAGCACGCACGCGTGCGCGCACAGACACACACACACACGCACACATACACACACGCACACACGCGCGCGCATACATACACACACACACACATACATATATATATATTACTGTTTATCAGTGTTTTTTGGTAAAAAAAATCATGAGTTTGAAAGTCTATGAAATTAACTCGAAAAATCTCCAAAGCAATATGTGTAAATACTTCGTGTCAACACATGTGCTGTAAATTGAATATAGCGTAATAAAAGACTTAAAATGAAGTCAATTTTTTATAAATGAGAAGGTAAAATGCACTAAATAACATTAAACAAATTAAAATAATAAGTAAAATGTTCCGTTGAAGGAAGCAAAAAAGATTAAAAAAGGGTAGACCCAAGCAGATACATGTTTCTCGCTAAACAGTTTCGCTCTTTGACTCGGGTGCTCCAGTGGTATGGAAAGTTATATATGAAATTTTGCGGCCCCTATTCTCATGGATGAGTTTGCTATTTATTCTATCTACAATATAATTGTCTCCGACAGTTATGGCCACTATAGGATCCTTTCATTTGCTCCACGTTTGATTCTTTAGGTTTCCACTAGTGGGCAAACGTGTTTTCCCTTTGATGTTATCTGCTTGTAACTCATGTCGAATGGTAACCATTTCTCCATTTATTCCACTTCTTCACAATCTTGGACGACAACTTCTCCAAAGTGTCGTTGATAATCTTTCTCAAAAGACCTGAGACTTGTAAGAATTACTAAGTATTTGTACCTCGTTGTGTCGTCGACAGGTCTTTTTGAGTGGAATGAGGGCTTTCATCGGCATCCCTTTTCAAGATTATGGATATTGTCACACCCTAATTTTTGATCTTAAGATTCCACCTCTTGGTGCATTCTTCTTGCATGATATCTTTATGGTTTTGTGTGTGTGTTTATTACATCTAACCAATTTGTACAAATGTCGTAATCCCAAGCGAAGATAGCATCTGTACTCATAAATAAATACTTCAAAGACATGGCCAGGAGCTTTCTATTGGTTTTTTGTCGATATCTCTTAAAAACTTCAATACCCACTCATGGAAAGGAATGGATTCTCTTTGGAGTTGAAATATGGTCATTTGAGGATTCAATCGTGGCAAGTAGAATTTTCAAGTTGTATCCCCCGTTGCCAAGGGCTCCCCGATGCATGGTTCACGTAAGAGGATCATCTTTTGTCCAAAGGTCTGTCTGGAGTTTTTAATTAAGTTAGGACGTCCCTGGTTGGTAGAGAGGAAGGTGACCGATTTTTGGCCAAGTTGATGATCAAGGCTAAAAGGTTCATTTATTTGAGTTCGTCTAGACAATATTAAGTACCTTGGGCATTTATTTTTGATCAAAGAGTTTGGTTTAAAGACTATGTGTTTTCTTGGAAGTATAAATGGATTGTGAAAGGTTCACCAGTTAACCATTTCTGGATATAATTTTGTTATCATTACCATATTCACCTAATTACAAGCTCGTCCTCAATCAAAAGGAAAACAAGTCGCTGGGCCTTTGGATTTGTTTACAAGATTAAATATCAAGTTGATTCAATCCCCACACCAATGACTTCCGGGACTATTATTCATGCACAATTTTGCACAATATACGGGAATGGAGAACCGCCATCATCCAAGAACTCAATTAAATGCTAAGATATTTCCATGTGACTACAAGCCCAAGGACAAGCGTAAGGGATAATTGTGAAAACACCTTTTCAAACATAATTTCTTTTCATGGCAAGCTGCACGCTAAATTAAACCAAAGATTATTCTATACAAACAAATATGTTGGCTTCATTTCGATATTATGGTAACATCATACTAGTTCATGACAATTACAATTTGGGGTTAAATGGAAGGGATTTTTGCTTAACATGGTAGTAGGATGTTCCAAATTCTTTCCACTCTTAAGTGGTTAAGACTAGATAGAGTGTTTGCCATTTTCCATAGTATCTCCAAGGTGACCTGGCTAAGGAAGTTCCCCATTCAAACCGCTTCACTACACCATCTCCACACCAATGTAGTTCTAAGGCTATGTTGAATCCGCGAACTTTGTTCGAGACTTTCAGAACACGTGGACATCATCATTGATGTCACAAGAAGTGAACTTCGGCCCGCCAATCTCCATTACTGCAAGTTGAAACTAGAAGATTAAGAGCTTCCAAATAACTTATTCCCCAACAGAAGTTGGTAGCAGAAATTGTTTTCTTCAATTAAATAGCAATTAGACAAGGCCTACAACGTGAAAACAGAGCCAATAGCACATTTGTCATCACTTACAAGTAACTTTGGCAATGAAATCAAAATCTCTAAGTTCACTCCATTGTGCAGCAACAATGTGGCGGTGTTTGGACTTACCAAAGCGTACAAGGATCTTGAACTAAACTTGCAGTCAAAATGAAGTTTAGTTCTTAAAGAGGAGGAGCCACCGAGACATGAAAGCATCACCTGTTAAAAGTCACAGCTGCTCCAATCCAACAATTCACTTAACCAAGATGCAATCAAGTTGTACCCATGTCGTACAACAATAAAAGATGGACAACAGCTCCACCTCCCAGCTTGGTACTCAAAGGAGCTTTACCGACAAACACCATCATTTCTAAACAAGTTCGTCAACCTGTCAAAACAACTTGCATTAAAAGTGGCCCTAACGTATGAAGTAAGGGTCAAGAAGAGAGATGAATTGGATTATTCTCAGCCCTCAGTTCCACTCATCATTGGGCATAAGCGAGCGGCCGGGAGGACAACAACTGATGTTTTCATCAACTCCTTACCGAACATCGAAAAATAAAGGTTCAGGAAAATAAAGAAACTTATTTCAGACAACTTCCAACACGATGCGAAAACATGAACAAAACATCAGACGACAACGGCACCTTCACGGTTCAGATTTGTAAATTATCATCACCATATCTCAACCCTTCTCAATGGTGTAAAATGGTGTAAAACCGGCAGCCTCCGAATTCAAACATTTTCCTGAAAGAAGAGAAGAAGTTAGTATGGTTCAGAATCCAACAAAGGCCCTCAAAACCGTGCTTCAAGAAGTGCAAGACAAAAATAGCAACATCGTTCATTGTTCACCTACAGAAGTGCACTTTTAAAGACATTAGAAAAAGTCATTTGAAACTTAGAGTAGAGTGGAAGGAGGTTCAGGCCCTCAGAACTGTGAAACTCATCATCGGGCATAGAACTCGAGCTGCCGGAAGAGCAACGAAGACCGTCACCAACTTCCTACCTAGCTCAGAGATAACTCAGGCAACAAAATGAAGAGCAACGGAAACTGTAATCCTCGGCTCAAACATAGTGTCGTCACCGCCAACTCAAAACCCTCTCTCAGTAGGAAAGATAGAGCAATATCTGAACTCGAAGCCCAACATCCACTGCAATAAGAAGAAAACATTAATACAACTTCAACATGGAGGTTGTTTCGGTGAGAATCGTGATACCAAGCTATTGATTAACTTGAATCTTAAATTCTTAAATTCACAACCGGACTTTAATTTATCCAAAGGAAAGGTCTAAAGAAAGAAAAACCCTTTTCGCTATGTAACAACAACGCTAAGAGATTCGGGGATCGGGGGTTGGTTATGCATAGGGTAGGTATTTCACATCCTAAACATCTGTAGTACTCTACAGGAACCTTTTGTTTGTTTGCATGCTAAGTTTGCTAAGGTTTGGGATTGGGTATAAGGTAAAGTTGTAGGTAAAGACCTAAGGGTAGTTTCTAAATTTGCTCGCAAAGATATCGCATCCTCTGCCTACGTATCCTAACTAGGATAGAATCAGAGAAATCGTAGTTCACCTCACTAGGGTTGAAGAACACTTGATTATGATTAAAGTTCACAGGGGAACAAATATTACAATGCTTGTATAGAGTTTGACAAAACTCTCTAAATCTATGTTATAACACTCAAGAGAGGAGTAAGTAATCATTACTATGATTCTTACGTAGAGTTTACAAACTCTATCCTAGGGTTCTAGTTGAAGGATACTCCTAACAAAGGTGGATTTTCTAGACTTAAAGCAAAGTCTAATGGCTCATATGTTCTAACTTAACTAAGCTAGGGTTTAAGATGACTTTACAAAGTCAAGAGAGGGTAATGAACTATCCATGACACAAGGGTCAATGGAGAGACTTTTCCTTTGGAAGGAGAGAAAGGAGGCAACTTGGATGAGAACTAAAAAGTTCCATCACTCGGGGAAGAATTACTTAACAAAGCAATAAACATTTAAGCAATGAGAAAAAGATATATGGTTTCAACCAAGCAAGCATGCATATCACAATAGGCAAGGATTTAACTGGGACAAATGGTTACAACCAAAAATGACATATCTTCACAAAGATAAACAACTTAAAGGATACATATTAATAAATATGGAAACAACCATTATACAAATAAGTCACAACTTAAGATGATCATATTAAGTTCAAATGTAACAACATTTAGGCATTGATGACAATCAAACACGCAAGGACTAATCATAACAGTTAAACTCAAGATTTAAGAAGAGAAAAACAATTCATGGTACCCACCAACAAGAAATAAAGTCTTAACATGTTAACAAACATAAAGAAATCCAATATCAATAAATCTCACAAGATAAAATAAGCATGGTATGAAAGAAAATTGTCAGGACGCAAGGTAACGACCTAAGAATGAACCAACTAACAAGCGGGAAAAAGGGCTTTGTAAATACAAACAAATGGAGATTTTAATTGATTAAGTGAAAATAGACATTACAATGAATCATTTGTAAAAAGAACAGGTTAAAAACAACGAAGAATGAATAAGTTATGAATTATTGAAGTTTCAAGGATTTTATGAAAATAAAATAAACAAATGAAACAAGCACATAAAAAAAAATGGCATGGGTAGGGATTGAACCCACACCCTTGTATTCACCAACACAACACCCAAACCACCCAGCCACAATGTGCGCGCACATGAGGAAATGGAAAGAAAGTAACAAAATGAATCAATGACAAAATGAAAATAAAAATGCCAAAAGAGTTGATCACCAAGGATCGAACACAGGCCAGACAAGTGAAAGGTACAAAGCGCGCAAGTGTCTTACCACTGGGGTGGCTATACATCCGTGTATTTAGCCACCCAAATAAATAGATAATGCTACTCATGATGGAATTCTGGGCAAAAACAAACCAAACAAAACCACAAACGTGAAGAATCCAAACTTGATCAAAACTCAACCTTTTTTTGTGAAATTTTAGTCAAACATGACTATTTTTTAATGAGGATTATGATGGTATTAACAAAATTATGAAATGATGTCTCTAACAAGAAACACAATTGAAGATGCATATTGATCAAATGAGTTGCATTTTGAAAAACCACACTAGTTCAGAGTCCATACACATCACATAGGCATTGCACACAAGTCATATACATCATAACAGAGGGATTAAACACTTAGGGCTCAAGCACAACTCAGTAGAATAGGAATGTGGTGTGAAAATGAGAACAAGCTGTCAAGGGCAGATGGCAAGGTTCAATGTACATACATAGCCAAACATTTCTAAACATGTTATTGATGATGCTCTCACATGCTATAAATCAAACACCAAAACTCAGGCAGAAAAAAGAAGATAGGATGCAGCATGACAACATATTGGATGAAACTTGGTAAAGTGGTGAACTTGCTTTCAAAACCACAATGATAAATGACCTCAAACCAAAACCAAGTTGTTGAAAAAATAACACAGCCAAACAACTACATCATATACACCTATGGCTAAATCAAATGTGAAAATGGAAGGGGTCAAGAATGATGAACATAGCAGCCAAGCTGCAGGCCAGGGCCAAAGTGGCCCTGTTGCCCAGAATTTTAAAAGAGGGCAAATATGGATGAAACACAATTGAATCACAACAGAACCAATGCAATCATGAGATCTCAACCAAAATACAATGAGGAACAAAAGGATAACAATCATAATGCTAAGACCAAACACAAAACAACAACTGTCATGCCATACCAAGTGAAATTTGAAGAAAAAAGCAAGTTGAATGCTAAATCATGGAATAAGCATAATCAGTTTGAACAGGCCTCACACACAAACTCAAATCATGATATAAAGTGTGTCTATACTTCAAAATTCATCACAAACCCAATATAAAAGGAAATCACATGTCAGCTGCTCGCTTAACCATAAAAATGCATAATTGGGGACATATCATGATTGGACAAGATTAGGCAGAATAAAACATCATACACAAGTCTTAAATACATCAATGGATGATTCTAGCATTTAAGATTGATTATGGAATGCACACAACACCAACTGACTATCAAGTTGCAAGTATAACACATATGGGAGGGAGGCTGTCAAGCAGAAAAAAAAAGCATATTATCCACAAAGCTGTTTGATTCATGTACACATACAAAACACACTGTCTAGAGGTCATATGCTCATGAGCTAACCTAAGACAATTCAAACAGAAAAAATGAAGTGTGTGCAGCTGTGGTTTCAAAACAGTTTTGACAGTAGTGTGGTTACAAGCTGGTCAAATAGAAAATAGGTGGTCTCATGTCATAAACATAGCACATACACATCATAAATATAGAAATGAATGAGTTTCAACTCAGAAATCAAGCATTGTGCATTTGGAACAAAATCTGGTATGGTCATGGCATATTTTGGCTTGAAAGAGAAATTTGAAGGTGAGATGATAAACCAAGTAAGAATAGATCAAACAAGCAATATACACACATCAAAATCATGAAAATGGATGAGTTTATGCTTAGAAATCAGGCCTAGGCAAACAGAAAAAGAACTTGGTATGCTGATGGCTATGAAAAAAAGCTGTTTTGAAACAGAAAAGTGGTATAGCAAGGCATTTGTCAAGGCAATGAGATTCATGCTAAACTAATACATACACACATCAACAATATGCTAATAGATGAGATTATGCTCAAGAAACAGATCAAATCATCACCAAACAAACTATGGCATACTAGTTGTAAAAAATGCAAAAAATTGTCAACATTTCAAAAGCAAGTATGATCTGTCATGGTAGTTGAGGCAAGTAGGCACCACATACAAGTTTCAAACATGTAAAATGAAGATTTTATACACATGGTTCAAGTAAAAACAGGTTGAGACATAATATGACATGTGATTGGTATTATGGAGTTTTGAAAATGCAAGATTGAGAATGAAAAACAGTTTTGAACAAGTAGGGGGAGTTTAAACATACAAGTACAACATACATCCTCTAATCATGCTAACAAGTGATTCTACAACTTAAAATCAAGCACAAACTACTCCAAACCAGAACTGAGATGCTAATCCAAACTTTTGACAGCAAAACAATAAAATCTCACAGCAGGCCTCAATGAACAAATCTCATGTTTTCAATATTTTCAACAAGCTCAACTAGGCAAACAAGATCATATAAACTCAAACCAATAGTTTAGGACATTTGAGACACAACATGGCAAGCCCAAGCAATCCAATATAAAACTCATGATAATGGTAAAGTGAATGACACAAAAATATCACAAGTGTAAGACAAGAGCCAAACTAGGTTCAAACATGACCTAGGGGCAGGGGGATCTCATAAAACAACTCACAAGTCATCCAAATATCACCAATAAACTAGGGCTAACAGATCTAGGGCAAGCATATCAACATTTCATATTTTGGATCCTTAAGGCTAATCTTAGATAAAAATCTTCAAAACAAGTTGTACACAACAACAAAGCTCAATATTGGTAACATATCAACAACACATCATTCATAGATAATATACTTTAACAAAAGCAATACCATGACTACAAAACATAAATTCTTGACAAAGAACCACAGTGGGACAACAATGACTATATTTCACCACAAGCACTTCAAAATTGTAAAACATGATAATGTATGAATAATAAAGAGATTGAACATTACATACCTCTGGTAGACAAATCTTGAGCAAGCTAAAAAGCTAAGAAACCCAGAGACCTTCTTCTTTGGCAAAGATTTGGAGCTTTCTTCCTCTTGAAGCAACAAGCTATCCTTCAAGACAGTTTGAGTTGTGAACCTCCCAGCTGGTTTTTGAGACTTTGGAAAGTTGAAATATGATATATATGAAGTGTTAGGAGTGTTGGAATGGTAGGAAATGCCTCAAGTAAAGATTTGGCTTCCAAAGTGCATGAAAGTCAACATATCAAGGTATGAAGTTTGACTTTTAGGAAAATGATGTTTTTGGGTGGTTTGAGTGTATGAGAACCTTCTACACAATGTTTATGGATTGTGTAAATGGTTTTGAGTGGCTTGGAAGTGGTGTAACTGAGTTTGAGCAGAGTTTTGCTCAAGACAGATTTTGGTGGAAAACTTGAAAATTGGAGAAATGAAGCTTTTGAGAAAATGGTGGAAAGTTGAGAGCTGTTGTTTCTCTTGGTTTTTAAGAGTTCTCTGGTGTGTCTAACATCATAGAGAATGCCTCTACTTATAGTGAAAATGAGGGTGATGGCAGATTTGGATTTTGCCATTTTCAGAGGCAGATTGTGAAGAAATCTTGCCAAAATCTTTGTGGCAGCTCTACACATCAGTTCTATGACTCAAGGCAAGCAAAAACCAAGTGGAATGATGGACATAAGGTGACTGAAGTGAGCTTAGGGTGTAGAGTCTTGCAGCTGCAACAGTTCTTGGAGGAAAAGTTTCTCTTTCCTCTTACACATTTGATTAGTTTATTACAAGTTGCTTGCAACTTGCCTCTCTCTTCACATCTCTCATTTTTCTGCATTTTCACTCATCCACACCTCTAATTATCAGATTGAATCATGATCCAAAGGTTAAGGATAGCTCAACTTGTGGAAATCTAAATTTTGAGAAATTTTGACATAGTGGTTTCAAGTGTGGCAGCCCCAACTTGCATGACCCATAACGTTTTGCTTACAAATGCTATTGAGGAGTTCTACCACAATTTAGAAAGCCCTCAAGTAGCTATATAAATTTCATGTTTTTGAGATTTCCAAATTCTAGGTGGAACTAGGTTGAAAAACCCCTCCAAGTTGCTTAAAAAACCTACTTAAAAGGCCAAATAACTTAGAAATTTTCTAACTTATTTCCCTTCTTGAAATGAGTTTTGTCATAACTCCAAATCTATGCATTTTTTGATCATGGACCACTTTGAGACTTTTGTAGGACTTGTCAAGAGCTTTCCAATGAGCTTTGAACCACTTCATTTGGATGTGTGGTTGAGGAGTTATGGTCTTGCCCCTTTCAAAACCATTGTTGAAGAGTTGACTTTTCGGTCAACCGTTCGATCAATCGGTGACTACCGAGTCGACTGTTGAGGCTCTAGACCTTTTGAGGACTTGAAACTATTTGCATAGACTTTACTAAGCCATAGGGACTTAATGGACCAAGATTCCACCATTGAAACACTTTTTGAATCAAAAGTCAAACTACAGTTGACTTTTCCTGATCGAAAACCCTAATCGGGTATCTTGAACTGCACTGTTCTCAATTCCTGGGTGACCACCTCAAATTGAATTCATATTTGACCCAATGTAGTATCCTTGATCTTGTTTAAAGTTGGATCAACACAAAACATTGATTGATCAAACCATTGAAGCCTCGACTTTGACGGTACGGAACCCTGATTCATCTGCATCTTGACAAAGATAAACTCGAAATGGGTTAAGGTTAGTTAATTAAATGAATATGATCCTACAATAATGATGAGGATCTAAGGGGTCAAAATTTGGGGTGCAACAGATGCCCCTATTTAAACATCTTCACTAGATGGCAATGAGAGATGACAATCCTCAGAGAATCACAGTGAAAGGTATTTAAATATAGCAAACCATAAATTTTGTCCCTTGGATCCGATGGTATGAAAAAGGACGAATGCAAATATGCCATGAATCTAAATGATGCTTTATGATGCTTGAATGCGAGACGAATGCAGAGACACAAGCAAGAATAAACGAACGACAGGACAACGAGTAACCACTCACAAGGGACCCAACACACTAGGGAAAGATTCAAGGCAAATTAAGCAAGATAGTTCAGACATGACTAAAGATGCTGTTCAAGGGAATCTTTCACACAGAGGACACAAATTCCACCAGGGAAGACACATCTTCGCTGGGGAAAGAAGACACAAACCTCACTAGGGATAGCCAGATGAGGAAGCCCGCTGGGGAAGAAGACAATTCTTCACTGGGGGAATGAAAGAAAAGAAACGCAAACCTCACTGAGGAGGGACCCACTGAGGAGAACTTTGCTGGGGGACAAATCCACTAGGGAAGCACAACTTCACCGGGGGAAATACGGAACGAAGACACGAATCTCACTGGGGATAACCAGGTGAGAAATTTCCTATAAGGAATAGTTCAAACGGGATCTTCAAGAAAAGCTTAGAAACAAGACCGGAGGCGCCGGGGTGGTTAGTATCCACTAGTTCTCCGAGACTCGACTAGGAAAGCAAAAGCTTCAAATGGGGAAAACCGATGACGACCAAAACAACAAACAGTTTCAACCGGTGTTGGTTTCCACTAGACTTACTGGGGATGATGGTGACGCCAAATCAAAGTTCGGTTCCCAAGAAGTGTTAAATACCACTAGACTTCCTGGGGATATGGTGACGACCAAATCAAAGCTCCAATTACAATTGGGAAACTCCAAATAATATTGATAAAACGCAGGACTTCGGCTGGAGGAATTGGTAACAACCGACTAATAACAATTAATTTTCAAGCAATGCCAGTAGTTACTGGACTTAGAGGGGACTGGTAATGACCAAATCAGGATATACCAATAACAATTGATTCTTGGATAATGCTAGTAACCACTAGATTTAACTGGAGAGATTAGTAACGATCGGGTCCAAGGAGACCAATAACTATTGGATTTTCAAAGAGTTTGGTAACAACCAGACCGAAGTGATGATAACAATCCGATTGAAGCAATGCCAATAACTATTGGACTTAGGCTAACTGGTGACGACCAGATCAGGTATACCAATAACAACTGGCTTAGGATAATGCTAGTAAACACTAGACTTTCTAAACGATGCTAGTGACCACTAGACTTAGAAGATTGGTAATAACCGAATCAAAAGGTACCAATGATAATTGGATTTGAAGGCAACGCCAATAAATATTGGACTTTTAAGGAGTTTTGGTGACAACCAACTCAAGTACCAATGACCATTGGTTTTAAAAGCAATACTAGTAACCACTAGATTTTAGCAAAGATTGGTGATAACCGAATCAAAAGGATTCCAATAAAGATTGGTTGGCTTTACAACAGAATCAATGACAACTGGGTTTGGAAAATTGTTGGTGACGACCAAATCGAGACACCAAACATAATTGGTTCTGAACAAAATGCTAGTGACTACTAGTCTTCAAGGATCATTGGTGACAACCAAATCAAATATAAACATTGGTAACAACCGCCCATCTGTGTAAGTCGGATACTACTAGTCACCACCAGCTTCCCAGAAAAGATAGTAATCCCACGATTACTAGTAACCTTGGGGTGTCAACCTTGAAGTGAAACTTGTTGTAAATGATCAAAGATAAAGGTAACGACCAAAGGATCTCAAAGGCAACAGCCAGACAAACAGAGACCAAAACCAAAATGAAAACAAATGCGTATGCTGGTATGATGCGGTGTGTAAAATGCAGACCGACCCGCAGGAAGAAAGCAAAACAAGGAAAACAACAAAGGGAACTCGTCACGCTGAGTCTCAATTGCTTCAAGTTAGGCAACACTTTCTTTTGGCGTAGATAACGATCTTCGAAGATAGACAATATCCTCGTAATCTTGCAGAGGAGAAGTCTTGGCATAAGAGCAGGAATTGCTGTCGGACACATCTAGTTTGGTCAAAGGTGACAGCAGACTTTCACGACTTTGAGAACTGCGTAAAGTTATCAAATTACCTCTAGAGTTCTTCAACCGTTTTGTCAAATTGTGTTTTCTTTTTAAAAGCAAAATTCAAGTTTTTTTTTTCTTTCAAAACACTTTGCTTTCGAGAAAAATCCTTATTAACGAATAAGTGAAATTGCATAACAAAAACAGAAGATCATAACAATGATTGGCCAAATTCTGGTTTTATTGATAGACAAGAACTTTACAAAGGGCAAAGCCTCGGGAAATTTATACATTTGAAAAAAAAATGGCGAACAGAAAGGGTTACAGAATCCCAATAATAATCCGGTCCTCCTAACTATCAGCTAATTTGCTTTGCTGCTTCTGACGAGAATGACAGACGTTGATCTTTCTTCTAACACCTTGCGCAAGACTTTTGCCCCGACATTTGTCAGCTTTTGATTCTTGGACTTCCATCTTGTTGAAGCACTTGAATCTCCTTTCTAGGTTTCTGCTTTTAGGCATAGTACTTTCTCATTGCATCTGACTTGATGGGATACTTGAGTTGTTCGCCATCCATAGTCTCAAGAATTAGAGATCCTCCGGAGAAGACAGTTTTTACAACAAAGGGGCCATCGTAATTGGGCATCCACTTGCCGCGCATATCCTTTTGAGTTGGTAGGATTTTTCTAAGCACAAGCTCTCCTTCCCTATACTCCTTGGGACGGACCTTCTTGTTGAACGCTCTTATCATTCTTTGCTGATAGATCTGACTATGATACATGGCTGTCATTCTTTTCTCATCAATGAGGTTCAATGAGTCGAACCTTTCTTTCATCCATTTATCTTCCTCGAGCTCGGCTTCCGTCAAGATCTTTAAAGAAGGTATTTTGACTTCGATGGGCAGCATAACGTCCATCCCATATACTAAGGAAAAGGGAGTTGCCCCTGTTGAAGTTCGTACTGATGTTTGGTATCCATGTAAAGCATATGGTATCATCTCGTGCCAATCCTTGTAGGTTCTGACCATCTTTTGTACTATTTTCTTGATGTTTTTGTTTGCAGCTTCAACTGCGCCATTCATCTTGGGTCTGTAAGGAGACGAATTGTGATGTTTGATCTTGAAATCGTCACAGAGTTCCTTCATCGTTTTGTTGTTTAGGTTTGACCCATTGTCAGTAATGATCTAGTTAGGAATACCGTATCGACAAATGATTTCCTTTTTGATGAAACGAGCAACCACTTGTTTTGTCACGTTTGCATACGACGCTGCTTCCAAACATTTGGTGAAGTAATCAATTGCAACAAGGATGAAGCGATGGCCGTTGGACGCTTTTGGCTTTATTGCCCCAATCATATCTATGCCCCACATTGCAAAAGGCCATGGTGACGTCATCACATTGAGAGGATGCAGAGGGACATGCACTTTGTCGGCATAGACCTGACATTTATTGCATTTTCGAACGAAGAGGATGCAGTCCGTCTCCAGAGTTAACCAAAAGTAGCCTGCCCTTAAGATTTTCTTAGCCATAGCGTGGCCGTTGGCATGGGTACCGAATGTTCCCTCGTGTACTTCGATCATTATGAGACCTGCTTCTTTTTCATCGACACATCGAAGTAGAACCATGTCGTGGTTTCTTTTGTACAAGGTACCATTGCTGATGAAGAATTTAGCCGATAAAATTCGTATGGCTCTTTTGTCAATTCTAGATGCGTTAGCTGGATATTCTTGATTTCGAAGAAAGTTTTTAATGTCGTGGAACCACGATTTCTCATCAGTTTCTTCATCTATTGTCATAACATATGCGGGTACTGTCCTTCTTTCAATGCGAATTAGAGGTGCCTCGTTAATAAACTGGACCTTCCACATTGATGCCATCATGGCTAATGCATCAGCAATGTGATTTTCCGCTCTCGGTACGTGCTTGAAGGTAATTTCATCAAAATATTCAGCCATCTCCAAGATATGAGTTTTGTAAGGGATCAATTTTTCATCCATGGTTTCCCATTCTCCTTTGAGTTGGTAGATTACCAAAGCAGAATCACCGATCACTTCCAAGATTTTGATGCGAAGGTCAATAGCAGCTTCCAACCCTAAGATGCAGGTTCATACTCGGCTATGTTGTTCATACACGAGAAACAAAGTCGGGCTGTGACGGCAGTATACCCCCCAGTTGGATTTTTCAGAGCAGCTCCGACACCATGTCCATTCTTGTTTGACGCTCCATCGAACATCATTTCCCAGCGGGATCCAGGCTCGGGACCTTCTTCTAGACCAGGCTCTGGTTTTGTGCGTTGAATATACATCACATCTTCATCAGGAAAATCGAACTTGAGTGGTTGATAATCCTCCATGGGGTGCTCTGCGAGGTGTTCTGACAAGACGCTTCTTTTGACAGACTTTTGAGCAACATACTGAATATCGTACTCTGATAAGAGCATATGCCATCTGGCCAATCTTCCCATTTGAGCTGGCTTTTCGAAGATGTACTTGATGGGGTCCATCTTAGAAATCAGCATTGTGGTGTGACAGATCATGTATTGTCTCAGACACTTGGCGGCCCATGCTAAGGCGCAACAGGCTTTCTCCAGGGGAGAGTAACGACTCTCGCAATCGGTGAACTTCTTGCTCAGATAGTAGATTGCGTGTTCTTTCTTTCCTGACTCATCAGTCTGGCCCAAGACACAGCCCATTGAATCTTCTAGTACTGTCATATACATGAACAAAGGTCTTCCCGGCACAGGAGGAATCAACATCGGAGGTTCTTGTAAATACTGCTTGATTTTCTCAAATGCGGCCTGGCAGTTTTAGTTCCATACCACCGTCTGATCTTTTCGTAACAACTTGAACATCGACGTGCAAGTAAGAGTTAGATTGGAGATGAATCTGGAAATGTAATTCAAACGTCCGAGGAAACCTATGACTTGTTTCTCTGTTTTAGGAGCAGGCATCTCTTGGATCGCTTTAACTTTGTCGGGGTCTACTTCAATTTCTCGTTGACTAACAATGAAACCAAGTAACTTGCCTGAGCAAACTCCGAAGGTGCATTTTACTGGATTTAACCTCAGTTGATACTTTCGGAGTCTCTCAAATAGCTTCAATAAATGATCCAAGTGGTCTTCTTCGCTTTGGGATTTTGCGATCATGTCATCCACATATACTTCAATTTCTTTGTGCATCATATTTGTCGCTTCCGCGAAAATAAGGTGCCCGCAAAACAGAAGAGTCGCCACCTTTCGTTATTTATCCCTCAGAACGGGAAAGGAAACGATCGGAAAAACCTGACGAAAAGGAATAAGACAAGGTCGTCGCAACCATTGTCTGGGTTCGGGAGTCGGTTACGCAAGGGGAAGGTATTAGCACCCCTCACGTCCATCGTACTCGATGGGATCCACGCTTGTTGTGTTTACTGGACGGGTTGGTTGTATCTATCTACCTATCAAGGCTGGCTTAAAAAAGAAAAATGACTCGGAAAAGTGTCGCACTTTATGCCTACGTATTCTCATCAGAGAATGAGAAATCAGAGTCAACGTAGTTCGACCTACTACGGGTTACGGGGAAGGTGGCTCGCCAATACATCAGTATTGTGCCTACGTACTCTCAACAGGTATGAGAGATTAGAGCTTACGTAGTTCGGGATAATACGGATTACGGGGATTCAGATTCATCTGTTTTTATCGAGTAGGGTTAAACAGCAGTTCTAGCAGTTAGGGACAAAGCCTGTTTGCGGTAGAACTGAATTTTAACGACACTCTTTTCTTCAGAAAAGCTTCCTTTGAATTATGAGCCCACGGGGTAAAAAGGTTTGAAGTTTGTTTCTGTCTTTTATGAAAGAACTGTTTTTTATGGATATTTGCAACTGATATCGCACTAGAGACTATGACCTGAGAGTGAATGCATCGTATGTCACCCAAAGGGTGCCATACTAAACATCCAGACTGTTGAAAAGAGACTCTCCAACAATCCTTTCTCAGATAGCTTAAGGCTCGTAACGTATGACGTCAGTTAACCTTTATTACTGTATTTTAATTTGTTTTGAGATGAGAAGAGAGAGGCTCAACTAAAGGGAGACTATCAAGTCCTAATGTTGTCATGCCAAGGATTCATCCTATGGTTAAGGTTTGAAACAGGGAACTCCTAGAAGTTATCATGCATAGGTTTCAACCTAAAGTTCTAATCATCACCTCCTCATCAAAGGAAGTGAGAGTCCTAAGGGATCATGTCAATGATAAACAGAAACAGATAAAGCATCAGCTTAAACAGTAAACAGTAAACGATTGTAAAATGCATGCAATCCAAGTGAGGGAGGAAATGTGTGCGGGGCATCCGCCTCCACAAGCTCATCTCAACCTCAAGCCAGATATGAATAACTGCAATCATATAGGAAGAAATAACATGCTATCAAGCAAAATATGAGCAACTGCAATCATACAGAAGAAATGAAATGCTATCAAGCAAACAACAAACCACATAGGCAAGGGAGCTGGGCTCTACCGAATACCCGCAAGCAAAGCCATACAGTAAAAATACAAGCAGAGGGAGCAACTCAACCTCTAGTGCAATCATGCTCATAACTTAAATCAGTCTAAACATGAACCTATTCTAATGCATCAAGCAAATCAAACAAGTCACATCAATACAGAAAAGAAAGCAGACAGGAAAGAAAGCAGATCAGCAGCTTCCCCAGCTTCACAACAAAGCAATCTTCTGACAGCCGTTCAGTCATCAGACTTCACTTGCCCTTCAAGGATAGCATCTTCCATGACAAGTATCTACTTGCTTCTCCAAGGTTTCAACCCATCAAACATAAGTTTCAACTTATTCTCTCTACCTCAACCTCAAGCTTCAGCTCCCCAGTGCACCCCACCTTCAGGCTTTACTCCTAACTACAAGTATCAACTTGGCTCCTTCAGTCTCTCACTGCATCAATGTAAATGTCAACTTATCCTTTATTCCTCAAGCCTCAGCTCTTCACTCAATCTCAATTGAATCCTCTTCACAAGTATCAACTTAATCCTCAAGCTTCAGCTCTCTTTGCTTTACCAGTATCAACTTGGTCTTCTTCTCCTACAAGCTTCAGCTTCTCAGAGTAATCTTCAAACACAAAGAAGTATACACTCCATCCTCCAATATTCTTCAAGCAGGGAACTCCATCCTCTAACAAGGGAGAGAGGTGCATCTATCAAGAGTAAAGTTTGGATGGTTGGTAGCAGAGTGAAGACCAAAGGTCACCACTGACCATCCTGTCATCAGAGAAAGGGACCCTCAAAGGTTCTACCAATTTGTAAAGAACCACACATCCTACCAAAGGAGGGATGAGGCCTTTACAAGGGACCTTACATCATAGGGAAGAATGGAATTGATCAACATATTCCATGTTCATGAAGGAAGAGAACTATCTAGAAGCTCTGCCTACAAAACCCTAATCTTAACCTAATCAAAACTACCCCAAAAGAAGGGAAGATCTTCAAGTCCAAGCCTCTTCAAGCAATCCAATGCATCTTCAACTTGCCTTCAATGTCATCCAAGAACAAGCAAAGAAAAACCCTAATCTAAGGGAACTAGAGATGCTAATCTAGTTGAGTTAGTGCCTTAGAATCATCTAAAACTAGCACCTAAACTAAAATCAAACAAAAATAGAAAACTATATTGAAAATTCCTACAAAAATTCCTAAGGGATCCTAATTCAATTAAGAATGCCTCATACAAAAACCAGGGACTAAATCAACTATTAAGTCTTAAAATTAAGTCCTAAATCCAAAGGTATCAACCATAAACCCTAAAAATGGAGCTTCTAAAGGTTTCAACCTAAACTACCACCTATGTTCATCAAAAAAATGTGAGAAAAATCTATGGGGAGAATGCATATCTATGCTAACAACTCACAAAAAATGAGGATGAAAATCATCATCACATGATCACACAAAATTCCACAAAATCAAGTATCAAACATGACTATTTTAATATCAATTAAAATGTAAAATTCCCATAAAATCAGAAAATGCCTGAAATCAAAATATTTTTTATCTAAAAAATACTAGACCCTATCATGAATCTAATGCAAAAATAATGGGATTAATTGGATCATTTTTCATTTTTTTTTATGATTTTATCAAGAACCATGCATAAAATGAAAAATTAAAGAAAATCAAACAAAAATAACCAAGCGCGTGGTGCAGATAGTAATAAAAATCAATTCAATATTCAGACTGGGCCAAAAAGGGGGGTGTCAGTAGAAAAGTGCCTAAGCCCATATCAAAATCAGAAATCAATTGAAAAATGGTAAAGAAAAAGATAAAGGCGCGGTGTAGGAAGCAAGCGAAATCAGTTCAAATTCACAAATGGGCTCGCTGGGGGGGGGGGGTGGATAGTGGTCTCTTACTAAAGCCCAAAACCTTTTGTTTAATGATATGCAACGTTTAGAGCATCAGAATTATTCCCTCTTCACAATCTGAGATTAAAACACAGCCCTTGGATCTAGCTCTGGTCAATGGTCATACGTGAATCCGATGGCTGGGACTTCATCACCTACCTCTAGCCATGAAAATGGAGGGAAGCATCCATTGTAACAGAGTTCAAACATCAACCTCATCCTCACTCGGGCTCCCTCAAATCTCCATCAAAATTCAAGATCTAAAACACTAAATCACTCTAAATCTCTCCCTGAGTCTAACCCTAGCCTCAGAATTTATTGAATCAACCTCTAACCGAAAACACGATTAAGAATCAAAATTATGCTCAAACCTCAACTATCACCATTCTTCAAATTGTTTGGTCTAAAATGTTCACCACATTACCCTGATCACTTCTCGCTATAACACTCACATTATCTCTCAATATCCAGCATGTTCTTGATCTAAACAGAAATTGTGTCATCTCATTGATCATCACCAAATCCTCTCTAAATTTCAAGAAACGATCTCCAAACCACATATTATCAATCTAACCTAACAAACTGAGGTAATTCTTCTTAAATTAAGGTGAGGGATGAAAGATTCAAACCTGTGAATTCTTGAATAGCAGAAGTAGCAAAGCTTCAATTCAACCCTTCTACTACTCCAGAATCATTCAATGTACCATGTTCTTGCTTCTGTATGCAAGAGAATTGATTGCAAATGCTTGGAACTCCAAACCCGATGGTGACTTGCAGCAGGTGAAACTCAAATGCAAGAACACGATCCTTCAAGGATTTGGCTATGGAATTGATCTGGAATCATTCAGTATCCTCAATAGAAGTTGTTGAGATCAAAAGAAAGGAAAAAGATGGTGTAGAATGCAGAAACTGATTTCAATTTGCACATGGAGGTTTCAAAGCTCACTCTCTCTTTTTCCTCTCAATCCTCACCAACCTTGCACTTGAACCCCTTCTAATCAATATATAGATGATGTTGGACCTCTCTAGAATCTTCTGGAATCATCCAAGGAGATGTTGAATTTCTCATGTCATCAAAATACCATCTCATTCCATACTCACACCAGTTCTGGTTTCACTTGTTGCAGCAGCTTGTTATGATCCCAAATTCTCTCCAAATGAGATATTAGATGTGTTACAATGCCTTGGAATCTTGTGCATTGATCTCTCATGTGTTTTGCAAATGTTACTTAAGATGTAAGTAACTACTTTTCAAAGCAAGTCCACAAATTAGACCTCAAATCAAAATTGTGGCTAAACCAATGTTCTTAAAATTCTTTTTAGAGTCAAAATGACCTATTACATGTCTTGGTTTGGGTGTGTAGATCAAAAATATCAATTTCCAACTTTGGTTCATTTAACTTATACCCTTATTTTAGGTCATTTTTGCAACTTTGAGCTACAAGCAATTTCAACATCTCATGATCTCTTTACTAGCCTTAAAACATCATTTTGAACAAGTTTTATGTTGAACATTTTCCCATTTGAAGCTTGGAAATAGGAGTTATGGCCTTATGATTGAAATGACCTGTAATCTCCAAATGACCAAAATACCCTTGACTTGTCAAAGCCATAACTTGAGTTCTACAAATCCTATCAAGGACTTCTAGTACTCTCTAGAAATCTAAGAGAATAAGGAACAACGTTAATGTTGGCCAAAAGTTCATAGGAATCATCCTTCTTAGGCAAAAGTTCCATGCAAGTTGGACAACTTTCAAGCTCCCAAATTTACATACCTCAGATGACCTGTAACTTGTCAAAGTCATAACTTGAGTTCTACAAATCCTATAAAAGACTTCTAGCACTCAAATTAAAGCTAAGATCAAGGTCTACAACATTCATGTTGGGGGCAAGATGAGGTAACAATCACATCTTGAGCTAAATTGCCTTGAAGATAGGGGTCAAACTAGGGGATTTTACACTGTCAAGCCTTAGAAACTCTAGCTTGAAACTTCTCAAACTCTTCAATCATGATGATTTGACCTTGGAATCACCCTTATAACATCTAAATATATCAATCCATGATCACATGGCTCTTGAATTAGGTCTTAACCTTGTTCAAATCATCAGTTGACTTAGGGTTGACCCAGTCAAACCCTAGTTGCACCACTCATGGCTGAGCCTTCTTACTCTTGCACAATGACCTGTCTAGTGTAACACCCCCTTTCTATACCCCCAAGTTAATTCATAAATCAATTAGGCACTTAGAATATTTATTTCATCAGAGTTTAATTAAAACATGGTATAAAAGAGGCGCATCACATTATCATGAAATTAAACACATACGACACCCTGCTCAAAATAGATATGCAACAATGGGTAACCCACATCTCAATATTTAGAATAAAGCGGAAACATCCAAATATTGAATCGATCATATTCATAAAAGTATATACAACCATTCAATTAATTCATGCTTTACAACATATCTACCGCAGATACATACACATATGTATCACAAAAGAATCAAAACAAATGTAACTCCAAAAGAGTCAAAGGCTTCCTAACTACCCAGATGTTACATATCAGAGCCATTGACCAAAAAGAATGAAGACATCGCTTCACAAAAAGAACCTCCAGCTTCCTACTCTGCAATGCCTCATAGAGCATTATAAAACAGCAGAAGGGTGAGAAACAACATCATAACAGTTAATGCATAAAATTGTATATATACCTATATTCATAATTATACAAGTCATACTCAAACATGTTCTCACCACATTAAGCATATACAATTAATCATGCCTCAACAGATACACATGAACATTCACTATATTTTCCTCCAAACAATCATATATAACATACACAGTTATATTCATTCAACCAATGCATCATACACAGATGACTCATGCAACTCATAGGGACCGACACACGACTCTATGCAGATGCAAATGCGGTACCGACTCATTCAACAAATTCCCTAAGGAATCGAGTATTCAGCAGATCCTCCACGGGATCAAGTACTCAGCAGATTCTCCACGAAATCAAATATTCGTCAGATTCTCCACGGAATCGAATATTCAGCAGATCCTCCACGGGATCAAGTACTCAGCAGATTCTCCACGGAATCAAATACTCTAGCCAATCCTCCACGGGATTACACGTTATGACCGATTCTCCGAGGAATCACACAATGCAACCGATTCTCCAAGGAATCTAATATAACCATCGTATCATACGAGGTTCTGCAAATCCTCCGAGGGATCAATCAACACACAAATGCATACTAAGATGCTTCACAATGCAAATCCTCCGAGGGATCATTCAACACAAAAATGCATACTATGCTCACAAACATACTCATTGCATTTATCACATACATCGCATATATCTATCATGCATTCACATTATGCACCATTCCACACATGGTTTACACACATATCAGCCTATCAATGCGTTTCTATTCAATTCGAGCAAATACACAAGATTATCAAATATTCAAGATTCACTATTTACTCTACAATCTAGGATTCACGCCTTTCGGCCACCCACAGCACGACATGTCAGAATAGTTCACACATTGATCATTCATATAGGCATTAATCATATTTGAATCAACCAAACAACATGCTATGAACAAAACAGCAAAACAAATAACACTGCCATGTTCGCCAACCTTCGCCTGGCGAAGCCACGCAGCGAATGCTCGCTGACCTTCGCCTGGCGAACTTCCCAGCGAAGTCCACTGGAAGTAATTCTGGAATTACTCGCTGAGGCTCGCTACACACTCTCCTGGCGAACCTTCGCCAACTAACCTCGCCTGGCGAACTTGCCAGCTAATACAGGGTGTTAGCTTCTGACTTGCTTCGCTACAGCTCGCTGGGCTTCGCCTGGCGAAGCTTCGCTGCCATTCGCCTGGCGAACTTGCGAAGACAGAAC
Organism: Lathyrus sativus; assembly: GCA_963859935.3. Classification (NCBI taxonomy): domain Eukaryota; kingdom Viridiplantae; phylum Streptophyta; class Magnoliopsida; order Fabales; family Fabaceae; genus Lathyrus; species Lathyrus sativus. The sequence continues at coordinate 396,723,673 of OZ012736.1, read as the reverse complement.
TTCCATGGCTGTCTCAAAGCCCAAACTCCACACAACCAACCGATTAAATCCAAACCAGTCACAGTAGCACAACCCAACCATCACCCGACTAAACTACATCGTCTAATCCGAGTTCTAACCGATTAAAACCTCCTTTTACTCACAAAACCAACTTCTAACCTAAGTGGAAAAAGAGTAGAAACTCTACAAAATCCACACACACACACATACAATCATATACATTAAAGAGATGATGGAGTTTCACACCCTTACCGATCGATTGCAAGCTTTGGTGATGATCCCTTGATGATTCTAGGTTTTCCTCTCCACTTTCTCTTCTCTTTCTCTTCTCCTCTTTTCTTTCTCTTGTTTTTCCTCTTATGTTACTACCTTTCTTCCTTTTCCTCTCTTATTCTATTTCTATCTCTATTTCTTTCCTCTCAAATTCTTTCCAACACTTACCAATCAATTCTCACACTAAAGTGCTAAATGTCTAAAATGCCCTTTTTACTCTAATTCCCCGAGAACTCTCCGAATCGGTAAAAATAGATAAAATAAGCAAACACCACATAATAATATATAATTTCTCAATTTAAAACAAACATCAATTAAATAAATTAAAAGACTCAACAATTAATGGGAATTCAGAATCGGGGCGTTACAACTCTCCCCCACTTTAGAAATTTTCGTCCTCGAAAATATCACCTGATTCAAACAACTCTGGATGCGATTCTCGCATCTTGCTCTCCAATTCCCATGTCATGTTGCCTTCCGCGGCACCTCCCCAGGACACTTTCACAAGCGCAATATCCTTGCCTCTTAGTTTCTTAACTTCGCGGTCCAAAATACTAACCGGTAAAACTTCAACTGTAAGGTTATCTCTTACTTCCACTTCATCCATTGGAATAACATGTGACGGATCCGGAACATACTTCCGAAGTTGCGAGACATGGAATACATCATGCAAATTCGAAAGATTCGGAGGCAACACCACACGATAAGCCACAACACCAACTCGTGCGATAATCTGATACGGACCAATAAAACGAGAAGTCAACTTTCTCGACTTCAAAGCACGACCCACACCCGCAACCGGTGTAACTCTCAAAAACACATGGTCGCCCTCTAGAAACTCGAGATCCTTTCTCCTTTTATCATGATAACTTTTCTGTCTACCCTGAGAAGCTCTCATCTTTTCCCGAATAAATTTTACCTTTTCCGTCGTTTGCTGTACCATTTCAGGACCAACTACCGACTTTTCACCCGTCTCATGCCAACACAGAGGTGTTCGACATCTCCGACCATATAAAGCCTCAAATGGCGCCATACCAGTACTCGAATGGAAACTGTTATTATAGGTGAACTCAATCAACGCTAAATAACCATCCCACGCACCACCTTGTTCAAGCACACAAGCACGCAACAAATCTTCTAACGATTGAATCGTTCTCTCGGTTTGACCATCTGTTTGCGGATGATATGCCGAACTCAATCTCAACTTAGAACCCAAGGCACCTTGCAAACTCTCCCAAAATCTTGAAGTAAATCTAGGATCTCTATTCGACACAATACTCTTAGGAACTCCATGAAGCTTCACAATAGTGCCAACATAAATCTCGGCCAACCTTTCCAAAGAATAAGTAATATCAATCGGAATAAAGTGAGCCGATTTAGTAAGCCTATCAACAATCACCCATATAGCATTATGTCCTCTTTGCGTATTCGGCAATCCCGTAACAAAATCCATCGATATACTATCCCATTTCCATTCCGGAATATCCAACGGTTGCATCAATCCACTAGGCTTCTGATGCTCCACCTTAGACTTCTGGCAAGTCAAACACGAGTACACAAAACGAGCAACATCGCTTTTCAATCCAGACCACCAAAAGATCTTCTTCAAATCTTGATACATCTTATTCGCTCCCGGATGAATACTTAAGTCACTCTGATGTCCCTCTTCCAATATCATCTTTTTCAAATCCGCATCATCGGGAATACAAATACGGCCTCGAAACCTCAAAACTCCTAATTCATCAACTTTGAAATCTTCACTTTCATTCGTCATCAAATCCACAAATTTCAAATCCAACTTTTGCTTTTCACACACTGTAGCAAGGAAATCATTCGTGACATGCAACATACCCAGCTTCACACTACTCGGTGTTAACTCACAAACCAAACTCAAATCTCTAAAGTTCTCCAAAAGTTCCCACTCTCTAACCATCAAAGTAGACACGTGCAACGACTTCCGACTTAAGGCATCGGCTACCACATTTGCCTTACCCGGATGATAATTTAAACCAAAATCATAGTCCTTCAAAAGTTCTAGCCATCTCCTTTGCCTCATATTCAATTCTTTTTGATCAAACAAATACTTCAAACTCTTGTGATCGCTAAAAACTTCAAATCGTGCACCATAAAGATAGTGCCTCCAAATTTTCAAAACAAACACTACGGCCGCTAACTCCAAATCATGAGTAGGATAATTCTTTTCATGCACTCTCAACTGCCTAGAAGCATACGCCACGACCTTCCCATCTTGCATCAATACACCACCCAATCCTGACAAAGAAGCATCGCAATAAACCACAAAAGGTTCCGTAGGATTCGGCAAAATCAAAACTGGCGTTGTTGTTAACCTTCTCTTTAATTCCATGAAACTCTCTTCACAATTAACATCCCAAATAAAAGTCTTTCCTTTACACGTCAACTGCGTTAACGGAAGTGCTAACTTTAAAAATCCTTCAATAAACCTCCGGTAGTAACCGGCCAAGCCCAAAAAGCTTCGAATTTCCGTAACCGATCTTGGAGTCTCCCATTGCATTACCGCATCGATCTTGGATGGATCCACACTAATACCATTGCCGGAAATAATATGTCCAAGAAAACTCACCTCCGACAACCAAAACTCACACTTAGACAACTTTGCGTACAACTTCTTCTCTTTCAAAATCCGCAACACAATCCTTAAATGTTCTTCGTGTTCCTCTCGAGACTTAGAATAAATCAAAATGTCATCGATAAACACTACCACAAAACGATCCAACTGCTCGTGGAAGATACGGTTCATATATTCCATGAAAACACCCGGCGCATTAGAAACTCCGAATGGCATCACCGTATACTCATAGTGACCATATCGTGTCCTAAAAGCCGTCTTCGAAATATCTTCTTCCTTAACCCGAATCTGGTGATAACCGGATCTCAAATCAATCTTACTAAAAACACGGGCTCCAACCAATTGATCCATCAAATCATCAATTCTTGGAAGCGGATACTTGTTCTTAATTGTCACCTTATTCAACTGCCGATAATCAATACACAATCGCATACTACCATCCTTCTTCTTTACCAACAATACCGGCGCACCCCAAGGAGAAACGCTCGGTCTTAAAAATCTCTTATCCAACAAATCATTCAACTGCTTCTTCAATTCCACCAACTCCGACGCCGACATCCGATACGGGGCCATCGAAATCGGTCTAGTACCCGGAACTAGATCAATAGAAAATTCAACCTCTCTCTTTGGCGGCACATCCGCAACATCTTCCGGAAACACTTCAGGAAATTCACAAACCACAGGAAACACGTCGAGCTCAACTTTGCTCTCCACCGACAACGATGCAAACAAACCAAACAACTGAGCTTCGTCCGCTAAAAGTTTCTTCAACTCTTTAGTGGAAAGAAAACTCTCGTTTTCACCATCTTCCAAAGAAGGAAACCTTACTAACTTGTGATAACAATCCAGGTGAACCCTATTAAATTGCAACCAGTTCATACCCAAGATTACGTCCAAACCTTCCAACGGCAAACACACTAAATCCATAACGAAGTCCTTACCATACATGGTCAAATGACAACTTGCACACACCAAAGAAGTAGTTACCGACCCCGAAGCGGGAGTCCCAATAACCATACCACTACTCAAAGAAACCATACACAAATCCAACCGCTTAGCACACACAAGAGAAATGAACGAGTGAGTCGCTCCAGTATCAATAATAGCAACTAAAGGCATATCATTAATAAAGCATGTACCTTTAATCAAACGATCCGCCGCATTAGTAGCGTCTGAACCTGCTAATGCGAAAACTTTTCCGCTCGCCTGAGCTTGCTTCGGTTTGGTACAATTCGAGCTAATGTGACCCACCTCGCCACAATTAAAACACTTCACAGCATTCTTTCTACACTCTGCTGCATCATGTCCAAGGAGCCCACAGTTGGAACACTTCGCCTTGAACTTCCCACAATCATAAGACTTGTGGCCCATCACGCCACACTTAAAACATTTGATCGCACCGGAACCTCCTTCGGGTCTCATATCAAAGTTTCCCCTATGTTTGCCCTTCTCAGCAGGCGTCACATAAGGCCCGCTCCGTACTTGCTGCTTCCCTCTCCTCTCGCTCAAACCCTTATAATGAGTAGAACGAGCTCTACTGTCTTCTTCATAAATTCTGCAACACTCGGTCAAATCCGAAAATCTTCTTATCCTTTGATAACCCACCGCTTGCTTTATCTCAGGACGCAAGCCATTCTCATACTTGATACATTTGGAAAATTCCGCCGTAACCGCATCATAGTGAGGGTGAAACTTCACTAACTCAGTAAACTTAGCGGTGTAGTCCACCACCGACATATTACCTTGTTTCAACTCCAAAAATTCCATCTCTCTCTTCCCTTTAACACTTTCGAGATAATACTTCCTTAGAAACTCAGTACGAAATAAATCCCACGTAATCTCCTCGTCGTCGACCTCAAGAACTTGTCTCATGCTGACCCACCAGTCATCAGCCTCTTCTCTCAGCATGTGAGTCCCTAGTCTCTTGTTCCCTTCAGCACAATCCATCACCCTAAAGATCCTCTCAATTTCCTTTAACCATATCTGAGCACCATCCGGATCAAATCTCCCTTTGAACACCGGTGGCTGGTTCTTCCTAAACTCATCATTCGCATTCACGTTAGGTGCACCCTGCACAGCTCTGGCCATAGCCTCTAACGCCGCTGCCATAGCATTGTCATTACGACCTGCCATATTCTGAGGATTCCCAAAAATAACAACAAGGTTAAACAACCGTTCAACCAACACAACAACAAGACAGACACGACTGACTCAACACTGGCTCTGATACCACTTAATGTAACACCCCCTTTCTATACCCCCAAGTTAATTCATAAATCAATTAGGCACTTAGAATATTTATTTCATCAGAGTTTAATTAAAACATGGTATAAAAGAGGCGCATCACATTATCATGAAATTAAACACATACGACACCCTGCTCAAAATAGATATGCAACAATGGGTAACCCACATCTCAATATTTAGAATAAAGCGGAAACATCCAAATATTGAATCGATCACATTCATAAAAGTATATACAACCATTCAATTAATTCATGCTTTACAACATATCTACCGCAGATACATACACATATGTATCACAAAAGAATCAAAACAAATGTAACTCCAAAAGAGTCAAAGGCTTCCTAACTACCCAGATGTTACATATCAGAGCCATTGACCAAAAAGAATGAAGACATCGCTTCACAAAAAGAACCTCCAGCTTCCTACTCTGCAATGCCTCATAGAGCATTCTAAAACAGCAGAAGGGTGAGAAACAACATCATAACAGTTAATGCATAAAATTGTATATATACCTATATTCATAATTATACAAGTCATACTCAAACATGTTCTCACCACATTAAGCATATACAATTAATCATGCCTCAACACATACACATGAACATTCACTATATTTTCCTCCAAACAATCATATATAACATACACAGTTATATTCATTCAACCAATGCATCATACACAGATGACTCATGCAACTCATAGGGACCGACACACGACTCTATGCAGATGCAAATGCGGTACCGACTCATTCAACAAATTCCCTAAGGAATTGAGTATTCAGCAGATCCTCTACGGGATCAAGTACTCAGCAGATTCTCCACGGAATCAAATATTCATCAGATTCTCCACAGAATCGAATATTCAGCAGATCCTCCACGGGATCAAGTACTCAGCAGATTCTCCACGGAATCAAATACTCTAGCCAATCCTCCACGGGATTACACGTTATGACCGATTCTCCGAGGAATCACACAATGCAACCGATTCTCCAAGGAATCTAATATAACCATCGTATCATACGAGGTTCTGCAAATCCTCCGAGGGATCAATCAACACAGAAATGCATACTAAGATGCTTCACAATGCAAATCCTCCGAGGGATCATTCAACACAAAAATGCATACTATGCTCACAAACATACTCATTGCATTTATCAAATACATCGCATATATCTATCATGCATTAACATTATGCACCATTCCACACATGGTTTACACACATATCAGCCTATCAATGCGTTTCTATTCAATTTGAGCAAATACACAAGATTATCAAATATTCAAGATTCACCATTTACTCTACAATCTAGGATTCACGCCTTTCGGCCACCCACAACACGACATGTCAGAATAGTTCACACATCGATCATTCATATAGGCATTAATCATATTTGAATCAACCAAACATCATGCTATGAACAAAACAGCAAAATAAATAACACTGCCATGTTCGCCAACCTTCGCCTGGCGAAGCCACGCAGCGAATGCTCGCTGACCTTTGCCTGGCGAACTTCCCAGCGAAGTCCACTGGAAGTAATTCTGGAATTACTCGCTGAGGCTCGCTACACACTCGCCTGGCGAACCTTCGCCAACTAACCTCGCCTGGCGAACTTGCCAGCGAATACAGGGTGTTAGCTTCTGACTTGCTTCGCTACAGCTCGCTGGGCTTCGCCTGGCGAAGCTTCGCGGCCATTCGCCTGGCGAACTTGCGAAGACAGAACTTCCATGGCTGTCTCAAAGCCCAAACTCCACACAACCAACCGATTAAATCCAAACCAGTCACAGTAGCACAACCCAACCATCACCCGACTAAACTACATCGTCTAATCCGAGTTCTAACCGATTAAAACCTCCTTCTACTCACAAAACCAACTTCTAACCTAAGTGGAAAAAGAGTAGAAACTCTACAAAATCCACACACACACATACAATCATATATATTAAAGAGATGATGGAGTTTCACACCCTTACCGATCGATTGCAAGCTTTGGTGATGATCCCTTGATGATTCTAGGTTTTCCTCTCCACTTTCTCTTCTCTTTCTCTTCTCCTCTTTTCTTTCTCTTGTTTTTCCTCTTATGTTACTACCTTTCTTCCTTTTCCTCTCTTATTCTATTTCTATCTCTATTTCTTTCCTCTCAAATTCTTTCCAACACTTACCAATCAATTCTCACACTAAAGTGCTAAATGTCTAAAATGCCCTTTTTACTCTAATTCCCCGAGAACTCTCCGAATCGGTAAAAATAGATAAAATAAACAAACACCACATAATAATATATAATTTCTCAATTTAAAACAAACATCAATTAAATAAATTAAAAGACTCAACAATTAATGGGAATTCAGAATCAGGGCGTTACATCTAGGCCTCAAAGTGATCTTCAACACTTCTCATGATCTCTCTCAAGACCTCAAGTCCAACTTCATGGCTTCAGAATCATCTGATGGCTTTCCACAACTCTCAAATTAGGAGACCTACCCACTTGGTTTCAACCACTCTCTCTGAGGATCTTTTAACTTCTCTTGTAACACCCCTTTCTATACCCCAAATAAATGCATATAAAACACTTAAGCATATACAGATTCATCAGAGTAAAAGTTTTCGAGTAAGGTATAAAAGAAGAATGTCACAACTTGACCAATAAAACACTTGCTCCATAAAATATGTAACATTTTCAATTCAAGCGGAAGATAAAGTCATTTGATCGTTTTTCAAAATATTAATTCAAATGCACATAAGTCATCCAGATTAATACATCATATCAGTTCGATTACAAAACCACATCAACTGATACATCGCAATGTATCACAAAAGAATGACTATACTAGTCTAACTACCCGGTGTTACATATCAGAGCAGCAGACTCAAAAGAATGAAGACTAATCTTCACAAAAGGACTCCAGCATCCTAATCTGCAATGCCTCGTAGAGCATTATAAAACAGCAGAAGGGTGAGAAATATAACCATAATAATCAAGGCATAAGATTACGTATATATAGGTATCATATAACACATATTCACATTTCTCACCACACTTCATTCTCATAGTCATAAATCATATTTTGTTCACATATATCAACATTATGAACATTCACAAGCACATCCCTTCATGCTTAATTTCACAATCATTCACAAGCACATTTGTACAACAACAATATTATGCAATGTGACTCAACATATCCAATGCAACTCATGCAATGCGGTACCGACATTAGTTATCTTTTTTCAGTTTTCACTCTAAACCGGGTCCACCCTTCTAGACCGATAACTTGTTATCATTTTTCGGTTTTTACTTTAAACCGGGTCCACCCTTCTAGACCGATAACAACCAAGCCCGTCCCCTAGGCTTCAAACCCACCCTTCTAGGTTTGGGACAAGCCACTAGTTTCCACAAAACTAACGGACATTGCCTCTTGACTGAATGATGCATGTACAATCAACCAATCACAATAAATGCACTTAAGACCGTTCCCGCGTCTTAATCCCATGCATTCGAATAATTCACCCCTTCGAGAATTTCATCATGATTGCACATACAACATATATCAAACATTTATCAATGTATTCAGTTCACACATCATCATATTCAACAACAATGCACGCATATCACATATGTTCCCATGCATTCACACAATCAATCGCATATAAATACGCACTCACAATTCATTAGACGATACACATACATTCCTCATTGTATTCCCATGTATCTCTAATTATCACAACAATCAAGGTATTCACATCGCAATACCAATCATACAATTATAAGTTATGCACACATATTCAAAATGTTCTCATGCATACTCATTACATAATTGTACACAACAATCAAACATTCACAACTCATCAATTAATACACACATAATCATCATTATGTTCTCATGTATTTTAACCGATTACAATTAATCATTCATATCACAACTCTAGGATTCACGCCCGAAGGCTACCCACAGCACATGTTACCATAATAGATCATATCTATATCCTTATCATAAGGTATCCACCTATGTGAAACAACCAAACCATCTCCACATGATCAACACAGCAAAAGAAAAATGCTGTCAAACTCGCCCACATTCGCCTGGCGAGATCCTGCAGCGAACCTTCGCCTGACCTTCGCCTGGCGAACCCACTAGCGAACACTCGCTAGGCTTCGCCTGGCGAGACTTCCCAGTGAGCCCAAGTCAGTAGCTACTGACTTCATTCGCCACCATTCTCCAGCACCTTCGCTGGGCGAACCTTCGCTATCCACCTTCGCCTGGCGAACCCACCAGCGAAGTCCACTGGGACTTAAATATAATTACTCGCCAACATTCGCTAGGCTTCGCCTGGCGAAGCTTCGCCTTCGCTCGCCTAGCGAGAGCTAGCGAACCTGCGCAGAACAGAGTTTCATTCTGTCTTCTCCTTCACCATTCCACCATCAACCCTCTCTTACACATCCAAATCAGTATAAACAACATCCATACATGTTACCCGACTACTCTACGGCATTATTGCTCAGCTTCAACCGATTAAATCATCAATCTACCGATTATCCAACATTTTGCCCTAAATGGAAAGTGATGGAAGCTCTACCAAAACCCTAACCCAACATACATAACATCATACAATGATCAAATAGAAACATTTCTCACCCTTACCTCGATTAATCGGAGCTTTGATGTTGGTTCTTGATGATTTCCACTTTTCCTCTTCTTCTCTTCTCTTTCTCTCCTTTCTTCTTCTTTCTTCTTTCTTTCCAAATGTTTTTCTATTTTTTCTTTTCTTTTCTTTCTCTCTTATATGATTCCTTTATTTTCCTTCCTTCCAATTTCCTTCTCAATTCTCTATTAATCCCAATTAATAAAAATTAATTTTCCAACATTAATAAAATCCCACTAAATAAATTAATTACTACAATTAATTATTTAATGAAATTTTGGGCTGTTACAACTCTCCCCCACTTTAGGAATTTTCGTCCTCGAAAATGTTACCTGATTCAAACAGTTCTGGATAAGACTCTTTCATCCGACTCTCAAGCTCCCAAGTAACATCTCCACCAGCCGGTCCTCCCCAAGCGACCTTCACTAAAGCAATCTCTTTACCTCGAAGCTGCTTCAATTTCCGATCCTCTATCCGCATAGGTGATGTCTCAACAGTCAGGTTATCTCTCACCTGCACATCATCTATTTGGACTACATGAGACGGATCCGCAATGTATTTCCTCAACTGAGATACATGGAATACGTCGTGAAGATTAGCAAGCGACGGTGGTAAAGCCACACGATAGACCACTTCTCCTATCCTTTGCAAAATCTGATAAGGACCAATGAAATGCGGCGACAACTTGCGCGACTTCAGTGCCCTACCAACACCTGTCATCGGAGTGACTCGAAGAAACACATGATCTCCCTCTTGAAATTCAAGTTCCTTCCTCCTCTTGTCATAATAACTCTTCTGACGACTCTGAGTAATTCTCATCTTCTCTTGAATCATCTTGATCTTATCAGTAGTCTGTTGAACTAACTCGGGTCCAACAACAGAACTCTCTCCGGACTCGAACCAACACAATGGTGTCCTACACCGCCTACCATACAACGCCTCAAATGGTGCCATACCAATACTTGAATGGAAACTGTTGTTGTAGGTAAACTCAATCAAAGGCAAGTAGCTATCCCAAGCTCCTCCTTTTTCCAATACACAAGCTCTCAAAAGATCTTCAAGCGACTGAATCGTCCGCTCCGTCTGACCATCAGTCTGAGGATGATACGCTGAACTCAAACGCAACTTAGTACCCAAAACACTCTGCAGGCTCTCCCAAAATCTCGAAGTAAACCTCGGATCTCTATCCGAAACAATACTTAACGGAATACCATGCAGACACACAATCCTCTCAATATACAACTTAGCCAACTTCTCTAAAGGGTAATCCATACGCATAGGGATAAAGTGAGCAGATTTTGTCAATCTATCCACGATGACCCAAATAGCCTCAAAATTACTCGGCGTCCTCGGCAAACCAGATACGAAATCCATGGAGATACTATCCCATTTCCACTCAGGAATAAACAACGGCTTCATCAAACCCGATGGCTTCTGATGCTCAATCTTTGACTTCTGGCAAGTCAAACAAGAATATACAAATTCCGCAATATCTTTCTTCATACTAGGCCACCAAAATACTTTCTTCAAATCCTGATACATCTTAGTAGCACCCGGATGAATACTCAATCCGCTACGATGTCCTTCCTCAAGGATGCTCTTCTTAAGCTCAACAACATTCGGAACACAAACTCGATCCTGACATCTCATAATCCCATTCTCATCAATCCGAAAATCACCACCTTGGCCTTGGTTGATTAAAGTCAACCGATCAACTAAGCTCAAATCCGATTTCTGTCCTTCTCGAATTTCGTCCAAAATACCACTCGTAAGCTTTAACGTACCCAACTTAAATCCAAAAGAAGTTCTCTCACATACCAAACTCAAATCTCGAAATTGCTCGACCAATTCTAACTCTTTCACCATCAACGCCGACATATGCAATGATTTCCGACTCAATGCATCCGCTACTACATTCGCTTTACCCGGATGGTAATTCAAGCCAAAATCATAATCCTTCAAAAGTTCAAGCCATCTTATTTGTCTCGCATTCAATTCCTTTTGATCAAAAAGATACCTCAAACTCTTGTGGTCACTAAACACTTCAAATCTTGCGCCAAATAAATAGTGCCTCCAGAGTTTCAACACGAACACAACGGCGGCCAACTCTAAGTCATGCGTCGGATAATTCTTCTCATGCACTTTGAGTTGCCTCGAAGCATAAGCTACAACTTGGTTATTTTGCATCAACACACCTCCTAAACCCATCAAAGAAGCATCACAATACACAACGAATGGTTCTTCTGGATTTGGCAGAATCAAAACAGGAGCTGTCGTCAACCTTCGCTTAAGTTCTCGAAAACTCGCTTCACACTTGGCGTCCCAAACAAAGGCTTGACCTTTCCTAGTCAACTGCGTCAACGGCAACGATAACTTAGCGAATCCTTCAATAAACTTCCGATAATAACCGGCTAAACCAAGAAAACTTCTGATCTCAAAAACTGACTTCGGAGTCTCCCATTGCGACACCGCTTCAACCTTCGACGGATCGACCGCAACACCACTACTAGAAATCACATGACCAAGGAAACTAACTTCCTTCAACCAAAATTCACACTTAGAAAGCTTCGCGAACAACTGCTTCTCTCTCAGCACAGATAACACAATCTTCAGATGCTCGGCATGCTTTCCTTCGCTCTTCGAATAAACCAAGATGTCGTCGATAAACACCACCACAAACTTATCCAAATAAGGATGGAAAATCCTATTCATGTATTCCATAAATACACCTGGTGCATTAGTCACACCAAATGGCATCACGGAATACTCATAGTGTCCATACCTTGTCCGAAAGGCCGTCTTCTGAATATCCTCAGCTTTCACACGGATCTGATGATACCCAGATCTCAAATCAATCTTGCTGAACATGCTTGCACCAACCAACTGATCCATCAGATCATCAATCCTTGGAAGTGGATACTTATTCTTAATAGTCACCTTGTTCAACTGTCTGTAATCCACACAGAGCCTCATAGAATCCTCTTTCTTCTTAACCAACAACACCGGTGCACCCCACGACGACACGCTCGGACGAATAAACCTCTTTTCAAGCAAATCCTCAAGTTGACTCTTCAACTCTTTTAACTCCGAGGCCGACATACGATATGGAGCCATCGATATCGGACTAGTTCCAGGAATCAAATCTATCGAAAACTCCACTTCTCGCTCCGGCGGTAAATCCTTTATCTCTTCAGGGAATACTTCCGGAAAATCTCTAACAATGGGCACAACATCAATCTCTTCACTTCCACCGATTCTCATAGTTGCCATAAGCATGAATACCGTAGCCCCATCTTGTACCGATTCCTTCACTTGTTTCCTCGTCATAAACAATTCCCTTTCAACTTCCGAATCGGGAAAAATAACCGTTTTGTCAAAACAGTTAATATACACACGATTGAATTTTAACCAATTCATTCCAAGAATGACATCCAGTTGATCTAAATGAAGACACACTAAATCAATCCCAAAATCTCTACTGAAAATACTCAACGGGCAATTCAAGCAAACATACGGTGTAGTTACCGAACCCATAGCAGGAGTATCAATAACCATACCGCCACCAATCACAGGCAACTCAAGATTCAACCTCCTAACACAATCCAAAGAAATAAAAGAATGCGTAGCTCCGGTATCAATTATAGCGATCAAAGGTATACCATTAATAAAACACGTACCTCTGATCAATCGATCGTCGCTAGCAGTCTCAGATCCAGATAGAGCGAACACTTTTCCGCTTCCTTGATTCATCTTCGGCTTATCGCACTTGGTACTAATGTGCCCTCGCTCACCACAGTTATAGCAAGTAACACCCGTACCGCTTCTGCACTCAAGCGCCTTGTGGCCTGGCTTGCTACACTTAAAACACGCCTTCTCAACACTTTTGCATTCGGGAGCACGATGTCCCGCTTCACCGCACCTATAACATCTCACCGGAGTAGAAACTCCCCCACTTGGCCTCTTGCCATAACCCATTCTCTGCTTCCTTTTATCCGCAGGAGTCACATAAGGTTTTCCTCTAAATTGACCTTTTGCTTTCTTATCACTTAGGCTCTTGTAGTGGCTGGATCTAGCCCTACTGTCTTCGTCATAAATTCTGCTCTTGTTAACCAACTCAGAAAACCGCCTGATTTCCTGGTACCCAATAGCTTGTCTAATCTCGGGTCTCAAACCGTTCACAAACTTGAGGCACTTAGACCTCTCCGCATTACCAGTATTATAGTGAGGACAAAATTTGATCAACTCCTCAAATTTCACCGCATACTCAGCAACCGTCGAATTACCTTGCTTCAACTCAAGAAATTCGATCTCTTTCTTCCCCCGCACATCCTCTGGAAAATACTTCTCCAGAAAGGTTTCTCTAAACAAATCCCAAGTAATCACAATATCATCTTCCTCAAATCTTTGGCGAGTATTACCCCACCAATCTTCAGCTTCTTCTTCGAGCATATGGGTCCCAAACTGCACCTTCTGTGCATCCGAGCAATTCATAACTCGAAAAATCTTTTCCACAGCTTTCAACCAAATTTGTGCCTTGTCCGGTTCATGAGTTCCCTTGAAGACCGGAGGGTTATTCTTTTGGAATTTCCCCAAAGCACGGAATCCATCATCAGCATGATTCCTCACATTCACATTGGTCGGAGGATTCTGCCCAATTGCCCCCGCCAATCTCGTCAATGCCTCCGCAATCGCTTCGTCGTTCCTTCCTGCAACCATCTTACTAATTCCAGCAACAGAACCACGTAAGAACAACCAATATTGATAATGCATCACACGCATATCAATAACACACAGGAAGAAAACACTCTAACAACTTGGCCGGACGGACCGACCTGCTCTGATACCACTATTGTAACACCCCCTTCTATACCCCAAATAAATGCATATAAAACACTTAAGCATATACAGATTCATCAGAGTAAAAGTTTTCGAGTAAGGTATAAAAGAAGAATGTCACAACTTGACCAATAAAACACTTGCTCCATAAAATATGTAACATTTTCAATTCAAGCGGAAGATAAAGTCATTTGATCGTTTTTCAAAATATTAATTCAAATGCACATAAGTCATCCAGATTAATACATCATATCAGTTAGATTACAAAACCACATCAGCTGATACATCGCAATGTATCACAAAAGAATGACTATACTAGTCTAACTACCCGGTGTTACATATCAGAGCAGCAGACTCAAAAGAATGAAGACTAATCTTCACAAAAGGACTCCAGCATCCTAATCTGCAATGCCTCGTAGAGCATTATAAAACAGCAGAAGGGTGAGAAATATAACCATAATAATCAAGGCATAAGATTACGTATATATAGGTATCATATAACACATATTCACATTTCTCACCACACTTCATTCTCATAGTCATAAATCATATTTTGTTCACGTATATCAACATTATGAACATTCACAAGCACATCCCTTCATGCTTAATTTCACAATCATTCACAAGCACATTTGTACAACAACAATATTATGCAATGTGACTCAACATATCCAATGCAACTCATGCAATGCGGTACCGACATTAGTTATCTTTTTTCGGTTTTCACTCTAAACCGGGTCCACCCTTCTAGACCGATAACTTGTTATCATTTTTCGGTTTTTACTTTAAACCGGGTCCACCCTTCTAGACCGATAACAACCAAGCCCGTCCCCTAGGCTTCAAACCCACCCTTCTAGGTTTGGGACAAGCCACTAGTTTCCACAAAACTAACGGACATTGCCTCTTGACTGAATGATGCATGTACAATCAACCAATCACAATAAATGCACTTAAGACCGTTCCCGCGTCTTAATCCCATGCATTCGAATAATTCACCCCTTCTAGAATTTCATCATGATTGCACATACAACATATATCAAACATTTATCAATGTATTCAGTTCACACATCATCATATTCAACAACAATGCACACATATCACATATGTTCCCATGCATTCACACAATCAATCGCATATAAATACGCACTCACAATTCATTAGACGATACACATACATTCCTCATTGTATTCCCATGTATCTCTAATTATCACAACAATCAAGGTATTCACATCGCAATACCAATCATACAATTATAAGTTATGCACACATATTCAAAATGTTCTCATGCATACTCATTACATAATTGTACACAACAATCAAACATTCACAACTCATCAATTAATACACACATAATCATCATTATGTTCTCATGTATTTTAACCGATTACAATTAATCATTCATATCACAACTCTAGGATTCACGCCCGAAGGCTACCCACAGCACATGTTACCATAATAGATCATATCTATATCCTTATCATAAGGTATCCACCTATGTGAAACAACCAAACCATCTCCACATGATCAACACAGCAAAATAAAAATGCTGTCAAACTCGCCCACATTCGCCTGGCGAGACCCCGCAGCGAACCTTCGCCTGGCGAACCTACTAGCGAACACTCGCTAGGCTTCGCCTAGCGAGACTTCCCAGCGAGCCCAAGTCAGTAGCTACTGACTTCATTCGCCACCATTCGCCAGCACCTTCGCTGGGCGAACCTTCGCTATCCACCTTTGCCTGGCGAACCCACCAGCGAAGTCCACTGGGACTTAAATATAATTACTCGCCAACATTCGCTAGGCTTCGCCTGGCGAAGCTTCGCCTTCGCTCGCCTGGCGAGAGCTAGCGAACCTGCGCAGAACAGAGTTTCATTCTGTCTTCTCCTTCACCGTTCCACCATCAACCCTCTCTTACACATCCAAATCAGTATAAACAACATCCATACATGTTACCCGACTACTCTACGGCATTATTGCTCAGCTTCAACCGATTAAATCATCAATCTACCGATTATCCAACATTTTGCCCTAAATGGAAAGTGATGGAAGCTCTACCAAAACCCTAACCCAACATACATAACATCATACAATGATCAAATAGAAACATTTCTCACCCTTACCTCGATTAATCGGAGCTTTGATGTTGGTTCTTGATGATTTCCACTTTTCCTCTTCTTCTCTTCTCTTTCTCTCCTTTCTTCTTCTTTCCTCTTTCTTTCCAAATGTTTTTCTATTTTTTCTTTTCTTTTCTTTCTCTCTTATATAATTCCTTTATTTTCCTTCCTTCCAATTTCCTTCTCAATTCTCTATTAATCCCAATTAATAAAAAATAATTTTCCAACATTAATAAAATCCCACTAAATAAATTAATTACTACAATTAATTATTTAATGAAATTTTGGGCTGTTACATCTCTGACAAGGATATCTACCCTTGAGCACCTGAATAACCTTCTTAGCTAGCTTCATAGTCTTGTATAGCTCTTAATTGGTAATCATACCTCTTAATCTCCTGCACACATGTCAATGAAATGCAAATGATAATGCTAATGTGAAGGAAATGAAACATAAGCTAGGTGAAGAAAAGTTGGGCAAATTTTGGGGTGCAACAGCTTCCCCTATTCAAGCGGCTTGGACCTGACTGGGTGAGAAGCGAACGACTCTCAAACAATCAAGGTACGAGACAGTTGAATACCAACAAACCTGGAAATTTGCCAACTGCACAAGTACACGGTACTCCGATAGGGACAAATCTTCGGAAACTGAAATAATAGTTGCACGGCAACTAGCTGGGGAATTGGTCACACGGTAACCGGTAATACATGGTTGATCATGCCATCAGGCATCACGATTCCTCGGGACTTATCAGATCAACAACCAAGTTAATCATGCCATCGGGCATTCAAAGAAATTTTTGGGCGCCAGCCGGACTTCGTCAGTAAGTCGAGAATAGAATTCTCAGTCAATCATGAACTAATTTGAGATATCCACACTCTTGCCATCAGGCACTCCGCATCAGCTGAGGGAACTGCTTCGTCAATATGGTTGGACTTCAATCATCATGTCTTCAAGGGAAGTTTCAACTTCGCTGTTCAGAAACCTGCTGGGGATGACACATCTCCGCTTGGGATTCTGGAGAACTATCAAGTAACTCTGCTTCAGGGATCCAGAACTCATTCTGGGTAAATCAACTCTGCTGAGGACTTCAAGAATCATCTTGGACAAATAACTCCGTCGGGGACTTCAAGAATCATCCTGAACCAATAACTCTGCTGGAGATTTCAGGAATCATCCTGAGCAAACACTCTGTCGGGGACTTCAAAAATCATCTTGGGCAACCCTTTCTGGTGACTTCACAGGGGATTTTAGGAATCATCCTAAACGAGCGCCTTCGCTGGGGGAAATTCAAGAATCATCTTGAGCAAGTGACTATGCGGAGGAACACCTGCGAAACAATAACGGTAATAACCTAGCTCATGTTTAGTATGCATATGCTTTGACAATGGCGCAATGCTCCACTCGGTGGAAATGCTACGCGTTTAGGATGAGTGCTATGCAATCATGCCAAATACTATGACCCCATCAGCAAAATAAATGCTGAAGGGAAAAGCCTCCTATCAAGGAGAAGGAACCACTCTGGTGGAGAGAAGTCACACCAATCTCAATTGGACTCCGCTCGGGGAAACGAACTTCAGTCGACTGCTGCAGGGGAATAAAGCTCTACGAGAACTTGAACCCGCTCAACTGGACCTACGAGCCACAACTGCTGAGGAAAATGATGCCAACCGCAGAAATAAACTGCACGACCTTCGCGGCTAAAACTTTCCTGGAGATAACGACTCCGGTGGGGAAATACAGCGTCAGCTACTCAACATTCTACTGGGGAAAACCACTCATAGCCTGAACACTTTCCAAGGACTCGGCTCTCTTGGGGAACTGCAAACTTGGCTGGGAAAGAAGGAATCGTCCTGCTTACTGGGGAGAGTACAACTCGGTGGGGAATCTCAATTCTCCTGGAGACTTCAGTCTGAACCATCAATTGCTGCACACTTCAGTATATGAATCAGCTGGGGAGATGACATTCCTTCAGGATGCATCTGAGTGGGGAGAGAATCTTCTCTGCTTGGGGAAACGTATCGACGCTGCCCGCTACTCCTGTAACAACACAAACAAACAGACAAGATACCCTTCTTAAAGGGACCTATCGAGGTTATCATCTTGTGACAATGTTCAAGTAATTCATTGTTTCAACAATCAGTGGCCTAGGCCAATAAGTTTATGTATGCACATTTTATCAAAAACATCGGCGTTCCTTGTCGCAAACAAAACAGACAAATGCTAAACAAGCAAACAGAATTGCTGAATAGTATACATTTTATTGATGACGAACCCCTGAATGGGTGAAAATGTTTTACAACAGATGCAAGCTCCTGGAATGAGGAAGCTGCGCAAATATAAAAACATAAATATACATCAGTATATACACATGTCAGCAACATGGCGTAGACGAACACCATGAGTTGATCCCTCTATGACCCACTCGACTTTGATACTTCTCCGACGCTTCAGCTTCAGAAGAGATTAATTCAGATAAACGGCCCTCAGGTCTTCCAAACCACTAAACAATGAAAGTCCATACGCGGAATGCAATCATTTGCCTTTTCGAATCCCTAACTTTTGCCTGAATCGCCCTTTCGGGTTTTCGATTCACCGGGATACCCTTTTTTGCCAAAGTCGCCCTTCCGGGTTTTCGACTTTGCGGGTGTACATTCTTTTCTTTATGTCCCTAATTTTTTCCTGAACCCTTTTCCTTTTTTATGGTTCGCCTGGGATTCCCCATTTTTTCCTGGATATTCTTTTTCTTTCCAGCGGGTCATTTTTAGGCAAAGTATTTTTTAACTACGTCCGCATTCACCGGGGATGCAAAATCTTCGCCATCCATCGTAGATAACAACAAAGCTCCTCCCGAGAAGACCTTGCTGACGACGTACGGACCTTCGTAATTGGGAGTCCACTTGCCCCGGTAATCGGAGTGTGGAGGAAGAATCTTCTTCAGGACGAGATCACCCGTCTGAAAGCTTCTAGGACGCACCTTCTTATCGTAAGCTTTCTTCATTCGGCTTTGGTACAGACGACCATGCGCAATCGATGCCAACCTCTTATCGTCCATCAGGCTGAGTTGGTTTAGTCGGTTCTTAATCCATTCTGCCTCATCGAGTTTTACGTCAACCAAAACTCGCAAAGAAGGGATCTCCACTTCTAACGGTAGGATAGCTTCCATACCGTACACCAAGGAGAAAGGAGTTGCCCCGGTTGACGTACGAACCGTCGTACGATACCCGTGCAGTGCGAATGGCAGCATCTCGTGCCAATCTTTTTTAGGTCACAACCATCTTCTGTACAATCTTCTTAATGTTTTTATTGGCCGCTTCAACGGCGCCATTCATCTTCGGCCGGTAAGGAGATGAGTTGTGGTGTTCAATCTTGAAACTCTGGCACAACTCCTTCATCATCTTGCTATTCAGATTCGAACCATTATCAGTAATGATCCACTCTGGAATTCCGTAACGACATATGATGTCCCTCTTTATGAATTTAGCCACCACCTGCTTGGTCACATTAGCATATGAGGCTGCCTCCACCCACTTGGTGAAGTAGTCGATAGCTACTAGAATGAAGCGATGACCGTTAGATGCAGTGGGCTCGATCTTGCCTATCATGTCGATGCCCCACATGGAGAACGGCCACGGGGAGGACATGACATTTAACGGGCACGGCGGCACATGAACTTTATCAGCATAAATCTGGCATTTATGACATCTCTTCGCGAATTTAAAGCAATCCGACTCCATCGTCAGCCAGTAGTATCCTGCTCTCAGGATCTTTCTCGTCATAGCATGCCCGCTGGCGTGCGTACCAAATGTGCCTTCATGGACTTCTTCCATGAGCATACTCGCTTCTTTCTCATCTATACATCTGAGTAGCACGAGATCGTGGTTTCTTTTATACAAAACACCATCAGGATTGAGATAAAAATTTCCAGACAGCCTCCTCAGAGTCTTCTTATCCTGGGTTGACGCTCCCGCAGGATACTCCTTAGTCATAAGGAAGGTCTGGATATCATGGAACCATGGCTAGCCATAGGCGGCTTCCTCGATCGCAAAGACGAATGCAGGTCTATCAAGACGAGAAAGGACAATTCTTGGAGCTTCATTCCAAAAATTGACTTTATACATCGAAGCCAACGTGGCTAAGGCATCAGCCATCTGATTTTCTGCTCTTGGCACATGATGGAGTTCCACTCGATCAAAGAACGGAAGCAGCCTTCTGGCATAATTCATGTACGGCACCAAATTCGATTGACGAGTCTCCCACTCCCCTTTAATCTGGTTAATCACAAGTGTCGAGTCACCATATACATCTAGTTTCTTGATTCTCAAATCAATTGCCTCTTCTAGACCCATGATGCATGCTTCGTACTCCGCTTTATTATTGGTGACCGGAAACGTCAGTCTCGCAGTGAACGGGATGTGGGATCCGTGGGGAGTCGTGATGATCGCCCCAATGCCACTTCCGTAAGAATTAACCGCCCCGTCAAATATCAATTTCCACTGGGATTTCCTGTCTGGCCCCTCGTCGGGCAACGGTTCATCACAATCTTTTGCTTTAAGAAACATGATATCCTCATCAGGGAATTCAAATTTCATCGGCTGATAATCCTCGATCGGCTGTTCGGCGAGGTATTCAGACAATACGCTTCCCTTGATGGCCTTCTGGGAAACATACTGAATGTCATATTCTGTCAACACCATTTGCCATCTGGCAATCCTCCCCGAAAGCGCTTGCTTCTCGAAGACGTACTTGATCGGATCCATCTTCGAAATTAGCATGGTGGTGTGATTGAGCATGTACTATCGTGACCGTTTGGCAGCCCAGGCTAGTGCACAACACGTTTTTTCCAGCATCGAGTAACGAGATTAACAGTCTGTGAACTTTTTACTCAAGTAGTAAATGGCATGCTCCTTTCTGCCTGTCTCGTCATGCTGACCGAGAACACACCCCATACTATTCTCAAGAACTGTCAAGTACATGATTAAGGGCCGTCCAGCCACTGGGGGTATCAAGATCGGAGGTTCCTGTAGATACTGTTTTATCTTATCAAATGCCTTCTGGAAATCCTCATTCCAGATAATCGCCTGATCTTTCTTTAGTAGTTTGAACATCGGTTCACACGTGGCCGTGAGCTGAGAAATAAACCTTGCAATGTAGTTTATTCTGCCCAGGAAACCACGAACTTCTTTTTCTGTTTTTGGCGCTGGCATCTCTTGTATCGCTTTTATCTTCGCAGGATCAACCTCAATGCCTCTTTCACTCACGATAAACCCCAGTAGTTTTCCCGACCGTACTCCAAAAGTACACTTGTTAGGATTCAGCCTCAACCTGAACTTCCTAAGCCTCTCAAAAAGCTTCAGCAAATTGACCAGGTGTCCCTCCTCCGTTTGGGACTTCGCAATCATGTCATCAACATAGACTTCAATCTCATGATGAATCATATCATGAAACAAAGTAACCATTGCTCGTTGGTAAGTGGCCCCTGCGTTCTTCAGACCGAAAGGCATTACCTTATAGCAAAATATTCCCCAAGGGGTGATAAACGTAGTTTTCTCCATGTCCTCCGGTGCCATCTTGATCTGATTGTAACCGGAGAAGCCATCCATGAACGAAAACACGGAGAACTGAGCTGTATTGTCGACCAACACATCAATATGAGGCAGCGGGAAATCATCTTTAGGGCTCGCCCTGTTCAAATCCCGATAATTGATGCACATTCGTACCTTACCGTCCTTCTTCGGTACAGGCACTATGTTGGCGACCCACTGAGGGTAAGTAGTAACCGCTAAGAAGCCAGCGTCAAGCTGCTTCTGCACTTCTTCTTTGATCTTAACGGCCATATCTGGTCGTGTCCTCCTAAGCTTCTGCTTAACGGGAGGACAATCTTATCGCAGCGGCAAGTGATGGACCACGATGTCAGTATCAAGTCCGGGCATATCCTCGTATGACCAGGCAAAGACGTCACTATACTCTCTTAGCATCTCGACCAATCTCTGCTTGACATCACTCTGCAGTGCAGCCCCTATCCTGACGTTCCTGACCAGTTCTTCAGAACCCAGGTTCACGATCTCAATTTCTTCTTCGTGAGGCAGAATAACTTTCTCTTCTTGTTTCAACAAGCGGGCCAACTCTTCGGGAAGGTCTTCGTCTTCATCAATCTCTTCTTCGGCTTGATAGATCGGGCAATCGAAGTCGAAGTGAGTCGTAGAAGGTCCAGAGTCGATGTCATCTGTTATGTGGATCTTGCAATAACAAGGGTTAAGCTTAAAACAAGGATATGCCGGTTAGCACAAACCTCATTGCCATTTTATTATTTTTCAAAAACAAATACAAAACATGAATAACAGAGATCACAACATTTGAATACGAAGAAAACGCCTTTTGATTTATTGATAAAATGCATGTACATAATCAAACAAGGCCCTGACAATAAAACCACTATGCCCCGGGTAGGACATAGGGTTGTACAATGATTGGAAAAAGTAAATCATTACTCTTCGCTTGTCATCTGGATGATATCCTTGATGGACCAGTTGTTGAGGCTCTCGCTTGGCTTGCTTGGCTGGATCCAAGAGTCTAAGTCACAGTCGCTATCTCCGCTGTCTTCAGACACCGTGTTGACGCTTTCAAATATCACCCCGCCACTGGTAAACTGGATCGGCCCTTTACCTCGCGACGCACTGCTAGAAGAGGAGGCTTCAGCCGCAGGAGAATATCCCAACCCAAACTTGTCTTGCTTGTTAGGTATCTCTAGAATCCGCCCCCAGCCTGTGGTAGATCCGGCTTGAACAGCGGCCCGAGCTTCCTTGAAGGAGGAGAGAGTCATCTCTAGCTTTTCAGTGACTGCAGAAGCTACGTTCTTGACTTTAACAGCTTCGAACGCTTGACATAGGGTTTCGTGGATTTCCCCATCCATCTCAACATACTTGAAGGACGACAAATGGCTCACCATTATATCCTCCTCGCCACATACGGTCACGATGCTACCTCCGACAGCATACTTGAGCTTCTGGTGCAACGTGGAGGTCACGGCGCTAACATAATGGATCCATGGCCGGCCCAAGAGACAGCTGTAGGCAGGCATGATGTCCATAATGTAAAAGATCGCGTCGAATGTTTCCGGCCCAACTTGGATCGGTAACGTCACCTCCCCAAAAACATGACGTTTGGTTCCATCGAACGCTTTCACAACCAGATCAGTGGGTGTGCAAATCAATCCGCGAGTATCTAACTTCATCAATGCTTTCTTCGGAAGAACATTGAGTGACGACCCCGTGTCTACCAGCACATGCGACATAATCGTTCCCCTACACTCTATCGAGATGTGCAGGGCGCTATTGTGATTCCTTCCTTTCAGCATCAGCTCCAGGTCAGTGAACCCTAACCCATTTCCAGCATTCACGTGGACTACGACCCTTTCCAACTGGTTGACCGATATTTCCTGCGGTACATACGTGGCGTTCAACACCTTCAATAGTGCGTTGCGATGTGCCTCAGAACACAACAACAGATTCAGGATGGAAATCTTCGAGGGTGTCTGATGGAGATGATCCATAATCTTGTAGTCACTCTTTTTAATCAACCGCATAAACTCTTCGGCGTCTTTAACAGGTAAGTCTTTTTCTACCCCACGGGGGATCTCTTCAACGACTTTACTCTTCCCTTTATCGGTCGCGTCAGCTTTGTCCACTTTGTCCACCACGATCTCAGGTGGAGCAAACACTCTTCCGCTGTGAGTGATTCCACTAACACCCACTAGGTTTTCCACAGACGACCCAAACGGTTCTAGCTCCAACCTCTGCCCGTTGCAGTAGACCTCTGCCCCATAGCGCCACGGGACAACATTAGTGCTTTCGAATGGTATTGGCCCAGCTTTGGTGATAGTAATCGTGGGCGGCCTGGATGCAGAAATAGTTATCGTCCGCCGAGGGATGGTGATGGTGGCAATCTCATCCTCTTGCTTCAGCATTACCTCTCCCGATCCGCTTTCGGCCCTTCGGCTGAACTGTAGGATTCCCTCGGTCATCAGACTTTGAATCCCCTCTACCAACTATTCACATCCATCAGGACTCGTCGCGCAGCCCATGCACAGTTCTCCACAACTTGGGAAGAAATCCCTTTTCATCAGCTTAGCTTTAACGAAGCTAAGCGGTGTCTTCAGATCTCTGATGTAACACCCTTCTAAACCCCACAATAATATATGCATAATCAGAGTAAAAGTTAACATGCATCCATAAAAGGGCGTCACACAAAACTTGCACCACATTAAAACAATCTGTCATGCTCATAAACACTTTTCCACTTAGCAGCGGATTCATTAATGAAAATCCTTTAAAAGAAACATTTACTTTCATCATATAAAATCAACATCTCTAGGCACTAAGGCCAACATCTCATTATCTCAATTATTCCAAATATGAAAACATAACTTAGGTTACATAATGTAATCCTAAAACATAAGCAATCGATCCCCGTGTTACACTACCAGAGCATGACTCGACCCATAAATGATTACTAAACCGCTACACACGTAGCAACCTCGAACTACAAGCAGAACTTCATAAAGGCCTCCAACAACCTAATCTGCAATGCCTCATAGAGCATTATAAAACAGCAGAAGGGTGAGAAATATTACCATAATAATCAAAGCATAAAATCATGTATATATAGGTATCATATAATTAACTCCCTATTTCTCACCACAATTCAACTCATAGTCATTTACATCATCACTTACATATATATATATACAACATGAATATTCACCAAGCATTTTACATCATGCATACATCCACAATTCCACAATCTTAACATTCACATGTAAGCATCTCTTCATGCACGCTTCATAAGTATTCAACAAACATCTCATTCACACGCATACTCTCACAATTTCACAATCTCATCATTCACACATAAGCATCTCTTCATGCATATGTCATATATTAATGTGACTCAACAACTCAATGCAACTCATGCAATGCGGTACCGACTCTCGTTATCTTTTTTCGGTTTTTACATTAAACCGAGTCCACTCTTCTAGACCGATAACCCGTTATCTTTTTTCGGTTTTTACATTAAACCGGGTCCACTCTTCTAGACCGATAACCACAAAGGCCCGTCCTCTAAGCCTTCAAACCCACTCTTCTAGGTTTGGGACAAGCCACTAGTTTCCACGAAACTAACAGACATTGCCTCTTGACTAAATGATGCATGTACAATCAACCACAACAAATGCACTTAAGACCGACATCTTAATCTCATGCATTCAAATAATTCATCTCTTCAAGAATTACATTATGATTGCACACACAACATATTCACATAACATTCATCGATGTATTCATAATTCAACACTATCACCACATTATCACTCACAATGCATACATATCCACGATATGTTCTCATGCATTCTTCACAGTTATCAAACAATGCACACATATCCACGATATGTTCTCATGCATTAATCACATTTAATCACATACATACAATATGCATTTACAATATATATCAAGCAATGCACACATGTCCACGACATGTTCTCATGCATTCCATTCATACCACCGTATACAAACAATATACATTCAAAATTCAATATCATCACCATATTATCAACAATGCACACATATCCACAATATGTTCTCATGCATTCTCAAGTAATTCATCATACAAGAATTTCATCATGCTTACACGCATAGCATATTTACCACACTATGCACATATATTCATAATACATTCTCATGCATTATTCTCTTACAATCACAATTCAATACAACATCATATTTATCAAACGATGCACGCATATCCATCAATATGCTCTCATGCATTCCTCATGTATCTTAACATACAACCGCATATAAACAATATACATCCACAATACATTTTGTGTAGCATGTTTATTATTCATCTCATGCCATTTCATTCAAGGTATACACGTCACAATACCAATAATACAATTATAAGCTATGCACACATATGTCCGCAATGTTCTCATGTATTTTAACTGATTACAATTAACATTCATATCACAACTCTAGGATTCACGCCCGAAGGCTACCCACAGCACATGTTATCACAATAGACCATATACTATGACATATCACATGAACATCAATCTATGTGAAATCACCAAACCATCACCATCAAGAAATCACAGCAAAGAAAAGATGCTGTCAAATTCGCCCACATTCGCCTGGCGAGTCCCCGCAGCGAACCTTCGCTGGACCTTCGCCTGGCGAACCCTCTCAGCGAACACTCGCTAGGCCTTCGCCTGGCGAGACTCCCTAGCGAGCCAAAGTCAGTAGCTGCTGACTTCGTTCGCCACCATTCGCCAGCACCTTCGCTGGGCGAACCTTCGCTAACCAACCTTCGCCTGGCGAACTCGCCAGCGAATTCCACTGGGACTAAATTCATAATTATTAGCCAGCATTCGCTAGGCTTCGCCCGGCGAAGCTTCGCTTCCGCTCGCCTGGCGAGAGCCAGCGAACCTGCGCAGAACAGAATCCATTATGTCTTCTCCCTTCATCCCACCATCAACCAACCACTTAATCATCAAAATTAGCTCAAACAACATACCCTCATGTTTCCCAACTATTCTACGGCATTATTTCCCAGTTCCAACCGATTAAATCATCAATCTACCGATTAATCCAACTTTGCCCTAAAATGAAAAGTTATGAAATACACCCCAAAATCCCCACCCAACATACATAACATCATACAATGATTAAATAGCAATGTTTCTCACCCTTACCTCGATTAATCGGAGCTTCAAAATCAGTTCTTGAAGATTCTCCAAGCTTTTCCCTTTTCCTCTTCATTTCTCCTCTTCTTCTTCCTTTCTCTTCTTTTTCTTTTCTATCTTTCTCTTTCTCTCCAATTCCCTTTTTATATTCTTATATTTCTTTTCCTTCCTCTCTATTATTTTCTTTCCATTCTATTTCCTTCTCAATTCCCTACTACAAATTCCAATTAATAAAATTAATTCCAACATTAATAAAAATCCCACCAAATCAATTAATTACCATAATTAATTAATTAATTAATGAAATTTGGGCTGTTACAACCCTCCCCCACTTTAGGAATTTTCGTCCTCGAAAATGTTACCTGATTCAAACAGCTCTGGATACAACTTCCATATCCCAATCTCCCAATCAAACTCTCTCCCAAACGACCTCTACCAGAAGAATCCCTTTCCTTCGAAGTTACCTCTCGTTCATCAACTTGAACTGACAACGCCTCGGAAATCAAATCGTCTCCCTCTTGCACACCATCCATTTGAATCGATGTACCTCCTCAGCTTAGACACATGAACATATCATGTAATCTCCACAAGTGACAGCGGAAAACAATTTAACCTGCTATTTCCCCACCACGCTTCCGCTGCGCCACCCTGATACGGATTCACAAAACACAGTAGATACTTTCGAGACTCCAAGCTCGACCACACCAGTTACTATCGTAACTCTGAAAACACGTCCTTTCTTGGATCATTTCGATCTTTCACTCATTGCTTGCGTAATCCTCGGCCCGAGTACAATACTTTCGCTGAACACACATCTATCCAAAGGAGTCCTACATCTCTTACCAAAACAAAGTCTCGTACGATGTTATTCTGATACTAGAATAATAGCAGTTATTGTAGGTAAACTCAATCAGTGACAATTAACTATCCCTTGATTCCATCTTGATCCAACACATAAGCTCTCAACGATTCTCTTCATACCGAATAGTTCTCTTTGTCTTCCCATCCATCCACGAATGCTAGACAAAGTTCAATCCAGTATATACAAACTCAACCATTT
Organism: Lathyrus sativus; assembly: GCA_963859935.3. Taxonomy (NCBI): domain Eukaryota; kingdom Viridiplantae; phylum Streptophyta; class Magnoliopsida; order Fabales; family Fabaceae; genus Lathyrus; species Lathyrus sativus. Next base: position 396,695,165 of record OZ012736.1, on the reverse strand, counting down.
CCTTCTCCATCTATGGCCACTCAAGACCGTTTCTCAAATTCGGTCACATCTTCCTAGTACCTGCATGGATACTCCCTCTATCTCAATGTCCTTTTTTCCAGAGTACTCTTGTTCAACTCACACTATTCAGAATACACACCCCATCACGACATCTCATGATACCACTCCCATCAATCTGAAAATCAGCTCTTTGACTTACTTCATTAAATTCAATCAATCTATTAACTCGAATTAGAATTCCGACCTCTTCGAATCTCATCGAGAATACCAATAGTCAGTCTCATCATATAAAGCTCAACTCGAGTCTCTTCACAGACCATAATCATATCCCAAATTTACTCAATCAGTCCTGACTTCATTACCATCATCATCGGTATATACAAAAATTGCCAATGCAATAACTCAATTACCACTTGGTCTCACTCGAATGGTAACTCAACCAAAACCATACTCCTTCAGGAGTTCCAATTACTTCTCTGTCTCATATTTGACTCTCTCTCAAATAAAACAAATACCTTAAGGTCAGTAACCATCTCAAATCTCAACTAAACAGTTGAGGCTTCCAAACTCCGGTACAAACACACAACAGCAACCCACTCCAAATTACTTGTCAGATAATCCCTCTCTATACTTTATATTACCTTCCAGCACAACCAAAACTCACTAATGTTGCACTTAATATATCTCTTAATCATATCAATAAGGTATCTCAAAACACAAAGACAATTCTGTCGGACTTGGCAAAACCAATACACGAACTGTTGACAGCTTCCTCAAAACTCTTTGAACTTTCTTCACAGTAGTACATCACTACCCCTTCTCCAACACTGATAACTCAAGTTCCCGATGCTCCACATGATCCCCTATACTCTTCGAGTATATTCAAATACCATCGGTTACACAACCACTGACTCACTCTATTACGCATGGAAAATCCCGTGTCAACCGGACACTCAGTTGTGAACTCATGGCGAAAACACGACCGCACTCACTACGCTTACTAAAACATCCACACATATTTTGCCAATAAATACTTAATTCCATGTCACTAATTTTCCATCACTTAGAGCACTGTAATATCTTCCAACGCTTCTAATCTTGCGTCATTCCGAATTACGGTTTTCCGTTACGACAAAATCACGGAAACAACCCTTCCACACTTAAAGGTCAACCAATACCTCTCCAACTCTTGAAATACTTAAGGGTCCAATTATACCAACCATGTATTCCACATCTCATTTCCTTTAGTAATCACTAGAAGTCATTATCCACCCTTATACTCAACTCCACAATTTGTTGTCGTAGCACACACACCAGACATAATTCTCAACACTACTCAATCAATCTTAATTCCTTGGCCACTCAAACAAACGTATAATATGGAGCTTCCAATATCTGATTATTCTCCGCAACTAAGTCGATCACAACTCAACTTCACGTCTTGGCTGTTTACTCCCTTATCTTGTCAGGATAATTCTCAGACTACCACAATCAAACGGTAAACCGACAACTCCTCCACTTCCATCAATACTCAATATTTCCATCGAAATCAAACATCTCATCACTGTCCTGCACCGACTCATCAAAACAATTCTCAAGTGCTCGGCTTTACTCAAGACAATTCACTGCACCACGCCATCTAAGCTTGCAAGACACATCTATCCCATCCAACACAATCCCAACTACTATCAACAAGAGATTAAGGGTGATCAGTTCCTCAATTTGTCGATAGACAGCCGAAACCATAATGGGGCATAGACCATCTTTACCAAACTATAATAGCGTTTAACTACACACTAAGCTACAACTCCACACTTGCAGCCTTCTAAGGAATCACAAGCTTCTCCCCCACTTTAATCATTCCCTCTTCTGCAAACAAGGTTAAGCAACAACATGTATCGACAGTGTTTTCACACACATGTCGCATACAAGGGAACAAATAACATTAGACAACTTGGCCGGACGGACCGACCTGCTCTGATACCACTAATGTAACACCCTTCTAAACCCCACAATAATATATGCATAATCAGAGTAAAAGTTAACATGCATCCATAAAAGGGCATCACACAAAACTTGCACCACATTAAAACAATCTGTCATGCTCATAAACACTTTTCCACTTAGCAGCGGATTCATTAATGAAAATCCTTTAAAAGAAACATTTACTTTCATCATATAAAATCAACATCTCTAGGCACTAAGGCCAACATCTCATTATCTCAATTATTCCAAATATGAAAACATAACTTAGGTTACATAATGTAATCCTAAAACATAAGCAATCGATCCCCTTGTTACACTACCAGAGCATGACTCGACCCATAAATGATTACTAAACCGCTACACACGTAGCAACCTCGAACTACAAGCAGAACTTCATAAAGGCCTCCAACAACCTAATCTGCAATGCCTCATAGAGCATTATAAAACAGCAGAAGGGTGAGAAATATTACCATAATAATCAAAGCATAAAATCATGTATATATAGGTATCATATAATTAACTCCCTATTTCTCACCACAATTCAACTCATAGTCATTTACATCATCACTTACATATATATATATACAACATGAATATTCACCAAGCATTTTACATCATGCATACATCCACAATTCCACAATCTTAACATTCACATGTAAGCATCTCTTCATGCACGCTTCATAAGTATTCAACAAACATCTCATTCACACGCATACTCTCACAATTTCACAATCTCATCATTCACACATAAGCATCTCTTCATGCATATGTCATATATTAATGTGACTCAACAACTCAATGCAACTCATGCAATGCGGTACCGACTCTCGTTATCTTTTTTCGGTTTTTACATTAAACCGGGTCCACTCTTCTAGACCGATAACCCGTTATCTTTTTTCGGTTTTTACATTAAACCGGGTCCACTCTTCTAGACCGATAACCACAAAGGCCCGTCCTCTAAGCCTTCAAACCCACTCTTCTAGGTTTGGGACAAGCCACTAGTTTCCACGAAACTAACAGACATTGCCTCTTGACTAAATGATGCATGTACAATCAACCACAACAAATGCACTTAAGACCGACATCTTAATCTCATGCATTCAAATAATTCATCTCTTCAAGAATTACATTATGATTGCACACACAACATATTCACATAACATTCATCGATGTATTCATAATTCAACACTATCACCACATTATCACTCACAATGCACACATATCCACGATATGTTCTCATGCATTCTTCACAGTTATCAAACAATGCACACATATCCACGATATGTTCTCATGCATTAATCACATTTAATCACATACATACAATATGCATTTACAATATATATCAAGCAATGCACACATGTCCACGACATGTTCTCATGCATTCCATTCATACCACCGTATACAAACAATATACATTCAAAATTCAATATCATCACCATATTATCAACAATGCACACATATCCACAATATGTTCTCATGCATTCTCAAGTAATTCATCATACAAGAATTTCATCATGCTTACACGCATAGCATATTTACCACACTATGCACATATATTCATAATACATTCTCATGCATTATTCTCTTACAATCACAATTCAATACAACATCATATTTATCAAACGATGCACGCATATCCATCAATATGCTCTCATGCATTCCTCATGTATCTTAACATACAACCGCATATAAACAATATACATCCACAATACATTTTGTGTAGCATGTTTATTATTCATCTCATGCCATTTCATTCAAGGTATACACGTCACAATACCAATAATACAATTATAAGCTATGCACACATATGTCCGCAATGTTCTCATGTATTTTAACTGATTACAATTAACATTCATATCACAACTCTAGGATTCACGCCCGAAGGCTACCCACAGCACATGTTATCACAATAGACCATATACTATGACATATCACATGAACATCAATCTATGTGAAATCACCAAACCATCACCATCAAGAAATCACAGCAAAGAAAAGATGCTGTCAAATTCGCCCACATTCGCCTGGCGAGTCCCCGCAGCGAACCTTCGCTGGACCTTCGCCTGGCGAACCCTCTCAGCGAACACTCGCTAGGCCTTCGCCTGGCGAGACTCCCTAGCGAGCCAAAGTCAGTAGCTGCTGACTTCGTTCGCCACCATTCGCCAGCACCTTCGCTGGGCGAACCTTCGCTAACCAACCTTCGCCTGGCGAACTCGCCAGCGAAGTCCACTGGGACTAAATTCATAATTATTATCCAGCATTCGCTAGGCTTCGCCCGGCGAAGCTTCGCTTCCGCTCGCCTGGCGAGAGCCAGCGAACCTGCGCAGAACAGAATCCATTATGTCTTCTCCCTTCATCCCACCATCAACCAACCACTTAATCATCAAAATTAGCTCAAACAACATACCCTCATGTTTCCCAACTATTCTACGGCATTATTTCCCAGTTCCAACCGATTAAATCATCAATCTACCGATTAATCCAACTTTGCCCTAAAATGAAAAGTTATGAAATACACCCCAAAATCCCCACCCAACATACATAACATCATACAATGATTAAATAGCAATGTTTCTCACCCTTACCTCGATTAATCGGAGCTTCAAAATCAGTTCTTGAAGATTCTCCAAGCTTTTCCCTTTTCCTCTTCATTTCTCCTCTTCTTCTTCCTTTCTCTTCTTTTTCTTTTCTATCTTTCTCTTTCTCTCCAATTCCCTTTTTATATTCTTCTATTTCTTTTCCTTCCTCTCTATTATTTTCTTTCCATTCTATTTCCTTCTCAATTCCCTACTACAAATTCCAATTAATAAAATTAATTCCAACATTAATAAAAATCCCACCAAATCAATTAATTACCATAATTAATTAATTAATTAATGAAATTTGGGCTGTTACATCTGACGTTAGTCAACACATTCAAACTCTCGTCTTCAATAATGGCGTTTACCCCACCTCCCCTATGATTCGGCATAGGGTTCTTCGTGACGTTTGACACATTATCTGAGAAGTTGATGATCTTAGCGTCCACCATGTCCTGCACCTTGTGCTTGAAGGCTTTGCAATTCTCTATTGTGTGGCCTGGTGCCCCTGAGTGAAATTCACAAGTCGCATTTGCATCGTAACCTGGCGGAGGTGCCCCTGTCACGGGAGCCAGGGTTCTCTTCTGGATCAGCTGTAGCTGGAGCAGAGTCTGTAACAGTTGAGCATAAGACATGGGCGGTGTCTCGAGGTGACGGCTCGACAGAGGTGCCCTGTTCTGATACTTTTTGTACCCTTGTTGATTCGGCTACTGCTGCTGCTGCTGTGGCTGTTGGACTGCCGGGATAGTTATGCTGGCCACCTGCTGGTGCTGGCCCTTTCCTTTCCTTCGAGCGTTGGACACGGCGCTCGTATCTCCTTCTCGTCTTTTGCCACTATAAGGTTTCTTTCCTCCTCCAGCCGAGGGCAGATCACCTTGAATTTTCCCCAGTTTGATCCCATTTTCAACGTGCTCACCCGTGATAATAAGATCTGAGAAGCTTCCGGACATGCTGCTGACCAATTTCTCATAATAAACCGCTGGGAGAGTAGCTACGAACATTTCCACAAGCTCACGTTCAACCATCGACGGCTAAACCCTGGCTGCCAACTCACGCCATCACTGGGCGTATTCCTTGAACCCTTCGTTGTTTCTTTGCGACAGATTCTGCAGTTGGACTCGGTTCGGGGCCAAGTCACTGTTATATTGGTAGTGGTGCACAAATGCTTCAGCAAGTTCCTTCCACGTGCGCACACTGGTAGGTTCCAGACTCATGTATCATTCGAGGGATGGCCCGGACAGACTGTCTTGAAAGAAGTGCATCAGTAACTTCTCGTCCTTAGAATGAGCGGACATTTTTCTGTAATATGATCTCGGGTGGACGCGAGGGCAGGTGGTGCCCTTGTACTTTTCAAAGTCAGGTACCTTGAACTTGGGAGGCACCTTGAAATCAGCAATCAGTCCCAACTTGGACATATCAACACCCAGGGCGTTCTGGTTCTCGATATTCCTCATCTTGTCCTCGAGTGCCTTGAACCTTAGACGTGCTTCAGCAGTCAGCTCCCCTTCAGCACCTCTCTGCGAGAACACATCATCCTGACGATCTTCTAACCACGGCTGAGGCCTGAACAGATTCCCAACACCTGTATTGCCGTTGCCCAGCCCAACATTGACGTTAGCTTCAAAATTCCCATTACCGACGCCCGTCGTATTGCCGTTGAGTCCCATGTTAGCTATTACATTGCCGTTGGCACTGCCATTTCCCCCGGTCACGGGGATGCCATTCTGAGGAGTTTCAACAGGTGGAGGGGTAGGCACGGTTCCACCATGGAGTACGTCATTGCTATCGACCCTTGAAATCAGGGGCTCAACCAAGGTTCTGAGCTGATCCTGGCCATTGGCGGCCGCTTGCATGAGCTCCATGAAACGGTCCATCCTTTCGCGGAGTTCTTGAACGTCAGTTTGCATTTGCTCCATGATTCTGGTTTGATTTGCTCTGGTCGGATAGCGGTGGATTAGCCTCTGATCAATTCTGGAACAACCTGAAACAACCTGTAAACACCAAAAGGGTTAGGAAAAACGACAAAGTGCTCGTTATGTGAATGCTTCATGCAAATGCAAACGTGTGTCTGTGCATTAGGGAGGTATCCCCCGATCCTAGTGCCTGAGTGCCAGTGCTGATAATAAGAAGTCTGAGTCCAATCATGGAAATAACATCTCATATATAAAGAAAGCCCATCAAGGCAGTACATAACATCACTGAGTACCAGATGAATCAACAGCATAACCTCGACCAACAAGCCTGGTGATGGTTAGCATACAACAACGATCAAAACAAAAGGAATACAAATAGTCAAGTACGGCCACGGGCGCGAAACTCTTCTAACAACCGCTTCGTTTCTGGATGACCAGGCCGAGTGAGCAACCCTTCGACGAGTAACTCCCTTTGCATAATAGTGTATTGAAGACCTTCGACCGAATCTTCCCATGCTCCTTCGCCAAAACAATCTTCTAGCTTCCGCTTCTTGGACTCAAACGTCAGTTTGCGCTCATTCAGGTTAGCGAGAGCTTTGTTGAGCTGGCCTTCAGCGGCATATCTGCGAGCGGTTTCTTCATCAAACCTCTTCTCACCGGCCTTCACCTGGGCTTTCAGCTTGGAGATCTGTTGCATCAGCTTATCCTCCCGCTATTTCCTGTTGGCTAGGGTGGCCTTCCAATGCTGATTAAACTTGGATATTCTTCGATACGCTTCATCCAAGTGCTGCTTCTTCGTGGCCAGTACATCGTTGACAGCTTTGAAGTCTCGACCCATGCGCTCGCGCTCAGCTATCTGCTTAGTCAAATTTGTTCCCAACTGGTTCACCAGCTCCGTTTGCCTCTTGAAGGAATGAACGGCTTCGTTTCTCTCGCTTCTGAGTTGAACCAATTCTTTCTCCATTTCTTCATTTGCCTTCTTCAACTCATCTCTCTCAGCTAACACCTGATTATGCTGCTGAATAGGTACGGTGGTGGGATCTTTAATCACTAGAGGGCTTTCTGGCTTGGCAGGAGGAAACGGCATCCCTATAGCGTCTGCTCTGGCTCTGATCCAAGTCACATATGGAGCGTAGGCCTGGCTATTACTTTTCCCCAGCAATGGTTTTCCCCGCTTACTGATACCGTTCCAAGCGTGCTGAAGCTTAGATAACATGTCCCCTTCCGAAAGACCAGTGAGGTACAGAGATTCCTGCACCTCTTCATCCTTCGGCAGAGCTCTCAAAGCATAAGCAAACTGTTGGACCAGCAGAGACGGATTATAGTTTATACAGCCCTTCCTGCCTATCAAAGGCACGTTCGGAAACCCGCTGCAGTTGAAGATAATCTCGGTACCCAACCTTTCTCTGTCAAACCAGGCAATATCCTCTGCAGATAGACTCATCAAACGCTCGGACCACTCAGCTGTGGCTGCAAACGAAACAAAGGGACCCCTCTTGGGTAGATGACTATCAAGCCATTTATAAAGCAAGGGCACACAACATGAGACATTCTTACCCCTCCTGTTCTCGTTTTTGTAGTGGATGGAATGGTAGACGTCTCCTATCAAGGTAGGGACTGGATTCCCTGAAGCAAAGATGTGGAAGGCATCAAAGTCCACAAAGTCGGGCATATTGGGGAACAAAATGATGCCATATATGCACAGAGCGAGAATGGCGTTGAACACGACCCAACATCCGTCTTTGGCGCACTGCTGAGCTTTTCCCACTAAGAACTGCAAGGAGAAACCGGGAACCTTGTTCCAACTAGACAATACCAAGTCGGAGGCATCCAGATGAAGTGACGGAGCTAGACTAGCCAGGTCGGGCTCAGCATCCATATGGACAAAGGGCATCTGACTCTTGATGGGCACACCTAACAAATCAACATACTCCTCTAATGTGGGTGCGAGAACGAAATCCTGGAAAGTAAAGCATCTCAACGGAGGATCGTAGAACTGCAACAGGGCGTGCAACCCATTCAACTCAAACGCAGAGGGTTTACGAACCAAACTGAGCAGTTTGCCGTAAGACTTTCTGAACTCATCTCTCACAGAATCATCTGCTAAAGCAATCAAACCAGTCAGCTGAACAACATCAGGAGTAGGGAGCTTGTAAGCCACTGTCTTCCTTAGGGAACCCATAATAATAGAAGGAAAGAAATCCTGAATCGGGGGAAATGACACCTGCAACACAGACACACGTTAATGAAATGCAAATGAGTATGCAAAGCAATGTAAAATGCAATCATGCAGCAGGAGATCAAGACGACTGCACTGTGGAGATTCTATATCAACAAAACCATAATCCTGCTCTATCAAGAACAACCACTATGTCTGATAAGAAGAAGACCCTGGTATCGAACCATAAATCTGCTCTATCAAGAACAAACACACATCTGATAACAAAGACCTCTGATACAAGACCAATACTCTGCTCTGTCAAGAACAAACATACATCTGCAGATGAGATCCTCAGATCCCAATCACAAACCTGCTCTATCAAGAACAAGTACACATCTCTGAATATAAGGTCCTATGATAGAGGACCATACCTCTGCTCTGTCAAGAACAATCATATATATGATGATAAGAACCTCTGGTACCAACAAAAACTGATTCACTATCAAGAAAACCAGGTAGTCTGAAGGTTAAGGTTTCCTGCAACAAACCCAACCCTGCTCACAGGTATGGACCTAAACTGACACAAGTTCGGCATCCTATGCGGTCATCAGCGTCACAGACATTCACGAGGGGTGATACGATACCCAGAAGGTGTGGTATCACCAGCTCATGAAGCGGCCTCACTCGGCTGAATCCCAAATGATCGGTCCCCAGAGTCGACAATCCTCCAAACCAACAACCCCCTCAACCTAAAGGGTTGAAAAAGAAGTCAACCGGGAGAACCTCGTCTGAGCATTGATTTCATGAGACACTAGTGCCTGTAAAGCAAGCACGCGCCCACTAATTTCCACAACTAATGCTAAGTACACTCAAGCCTGGGTCTGGCTTCTCACTCATCAGAATGCCCCTCCCCCAACAGCACAGATAATCATATCATACTGAGAATGAAGTACGGGAAACAAAATGCGATAAATAAACACAACCCAACAAGTAATCATACAAGCGCTAGGATTGACTCTCGCAGGGGACGTTGGATCCCCAAACTGACTCGCATAAGGGACGTTGGATCCCAGGAAACTATCAAGTCCCCAGCAGAGTCGCCAGCTATCGCTTCCGCGAATATAAGGTGCCGGCAAAACAGAAGAGTCGCCACGTTTTGTTATTTATCCCTTAGAACGGGAAAGGAAACAATCGGAAAAACCTGACGAAAAGGAATAAGACAAGGTCGTCGCAACCATTGTCTGGGTTCGGGAGTCGGTTACGCAAGGGGAAGGTATTAGCACCCCTCACGTCCATCGTACTCAATGGGATCCACGCTTATTGTATTTACTGGATGGGTTGGTTGTAACTATCTACCTATTAAGGCTGGCTTAAAAAAGCAAAATGACTCGGCAAAGCGTCGCACTTTATGCCTACGTATTCTCATAAGAGAATGAGAAATCAGAGTCAACGTAGTTCGACCTACTACGGGTTACGGGGAAGGTGGCTCGCCGATACATCAGTATTGTGCCTACGTACTCTCAACAGGTATGAGAGATCAGAGCTTACGTAGTTCGGGATAATACGGATTACGGGGATTCAGATGCATCTGTTTTTATCGAGTAGGGTTAAACAGCAGTTCTAGCAGTTAGGGACAAAGCCTGTTTGCGATAGAACTGAAGTTTAACGACACTCTTTTCTTCAGAAAAGCTTCCTTTGAATTATGGGCCCACGGGGCAAAAAGGTTTGAAGTTTGTTTTCTGTCTTTTACGAAAGAACTGTTTTTTATGGATATTTGCAACTGATATCGCACTAGACACTATGACCTGAGAGTGAATGCGTCGTATGTCACCCAAAGGGTGCCATACTAAACATCCAGACTGTTGAAAAGACACTCTCCAACAATCCTTTCTCAGATAGCTTAAGGCTCGTAACGTACGACGTCAGTTAACCTTTATTACTGTATTTTAATTTGTTTTGAGATGAGAAGAGAGAGGCTCAACTAAAGGGAGACTATCAAGTCCTAATTTTGTCATGCCAAGGATTCATCCTATGGTTAAGGTTTGAAACAGGGAACTCCTAGAAGTTATCATGCATAGGTTTCAACCTAAAGTTCTAATCATCACCTCCTCATCAAAGGAAGTGAGAGTCCTAAAGGATCATGTCAATGATAAACAGAAACAGATAAAGCATCAGCTTAAACAGTAAATAGTAAACGATTGTAAAATGCATGCAATGCAAGTGAGGGAGGAAATGTGTGCGGGGCATCCGCCTCCACAAGCTCATCTCAACCTCAAGCCAGATATGAATAACTGCAATCATATAGGAAGAAATAACATGCTATCAAGCAAAATATGAGCAACTGCAATCATACAGAAGAAATGAAATGCTATCAAGCAAACAACAAACCACATAGGCAAGGGAGTTGGGTTCTACCGAATACCCGCAAACAAAGCCATACAGTAAAAATACAAGCAGAGGGAGCAACTCAACCTCTAGTGCAATCATGCTCCTAACTTAAATCAGTCTAAACATGAACCTATTCTAATGCGTCAAGCAAATCAAACAAGTCACATCAATACAGAAAAGAAAGCAGACAGGAAAGAAAGCAGATCAGCAGCTTCCCCAGCTTCACAGCAAAGCAATCTTCTGACAGTCGTTTAGTCATCAGACTTCACTTGCCCTTCAAGGCTAGCATCTTCCATGACAAGTATCAACTTGCTTCTCCAAGGTTTCAACCCATCAAACATAAGTTTTAACTTATTCTCTCTACCTCAACCTCAAGCTTCAACTCCCCAGTGCACCCCACCTTCAGGCTTTACTCCTAACTACAAGTATCAACTTGGCTCCTTCAGTCTCTCACTGCATCAATGTAAATGTCAACTTATCCTTTATTCCTCAAGCCTCAGCTCTTCACTCAATCTCAATTGAATCCTCTTCACGAGTATCAACTTGATCCTCAAGCTTCAGCTCTCTTTGCTTTACCAGTATCAACTTGGTCTTCTTCTCCTACAAGCTTCAGCTTCTCAGAGTAATCTTCAAACACAAAGAAGTATCAACTCCATCCTACAATATTCTTCAAGCATGGAACTCCATCCTCTAACAAGGGAGAGAGGTGCATCTATCAAGAGTAAAGTTTGGATGGTTGGTAGCAGAGTGAAGACCAAAGGTCACCACTGAGCATCCTGTCATCAGAGAAAGGGACCCTCAAAGGTTCTACCAATTTGTAAAGAACCACACATCCTACCAAAGGAGGGATGAGGCCTTTATAAGGGACCTTACATCATAGGGAAGAATGGAATTGATCAACATAATCCATGTTCATGAAGGAAGCGAACTATCTAGAAGCTCTACCTACAAAACCCTAATCTTAACCTAATCAAAACTACCCCAAAAGAAGGGAAGATCTTCAAATCCAAGCCTCTTCAAGAAATCCAATGCATCTTCAACTTGCCTTCAACGTCATCCAAGAACAAGCAAAGCAAAACCCTAATCTAAGGGAACTAGAGATGCTAATCTAGTTGAGTTAGTGCCTTAGAATCATCTAAAACTAGCACCTAAACTAAAATCAAACAAAAATAGAAAACTATATTGAAAATTCCTACAAAAATTCCTAAGGGATCCTAATTCAATTAAGAATGCCTCATACAAAAACCAAGGACTAAATCAACTATTAAGTCTTAAAATTAAGTCCTAAATCCAAAGGTATCAACCATAAACCCTAAAAATGGAGCTTCTAAAGGTTTCAACCTAAACTACCACCTATTTTCATCACAAAAATGTGAGAAAAATCTATGAGGAGCATGCATATCTATGCTAACAACTCACAAAAAATCAGGATCAAAATCATCATCACATGATCACACAAAATTCCCCAAAATCAAGTATCAAACATGACTATTTTAATATCAATTAAAATGTAAAATTCCCATAAAATCAGAAAATGTATGAAATCAAAATATTTTTTATCTAAAAAATACTAGACCCTATCATGAATCTAATGCAAAAAGAATGGGATTAATTGGATCATTTTTCATTTTTTTTTATGATTTTATGAAGAACCATGCATAAAATGAAAAATTAAAGAAAATCAAACAAAAATAACCAAGCGCGTGGTGCAGATAGTAATAAAAATCAATTCAATATTCAGACTGGGCCAAAAAGGGGGGTGTCATTAGAAAAGCGCCTAAGCCCATATCACAATCAGAAATCAATTGAAAAATGGTAAAGAAAAAGATAAAGGCGCGGTGTAGGAAGCAAGCGAAATCAGTTCAAATTCACAAATGGGCTCGCTTGGGGGGGGGGGGGGGGGGTGGATAGTGGTCTCTTACTAAAGCTCAAAACCTTTTGTTTAATGATACGCAGCATTTAGAGCATCAGAATTCTTCCCTCTTCACAACCTGAGATTAAAACATGGCCCTTGGATCTAGCTCTGGTCAATGGTCATACGTGAATCCGATGGCTGGGACTTCATCACCTACCTCTAGCCATGAAAATGGAGGGAAGCATCCATTGTAACAGAGTTCAAACATCAACCTCATCCTCACTCGGGCTCCCTCAAATCTCCATCAAAATTCAAGATCTAAAACACTAAATCACTCTAAATCTCTCCCTGAGTCTAACCCTAGCCTCAGAATTTATTGAATCAACCTCTAACCGAAAACACGATTAAGAATCAAAATTATGCTCAAACCTCAACTATCACCATTCTTCAAATTGTTTGGTCTAAAATGTTCACCACATTACCCTGATCACTTCTCGCAATAACACTCACATTATCTCTCAATATCCAGCATGTTCTTGATCCAAACAGAAATTGTGTCATCTCATTGATCATCACCAAATCCTCTCTAAATTTCCAGAAACGATCTCCAAACCACATACTATCAATCTAACCTAACAAACTGAGGTAATTCTTCTTAAATTAAGGTGAGGGATGAAAGATTCAAACCTGTGAATTCTTGAATAACAGAAGTAGCAAAGCTTCAATTCAACCCTTCTACTGCTCCAGAATCATTCAATGTACCAAGTTCTTGCTTCTGTATGCAAGAGAATTGATTGCAAATGCTTGGAACTCCAAACCCGATGGTGACTTGCAGCAGGTGAAACTCAAATGCAAGAACACGATCCTTCAAGGCTTTGGCTATGGAATTGATCTGGAATCATTCAGTATCCTCAATAGAAGTTGTTGAGATCAAAAGAAAGGAAAAAGATGGTGTAGAATGCAGAAACTGATTTCAATTTGCACATGGAGGTTTCAAAGCTCACTCTCTCTTTTTCCTCTCAATCCTCACCAACCTTGCACTTGAACCCCTTCTAATCAATATATAGATGATGTTGGACCTCTCTAGAATCTTCTGGAATCATCCAAGGAGATGTTGAATTTCTCATGTCATCAAAATACCATCTCATGCCATACTCACACCAGTTCTGGCTTCACTTGTTGCAGCAGCTTGTTATGATCCCAAATTCTCTCCAAATGAGATATTAGATGTGTTACAATGCCTTGGAAGCTTGTGCATTGATCTCTTATGTGTTTTCAAATGTTACTTAAGATGTAAGTAACTACTTTTCAAAGCAAGTCCACAAATTAGACCTCAAATCAAAATTGTGGCTAAACCAATGTTCTTAAAATGCTTTTTAGAGTCAAAATGACCTATTACATGCCTTGGTTTGGATGTTTAGATCAAAAATATCAATTTCCAACTTTGGTTCATTTAACTTATACCCTTATTTTAGGTCATTTTTGCAACTTTGAGCTACAAGCAATTTCAACATCTCATGACCTTTTTACTAGCCTTAAAACATCATTTTGAACAAGTTTGATGTTGAACATTTTCCCATTTGAAGCTTGGAAATAGGAGTTATGGCCTTATGATTGAAATGACCTGTAATCTCTAAATGACCAAAATACCCTTGACTTGTCAAAGCCATAACTTGAGTTCTACAAATCCTATCAAGGACTTCTAGTACTCTCTAGAAATCTAAGAGAATAAGGAACAACTTTCATGTTGGCCAAAAGTTCATAGGAATCATCCTTCTAGGGAAAACGTTCCATGCAAGTTGGACAACTTTCAAGCTCCCAAATTCACATACCTCAGATGACCTGTAACTTGTCAAAGTCATAACTTGAGTTCTACAAATCCTATCAAGCTCTACAACATTCATGTTGGGGGCAAGATGATGTGACAATCACATCTTGAGCTAAATTGCCTTGAAGATAGGGGTCAAACTAGGGGATTTTACACTGTCAAGCCTTAGAAACCCTAGCTTGAAACTTCTCAAACTCTTCAATCATGATGAGTTGACCTTGGAATCACCCTTATAACATCTCAATATATCAATCCATGATCACATGGCTCTTGAATTAGGTCTCAACCTTGTTCAAATCATCAGTTGACTTAGGGTTGACCCAGTCAAACCCTAGTTGCACCACTCATGGCTGAGCCTTCTTACTCTTGCACAATGACCTATCTAGGCCTCAAAGTGATCTTCAACACTTCTCATGATCTCTCTCAAGACCTCAAGTCCAACTTCATGGCTTCAGAATCATCTGATGGCTTTCCACAACTCTCAAGTTAGGAGACCTACCCACTTGGTTTCAACCACTATCTTTGAGGATCTTTTAACTTCTCTGACAAGGATATCAACCCTTGAGCACCTGAATAACCTTCTTAGCTAGCTTCATAGTCTTGTATAGCTCTTAATTGGTAATCATACCTCTTGATCTCCTGCAGACATGTCAATGAAATGCAAATGATAATGCTAATGTGAAGGAAATGAAACATAAGCTAGGTGAAGAAAAGTTGGGCAAATTTTGGGGTGCAACAATATCATGGAAGAGTGTGACCATGGCTCTCTGATACGTTGCCCCTGCATTCTTCAAACTGAAAGGCATGACCTTATAATAATAGGTGCCCTAGGGGTGATGAAGGTTGTCTTCTCTATGTCGGATGGATCCATTTTTATCTGATTATAACCAGAAAATCCGCCCAAGAATGAGAATACTGCGAAGCTTGCTATATTATCCACCAAAGTGTTGATATGTGGTAGAGGGAAATCGTCCTTTGGACTTGCTTTGTTTAAATCCCTGTAATCGACGCACATTTTGACCTTACCATCCTTCTTTGGGACTGGTACGATGTTTGCCACCCATTCTGGATATTTGGATACTGCTAAAAAGCCTGCATCAATTTGTTTCTTGACTTCGTCTCGGATTTTAAGAGCCATGTCTGGTCTTGATCTGCGAAGTTTTTGTTTGACCGGAGGGCACTCTGGCTTCAGGGGGAGCTTGTGCATAACAATGTCAGTATCCAACCCTGGCATGTCTTGATAAGACCAAGAAAATATGTCGACATAATCTCTGAGGAGTGCTATCATCCTGCTTTTGATCTCTGGCCCCAAAGATGCCCTAATCTTGACTTCTCTTTTTTCTTCTTTCGATCCCAAGTTTATGACCTCAGTCTGCTCTTTGTATGGATGGAGATACACATCTTCACACTCAATCATTCTCTTCAACTCTTTTGGGACTTCTAATTCTTCATCGTTCTCTTCTTCCGCTTGAAAGACAGATGAACCACTAGTAGAAGGAACCGAAGGATCATAGGATTTTGTGGTGGATGGAGGTATTCTGCATGTTTTATTTTTGGGAACAATTAGACACACACACACACAAACATGCAGATGAAGGGTTGTTTTTATATTTTTCAAAAAGATTGCCATTTTTTCTTTTAACAAAAGAGTGAAAATGACGCGCAGAAAATAAACAAGAGTTTTACAAAAACACTTTTTCATTCATAGATTTTCAAATTGCAAAGTGGCCCGATACAAAATAATTCGTAGGCCTTGGGCAAGACCAGGAATTTTAAAGAAAACACAAATCTAACAAGCAAAATGAATTACTCTAAAGGTAAAAAGACGGGAATTTCCACAACCTCCCAGTTGTGCAAAGCTGCTCCTCCCCGAGTTATCAGATGGTCTAGATTGCAATCCTCATCCTCAACAATGATGGCGTTGATTTGTATTCCGCCACTGGTAAATATTTCCTTCAAAGACTTCTTCTTCATGGTGGTTTCTTCCGGTTCGCCTTCTAGAGTTGGTTTGTAACCCAACCCTTGTCGATCATTCTTGGCCCGAGCATTGACTTCAATGATCTCCCCCCATCCCAACGGGACTCCAACTTTTAGCACCGCCTTGATACTCTGAACAAAGGTGAATGATGGACCGCGAGTTATGTCAGATTCATCGACTAGAACAACATGGGCTATTTCTAGTGCTTGAAAGGCTGTCTCAAGGGAATCTTCGTCAACTTTGATATACCGAAATGAGGACAAGTTGCTCACCATTAAATCCTCTTCCCCATGAACAATGACCAACTGGTCATCCATAAAAAACTTCATCTTCTGGTGGAGAGTAGAAGTAACAGCGCCAACTGCGTGGATCCATGGTCTTCCCAGTAAACAACTGTAGACCGGATTGATATCCATCACCTGAAAGGTGACTTCAAAGATTTGTGGTCCGATCATGATAGGAAGATCAACCTCCCCTATCTCAGCTCTTCTAGACCCATCAAATTCCTTCATTATGAGAGATGTTGACCTCATGTTAGAACCTTGGTAAGCCAGCTTGGCCAGTGTCCTTTTCAGCATTACATTGAGCGCTGATCTTGTGTCAACAAGAACCCTAAACAATGTATCTTCTTCGCATTTGATCGACACATGCAGAGCACGATTGTGCTTGCGTTTCTCAGCTGTCAGATCATTGTCATCAAAGCTTAGCGTGTTGCAGGCCGTGATGTTTGCTACAATGGAGTCGAATTGCCCCACTGCAATATCTTTGGTAACATGGGCTTGTGTTGAGATTTTGAGCAAAGCCTGGCGATACGCCGGAGAGCTTAAAAGTAATGCCATGACCGAGATCTTAGATGGTGTCTGATTCAGTTGGTCTACCACCCTGTAATCACTTCGTCTGATGATTCTCAGGAACTCTTCTTCATCATTTTTTAGGCTTTCTTTTCCTTTGACCAAGGGCTCCTTAGTGACGACTACCTATGGAATGGGTTTTTGAGGAACAACAGCTTTTGGGACAGAAGTTGTTGGCGGAGGAACCACATTATTTGTCCGCAGTTGATATATGCGACCACTCCGGGTCATCTTGCTCCCACCGACAATGTTAGCTACGTTTGCTGGTTTCCTTTCTTTGAAAAATCCCTCGCACCACAGATGGTCTTGCTTCGGTGTCACGGCCCTTGGGTGAGGCTTAGACCCTCCCCTTGGTTCAAACCTGACTTGCCCTCTCCCAAATTTTGGGGGTGCATCATCGCGGAATACTGGCCGGACATTTTTGTAGTTGTTGTTGTTATTTCTGAACACAACTCTTTTGTTGGGCTCTTCAGGCATGTTAAACACGGGTTCAATGACTGCCACATCTTCCCCCTTTTTCCTGCGAGCAATCTCTATCATCCCTTGTTCGATCATTGCTCGAATGTCTTTTTTCACAACATCACAACCTTCTGGGTTCAGCATGCATTGTTCGCAGTCTTCATGAGATGTCTTAAGCGCCCATGCCTGAGCAAGACGTTTGTGTAGGTCCACCAACGGTACCTTGATCTCATCGATAGTAGTAACTGTCTTATCTTCTGACCCTTCACCTTCTTCAATAATAGCATTTACCCCACCATGGTTTGGCAGAGGATTATTCTTTATGTTCGGATGATTGTCTTCAAAGGAAAAAAATTCTTTTTTCAATTAACTCTCGGACGAGGTGCTGAAGTGTGAAGCAACCTTCAAGGTCATGGCCCGGAGCGTTCTCGTGAAATAAGCAGCGAGCATTGGCGTTGTAGTAGAATGGAAGTGGATTAGGTGGAGCACCCAACTTCCTTGTCTTGACCAAACCTCTTTCTATCAACATGGGGAACAGATCAGGGTAGCTCATCGGAATAGGCTGTATTTTTGGTTGATTCGCCTGATAATTCGCCCTTGGATCCCTGTTTTGAGGCTGCTGACCTTGCGGCTGATGATACTGTTGCTAATTGTTAGAGTGATATTGTTGTTGATTGCCGGAATGATATTGTTGTTGATTACTGGATGCCCCAGGCGGGGGACCCTGCTGTGAGGACTGTTGAAAAACTGGAGTCACACTGCTATATATGACGATGGGTGGTACTACTGGCGATGGTTTTTGGGATTTTGCGCCTTTTTCCCATATGTTATCTGTTGCTACTGCGAAAATCGGCGCCGGCTGAAAAGAAGAGTCGCCATCGCGCGTTATTTATCCCAACGGGAGGGAAAGGAAACTCTTAGAGTAAATCTACCGCAAAGACGGGAAAGGTATGGTCATCGCAACCAAAACCTGGGTTCGGGAGTCGGTTACGCAAGGGGAAGGTATTAGCACCCCTCACGTCCGTCGTACTCGACGGGATCCACGCTTGTTTTCGGGTATGGATTGTTATTCTATCTAAACTAAGGGTTAAGGGGTTAAAAGAAAAGAAAATGACTCGACAAAGTATCGCACTTTATGCCTACGTATTCCCGTCTGGAACGAGAAATCAGAGTCAACGTAGTTCGCCTACCTACGAGAAAGGAGGGGAAGGTTGCTCGCTAGGACATCGCATCCTATGCCTACGTACTTTCATACAGCATGAAAGATCAGAGCAAACGTAGTTCGGGCCACGTACGACACAAGTCTGTCTTGATTGTTTTTATACCTTCTGAAAAAGGGTTTTTCTGATTACTGGTCCAAGCGGACAAAAATGACGTTTTGATGAGTTCGCATTCTTTTACGGAAGAAGTGTCTTTTATTGTGTTTGAAATATTTATTGTGTTTTTCTGTTTGTTTTGAGAAAGAAGAGACAGAACTCTAACCTATGGTTGCAAAGGGAATCAAACTAACCTAATGTTATCATGCATGGGTTAAGACCTAATGTCTATCATGCTCCTCTCTTGCACAGAGAGAAACAGAGATCCTAAGGGAATAGACGGAAACAGAAACAATAGCATATATACAGTAAAGCAGTAAAATGCATGGATGCAACAATACAAGCGAGGCAAGGGAGTCCCACTCAACCTCGAACCTAGAAAACAATAGGCAAAAGTGAACAGAATTCACTCTCAACCTAACAGGGTAAACAGCAAACAATACAGTCAGGGAAAACCAAACAATACATCAAGAGACATAAACAGCAAAATAAATAAATAAATAAATAAACAGCCACAGTAGCTCTGCATCAACAACTGTCTTCAAGTCATCTCCAAACAGCTACCAGCTTCAAGCAAGCCTCAATCTCCATCTTCACAACCTCCAAGCAAGGTCTTTGTCTTCAGTCTTCAATTTGCAATGGCTTTTCTTCAAGTCTCAATCTCCAAGATGAATATCAGTCAACAAGATGGAATGAATGTTAAACAGTCAATTGCCTACCAAGGGTGGCTCATTAACTGCTAACATTATACAAACAATTTTCCCTCAAAAGTTCTATCTTTCAAATACATTCACTGATCCTTCCAAAGGAAGGAGGTGGATATTTGAAAGAGACTTTGAATCATAGAGAAAGAATGGAGGCAAACAAGACCTTCCATGTTTGTGAATCAAGTTTTCTTTCCTAGAGCTCTGCCTAGCTCCTAAATCCTATACTCCTCAACAGCTGCTAGCAAGAATCTCTTCATCAACTCTGGAAGTTGGTCTTCATTCTTTTGATATCCAATAGGCTTCATCACCAGCACAGTCTTCAGCTCTCCCAATCCCCAAGCAAACCCAATACCCCACACAGACAAATGAAATAACCCTAGAGAGGGCACACCACACAGTCAAACAAATACAAGCATTATACTGATAGTAATAGTAGAATAGGGGAAACCTAGTAATTTCTAAGGGATCTATTATCTACCCATAATCCCTATAGTCCCATACCCCAAAGATTCAAACTACAACTCCTAAGGGAAATGACTTAATTCACCTATGTTATCTCCTAAACCCTAGTTTTGATCACACTAATCACACCTAAACAAATCACCTAAAAATTAATCCTAAAATTATGAATTAAATTTTATATACAAGCTAAAGGTCTAAGCTAATCAACCAAAAAAGAATGGGTCAAAAATGTTAAAGCATCTAATCAAACTAAAATCAACAAATTCATGCATTAAACTAAACATTATTCAAACCTATTTAAAAGAACAATATGCTAAAAATATAAAAACAAAATGAAATTGGAATTTTTTTATATGATAATTTTCTTGACAAAAATATGAACAATATGCAAAAACAACCAATTAAAAACAAGCATTTTTCTATTTGTTGTGATTTTTTTAAATAAATGAAATGAATTGAGAAAAATTAAAATGAATTAATTTGGCTGAGGGGTGCATCTAGTAATAAAACCAATTGAAATAAGAGAATGGGCCCAGACTGGGGGGCGCGCCTAGCAATGCGCGTCTGGGCCCAGCAACTCAGGAAAACTCAACAAAAAATAAAAATAAGAAACGGTGCAAGTAGTAAAGATTTCAGTTCATTATGGTTTGGGCCTTGGTTGAGAGGGTGCGAATAGCAACGGATTCAAAGCCCATTCTGAGGGATTAAATGGAACAGTGCGTTTTGATGCGCAGGATCTCCCTCCAAATTCCAATTGAATGCTGGCCGTGGGATTGGTCTCAGAGTCAAGGGTCTTATGATCATCCAACGGTTGTCCATCATCGTCCCCAATTATCTTCTAGGGTTTTCAGAAAACCAGTCCCATGCATGCTCCTTCCATCTCCTTGTTCTCTCTCCATTCACCATGAAATCACACGATGCAAAGAGCAAAAATACTCTACTTCTTTCCCTCTACACAGCCATGCCATTAGTTTTCTCCAACACTCAGTCAATAACCAAACCCGATAGGTTGAACTTTCTGACTCCATTACTTTGCACTGAGATCAAACATGAGGATTCTCACTAATTCTTACCCTAACCTAATCTACACTTCATGCTGATTATTCTAAGCTATTTAATGAAGATTATCGTGCATTATTCTTGATGATATAAACCCTAACAGATTTGGTGCGCCATGGTTAACCTTCATGAAACTTTCTCAAACTTTGTGAAATCCATCATCTAACCTATCCTAACAGTTCTAACCTAACAAATCTCTATGATTATAACTAAATCAAGCAATTCGAATGAGAAAACCAACCTGGTATGATGATGAAAACAGGTATAGAAATCCTTGGATCCGATGCTTGCAATGAGTGGAAATTGATCAATAAGCTTGCTCTTGAGTTCTGTATGCAAAAGATCTTGTGCAAACTCCTTGAATCTTGCAATCACAAAGTTCTTGCTCCTTGGAAGATGAACTTGAACAGCACGAGTTCTTCTTCAAATCAACCAAATTCTGATGGAATTGTAATCTATGAAAGATGTTAATGATGATCAAATCAAGAAAAATGGAAATTGATAGAGATTTTATGGAGTTTGAAGTGATTTTGCAAATTGGAAGATTGAAGTGTAACTTGGTATTATGAGCACAATGAATCACCAACCATGGCATAAAGCCTCTCAATGCAATATATAGATGACAATAGAAAGTCCTAGAACCTTGGAGAAACTTCCCATGCACACTTTCTTTGCATTTTGGATTATGTAACTTCTTTTGTAAGTAACCAAGCATAACTTTCAAATCTTGAACCAAACTCAAAAATCCACTTTTTCCAATGTTCTTAAAACATTTTTTCCAATCAAAATGACCTATAATTTCATCCCATTTGGCCAATTTATGAAAAATCTCAATTTTAGGTCATTTTTTATTCATTAAATTCACCAATTCTAAAACCTTGAGCTATGAGCCTTTACAATATTTCATGGTCACTTTTCGAGACTCAAAATGTCATTTGTAGCAAGTTTGATGTTGTGAAGTTTTCCATTTGAAGCTTCCTTGCATGAGTTTTGGACATAGGTTTGAAATGACCTGTAATTCTCAGATGACCAAAATACCCTTTGCTTGCCAAGACCATAAGTAGAGTTCCACAAATAATATGAAGGCATACCATACCTTTATAGAAAGCTAAGACAATGAGGAACAACTCTTATGTTTACCAGAAATTCATTTGAAATCTCCTTGAGGGGTAAAAGTTGCTTGGAAGACAAGTAACTTTCACAGACAAAATTTCAGATACCTCAGATGACCTGTAACTTGCAAGGACCATAACTTGAGTTCTATAAATCTCCTTGATGTCTTCCACCACTCAAATTAAAGGTCTTGAGATCCTCTAAAAGTTTCATGTTGACCCAGGATCCATTTGAAGCTTTCATTTTGACTTATCTTGCTTGGAAGTTTGACCTAAACTAGGGGATTTTACACAGAAACCCTAATTTAGAAACTCCTCTTCTCCTTGATTTCTCTTGATTTCTTCTTGGCACATCACCCTATCCTTATTTACATGTCAAATGATGAACCCCACATCTCTCCAATAGACCTTAATGCCTTTCAATCAATCAATTGACCTAAGGTTGACCTAGAGTTGACCCCAGATGAAACCCTAGTTGACTGTCTTCAACTGCAACTCTTGTGATCATATCAATGACTTGCCTCCTTCTCCAAATGACTTTCTAAGTCTTCCATGATGTCTACATACTCTCCATGCTTAATTCAATTCACAGCTCACAACTTCTTTGGTGATCTTCAGATGCCCTCAGATAGGAGATAGATGCACTGCTTGATCCATTGACTTTTTAGCTTTCCCATTCTTTCTGATGACTTGGATATGCCTGAATTTGAATAATAACCTCTTGATAGGCTCATAGAGATGAAAATAGTACTTGGCCCCTTGTTGGATAACTTGCTATGCTATGCTATGCAGATGATTAGACTATGTGCATGACTCTATATGCAAATGCTAATGCAATTGAAACATAAACCAAGTGAAATAGGTTGAGAGAATTTTAGGGTGCAACAACTGCCCCTATTCAAGCGACTTGGACCCGATTGGGTGAAGAGCGAACGGCCTTCAAACATTCGAGGTACGAGACGGTTGAATACTAAGAACCCGGAAATTTGCCAACCGCAGAAATAAACTGCACCACTGCTTGGGGATTATTTTCATCAGCCTGAGAAAGATTCTATCATCATAGGGATAGAACTTTGTCCACGTTAGGACGCCTGTTTCGTCAACAAAAAGAAACCTCAACTAAACTTGTCCATGTTAGGACTCCACCTGCCGTCAACCCGGAAAAATCTCGGCAACTTCGCTGGGGATAATTCGTCTACATTTCATCTGAAATAAATCGTCCACGTTAGGAATAAACTTTTCCACGTTAAGAATAACACCGTCCATGTTAGGACTAAGACCTCGTCTGAATCTGTCCACGTCAGGACTAAACTTTCTAGGTTATGAATACTTCGTCCACGTTAGGACTCACCCCTCCACGTTAGGAATAACCTCCTTTCCATCTTGTGAATAACATCTTTCCACGTAAGGAATGCATCTTCCCGCGTAAGGAATACCATCTTCTTTCCACGTCAGGAAACTATCTCTTTCCACGTAAGGAATAACATCTTTCCACGTATGGAAATACAACTTGTCCATGTGAGGAATAACTCTCTTCTGGATCTGTCCGCGTCAGGACTAAACTTTTCCACGTAAGGAATACATCTTTCCACGTAAGGAATCCGTCTTTCCACGTAAGGAAACCCTCTTCTTTCCACGTAAGGAAACCATCTTTCCACGTAAGGAATACAATCTTTCCACGTAAGGAATCATATCTTCTTTCCACGTAAGGAATCATCTTCTTCTTTCCACGTAAGGAATCAATCTTTCCACGTAAGGAATCACAATCTTTCCACGTAAGGAATAAATCTTTCCACGTAAGGAATCACAATATTGATTTGTCCACGTTAGGACTCCCATCTCGTCTTGATTTGTCCACGTCAGGACTACATCTTCTCTGCTGAGGAAAGAAAACTTGTCCACGTCAGGACTCACGCTGCGTCAACACGAAGGAAAATAAATCTGTCCACGTCAGGACTTGCGCACCTTCGAATCGCTGGGGAAATAAAACTTGTCCACGTCAGGACTCGTGCTTCGCCAACACGAAGGAAGATAAATCTGTCCACGTCAGGACTCGCGTATCTTGTCAACAAGAAGAACTATAAACTTGTCCATGTCAGGACGCACATTTCACCATTACGAATAAAGATGTCTGCTAGAATACATGGTCCACGTCAAGACACCAACACGAAGAGTAACCAATCTTGTCCTCGTCAGGACTCCACCTTCAATCAATACCAAGAAATCAAATCTGTCCATGTTAGGACTAGAACATCTCATCAACCCGAGGGAATCAATCTGTCCACGTCAGGACTTCACATTCCATTAATTCTGAGAAATCGACCCTGTCCATGTTAGGACTAACACCTCTTATCACTCCGGGGAAATAAGTCTGTCCACGTAGGACCCCCACTTCTCTAGTACGAAGAAAACCCGTCAATATAGGAATAGATTGTCCACGCTAGGACTCATTTCTCCATTGGTCCCAACCCACAAACTTCTTAGCACTGACGTGACAGCGACTTTGAGGCGGACTCTACTGAGGATATTTGGAAACCAAACTAACGGACGCCTGTTCTGATAACCGGTGGCAGCTTTTGAAATTCTGATTCATGAAACCCTTTGATGACAAATAACTCTGCTTAGGAATGAGGAGAGATTTTGCCTACTAACTCTGGCGGGGGAAAACAAGAGAAATTTACACAAATAACTCTGTTCGGAGACAAAGAGAACTTCACCATGATAACTCTGTGGGGAATAATGCCAAAGCTGATACTATCATTGAATGTCTCACGTCGAGATCTTGAATTTTAGGTAATTCATTTGAGCAAGAGCTCCTTCTACCTGCAAGAGAGCGCTACCTGAAACAAACAGTTAGCCAACCTGGTTTACGTTTCAAAATGCATATGTTTGACAATGACGCAATGCTCCATTCGACATGGAAATGCTACGCGGTTTTATCTGGTGGACGCAAGTATGACACTATATGCCAATGCAAATGCAGACTCGAACTGCTGGGATACAGAAACCGCTTCAGCAAAATAAATGCTGAAGACAATGCCGACTCCGCTGGGGATAGCCAGGTGCTACAGAATTATTCCAGTAAAATAAATGTCGGAGGAGTGAAGTCAACCCTGCTGGGGAATAGCAGATGCGCCTGGTATGATTGAACTTCTGCTGGAGAGTGAACGGGTATCACACGGTATTCCGACAAAATAAATGCCAGGACACACAGCCAACTCTGCCGGAGAGAGTCTTAATCTTCGAGTTCCACTGGGAGGAAGGAAAATACTTGCTGGAAAGAGAACTCCGCTGGAGACGGAACGATTCTCTTGGGGAAAATCAACTGACTCCGCTGGGGGAGAGTAACTGACCCTACTGGAAAGGGTAGACTGTCTGAGTATAGCTCACGAGTAGGAAACATTAATCTTCTGAGGCTAAACCACTCTGCTTGAGATAGGGGAATCCTTCTGGGGGACACCACATTGTCTGAATACAGCCTTTGATCTTGGAAACATCAAACGCTGCTGAGGATAAATGACTTTGTTGGAGAACGTCCTTTGGGTAAGCTACGGCTAGCTGGGAAATTCGATCCTCCTTCAGTAAGGGACACTGTTATCTTGGAAGCACGACCTGCGTGGGGAGCGAATCTTTCGTTACGAGCTTCTGGTCCATACTGCAATCTTTTGATCGTCCACTTCATACGGCTATGAACCCTGCAACACCACAAACAAGACAAGACAAGTCTACGCAACCAAATCTATTCAGGTTAGCGTTAGTGATGTGCTGTTTTTCGCAAGTGTACGAATCACGTCAAAGTAATATAAAAGATTATCGAATCCACAGAGACCAAGTGTCAATCTATCGTACCTGTTGTTATGGTGTTTATCTAAGGCAACTATTTTTAAGGGTTTTAGTAAGGGTGCAATGGTAAATAAAATTATAATTTTAAATAATAAATAAAAGACAGGCTCGAATGTAATTCACGTAATCAATGATAATCCAGTACTTGTTAATGGAACTACTTATGGGCAATGTTTTCTCCTTTGAAAAGAACTAATTTAACAGGAACTGTCGCTTTCGCGTATTCAGAACCGAGTTGTACTCTCTAATCAACCCCTCCTATTGTCACGGATAGAAAGGTGCGTACTGCGTTAGAGTAGTAAACCTATTTTTAAGAAATATAGTTTCTTAACAAAGTTGAAAAGTATTTTAACCTGGACTTCTTAGCAAAAAGAGGTTCTTATGAACCAGACTCTAAATCTCATAACGCGTCCGAAAATCGTTTTAAAATCTCTTTTCTTTTTAATCTAAAAACTCCTAATGAACTATACAAAGCGCTTTTGGCTGTTTTTGAAATAGTTAAAAACAATTACTTGAATTGAAAGATAAAACAGCCCTTAGGTGTTTCCACGAACAATTATACTGATTACTGGTTTAATTACGATCCTTACATTCTAACCTTTATGGGATTAGTTAGACATGATAAAGTAAATATTCTTTTTATAGTTTTTCATATGAGTAATTTAAAGCGAGTGCGGGAAGTAAACAAAGTAAATGTGCGAGTGCGGGAAGTAAACAACGTAAATGTGCGAGTGCGGGAAACAAACAACGTAAATGTGCGAGTGCGGGAAATAAACAAAGTAAAGTGCGAGAAAATAAATAAAAGTAAAGCAATGCGGGAAAATAAAATACTAACTGGAATTAAAATGGCGGCAGGATTAACTTCCTCCAGAGTGCTCCAAAACTCGAACCACAGACAGATTACAGACTCGATCACTCGATTGCAGAGGCACTCCGATGTGGAATGGCAACTGCTTTATAACTGATATATGCCTAGAGAATTCTAATTCTGGATCCAGAAAAACGAAAATCTAAGGTCCTATTTATAGGAGAAACTGAAAGCGCGAAATGACCGGGACGCCCCTCCACTAAAAAGTGGAGGTTGAAGATTTTTTGCCTTGTGGCGCCCGCCACAGGCCTATGGCGCCCGCCACGGTCCCTACAGGGGATGATGTAGTGGGGATCGTGGGTCTTGGAGGTTGAGGAGTGGTCTTGAGACGTGGCCACGTCATGGCTAACCCCATGGCGCCCGCCACGGTGGGTGCCGTAAGTGCAAAATGCTGAATTTCTAGGTTTTCGTCCGTTTTCACTCCTTTTTCGCTCCTTTTCCCGATTCCAGCTCCGATTATTATAAAAACCTGAAAACATAAGAAAACAAAGCAATAACAAAGCAAAACAACCATAAAAGCTAAGAATGCATGTGAAATCGGAGTCAGAAATACGGTGAATTTTAGTGTGATCAAATTCTCCCACACTTAAACCTTTGCTTGTCCTCAAGCAAACATTAAAGCTTAAGAAAATATGGTGTCAACACTTGTCTTTGGGCTAAAGGGATTCTAAGTTCAAGTCAGGATGCAGTGACAGATACTAACTAAGTGAACCAAGGGTACCATAGTAACACAAACACAAACTTCAATCCTATATTAACCACTCCATGTCATCCCACGATACCTAGGCCTATCTTCTCATCTTTTTGTGTCCTTTTCATTCAGGCGCAATCACATTAAGCCCGTTATCCGTACATGCTTCATAGTAGAGTGACCGGTTAGTGATTCTGATCCATAACATAAGGTTTCTGGCACATAAGCATGTGTAAACCTGTTTTTATTTCGCCTAAATGTAGCTGCGGGGGATCGGATCGTAATCCGCCCTACCAAGTTCAGTGCCAGATACCTCTGAACCAACTAACAATAGGTGACTTGCAATTTTTTTCTTTTTGTGGCAAAAATTTTTTTCTTCTCTTTTTTCGGTTTAAATGACTTTGTGAGGGTCACCTATACCAGAGTTTGCCTTTTTTTCTTTTTTTATTAGCACTGGATCATTCACTTATATTCATCGGCCCCCTACTTAGAGTATGCTTAGGCCGGAGCTGACTGCTAAAATAAACTACTTAGGACAATTTTTTGAATGATAGTAAAGGCCATGGTGGTGGGGTTTAGGAGTGATTCCTATATTCAAGAGGTCTATGGTGCTAAAATGGTTCTGATGTTTCAAAAAGTTGACCTAAGTCACCACATCCTAATCTAAACCTGTCTCAAAGCCCAAAAAACATGTGAAACAACATTGTTTTCTTTTTTTAAAAATTTTCTGGTAAGGCTAAGGAAATGGGAAAAAATGAAGATGAACTAAAAAAGACACTATACTGGTGACTCGTCAGACTCATGCATTATCTAAGAAAACTAAATTACTGAAAAGGGAAATAACTGAAAGGAAATTAACTAAAAAGGGAAATAACAGAAAGCAATAAAATCCCCTCCCACACTTAAATCGAACATTGTCCCCAATGTTTCGAAATAAGATAAGGGGGGTAACCTGGAAAAAGACTACTGAGGAGGGGCACTGGTGCCTTCGCCGTCCTGATGTGATGGTCTGGAACGACGGGATCTACTACGATGCTGGTCCCTCCGGTCGAGTCGTGCTGATAAAGCAGCCTGAGCACTCCGGACCTCTCGAAGGTTACCCAAGATGGAACCCTGAGTAGCCTCTACAAGCTGGTAGTGTCGGCTGTTGAACTCTCTCTGACGGTTCTGCTCTAATGAAATAGCGTTCAAGGTACGGCAAACGTTGCTATAGGAACGATCCGAAACCAATCGCGATTGTTGCATGAAGCTCATATTGTCCGTCAGCTGCTGTGAAATAGTAGAGAGAAGGCCATCACGCCTTTCTTCTCTAGCTGTCATATCACGCCACATCTCCTCGGTGACAAAGAATCCAGGAGCAGTACCTGCAACAGGGTTAGAGGAAGATGGTGCAGTGTGTGACTGTGAAGGACGATGGGGGGACATGTGAGGGATGGGAGACTGCTCTCTCCGATCATACTCATCATCAGTGTCATGTGCCTCCCCATCGGGAATATTAGGAGGAAGTGGACCTAAAACACGTGGAGCATTAAGATCATAGGTCCAGTTCCTTTCATCACGTACATCAGTACGTCTACTGCATGGTAAAAAAACAGATGGGATAGCTACCCCATGAACCATCAACTCATAACCACCTTCTCTCCTTGTTCGGCACAATTTCATGTCTTTCAGAAATTTTAAATTAATTGTGCGAGGAGGTAGTGGTTCAAGTGTAGCTATCTCATCATTCAGGCCAAGAGCCCGAGCAATAGACGTAACAAGCCCTCCAAAAACAATCGGTCCTGTTTTATTAGTAAATAAAGTCATGTGGGCAAGCATAAACGGGACCGGATTGATGTGGGTTCTAGTGAGGCATCCTTGCAAAAATAGGAGTTCACGAGCATTAACCTTGTTTGGACTTTCCCGGCCAAAAATAGTACATGCCAAAAGAAGTCTAAAAACTCTTATGGCCGGGTTGTGAATAGTCGACGCAAGTATCCCTTCAAAAGAATTAATTGAAGTACTTGAAAGCCTTAGCCAGAAGGCAAATACCTCGGCCGACCATTCAGCATCCAAAGGTGCCTCACAAATCGAACCTTCCCTATGAGGGATTCCTAACAAATCTGCTAGCTCATTGGTACTGAATTCATATTCAATTCCAAACAGTCTAAAAATAGCAGTACCGACAGTGCTAGCAGTGTCAGGACTGACAGTGTATATCAAAGAACTCAAAAACTCAGTTGTCAGTCTCTCATAGGTAGGTTCCTGATTAATGAAAATTTTATGCAAGCCTAGAAATTCTAATAAATTAAAAACACTATGATAAATACCCAAAGCATACAGACAGTTATCGTCGACGTACCTAGTCGAGAGGATTTCTCGACTTTGAAGCCTCTGAATAATTTTCCGTTGCCTTTCGCCCGGTCTTCCATCACGAAGAATAAATCCGTTGAACTCCATTGTTGAAAAGCTCCTTAGGTAGTGAAAATAGTAGAAAAGTGGTTTATGAGGGGAATGATAAAGTTTTGATTTTTTTGGTTTTTGATGGATGAAAATGGAAATGGATGTTGGATATGTTATGTGGATGGAGGGTATTTTGGAAATGGGGGAGCTTTAATGGGGTTCAAGGAGGATTTGGAAGGTTGGAAAAATGGGTTTTTGGTGAAGAAAGGGATGAAAATGGTGGAAATGGGGATTTGAATCCCGTATTTGATGATGACAACGGTGTGGCGCCCGCCACAGGGCCTATGGCGCCCGCCACAAGGCCAATTCCTGGGCCTTGTGGTTTTGGGTCCTCCTTTTGGGCCTTCCTTGCACCTTGGTCTTCGGGGGGTCTGAATAGCGTTTTCTTCTTCTTTTCAAGGCTTGAGGCTTGCATATTTTTTTGTAAAGACAAAAATGAAAATATTTTTGTCTTATATTTTTTTTTCTTTTGCACGACAAAAAATAAAATACTTAAAAATCAAAAAAGAAAAAGAAAAATTAGTGCATAATATGTATGTATATAAGGAATTCAAAGTGTATGAAAATGTAAAAGCTGCAATAAAGTAAAATATGTCTGGAAATGCGATAAATAAAAGGAAATTAAATACTAGGGTAGTGCTGTCAGGGTGGAATGAGTCATGTGGTAGGTTTCTTATCCTGGCTTGATCCACGAATCTCAGCTATCTCCCTCCGAAGCTCGTCGATCGCCTGATGTAGAGCATCGGTCTCTGAGGCATGAGTGAGATCAGAAACCTGCATCTCTAACTCTAAGTCTGCCACTTCCTGCTTGAGCAGGGCAGTCTCCTTGCGGAGCTCATAAATCTGTGTTTGTAGGTCGGGTGGCTGCAGAGACATATTGTTAGACATAACAGTGATTCGGGGAGTAAGAGGTGTAGGAGTGTACTCAGCGGCGGGAGGCGATTTCGGCTCTTCGACAGTCTCTCCATAACCCTCTAGAGCATAACTCCAATTGGCAGGATCATGGACACTGGTCATCAGCGGATCTGGTAATGTAAAGTAGTGTATCGCTTCACCGTCGATCAGCAATCTAAACATGTTGGGCTCAAAAGAAGCCCTCCTCATCAGTCCTCTATCAAGACAAAAATCAATATCCAGGGTGGTGTAGCGGCAGAAGGTCCTGAGGTGCAATAGCTTGCGAGACAAACCCAATGCAGTAGCAATCTGTGTAACAATCCCACCGACATGGATGATTCCTACTGATGATCTGGCAACACTAGCAAGGCCCTTCAGTAGAAAGTTGCCACAAGCAACAGGGCGAGACTGAGTCGCACAAAACAGTAGGAAAATCTCCTCTTCACTTAGCAGTGTCTCTGTATCTGGAAAACCTAGGAAAGAATGTGCTAGAATCATCTGGAAGTACCTCAATGCAGGGTTGTGGATTACCTGAGAAAACTGGGTAGAAGGATCTTGGCTCCCTCCGCCTGATATTTTAGTCCAAAACTTTTCCACTTCTCTGCTCATAAAATACCCCATCGGAGTCTCTGGAATAGCATCAGGAGTAGTTTGGAAACCTAGTAAATCACCAAACCCTTTGTGAGAGAATGAGTAGTCAATCCCGAACAACCTGAAAACAGCGAGTCCATCGGGTCCAGCCCAAGGGTCATGATGAAACGAGCTGAGGAACTCAAGAGTCAAGTTCCTATAAGTGTTGTTCCTGTCGTCAAACTGGTCCCACTGGAGTTGATGGCATAAAAATCTGACGCTTGGCTCTATCCCCAAGGCATCCATGCAGACTTGGTCGGGGTACCTGGTAGGAGCCATAGGGCGTCTCATGTGAACATAGTAACGCTCTCTCTGTGCATCATCTCTAAAGGCTACGTGCATGTCATCAGGGTTCTGCATTCTGTACAAGGTTAGTAAACAAGTCTTGAAAGCACATAAAACATTCAATCGTGAGTCCTGACATAATAATGAAATAAACAAATTAGAATAAAGTAAAAATAAAAAGTACAAAAATAAGAAAAACCATGGGTTGCCTCCCATGCAGCGCTTGTTTAACGTCATTAGCTCGACGACCGATATTTAAACATCATTGGAAGGATATGGTGGATCACTCAGAGCATGACAGGTGTATGTTGTTGGAATGTCACCTCCTTCGTAGGGCTTCAACCTCTGTCCATTGACTATGAACGGTTTACATGTTTGGTTCTTGATTTCAATAGCACCGGATCTCAGGATCTTAGATACTTCGAAAGGGCCAGTCCATCTCGAACGGAGTTTACCTGGAAATAGTCGTAACCTGGAATCGAACAGGAGAACAGGATCGCCTATTTTGAAGTCTCTTCTTATGATTCTTTTGTCATGCCAAGCTTTTGTTCTTTCTTTGTATATGATGGCATTTTCGTAGGCAGATTGTCTGAGCTCTTCTAGTTTGTGGATATCAAGGATACGTTTCTCACCAGCTGTCAAGTAATCCAAATTCAAAGTTTTGATGGCCCAATAGGCCTTATGCTCCAACTCAAATGGTAAGTGACATGATTTTCCATAGACCAGTTGATAAGGGGTTGTTCCTATAGGAGTTTTGAAAGCGGTTCTATAGGCCCATAATGCTTCTTGAAGTTTCTGCGACCAATCTTTTCTAGATATAGAGACAGTCTTCTCGAGGATTTGTTTGATCTCCCTATTAGATACTTCCACTTGTCCATTGGTCTGTGGGTGGTATGGTGTTGCTACTCTATGCTTAACTCCATACTTGCTTAAAAGTTTATCAAATATTCTCGATATGAAGTGTGATCCTCCATCACTTATGACTAAACGGGGTGTTCCAAACCTGGGAAATATATAATTCTTGAATAATTTGATGACTACTCTGGTGTCGTTTGTGGGTGCGGCGATAGCTTCAATCCATTTAGACACGTAGTCAACGGCTACTAATATGTACTGATTTCCAAAAGATGGTGGGAACGGTCCCATAAAGTCTATACCCCATACGTCGAAGAGTTCTACTTCTTGGATATTTCTTAACGGCATTTCATTACGTCTTGAAATATTTCCTGTGCGTTGGCATCTGTCACACTTGACAATGAAAGCATGGACATCACGCCACATAGTAGGCCAGAATAGGCCAGCTTGAAGAATCTTGGCGTAGGTCTTAGATGTGCTTGCATGTCCACCATAGGGTGCAGAGTGACAATGCTCAATTATATTATTTACCTCTTCTTCTGGAACACAACGGCGGAAAATGCCATCTTTACCTCTCTTGAAAAGAAATGGATCGTCCCAGTAGAAGTTTCTCACATCACTATAGAACTTCTTCTTCTGGTGGTAGTTTAGATCAGGGGGTATGATGTCAGCGGCTAGGTAATTAACAAAATTTGCATACCAAGGTACATTGCTTATAGCTAAGGATTTATGAAATTGCTCATGAGGGTCTGGGTTATCATCTTCAATGGTTTCTAGTTGGGCTATCAGTCTATCGTAGGCAAAATCGTCATTTATGGGTACTGGATCAGGTTTCAGGTATTCTAGCCTAGATAGGTGATCAGCTACCACATTATCA
Organism: Lathyrus sativus; assembly: GCA_963859935.3. NCBI lineage: Eukaryota > Viridiplantae > Streptophyta > Magnoliopsida > Fabales > Fabaceae > Lathyrus > Lathyrus sativus. The sequence continues at coordinate 396,661,126 of OZ012736.1, read as the reverse complement.
GTGCCTTTCTTGTCACGGATATCCAAATCAAACTCTTGTAATAATAGAATCCATCGAAGTAACCTAGGCTTGGCATCCTTTTTGCTTAGTAAGTAACGAATGGCAGCATGGTCGGTGTAAACTATAATCTTGGCTCCTACTAGATAAGATCTAAATTTGTCTATTGCAAAAACTACAGCTAGGAGCTCTTTTTCGGTTGTTGCGTAGTTGAGCTGTGCAGCGTCTAGGGTTCTACTGGCATAATAAATCACATGTAACTTCTTATCTCTTCTCTGACCTAGAACGGCTCCAACAGCATAATCACTGGCGTCACATATTATCTCAAACGGCTCCGACCAATCAGGGGGTTTCATTATAGGTGCTGAAATCAGAGCTTGCTTCAGAAGATTAAATGCTTCAGTACATTTTTCATCGAAGATGAACTCAGCATCTTTCATTAAAAGACCAGTTAAGGGCTTTGTTATTTTGGAGAAATCCTTGATAAAACGTCGGTAAAATCCGGCATGTCCAAGAAAACTTCTTATCTCCCTGATAGTCTTCGGCGGTTTTAGATTCTCTATGACTTCTATTTTTGCTTTATCTACCTCTATACCTTTTTCGGAAACTATATGTCCTAAAACAATCCCTTCGGTGACCATGAAATGACATTTTTCCCAATTTAGCACAAGGTTTACCTCCACACATCTCTCCAGGATTTTCTCAAGGTTGACAAGACAATTTTTGAAATCTGACCCACAAACTGAGAAATCGTCCATAAATACTTCCATGATTCCATCCAAATAATCAGCAAAGATAGACATCATGCAGCGTTAGAAAGTTGCGGGAGCATTACAAAGTCCAAAAGGCATTCTTCTATAGGCAAAGGTTCCAACTGGGCATGTAAAGGTAGTTTTTTCTTGATCTTCGGGGTGAATAGGTATTTGGAAGAATCCTGAATATCCATCTAAATAACAAAAGTAAGAGTGTCTGGCTAGGCGCTCCAACATTTGGTCTATGAATGGTAATGGGAAATGGTCCTTCCTAGTTGCTTTATTTAATTTTCTATAATCTATGCACATACGCCAACCTCCATCAGTTCTTTTTGCTACAGGTTCGCCCTTCTCGTTTTGCACGACTGTGATGCCTCCCTTTTTAGGTACTACATGCACAGGACTCACCCATTTACTGTCCGAGATCTGATATATTATACCTGCCTCTAGTAACTTAAGAACTTCAGTCTTAACTACAGTACTCATTATAGGATTTATTCTACGTTGGTGTTCTCTAGAAGGTTTTGAATCTTCTTCAAGCAAAATCCGATGCATGCATACGGATGGGCTTATTCCTTTTAGATCAGAGATCTTATATCCTAAGGCTGAGGGGTACCTACGTAAAACTTCTAATAATTGATCGGTTTCTTCTTGGTTTAAGGTAGCACTGACTATAACTGGACGGTTCATATCTTCATCAAGAAATTCATATCTCAGGTTTTTAGGCAGTTCCTTAAGTTTTACGGTCGGTTTTATAGGGCAAGGCATAGGATCTGGGGTAAGAGATAGACATTCGTGAAGGTTATCATCAATGTAGGGTGTTTTATAATTGTCATCTTCCAAAATAAGGGTTGATGGCAATTTTATAGATTCAGTTTCTTCTTCTTGTTCTAATTCCCTAATACATTCTTCGATGATATCTAAGGCATAACAAGAATCTCCTATCACAGGTGCCATAAGAAATTTTGACAATATAAATTCTATCTTCTGGCCACCTACCTCAAAAGTTAGTTTTCCCTTTTTAACATCTATTACGGCTCCAGCAGTCGATAAGAACGGTCTACCTAGGAGGATTGGTATGTCGTCATCTTCTTTAATGTCCATGACAACAAAATCAGTAGGTATAAACAGCTGACCTATCCTAACAGGGACGTCTTCAAGTATGCCTATAGGGTATTTAACGGATCTATCGGCTAATTGAAGTGACATCTTAGTAGGTTGTAATTCTCCTAAGTTTAATCTCTCACAAACTGCTAAAGGCATTAAGCTCACACTAGCTCCTAAGTCTAGAAAAGCTTTTTCGATGACATGATTCCCCAAAACACAAGGAATGGAAAAATTTCCGGGATCTTTATCTTTCTTTGCTAACCTATTTTCGGAAATAGAATTACATTCCACGGGTTTCGGATCTTCGAGTCTACGTTTATTTGTAAGTATGTCTTTGAGAAACTTAGCATAAGAAGGTATTTGGGTGATGGCTTCTGTAAAGGGGATTTCTACGTGAAGTTTTTCTATAACCTTAACGAATTTTTGATATTGATTATCGATTTGGGTTTTCTTTAATCTTTGAGGGTAAGGTATTGGTGGTTTGTATGGCGGTGGCGGTACATAGGTTTTATTTTTAGGTTCTTCTCCTTTTTCTTGACTTTCCGGGGTTTCAGGCTTCTCTGGTTCCTTTTCCTCATTCCTCTCAGAAGTTTCGGGCTCACTTAATCTAGGGTTTAAAGGTTCCTTATAAGCGGTTCCACTTCGTAGAGTAATGGCATTAGCTTGCCCTTTCGGGTTTTGTTGAGGTTGTCCAGGGAACTGTCCTCCAGGTGTAGTCTGTGGGGCTTGGTTTAACGCTACCTGAGAGATCTGGGTTTCAAGCATCTTATTATGAGTAATAATTTGATCAACCTTGGTTCCTAACTTGGTAATTAGTTCGTTAACATGGACGTTATGGTTCATGAACTCTTTGTTTTGTTGTTTTTGAGCAACGATAAAATCTTTTACAACTTCCTCAAAGCTCGGGCTAGGTGGTATAGGTTGCATAGGTTGATTTGTTCTAGGGGCTTGGTAACCTTGTTGTCTCGGAGGTGCGGTATTTTGGATAGGGTTATTATTTTTGTAGGAGAAGTTTGGGTGATTCCTCCATCCAGGGTTATACGTGTTTGAAAATGGGTTCCCTTGGGTATAGTTCACTTGCTCAGTGTTGGTTTCATTCAACAGATTGCATTCGGCGGATTGGTGTCCTTGCGTTCCACATATCTCACAATTCGGCGAAACTGCGGCAACAGTATTCGGAGTTGTACACATATGTTCGACTCTAAGGGCCAACGCGTCCATTTTAGCCTGCATCATGTCTATAGAGCTTAGCTCATGTATTCCTCCTTGGGCTTCCTTCTTTTCCACTGTCGCTCGTTCTACTCCCCATGATTGATGGTTTTGGGCCATATCCTCGATAAGGGCACTAGCTTCAGGGTAAGGTTTGTTCATCAGTGCGCCACCAGCGGCAGCGTCGATGGTCATTTTAGTGTTATAAAGAAGTCCATTATAGAAGGTTTGGATGATTAGCCAATTCTGTAGGCCATGGTGTGGGCATGCTCTTAATAGTTCTTTATATCTCTCCCAGGCTTCGAACAACGACTCTCCTTGGTGTTGGGTAAATCTAGTTATTAGGTTTCGAAGAAGAGCGGTCTTACTTGGGGGAAAATATCTAGCAAGGAAAACTTTTCTAAGGTCATCCCAAGTTGTTATTGAATTGGGTGGAAGGGAATCTAACCATGATAGAGCTTTATCTCTGAGGGAAAAGGGAAATAATCTTAAGCGTATTGCCTCAGGAGAAGCTCCATTGGTTTTAAAGGTGTCTGCTAACTGAAGAAAGTTTTTTAAATGTTGGTTCGGGTTATCAGTAGCGAGACCTGCGAATTGTCTCTGTTGCACTAATTGCAGCAGGGATGGCTTAAGTTCAAAATTATTGGCTGGGATAGCGGGGTTTACTATACTGGAACTAGGTTCCTCGTTTGATGGTTGGGCGAAGTCCTTAAGAGGTCTTCGATTTTGATCTTCGGCCATAGCTCTCCTATTCCTATGGAAAAATAAACGTGCGCGAGTGTAACGTTCAGGTTCAGCTAGAGGGTCTACTAAACTTCCGGCACTGCGAGTCTTTCGCATTGACCGGTGGGTAACAACCTTAGTCTAAACGGTATAACTACAGGGTAATGAAATTTGACGATATTGGTCCCCGGCAACGGCGCCAAAAACTTGATGTGCTGTTTTTCGCAAGTGTATGAATCACGTCAAAGTAATATAAAAGATTATCGAATCCACAGAGACCAAGTGTCAATCTATCGTACCTGTTGTTATGGTGTTTATCTAAGGCAACTATTTTTAAGGGTTTTAGTAAGGGTGCAATGGTAAATAAAATTATAATTTTAAATAATAAATAAAAGACAGGCTCGAATGTAATTCACGTAATCAATGATAATCCAGTACTTGTTAATGGAACTACTTATGGGCAATGTTTTCTCCTTTGAAAAGAACTAATTTAACAGGAACTGTCGCTTTCGCGTATTCAGAACCGAGTTGTACTCTCTAATCAACCCCTCCTATTGTCACGGATAGAAAGGTGCGTACTGCGTTAGAGTAGTAAACCTATTTTTAAGAAATATAGTTTCTTAACAAAGTTGAAAAGTATTTTAACCTGGACTTCTTAGCAAAAAGAGGTTCTTATGAACCAGACTCTAAATCTCATAACGCGTCCGAAAATCGTTTTAAAATCTCTTTTCTTTTTAATCTAAAAACTCCTAATGAACTATACAAAGCGCTTTTGGCTGTTTTTGAAATAGTTAAAAACAATTACTTGAATTGAAAGATAAAACAGCCCTTAGGTGTTTCCACGAACAATTATACTGATTACTGGTTTAATTACGATCCTTACATTCTAACCTTTATGGGATTAGTTAGACATGATAAAGTAAATATTCTTTTTATAGTTTTTCATATGAGTAATTTAAAGCGAGTGCGGGAAGTAAACAAAGTAAATGTGCGAGTGCGGGAAGTAAACAACGTAAATGTGCGAGTGCGGGAAACAAACAACGTAAATGTGCGAGTGCGGGAAATAAACAAAGTAAAGTGCGAGAAAATAAATAAAAGTAAAGCAATGCGGGAAAATAAAATACTAACTGGAATTAAAATGGCGGCAGGATTAACTTCCTCCAGAGTGCTCCAAAACTCGAACCACAGACAGATTACAGACTCGATCACTCGATTGCAGAGGCACTCCGATGTGGAATGGCAACTGCTTTATAACTGATATATGCCTAGAGAATTCTAATTCTGGATCCAGAAAAACGAAAATCTAAGGTCCTATTTATAGGAGAAACTGAAAGCGCGAAATGACCGGGACGCCCCTCCACTAAAAAGTGGAGGTTGAAGATTTTTTGCCTTGTGGCGCCCGCCACAGGCCTATGGCGCCCGCCACGGTCCCTACAGGGGATGATGTAGTGGGGATCGTGGGTCTTGGAGGTTGAGGAGTGGTCTTGAGACGTGGCCACGTCATGGCTAACCCCATGGCGCCCGCCACGGTGGGTGCCGTAAGTGCAAAATGCTGAATTTCTAGGTTTTCGTCCGTTTTCACTCCTTTTTCGCTCCTTTTCCCGATTCCAGCTCCGATTATTATAAAAACCTGAAAACATAAGAAAACAAAGCAATAACAAAGCAAAACAACCATAAAAGCTAAGAATGCATGTGAAATCGGAGTCAGAAATACGGTGAATTTTAGTGTGATCAGTTAGTGACATTATTTTCAGTTAATTCAAAGTTTTAACAATTATTGGCAAGGGCTAGCGATGTTATGTACTTGCTAGTTTCATCAAACCTAGGCGTTTATCATGCACAAAACAGTAAGAACCAGCATCAAATACTGAATGACATATTTTATTGATTGGGCCCCTGAATGGGCGGAGTTTTGTACACGGGATGTAACTCCTGAAAAGAGGAAGCTACGCACAACAAATATACAAGTATGCACAAGGAGCATAAATATAATGACAAATCAAATTTGTACACGTGTCGGCAACGGGATACAGACGAACATCACGAACTGATCCTCCTATGACTCGCCCGACTCTAATGCTTTTCCCGGTATCCACACTTCCGAAGAGATTGTATCTGATAATCGACCCCCCCAAGTATATTCTCCCGCACCGATGCTCAAATGCAGTATCAAATTCGGACCGCAGTCATTTGCTTTTCAAATCCCTAACTTTTGCGTGAACCGCCGTGTACGGGTTTTCAGTTCACCGGGATACCCTTTCTTGCTGAAGCCGCCCAGTGTAGGTTTTCAACTTCGCGGGTGTACATTTTTTTTCCATTTTATCCCTAACTTGTGCCCGAACCTTTCATTCTGTTTTTGGTTCGCCAGGATGCCCCATTTTTGCCTGGACTCTCTTTTTTCTGTCCAGCGGGTCAATTTTAAGCAAAGTATTTTTTAACTGCGTCCGAATTCACAGGCGACGTAAAGTCTTCACCATCCATGGTGGACAATGTTGCACCCCAAAATTTGCCCTCACAATACAAGACTTTGTGTTCCAAGAAGGTTCACAAGGTTCACAAAATTCACAATTGATCAGAAGAGTTGACAATTCCCTCAGACAATGCACCTCCTAAGCAGTGCATCCAAAACTAGGGTTTTGACTTTAATCAGGCTAAATGGACTTCCAAGACTTCAAGTGAGCTTCATAACATCTTATATGTGTATAAGAACCCCCATGTCAAGTTTCAAGACTTTTCTCAAAAGTTTGCTCAGTCAGATGATCAGATAAGTCAAAAGCAGTCAATGCAGTTAAAAGGTCAACTGTGGTCAAACCAAAGTCAAACTTCATGATTTTTTTTTTGCCAACATCAAAGAGAGGTTGGGTGAGAAATATTATCATAATAACTGTAATACCCCAAATTTTGCCCTAAGATTTGTCGTCGCATTTCATTGCATTTAATCAATTACTAACAAATTTGTGTAGTCGTTTGACTTTTGCAGGTAAATATCATATGGCATGCATTTTTTTTCTAAAAAGTAAAAATGGCACAATTGGCAGGAGGACATGTGTAAGGAGTTATGAGTGTGAGAGGTTGAGAGTTCGAATCTCACCTTTGTCATTTTTTTTGTTTTTTATTATTTTTACTCTAAATTTTTCTATCTTTCATTAAAAAAATAACAAAAATAGTTTTTTATTATTATTTAATTATTATTTTCGTATTTTAATTAAATCATTTTTTAAAATATTATTTTTATCACTTTTTTCTAAATTATTCATAAAAATATCCAAAAAATCATAAAATAAAAAATATTGAAAAAATTTTTGTTCTTTTTATAATATTTTTTATTTTAGGAATCAATAGGATTATTAGTTTTTATTTTAAGTTTATTTTAATTATTTTAAATTATTTAAATTTTATTTTTTCTTAACTAATTATTTAGTTTGGGCTTTAAAATGGGCTTTAGGGACATTATTGACAATTTGGTGTTAACCCTAATTTGTTCCCTATATATACATGTGTTGCCTTGTTGGAAAAAAGGAGAGAATGAAAAAAACCTAAGAGGAGTGAGTGCCGTTTGCCGTTATTTAGTTTTCTTCTTCATCCATTACTATTGTTTCTTTTTCTTCATCGTTTACCGTTATTTCTTTTCCTTCATCTATTACTGTTGTTTCTTTTTCTTCATCTTTTACCGTTATTTCTTTTTCTTCATCTATTACCGTTATTTCTTTTTCTTTATCTATTACTGTTACGTTTATATATATATATAATTTTTAAATTGTTAGAGTTTATATATATAAGATTTTTGATCGAATTATGTCGATACGATGTTTGCACATTTGTGTGCATGACGCGTGACATTTGTGTTAGTTCGATCTGGTTGCGATGATCGCATTTTTGTGTGAGCAATAATACTATTTTTTGCTTAATTTCTTTTTCTTTGCGATAAATTTTGTTTCGTCCGATTTAGATCTGGTTGCGATGAGCGCATTTCTGCGTTAGCAACATTGTTGGGTTATTTGGCACATTTAAAATTCATTATTGCTTTATTATTATTATTATTATTATTATTATTATTATTATTATTATTATTATTATCATTATTTATTATTATTATCATTATTATCATTATTATTACCATTATTATTATTATTATTGTTATCATTAATTTATTAAAATTTGTTATAATATAAAAATCTGTTTTTTAAAATAAATAACATTAACATCTTTTCCAAATTAATATGAAAACCTATTATTTTTAAGAAAAACTTTTTTTTAGATAAATTTAAAATAATAACTAAAATCTTTTTTTTTAAATAATAACTAGAACCGTTATTTAGTTTATTTTATTATTGTTCAATTCAAATTTCATTATCATATTGTATCTGCTCCTCTCATGTAACCTCGCGAACTTAACAATCGCTCTTTAAATTCTGCCTTTAAATTTCTGCTTGCATGGTTTAAATTATGACATTATCTCTCTGTTTGCATGATTCAATTATCTCACGCGTTTACTATTATTTCTGTCACATTGCACACATCCGAAGGTTAGGTCTAACTGTTTGGCCGCCGCGCCAATAGTCCGTAAAACTTCACACATTCAATTTCAAATCCTCAAAACTACAAACTACAAACCCTAATTTTCACAAATGCCTCGCCGCAGGCAAAATTACAATTTTACCCTTAGCATTAGGTCAAAGAGCCGCCGCGCTCATTTTAGGGTTTCCCGCCGTGGAATCCCTAATTTAACCCTAATTACAACTTAACATTTCAACGTAGAGATTTGGAGTTTCTACACTCCACGTAAGCGTGTCCTTAAGATGCGTTTATTCCCCTTGAGACCTTGACCACAGTCAAGAAGTTTCTAACCTCCCTATTGAGGGGAACTACGATTACTCTGATTCCACTCCCGTAAGGATACGTAGGCACAAGATGCGATGTCTTGCCGAGTAAACTTAGAATTAACCCCCTTTATTATTTATTATTGCTTATTTATATTTTACTTATCTTTGCTATTTAATTATTTTGCTTATTATTTTGTAATTGTTTCTTGGATGTAAAGTTGTTTAATTATTTAATTATTATTATGGTTAGTAATTAGGGAGTGTAACAACATGTATGTAATATTAAAATAAATTTAGATCACTTTTAAATAAAGATAATTAAAATAAACACGTCACACACGTAAGTCGATTTTAATCGCCGTCTCACTTCCTAAGGATATCCCTCAAGTTGCCTACGAATAATGGTTAAGTGGGGTGTATAAAGCAAGTCCCTCAAATAGAAAAATCATCAAAGTCCCTTATGGTTGCCTTTACGAATCGAGTCCCTTTCGAAAAATGATGATGGTCCCTTATATGTGCTTATTACATCCCACAATGGCCTTCAAAGTCAAATTGTCCCTCACATATCCCTTAACATCCAAAGTAAGGACTACCTACTCCATTATAGTAGGGATAGTCTTACTAAATGAAAGAATGAAGAATAAGAAAGACCTTTAAACATTAGGGTAGGTTACTCCTAGGTGCTTGCTCACTTCAAAACTGTTTCGCACTTAAACAAATTTTCAACAAGTTTTCAAACAAGTTCTTAACACATCCTTACATGGATTATTTATTAACTATTCTGAAAATTTTCTATTCACACACTACAATTTCAAAACAATTCAAAAGTGAGCTTAAGTACCTAAGAGCCCATGGATAACCATGGATGAAAAGGATGCTAATACCTTCCCTTTTCATAACCTACCCCCCGGACCCAAAATATTCTCTAAGGTCTTTCCTGTTCTTTTATAACCTTTCCTTATGGATAAAATAAAAGTCGGTGGCGACTCTTGCTATCCGCAACATTGTTTAAAGTCAGTTCACCGGGTTACAGAACTGGCGACTCTGCTGGGGATCTATTTAAGAGGGGTACCCTTAGGAATTAAGATCACTTTAAATTGTTTGCCTTGTTTGCTTTATTATTATATTGTTGGGGTGCTCTTATGTGTGAAAGGTCCTAACCCGGATCTAGTGTACCCTAAGTAAATGGCAATAGACCAAGGAAACTGTACGACGTATATCGATACGGTTGATCTGGTGGCCATAGTTAGTGCGACTTCTTGGTTGGTGCTTATATTCCTTAAGTCAAGTTGAGGATAATATTGAGGCTGCCATATGTTGTCAATGCACTAACTGACTTTTAGAACCCTAGTTAACTCATCTTGGCCTTTAGAAAGTAGTGAGGTAATCGGCTTTGGTGCAGACTGAAGTTGGTTGACACTCGATACTACGCTCATTGAGATCTTAAACTTGGAGGGTTTTGGTTGGCAAGTAAGTTGCCTTCTGAACAACCACCCTTGTGAAGGATCAATGATATTGAGATCCCTTAGAACCTGGTTACTTTTGTAGGACAGGATGAACCATCTAACTTCAGGGGAGGGTACTTGCCTTTGAACCTCATGCAAGCCTTTAAACCTAGGGCTATGGTGTGACTTGTTTGTGTGTGCCACATGTTTGTGATTGAGCATGACATCATGACATCATCATGCATCATAAGCATATCATTTTCCCTAACCATTTCAAGGACCAAAGGATTTATCTTTGTTCTTTGTTGCAGGTCATGGCTTCTGCTCGTAGAAACACCATCAGGATCAACTTTGTAGGGATACCTGCTAAGCTCAAGGAGTTGGTTTCCCTAGTGCCTGATCATTCCCAGTTCAACAAGAGACATGGTCACTTATTGGATCTAGTTACTTCAGGGTTCAGTGAAGACATGATGAGTGTGCTGTTTCAGTTCTTTGACCCTAAGCACCATTGCTTTACATTCCCTGATTATCAGCTGGTTCCAACCATGGAGGAGTTCTCTAAACTTCTGGGTATACCTGTTCTTGATCAGAAGCCATTCACAGGCTTAGAGAAGGAGCTTAAACCAGAAGTTATTGCTGCAGCTCTACATCTGAAGAAGTCTGACATTGTTCTAGAGACGAGAAGTGGAGTTAAAGGTATTCTTGCCAAGGTATTAGTGGATAAAGCTCAAATGTTCTTGAAGGCTATGAGCTACGATGCTTTTGAGGAGATCTTAGCCTTATTGATTTATGGCTTAGTGTTGTTCCCCAATCCTGATCAGTTCATAGACGTTCATGCCATCAACATATTCCTGAGTCACAATCCAGTGCCTACCTTACTTGGAGACATCCTACATTCTCTTCACACCCGTACTACAAGGGCAAGAGGAACTTTGATGTGCTGCATACCTTTACTTTCTAGGTGGTTTATTTCTCACCTTCCTCGCTCAGTAATGAAGAATGAGCAAGGGTTCAGATGGTCCAAGAGGATCATGTCACTTTCTCACTCAGACATCCATTGGTGCTCCAGATCTATGGAGAATGTCACCATCATTGACCGTTGTGGGGAGTTTCCTAATGTGCCACTTCTAGGCATAAGAGGAGGCATCACCTACAACCCATCTCTAGCTTTACGACAGTTTGGTTACGCCCGGAGCGATGGTCCACATGACATGTTGATTCAGGGCATTGTGTTTGATTACGACAACGATCTTCAGGGTTACCGTCAGAGATTCATCCGAGCTTGGGGAAAGGTAAACAGGATTGACAGCAAGACACTGGAGCCTAAGTACACCATTCCTATGGAGGCTTATCTCAGATGGGTACGATTTCGTGCTCAGACACTCATGATGCCATATCCTGCCATCCTACCAGTTACCATGGAACCTGTTGCTGAAGGAGACACAGCTTATACCATCCTTCACCCAGACATGCCTACTGATATGGAAGACTTGCAGAGATCATGGATCCAACTGAAAGAGCAAAGGGATACTTTCGAGGCTCATTACAAAGCAAGCCAAGCAAGGATCCTAGAGCTAACAAAGCTACTTCATGAGGAACGAAACCTCAACTCATACCTCAACACAAAGAGGAAACGTCCATGGGAGACTTAAAACCCCATCTTTTGTACTTATTTCGTTTTCATTTTTTGTAAGCCTAAAAGGCAAAACAAGTTATTACTAATAAAAAGTTACTTTCTTGTTTGTTTAAGCAAATTTAAATCCTGCGGTCCTTGAAAACATTGCATATGCATTCCCATATCATTGCATCACAGGTTTATAATTGTGCACAGGTTTCTCATCTTCTCGCTGTTTATTTCAGCAATGGCTCTTGAACAATCAGTTAAGGATCTCCAGGCACAGAATGCACAGTTCCAAGAGCTGATCCTGAACCTATCCAAGGGGCAGGATGAATTGAAGACACTGCTGGCCAAGAAGACTAAGAAGGCTAGAAAGTCTGCTGGGTTGCTCAACATGGGAAGAAGGTTCAAAGGTCCTGTCAAGACCAAGGAACATGTTGAAGACTATGAATCTGAAGAATCTGAGCAGGAGAGAGGCAGTCTCCACAACACTATGGGGGACTCTGATTCTGAGGCTAACTACTACCATGAGCCTAACGAAGACAAATTCAAGATGCTGGTGGATAGAATGGATGCTATGGAATTACAGAAATCATCTGGGCTGGATTTTGAGGATTTGAGCTTGATATCTGGGGTGGTCATACCCATTGGGTTCAAAGTTCCTACATTTGTTGTCTATGATGGGGTCTCTTGTCCCAAATTGCATCTGAGGTCTTATGTCAGAAGAATGCAACCCCACACTGCTGATAAAAAGTTGTGGATCCATTTCTTTCAAGAGAGTTTATCTGGAGCTCAGCTAGAGTGGTATTATCAGTTGGAGAGTGTCAACATCAGAGATTGGAATGACCTTGCTGAAGCTTTCTACAAGCAGTATCAATACAATGCTGACTTAGCCCCCACTCGCATGCAGCTTCAAAGCATGTCTATGGGTGCCAAAGAAAGCTTTAAGGAGTATGCTCAGAAGTGGAGAGACTTAGCTGGAAGAGTTCAACCCCCTTTGACTGATAGGGAGTTGGTTGATATGTTCATGTGTACGCTGAATGGTCCGTTTTACAGTCATCTCATTGGAAGCTCATCATCTGGCTTCACTGAATTGATCATGACAGGAGAGCGAGTAGAGAATGGTATCAAGAGTGGTAAGATCCAAGTGGGCACTTCTTCATCAGGTGCTGCAAAGAAGCCTCCCACTGGGAAGAAAGAATCTAATGCTGTGTATGGTCAGCCTGATCGTAACAGAAGGCATCAGTCTGTTAGTGCAGTTCATATTTCAAATCCAACTCCTGCAACAACAGAGCAGCCTCAAGGCAACCAACAGAGGGCTAGGAGACAGTTCACGAAGATCAACATGTCAATGGCTCAGGCATTGCAACACTTGTTGAAGGCTGAACTTATTACCCTGAGGGAGGCTCCTCAGAATCCCAATGTTACCTCTCCCAAGTACAATCCCAATGCACGATGTGCATATCATTCAAACTGTCCAGGACATGATACTAATAACTGCTGGGTCTTGAAGAACAAAATTCAGGATATGATTGATGCTGGAGAAATTGAGTTTGATCCACCAGGTACTCCAAATGTGATTACAACTCCAATGCCAAATCACGAGAAGACTGTCAACGCCATTGATGAAGATGTTGATGAAGATCTGCATGTCTATTCAGTTATGGAGTTGAGCACACCATTGTCTGTTATCAAAAAGAGGTTAGTACAAGCTGGGACCTTTCCAGGTTGTCATGAAGATTGTCTATATTGTACCTATAAGCCGGATAGTTGCTTCGTTTTGAGAGATGGGATTCAACGTCTCATGGATAAATATACTATAGTGTTTGAAAGAAGACCAGCATCTGTAGAAAGTATGGTGGATCATCTGACTCGGGGTAAGAAGATTGAAGAGGTTGACATGGTTGACAAAGTACCACTAAGAATCACTTCAAAGGGTCCCATTAAAATCACTCATCAGGGCCCAATCAAGATTACTGCTGAAGGTCCTGTGAAAGTTGTCGCTGAAGCCAGAGTAGCTCCTCTGATCATTACCACTCCTGGTCCTATTCCTTATACATCTGACAAAGCTGTGCCTTGGCACTATGGGTCTGATGTTTACATCCATGGTGTCAAACAGGAGCCTTTACCTGATATGCCTGTTGACATTGATAATATTGCCGGATCTAGCAAGATCACTCGTAGTGGAAGAGTCTTCTCTCCTCCAGTTGCTTCTAAGAGTGCAGTTACTCCTGCTGTTACTTCCACCACTGATGCTCGGGGCAAGGGTCCTGTTATTGAGCCTGTATCTACTGATGTGCCAGTTGCTGATGACCTCTCTAAGCAGATGGAAGAAATATTGAAAATCATTCGCAAGAGTGATTATGATATTGTTGATCAGCTGGGGCATACTCCCTCAAAGATTTCTATGCTCTCCCTGTTATTATGTTCTGAGGCTCATGCCAAGTCATTGATCAAGTTTCTAAAGATGGCTCATGTACCCAGTGCAATTTCTGTGGACCAGTTTGAGAATTGTGTTGCGCACCTGACCTATGACAACGGGTTAGGATTTTCTGATGCTGACTTGACCCCTGCCAAGAGGGATCATAACAGGGCCTTGCATATTTCAATTGAATGCAGGGGCACTACCCTGTCTCATGTGCTGATAGACAATGGTTCCTCTCTTAATGTGTTGCCTAAGGAAGTCCTGAACAAGCTGAGTCCTGAAGATACGGTATTGAAGCCCAGTAATATTGTGGTAAAGGCTTTTGATGGTTCTAGAAGAGTAGTGCATGGGGAAATTGATCTTCCAATCAAGGTTGGCTCTCAGGTGTTCACTGCTACATTCTATGTGATGGATATTCGTCCTTCGTACTCATGTCTGCTTGGTCGTCCCTGGATCCATGGGGCAGGTGCGGTGACCTCCACATTACATCAAAAGTTGAGATATCCGGTGAATGGAAAAGTTGTTACTGTCTTTGGAGAGGAAGAATACTTTGTCAGCCATGTAAACACTTTCAAGTATCTGGAAGTAGAAGGTGAATACATTGAAACTCCATGTCAGTCATTTGAAGTGGTTCCCTGGGCTGTTAAGGATTGTGTGACTCCTCCTGCTGTGAAGAAGGTTCCTGTGGTCATCAGAAACCCTCCAACAATGGCAATGGCCTCCCTCAATGATGCAAAAGCTATGGTGGAAGAAGGTGGTTGTACTATTTGGGGTCAGCTTCCTGATATTCCATACAAGTCTGACAAGTTTGGTTTGGGTTTCACTGCAGAGTCCCAGAAGGCTGTTCGTCGTGCTCGTGCTGTTCGTATCACCAATCAAGGGGTTATCAATGCTGTGGGAGATCAAGATGAAGACCACAACTTGGAGGCATGGATTTTTCCTACTGTGGGTGCTGGACTCAATAATTGGAAAGCTGAAGATGTTATCCCTATCTCCTTTAGTCAGGAGTAAATACTATTACTGTGTTATGTTTTTAAATTTGTAATTTCTGGAACAATTAAAACTTTCAAGCCATGTGCCTTACCCGGGGCACAATGGTGTGCTTGTTACGGGTTGTCATTTCATTTGCATACTTCATTCAATAAAATCAATGGACGTTTCGTTTTCGTAAATATTGTGTTCCTTGTCTTTCTTTTTCTTTTATTTTTGCTTTATCAGCTATGTGTTCTTACACACACCCACGTCACTAAAATGCAGATCCTCATCCACTCTGGATCCAGTTGATAACAGTTCTACTATTGCCAATTACAATTTCGAGAATCCGATCTATCAAACTGAAGACGGAGACGAGGACGATTGTGAAATACCTGTAGAGCTTGCTAGGTTATTACAACAAGAAGAGAAAGCTATACAGCCACATGAAGAGCCAGTCGAAGTTGTGAATCTGGGAACTGAAGAAAACAGAAAAGAGGTCAAGATAGGGGCTGATTTAGAGGACAGTGTCAAGAGCAGGTTGGTTCAGATGCTACGTGACTATATGGAGATCTTTGCTTGGTCTTATGAAGATATGCCAGGGTTGGATACGGACATTGTGGTTCACCGTTTGCCAGTGAAAGAAGATTGTCGTCCAAAGAAGCAGAAGGTTCGTCGTATGCGTCCTGAAATGTCAGAAAAGATCAAAGCAGAGGTAATGAAACAGTTCAATGCAGGGTTCTTGGCCGTAACTTCTTATCCTCAGTGGGTTGCAAATGTGGTACCAGTTCCTAAGAAAGATGGTAAGGTACGTATGTGTGTAGACTACAGAGATCTAAACAAGGCTAGCCCTAAAGACGACTTTCCACTTCCTCATATCGATATTCTGGTAGACAACACTGCTCAGCATAAGGTATTCTCTTTTATGGATGGTTTCACTGGTTACAATCAAATCAAGATGGCACCTGAAGATATGGAGAAGACAACATTTGTGACACAGTGGGGCACCTTTTGCTATAAGGTAATTCCATTTGGTTTGAAGAATGCAGGGGCAACATATCAGCGTGCTATGGTGGCTTTGTTTCATGATATGATTCATCATGAGATAGAGGTATATGTGGATGATATGATAGCCAGATCTCAGAATGAAGAGCAACATCTTGATCATCTGCACAAGTTGTTTGAGAGGTTGAAGAAATACAAGTTGAGATTGAACCCAAACAAGTGTACTTTTGGAGTTAGATCTGGAAAACTCTTGGGTTTCATTGTCAGTGGAAAAGGTATTGAAGTGGATCCTGCAAAAGTGAAAGCTATACGAGAGATGCCGGCTCCCCGTACTGAGAAGGAGGTTAGAGGTTTCTTGGGACGATTGAACTACATTGCAAGATTTATTTCCCAATTAACTACCATCTGTGAGCCAATCTTCAAGTTGTTGAAGAAAGATCAGGTGATGGAATGGAATGATGAGTGCCAGACTGCCTTTGATGAAATCAAGAGATATTTGCTAGAACCTCCAATTTTAATACCACCAGTTGATGGAAGACCCTTGATTATGTATCTAACAGTATTAGACAACTCAATGGGGTGTGTATTGGGGCAACATGACGAGTCTGGTCGAAAAGAGCAGGCAATATACTACCTTAGCAAAAAGTTTACCGACTGTGAAACAAGATACTCACTGCTCGAGAAAACTTGCTGCGCTTTGGCATGGGCTGCTCGCCGACTAAGACAGTATATGTTGACCCATACTACCTTGTTGATTTCGAAGATGGATCCAATCAAGTACATATTTGAGAAACCTGCTCTCTCCGGAAGAATTGCAAGATGGCAAATGATCTTGACGGAATATGATATACAGTATACTACTCAGAAGGCCATTAAGGGGAGTGTTGTTGCTGATCATTTGGCTCATCAAGCAGTAGATGATTACCAGTCAATGAATTTTGAGTTCCCTGATGAAGACATTATGTCTGTTACCAAAGAACCTGGACAATATGACGGACCTGAACAAGGATCCCGATGGACTATGGTTTTTGATGGAGCCTCCAATGCACATGGTAATGGTGTTGGTGTTGTGATTAGTTCCCCTGAAGGTTGTCATACCCCGATTACTGCCAGACTTTGTTTCTATTGTACCAATAACATGGCTGAGTATGAGGCATGTATCATGGGTATGCAAGTTGCTATTGATATGAAGATTCAGTTCCTTGAGGTGTATGGAGATTCAGCTCTGGTAGTAAGTCAGATTAAAGGAGATTGGGATACAAAGCATGATAATCTCATTCCTTACAGAGAACATGTGTTGTCTTTGATCCCACATTTCAAAGAGATTACTTTTGGACATATTCCACGAAGAGAGAATCAGTTGGCAGACGCATTGGCCACCATGGCATCTATGTTTGAGATCAGCTGGGATGATGAAGCTCCCAAGATTACCATTGATAGATTTGAGAAGCCTGCATACTGCAATGAGATTGACACTGAAGGGGCAGAGGAGAAGCCTTGGTTCTATGAAGTGAAAAACTATCTTGAAGCTCAGGAGTTCCCTGAAGGGGCATCTGTCAAAGATAGGAAGTTCCTGAGAAGGTTTTCTGCTAAGTTCTTTCTGAGTAATGGCATTCTGTATAAGCGTAATCATGATTCAACTATGCTTCGTTGTGTGGATAAGAAGGAAGCTACAGAAATTATGGAAGAGATGCATGATGGGACCTTTGGCACTCATTCTAGTGGTCATACCATGGCAAAGAAGATTTTGAGAGCAGGTTACTATTGGTCTACCATGGAAGCTGATTGCTATCAACACTCCAGAACATGTCACAAATGTCAAATCTATGCTGATAAAGTACATGTACCTCCATCTCCATTGAATGTGTTGACTGCTCCTTGGCCCTTTGCCATGTGGGGCATTGATATGATTGGTGAGATCAAGCCTACTGCTTCTAATGGGCATCGTTTCATCCTGGTTGCTATTGATTACTTCACGAAGTGGGTAGAGGCAGCTTCATTTGCA
This sequence comes from Lathyrus sativus, assembly GCA_963859935.3. Classification (NCBI taxonomy): domain Eukaryota; kingdom Viridiplantae; phylum Streptophyta; class Magnoliopsida; order Fabales; family Fabaceae; genus Lathyrus; species Lathyrus sativus. The sequence goes on along the minus strand of OZ012736.1, from coordinate 396,643,045 downwards.
TCTGTGACTAAGAATGTTGTGGCTCGGTTCATTAAGAATAATCTCATATGTAGGTATGGTATCCCTGAAAGGATTATCACTGACAATGGCTCTAATTTGAACAACACTATGATTACTGATCTCTGTACGCAGTTCAAGATTAAGCATCACAACTCTTCTCCGTATCGTCCAAAGATGAATGGGGCAGTTGAAGCTGCTAATAAGAACATTAAGAAGATTGTACAGAAGATGACTGTTACTTACAAGGATTGGCACGAGATGTTACCATTTGCTCTGCATGGTTATCGTACTACAATACGTACTTCAACAGGGGCAACCCCATTCTCCTTAGTCTATGGTATGGAAGCAGTTCTGCCTATTGAAGTTCAGATCCCCTCCTTGAGAATTATGAAGGATGCAGGCTTGGATGAAGATGAGTGGATTCAGACTCGACTTGACCAGATAAATTTGATTGATGAGAAAAGGTTAGCAGCAGTTTGTCATGGCCAGATGTACCAGAAACGGATGATCAAAGCTTTTAACAAGAAGGTTAAGCCAAAGGTATATCAGGCTGGTGACTTGGTAATCAAGCGTATCATATTACCACAGGGTGATCCTAGGGGCAAGTGGACTCCAACATATGAGGGACCATTTGTAGTCAAGACAGTGTTCTCAGGAGGTGCCATGATACTGACTACAATGGATGGTGAAGACTTCCCACAACCTGTAAACGCAGACATAGTTAAAAAATACTACGCATAAAAAGAGACCCGCTAGGTTGACAGGCCTAGGCAAAAATAAGGGCATCCCGGCAAACCAAAAGGGTTTGGGCAAAAATTAGGGATATATATATAAAAAGATGTACACCCGGCAAGTCGAAAACCTGAAAAGGCGGCTTGGGCAAAAAAGGGTATCCCGGTGGATTGAAAACCTGAAAGGGCAATCCAGGCAAAAGTTAGGGATTAAAGCGTATGACTATGTCTCGTTTGGATCACTCATGAAACTGCAACCAGTTGTACTACTTACTCAAGCTCAAACAGATAAAGCTCAATCCAATCGTTTCCGTCTCAACAGCAAGAAGATGAGATACTTGAGTGGCAATAGTAGAATTGAAACTCAATAGGATTATTTCCCACATAGCTGATTCTTTTTGTAAAACTTCATGACAAAATTCTCTTACTAGGGTTTATGTCTCCTTGTACAAACTTACCCGTGTATGGGTCACTTTTGATATAAATAAACTCCATCTTTTGAATCCAGATTTACTTTTACCCTATTTACATAAGCGAAACGTCCATTGGTTGTGTTTGAATGTATGTATGCCTTTGAATATGATTGATGTTTACCAGAAATGCAGGTATGCTTTTAATATGATTGATGTTTACCAGAAATGCATGAAAATGCAGTAATAGTATTTACTAAGGACGAACGAGGGCAGGATTTCAACGAAGCTTCTCCAGTTCATCTTTACAAGACAGTTACAAACCATCAGTAGGACTAATCCATTTTCACAAAGTCTAATCTCCCCTGGAATTTATATCCATCTCTTTTATCCTCATACGGATATACGGGAAATTACTTTCCAATAAGGGCACGATGAACGAAGACGGGATGTTATACTTATCCTACTATCAAACGAAAACGAAGGTTATCTATACCCTACTATCCCCAACAACGGGAGGTTATCTATACCCTACTATCCCCAACAACGGGAGGTTATCTATACCTTGTTATCCCCAACAACGGGAGGTTATCTATACCTTGTTATCCCCAGCAGACGGAGGGTTATATATTCTTCAACAACGAATCGGGATTTATTTTTCTTGGCCAGCAGTTGTTATACAAGGATATCCAGACACTTCCAGCAGTGTCATAGCATACATACATCATTTACATCATACCATAACATATATGTCTATAGTACATTACCTAAGTGCATCATGTCATACATGCATACATAAAGCATAAACTAATGTTGTTATACAGAATGCTACCTTGTTTTCAGGTTAATTATCCAACAAACAATCTTATGATCTTTGGGACTGCTTTATTGTAACCTCAGGGTTACTTTATCCTCCTGATGAGCTTCTTATTACTTTGGGACTGCTTTATTGTAACCTCAGGGTTATTTTATCCTCCTGATAGCCTCTCATGACTTCAAGACTGCTTTAGAGCTACTGATTGCTCTATCCTCCTGAAATCATCCTATTACTTCAAGACTGCTTTAGAGCTATTCATTGCTCTATCCTCATGAGGTCATATTACTACTTCAAGACTGCTTTAGAGCTATTCATTGCTCTATCCTCCTGAAGCCATCTAATTATTTCAAGACTGCTTTAGAGTTATCCATTGCTCTATCCTCCTGAAATTACATTATTATTTCAAGACTGCTTTAGAGCTATCCATTGCTCTATCCTCCTGAAATCATTACTTCAAGACTGCTTCAGAGCTATTGATTGCTCTATCCTCTTGAAGACATATCACATTATTATTTCAAGACTGCTTTAGAGCTGTTGATTGCTCTATCCTACTGAAGCCATTCTATTACTTCAAGACTGCTTTAGAGCTATTGATTGCTCTATCCTCCTGAAGCCATTATTACTTCAAGACTGCTTTAGAGCTATTGATTGCTCTATCCTCCTGAGGTCAGATTTATCACTTCAAGACTGCTTTAGGGTTATCATTATTGATTGCTCTATCCTCATGAAGACATGCTGTTACATCAGTATTACTCCAGACTCCTGACAGTTCTCATTATACTACTGAAGAACTTTCCCCTAGTGGCATCTTTAAGCCCACTCAATCATGTTCAACCAACCATCAATATCACTCCATGCACTGGTGAGTGCAAATTTTTGGGCTTTTGTGTTCAATCCCCTTCAACCTTCCAGGTTACGACTGGCAAATATACCAATCTAACCCCTCAGGTTTCAGAAAATTGAACAGGGGCAGCTGTTGCACCCCAAAATTTGCCCTCAAAATACAAGACTTTGTGTTCCAAGAAGGTTCACAAGGTTCACAAAATTCACAATTGATCAGAAGAGTTGACAATTCCCTCAGACAATGCACCTCCTAAGCAGTGCATCCAAAACTAGGGTTTTGACTTTAATCAGGCTAAATGGACTTCCAAGACTTCAAGTGAGCTTCATAACATCTTATATGTGTATAAGAACCCCCATGTCAAGTTTCAAGACTTTTCTCAAAAGTTTGCTCAGTCAGATGATCAGATAAGTCAAAAGCAGTCAATGCAGTTAAAAGGTCAACTGTGGTCAAACCAAAGTCAAACTTCATGATTTTTTTTTTGCCAACATCAAAGAGAGGTTGGGTGAGAAATATTATCATAATAACTGTAATACCCCAAATTTTGCCCTAAGATTTGTCGTCGCATTTCATTGCATTTAATCAATTACTAACAAATTTGTGTAGTCGTTTGACTTTTGCAGGTAAATATCATATGGCATGCATTTTTTTTCTAAAAAGTAAAAATGGCACAATTGGCAGGAGGACATGTGTAAGGAGTTATGAGTGTGAGAGGTTGAGAGTTCGAATCTCACCTTTGTCATTTTTTTTGTTTTTTATTATTTTTACTCTAAATTTTTCTATCTTTCATTAAAAAAATAACAAAAATAGTTTTTTATTATTATTTAATTATTATTTTCGTATTTTAATTAAATCATTTTTTAAAATATTATTTTTTTCACTTTTTTCTAAATTATTCATAAAAATATCCAAAAAATCATAAAATAAAAAATATTGAAAAAAATTTTGTTCTTTTTATAATATTTTTTATTTTAGGAATCAATAGGATTATTAGTTTTTATTTTAAGTTTATTTTAATTATTTTAAATTATTTAAATTTTATTTTTTCTTAACTAATTATTTAGTTTGGGCTTTAAAATGGGCTTTAGGGACATTATTGACAATTTGGTGTTAACCCTAATTTGTTCCCTATATATACATGTGTTGCCTTGTTGGAAAAAAGGAGAGAATGAAAAAAACCTAAGAGGAGTGAGTGCCGTTTGCCGTTATTTAGTTTTCTTCTTCATCCATTACTATTGTTTCTTTTTCTTCATCGTTTACCGTTATTTCTTTTCCTTCATCTATTACTGTTGTTTCTTTTTCTTCATCTTTTACCGTTATTTCTTTTTCTTCATCTATTACCGTTATTTCTTTTTCTTTATCTATTACTGTTACGTTTATATATATATATAATTTTTAAATTGTTAGAGTTTATATATATAAGATTTTTGATCGAATTATGTCGATACGATGTTTGCACATTTGTGTGCATGACGCGTGACATTTGTGTTAGTTCGATCTGGTTGCGATGATCGCATTTTTGTGTGAGCAATAATACTATTTTTTGCTTAATTTCTTTTTCTTTGCGATAAATTTTGTTTCGTCCGATTTAGATCTGGTTGCGATGAGCGCATTTCTGCGTTAGCAACATTGTTGGGTTATTTGGCACATTTAAAATTCATTATTGCTTTATTATTATTATTATTATTATTATTATTATTATTATTATTATTATCATTATTTATTATTATTATCATTATTATCATTATTATTACCATTATTATTATTATTGTTATCATTAATTTATTAAAATTTGTTATAATATAAAAATCTGTTTTTTAAAATAAATAACATTAACATCTTTTCCAAATTAATATGAAAACCTATTATTTTTAAGAAAAACTTTTTTTTAGATAAATTTAAAATAATAACTAAAATCTTTTTTTTTAAATAATAACTAGAACCGTTATTTAGTTTATTTTATTATTGTTCAATTCAAATTTCATTATCATATTGTATCTGCTCCTCTCATGTAACCTCGCGAACTTAACAATCGCTCTTTAAATTCTGCCTTTAAATTTCTGCTTGCATGGTTTAAATTATGACATTATCTCTCTGTTTGCATGATTCAATTATCTCACGCGTTTACTATTATTTCTGTCACATTGCACACATCCGAAGGTTAGGTCTAACTGTTTGGCCGCCGCGCCAATAGTCCGTAAAACTTCACACATTCAATTTCAAATCCTCAAAACTACAAACTACAAACCCTAATTTTCACAAATGCCTCGCCGCAGGCAAAATTACAATTTTACCCTTAGCATTAGGTCAAAGAGCCGCCGCGCTCATTTTAGGGTTTCCCGCCGTGGAATCCCTAATTTAACCCTAATTACAACTTAACATTTCAACGTAGAGATTTGGAGTTTCTACACTCCACGTAAGCGTGTCCTTAAGATGCGTTTATTCCCCTTGAGACCTTGACCACAGTCAAGAAGTTTCTAACCTCCCTATTGAGGGGAACTACGATTACTCTGATTCCACTCCCGTAAGGATACGTAGGCACAAGATGCGATGTCTTGCCGAGTAAACTTAGAATTAACCCCCTTTATTATTTATTATTGCTTATTTATATTTTATTTATCTTTGCTATTTAATTATTTTGCTTATTATTTTGTAATTGTTTCTTGGATGTAAAGTTGTTTAATTATTTAATTATTATTATGGTTAGTAATTAGGGAGTGTAACAACATGTATGTAATATTAAAATAAATTTAGATCACTTTTAAATAAAGATAATTAAAATAAACACGTCACACACGTAAGTCGATTTTAATCGCCGTCTCACTTCCTAAGGATATCCCTCAAGTTGCCTACGAATAATGGTTAAGTGGGGTGTATAAAGCAAGTCCCTCAAATAGAAAAATCATCAAAGTCCCTTATGGTTGCCTTTACGAATCGAGTCCCTTTCGAAAAATGATGATGGTCCCTTATATGTGCTTATTACATCCCACAATGGCCTTCAAAGTCAAATTGTCCCTCACATATCCCTTAACATCCAAAGTAAGGACTACCTACTCCATTATAGTAGGGATAGTCTTACTAAATGAAAGAATGAAGAATAAGAAAGACCTTTAAACATTAGGGTAGGTTACTCCTAGGTGCTTGCTCACTTCAAAACTGTTTCGCACTTAAACAAATTTTCAACAAGTTTTCAAACAAGTTCTTAACACATCCTTACATGGATTATTTATTAACTATTCTGAAAATTTTCTATTCACACACTACAATTTCAAAACAATTCAAAAGTGAGCTTAAGTACCTAAGAGCCCATGGATAACCATGGATGAAAAGGATGCTAATACCTTCCCTTTTCATAACCTACCCCCCGGACCCAAAATATTCTCTAAGGTCTTTCCTGTTCTTTTATAACCTTTCCTTATGGATAAAATAAAAGTCGGTGGCGACTCTTGCTATCCGCAACATTGTTTAAAGTCAGTTCACCGGGTTACAGAACCGGCGACTCTGCTGGGGATCTATTTAAGAGGGGTACCCTTAGGAATTAAGATCACTTTAAATTGTTTGCCTTGTTTGCTTTATTATTATATTGTTGGGGTGCTCTTATGTGTGAAAGGTCCTAACCCGGATCTAGTGTACCCTAAGTAAATGGCAATAGACCAAGGAAACTGTACGACGTATATCGATACGGTTGATCTGGTGGCCATAGTTAGTGCGACTTCTTGGTTGGTGCTTATATTCCTTAAGTCAAGTTGAGGATAATATTGAGGCTGCCATATGTTGTCAATGCACTAACTGACTTTTAGAACCCTAGTTAACTCATCTTGGCCTTTAGAAAGTAGTGAGGTAACCGGCTTTGGTGCAGACTGAAGTTGGTTGACACTCGATACTACGCTCATTGAGATCTTAAACTTGGAGGGTTTTGGTTGGCAAGTAAGTTGCCTTCTGAACAACCACCCTTGTGAAGGATCAATGATATTGAGATCCCTTAGAACCTGGTTACTTTTGTAGGACAGGATGAACCATCTAACTTCAGGGGAGGGTACTTGCCTTTGAACCTCATGCAAGCCTTTAAACCTAGGGCTATGGTGTGACTTGTTTGTGTGTGCCACATGTTTGTGATTGAACATGACATCATGACATCATCATGCATCATAAGCATATCATTTTCCCTAACCATTTCAAGGACCAAAGGATTTATCTTTGTTCTTTGTTGCAGGTCATGGCTTCTGCTCGTAGAAACACCATCAGGATCAACTTTGTAGGGATACCTGCTAAGCTCAAGGAGTTGGTTTCCCTAGTGCCTGATCATTCCCAGTTCAACAAGAGACATGGTCACTTATTGGATCTAGTTACTTCAGGGTTCAGTGAAGACATGATGAGTGTGCTGTTTCAGTTCTTTGACCCTAAGCACCATTGCTTTACATTCCCTGATTATCAGCTGGTTCCAACCATGGAGGAGTTCTCTAAACTTCTGGGTATACCTGTTCTTGATCAGAAGCCATTCACAGGCTTAGAGAAGGAGCTTAAACCAGAAGTTATTGCTGCAGCTCTACATCTGAAGAAGTCTGACATTGTTCTAGAGACGAGAAGTGGAGTTAAAGGTATTCTTGCCAAGGTATTAGTGGATAAAGCTCAAATGTTCTTGAAGGCTATGAGCTACGATGCTTTTGAGGAGATCTTAGCCTTATTGATTTATGGCTTAGTGTTGTTCCCCAATCCTGATCAGTTCATAGACGTTCATGCCATCAACATATTCCTGAGTCACAATCCAGTGCCTACCTTACTTGGAGACATCCTACATTCTCTTCACACCCGTACTACAAGGGCAAGAGGAACTTTGATGTGCTGCATACCTTTACTTTCTAGGTGGTTTATTTCTCACCTTCCTCGCTCAGTAATGAAGAATGAGCAAGGGTTCAGATGGTCCAAGAGGATCATGTCACTTTCTCACTCAGACATCCATTGGTGCTCCAGATCTATGGAGAATGTCACCATCATTGACCGTTGTGGGGAGTTTCCTAATGTGCCACTTCTAGGCATAAGAGGAGGCATCACCTACAACCCATCTCTAGCTTTACGACAGTTTGGTTACGCCCGGAGCGATGGTCCACATGACATGTTGATTCAGGGCATTGTGTTTGATTACGACAACGATCTTCAGGGTTACCGTCAGAGATTCATCCGAGCTTGGGGAAAGGTAAACAGGATTGACAGCAAGACACTGGAGCCTAAGTACACCATTCCTATGGAGGCTTATCTCAGATGGGTACGATTTCGTGCTCAGACACTCATGATGCCATATCCTGCCATCCTACCAGTTACCATGGAACCTGTTGCTGAAGGAGACACAGCTTATACCATCCTTCACCCAGACATGCCTACTGATATGGAAGACTTGCAGAGATCATGGATCCAACTGAAAGAGCAAAGGGATACTTTCGAGGCTCATTACAAAGCAAGCCAAGCAAGGATCCTAGAGCTAACAAAGCTACTTCATGAGGAACGAAACCTCAACTCATACCTCAACACAAAGAGGAAACGTCCATGGGAGACTTAAAACCCCATCTTTTGTACTTATTTCGTTTTCATTTTTTGTAAGCCTAAAAGGCAAAACAAGTTATTACTAATAAAAAGTTACTTTCTTGTTTGTTTAAGCAAATTTAAATCCTGCGGTCCTTGAAAACATTGCATATGCATTCCCATATCATTGCATCACAGGTTTATAATTGTGCACAGGTTTCTCATCTTCTCGCTGTTTATTTCAGCAATGGCTCTTGAACAATCAGTTAAGGATCTCCAGGCACAGAATGCACAGTTCCAAGAGCTGATCCTGAACCTATCCAAGGGGCAGGATGAATTGAAGACACTGCTGGCCAAGAAGACTAAGAAGGCTAGAAAGTCTGCTGGGTTGCTCAACATGGGAAGAAGGTTCAAAGGTCCTGTCAAGACCAAGGAACATGTTGAAGACTATGAATCTGAAGAATCTGAGCAGGAGAGAGGCAGTCTCCACAACACTATGGGGGACTCTGATTCTGAGGCTAACTACTACCATGAGCCTAACGAAGACAAATTCAAGATGCTGGTGGATAGAATGGATGCTATGGAATTACAGAAATCATCTGGGCTGGATTTTGAGGATTTGAGCTTGATATCTGGGGTGGTCATACCCATTGGGTTCAAAGTTCCTACATTTGTTGTCTATGATGGGGTCTCTTGTCCCAAATTGCATCTGAGGTCTTATGTCAGAAGAATGCAACCCCACACTGCTGATAAAAAGTTGTGGATCCATTTCTTTCAAGAGAGTTTATCTGGAGCTCAGCTAGAGTGGTATTATCAGTTGGAGAGTGTCAACATCAGAGATTGGAATGACCTTGCTGAAGCTTTCTACAAGCAGTATCAATACAATGCTGACTTAGCCCCCACTCGCATGCAGCTTCAAAGCATGTCTATGGGTGCCAAAGAAAGCTTTAAGGAGTATGCTCAGAAGTGGAGAGACTTAGCTGGAAGAGTTCAACCCCCTTTGACTGATAGGGAGTTGGTTGATATGTTCATGTGTACGCTGAATGGTCCGTTTTACAGTCATCTCATTGGAAGCTCATCATCTGGCTTCACTGAATTGATCATGACAGGAGAGCGAGTAGAGAATGGTATCAAGAGTGGTAAGATCCAAGTGGGCACTTCTTCATCAGGTGCTGCAAAGAAGCCTCCCACTGGGAAGAAAGAATCTAATGCTGTGTATGGTCAGCCTGATCGTAACAGAAGGCATCAGTCTGTTAGTGCAGTTCATATTTCAAATCCAACTCCTGCAACAACAGAGCAGCCTCAAGGCAACCAACAGAGGGCTAGGAGACAGTTCACGAAGATCAACATGTCAATGGCTCAGGCATTGCAACACTTGTTGAAGGCTGAACTTATTACCCTGAGGGAGGCTCCTCAGAATCCCAATGTTACCTCTCCCAAGTACAATCCCAATGCACGATGTGCATATCATTCAAACTGTCCAGGACATGATACTAATAACTGCTGGGTCTTGAAGAACAAAATTCAGGATATGATTGATGCTGGAGAAATTGAGTTTGATCCACCAGGTACTCCAAATGTGATTACAACTCCAATGCCAAATCACGAGAAGACTGTCAACGCCATTGATGAAGATGTTGATGAAGATCTGCATGTCTATTCAGTTATGGAGTTGAGCACACCATTGTCTGTTATCAAAAAGAGGTTAGTACAAGCTGGGACCTTTCCAGGTTGTCATGAAGATTGTCTATATTGTACCTATAAGCCGGATAGTTGCTTCGTTTTGAGAGATGGGATTCAACGTCTCATGGATAAATATACTATAGTGTTTGAAAGAAGACCAGCATCTGTAGAAAGTATGGTGGATCATCTGACTCGGGGTAAGAAGATTGAAGAGGTTGACATGGTTGACAAAGTACCACTAAGAATCACTTCAAAGGGTCCCATTAAAATCACTCATCAGGGCCCAATCAAGATTACTGCTGAAGGTCCTGTGAAAGTTGTCGCTGAAGCCAGAGTAGCTCCTCTGATCATTACCACTCCTGGTCCTATTCCTTATACATCTGACAAAGCTGTGCCTTGGCACTATGGGTCTGATGTTTACATCCATGGTGTCAAACAGGAGCCTTTACCTGATATGCCTGTTGACATTGATAATATTGCCGGATCTAGCAAGATCACTCGTAGTGGAAGAGTCTTCTCTCCTCCAGTTGCTTCTAAGAGTGCAGTTACTCCTGCTGTTACTTCCACCACTGATGCTCGGGGCAAGGGTCCTGTTATTGAGCCTGTATCTACTGATGTGCCAGTTGCTGATGACCTCTCTAAGCAGATGGAAGAAATATTGAAAATCATTCGCAAGAGTGATTATGATATTGTTGATCAGCTGGGGCATACTCCCTCAAAGATTTCTATGCTCTCCCTGTTATTATGTTCTGAGGCTCATGCCAAGTCATTGATCAAGTTTCTAAAGATGGCTCATGTACCCAGTGCAATTTCTGTGGACCAGTTTGAGAATTGTGTTGCGCACCTGACCTATGACAACGGGTTAGGATTTTCTGATGCTGACTTGACCCCTGCCAAGAGGGATCATAACAGGGCCTTGCATATTTCAATTGAATGCAGGGGCACTACCCTGTCTCATGTGCTGATAGACAATGGTTCCTCTCTTAATGTGTTGCCTAAGGAAGTCCTGAACAAGCTGAGTCCTGAAGATACGGTATTGAAGCCCAGTAATATTGTGGTAAAGGCTTTTGATGGTTCTAGAAGAGTAGTGCATGGGGAAATTGATCTTCCAATCAAGGTTGGCTCTCAGGTGTTCACTGCTACATTCTATGTGATGGATATTCGTCCTTCGTACTCATGTCTGCTTGGTCGTCCCTGGATCCATGGGGCAGGTGCGGTGACCTCCACATTACATCAAAAGTTGAGATATCCGGTGAATGGAAAAGTTGTTACTGTCTTTGGAGAGGAAGAATACTTTGTCAGCCATGTAAACACTTTCAAGTATCTGGAAGTAGAAGGTGAATACATTGAAACTCCATGTCAGTCATTTGAAGTGGTTCCCTGGGCTGTTAAGGATTGTGTGACTCCTCCTGCTGTGAAGAAGGTTCCTGTGGTCATCAGAAACCCTCCAACAATGGCAATGGCCTCCCTCAATGATGCAAAAGCTATGGTGGAAGAAGGTGGTTGTACTATTTGGGGTCAGCTTCCTGATATTCCATACAAGTCTGACAAGTTTGGTTTGGGTTTCACTGCAGAGTCCCAGAAGGCTGTTCGTCGTGCTCGTGCTGTTCGTATCACCAATCAAGGGGTTATCAATGCTGTGGGAGATCAAGATGAAGACCACAACTTGGAGGCATGGATTTTTCCTACTGTGGGTGCTGGACTCAATAATTGGAAAGCTGAAGATGTTATCCCTATCTCCTTTAGTCAGGAGTAAATACTATTACTGTGTTATGTTTTTAAATTTGTAATTTCTGGAACAATTAAAACTTTCAAGCCATGTGCCTTACCCGGGGCACAATGGTGTGCTTGTTACGGGTTGTCATTTCATTTGCATACTTCATTCAATAAAATCAATGGACGTTTCGTTTTCGTAAATATTGTGTTCCTTGTCTTTCTTTTTCTTTTATTTTTGCTTTATCAGCTATGTGTTCTTACACACACCCACGTCACTAAAATGCAGATCCTCATCCACTCTGGATCCAGTTGATAACAGTTCTACTATTGCCAATTACAATTTCGAGAATCCGATCTATCAAACTGAAGACGGAGACGAGGACGATTGTGAAATACCTGTAGAGCTTGCTAGGTTGTTACAACAAGAAGAGAAAGCTATACAGCCACATGAAGAGCCAGTCGAAGTTGTGAATCTGGGAACTGAAGAAAACAGAAAAGAGGTCAAGATAGGGGCTGATTTAGAGGACAGTGTCAAGAGCAGGTTGGTTCAGATGCTACGTGACTATATGGAGATCTTTGCTTGGTCTTATGAAGATATGCCAGGGTTGGATACGGACATTGTGGTTCACCGTTTGCCAGTGAAAGAAGATTGTCGTCCAAAGAAGCAGAAGGTTCGTCGTATGCGTCCTGAAATGTCAGAAAAGATCAAAGCAGAGGTAATGAAACAGTTCAATGCAGGGTTCTTGGCCGTAACTTCTTATCCTCAGTGGGTTGCAAATGTGGTACCAGTTCCTAAGAAAGATGGTAAGGTACGTATGTGTGTAGACTACAGAGATCTAAACAAGGCTAGCCCTAAAGACGACTTTCCACTTCCTCATATCGATATTCTGGTCGACAACACTGCTCAGCATAAGGTATTCTCTTTTATGGATGGTTTCTCTGGTTACAATCAAATCAAGATGGCACCTAAAGATATGGAGAAGACAACATTTGTGACACAGTGGGGCACCTTTTGCTATAAGGTAATGCCATTTGGTTTGAAGAATGCAGGGGCAACATATCAGCGTGCTATGGTGGCTTTGTTTCATGATATGATTCATCATGAGATAGAGGTATATGTGGATGATATGATAGCCAGATCTCAGAATGAAGAGCAACATCTTGATCATCTGCACAAGTTGTTTGAGAGGTTGAAGAAATACAAGTTGAGATTGAACCCAAACAAGTGTACTTTTGGAGTTAGATCTGGAAAACTCTTGGGTTTCATTGTCAGTGGAAAAGGTATTGAAGTGGATCCTGCAAAAGTGAAAGCTATACGAGAGATGTCGGCTCCCCGTACTGAGAAGGAGGTTAGAGGTTTCTTGGGACGATTGAACTACATTGCAAGATTTATTTCCCAATTAACTACCATCTGTGAGCCAATCTTCAAGTTGTTGAAGAAAGATCAGGTGATGGAATGGAATGATGAGTGCCAGACTGCCTTTGATGAAATCAAGAGATATTTGCTAGAACCTCCAATTTTAATACCACCAGTTGATGGAAGACCCTTGATTATGTATCTAACAGTATTAGACAACTCAATGGGGTGTGTATTGGGGCAACATGACGAGTCTGGTCGAAAAGAGCAGGCAATATACTACCTTAGCAAAAAGTTTACCGACTGTGAAACAAGATACTCACTGCTCGAGAAAACTTGCTGCGCTTTGGCATGGGCTGCTCGCCGACTAAGACAGTATATGTTGACCCATACTACCTTGTTGATTTCGAAGATGGATCCAATCAAGTACATATTTGAGAAACCTGCTCTCTCCGGAAGAATTGCAAGATGGCAAATGATCTTGACGGAATATGATATACAGTATACTACTCAGAAGGCCATTAAGGGGAGTGTTGTTGCTGATCATTTGGCTCATCAAGCAGTAGATGATTACCAGTCAATGAATTTTGAGTTCCCTGATGAAGACATTATGTCTGTTACCAAAGAACCTGGACAATATGACGGACCTGAACAAGGATCCCGATGGACTATGGTTTTTGATGGAGCCTCCAATGCACATGGTAATGGTGTTGGTGTTGTGATTAGTTCCCCTGAAGGTTGTCATACCCCGATTACTGCCAGACTTTGTTTCTATTGTACCAATAACATGGCTGAGTATGAGGCATGTATCATGGGTATGCAAGTTGCTATTGATATGAAGATTCAGTTCCTTGAGGTGTATGGAGATTCAGCTCTGGTAGTAAGTCAGATTAAAGGAGATTGGGATACAAAGCATGATAATCTCATTCCTTACAGAGAACATGTGTTGTCTTTGATCCCACATTTCAAAGAGATTACTTTTGGACATATTCCACGAAGAGAGAATCAGTTGGCAGACGCATTGGCCACCATGGCATCTATGTTTGAGATCAGCTGGGATGATGAAGCTCCCAAGATTACCATTGATAGATTTGAGAAGCCTGCATACTGCAATGAGATTGACACTGAAGGGGCAGAGGAGAAGCCTTGGTTCTATGAAGTGAAAAACTATCTTGAAGCTCAGGAGTTCCCTGAAGGGGCATCTGTCAAAGATAGGAAGTTCCTGAGAAGGTTTTCTGCTAAGTTCTTTCTGAGTAATGGCATTCTGTATAAGCGTAATCATGATTCAACTATGCTTCGTTGTGTGGATAAGAAGGAAGCTACAGAAATTATGGAAGAGATGCATGATGGGACCTTTGGCACTCATTCTAGTGGTCATACCATGGCAAAGAAGATTTTGAGAGCAGGTTACTATTGGTCTACCATGGAAGCTGATTGCTATCAACACTCCAGAACATGTCACAAATGTCAAATCTATGCTGATAAAGTACATGTACCTCCATCTCCATTGAATGTGTTGACTGCTCCTTGGCCCTTTGCCATGTGGGGCATTGATATGATTGGTGAGATCAAGCCTACTGCTTCTAATGGGCATCGTTTCATCCTAGTTGCTATTGATTACTTCACGAAGTGGGTAGAGGCAGCTTCATTTGCATCTGTGACTAAGAATGTTGTGGCTCGGTTCATTAAGAATAATCTCATATGTAGGTATGGTATCCCTGAAAGGATTATCACTGACAATGGCTCTAATTTGAACAACACTATGATTACTGATCTCTGTACGCAGTTCAAGATTAAGCATCACAACTCTTCTCCGTATCGTCCAAAGATGAATGGGGCAGTTGAAGCTGCTAATAAGAACATTAAGAAGATTGTACAGAAGATGACTGTTACTTACAAGGATTGGCACGAGATGTTACCATTTGCTCTGCATGGTTATCGTACTACAATACGTACTTCAACAGGGGCAACCCCATTCTCCTTAGTCTATGGTATGGAAGCAGTTCTGCCTATTGAAGTTCAGATCCCCTCCTTGAGAATTATGAAGGATGCAGGCTTGGATGAAGATGAGTGGATTCAGACTCGACTTGACCAGATAAATTTGATTGATGAGAAAAGGTTAGCAGCAGTTTGTCATGGCCAGATGTACCAGAAACGGATGATCAAAGCTTTTAACAAGAAGGTTAAGCCAAAGGTATATCAGGCTGGTGACTTGGTAATCAAGCGTATCATATTACCACAGGGTGATCCTAGGGGCAAGTGGACTCCAACATATGAGGGACCATTTGTAGTCAAGACAGTGTTCTCAGGAGGTTCCATGATACTGACTACAATGGATGGTGAAGACTTCCCACAACCTGTAAACGCAGACATAGTTAAAAAATACTACGCATAAAAAGAGACCCGCTAGGTTGACAGGCCTAGGCAAAAATAAGGGCATCCCGGCAAACCAAAAGGGTTTGGGCAAAAATTAGGGATATATATATAAAAAGATGTACACCCGGCAAGTCGAAAACCTGAAAAGGCGGCTTGGGCAAAAAAGGGTATCCCGGTGGATTGAAAACCTGAAAGGGCAATCCAGGCAAAAGTTAGGGATTAAAGCGTATGACTATGTCTCGTTTGGATCACTCATGAAACTGCAACCAGTTGTACTACTTACTCAAGCTCAAACAGATAAAGCTCAATCCAATCGTTTCCGTCTCAACAGCAAGAAGATGAGATACTTGAGTGGCAATAGTAGAATTGAAACTCAATAGGATTATTTCCCACATAGCTGATTCTTTTTGTAAAACTTCATGACAAAATTCTCTTACTAGGGTTTATGTCTCCTTGTACAAACTTACCCGTGTATGGGTCACTTTTGATATAAATAAACTCCATCTTTTGAATCCAGATTTACTTTTACCCTATTTACATAAGCGAAACGTCCATTGGTTGTGTTTGAATGTATGTATGCCTTTGAATATGATTGATGTTTACCAGAAATGCAGGTATGCTTTTAATATGATTGATGTTTACCAGAAATGCATGAAAATGCAGTAATAGTATTTACTAAGGACGAACGAGGGCAGGATTTCAATGAAGCTTCGCCAGTTCATCTTTACAAGACAGTTACAAACCATCAGTAGGACTAATCCATTTTCACAAAGTCTAATCTCCCCTGGAATTTATATCCATCTCTTTTATCCTCATACGGATATACGGGAAATTACTTTCCAATAAGGGCACGATGAACGAAGACGGGATGTTATACTTATCCTACTATCAAACGAAAACGAAGGTTATCTATACCCTACTATCCCCAACAACGGGAGGTTATCTATACCCTACTATCCCCAACAACGGGAGGTTATCTATACCTTGTTATCCCCAACAACGGGAGGTTATCTATACCTTGTTATCCCCAGCAGACGGAGGGTTATATATTCTTCAACAACGAATCGGGATTTATTTTTCTTGGCCAGCAGTTGTTATACAAGGATATCCAGACACTTCCAGCAGTGTCATAGCATACATACATCATTTACATCATACCATAACATATATGTCTATAGTACATTACCTAAGTGCATCATGTCATACATGCATACATAAAGCATAAACTAATGTTGTTATACAGAATGCTACCTTGTTTTCAGGTTAATTATCCAACAAACAATCTTATGATCTTTGGGACTGCTTTATTGTAACCTCAGGGTTACTTTATCCTCCTGATGAGCTTCTTATTACTTTGGGACTGCTTTATTGTAACCTCAGGGTTATTTTATCCTCCTGATAGCCTCTCATGACTTCAAGACTGCTTTAGAGCTACTGATTGCTCTATCCTCCTGAAATCATCCTATTACTTCAAGACTGCTTTAGAGCTATTCATTGCTCTATCCTCATGAGGTCATATTACTACTTCAAGACTGCTTTAGAGCTATTCATTGCTCTATCCTCCTGAAGCCATCTAATTATTTCAAGACTGCTTTAGAGTTATCCATTGCTCTATCCTCCTGAAATTACATTATTATTTCAAGACTGCTTTAGAGCTATCCATTGCTCTATCCTCCTGAAATCATTACTTCAAGACTGCTTCAGAGCTATTGATTGCTCTATCCTCCTGAAGACATATCACATTATTATTTCAAGACTGCTTTAGAGCTGTTGATTGCTCTATCCTACTGAAGCCATTCTATTACTTCAAGACTGCTTTAGAGCTATTGATTGCTCTATCCTCCTGAAGCCATTATTACTTCAAGACTGCTTTAGAGCTATTGATTGCTCTATCCTCCTGAGGTCAGATTTATCACTTCAAGACTGCTTTAGGGTTATCATTATTGATTGCTCTATCCTCATGAAGACATGCTGTTACATCAGTATTACTCCAGACTCCTGACAGTTCTCATTATACTACTGAAGAACTTTCCCCTAGTGGCATCTTTAAGCCCACTCAATCATGTTCAACCAACCATCAATATCACTCCATGCACTGGTGAGTGCAAATTTTTGGGCTTTTGTGTTCAATCCCCTTCAACCTTCCAGGTTACGACTGACAAATATACCAATCTAACCCCTCAGGTTTCAGAAAATTGAACAGGGGCAGCTGTTGCACCCCAAAATTTGCCCTCAAAATACAAGACTTTGTGTTCCAAGAAGGTTCACAAGGTTCACAAAATTCACAATTGATCAGAAGAGTTGACAATTCCCTCAGACAATGCACCTCCTAAGCAGTGCATCCAAAACTAGGGTTTTGACTTTAATCAGGCTAAATGGACTTCCAAGACTTCAAGTGAGCTTCATAACATCTTATATGTGTATAAGAACCCCCATGTCAAGTTTCAAGACTTTTCTCAAAAGTTTGCTCAGTCAGATGATCAGATAAGTCAAAAGCAGTCAATGCAGTTAAAAGGTCAACTGTGGTCAAACCAAAGTCAAACTTCATGATTTTTTTTTTGCCAACATCAAAGAGAGGTTGGGTGAGAAATATTATCATAATAACTGTAATACCCCAAATTTTGCCCTAAGATTTGTCGTCGCATTTCATTGCATTTAATCAATTACTAACAAATTTGTGTAGTCGTTTGACTTTTGCAGGTAAATATCATATGGCATGCATTTTTTTTCTAAAAAGTAAAAATGGCACAATTGGCAGGAGGACATGTGTAAGGAGTTATGAGTGTGAGAGGTTGAGAGTTCGAATCTCACCTTTGTCATTTTTTTTGTTTTTTATTATTTTTACTCTAAATTTTTCTATCTTTCATTAAAAAAATAACAAAAATAGTTTTTTATTATTATTTAATTATTATTTTCGTATTTTAATTAAATCATTTTTTAAAATATTATTTTTTTCACTTTTTTCTAAATTATTCATAAAAATATCCAAAAAATCATAAAATAAAAAATATTGAAAAAAATTTTGTTCTTTTTATAATATTTTTTATTTTAGGAATCAATAGGATTATTAGTTTTTATTTTAAGTTTATTTTAATTATTTTAAATTATTTAAATTTTATTTTTTCTTAACTAATTATTTAGTTTGGGCTTTAAAATGGGCTTTAGGGACATTATTGATAATTTGGTGTTAACCCTAATTTGTTCCCTATATATACTGTGTTGCCTTGTTGGAAAAAAGGAGAGAATGAAAAAAACCTAAGAGGAGTGAGTGCCGTTTGCCGTTATTTAGTTTTCTTCTTCATCCATTACTATTGTTTCTTTTTCTTCATCGTTTACCGTTATTTCTTTTCCTTCATCTATTACTGTTGTTTCTTTTTCTTCATCTTTTACCGTTATTTCTTTTTCTTCATCTATTACCGTTATTTCTTTTTCTTTATCTATTACTGTTACGTTTATATATATATAATTTTTAAATTGTTAGAGTTTATATATATAAGATTTTTGATCGAATTATGTCGATACGATGTTTGCACATTTGTGTGCATGACGCGTGACATTTGTGTTAGTTCGATCTGGTTGCGATGATCGCATTTTTGTGTGAGCAATAATACTATTTTTTGCTTAATTTCTTTTTCTTTGCGATAAATTTTGTTTCGTCCGATTTAGATCTGGTTGCGATGAGCGCATTTCTGCATTAGCAACATTGTTGGGTTATTTGGCACATTTAAAATTCATTATTGCTTTATTATTATTATTATTATTATTATTATTATTATTATTATTATCATTATTTATTATTATTATCATTATTATCATTATTATTACCATTATTATTATTATTGTTATCATTAATTTATTAAAATTTGTTATAATATAAAAATCTGTTTTTTAAAATAAATAACATTAACATCTTTTCCAAATTAATATGAAAACCTATTATTTTTAAGAAAAACTTTTTTTTAGATAAATTTAAAATAATAACTAAAATCTTTTTTTTTAAATAATAACTAGAACCGTTATTTAGTTTATTTTATTATTGTTCAATTCAAATTTCATTATCATATTGTATCTGCTCCTCTCATGTAACCTCGCGAACTTAACAATCGCTCTTTAAATTCTGCCTTTAAATTTCTGCTTGCATGGTTTAAATTATGACATTATCTCTCTGTTTGCATGATTCAATTATCTCACGCGTTTACTATTATTTCTGTCACATTGCACACATCCGAAGGTTAGGTCTAACTGTTTGGCCGCCGCGCCAATAGTCCGTAAAACTTCACACATTCAATTTCAAATCCTCAAAACTACAAACTACAAACCCTAATTTTCACAAATGCCTCGCCGCAGGCAAAATTACAATTTTACCCTTAGCATTAGGTCAAAGAGCCGCCGCGCTCATTTTAGGGTTTCCCGCCGTGGAATCCCTAATTTAACCCTAATTACAACTTAACATTTCAACGTAGAGATTTGGAGTTTCTACACTCCACGTAAGCGTGTCCTTAAGATGCGTTTATTCCCCTTGAGACCTTGACCACAGTCAAGAAGTTTCTAACCTCCCTATTGAGGGGAACTACGATTACTCTGATTCCACTCCCGTAAGGATACGTAGGCACAAGATGCGATGTCTTGCCGAGTAAACTTAGAATTAACCCCCTTTATTATTTATTATTGCTTATTTATATTTTATTTATCTTTGCTATTTAATTATTTTGCTTATTATTTTGTAATTGTTTCTTGGATGTAAAGTTGTTTAATTATTTAATTATTATTATGGTTAGTAATTAGGGAGTGTAACAACATGTATGTAATATTAAAATAAATTTAGATCACTTTTAAATAAAGATAATTAAAATAAACACGTCACACACGTAAGTCGATTTTAATCGCCGTCTCACTTCCTAAGGATATCCCTCAAGTTGCCTACGAATAATGGTTAAGTGGGGTGTATAAAGCAAGTCCCTCAAATAGAAAAATCATCAAAGTCCCTTATGGTTGCCTTTACGAATCGAGTCCCTTTCGAAAAATGATGATGGTCCCTTATATGTGCTTATTACATCCCACAATGGCCTTCAAAGTCAAATTGTCCCTCACATATCCCTTAACATCCAAAGTAAGGACTACCTACTCCATTATAGTAGGGATAGTCTTACTAAATGAAAGAATGAAGAATAAGAAAGACCTTTAAACATTAGGGTAGGTTACTCCTAGGTGCTTGCTCACTTCAAAACTGTTTCGCACTTAAACAAATTTTCAACAAGTTTTCAAACAAGTTCTTAACACATCCTTACATGGATTATTTATTAACTATTCTGAAAATTTTCTATTCACACACTACAATTTCAAAACAATTCAAAAGTGAGCTTAAGTACCTAAGAGCCCATGGATAACCATGGATGAAAAGGATGCTAATACCTTCCCTTTTCATAACCTACCCCCCGGACCCAAAATATTCTCTAAGGTCTTTCCTGTTCTTTTATAACCTTTCCTTATGGATAAAATAAAAGTCGGTGGCGACTCTTGCTATCCGCAACATTGTTTAAAGTCAGTTCACCGGGTTACAGACAACAACAAAGCTCCTCCTGAAAAGACTTTTCTGACAACGTATGGCCCTTCCTAATTGGGAGTCCACTTGCCCCTGTGATCTGCCTGCGGCGGGAGAATCCTTTTCAACACAAGGTCGCCCGTCTGAAAGCTCCGAGGATGTATCTTCTTATCATATGCTTTCTTCATTCGGCTCTGGTACAAACGACCGTATGCTAGAGAAGCTAGCCTCTTCTCATCCATTAAACTTAGCTGGTTTAACCTGTCTTTCACCCATTCTGCCTCGTCTAGTTGAACGTCTCGCAATACCCTCAGAGAAGGGATCTCAACTTCCAATGGTAGCACAGCTTCCATTCCATATACCAACGAGAACGGGGTTGCCCCGGTTGATGTGCGTACCGTCGTACGATAACCGTGCAAAGCGAAAGGTAGCATCTCATGCCAATCCTTATAGGTCACCACCATCTTCTGAACGATCTTCTTTATATTCTTATTGGCCGCTTCAACGGCGCCATTCATCTTGGGTCGGTAAGGGGAGGAGTTGTGATGTTTGATCTTGAAATTCTGACAGAGCTCCTTCATCATTTTGTTGTTCAGGTTGGAACCGTTATCAGTGATTATCCGCTCGGGGATTCCATATCTGCAAATGATATCTCTCTTGATGAATCTGGCTACCACCTGCTTAGTTACATTTGCATACGACGCCGCTTCCACCCACTTGGTGAAATAATCGATTGCTACCAGAATGAACCGGTGCCCGTTAGAAGCCGTCGGCTCGATCTTTCCAATCATATCGATTCCCCACATAGAGAATGGCCATGGCGATGACATCACATTCAGAGGACTCGGAGGCACATGAATCTTATCGGCATGGATTTGGCACTAGTGGCACTTCCTCGCAAACTTGAAACAATCAGTTTCCATAGTTAGCCAAAAGTAACCTGCCCGCATCAGTTTCCTCGTCATAGCATGCCCACCAGCATGCGTGCCAAATGTACCTTCATGTATTTCCTCCATGAGCAGCTTTGCCTCTTTTTCATCTACGCAACGCAGCAACACCAAGTCGTGATTTCTCCTGTATAAGACACCATCCAGATTCAAATAGAAATTACACGCTAATCTCCTGAGAGTCTTCTGATCTTGACTGGATGCCCCAGCCGGATACTCTTTGTTCTTCAGGAAATTAAGGATATCAAAATACCACGGTTTATCATCGGATGCCTCGTCAATAGCAAACACGAAGGTTGGTCTGTCAAGTCGAGAGATAACAATGCTGGGAGCCTCGTTCCAGAAGTTGACTTTGTACATGGAAGACAAAGTGGTCAGGGCGTCAGCCATCTGATTCTCCGCACGCGGTACATGATGCAATTCAACCTTGTCAAAGAAAGGCAACAATCTCCTCGCATAATTCATGTATGGTATCAAGTTGGGCTGACGTGTCTCCCATTCCCCTTTTATCTGATTCACCACCAGAGCTGAGTCTCCGTATACATCCAGATTTTTGATTCGCAAATCAATGGCTTCTTCAAGCCCCATGATACAAGCTTCGTATTCGGCTTCATTATTGGTAACCGAAAAGGTCAATCGAGCAGTAAAAAGGATGTGCGACCCGTGTGGAGTGGTAATGATTGCCCCTATTCCGCTACCATAAGCGTTTACAGCTCCATCAAAAATCAACTTCCATTTGGTACCCAATTCTGGTCCTTCGTCTGGCAACGACTCTTCACAATCCTTCATCTTTAGGTACATGATATCCTCGTCAGGAAAATCAAACCTCATCGATTGGTAATCTTCAATAGGCTGCTCTACCAAGTACTCAGACAGTACACTCCCCTTTATAGCCTTCTGCGAGACATACTGGATGTCATATTCAGTCAAAACCATCTGCCACCGGGCAATTCTTCCTGATAATGCTTGCTTTTCGAATACATATTTGATAGGATCCATCTTCGAGATGAGCATGGTTGTACGATTCAGCATGTATTGCCTCAAACGCTTGGCGGCCCAGGCTAGCGCGCAACAAGTTTTCTCGAGCATTGAATATCGAGATTCACATTCAGTAAATTTCTTACTCAAGTAGTAGATTGCATGCTCTTTTCTTCCTGTCTCGTCGTGTTGACCAAGAACACAACCCATGCTTCCCTCAAGAACTGTCAAATACATAATCAAAGGTCTCCCTGCCACTGGGGGTATCAAAATAGGAGGCTCCTGCAAATACTGCTTTATTTTGTCGAACGCCTTTTGACAATTTTCGTTCCACGTCACCGCTTGGTCTTTTTTCAACAGTTTGAATAATGGTTCACACGTAGCTGTTAGGTGAGATATGAACCGAGCGATGTAGTTCAACCTCCCTAAAAACCCGCGCACCTCTTTCTCTGTTTTAGGCGTCGGCATCTCTTGTATTGCTTTTATTTTTGCAGGATCGACCTCTATTCCTCTTTCACTCACGATAAACCCCAGCAGTTTACCCGATCTCACCCCGAAGGTGCACTTGTTAGGGTTCAGTCGCAGCCTGAACTTCCTAAGCCTTTTGAATAACTTCAGCAGATTCACCAAATGCTCTTCCTCCGTCTGGGATTTGGCAATCATATCGTCAACATAAACTTCGATCTCCTTATGCATCATATCATGAAAAAGAGTCATCATTGCACGCTGATACGTTGCCCCAACATTCTTTAATCCGAAGGGCATCACTTTATAACAAAATGTTCCCCAAGGCGTTATGAAAGTAGTCTTCTCCATATCCTCTGGCGCCATTTTAATCTGATTATAGCCCGAGAAGCCATCCATGAAGGAGAATACGGAGTATTGAGCAGTGTTGTCAACTAGCACGTCGATATGAGGAAGCGGAAAATCATCTTTCGGGCTCGCATTATTCAAGTCACGGTAATCTACGCACATTCTCACTTTACCGTCTTTCTTGGGCACTGGTACGATGTTAGCGACCCATGAGGGATATTTTGTCACAGCTAGGAAACCAGCATCCCACTGTTTTTGAACCTATTCCTTAATCTTCACTGCCATATCGGGTCTAGTTCTGCGAAGCTTTTGCTTGACCGGCGGGCATTCTTCTTTTAACGGCAGACGGTGCACAACCATATCTGTATCGAGCCCCAACATATCTTCATACGACCACGCGAACACATCACTATACTCTCTGAGCATTTCAACCAGTCTTCGCTTGACGTCGCTCTGCAGCGCGGCCCCTATACGAATGTTCTTTTCAACCCCTTCCGACCCCAAGTTAATAATCTCGATGACCTCTTCATGAGGCAGAATGACACACTCTTCTTGCTTCACCAACCAAGACAATTCTTCAGGAACGTCACCATCTTCAACAATCTCTTCTTCGGCCTGAAATACCGGGTGCTCAAAGTCAGGACGAGCCATAGGTGGTTCAAGGATGTCATCTGAAAGTGTTATCCTGCAAAAGGAATGGTTAAATGCTTCAAAATGCGTATAAAGCGAATAACCACGTTGCCATTTTATTGTAAAATACAAAACAGGAAAAACAGAGATCGCAATATTTGCACATGAAAAACGCCTTTTATTTAATGATAAACACGCAATGTTCATAACAGCACGGCCCTAAGCAAATCATGATGCCCCGGGCAAGACACCAGATTGTTCAACAATTAATAAAATAAAGCATTACTGTTTAAGAGTCACAGGAACAATCTCCTGAATAGACCAGTTGCACAATCCTTGTCCTGGCACGCTCGGCTGAATCCAGGCGTCCATATCGCAGTCGCTGTCTCCTTCGTCAGACTCTGAAGCAGCGTTGATGGTCTCATGACATACTCCACTGGCAGTGATAGTTATTGGTCCTCTGAAACGGGGTGCCCCCACAACAGGTGTTGATGACGACGGTTGATACCCCAGCCCAAACCGGTCCATCTTCACAGGAATATCCAGCACTTTGCCTCAGTCCTTTGTCTCACCAGTCTCTACCAGAGCTTGAGCCTCTTTATATGATGAGACGGCTACCTCCGAAGCTTTACTCGGTCCGGGACCTTTGTCTTTGATGCGCAACCCTTCAAATGCCTGACAGGGCGTTTCGTGAATCTCTCCGTCGACCTCCACATATTTAAATGATGACAGATGGCTGACCAGGATGTCTTCTTCTCCACATACAGTGACCACGCTGTCCCCCACCATATATTTCAACTTTTGATGCAAGGTAGATGTGACTGCCCCAGCCCCATGGATCCAGGGTCGTCCAAGAAGACAATCGTATGCTGGCTGGATGTCCATGATATAAAATTCAGTTGCGAAAACCTCCGGCCCCACCTGTAAGGGTAATGTTATAGATCCAAAAACTGTTCTTCGTATACCATCGAATGCTCTGACTACCAAGTCACTGGGTGTACACAATATTCCTCTGACATCTAGCTTCATCATCGCTTTCTTGGGCAGCACATTTAAAGATGATCCGGTGTCTACCAGTACATGCGACATGACTGATCCTCTACACTCAATAGAGACATGCAGCGCCATATTATGCTCCCTCCCCTTAGGGGTCAAGTCGAAGTCTGTAAAGCCCAAGCTATGGTCTGCATTCACATGTGCCAACACTCCTTCCAGCTGATTTACGGAAACATCTTGGGGTACGAAGGAAGTATCCAGGACTTTCAACAATGCATTTCTGTGAGCTTCAGAACACAATAGCAACGACAGTATAGATATCTTTGACGGCGTCTGTTGCAGATGCTCAACAATCTTATAATCACTTTTGCGAATCAAGCGCATAAACTCTTCCACATCCTTCGATGTCGTCTCTTTTTCATTCCCCTGCACTGGGACATTCTCAACCATCTTCCCTTTTCCCTTTGCCAGTCGCTCAGCCTCTACCTCAGGCGATATGAAGATCCTACCATTTCTTGTCATACCTCCTGTACCAACAACATTGTCTACAGTTTCGGCTGGCTGCTTGTTAACATCAATTTTTACTCCGTCGCAATACACTTCCAAACCATATGACCATGGGACTGCCTTTGTGCTCTCGTACGGGATTGGTCCGGCCTTAGTGATAGTGATCAGCGTTCGCTGGGCCGGTGCCGTTATAGTGATTGTCTTTCGAGGAATCGTTACAGTGGCCACATCACTTTGCTTATCTGCTAATGCCCCTGCAGGCTCTTCAATTGCTGCTCGGTCGAATTGCAGTGTGCCGCCATCTATTAAAGCCTGAATACCTTTCTTTAAATCATCACAACCCCCAGCTAGGGCCCAGCACTCTAAACAATACTCGTCACATCCTGGATGGACACCCCCTTGCAATAGTCGGCTCTTTATTTCACACAACGGTGTCTTTAAATCGTCGACATTCATAATCAAATTCAAACCCTCCTCGGTTAAAATGGCGTTTGCCCCATGGTTGGGCATGGGCTTCTGCACTATATTCGGACCCGCCGTTCCAAAATTGATAGCTTTACTATCCAATAGATCCTGCACGACATGCTTGAACGCATGGCAACCCTCTACGTCGTGGCCCGGGGCCCCAGAGTGGAATTCACAGTGCCTGCTTGCATCATAACCATACGGAGGAGTGCCTGTTATTGGGGCCAGAGTTCTCTTCTCTACCAAGTTCAACCCTAGTAACGTCTGTAGCAAATCTGCATACGTTGAAGGAGGCTTCTCAAACACCCTCCTTGGTTTACCCCCCTGAAATCTGCGCTGGGCAGGCTGTGCCCCCTGTTGCGGCTGCTGCTGCTGTTGTTGTTGTTGTTGTTGTTGAAATGGTGGTTGTTGAAACGGAATAGTAACGCTTGCCACCTGCTGCGGCTGATTATACTGGTTTCGACCTCTGCCCCGGCCTCGACCTCGGCCCCCAAACACTGCGCTTGCATCGCCCTGACGGCGCCCACCAAAATCCTTTCGGTTACTTCCAGATGCAGTAGATTGCTCAGCTTGGAATCTTCCCTGCTTAATGTTACTTTCAATCTTTTCTCCCATCAGAATTAAGTCTGAGAAACTGCCCAAAGATGTGTGAAACAACTTGTCATAAAACATGCTGGTGAATGTTCCTATGAACATGTCATTCATTTCCTTGTCCTCTAGAGGAGGATGGA
This sequence comes from Lathyrus sativus, assembly GCA_963859935.3. Classification (NCBI taxonomy): domain Eukaryota; kingdom Viridiplantae; phylum Streptophyta; class Magnoliopsida; order Fabales; family Fabaceae; genus Lathyrus; species Lathyrus sativus. The sequence goes on along the minus strand of OZ012736.1, from coordinate 396,615,988 downwards.
CCCTGGCAGCCATGTCGCGCCATCTTTGCGCATACTCTTTAAAGCTCTCACCCTTCTTCTGGGATAACCCCTGCAATTGGACCCGATTGGGTGCCAAGTCGCTGTTATACTTATAGTGAGCTACAAATGCCTCTGCCAGCTGCTTCCATGTCTTTATATGAGTTGGTTCCAATCCCATATACCACTCGAGGGAAGGACCCGACAAGCTATCTTGAAAGAAATGCATTAGCATCCTCTCATCAGTTGAATACGCAGACATCCTTCTGTAATATGACCGCACGTGCACTTTTGGACAGGTGTCTCCTTTATACTTGTTGAACGTGGGAGCTTTGAATTTGATTGGCACCCTCAAGCCAAGCACCAGACCCATTGTTGACATATCTAGTCCGATAGCACTTTGATTTACGACCCCCCGCATCTGCTCTTCTAGCATTCTAATCCTCTGGAAGTCATCCATAGGCCCCTCGAAACCTCCATCGGAGAAAGCGTCCTCTTGCTGATCTTCCTGCCAGTTACCATTCCCAGCTCCATACCCATCGTATCCGTTGTTGCGGCCAGCTCTAACCTGATTCATTATCGGGCCTCGCCCTCTGTTGCCGTACCCCGGAGCAACTCCAGCAGGTCCAAAAGCCATTATCCCAGCGCCATTTCCATTTCCGAATCCACCGTAACCCTGATTAGCCATGCCAAAACCATCCTGCCCAAAGCCTTGAGCATTGAAACCATATTTCCCAGTATTATCGAATCCCTGGTCATTGAAACCGAATCCAGCATTACCGAAGCCATTGCCTCCCATATTATCACCCAGGTTAACATCTCCAAGCCCAACATTATGGACAGCAGTTTCGTTCCCAATTCCAACGTTACCGTTCCCAGCAGCAGTACCGTTGTTGACATTAACAGCAGGTATATTGACTACAGGTGGAGCCACTGGTGTGGGAGTACCATCCCCATGAACAGTGTCGACTCGCACAGACTGATGATCTTCATTCCCATGCCCAACGTTCCTTGCCAACAGAGGCTGCACCATAGCTTGCAAATTCTCCTGACCTTTTGCAATAGTCTCCATGGTCTGCATGAAGAGTGCCAACTTCTCACGCATATCTTGCATCTCGTTCTGCATTTGATCTATGATTCTTCGACAGTTGGTGCGAGTGGAGTAGCGGTGTGGGCGCTGATCTTCAATCCTGAAAAGACCTGGTACAGAGCCAGAAATAAGACCATCCAATAATCACCTGTAATGCAATATGAATGTGAATGCAATGCAATGTGTGTCGGTGCATTGGGGAATATCATTCCCCGATTCTAGTGTGAAGGTGCCAGTGCAGTGACGGTGCTAGCAATACGGAGATCGGAGCCGAATCATAAAAAGCCTCATATATTGCAGAGAAATCCATTAAGCCAAGAATACAATATCACTGAGTACAATAAGAAGGCATGACCTCAACCAACAATCCTGGTGATGGTCAGCGCCGTGCAAATAAAGCATCAAGTTAATACATGCAACAGTCAAGTACACTCATAGGCCTGATACTCCTCTAGTAACTTCTTGGTCTCTGGATGACTTGGTCGGGTAAGCAGACCCTCGACAAGCTGGTTTCTTCTCTTGAGAACACGTCGCACGTCACCAGCGGTTTCCTCCCATGCCCCTTCTCCGAAGCGATCCTCTAGCTTCCGCTTCTGAGACACAGCTTCGTTCCTGCCTTCGATGGCCTTGTTCAATGCATTCTGGAGACTATACCTGGTCATCACCTCTTCTTCGTACTTCTTAGTGCTAACTTTCAACTGCTCTTCGAGGTCAGAAATTTGCTGCTTCAATTTATCTTCCCTCTTTTTATTGTTGGTTAGCGTAGCATTCCAGGTCTTATTACAAGAAGAGATTTCTCGGTGAGCGGCGTCGAGTGCTTTCTTTTTGGACTCCAACATGTCATGGGAGCTTCTGAACTCTTGACCCAGACGTTCGCGCTTCTTTTTCTCTTCAGTCAACTCAGCCCCTAGTCTGTTTACTAGTTCGATCTGCTGTTGGAAAGCATGCACCGCCTTATTTTTCTTACTGCGCATCTGAGCCAGCTCTTGCTCTAACCCTTCATTGATCTTCATTAGGGCTTCTTTTTCTTTAACAACTTGCTCGTAGGCCTCCCTAGTAACAGTGGTTGGTTCTTCCACCGGAATATGAACAGGGACTGGTGCAGCTGGGAATGGCATCAGCAACTGTCTTGCTCTCTCTTGGATCCAAACTTTGTAGGGTGCATAAGCCTGACAATCATTCTTCCCCAACAGTGGCTTCCCTCTTCTGTTGATACGCGTCCAGGCATGCTGAAGCTTCGCTAGTAACGCTCCCTTCAGATCACCGGTGAAGTACAGAGATTCCTGTACTTCTTCCTCCTGAGGTGGGCTCTTCAACGCGTATCCAAACTGGCGGACAAACAGAGAAGGGTTGTAATTGATACACCCTTTTCTTCCTATCAACGGAACATTAGGATACCCAGAACAACTAAAGATAATCTCCGACCCCAGCAAGTCTCGGTCAAACCACTCAATGTCTTCGGAAGATAGCCTCATCAGGCGCTCTGGCCAGCTAGCTGAAGTTGCACTATCCACAAAAGGTCCCTTCAGAGGAAAATGGCTCTTAAACCACATGTTCAACAGCGGAGCACAACAGTAAACAGTCTTTCCCCTTCTGTTTTCATTTTTGTAGTGCAATGAATGATAGAAGTCTTCAATCAAAGTGGGCACCGGGTTGCCAACAACAAACAGATGGAAAGCGTCCAAGTCCACAAAATTGGGTAAGTTGGGAAACAACACTATTCCGTAAATGCATAGAGCCAAGATAACATTGAAGACTATCCAACACCCGTTCTTGGCATACTCTTGAGCTTTGCCAACCAGAAAATCAAGAGAGAAACCTGGAACCCCAAGCCAAGAAGTCACTAGTAGTTCAGCAGCGTTCATGTGCAAGGCCTTAGCTAAGTCCTCCAACTTGGGCTCAGCAGCAGAGTGAATAAAGGGAACCTTGTTCTGTACCGGTAGCTCAGTAAACTCCACATACTCTTCAATAGTAGGCCCCAAAATAAAGTCAGCAAACCTGAAACACCTCAATGCGGGGTCATAGAACTGCATCAGCGTGTACAGCCCATTCATCTCAGCAGCAGTTGGTTTGCAGACCAGTCTCAACAATCTTCCATGACTCATTCTGAAACTTCTCCTAACCTCCTCATCAGCAAGAGACACCAGACCAAGTAAGGGATTAATTTCAGGTGTAGGTAGCTTGTACGCAACTGTCTTCCTCAAACCAGCCATGATCAATAAGCAGAAGTCCGGGCACTAGAACCAGGGAATATGCAAATACACCTGCAGCACAGACACACGTTAATGGGATGCAATGATAATGGTTATGCATACAATGCAATGCAAGTAACATGCAACAGGGACCAAATGCCATAGCTGAGAAGCCTGAACCATATCAAAAGTCTCAGACATACCCTCCAGAATTCCTCAAACCTTGGTCTCAGATAGACCACATACAAAGCTCCAACACTGGTCTCTGATAGACCCTCTTAACATAATTCTGACTAGTCTCTGGTAGACCTCATATCATAACTCCAACTGGTCTCTGACAGACCTCATATCATATCTCCAACTGGTCTCTGACAGACCTCATAACTCTCCATAAATACCCAGGATCTCAGATCAAGAAATAACTGGTATCTGAAGGTCTAGTTACCTGCATAACCCCAAACCCTCTCACAGGTAGGTGTCCTAGTAACTGACAAAGGTATGGCATCCTATGCGGCCGTCGGCGTCACAGACTTTCAGGGTTGATGACACGATTCCCAGAAGGAGTGGCATCATCAAATCCTGAAGAGGCCTCACTTAGCCAACTTCCAAATGATCGGTTCCCGGAGTCGACAATTCAGCTAACCAACAACCCCTTCGACCCAAAGGGTAGAAAAAGAAGTCAACCAGAAGAACCTCGTCCGAGTGTAGATTTCGTGAGACACTAATGCAAGCAAAGCCGGCACGCGCCCACTAATTTCTACTCTAGTTCTAGATGCACTCAAGCCCAGGTCCGGCTTATCTCTCAATCATAGAATCACCCGTCACAACCCCAATACAGCAATAATAACAATAATATAATGCTGAAAGTAAATGACAGAAATATAAATCCATACAAAATCCTCGACGGGAAAACAAGCGCTAGGATTGACTCTCTTAAGGGAGGTTGGATCCCAAATGCATAAGGAACTATCGCAGTCCTTAGCAGCCAGGGGACGAGTCATCCCCAGCAGAGTCGCTAGCTGTTGCTACTGCGAAAATCGGCGCCGGCTGAACAGAAGAGTCGCCACCGCGCGTTATTTATCCTAACGGGAGGGAAAGAAAACTCTCAGAGTAAACCTACCGCAAAGACGGGAAAGGTATGGTCATCGCAACCAAAACCTGGGTTCGGGAGTCGGTTACGCAAGGGGAAGGTATTAGCACCCCTCACGTCCGTCGTACTCGACGGGATCCACGCTTGTTTTCGGGTATGGATTGTTATTCTATCTAAACTAAGGGTTAAGGGGTTAAAAGAAAAGAAAATGACTCGGCAAAGTATCGCACTTTATGCCTACGTATTCCCGTCTGGAACGAGAAATCAGAGTCAACGTAGTTCGCCTACCTACGAGAAAGGAGGGGAAGGTTGCTCGCTAGGACATCGCATCCTATGCCTACGTACTTTCATACAGCATGAAAGATCAGAGCAAACGTAGTTCGGGCCACGTACGACACAAGTCTGTCTTGATTGTTTTTATACCTTCTGAAAAAGGGTTTTTCTGATTACTGGTCCAAGCGGACAAAAATGACGTTTTTATGAGTTCGCATTCTTTTACGGAAGAAGTGTCTTTTATTGTGTTTGAAATATTTATTGTGTTTTTCTGTTTGTTTTGAGAAAGAAGAGACAGAACTCTAACCTATGGTTGCAAAGGGAATCAAAATAACCTAATGTTATCATGCATGGGTTAAGACCTAATGTCTATCATGCTCCTCTCTTGCACAGAGAGAAACAGAGATCCTAAGGGAATAGACGGAAACAGAAACAATAGCATATATACAGTAAAGCAGTAAAATGCATGGATGCAACAATACAAGCGAGGCAAGGGAGTCCCACTCAACCTCGAACCTAGAAAACAATAGGCAAAAGTGAATAGAATTCACTCTCAACCTAACAGGGTAAACAGCAAACAATACAGTCAGGGAAAACCAAACAATACATCAAGAGACATAAACAGCAAAATAAATAAATAAATAAATAAACAGCCACAGCAGCTCTGCATCTACAACTGTCTTCAAGTCATCTCCAAACAGCTACCAGCTTCAAGCAAGCCTCAATCTCCATCTTCACAACCTCCAAGCAAGGTCTTTGTCTTCAGTCTTCAATTTGCAATGGCTTTTCTTCAAGTCTCAATCTCCAAGATGAATATCAGTCAACAAGATGGAATGAATGTTAAACAGTCAATTGCCTACCAAGGGTGGCTCATTAACTGCTAACATTATACAGACAATTTTCCCTCAAAAGTTCTATCTTTCAAATACATTCACTGATCCTTCCAAAGGAAGGAGGTGGATATTTGAAAGAGACTTTGAATCATAGAGAAAGAATGGAGGCAAACAAGACCTTCCATGTTTGTGAATCAAGTTTTCTTTCCTAGAGCTCTGCCTAGCTCCTAAATCCTATACTCCTCAACAGCTGCTAGCAAGAATCTCTTCATCAACTCTGGAAGTTGGTCTTCATTCTTTTGATATCCAATAGGCTTCATCACCAGCACAGTCTTCAGCTCTCCCAATCCCCAAGCAAACCCAATACCCCACACAGACAAATGAAATAACCCTAGAGAGAGCACACCACACAGTCAAACAAATACAAGCAGTATACTGATAGTAATAGTAGAATAGGGGAAACCTAGTAATTTCTAAGGGATCTATTATCTACCCATAATCCCTATAGTCCCATACCCCAAAGATTCAAACTACAACTCCTAAGGGAAATGACTTAATTCACCTATGTTATCTCCTAAACCCTAGTTTTGATCACACTAATCACACCTAAACAAATCACCTAAAAATTAATCCTAAAATTATGAATTAAATTTTATATACAAGCTAAAGGTCTAAGCTAATCAACCTAAAAAGAATGGGTCAAAAATGTTAAAGCATCTAATCAAACTAAAATCAACAAATTCATGCATTAAACTAAACATTATTCAAACCTATTTAAAAGAACAATATGCTAAAAATATAAAAACAAAATGAAATTGGAATTTTTTTATATGATAATCTTCTTGACAAAAATATGAACAATATTCAAAAACAACCAATTAAAAACAAGCATTTTTCTATTTGTTGTGATTTTTTTAAAGAAATGAAATGAATTGAGAAAAATTAAAATGAATTAATTTGGCTGAGGGGTGCATCTAGTAATAAAACCAATTGAAATAAGAGAATGGGCCCAGACTGGGGGGCGCGCCTAGCAATGCGTGTCTGGGCCCAGCAACTCAGAAAAACTCAACAAAAAATAAAAATAAGAAACGGTGCAAGTAGTAAAGATTTCAGTTCATTATGGTTTGGGCCTTGGTTGAGAGGGTGCGAATAGCAACGGATTCAAAGCCCATTCTGAGGGATTAAATGGAACGGTGCGTTTTGATGCGCTGGATCTCCCTCCAAATTCCAATTGAATGCTGGCCATGGGATTGGTCTCAGAGTCAAGGGTCTTATGATCATCCAACGGTTGTCCATCATCGTCCCCAATTATCTTCTAGGGTTTTCAGAAAACCAGTCCCATGCATGCTCCTTCCATCTCCTTGTTCTCTCTCCATTCACCATGAAATCACACGATGCAAAGAGCAAAAATACTCTACTTCTTTCCCTCTATACAGCCATGCCATTAGTTTTCTCCAACACTTAGTCAATAACCAAACCCGATAGGTTGAACATTCTGACTCCATTACTTTGCACTGAGATCAAACATGAGGATTCTCACTAATTCTTACCCTAACCTAATCTACACTTCATGCTGATTATTCTAAGCTATTTAGTGAAGATTATCGTGCATTATTCTTGATGATATAAACCCTAACAGATTTGGTGCGCCATGGTTAACCTTCATGAAACTTCCTCAAACTTTGTGAAATCCATCATCTAACCTATCCTAACAGTTCTAACCTAACAAATCTCTATGATTCTAACTAAATCAAGCAATTCGAATGAGAAAACCAACCTGGTATGATGATGAAAACAGGTATAGAAATCCTTGGATCTGATGCTTGCAATGAGTGGAAATTGATCAATAAGCTTGCTCTTGAGTTCTGTATGCAAAAGATCTTGTGCAAACTCCTTGAATCTTGCAATCACAAAGTTCTTGCTCCTTGGAAGATGAACTTGAACAGCACGAGTTCTTCTTCAAATCAACCATATTCTGATGGAATTGTAATCTATGAAAGATGTTAATGATGATCAAATCAAGAAAAATGGAAATTGATAGAGATTTTATGGAGTTTGAAGTGATTTTGCAAATTGGAAGATTGAAGTGTAACTTGGTATTATGAGCATAATGAATCACCAACCATGGCATGAAGCCTCTCAATGCAATATATAGATCACAATAGAAATTCCTAGAACCTTGGAGAAACTTCCCATGCACACTTTCCTTGCATTTTGGATTATGTAACTTCTTTTGTAAGTAACCAAGCATAACTTTCAAATCTTGAACCAAACTCAAAAATACACTTTTGCCAATGTTCTTAAAACATTTTTTCCAATCAAAATGACCTATAATTTCATCCCATTTGGCCAATTTATGAAATATCTCAATTTTAGGTCATTTTTTATTCATTAAATTCACCAATTTTGAAACCTTGAGCTATGATCCTTTACAATCTTTCATGGTCACTTTTCTAGACTCAAAATGTCATTTGGAGCAAGTTTTATGTTGTGAAGGTTTCCATTTGAAGCTTCCTTGCATGAGTTTTGGGCATAGGTTTGAAATGACCTGTAATTCTCAGATGACCAAAATACCCTTTGCTTGCCAAGACCATAAGTAGAGTTCCACAAATCATATGAAGGAATACCATACCTTTCTAGAAAGCTAAGACAATTAGGAACAACTATTATGTTGACCATAAATTCATTTGAAATCTCCTTGAGGGGTAAAAGTTGCTTGGAAGACAAGTAACTTTCACAGACGAAATTTCAGATACCTCAAATGACCTGTAACTTGCAAGGACCATAACTTGATTTCTATAAATTTCCTTGATGTCTTCCACCACTCAAATTAAAGGTCTTGAGATCCTCTACAAGTTTCATGTTGACCAAGGATCCATTTGAAGCTTGCAATTTGACTTATCTTGCTTGGAAGTTTGACCTAAACTAGGGGATTTTACACAGAAACCCTAATTTAGAAACTCCTCTTCTCCTTGATTTCTCTTGATTTCTTCTTGGCACATCACCCTATCCTTATTTACATGTCAAATGATGAACCCCACATCTCTCCAATAGACCTTAATGCCTTTCAATCAATCAATTGACCTAAGGTTGACCTAGAGTTGACCCCAGATGAAACCCTAGTTGACTGTCTTCAACTGCAACTCTTGTGATCATATCAATGACTTGCCTCCTTCTCCAAATGACTTTCTAAGTCTTCCATGATGTCTACATACTCTCCATGCTTAATTCAATTCACAGCTTACAACTTCTTTGGTGATCTTCAGATGCCCTCAGATAGGAGATAGATGCACTGCTTGATCCATTGACTTCTTTAGCTTTCCCATTCTTTCTGATGACTTGGATATGCCTGAATTTGAATAATAACCTCTTGATAGGCTCATAGAGATGAAAATAGTACTTGGCCCCTTGTTGGATAACTTGCTATGCTATGCTATGCAGATGATTAGACTATGTGCATGACTCTATATGCAAATGCTAATGCAATTGAAACATAAACCAAGTGAAATAGGTTGAGCAAATTTTAGGGTGCAACATTATCGCACTTGCATCCCCCTCTTTCTTCTTGTGAAAATTGCTGACCGGCTTCTTTGCAACACTGGTGCTTGAATTAGTATTTGGAGTAGCCACTTTCCCACTTTTTAAATCAGCTTCAACCTTGACTCCCACTACCACGATATCATAGAAGTTGGTCGTGACACTGCTGGTTAGTCGCTCATAGAATTCTGGCCTGACCGTATCTACGAATCAGTCTGCCAATTCCTTTTCAGTAAGGGGTGGCTCCACTTGAGCAGCAGTCCCCCCCCATCTTTGCGCGTATTCTTTAAAGGTTTCAGTGCTCTTTTGTGTCATGCTGAGGAGCTGACGACGGTCTGGAGCTAAGTCCATGTTGTATTTATATTGTTGAATGAAGGCGTCTGAAAGATCTTGGAAACCGTGGATCTTTGCTTGATCCAAGCTGAGATACCATTTAGCCGATGCTCCTTTAAGACTGTCCTAAAAACAATGCACCAACAATTTGTCGTTTTCAATATGCGGAGCCATCCGCCTGCAGTACATGATCAGGTGCACCTTGGGACAAGTAGTCCCCTCATATTTGTCAAACACTGGCATCTTGAATTTTTGGGGAAACACCAAGCCGGACACCAGACACAGGTCTTTGGTGTCAGACCCGAAAACATTGCTTCCTTCGATGGCTCTCATTCTTTTAGCCATAATGTCCATCTCTACCCTCAATTTTTCGTGCTTTTCATCCTCGGCTTCATAACCGTCAGGTATGTCAAAGATCGGTTGTTGATGGTTGAAGACAGGTCGCACTGTAGTTGGTCCACCCGCCTGAGTGAAGATGGGATTCCTGATTGTTGAATCAAACAGTGGATTAAGACTTGAAGACTGTGTATTGTTGAATGGTGGCACGAAATCCCGAGACATGCCATAGGGAAATTCTGCAGTGGTAGCTGGAGCTACTGTGACGTTGGCCGCTGCCCTGGCGACTTCGGAGATTACCGTAGACTGTGTTTCCATCTTTGCCTTGATTATATTGAGAACTTCCATAATCTGGATGACGTCACCCTTGATTCCTTCAATGTCATTGTCCATTTGGTCGAACCTCTATTCATTATCAGCCATCTTCTTCTGAGCTCTGGATCGAGTGTTGTATTTGTCATTATTCAGCGTGACTCCTTCTTTCTGAACAAGAACAAAGGATGAGCTGCAGAACTCGGATACAAGACCAATGCAGGATGAAATGCGAATGCAAATGTAAATGCAAATGCACAAACCATTCAAGGAAAAGCAAATTTTTGTTTACAAACAAAAAAGTTGGAACAACATGTAACGACATGCTTAAAAAACATTTTTCATTGATAATTAGAAGTCTATTACAATAGATGGCTCTTGCTGAAAAGCAAGACCTTTCTTACAAGAAGTGAAAGTAAATGCAAAATAGGATTACAATCCTTTTTAGGGAAAATAGGAAATGGTAAAACAATGATCATTCTAACAAGATGATCCTTCTCCTTCTTGGTCTTCAACATGAGCTTGGTCTTGACGGATGATTTCCCACAGGTCTTCATTCTCTCGTTGTGCCTTGATTAAAGCGTACTTCAGCTCTTCCCTAGTCGTGGGGACCTCTGGTTCCATTGTTATCTCATAATCATGAGTATAGAACATGGTCAAAGCTATTTCTTTCGACCAAAGCAAGTACCCTCTGGTAGTTAAACATCTTATGTTCTCCATTGGAGTTATACCTAAGAGTTGAGGATCTCTCTGAGCGTATTGAGCACGGGCTTCCAATTCAGGGTTGCGACCAGTTTCACAGAGGCAAGGTCTCAGCAGTTCCGGTTCGGGCTCCGCCCGGTTGGATACCCATACTGACGTTGGGCAAGAACAGGATTATAGGCGATGACCCCCTTCGTCCCAATGAGAGGTACATTAGGGAATTCTCCATAACAGGGAATCATGACTAGATTGCCAAGGCTGATGTCATACCATGTGATATCATAATGCCTGAGGGTGATGAGCTTAGAAATCCATGCGCTTTTGCTAGGAAGCCTCCAAAGGATGTGAGTCCTGGGTAGATGAGAGGTAAACCACCTGTCAAGCAGTGCGAGGCAGCATGAAAATTGCCCGAGATCGTATAAGATGAAGTGGTGGATGACCATATATGTATCTGCCAATATCTCGTTTACTGGATTTTTGATGATGAAGAGGCGGATTGCCTCCTCACTGATGAAGTCATAACGGCTTAGGAAGAGATACAACCCATATATTAGGAATGCCAAAATTGCTTCAAAGATGCCCAGATTTCTATTTTCATAATGATATTTGGCCATCTCCATTAGAGGTCCTGCTTCCATTCCGTACCATCCTCCTTTTGCTCTCATTGGTGGTAAATCCTCTTGCTTGAGATGTAGGGCTTTGGCCAAATCCCTTCTCTTAGGTTTCCCGTAAGGAAGTGTGAAAGTCCATGGAATCTTCAAATAGTCAGTGTACTCCTCTATTGTCGGAAGCAGCTGAAAGTATGGGAAGACGAAGCAGTGGTAGGTTGGAGAATAAAACTCAACCAGAGCCTGCAGCATGGGCTCGTTGACTTGAGCACTTATCAGTGGTAGGAGATCTCTATATTTGGCAATGAAGGCGGCAGGATTCTTGTCAAGTCTTGCCAACATCCTAAGACGGCCCAACCTCAAATCCGGGAAAGGAAGCATGTCTCTTCTCACCATGTTGTTGTCTCTAAAAAGAAAAGTTTGAATTTCCTTGAATGGTTAGAAAAAATGCAAATGCAAATGCAAATGGTGTCATGGAACTCAGACATTCACAAACATCAAAAGTCGTTATTTCATTGATCAACAAAACGAGATTACAAAACATTGTTTCCTCTTACAAGAGTTTTAAACATAAACAAACAACTAATGAATCCTAAAAAGGTTCCCCTAGCAGCCTCATGTTGAGCTTCTCGATTTCTTTTTCCATCTGAGCCTTCTCAAGAATGAGCTTGTCCACAATTAACACTGAGGATTTGAAGAGGAAGGTTCTTCTTGTGCTTTCCTCTTCTTACAAGAGAGTACATCTTCGTCTTTCAACTGGAGTTGTTTCTGGAGCTTTGCATTTTCTTCGAAGACCACTTGATACTTGTACTTCCAAGCTTCTTCGATTTTTTGTGCTTTGACTAAAGCGATTTTCAACTTTTCTTCTTCAGACATGAAGACCAAGGGGCGTTCTTCCTTCAAAGCCATAGGCTCTTGTTTAGGATAAGGCATCCTTAGTGTGATGGCTCTCTTTCGAACCCATTGGAGGTAAGGTTCCAAAGAGACACAATTGAGTCTTCCAAGATCCTTTTTCCCTTTCTTATGCAGATGCTTCTAAGCTTCTAGAATCTTCTCTTTTAGCTCTTGATTATCCTTTTCTTCTTTAAAGAAAATGCTTTCCACTTGAACACCATTGGGCTTGTCCTTCAAAGGGTATCACAATTATCGACGGGCGAGGACTGGGTTGTAACTGATTCCTCCTTTAGTACTGAGAAGAGGTACATTGCCAAAATCCCCACAATTGTCTATGATCATTGTCCCATCATAGTCATGACTATACCAATCAATATCAAAGTGAGTGAGGGCCACGATCTTTTGTGACCACCATGCTTTCTTTGGATCCCAACAAGCGTTAGCTTTGGGTAAGTGTGAAGTGAACCATTTGTATAACAAAGGAGCGCAACAAGTAATCATCCCTTTGTTGTGAAAGTTCCTCAGATGAACAAAATGATATGCATCTGCTAGCAAGGTAGGCACATGATTCTTCTTTAAGAAAATTTTAATGGCATTGAGGGCCACAAAATTCTCGAAGCTAGGGAACAAAAAAATGCCATAGATGAGCAAGGCAAGGATAGCCTCGAATGCATCCATGCTTAAATGATCTGCATAATATTGAGCTTTTTCAATCAAGAACTCTGCTTTTAACCCAAAAACTCCTCCTTTTGTAATCAGATTCTTTTTACTATCAACCAATCCTAAACGTGTAGCCTTGGCAATATCTTGCTCTTTAGGGTCCTCCTCCATGATCGAAAAAGGAGAATCTTCAAGAATGGGAAATCCAACCAACTGAGAATATTCTTCTAGTGTGGGCACTAGCTGATAATCAGGGAAAGTGAAACAGTGGTAGAGCGGATCATAAAACTGGAGAAGAGTAGAAAGGAGTCCACTGTCCATCTTTATCTTCAAGAGTAACAACAGCTTCCCGTACCTGCTTTGAAATCCCTCTGGATCTGTCACCAAAGTGCTCAATCTTCTCAAGTCATCTAGGTTAAAACCCTTGTAAGTGTACTTCAAAGTTTTCTTTCTTTCACTTTTCATAACGACCTCTGATGTTTACAAACAACAAAGTCTGAGTTCCATGAAACATGATGATATGATGTTATGAATGCCAAATGCACAAACAAAAGGCAAATGCAAAGATCACACATATGCACACAACACAAGCTTAGGTTTAAAGGGTGAGCGTGGATCCAAGGTCTACCCATCCCCAAGGATTTGCACTATGGATTAATTTGTACCTGCCGAACAGGTTCTATAGAGTTCCCAGAGTCATAAACCCATCTTTCGGATATTATCAACTTCCCAAATCACTTGGTAATCGATAATATTCTCAAGAGAATCTCGTCTGAGTGTAGTATCGCGTATCAACCATTTCAGAAATACTTCCTTATAGTCATCGCACTACGTCCTAATAAGGCCAAAGTGGGGTAGAATGTATTCTAAAAGTCCACAGTGTCATGGGCTCCTTCGTTCAAAGTAGCATTGTTTTCACGAATACTCGATCAACAATACTAAACTTTCAAGAGGGCCTACACTGAGCGGTGATTTCTCAAGTTAGCTTGGTCGAGAATCAACTCCCTATAAGCCTTCTTGAATATACCACCATCCTATCATAATTGCACTCAAGTCCGGGTATAGGACCGTCTCGCCACTCAAAACACTCAATACCCAACACACAAACAAATATATTGACAAATATACATGTTAAGAAAATATTCACAAATATAGCATGCAATTAAACAAAATAGGCTAAACCCTCAAGAATAAGTAAGTCATCCCCAGTGAAGTCGCCATTTCTGTTGTGGTGAGAATCGTGATACCAAGCTATTGATTAACTTGAATCTTAAATCCTTAAATTCACAACCGAACTTTAATTTATCCAAATGAAAGGTCTAAAGAAAGAAAAACCCTTTTCGCGATGTAATAACAACGCTAAGAGATTCGGGGATCGGGGGTTGGTTATGCATAGGGTAGGTATTTCACATCCTAAACATCTGTAGTACTCTACAAGAACCTTTTGTTTGTTTGCATGCTAATTTGCTAAATGTTTGCTAAGGTTTGGGATTGGGCATAAGGTACAGTTGTAGGTAAAGACCTAAGGGTAGTTTCTAAATTTGCTCGCAAATATATCACATCTTCTGCCTACGTATCCTAACTAGGATAGAATCAGAGCAATCGTAGTTCACCTTACTAGGGTTGAAGAACACTTGATTATGATCAAAGTTCACAGGGGAACAAACATTACAATGCTTGTATAGAGTTTGACAAAACTCTTTAAATCTATGTTATAACACTCAAGAGGGAAGTTAGTAATCATTACTATGATTCTTACGTAGAGTTTACAAACTCTATCCTAGGGTTATATTTGAAGGATACTCCTAACAAAGTGGGTTTTCTAGACTTAAAGCAATGTCTAATGGCTCATATGTTCTAACTTAACTAAGCTAGGGTTTAAGATGACTTCATAAAGTCAAGAGAGGGTAATGAACTATCCATGACACAAGGGTCAATGGAGAGACTTTTCCTTTGGAAGGAGAGAAAGAAGGAAACTTGGATGAGAACTAAAAAGTTCCATCACTCGGGGAAGAATTACTTAACAAAGCAATAAACACTTATGCAATGAGAAAAAGATATATGGTTTCAACCAAGCAAGCATGCATATCACAATAGGCAAGGATTTAACTGGCACAAATGGTTACAACAAAAAATGACATATCTTCACAAAGATAAACAAATTAAAGGATACATATTAAAAAATATGGAAACAACCATTATACAAATAAGTCACAACTTAAGATGATCATATTAAGTTCAAATGTAACAACATTTAGGCATTGATGACAATCAAACACGCAAGGACTAATCATAACAGATAAACTCAAGATTTAAGAAGAGAACAACAATTCATGGTACCCACCAACAAGAAATAAAGTCTTAACATGTTAACAAACATAAATAAATCCAATATCAATAAATCTCACAAGATAAAATAAGCATGGTATGAAAGAAAATCGTCAGGACGCGAGGTAACGACCTAAGAATGAACCAACTAACAAGCGGGAAAAAGGGCTTTGTAAATACAAACAAATAGAGATTTTAATTGATTAAGTGAAAATAGACATTACAATGAATCATTTGCAAAAAAAACGGGTTAAAAACAGTGAATAATGAACAAGTTATGAATTATTGAAGTTTCAAGGATTTTATGAAAATAAAATAAACAAATGAAACAAGCACATAAAAAAATGAAAATAAAAATGCCAAAAGAGTTGATCACCAAGGATCGAACTCAGGCCAGGCAAGTGAAAGGTACAAAGCGCACAAGTGTCTTACCATTGGGGTGGCTATACATTCGTGTATTTAGCCACCCCCATAAATAGATAATGCTACTCATGATGGAATTCTGGGCAAAAACAAACCAAAAAAAACCACAAACGTGAAGAATCCAAACTTGATCAAAATTCAACCTTTTTTTGTGAAATTTTAGTCAAATATGACTGTTTTTTAATGAGGATTATGATGGCATTAACAAAATTATGAAATCATGTCTCTAACAAGAAACACGATTGAAGATGCATATTGATCAAATGAGTTGCATTTTGAAAAACCACACTAGTTCAGAGTCCATACACATCACATAGGCATTGCACACAAGTCATATACATCATAACAGAGGGATTAAACACTTAGGGCTCAAGCACAACTCAGTAGAATAGGAATGTGGTGTGAAAATGAGAACAAGCTGTCAAGGGCAGATGGCAAGGTTCAATGTATATACATAGCCTAACATTCCTAAACATGTTATTGATGATGCTCTCACATGCTATAAATCAAACACCAAAACTCAGGCAGAAAAAAGAAGATAGGATGCAGCATGACAACATATTGGATGAACCTTGGTAAAATGGTGAACTTGCTTTCAAAACCACAATGATAAATGACCTCAAACCAAAACCAAGTTGTTGAAAAAATAACACAGGCAAATAACTACATCATGTACACCTATGGCTAAATCAAATGTGAAAATGGAAGGGGTCAAGAATGATGAACATAGCAGCCAAGCTGCAGGGCAGGGCCAAAGTGGCCCTGCTGCCCAGAATTTTAAAAGAGGGCAAATATGGATGAAACACAATTGAATCACAACAGAACCAATGCAATCATGAGATCTCAACTAAAACACAATGAGGAACAAAAGGATAACAATCATAATGCCAAGACCAAACACAAAACAACAAATGTCATGCCATACCAAGTGAAATTTGAAGAAAAAAGCAAGTTGAAGGCTAAATAATGGAATAAGCATAATCAGTTTGAACAGGCCTCACACACAAACTCAAATCATGATATAAAGTTTGTCTACACTTCAAAATTCATCACAAAACCAATAGAAAAGGAAATCACATGTCAGCTGCTCATTTAAGCATAAAAATGCATAATTGGGGACATATCATGATTGGACAAGATTAGGCAGAACAAAACATCATACACAAGTCTTAAATACATCAATGGATGATTCTAGCATTTAAGATTGATTATGGAATGCACACAACACCAACTGATTATCACGTTTTGACTATCAAGTTGCAAGTATAACACATATGGGAGGCAGACTGTCAAGCAGAAAAAAAAGCATATTATCCACAAAGCTGTTTGATTCATGTACACATACAAAACACACTGTCTAGAGGTCATATGCTCATGAGCTAACCTAAGACAATTCAAACAGAAAAAATGAAGTGTGTGCAGTTGTGGTTTCAAAATAGTTTTGACAGTAGTGTGGTTTCAAGCTGGTCAAATAGAAAGTAGGTGGTCTCATGTCATAAACATAGCACATACACATCATAAATATAGAAATGAATGAGTTTCAACTCAGAAATCAAGCATTGTGCATTTGGAACAAAATCTGGTATGGTCATGGCATATTTTGGCTTGAAAGAGCAATTTGAAGGTGAGACGATGAACCAAGTAAGAATAGATCAAACAAGCAATATACACACATCAAAATCATGAAAATGGATGAGTTTATGCTTAGAAATCAGGCCTAGGCAAACAGAAAAAGAACTTGGTATGCTGATGGCTATTAAAAAAGTTGTTTTGAAACAGAAAAGTGGTATAGCAAGGTGTTGCACCCTAAAATTTGCCCAACCTTTTTCACTTGGTTTATGTTTCAATGTCATTAGCATTTGCATATAGAGTCATGTGCATAGTCTAATCATCTGCATAGCATAAGCATAGCAAGTCATACAACAGGGGGACCAATCATTATTCTCATCTCTAGAAGCCTATCAAGAGGTTATTATCCCAATTCAATCTCATTCAAGTCATCAGGAAAGAATTTGAAAGCAAAGAGTTCAGCAGATCAAGCCTTGAGTCCATCTCCTAGCTGAGGGTATCTGAGGGTCAACAAGAGGGTTGTGAGCTGTGAGTTGAAGGCATGGAGAGTATCTAGACATTATGAGAGACTTAGAAAGTCATTTAAAGGAGGGGACAAGTCATTGATGAGAGCACAAGAGCTATAGCTGAAGGCAGTCAACTAGGGTTTCATCTGGGTCAACCCTAGGTCAACCCTAGGTCAATTGACTGATTTAAGGGGCATTCAAGTCTAGTGGAGAGATATGGGGTTCATCATTGGACATATAAAGAAGGATATGGAGATATGCCAAGAAGAATTCAAGAGAAATCAAGGAGAAGAGGAGCTTCTAAATTAGGGTTTCTGTGTAAAATCCCCTAGTTTAGGTCAAATTTCCAAGCAAGATAAGTCAAAATGCTAGCTTCAAATGGATCCTTGGCCAACATGAAACTTGTAGAGGATCTCAAGACCTTTAATTTGAGTGGTGGAAGACATCAAGGAGATTTATAGAACTCAAGTTATGGTCCTTGCAAGTTACAGGTCATCTGAGGTATCTGAAATTTTGTCTGTGAAAGTGACTTGACTTCCAAGCTAGTTTTACCCCTCAAGGAGATTTCAAATGAATTTCTGGTCAACATAAGAATTGTTCCTCATTGTCTTAGCTTTCTAGAATGGTATAGTATGCCTTCATATGATGTGTGGAGCTCAACTTATGGTCTTGGCAAGCAAAGGGTATTTTGGTCATTTGTGAATTACAGGTCATTTTAACCTATGTCCAAAACTCATACAAGGAGTCCTCAAATGGAAAAACTTACAACATCAAACTTGCTCCAAATGACATTTTGAGTCTAGAAAGAAGGTCACAAATTGTTGGAAAATCTCATAACATGAAGTTGCATGATTGGTCAAATTTGAACTAAAATGGCTTATAACTTGAATAAAGTCAAAGTGAAAAATGGTTTGAGAGATTTATAAGTCCAAATGGAGACTTCCCATATATGATTTTGGGTCCAAAACACATTCTAAGAACAATGGTTCAAGTACATTTTTGAGCTTAGTGGAAAAAATCAAAGTTATTTATGGTTACTTGCATTTGAAGAAACATAACCAAAATCAATCAAAGTTGGAAGGCAAGGGAAGTTGCAAGATGGTTCTAGAAGATTCATTTGAACATTATATATTCATGAAATCAGAATTGAGCAAGGGTTGGATTCATTTTTCACCAAGAATCTCACAAATTCTCTCCATTCTTTCTTATTGCAATTTCATCCAAATTTCACAAATTCAGCAGCAATTCTCATCAACATTGATTCCACCATATTCAATCATCATCATGGACTAAAGATCAACAAGGATCTGATTGAAATTGATCCATTTTCGAGCAACATAATCATCAATATCCAAATTGCAATTTCAAGTGGACAGCAAGATCCAAGGCAAGAATCATCAAGGTGTTGCATACAGAATCAAATATAGCAAGAGTAGATCCAGATTGAAGCATCAAGGCTCTCAGATCCACGAATTTCATCATCATCCACAAGCTTTTGCACCAGGTTCAATTTCTCTCCCATAGCTCGAAACAGATAGATTTACATTAGTTTGTTAGTATAATAATGATGTAGGATGTTAGTAGAGCATTTCTGATTGATTAGGAGTAGTTTAGTGATGATTCATAGCAGGTGCTTGGAACTGTTAGGACTTAGAACTCTTAGGATAAGCCATGGTAATCTTAGGTTGTTAGTGCAGAATGATCTACGTGAAGTATAGAAGAGATTAGTATAGGTTTGGTTGAGAATCTTGAGGATGAGTTGCAGAGTATGTTAATGGAGCCAAGAATGTCATGCGCTCGGGTTGAGTGATTTGCTGAATTTCAGATTGAACTATGACCATAGGCTTGTAGAGGGAGAAATTCTGAATGATTTTCATGTTTGGATCGAGCTGAACCGTAGCCTGGAGAGGGAGAACCGAGAGGTTGAAAGTAGTGCGTGCATGGCTTCCATGGACTGTTAAACCCTAGCTTTCATGGCACAAGGAAGAAGAAGCAATCCTGAGCGTCCATCGCGTGTTGGACCATTGACCAAAGAGCCATCGTGTGGCTGGGATTCAATTCTGAGATTTGGAGGGAGAGCTGTAGGTGCCCTAAACGCACCGTTTCATTTAATGAAACGGGCGGGCCTAGGTGTGTTTTGATATCCCCACCCCCCAGTATTGAGCCCAATTCCATTTGAACGTGAAAACCATGCTGAATACACCCCCTGCGTCCTTTTTTTTTTATTTTTATTTTCCTTAATTCTGACTCAAGCTGGGCTTAGTACAAACTTGCTACGCGCACCCCCATTGCTGGCCCATCCTGAATGCAACTAGGGCGCCCTGCTATTCAAACCTCCTCCACTTTATTTCATTATATGTTCTTTTATTTTCTTTAAATTTTTTATGCATTTTCTAAAATTCGTAATAAATAGATAAAAAATCATTTTTAATCCATTCTTTTTACATCATTTTCATTAGAATGTGTAGAAAATTGTCATTAAATAAAATTGCATTTTTATTTTTATTTGATATTTTTTCCATATTTTCTAAATAAGTGACATTTTAAATAGTTTCATTTCATGCATGATTTTATTAATTTTTGTTCTATTAGATACTTTCATATTTTTTGTTCATTCTTTTTAGGTTGCTTAGATGAGATATTGAACTTGTAGAAACAATTTAGTTCCCATTTTTAGAAATTAATTTTAGGTGCTTAATGTAGGCTTGAACAACATGAACAAATTAGGGTTTTTTAGGTGATGACTTAAGAAGTTTGATTTCATTTCCCTTAGGACTTAGGGTTTGAATAGTTTAGCTATGGGATTATAGGGGCTATGGGTAGTTATTAGATCCCCTTAGAAAAAGTCAGGATTCCCCTACTGCTATTAATACTCTGTATATATCTGATTGACTGGTGTGGTGTGCCCTCTGGGGATTATTGCTTGCTTGCTTGGGTATTGGGATTGTCTGAAGACTTAGGAGAGCTGAAGACTTGAGAAGATGAAGGCCACTGGAGATTCAGATGTTGAAGATCCACTTCCAGAGTTGAAGAGGAGGTTCTTGCTAGCAGCTGCTGAGGAGACTAGGGTTTAGGAGCTAGGCAGAGCTCTAGGTTAGAAAGTTTGTTTCTCAAACATGGATTGCCTTGTCTGCATCCATTCTTCTCTGTGATTCAGAGTCTCTCTAAGACACTCACCCCCTTCCTTTGGAAGGCTTGGTGATAGTGTCTAAGAGATAGAACTCTTGAGAGAAAATGTCTTTTGTGTTAGAAGCAGTCTGTTCACCACCCTTGGTAGTCAACTGATTGCTTAACACCCAATTCACTCTTGTGATTAATCCCTCATCCTGGAGGTTTGAGCTTGAAGAAAAGCCATTGCAGATAGAAGACTGATGATCAAAACCCTTATCTGAAGGCCATGAAGATGGAGATTGATGCTTGTTGAAGCCTGTAGCTGATGGAGATTACTTGAAGTCAGATGTTGAGTCAGAGCTGCTGATGCTGTTGTATTTCATTGCTGATGTATTGTTTGGATTTCCTGGTTGTATTGTTTGTTGTTTACCCTGTTAGGTTGAAAGTGAAGCCTGTTCACTTTCGCCTATTGTTTTCTAGGTTCGAGGTTGAGTGAGACTCCCTTGCCTCGCTTGTACTGTTGCATCCATGCATTTTTACTGCTTTATTATATCTGTTATTGTTTCTGTTTCTGCCTATCCCGTAGGATCTCTGTTTCTCTCTGTGCAAGAGAGGAGCATGATAGACACTAGGTCTTAACCCATGCATGATAACATTAGGTTAGTTTGTTTCCCTTTGCAACCGTAGGTTAGAGTTCTGTCTCTTTCTTTCTCAAAACAAACAGAAAAACACATAAAGATTTCAAACACAATAAAAGACACTTCTTCCGTAAAAGAATGTGAACTCATCAAAGCGTCATTTTTGTCCGCCGGGACTGTTAATCAAGAAAACCTTTTTCAGAAGGAATAAAATCAACCAAGACAAGCTTGTGTCGTACGTGGCCCGAACTACGTTTGCTCTGATCTTTCATGCCGTGTGAAAGTACGTAGGCATAGGATGCGATATCCTAGCGAGCAACCTTCCCCTCCTTTCCCGTAGGTAGGCGAACTACGTTGACTCTGATTTCTCGTTCCAGACGGGAATACGTAGGCATAAAGTGCGATACTTTGCCGAGTCATTTTTTATTTTCATTCTCTTTTCTTTTAACCCCAGGCCTTTAGTTTAGATAGAATAACAATCCATACCCGAAAACAAGCGTGGATCCCGTCGAGTACGACGGACGTGAGGGGTGCTAATACCTTCCCCTTGCGTAACCGACTCCCGAATCCAGGTTTTGGTTGCGATGACCATACCTTTCCCGTGTTGTGCGAGGTTTACTCTGAGCGTTTCCTTTCCCTCCCGTGGGATAAATAACGCGCGGTGGCGACTCTTCTGTTCAGCCGGCGCCGATTTTCGCAGTAGCGACAGCTGGCGACTCTGCTGGGGATCCAACGTCCCCTGGTTGCTAAGGACTGCGATAGTTCTTATGCATTTGGGATCCAACGTCCCTTAAGAGAGTCAATCCTAACGCTTGTTTTCCCGTCGAGGATTTTGTATGGAGTTATTTTTATATTTCTAACCTTGTATTTTCAGCTTTATATATTGTTTATTATTGCTGTATCGGGGTGTGACGGGTGTTCTGATATTGAGAGATAAGCCGGACCTGGGCTTGAGTGCACCTAGAATTAGAGTAGAAATTAGTGGGTGCCCGCTTGCTTTGCTTGCTTCGGTGTCCCATGAAATCTACACTCAGACGAGGTTCCTCTGGTTGGCCTCCTGCCCCTTCCTTTGGTTGGCGTGGGTTGCTGGTTAGTTGGATTGTCGACTCTGCGGACCGATCATTTGGAAGTTGGCTAAGTGAGGCCTCTTCAGGAATTGATGATGCCACTCCTTCTGGGAATCGTATCATCAACCCTGAAAGTCTGTGACGCCGACGACCGCATAGGATGCCGTACCTTGTGCCAGTTATAGGGCCACCCACCTGTGAGGGGATTCAGGGTTATGCAGGTAACTAGACCTTCAGACCACCGGTTTGTTTCTTGATCAGGATCTTGGATATTTATGGAGGGTTCTAAGGTCTGTCAGAGACCAGTTAGTGTGTTCCGAGGTCTGTCAGAGACCAGTTAGTGTGTTCCGAGGTCTGTCAGAGACCAGTTAGTGTGTTCCGAGGTCTGTCAGAGACTATTTGGAGATGTGTTCTGAGGTCTGTCAGAGACCAGTGGGAGAAATGGTTTGAGGTCTGCCAGAGGCCATTCAGGTTGTGATTATGGGGTCTATCAGAGACCAGTATTGGAGCTTTGTTTTAGGTCTATCTGAGACCAGGGCTTGAGGACTTCTGGATGGTCTATTTGAGACCTTTCTTGATTGGGTTCAGGCTATTCAGCTACAGCTTTGGTCCCTGTTGCATGTTACTTGCATTGAATCACTGCATATCCATTACCATTTGCATTTCACTAACGTGTGTCTGTGCTGCAGGCGCATTTGCATTTCCCTAGTTCTAGTACCCAGACTTCTGAGTGTTTGATCATGACTAGCTTAAGGAGAACGGTTGCTTACAAATTGCCTACGCCTGATATTGTTCCTCTACTTGGGTTGATCTCTCTTGCTGATGAGGGTGTTCGTAGGAGCTTCCGGATGAGCTATGGTAGACTACTGAGATTGGTGTGCAAACCTACAGAGGTAGAGTTAGATGGGCTGTATGCTTTGATGCAATTCTACGACCCTGCTTTGAGGTGCTTTACGTTCTCTGACTTTATTATGGGACCAACCCTGGAGGAATACGCTGAGTATGTTGAGCTGCCCGTGCAGAACCAGGTTCCATTCATTCATTATGACGCCAAGCCCAAGCCGGAGGATTTGGCAAAAGCCTTGCATATTGATGCTTCTGAACTTGTGACTACTGTTTCCCGTGGAGTTCCAGGCTTCTCACTCCAGTTCTTAGTTGGTAAAGCCCAAGAGTACGCCAAGAGCGGGTGCTGGGTTGCTTTCAATGCTGTGTTGGCTTTGTGCATTTATGGCATAGTTTTGTTTCCCAACATACCGGATTTTGTGGATTTTGATGCTTTCTACTTGTTTGCCGCTGGTAATCCTGTACCTACCTTACTCGGAGATCTCTACCACTCACTGCATTACAAGAATGAGAAGGGAAGAGGGAAGAATGTTCATCTGTGTGTACCCTTGTTGAGTAGGTGGTTTGAGAGTCACCTTCCTAAGAGAAGATCTGTTGCAGAGACTACAGTCCCAGCTGGTTGGCCAGAGCGCCTGATGAGGCTATCGTCGGAAGATATGGAGTGGTTTGATCAAGACCTGTTGGGATCTGAGCTCGTCTTCAGTTGTTCTGGGTACCCTAATGTGCCGTTGATAGGAAGAAAAGGGTGTATCAATTACAACCCTTCTCTATTCATTCGCCAGTTCGGATACGCACTGAAGAATCCACCTCAGGAGGAAGAAGTACAGGAATCTCTGTACTTCACCGGTGACGTGAAAGGGGAGTTACTAGCCAAGCTGCAGCATGCCTGGACGCGTATTAACCGCAGAGGGAAGCCGTTGTTAGGAAAGAATGACTGTCAGGCCTATGCACCTTACAGGGTCTGGATCCAGGAAAGAGCAAGTCAGTTGAAGATGCCATTTCCAGACGCACCAATCCTCGCTCTTATTCCGGCAGAAGAGCCAACTACTGTTTCTAGGGAGGCGTACGAGCAAATTGTGAGAGAAAAAGAAGCCTTAATGAAGGTTAATGAAGGGTTAGAGCAAGAGTTAGCCCAGGTACGCAGTGAGAAAAACAAGGCCGTATATGCTTTCCAACAACAGATCGAGCTGTTAAACAGGTTAGGGGCTGAGTTGACTGAAGAAAAGAAGAAGCGCGAACGTCTGGGGCAAGAGTTCAGAAGCTCCCATGACATGCTTGAATCCAAGAAGAAGGCGCTTGACATCGCTCACCGAGAGATCTCTTCTTGCAATAAGACTTGGAATGCCACACTCACCAACAATAAGAAGAGGGAAGATAAGCTGAAGCAGCAAATTTCCGACCTCGAAGAGAAGTTGAAGTCTAGCATCAAGAAGTGCGAGGAGGAAGTGATGACCCGGTATAGTGTCCAGCATGCACTGAACAAGGCCATCAAATCCAGAGATGAAGCAGTGTCTCAGAAGCGAAAGTTAGAAGATATCTTCGGAGAAGCAACATGGGAAGAAACTACTGCAGACGTACGCCGTGTCCTTAAGAGGAGAAACCAGCTTGTTGAAGGGCTGCTTGATCGACCAAGCCATCCGGAGACCAAGAAGTTGATAGAGGAGTACCCGACTTTTGGGAGGATTTGATCATTTCATGTAGTAACTTGTATGCTTTATTTGCATAGTGCTGACCATCACCAGGATTGTTGGTTGAGGTCATGCCTTCTTTGTACTCTCAGTGATATTGTACCCTGGGCTTGTTGATTCTCCCTGCAATATATGAGGCTTTCTATGATTCAGCTCCGATATTCCTATTGTCAACATTGTCACTGCACCGGCACTTTCACACTAGAACTGGGGGAATGAACTTCCCTAATGCACAGACACATTGCATTGCATTCATATTCATATTGCATTACAGGTAATCTTTGAATGGTGTCTTATTCCCTGCTCTGTATCAGGTACTTAACAGGATAGCAGATCAACATCCGCACCGCTATTCTACCCGCACCAACTGTCGAAGAATCATGGACCAAATGCAGAACGAGATGCAAGATGTGCGCGAGAAGCTCTCCCTCTTCATGCAGACCATGGAAGCTATAGCAAAAGGGTAGGAGAATTTGCAGGCCATGGTCCAGCCTCTGTTGGCCCGAAACGCTGGTCATGGTAATGAAGATCATCAGTCTGTCCGGGTCGATACTGCTCATGGAGACGGCACTCCCACGCCAGTGGCTCCTCCTGTAGTCAATACACCTGCTGCTAATGTCAACAACGCTACCGCTGCTGTGAATGGTAACGTCGGAGTTGGAAATGAGACTGCTGTCCATAATGCTGGGCTGGGTGATGTCAATTTGGGAGATAATCTAGGAGGCAATGGCTTTGTCAATACTGGATTCGGATTCAACGATCAGGGATTCGATAACACTGGGAAGTATGGCTTTAATGCTCAAGGCTTTGGGCAAGATGGTTATGGTATGGTCAATCAGGGTTACGGAGGCTTTGGAAACGGGAACGGTACTGGATTTATGGCTTTTGGTCTCGCTGGAGGTGTTCAAGGGTACGGCAACAGAGG
The DNA here is from genome assembly GCA_963859935.3 of Lathyrus sativus. NCBI lineage: Eukaryota > Viridiplantae > Streptophyta > Magnoliopsida > Fabales > Fabaceae > Lathyrus > Lathyrus sativus. The sequence continues at coordinate 396,590,033 of OZ012736.1, read as the reverse complement.
CCGAGGTCCGGGGATGAATCAGATCAGAGCTGGACGTAATAATGGATATGATGGGTACGGAGCTGGAAACGGTATGTGGCAAGAAGATCAGCAGGAGGACGCCTTCTCCGGAGGAGGTTTTGAAGGGCCGATGGATGATTCCCAAAAGATTAGAATGCTGGAAGAGCAGATGAAGGGAGTCTTAAACCAAAGTGCTGTGGGATTGGACATGGCAACAATGGGCTTGGTACCTAGCTTGAGGGTGCCAATCAAATTCAAAGCTCCTGTGTTCGATAAGTATAAAGGAGACACATGTCCGAAAGTACATGTACGAGCTTATTACAGAAAGATGTCTGCATACTCAACTGATGAAAGAATGCTAATGCATTTCTTTCAGGATAGTCTATCGGGCCCTTCCCTAGAGTGGTACATGGGGTTGGAGCCAACTGATATCAAGACATGGAAGCAATTGGCGGAGGCGTTCGTAGCCCACTACAAGTATAACAGCGACCTGGCACCCAATCGGGTCCAGTTGGCCGGGCTTTCGCAGAAGAAGGGGGAGAGTTTTAAAGAGTACGCGCAAAGGTGGCGCGATATGGCTGCCAGGGTCCGTCCTCCTGTAGAAGATAAGGAAATGAATGACATGTTTGTCGGCACATTCACAGGGCTGTTTCATGATATGCTGTTTCATACGTCTCTGGCCAGTTTTTCAGACCTGATTCTGATGGGGGAAAAGATTGAACGTAACATTAAGCAAGGAAAGTTCCAAGTCGAGGAATCAACCGCATCTGGCAGTAATAGGAAAGCTTATGGTGGGCGCCGTCAGGGCGAGGCAAGCGCAGTATTTGGAGGCCGAGGCCGGGGCCGAGGCAGGGGACGAGGTCAATATCGTCAGCCGCAGTAGGTGGCGAGTGTTACTATCCCATATCAACAACAACCACTCCAGCAACAACAACCGATTCAGCAACAGCCAATGCCACAGCAGCAGCAGCCTCAGCAGGGGGCACAGCAGGCTCAACGAAGATTCCAGGGTAGTAAACCGAGAAGAGTGTTTGAGAAGCCTCCCTCAACCTATGCCGATTTATTGCAGACATTGTTGGGATTAAACCTGGTAGAGAAAAGAACTCTGGCGCCGATAACGGGAGCTCCCCCGTTTGGTTATGATGCAAGCAGGCACTGTGAGTTTCATTCTGGGGCCCCGGGTCACGATATAGAAGGTTGCCACGATTTTAAGCACGTTGTGCAGGATCTTTTGGACAACAAGACTATCAACTTCGGAACGGCAGGTCCGAACATAGTCCAGAAACCTATGCCTAATCATGGGGCGAACGCCGTTCTGACTGAGGAAGGTCTGAATCTGATTATGAATGTGGAAGATTTGAAGACGCCGCTGAGCGAGATAAAGAGCCGACTGTTACAAGGAGGTGTTTACCCAGGATGTAACGAGTATTGCTTAGATTGTTGGACCCTAGCTGGGGGGTGTGAGGATTTGAAGAAAGGCATTCAGGCTTTAATTGATGAGGGCATATTGCAGTTTGATCGAGCGGCAACTGAAGAGCCTGCAGGGGTAGTAGTGGATAATCCGAGTGATGTGGCCACAGTAACGATTCCTCGGAAGACGATCACTATTGCAGCACCAGCTCAGCGACCACCGATCACCATAACTAAGGCCGGGCCAATCCCGTACGAGAACACGAAAGCATTCCCATGGTCATATGGGTTAGAGGTGTATTGTGATGGGATAAAGATTGATGTTAACAAGCAGCCAGCGGAGATTGTGGATAATGTTGTTGGTTCAGGAGGCATGACGAGGAGTGGCAGGATCTTTATATCTCCTGAAGTGGAGGCTGAAAGACTAGCGAAAGGAAAAGGGAAAGTGGTTGAAAATGTTCCGGTACAAGCAAGTGAAAAAGAAGCAGCATCGAAGGATGTAGAAGAGTTCATGCGCTTAATTCGAAAAAGTGATTATAAGATTGTGGAGCATCTGCAGCAGACACCGTCCAAAATATCCATCTTGTCATTGCTGCTGTGTTCGGAAGCTCACAGAAATGCTTTGCTGAAAGTCCTGGACACTTCTTTTGTACCCCAAGATGTCTCCGTAAATCAGCTAGAAGGAGTATTGGCACATGTGAATGCAGGCCACAGTCTGGGTTTTACCGATTTTGACTTGACTCCGAAAGGGAGAGATCATAATATGGCATTACACGTATCGGTTGAGTGTAGAGGATCAGTAATGTCGCACGTATTGGTTGACACCGGGTCATCTCTGAATGTGTTACCCAAGAAGGCGATGATGAAGCTGGATGTTCGAGGGATTTTGTGTACACCCAGTGATTTGGTAGTCAGAGCATTTGACGGCACGCGGAGAACAGTCTTCGGATCGATTACCTTGCCTCTGCAAGTGGGGCCGGAAGTGTTTGCAACTGAGTTTTATATCATGGATATACAGCCTGCGTACAGCTGCTTGCTTGGAAGACCCTGGATTCATGGGGCAGGGGCCGTCACGTCTACCCTGCATCAGAAGTTAAAATATATGGTTGGGGACAGCGTAGTCACCGTGTGCGGAGAAGAAGATATCCTGGTCAGCCATCTATCGTCGTTCAAATATGTGGAAGTCGACGGAGAGATCCACGAGACGCCCTGCCAGGCATTCGAAGGTTTGCGCATCAAGGACAAAGGTCCCGGGCCGAGCAAAGTGCCAGAAATAGTTGTCTCATCGTATAAGGAAGCTCAAGCTCTAGTGGAAGCAGGAGAAGCCAAGGGCTGGGGCAAAGTGCTGGACATTCCTGTGAAGATGGACCGGTTCGGACTGGGGTACCAACCGTCGTCATCAACTCCTTCCGTGGGGGCCCCCCGTTTCAGAAAGTCAATTACCATCTCTGCCAGTGGAGTATGTCATGAAACTGTCAATGCTGCTTCAGAGTCTGATGAAGGAGACAGCGACTGTGATATGGATGCCTGGATTCAGCCAAGCACGCCAGGACAAGGACTGTGCAACTGGTCTATTCAGGAGCTTGTTCCTGTGACTTTTAAACAGTAATGCTTTGCTTTATTAATTGTTGACTAATCTGATGTCTTGCCCGGGGCATCGAGATTTGCTTAGGGCTGTGTTGTTATAAACATTGCGTGTTAATCATTAAATAAATGGCGTTTTTCATGTGCAAATACCGTAATCCATGTGTTTCTTGTTTTATATTTTTCAATAAAATGGCAACATGGTTATTCGCTTTATACGCATTTTGAAGCACTTAACCATTCCTTTTGCAGGATAACATTTTCAGATGACATCCTTGAACCACCTATGACTCGTCCCGACTTTGAGCACCCGGTGTTTCAGGCTGAAGAAGAGGTTGTCGAAGATAGCGACGTTCCTGAAGAACTGTCTTGGCTAGTAAAGCAAGAGGAAAGATCCATTCTGCCTCACGACGAGGTCATCGAAATTATCAACTTGGGGTCGGAAGGGGTTGAGAAAAATATTCGTATTGGAGCCGCACTGCAGAGTGAGGTCAAGCGAAGACTGGTTGAAATTCTCCGAGAGTATAGTGATGTATTCGCTTGGTCGTATGAGGATATGCCAGGGCTCGATACAGATATGGTTGTGCACCGCCTGCCACTGAAAGAAGATTGCCCGCCAGTCAAGCAAAAGCTTCGCAGAACACGACCAGATATGGCAATGAAGATCAAAGAGGAGGTGCAGAAACAGTGGGACGCTGGTTTCCTGGCTGTGACGAAGTATCCTTCATGGGTTGCCAACATCGTACCAGTGCCAAAGAAAGATGGCAAGGTTCGGATGTGCGTGGATTATCGAGATTTGAATAAAGCAAGCCCAAAAGACGATTTTCCACTTCCTCACATTGACGTGTTAGTTGATAATACTGCCCAGTACTCCGTATTCTCCTTCATGGATGGCTTTTCAGGCTATAATCAAATTAAAATGGCGCCAGAGGATATGGAGAAGACTACTTTCATAACGCCTTGGGGAACATTTTGCTACAAAGTGATGCCCTTTGGTTTGAAAAATGCTGGGGCAACATATCAGCGTGCGATGACGACTCTTTTTCATGACATGATGCATAAAGAGATCGAAGTTTATGTTGACGATATGATTGCCAAATCCCAGACGGAGGAAGAGCATCTGGTGAATCTGCTGAAGTTGTTTAAAAGACTTAGGAAGTTCAGGCTGAGGCTGAACCCTAATAAATGCACCTTCGGGGTGAGATCGGGTAAACTGCTGGGGTTTATCGTAAGCGAAAGAGGAATAGAGGTCGATCCTGCTAAAATAAAAGCAATTCAAGAAATGCCGACGCCTAAAACAGAGAAAGAGGTGCGCGGGTTTTTAGGGAGGTTGAACTACATCGCTCGGTTCATATCTCACCTAACTGCTACGTGTGAACCATTATTCAAGTTGCTAAAGAAAGATCAAGCTGTAACGTGGAACGAAAATTGTCAAAAGGCGTTCGATAAAATAAAGAAGTATCTGCAGGAGCCTCCTATTTTGATACCCCCGGTGGCAGGGAGACCCTTGATCATGTATTTGACGGTTCTTGAGGGAAGCATGGGTTGTGTTCTCGGTCAACACGACGAGACGGGGAGAAAAGAGCATGCGATCTATTACCTGAGTAAGAAATTTACAGACTGTGAATCTCGATACTCAATGCTGGAGAAAACTTGTTGCGCGCTAGCCTGGGCCGCCAAGCGTTTGAGGCAGTACATGCTGAATCATACAACCATGCTCATCTCGAAGATGGATCCTATCAAATATGTATTCGAAAAGCAGGCGTTGTCAGGTAGAATTGCCCATTGGCAGATGGTCTTGACTGAATATGACATCCAATACGTCTCACAAAAGGCTATAAAGGGGAGTGTGTTGTCTGAGTATCTGGCGGAGCAGCCTATTGAAGAGTACCAATCGATGAGGTTTGATTTTCCTGACGAGGATATCATGTACCTAAAGATGAAGGATTGTGAAGAACCGTTGCCAGACGAAGGACCAGAGTTGGGGTCCAAATGGAAGATGATATTTGACGGAGCCGTGAATGCTTACGGTAGCGGAATAGGGGCAATCATCACGACGCCACACGGGTCGCACATCCCGTTTACTGCCCGATTGACCTTTGCCGTTACCAACAATGAGGCCGAATACGAAGCTTGTATAATGGGGCTTGAAGAAGCCATTGATTTGCGAATCAAGCATCTAGATGTATACGGAGACTCAGCTCTGGTAGTGAATCAGATAAAAGGGGAATGGGAGACACGGCAGCCCAATTTGATACATTACATGAATTATGCAAGGAGATTGTTGCCTTTCTTCGACAAGGTTGAATTGCATCACGTACCGCGGGCAGAGAATCAAATGGCTGACGCCCTGGCCACTTTGTCTTCCATGTACAAGGTCAACTTCTGGAACGAAGCTCCCCAAATCACTATTTCTCGGTTGGACAGGCCAGCTTATGTATTTGCTATTGATGAAGCATCTGATGACAAACCGTGGTATTTCGATATCCTTAATTTCCTGAAGAATAAAGAGTATCCGGCTGGGGCATCCAGTCAAGATCAGAAGACTCTCAGGAGATTAGCGGGTAATTTCTACTTGAATCCAGATGGCGTCTTGTACAGAAGAAACCACGATTTAGTGTTGTTGCGTTGTGTAGACGAGAAAGAGGCAAAGCTTCTCATGGAGGAAATTCACGAAGGTACCTTTGGTACGCATGCTGGTGGACATGCTATGACGAGAAAGCTGCTGAGGGCAGGTTACTTTTGGTTGACGATGGAAACTGATTGTTTCAAGTTCGCGAGGAAGTGCCACAAGTGCCAAATCTATGCTGACAAGATACACGTGCCTCCGAGTCCTCTAAATGTGATGTCATCTCCATGGCCATTCTCGATGTGGGGAATCGATATGATCGGAAAGATCGAGCCGACGGCTTCTAATGGGCACCGGTTCATCCTAGTAGCAATCGATTATTTCACCAAGTGGGTGGAAGCGGCGTCTTACGCAAATGTAACGAAGCAAGTGGTGGCCAGATTCATCAAGAGAGATATCATTTGCCGATATGGGATTCCCGAGCGGATAATCACGGATAATGGTTCAAATCTGAACAACAAAATGATGAAGGAGCTCTGTCAGAATTTCAAGATCGAACATCACAACTCCTCCCCTTACCGACCCAAGATGAATGGCGCTGTCGAAGCGGCCAACAAGAATATAAAGAAGATCGTCCAGAAGATGGTGGTGACCTATAAGGATTGGCATGAAATGCTACCTTTTGCTTTGCACGGTTATCGTACGACGGTACGCACATCAACCGGGGCAACTCCGTTTTCGTTGGTATACGGAATGGAAGCGGTATTACCATTGGAAGTTGAGATCCCTTCTCTGAGGGTATTGCGAGACGTTCAGCTGGACGAGGCAGAATGGGTAACGAATAGATTGAACCAACTGAGCTTAATGGACGAGAAGAGGCTAGCTTCCCTAGCATACGGTCGTTTGTACCAGAGCCGAATGAAGAAAGCGTACGACAAGAAGATACATCCGCGAAGCTTTCAGACGGGCGACCTTGTGCTGAAAAGGATTCTCCCGCCGCAAGCAGATCACAGGGGCAAGTGGACCCCCAACTACGAAGGGCCATACGTTGTCAGAAAAGTCTTTTCAGGAGGAGCTTTATTGTTGTCCACCATGGACGGAGAAGACTTTGTGTCACCTGTGAATTCGGACGCAGTTAAAAAATACTTTGCTTAAAATATACCCGCTGGACAGAAAAAGAGAGTCCAGGCAAAAATGGGGCATCCTGGCGAACCAAAAACAGAATGAAAGGTTCGGGCAAAAGTTAGGGATAAAATTGAAAAATGTACACCCGCGAAGTTGAAAACCTACACTGGGCGGCTTCGGCAAAAAGGGGTATCCCGGTGAACTGAAAACCCGTAAAGGGCGGTTCACGCAAAAGTTAGGGATTTGAAAAGCAAATGACTGCGGTCCGAATTCAAGGAGCATCAATGCGGGAGAATATATTTGAGGAGCCAGTTATCGGATACAATCTCTGCAGAAGTGGGGATACCGGGAAAGCATTAGAGTCGGATGAGTCATAGGAGGATCATTTCGTGGTGTTCATCTGCATCCCGTTGCCGACATGTGTACAAAATTTAATTTGTCAAAACATTCATGCTTCTTGTGCTTACTTATGTATTTGCTTTGCGTAGCTTCCTCTTTTCAGGAGTTACATCCCGTGTACAAAAACTCCGCCCATTCAGGGGCCCGATCAATGAAATATGTTATTCAGTACTTGATGCTGGTTCTTTACTGTTTTGTGCATGATAAAACGCCTAAGTTTAGTGAAGCTAGCATGAGTATAACATCACTGGCCCTTGCCAACAATCATTAAAGCTTTGAATTAACTGAGTGTAACGTCACTAACCTGAATTGATTTGATTGCATAGGCTTGTCGTGTCTTGTTTGTGTTAGGTTTCATAACCATACGAGGAAGATGATCAAAAGATTGCGATAACGAAAGACTCAGTCCCCACGTAGGTCACGCATGTTCTTCCTGAAGAAGGATAGAATTCCCCAGCTAGCCGTAGCTTATCCAAAGGATGTGCCCCAGAAAAGTTATTCGGCCTCAATAGAGTTTGGAGATTCCAAGATCGTGAGGCTGTATTCAGACAGGTTCATCTTTCCCCGCAGGGTCATGCACTCTCCCCCAGCGGAATCAGTTAATTTTCCCCAAGAGAATCACCCCATCCCCAGCGGAATTCTCTTTGCAAGTGTTTTCATTCCTTCCAGTGGAACTCGAAGATTAAGACTCTCCCAAGCAGAGTTGATGGTGGGTCCTGTCATTTATTTTGTCAGGGATACTGTGTAATATCAATTCACGTTCCAGCAGAAAGTCCGATCGTACTATGCACATCTGCTATTCCCCAGCAAGGTTATTTTCCCCAGCAGGGGGTTACCTCAACAGGGTGCTCGGTTTGAGTTCCCAATTTCCCAGTATGGTTGACTTCATCCTCCCAGCATTTATTTTGCTGGAATAATTCTGTAGCATCTGGCTATCCCCGGCGGAGTCGGCATTATCTTTAGCATTTATTTTGCTGAAGCAGTTCCTGTATTTTAGCAATTCATGTAGAAGGAGTTCTTGCTCAAATGAATTACCAAACATTCAAGATCTCGGCACGGGATATCCAATGATAATGTCAGTTTCGGCAGTATTCCCCACAGAGTTATCGGGATAAGTTCTCTTCATTCCCAGGCAGAATTAGTTGTCATCAGGGGTTCCATGAATCAGAATTTCAGAGGCCACCGCCGGTTATTAGAGCAGGCGTCCGATAGTTTGGTTTCCGGACATCCTCAGTGGAGCCCGCCTCAAAGTCGCTGTCACGTTGGTGCTGAGGAGTTTGTGGGTGAGGATCATTGGAGAACTAAGTCCTGACGCGGACAATTTACTCTTAGATTGACGGGATTTCTTCAGAAGTGGGCGTCCTAACGTGGACAGGTTTATTTCCCCGGATTGGTGAGGTGTGTTAGTCCTAACGTGGGCAGATTCGGGTTCTCGAAATTAGTGAAATGGGAGGTCATGACGTTGACAAAAGTGATTACTCTTTGTGTTGGTGCCCTGACGTGAACAGGTCAGACAAGGGTGTGAGTCCTTACGTGGACAAGTCTTATTTCCTCAGCAGGCCGAAGACGCCTGAGTCCTAACGTGGACAAATTAAGACGAGATCAGTGTCCTGACGTGGACAAATCAAAGAAATTATTATTATTCCTAACGTGGAGAAGTGGGTCCTAACGTGGACGATGTAGTCCTTACGCGGACATATCAAGTTGGATTCCGTACGTGGAAAGAGATGATTCCTTACGTGGAAAAAGATAGTTTCCTTACGTGGAAATGACAGCATTCCTGACGTGGAAAGATTGGAGTCCTTACGTGGACAGATTGATATAGTTCTCCTTATGTGGAAAGAAGATTGCTTCCTGACGTGGAAAGATGAAAGGGTTAGTCCTGACGTGGACAGATACAGAAGAAATGATTCCTAATGTGGACAGGTGTTACTCCTAACGTGGAAGAGTTTTATTCCTAACGTGGACGATTCAGTTTATGGAAATGCAGACGAATTATCCCCAGCGGAGTTGCCGAGATTTTTCTGGGTTAATAGCAAGTGGAGTCCTAACGTGGACAGGTTTTAGTTGAGATCTCTTCGTAGTGATGACAGACAGAGTCCTAACGTGGACAAGCAAGCAATTTGTTATGACAGAATCCTCTTCAGAACGATGAAGACAATCCCCAGCACGGTCGCACGAGATCAGTGGGTTGCCGTAACAGTTAAATTCAGCTGATGAATGTCGTTCCCCAAGCAGTGGCGCAGTTTATTTCTGCGATTGGCAAATTTCTGGGTTCCTAGTATTCAACCGTCTCGTACCGCGAATGTCTGAAGGCTCCGGGCTCTTCACCCAATCGGGTCCAAGCCGCTTGAATAGGGGCAGCTGTTGCACCCTAAAATTTGCCCAACCTTTTTCACTTGGTTTATGTTTCAATGTCATTAGCATTTGCATATAGAGTCATGTGCATAGTCTAATCATCTGCATAGCATAAGCATAGCAAGTCATACAACAGGGGGACCAATCATTATTCTCATCTCTAGAAGCCTATCAAGAGGTTATTATCCCAATTCAATCTCATTCAAGTCATCAGGAAAGAATTTGAAAGCAAAGAGTTCAGCAGATCAAGCCTTGAGTCCATCTCCTAGCTGAGGGTATCTGAGGGTCAACAAGAGGGTTGTGAGCTGTGAGTTGAAGGCATGGAGAGTATCTAGACATTATTAGAGACTTAGAAAGTCATTTAAAGGAGGGGACAAGTCATTGATGAGAGCACAAGAGCTATAGCTGAAGGCAGTCAACTAGGGTTTCATCTGGGTCAACCCTAGGTCAACCCTAGGTCAATTGACTGATTTAAGGGGCATTCAAGTCTAGTGGAGAGATATGGGGTTCATCATTGGACATATAAAGAAGGATATGGAGATATGCCAAGAAGAATTCAAGAGAAATCAAGGAGAAGAGGAGCTTCTAAATTAGGGTTTCTGTGTAAAATCCCCTAGTTTAGGTCAAATTTCCAAGCAAGATAAGTCAAAATGCTAGCTTCAAATGGATCCTTGGCCAACATGAAACTTGTAGAGTATCTCAAGACCTTTAATTTGAGTGGTGGAAGACATCAAGGAGATTTATAGAACTCAAGTTATGGTCCTTGCAAGTTACAGGTCATCTGAGGTATCTGAAATTTTGTCTGTGAAAGTGACTTGACTTCCAAGCTAGTTTTACCCCTCAAGGAGATTTCAAATCAATTTCTGGTCAACATAAGAATTGTTCCTCATTGTCTTAGCTTTCTAGAATGGTATAGTATGCCTTCATATGATGTGTGGAGCTCAACTTATGGTCTTGGCAAGCAAAGGGTATTTTGGTCATTTGTGAATTACAGGTCATTTTAACCTATGTCCAAAACTCATACAAGGAGTCCTCAAATGGAAAAACTTACAACATCAAACTTGCTCCAAATGACATTTTGAGTCTAGAAAGAAGGTCACAAATTGTTGGAAAAGCTCATAACATGAAGTTGCATGATTGGTCAAATTTGAACTAAAATGGCTTATAACTTGAATAAAGTCAAAGTGAAAAATGGTTTGAGAGATTTATAAGTCCAAATGGAGACTTCCCATATATGATTTTGGGTCCAAAACACATTCTAAGAACAATGGTTCAAGTACATTTTTGAGCTTAGTGGAAAAAATCAAAGTTATTTATGGTTACTTGCATTTGAAGAAACATAACCAAAATCAATCAAAGTTGGAAGGCAAGGGAAGTTGCAAGATGGTTCTAGAAGATTCATTTGAGCATTATATATTCATGAAATCAGAATTGAGCAAGGGTTGGATTCATTTTTCACCAAGAATCTCACAAATTCTCTCCATTCTTTCTTATTGCAATTTCATCCAAATTTCACAAATTCAGCAGCAATTCTCATCAACATTGATTCCACCATATTCAATCATCATCATGGACTAAAGATCAACAAGGATCTGATTGAAATTGATCCATTTTCGAGCAACATAATCATCAATATCCAAATTGCAATTTCAAGTGGACAGCAAGATCCAAGGCAAGAATCATCAAGGTGTTGCATACAGAATCAAATATAGCAAGAGTAGATCCAGATTGAAGCATCAAGGCTCTCAGATCCACGAATTTCATCATCATCCACAAGCTTTTGCACCAGGTTCAATTTCTCTCCCATAGCTCGATACAGATAGATTTACATTAGTTTGTTAGTATAATAATGATGTAGGATGTTAGTAGAGCATTTCTGATTGATTAGGAGTAGTTTAGTGATGATTCATAGCAGGTGCTTGGAACTGTTAGGACTTAGAACTCTTAGGATAGGCCATGGTAATCTTAGGTTGTTAGTGCAGAATGATCTACGTGAAGTATAGAAGAGATTAGTATAGGTTTGGTTGAGAATCTTGAGGATGAGTTGCAGAGTATGTTAATGGAGCCAAGAATGTCATGCGCTCGGGTTGAGTGATTTGCTGAATTTCAGATTGAACTATGACCATAGGCTTGTAGAGGGAGAAATTCTGAATGATTTTCATGTTTGGATCGAGCTGAACCGTAGCCTGGAGAGGGAGAACCGAGAGGTTGAAAGTAGTGCGTGCATGGCTTCCATGGACTGTTAAACCCTAGCTTTCATGGCACAAGGAAGAAGAAGCAATCCTGAGCGTCCATCGCGTGTTGGACCATTGACCAAAGAGCCATCGTGTGGCTGGGATTCAATTCTGAGATTTTGAGGGAGAGCTGTAGGTGCCCTAAACGCACCGTTTCATTTAATGAAACGGGCGGGCCTAGGTGTGTTTTGATATCCCCACCCCCCAGTATTGAGCCCAATTCCATTTGAACGTGAAAACCATGCTGAATACACCCCCTGCGTCCTTTTTTTTTTAATTTTTATTTTCCTTAATTCTGACTCAAGCTGGGCTTAGTACAAACTTGCTACGCGCACCCCCATTGCTGGCCCATCCTGAATGCAACTAGGGCGCCCTGCTATTCAAACCTCCTCCACTTTATTTCATTATATGTTCTTTTATTTTCTTTAAATTTTTTATGCATTTTCTAAAATTCGTAATAAATAGATAAAAAATCATTTTTAATCCATTCTTTTTACATCATTTTCATTAGAATGTGTAGAAAATTGTCATTAAATAAAATTGCATTTTTATTTTTATTTGATATTTTTTCCATATTTTCTAAATAAGTGACATTTTAAATAGTTTCATTTCATGCATGATTTTATTAATTTTTGTTCTATTAGATACTTTCATATTTTTTGTTCATTCTTTTTAGGTTGCTTAGATGAGATATTGAACTTGTAGAAACAATTTAGTTCCCATTTTTAGAAATTAATTTTAGGTGCTTAATGTAGGCTTGAACAACATGAACAAATTAGGGTTTTTTAGGTGATGACTTAAGAAGTTTGATTTCATTTCCCTTAGGACTTAGGGTTTGAATAGTTTAGCTATGGGATTATAGGGGCTATGGGTAGTTATTAGATCCCCTTAGAAAAAGTCAGGATTCCCCTACTGCTATTAATACTCTGTATATATCTGATTGACTGGTGTGGTGTGCCCTCTGGGGATTATTGCTTGCTTGCTTGGGTATTGGGATTGTCTGAAGACTTAGGAGAGCTGAAGACTTGAGAAGATGAAGGCCACTGGAGATACAGATGTTGAAGATCCACTTCCAGAGTTGAAGAGGAGGTTCTTGCTAGCAGCTGCTGAGGAGACTAGGGTTTAGGAGCTAGGCAGAGCTCTAGGTTAGAAAGTTTGTTTCTCAAACATGGATTGCCTTGTCTGCATCCATTCTTCTCTGTGATTCAGAGTCTCTCTAAGACACTCACCCCCTTCCTTTGGAAGGCTTGGTGATAGTGTCTAAGAGATAGAACTCTTGAGAGAAAATGTCTTTTGTGTTAGAAGCAGTCTGTTCACCACCCTTGGTAGTCAACTGATTGCTTAACACCCAATTCACTCTTGTGATTAATCCCTCATCCTGGAGGTTTGAGCTTGAAGAAAAGCCATTGCAGATAGAAGACTGATGATCAAAACCCTTATCTGAAGGCCATGAAGATGGAGATTGATGCTTGTTGAAGCCTGTAGCTGATGGAGATTACTTGAAGTCAGATGTTGAGTCAGAGCTGCTGATGCTGTTGTATTTCATTGCTGATGTATTGTTTGGATTTCCTGGTTGTATTGTTTGTTGTTTACCCTGTTAGGTTGAAAGTGAAGCCTGTTCACTTTCGCCTATTGTTTTCTAGGTTCGAGGTTGAGTGAGACTCCCTTGCCTCGCTTGTACTGTTGCATCCATGCATTTTTACTGCTTTATTATATCTGTTATTGTTTCTGTTTCTGCCTATCCCGTAGGATCTTTGTTTCTCTCTGTGCAAGAGAGGAGCATGATAGACACTAGGTCTTAACCCATGCATGATAACATTAGGTTAGTTTGTTTCCCTTTGCAACCGTAGGTTAGAGTTCTGTCTCTTTCTTTCTCAAAACAAACAGAAAAACACATAAAGATTTCAAACACAATAAAAGACACTTCTTCCGTAAAAGAATGTGAACTCATCAAAGCGTCATTTTTGTCCGCCGGGACTGTTAATCAAGAAAACCTTTTTCAGAAGGAATAAAATCAACCAAGACAAGCTTGTGTCGTACGTGGCCCGAACTACGTTTGCTCTGATCTTTCATGCCGTGTGAAAGTACGTAGGCATAGGATGCGATATCCTAGCGAGCAACCTTCCCCTCCTTTCCCGTAGGTAGGCGAACTACGTTGACTCTGATTTCTCGTTCCAGACGGGAATACGTAGGCATAAAGTGCGATACTTTGCCGAGTCATTTTTTATTTTCATTCTCTTTTCTTTTAACCCCAGGCCTTTAGTTTAGATAGAATAACAATCCATACCCGAAAACAAGCGTGGATCCCGTCGAGTACGACGGACGTGAGGGGTGCTAATACCTTCCCCTTGCGTAACCGACTCCCGAATCCAGGTTTTGGTTGCGATGACCATACCTTTCCCGTGTTGTGCGAGGTTTACTCTGAGCGTTTCCTTTCCCTCCCGTGGGATAAATAACGCGCGGTGGCGACTCTTCTGTTCAGCCGGCGCCGATTTTCGCAGTAGCGACACAAGGCATTTGTCAAGGCAATGAGATTAATGCTAAACTAATGCATACACACATCAACAATATGCTAATAGATGAGATTATGCTCAAGAAACAGATCAAATCATCACCAAACAAACTATGGCATATTGGTTGTAAAAAATTGCAAAATTGTCAACATTTCAAAAGCAAGTATGATCTGTCATGGTGGTTGAGGCAAGTAGGCACCACATACAAGTTTCAAACATGTAGAATGAAGATTCTATACACATGGTTCAAGTAAAAACAGGTTGAGACATAATATGACATGTGATTGGTATTATGGAGTTTTGATAATGCAAGATTGAGAATGAATAACAGTTTTGAACAAGTAGGGGGAGTTTAAACCCACAAGTACAACATACATCCTCTAATCATGCTAACAAGTGATTCTACAACTTAAAATCAAGCACAAACTACTCCAAACCAGAACTGAGATGCTGATCCAAACTTTTGACAGCAAAACGACAAAATCTCACAACAGGCCTCAATGAACAAATCTCATGTTTTCAATATTTTCAACAAGCTCAACTCGGTAAACAAGATCATATAAAATCAAACCAATAGTTTAGAACATTTGAGACACAACATGGCAAGCACAAGCAGTCCAATACAAAACTCATGATAATGATAAAGTGAATGACACAAAAATATCACAAGTGTAAGACAAGATCCAAACTAGGTTCAAACATGACCTAGGGGCAGGGGGATCTCATAAAACAACTCACAAGTCATCCAAATATCACCAATAAACTAGGGCTAACAGATCTAGGGCAAGCATATCAACATTTCATATTTTGGATCCTTAAGGCTAATCTTAGATAAAAATCTTCAAAACAAGTTGTACACAACAACAAAGCTCAATATTGGTAACATATCAACAACACATCATTCATAGATAATATACTTTGACAAAAGCAATACCATGACCACAAAACATAAATTCTTGACAAAGAACCACAATGGGACAACAATGACTATATTTCACCACAAGCACTTCAAAATTGTAAAACATGATAATGTATGAATAATAAAGAGATTGAACATTACATACCTCTTGTAGAAAAATCTTGAGCAAGCTAAAAAGCTAAGAAACCCAGAGACCTTCTTTTTTGGCAAAGATTTGGAGCTTTCTTCCTCTTGAAGCAACAAGCTATCCTTCAAGACAGTTTGAGTTGTGAACCTCCCAGCTGGTTTTTGAGACGTTGGACAGTTGAAATATGATATATATGAAGTGTTGGGAGTTTTGGAATGGTAGGAAATGCCGCAAGTAAAGATTTGGCTTCCAAAGTGCATGAAAGTCAACATATCAAGGTATGAAGTTTGACTTTTAGGAAAATGATGTTTTTGGGTGGTTTGAGTGTATGAGCACCTTCTACACAATGTTTATGGATTGTGTAAATGGTTTTGAGTGGCTTGGAAGTGGTGGAACTGAGTTTGAGAAGAGTTTTGCTCAAGACAGATTTTGGTGGAAAACTTGAAAATTGGAGAAATGAAGCTTTTGAGAAAATGGTAGAAAGTTGAGAGCTGTTGTTTCTCTTGGTTTTTAAGAATGCTCTGGTGTGTCTAACATCATAGAGAATGCCTCTATTTATAGCGAAAATGAGGGTGAGGGCAGATTTGGATTTTGCCATTTTTGGAGGGAGATTGTGAAGAAATCTTGCCAAAATCTTTGTGGCAGCTCTACACATCAGTTCTATGACTTAAGGCAAGCAAAAACCAAGTGGAATGAAGGACATGAGGTGACTGAAGTGAGATTAGGGTGTAGAGTCTTGCAGCTGCAACAGTTCTTGGAGGAAAAGTTTCTCTTTCCTCTTACACATTTGATTATTTTATTACAAGTTGCTTGCAACTTGCCTCTCTCTTCACATCTCCCATTTTTCTGCATTTTTACTCATCCACACCTATAATTATTAGATTTAATCATGATCCAAAGGTTAAGGATAGCTCAAGTTGTGGATATCTGAATTTTGAGAAATTTTGACATAGTGGTTTCAAGTGTGGCAGCCCCAACTTCCACGACCCATAACTTTCTTCTCACAAATGCTATTGAGGATTTCTACCACAATTTAGAAAGCCCTCAAGTATCTCTATAACATTCATGTTTTTGAGATTTCCAAATTCTAGGTGGAACTAGGTTGAAAAACCCCTCCAAGTTGCTGAAAAAACCTACTTAAAAGGCCAAATAACATAAAAAATTTCTAAGTTATATCCCTTCTTGAAATGAATTTTGTCATAACTCCAAATCTATGAATTTTTTGATCATGGACCACTTTGAGACTTTCGTAGGACTTGTCAAGAGCTTTCCAATGAGCTTTGAACCACTTCATTTGGATGTGTGGTTGAGGAGTTATGCTCTGGCCTCTTTCAAAACCCTAATTCCCGATTTTTGCAATTACTTCTTAATCCTTGATCCAATGGTCATGAAATTTTATGGGAATGTGTAATATGACATAAGGAACATTTTTTATTCACATCTTGAAGTCAAATTCCTCATTGTTGAAGAGTTGACTTTTCGGTCAACCGTTCGATCAATCGGTGACTACCGAGTCGACTGTTGAGGCTCTGGACCTTTTGAGGACTTGAAACTCTTTGGATAGACTTTAATGAGCCATAGGGACTTAGTGGACCAAGATTACACCATTGAAACACGTTTTAAATAAAAAGTCAAACTATAGTTGACTTTTCCTAATCGAAAACCCTAATCGGGTATCTTGAACTGCACTGTTCTTAATTCATGGGTGACCACCTCAAATTGAATTCATATTTGACCCAATGTAGTATCCTTGATCTTGTTTAAAGTTGGATCAACCCAAAACATTGATTGATCAAACCATTGAAGCCTCGACTTTGACGGTACGGAACCCTGATTCATCTGCATCTTGACAAAGATAAGCTCGAAATGGGTTAAGGTTAGTTAATTAAATGAATATGATCCTACAATAATGATGAGGATCTAAGGGTTCAAAATTTGGGGTGCAACAGAGGTCAACTGGCAGCAAGATACGTCAAAGATGCGAGTCCAAATATCACAAATTAAGACGAAAAGGAAGGTCCAAGACTTCCCAAAATTGAAGCCAACATTTGGTCGACAGAATCAGGAGAAATTAAATATTGTTTCCCAAGTCTCCAAGTGAATCAGACAAAGGATCATCAGAATAGGAAAGCTTTAATGGCAATCTTCAATAGAGGCCCAACAGATCCATCTAAAAGGGCAAAGGAAACCCACAAATCGAAAAAAAATCACTGAAGGAGAGCCGCTATCACAAAAGGAAGCATACACGCTCAGAGCTCGAATCAGGAGAAAGTCCACACCGCCGCGAAGCTCAGACTACCCGTGAGACTCATCATCGCCGGTCGAGGGAGATAACGAGATCGTGGATTGCATCACCGTTTCCCCGCCACCGTCAACGAGCCGCCGCCAACTCCTATTCTTGGGTAAAAGCTTATTTTTCAAATCACTGTTGCATGTTTGATTTCTGTCGAGTTGCAGGTTGATGATGGAATCGCGAAGCAAAGAGTATAAGGATGGTGAATCCCAAAGCGAGAAGAGACGGTAGACGCAAGTAGAGAGGACATACACGAAGAGGAGAACAAAATAGCAATGGCGGATCGGAGATGGGGGGGGGGGCGATTTGGGGCTTAGGGTTTTGTTCTGTGTAACTTTGTATTGTTTTGCTGTAATGGTTGTATGTAGGTGCACACACATGCTTACCATACACTCTCACACACATCACCACAGATCTCCAATAGATCTCATCGCACGGCCAACATCATGCATACCCACCATAAATCCCTCACCCCGCGTAACACCAAATTGATTGCCCCATCCATTATTTCCCTAATCTGCAATTAATCTGTTAATCATCACCCTTTTCTGTTTAATCAATTAATTAACTCTAATTAACTTTTTTAAATCAGATTTTTGATTAAAAAAAACAATACCCCTTTTTTAATTAAATCAACCATATAGGTAATTACCATATTACTTAATTGTCCTTTTTTGCCATTTTAATCAATTTAGTTTTAACAAATCAACTTAGCCCATCAAGTTATAACTATTTTTTTAGATAATCATATGATAATTTGCCCCTTCTTCTTATAAAAAAGAAAAAATCTATTTTCTTTTTAAAATAACCTTTTAAAATAATTAATAATAACAACCCCTCTTCAGCTTAAATTAGCATCTTTTTATAATAAAAAAAACTAAAATTATTTGTTTGTTTAATAATAGATATAAATAGGAAAACCATTTTTATAATAAGCTAATCGATCTTTTTATAATAACTTGGCTTTTTGTTAATAACAACAACCTTCAAAAACTTATTAAAAATTTAATCGAGTTATAATCTTTTTTTACTAAAAACAAAACTAACCGATTCATGATCTAATTTCGCAATTAAAATTAATTCAATCTCTAATCATAACATTTTCTTCAAATCAACCCGAATAGTTGATTCAACTTTTCCTAAAAAACAATCTCACTAGAAGAATAAGCCAATTAACCTTCTCATACCACTTTTATAAAAAAAAAACTAATAAAACAAATCCAACCACTTTCTTAAAATCAATCCGACTAAAATTGGTCATACGCCCCATAATTAATCGTGCACGCTTGCGTTCCCACTCCGTCCCATTCACATATGCACAATTCACACACTTGTATATCTTAGCACTTTCAGGCGTCTATGTATGGATTTATTTATCTGCCTTTACTTTATCCGTATTTATCTTTCATCGCATTGCATAACGTCCAAAGAAAGAATCTGCGCATGACTTAAACAATTGTGCGTATGCATTTCATTTGCATCATAATCCCCATTTGATCCTTGATCCCATTCAAGTCGATCATTCTAAGATAGATCCTACCCCATAAGAAGGACCTTTGTCTTTTATCTTTACAACATAGAAACAAAAACACATTCAACTCAATATTCAAATTATTCAAACAATTAGAGAATAAAACGTTAGTCATCTTGACCGTCGGATATAAATCTCCTGCCCCATAACAATACAATCGAGATATAATATCTTTCCCGCTTGAGAGTGATAGCGGCATACTCGTCGATAATCCGAGTGTTTGAGCCCTTCTCTCAAGACGATGCAAATACCATCTCGTACAAAGTTGTGGTGGTTAAGTCAAGTAATCTCCTTCAAGATGAAAACTCGTCTTTCCTCCTAGACCCAATCAATCAAAAACCCTTATCCCTTAGGAACTTTGACCAATAGTCAAAGAGTTCCTCAAACCCTTTAGGGGAACTACAAATACTCTAATTCCATTCCTGTCAGGATATGTAGGCACAAGATGCGACATCTTGGCGAGTATACTTAGAAATAAACCATTAGGTCTTTCACCCTTAAGCAGATAACCCTTAGCAATAAACAACATAAAACAAGAGGTTCTTGTAGAGTACTACAGAAACTTAGGATGCTAGCACCTTCCCTAAGTTTAACCAACCCCCGAACCTTAGACTCTCTAGCTTTTGCATTTGCATTGCATTGTGGGTAATTTGATCTTTTTCCCTTCCTTTGGACAAATTAAAGACCGGTTGTAATGAATTAAGATTCAAGCTAATCAATAGCTTGGTATCCAAATTTCACCGCGACAGAAATGGCGACTTCACTGGGGAATCACCTTGTGGGTTTGCCTAACTTGTTTTATTTTGCTTGTATGTTTGTTTATCTGTTTATTTGTATAGTTGTTTATCTATTGTTTTTTTGGGTTGATATCCTTGAGTGGTGAGACAAAGTCCTACACCCGAACTCGAGTGAAATTATGATAGGATGGTAAGATATTTGACGAGGCTTATAGGGAGTGAGTCCCGACCAAGTTGACTAGAGAATCACCGCTCAGTTGAGGCCCTATCAAAATGGTACTATTGAACGAGTCAGTCGTGAAAACACTCACTATTTTCGACCTTAGAGCCTGTGATACTGGGGACCGTAGTTACCCTTAAGCCCACTTTGGCCTTTATTTAGGATGTAGTGCAAGGACTATGAGGGAGTAGTCCCAAAATAGTTGCTACGCGATGCTACACTCAAAAGAGGTTCTCTTGAGAATATTATTAACCATCGAGTCAGTCGGGAAATTGATAATATCCGAAAGATGGACTAATAACTTTGGGAACTTTCTTAGAACCTTGTTCTGCAGGTACAATACACCTTTAGTCTACGTCTTTTGGGAATGGGTATACCCTTTGGCTCTATGCTCGTTGCAAACCTAGGACCTCCTGGTTTGTTTATCTTTGTGTCTCTATGTGCTTACTTGTGTTTGTTGCATTCATAAAGCATCATAATGCATTGGACTACATAGAATTCACCCTTGTTTATGAATATTGTAGGATAGTATGGATTCCAACCGAAGAAATACTTTGAAATATAATTTTAAGAGTCCTAAATTGGATGACCTAAGGAAGTTGGGAGCTTTGATTGAAGACCAAGAAAGATTCAAGAGCAAATATGAGAAGTTACTACCTTTATTGATTCGTGAAGTGAACGAGAAACTCTTCTCTGTCCTGCTACAATTCTATGTGAAATTCTGGTATGCAGATTTCAGATGTCCCAAGAACATTGATCTCTGCTAAAACAAGGACGAGGACAGATCATGAACAATTTAAATTTCTTTAAATTGTCACGACCAACGTCATGACCTCTGTTGTGACATCTACAGGCTGCCAGACCTATTTATCTAATCATTTAAATTGTGCATAATTATAAATGCATAAAGATAAATAACACCAGTAATTGTTTACCCAGTTCAGTGCAACATCACCTACATCTGGGGGCTACCAAGCCAGGGAGGAAATTGACTATTAGCAGAATCAATTCAAAGTCAAACAACCAATTTGCACTTCTCACTTAATCTCTACCCAATGACACTTCAACCTAGAGACACTCTAGACCTGAGTATACCCACTCACTCCCCCTCAATCACACCACAGTGATATCCAATTACAGTTACAAAACAGTTGTGGAGATACACTCCAAACACACACCATGATCTTGCTTCACAACTTTAATCAAGTGAGACACACTCTTGCTTAAAAGCTTTGAGTGACATAATGAACACAACAGTTCATACACACTAACCGAGGCAATTATATAACCTACAATTGCTTGGCACACAAGGAATCCTAAGACTCCTAGACACACGTGAAGAGCAACCTCTTCACTTACAAATATGTCTACCACAATGTATCAAAAGATACAAAGGGTGACTTACACACAAGGGACTTTCAAACCCTAGACCTTTATTTTACACTCTGGTTTTTCTTGATGTGAGTGCTTGATTTCTTCTACTTCTGCTCCTCCTTTTATAGCAATGCAGATCGGGCTTGGGTTAGTCACAAGTAACAAACATTAGTTTTAACAAAGTAAAACTAATTTCCACAATTCAAGGATCTGTCAACATAGGTCATGCCTTTTCATGATATGGTCAGCACTGCCTAGAATCTCTCCTGAGATAACTCAGGAGTCATAACAGGTTTTCTGAAGTATAGCCTGTGTTTCCTCTTGCAATATACCAGAAAACCAACCCTGCACGCCTGATGTCATACGCTCAATGTTATATGACATCCAGTGTGACATCCAACTCTCTTTGTGCTTAGCTGACCAAACTTGCCCTGCTGAACACTCCTGCAGAATCTTCTTCACACCAGTAGAAACAAGCATATTATAGTTTCCTAAAAAGTATCAAAGATCATTTTTATGAACCCCAACTAAATCTTCACTTTGTTCCTACTAATTCTCTTTGGCCTGCATATACTGATGAGGTATATTCAAAGCACTTCTGTCAAGTGATATACACTAGCAGCTCCTTCTGTTGTCATGCAACGATGTCCTGCTTAAAACACATGACAACTCATCTCACTCACCATCTGTGAGGAACTTCATCACAACTCAACCTGCTGTGGCTACTGCTAACACATAGCAGCAGTGATACTCAGTATGACATCCATGACAACAGTTATGTCATTAGCTCCTGCTAGCTCCTTCTGCATCCATGACATCCATAACAACAGTTCTGTCATCAGATCCTGCTAGCTCCTGCTGCACCAGTAGCAATGTCATGAGTCATTAGCCTCTGCTACACCACTACTCATATTGTTTCTCACACATGACAGTAGTTCTGTCATGACAACAGATGGATGTTGTGATGGATGTCACGATATACAACATGATATTCACATTAAAACACTCCACAACAGTTCTGTCACCACAGCAGATGGAAATGTTATAACATCCTGCTTATCATCAGTGCAGGATCATGTTTTACCAAAATTTAGCCAATCATAGAACCATGGACAATTCTATATTACAGAACCATGGAACTAACAATCTCTCCCTTTGGCAAATTTTGGCTAAAACAACTTATCAGGGCAGTAGCAGTGTTTACACAAACTATCATGCTCCCCTTTAATAATTGCATCCAGCAAGCACTAGCAACCACTCTTTACTCCCCATTGGTTTAGTCAAAACTTGGCAAAAATTGGAGTAAATGTACAAACATTACAAGTTGCTTGACCTCTACTAAAGACTGCACCACTTCAGCACCAATCCATGGACAAAGCCTTAATCCCCCCTTGCTGAACTCACTCAGCCAGTGTAAAATCATTCTAGCTCCTTAAGAGTACACCCTAAATCAGTCTTGAATCTTGGGTTCTCGTCTTGTCTGAAGCTGCACCTTCAGGAATGACACTTTTGACACCACCGATTAAAGGATAATCAATTAACTACTTGCCACAAGTAACAATTGATCTTAAATCCCTAATTTGAGACACACCAATATTTTGTAGAAAAATAAATTCTCCCAGACAGAAACCCATGTTGTTTCCTAGGCCAGTCATCACAGTCCTAGTTCAAACCAACATCAGTGGCCCAAGAACCCAAGCTTGCCTGAGGATCAGCAAACTTTGTATAGGGCTCCACATCACCAGCTACACATCAGACAGGTACACATCACCTCCTGTCATGCATAATCAGCACTCCCTCTAAAAGAGAGCACCCAAGCACATGAAGAATCATTTCATCATCTTCATATTCACACACTGGTAGCATATGCACTTCTGCACCCCTTGGTTTTACAGACCATACCAGAACAAACCCTTATAGGAGAGGTAGTTGCAGGCTAGACAACTATCTGTGAGTTCACTCAGATTCCTCTTAGAAACCCCTTCAAGATGTCAGGGTGAATGTCCTTCTAAATCACACAATCAGAGCTGATGATGTCTTGATCTTCATATTTACCTGTCATACAAGGCAAACCACTTGGATAGAGGCCCAAAACTTGATTTGATCCATTGATACCTGTTGCACCCCAAATTTGCCCAACCTTTTTCTTTGGCTGGCTTGTGTTTCATGTAACAGGGGATCAAGAGGTTGTGCCCAGCAAGAGGAGTCTACTCAGAATGTTGAGCCTAAGCAAGGGTTGTTACTCAAGTTTGAATGGTCATCAGGCATCTAAAGGTGGTCATTGTTCTTTGAAAGGATTGATGGATGTATGTAGGCCAACTCCTAACTTGGAGGCCATGTGAAGATCATCAGAGGATTTTGAATTCATAGTCATGGATATAAGATGTTGAGAGACTTCATTGAGGGCTTTTAGAGCCATTTGGAGCTTATTCAAATTGTTGTGTGATGTGGAAGAAGCCACAGTCAAGATTGTTGCATCTAGAGTTTTCATCTGGTCAACCCTCAGTCAACTGTGAAATTGAAGGAGATTAAAACTCAATTACAAGTCTATATGGTCATGGGATGTTGTGTTGAGAGGTCTAATATATCATTTCAAGATCAATTCATCAAGGATCAAGAGTGTGAGAAGTTACTAAATTAGGGTTCTCAATGTAAAATCCCCTGTTTAGTCCCCAACATCAAGACCACCTATCTCAAGATACAAGTTTCATCTCAACTTTTGTCCAACTTGAAACTTGTAAAGCATGTTCTTATCTTTATTTTGAGTACTAGAAGTCTTTCATCTGATTTCTAGAAATCAATTATGTTGCAGACAAGTTACAGATCATCAGATAATGTTATTTTGGTCAACAAACGTCAACCAACTTACAAGCAATTTGTGACCTATAAGGATCTTTCTCCTCAACTTTGGGCCAAAATGAAAGTTGTAGGGCATGATCTTAGCTTTCCAAAGAGTACTAGAAGTCTTTCATCTGATATGTAGAACTCAAGTTATGAGGCTTGCAAGTCAGGGGTATTTTGGGAAAGAGAGATTATAGGTCATAAAATTATAGCTCCATTTCACCAACTTGCACACTTTAAATGAAAATATTTCCAACATGAAACTTGCTCCAAATAGGGCTATTTGCATTACCAAATCATCTCTTGTCATGGTTGGAGCTTGGAGGGAAGAATTGATGTTTGAATTTTTCATGAAAGAAGTTTAAAATGAGGAAATTGGAATTAATTGATTTGAAACTTTTTCAAGGCAAATTTATGCATATTTTGAGTGCAAATGGTGTTCTAAATACAACGCCAAGTTTCATTTTGCAATTTGAGGTCATTTGGTTGGTCATTTCCATGGTTTCTTCACCATGAAGTAACAAATTGGAAATCCACCATAGAATCAAAACAAGGCTCAATTCTTGGCCCTTTGATCAACTCAAGCCATGTGCAATTGATTTGGAACAAAATTGAGGCATGTGCAGTGCATAATTCACGAGTTTGGCAAGTAAAAAGTGAAGGAAAAATTGAATTTCCATTCTCACAAATTAGCCACAATTGGGCCTCCATTTGATGCTAGGTCCAACATATAAGTATTCTAGATAAAGAATGGATGAGAAATCAGGTCATTTGGTGCCCAGAGAGCAAGAACACATGAAGAAAAAGTGAGAGCTAGGTGAAATACAATTTTCTAGATTTAGCCATCCTCAAGCCAAATCAAGTATCCAAATAGCTCTAATGAAGTTCATGGAATGATTCTAGGTATTTTTCATCAAGTTTCAACACCATTTCAAGGTCCAGTGGAGGCACTCCACTAGGTAATCTTGAAATCAACTTTTCTCTCAATTCATGATGCCATTTCTTGCCATTTTTGTGTATTTGTGAACTATGAACATGGTAGATCGTGTCTGGTATGATTTGGTAGTTGTTTATGAACTTTCATGTTGAGAGCACCAAACTTGTTATTTGCTTTCTGGCTTATTCTTGGGGTTTTAAGCTTAATGATTCATGGATTTGAATTCTATGCAACATGTAGATGACTTCTAGTTACTTTTGAGTGATGTTTGAGAACATTTTTGTTTTGAGCATAGATTTGTTTGGCTTTGATTTGGATTTGTTATGAATAATTAAGGAAAACTAGCCGTGGATTCGTGATCCTCACGAGTTGTAGATCAATTTTCATATAAATTTTATGCAATTTGGTGATGTTTTACTACCTGCGTGTTTTCCGTTACTGTTGCGGTGGTGGAATGGCCGGAGAAGATGACAGAATACTGTCTCCGGCAGGCAACTGGTTTTAGGATTTTTTAAGTGAAGAAGATGATGTCTGGGCCATTAGTTTTGCATACGTTTCACCTGGACGCACACTATTAAGACGTACGCTACTCCACGTTTGACTCTGCACCACACAATCACATTCAAACTTCATTAATGCGTTGGCATGATCTCAACCCCTTGATGAGATTACCAAATGATCATGCGCTTCACAATGAGTTCCACCGTGCGCTGCCTTTGACTAATTGCACATGATAATTGTTTGAACTCATATTTCTTTTGGGCGCCTTGGGCTCAATTGCTTTTCGTACCCCGCATTTGAGACCAATCCATTTTCCAACTATAATTAATTGCTATATGCACCATGGTTTTCATTATTTTCTTTTTATTTTGTTTTTAATTTTGTTTTAATTCTGTTTAGATTTAATTCAATTTTAAATACTTCCAACTATTACAAAAATCCACAAAAATACTTTTTAGACACTTTGAGATGTCTTTTAATTTTAGAAAATTTTTATTTTATTTTTTGGTTTATTTTTCAATTAAAATTGGATTTTAATATTGGAAGTGTATTAATTGATTTAAATTGTGACATTGTGTGATCTTTTATTTGTTTCTTCCATTTCCTTTGGGTCCAATGAATGAAAATTGATCCTCATACACTTGATCAGTTGAAAAATGTTTGAGGACCATTTTGCCCCTGGTTGGTTGACTTTAGGGTTGACTTTGATGGATTTTCTTTTGACCCTCAATTCTCCCATTTCAAAGTGGTACATCTTGAATTTAATTTTCTTTTAATGGTGCTTTGAGGGGATATTGGCCTTGTGCTTTTGGTTTCTGTTTGCCAACTTGTTTAGCTTTCTTGTGCATTTTATTTGGTAATTTTTGAACCATTTTCCTAATTTTGAGGTGACTTGCAAGTCAAGTTACCTCTAAGGGAAATTCATACATGCACCTTGACCTAGTTTGATTTGGATATGACATTTTTGGATCCTTTGAGCTTTCAATCCTTTTTGTTTCATGTTGCTAACATGTTAATGGTGATGTTCAATTTTAGGTCATGATATTGTTTTTTCCTTATTCATTTGTTTGTTTGCTTTTGAGCTTTCAAGTAGGGTTTCATTGTGTTAGTTTGCTTGCATTTCTTTGTGTTCTAGCTTGCATTTCTTTTTGTGATGATTTGCTTTTGCTTTTGAGATTTCCTCTTCATCTTTACCTTCTGTCCAATGACCTTGGAGGGTCATTTAAGGTATCTTGGTCCCTCCTTAGGAGGAACTTGAAGCTTACCTAAAGTGATGAATCCATGAGGACTTTTCTTATCGTTTTTGTCACACTTGTTTGTTTACTTTTGATGCATCTCTTTCTATTTTCTCTTTGCATCCTCATATGCATGCTTGGTTGAGATGAGCTTGTGGTGGCTACTGCCCCACACTATTTTCCTCCCACTTTCATCCTACTTGTGAATTCCATGTATGCATTCTCTCATTTGCATGTTTCCATTGTTCTTTCTACTTCTTCTTTTGTCTTCCTTCCCTTAGGATTTTTAATCTCTCTTGTTCAAGAGAGGTTATGATAGAAATTAGGGTTCTAACCATTCATGACAACATTAGGTAGATGTTTCCCTTTTGTAATCCCAACTTTAGGTGTGTAACACCCCCTTTCTATACCCCAAATAAATTAGATAAATCAATTAGGCACATAGAAAATTTATTTCATCAGAGTTTGATTAAAACATGGTATAAAAGAGGCGCATCACATTATCATGAAATTACACACATACGATACCTGCTCAAAATAGATATGCAACAACGGGTAACCCACATCTCAATATTTAGAATAAAGCGGAAACATCCAAATATTGAATCGATCTCATGCATAAAAGTATATGCAACCATCAGTTAATTCATGATTTACAACGTATCCACAACAGATACATACACATATGTATCACAAAAGAATCAAAACAAACGTAACTTCAAAAGAGTCAAAGACTTCCTAACTACCCAGATGTTACATATCAGAGCCATTGACCAAAAAGAGTGAAGACATCGCTTCACAAAAAGAACCTCCAGCTTCCTACTCTGCAATGCCTCATAGAGCATTAGAAAACAGCAGAAGGGTGAGAAACAACATCATAACAGTTAATGCATAAAATTGTATATATACATATACTCATATTGGTACAAGTTATACTCAAATTATGTTCTCACCACATTAAGCATATACAAATAATCATGTCTCTACACATACACATGAACATTCACTATATTTCCTCCAAACAATCACATATAACATACACAGTTATATTCACACAACCAATGCATCATACACAGATGACTCATGCAACTCATAGAGACCGACACACGACCCTATGCAGATGCAAATGCGGTACCGACTCATTCAACAAATTCCCTAAGGAATCGAGTATTCAGCAGATCCTCCACGGGATCAAGTACTCAGCATATTCTCCACGGAATCAAATATTCATCAGATTCTCCACGGAATCGAATATTCAGCAGATCCTCCACGGGATCAAGTACTCAGCAGATTCTCCACGGAATCAAATACTCTAACCAATCCTCCACGGGATTACATGTTATGACCGATTCTCCGAGGAATCACACAATGCAACCGATTCTCCAAGGAATCAAATATAACCATCGTATCATACGAGGTTCTGCAAATCCTCCGAGGGATCAATCGACACAAAAATGCATACTATGCTCACAAACATATTCATTGCATTTATCATATACATAGCATATATCTATCATGCATTCACATTATACACCATTCCACACATGGTTTACACACATATCAGCCTATCAATGCATTTCTATTCAATTCGAGCAAATACACAAGATTATCAAATATTCAAGATTTATCATTTACTCTACAATCTAGGATTCACGCCTTTCGGCCACCCACAGCACAACATGTTGAAACAGTTCACACATCAATCATTCATATAGGCATTAATCATAATTGAATCAATCAAACATCATGCCATGAACAAACAGCAAAACGAATAACACTGCCAGGTTCGCCAACCTTCGCCTGGCGAAGCCACGCAGCGAATGCTCGCTGGCCTTCGCCTGGCGAACTCCCCAGCGAAGTCCACTGGGAGTAATTCTGGAATTACTCGCTGAGGCTCGCTACCCACTCGCCTGGCGAACCTTCGCCAACTCACCTCGCCTGGCGAACTTGCCAGCGAATACAGGGTATTAGCTTCTGACTTGCTTCGCTACAGCTCGCTGGGCTTCGCCTGGCGAAGCTTCGCTGCCTTTCGCCTGGCGAAATTGCGAAGACAGAACTTCCATGGCTGTCTCAAAGCCCAAACTCCACACAACCAACCGATTAAATCCAAACCAGTCACAGTAGCACAACCCAACCATCACCCGACTAAACTACATCGTCTAATCCGATTTCTAACCGATTAAAACCTCATTCTACTCACAAAACCAACTTCTAACCTAAGTGGAAAAAGAGTAGAAACTCTACAAAATCCACACACATACACATACAATCATACACATTAAAGAGATGATGGAGTTTCACACCCTTACCGATCGATTGCAAGCTTTGGTGATGATTCCTTGATGATTCTAGGTTTTCCTCTCCACTTTCTCTTCTCTTTCTCCTCTCCTCTTTTCTTTCTCTTGCTTTTCTTCTTATGTTACTATCTTCTTCCTTTTTCCTCTCTTATTCTATTTCTATCTCTATTTCTTTCCTCTCAAATTCTTTCCAACACTTATCAATAATTCTTACACTAAAGTGCTAAATGTCTAAAATGCCCTTTTTACTCTAATTCCCCGAAAACTCTCCGAATCGGTAAAAATAGATAAAATAAGCAAAACACCACATAGCAATATATAATTTCTCAATTTAAAACAAACATCAATTAAATAAATTAAAAGACTCAACAATTAATGGGAATTCAGAATCGGGGCGTTACAACTCTCCCCCACTTTAGAAATTTTCGTCCTCGAAAATATCACCTGATTCAAACAACTCTGGATGCGATTCTCGCATCTTGCTTTCCAATTCCCAAGTCATGTTGCCTTCCGCGGCACCTCCCCAGGACACTTTCACAAGCGCAATATCCTTGCCTCTTAGTTTCTTAACTTCACGGTCCAAAATACTAACCGGTAAAACTTCAACTGTAAGGTTATCTCTTACTTCCACTTCATCCATTGGGATCACATGTGACGGATCCGGAACATACTTCCGAAGTTGCGAGACATGGAATACATCATGCAAATTCGAAAGGTTCGGAGGCAACGCCACACGATACGCCACAGCACCAATCCGTGCGACAATCTGATACGGACCAATAAAACGAGAAGTCAACTTTCTCGACTTCAAGGCACGACCCACACCCGTAACCGGTGTAACTCTCAAAAACACACGGTCGCCCTCTTGAAACTCGAGATCCTTTCTCTTTTTATCATGATAACTTTTCTGTCTATTCTGAGAAGCTTTCATCTTTTCCTGAATAAATTTCACCTTTTCCGTCGTTTGCTGTACCATTTCAGGACCAACTACCGACTTTTCACCTGTCTCATGCCAACACAGAGGTGTTCGACATCTCCGACCATATAAAGCCTCAAATGGCGCCATACCGATACTCGAATGGAAACTGTTATTATAGGTGAACTCAATCAACGCTAAATAACCGTCCCACGCACCACCTTGTTCAAGCACACAAGCACGCAACAGATCTTCTAACGATTGAATCGTCCTCTCGGTTTTACCATCCGTTTGCGGATGATATGCTGAACTCAATCTCAACTTAGAACCCAAGGCACCTTGCAAACTCTCCCAAAATCTTGAAGTAAATCTAGGATCTCTATCCGACACAATACTCTTAGGAACTCCATGAAGCTTCACAATAGTGCCAACATAAATCTCGGCCAACCTTTCCAAAGAATAAGTAATATCAATCGGAATAAAATGAGCCGATTTAGTAAGCCTATCAACAATCACCCAAATAGCATTATGTCCTCTTTGCGTATTCGGCAATCCCATAACAAAATCCATCGATATACTATCCCATTTCCATTCCGGAATATTCAACGGTTGCATCAATCCACTAGGCTTCTGATGCTCCACCTTAGACTTCTGACAAGTCAAACACGAGTACACAAAACGAGCAACATCGCTTTTCAATCCAGACCACCAAAAGATCTTCTTCAAATCCTGATACATCTTATTCGCTCCCGGATGAATACTTAAGTTACTCCGATGTCCCTCTTCCAATATCATCTTTTTCAAATCCGCGTCATCGGGAATACAAATACGACCTCGAAACCTCAAAACTCCTAATTCATCAACGTTGAAATCTTCATTTCCATTCGTCATCAAATCCACAAATTTCAAATCCAACTTTTGCTTTTCACACACTGTAGTAAGGAAATCATTCGTGACATGCAACATACCAAGCTTCACACTACTCGGTGTTAACTCACAAACCAAACTCAAATCTCTAAAGTTCTCCAAGAGTTCCCACTCTCTAACCATCAAAGTAGACACGTGCAACGACTTCCGACTTAAGGCATCGGCTACCACATTCGCCTTACCCGGATGATAATTTAAACCAAAATCATAGTCCTTCAAAAGTTCTAGCCATCTCCTTTGCCTCATATTCAATTCCTTTTGATCAAACAAATACTTCAAACTCTTGTGATCGCTAAAAACTTCAAATCTTGCACCATAAAGATAGTGCCTCCAAATTTTCAAAACGAACACCACGGCCGCTAACTCCAAATCATGAGTAGGGTAATTCTTTTCATGCACTCTCAACTGCCTAGAAGCATACGCCACGACCTTCCCATCTTGCATCAATACACCACCCAATCCTGACAAAGAAGCATCACAATAAACCACAAAAGGTTCCGTAGGATTCGGCAAAATCAAAACTGGCGCTGTTGTTAACCTTCTCTTTAATTCCATGAAACTCTCTTCACAATTAACATCCCAAATAAAGGCCTTTCCTTTACAAGTCAACTGCGTTAACGGGAGTGCTAACTTTGAAAATCCTTCGATAAACCTCCGGTAGTAACCGGCCAAGCCCAAAAAGCTTCGAATTTCCGTAACCGATCTTGGAGTCTCCCATTGCATTACCGCATCGATCTTGGATGGATCCACACTAATACCATTGCCGGAAATAATATGTCCAAGAAAGCTCACCTCCGACAACCAAAACTCACACTTAGACAACTTTGCATACAACTTCTTCTCTTTCAAAATCCGCAACACAATCCTTAAATGTTCTTCGTGTTCCTCTCGAGACTTAGAATAAATCAAAATGTCATCGATAAACACCACCACAAAACGATCCAACTGCTCGTGAAAGATACGGTTCATATATTCCATGAAAACACCCGGCGCATTAGAAACTCCGAATGGCATCACCGTATACTCGTAGTGACCATATCGTGTTCTAAAAGCCGTCTTCGAAATATCTTCTTCCTTAACCCGAATCTGGTGATAACCGGATCTTAAATCAATCTTACTAAAAACACGGGCTCCAACCAATTGATCCATCAGATCATCAATTCTTGGAAGCGAATACTTGTTCTTAATTGTCACCTTATTCAACTGCCGATAATCAATACACAATCGCATACTACCATCCTTCTTCTTTACCAACAATACCGGCGCACCCCAAGGAGAAACACTTGGTCTTACAAATCTCTTATCCAACAAATCATTCAACTGCTTCTTCAATTCCACCAACTCCGATGCCGACATCCGATACGGGGCCATCGAAATCGGTCTAGTACCTGGAACTAGATCAATAGAAAATTCAACCTCTCTCTTTGGCGGCACATCCGCAACATCTTCCGGAAACACTTCAGGAAATTCACAAACCACAGGAAACACGTCGAGCTCAACTTTGCTCTCCGCCGACAACGATGCAAACAAACCAAACAAGTGAGCTTCGTCCGCTAAAAGTTTCTTCAACTCTTTAGTGGAAAGAAAACTCTCGTTTTCACCATCTTCCAAAGAAGGAAACCTTACCAACTTGTGATAGCAATCCAAATGAACTCTATTAAATTGCAACCAATTCATACCCAAGATTACGTCCAAACCTTCCAACGGCAAACACACTAAATCCATAACGAAGTCCTTACCATACATGGTCAAAGGACAACTTGCACACACCAAAGGAGTAGTTACCGACCCCGAAGCGGGAGTCCCAATAACCATACCACTACTCAAAGAAACCATACATAAATCCAACCGCTTAGCACACGCAAGAGAAATGAACGAGTGAGTCGCTCCAGTATCAATAATAGCAACTAAAGGCATATCATTAATAAAGCATGTACCTTTAATCAAACGATCTG
Source organism: Lathyrus sativus (assembly GCA_963859935.3). Classification (NCBI taxonomy): domain Eukaryota; kingdom Viridiplantae; phylum Streptophyta; class Magnoliopsida; order Fabales; family Fabaceae; genus Lathyrus; species Lathyrus sativus. The sequence goes on along the minus strand of OZ012736.1, from coordinate 396,557,031 downwards.
CCGCATTAGTGGCGTCTGAACCTGCTAATGCGAATACTTTTCCGCCCGCCGGAGCTTGCTTCGGTTTGGTACAATTCGGGCTAATGTGACCCACCTCGCCACAATTAAAACACTTCACAGCATTCTTTCTACACTCTGCTGCATCATGACCAAAGAGTCCACAGTTGGAACACTTCGCCTTGAACTTTCCACAATCATAAGACTTGTGGCCCATCACGCCACACTTAAAACATTTGATCGCACCGGAACCTCCTCCGGGTCTCCTATCAAAGTTTCCCCTATGTTTGCCCTTATCAGCAGGCGTCACATAAGGTCCGCTTCGTACTTGCTGCTTCCCTCTCCTCTCGCTCAAACCCTTATAATGAGTAGAACGAGCTCTACTATCTTCTTCATAAATTCTACAACACTCAGTCAAATCCGAAAATCTTCGTATCCTTTGATAACCCACCGCTTGCTTTATCTCCGGACGCAAGCCATTCTCATACTTGATACATTTGGAAAATTCCGCCGTAACCGCATCATAGTGAGGGTGAAACTTCACTAACTCAGTAAACTTAGCGGTGTAGTCCACCACCGACATATTACCTTGTTTCAACTCCAGAAATTCCATTTCTCTCTTCCCTTTAACACTTTCGGGATAATACTTCCTTAGAAACTCAGCACGAAATAAATCCCACGTAATCTCCTCGTCGTCGACCTCAAGAACTTGCCTCATGCTGACCCACCAGTCATCGGCCTCTTCTCTCAGCATGTGAGTCCCTAGTCTCACCTTATTCCCTTCAGCACAATCCATCACCCTAAAAATTCTCTCAATTTCCTTTAACCATATCTGAGCACCATCCGGATCAAATCTCCCTTTAAACACCGGTGGTTGGTTCTTCCTGAACTCATCATTCGCATTCACGTTAGGTGCACCCTGCACAGCTCTGGCCATAGCCTCTAACGCCGCTGCCATAGCATTGTCATTACGACCTGCCATATTCTGAGGATTCCCAAAAATAACAACAAGGTTAAACAACCGTTCAACCAACACAACAACAAGACAGACACGACTGACTCAACACTGGCTCTGATACCACTTAATGTAACACCCCCTTTCTATACCCCAAATAAATTAGATAAATCAATTAGGCACATAGAAAATTTATTTCATCAGAGTTTGATTAAAACATGGTATAAAAGAGGCGCATCACATTATCATGAAATTACACACATACGATACCTGCTCAAAATAGATATGCAACAACGGGTAACCCACATCTCAATATTTAGAATAAAGCGGAAACATCCAAATATTGAATCGATCTCATGCATAAAAGTATATGCAACCATCAGTTAATTCATGATTTACAACGTATCCACAACAGATACATACACATATGTATCACAAAAGAATCAAAACAAACGTAACTTCAAAAGAGTCAAAGACTTCCTAACTACCCAGATGTTACATATCAGAGCCATTGACCAAAAAGAGTGAAGACATCGCTTCACAAAAAGAACCTCCAGCTTCCTACTCTGCAATGCCTCATAGAGCATTAGAAAACAGCAGAAGGGTGAGAAACAACATCATAACAGTTAATGCATAAAATTGTATATATACATATACTCATATTGGTACAAGTTATACTCAAATTATGTTCTCACCACATTAAGCATATACAAATAATCATGTCTCTACACATACACATGAACATTCACTATATTTCCTCCAAACAATCACATATAACATACACAGTTATATTCACACAACCAATGCATCATACACAGATGACTCATGCAACTCATAGAGACCGACACACGACCCTATGCAGATGCAAATGCGGTACCGACTCATTCAACAAATTCCCTAAGGAATCGAGTATTCAGCAGATCCTCCACGGGATCAAGTACTCAGCAGATTCTCCACGGAATCAAATATTCATCAGATTCTCCACGGAATCGAATATTCAGCAGATCCTCCACGGGATCAAGTACTCAGCAGATTCTCCACGGAATCAAATACTCTAACCAATCCTCCACGGGATTACATGTTATGACCGATTCTCTGAGGAATCACACAATGCAACCGATTCTCCAAGGAATCAAATATAACCATCGTATCATACGAGGTTCTGCAAATCCTCCGAGGGATCAATCGACACAAAAATGCATACTATGCTCACAAACATATTCATTGCATTTATCATATACATAGCATATATCTATCATGCATTCACATTATACACCATTCCACACATGGTTTACACACATATCAGCCTATCAATGCATTTCTATTCAATTCGAGCAAATACACAAGATTATCAAATATTCAAGATTTATCATTTACTCTACAATCTAGGATTCACGCCTTTCGGCCACCCACAGCACAACATGTTGAAACAGTTCACACATCAATCATTCATATAGGCATTAATCATAATTGAATCAATCAAACATCATGCCATGAACAAACAGCAAAACGAATAACACTGCCAGGTTCGCCAACCTTCGCCTGGCGAAGCCACGCAGCGAATGCTCGCTGGCCTTCGCCTGGCGAACTCCCCAGCGAAGTCCACTGGGAGTAATTCTGGAATTACTCGCTGAGGCTCGCTACCCACTCGCCTGGCGAACCTTCGCCAACTCACCTCGCCTGGCGAACTTGCCAGCGAATACAGGGTATTAGCTTCTGACTTGCTTCGCTACAGCTCGCTGGGCTTCGCCTGGCGAAGCTTCGCTGCCTTTCGCCTGGCGAAATTGCGAAGACAGAACTTCCATGGCTGTCTCAAAGCCCAAACTCCACACAACCAACCGATTAAATCCAAACCAGTCACAGTAGCACAACCCAACCATCACCCGACTAAACTACATCGTCTAATCCGATTTCTAACCGATTAAAACCTCATTCTACTCACAAAACCAACTTCTAACCTAAGTGGAAAAGAGTAGAAACTCTACAAAATCCACACACATACACATACAATCATACACATTAAAGAGATGATGGAGTTTCACACCCTTACCGATCGATTGCAAGCTTTGGTGATGATTCCTTGATGATTCTAGGTTTTCCTCTCCACTTTCTCTTCTCTTTCTCCTCTCCTCTTTTCTTTCTCTTGCTTTTCTTCTTATGTTACTATCTTCTTCCTTTTTCCTCTCTTATTCTATTTCTATCTCTATTTCTTTCCTCTCAAATTCTTTCCAACACTTATCAATCAATTCTTACACTAAAGTGCTAAATGTCTAAAATGCCCTTTTTACTCTAATTCCCCGAAAACTCTCCGAATCGGTAAAAATAGATAAAATAAGCAAAACACCACATAGCAATATATAATTTCTCAATTTAAAACAAACATCAATTAAATAAATTAAAAGACTCAACAATTAATGGGAATTCAGAATCGGGGCGTTACAAGGTGCACCTTGCATGATAACTTCTAGGGTTTGGTTTAGTTCCCCTTTAGTTTGTCCCTTTCTCTTCTCATCTTCAAACAACTTCAATCCACTTAATAAAGATAATGGATGTTGTGCCATGAGCCTTATACTTGGGAAATGGTGATTGAGTGGCTACCTCTCAATTGCCTAGAGTGTTTAGTATACGTCCTTAGGACGATATGCGACGCATTCGATCCTAGGTTTTAGACTTTAGTACAACATACATTATGAACACTCAAATCCAAAACACTTCTTCTCTAAAACACACAAAAACAATTTAAACTCTTTTTATCCTTCGGGATCTTAATTAGGGAAACCTTTTTCATAAACAAGAGTGTTGTTAACTCTTAGTTATATCGCAAACGGTAACGCCTAAGTCTCCAATGGTCGAGCTGCATACACCAAACTGCTAGACCTATTTGTTAACCCTATTCGGGTAAAACTTTTGAACAGCCTGTGTTCCCTTTTAGCCCGAACTACGTTTTCTATGATCTTTCATACCAGATGAAAGTACGTAGGCACAAGATGCGATGTCTTGGCGAGCAACCTTTCCCCCTTTCACCCGTAGTTAGCCGAACTACGTTGACTCTGACTTTCCCATTGCATGAGGGAGTACAAAGGCACAGAGCGGCGATGCTCTGTCGAGTCAGTCCTTTTCCTTTTTCTTTTGTCCATGAGACCTTTAGCTAGGTAGTTTCAACACACCCTTTTAGATAGACAACAATGTGTGGATCCCGTCGAGTACGAAGGACGTGAGGGGTGCTAATACCTTCCCCTTGCATAACTGAGTCCCGAATCCAGACATGGTTGCGATGACCTTGTCTTTCCCTTTTTCGTTAGGTTTTTCCGATCGTTTCCTTTCCCTGTCTTTGGGATAAATAACGAAAGTGGCGACTCTTCTTTTTTTTTTTTCCGCCGGTTGTTTTTCGAAGTTGCGACAGCTGGCGACTCTGCTGGGGACAGGAATATCCCCTATGCGAGTCAATCCTAGCGCTTGTTTGTTTACCTTTGGGTGTTGTATATATGTGCTTTATTTACTTCCGCACTTTATTTTCCCGCATTTATTTTCCGCATCATATTTCATTTGTGTTGTGCTGTGGGAAGGGGGGAGTTCTGATGAGTGATAAGCCAGACCTGGGCTTGAGTACATACCTAGCATTAGTAGTGGAGACTAGTGGGGGGCCTGTTTGCTTAGCAGACACAGTTCCCCATGAAATTCACACTCAGACGAGATTCTCTTTGATGACTTCCCAACTGGCCCTTAGGGCTCGGCGAGATGTTGGATCTGAGGATTGTCGACTCTGGGAACCGATCATTTGTGAGTCAACTAAGTGAGGCCTCTTTAGGAGATAATGATGCTAAACCAGAAATGGTGAACGTATCATCATTTCTAGATAGTCTGTGACGCTGACAAACGCATAGGATGCCATACCGTACCAGTGAATAGGTCCATACCTGTGAGTGGGACTTGGGTTGTGCAGGAAACTTTTAGCTTCAGATTACCCGGTTTTCTCCGCAGTTTGAATCTGGACTATTGGTATCAATTGGTTTCTGTCGGAGCAGTGCTATGTTCTTGCTGAAGCAGAGCTCTAATCTTTCTCAGCCTACAACACAGCGGTCTTGATCCCTTGTCTGTTGCATTAGCATTTTGCATTTAACATTGTTTGCATTTGCATTTCATTTTTGCATACCCATCCTCAGCCGGAACAGGGAACTTACCCATCTTTTGTCTGCTTCGTCAGTTGATTTCCCGACATTCGTGTTGGACTTGAGTTAGCTTCTGGAAGGATCATGGACTCAGGAGAGCAGAACTTGGTTGTTACAAGGGCAAAGTTTGAGTTGATGAGGAATCATTTGAGTCAACTCGTGGAAGCCATGTCAGCTATGCTAGTGGAGAGGCCAATATTCAGAGGACTCCAGTGAACAATGATTCTCAAGCTCAGCATGGGCCGATTCCTGTTGAAGAGAATCCCATTGCCAGAGCCAGCGATTCTTCTTCTCTTCATGACACAGAGTATCAGAGTTTCACTTTCCCTGTGCCAGATTCTCAGAGGGATGTTCCAGAGGTTAATGCTGAAGACCCACTGACTGTTAAATTTATGGGAAAATGTCAGTTGTTGGAGGAAAAGCTTGATTCCTTGATAAGTCAGGATACTCTTAATTTTAGTGCTGCAAGCATGTGTCTGGTGCCAGGTCTTGTGATGCCGCCGAAGTTTAAAATGCCAAATTTTGAGAAGTTCAAAGGAGATAGTTGTCCGAAGCAGCATCTGGTAATGTTTTGTAGGAGAATGACCTCACATATTCATAATGATCAGCTTATGATTCACTGCTTCCAGGACAGTCTGAGTGGAGCATCGTTGAGTTGGTATATGCAGTTGGAGAGTGGTTGTATCCGATCATGGTCAGAGTTAGCCAATGCCTTTGTGAAGCAGTACGATTACAATCTCAATATGGCTCCCAGTCGCGTGCAGTTGCAGGAATTATCTCAGGAGGAGAATGATTCCTCTTCAATCTCAATATGGCTCCCAATGCCTTTGAGAATGATACCTCTTCTTTGCCAAGTGAGCTAGTAGGATGCATTGGAGTCTTTGCCAGCTTACTGTCAGACATGTTGAATTTCTTCAGAAGTTCTTTAACATACTTTGTCTGGTGTATATAGGTGCATTCTGGAGTTTGATTAACTTGGATTCCTAGAAAGAATCTGAGTTCTCCCATCATGCTCATTTCAAATTCTGACTGCATACATGTAGCAAACTCCTTTCCAAGCATAATATTTGTTGATCCAAAAATAATATCATCTACATAAATTTGGCAAATTAGAAGATCTTTCTTAATTATTTTACAAAAAAGTGTTGTATCCACTTTGCCTCTGATGAAATTCTTCTCCAGAAGAAAATTGCTCAATCTCTCATACCAAGCTCTGAGAGCTTGTTTTAATCCATATAGAGATTTCTTTAATTTGAAAACATGATCTGGAAATTTTTCATTTTCAAAACCAGGAGGTTGGTGGACATAAACTTCCTCTTCTATAATTAAGAAAGGCACTTTTAACATCCATCTGATACAGAGTGATGTTATTTTGTGCAGCAAAGGAAATAAGAAGGCGTATAGATTTTAACCTTGCCACTGGAGCATATATCTCAGTGTAATCAATACCTTCTTGCTGACTGTACCCTTGAGCAACCAGTCTTGCCTTATTCCTCTCAACTTCTCCTTTCTCATTTAGCTTATTTCTGAAGACCCATTTTGTACCAATTATATTGAATCCTTGAGGTCTTTGAACTAGATCCCATACATCATTTCTGCTGAATTGATTTAGCTCTTCTTGCATGGAAATAATCCAATCATTGTCTTGCAGAGCTTCTTCTACAGAAGATGGTTCAATTTCTGACACTAGTCCAAATAGTGATGCTTCAGATGATCTTAGAAAGGATCTTGTTCTGATGGGATCATCCTTCTTTCCAATAATGACATCCTCTGGATGAGAAGCTTTAATTCTGGATGATGATCCTCTAATATTTGACTCTTCAGAAATGTTTAGATTATTCATCTGAGAGGTTAAAAGAGTTGCATCTGGAGTTACTTCTGGTTCCTTCACTTGAATTTTATCTGCTTCTGGAACTTCAGAGTCAATAAAGACTACTTCCCTATCTGCAGAGTTATCAACCTGCTTTGGCTTTTCAGAGCCAAGCTTATCATCAAATCTGACATGAATGGATTCTTCCACAATTTGTGTCTCAGTGTTGTATACTTTGTAGCCTTTAGAGCGTTCAGAATATCCAAGCATGAAACACTTCTGTGCTTTGGAATCAAACTTGCTCAGATTTTCCTTAGTGTTTAACATATAGCAAATACATCCAAAAGGATGAAAATATGAAATGTTGGGCTTTTTGTTCTTCCACAATTCATAAGGAGTCTTCTTCAGAAGAGGTCTAACAGACACTCTGTTCTGAATGTAACATGTTGTATTGATTGCTTCTGCCCAAAAATGTTTTGCCAGATTTGTCTCATTGATCATGGTTCTGGCCATTTCTTGTAAAGTTCTGTTTTTCCTCTCTACAACCCCATTCTGTTGTGGAGTTCTAGGACAGGAAAAATCATGAGCAATGCCATTTTCAGAAAAATATTTTTCAAAATATTTATTTTCAAATTCACCACCATGATCACTTCTGACTTTTATAATTTTGAAATTCTTTTCATTCTGGACTTGCTTGCAGAAGTCAAAGAACACAGAATGTGACTCATCCTTGTGTTTTAAGAACTTTACCCATGTCCATCTACTAAAGTCATCAACAATGACTAATCCATACTTCTTGCCTCTGATGGATGCAATTTTCACTGGTCCAAACAGATCAATATGAAGTAATTCTAGTGGTTTAGAAGTAGAAACAACTTTTTTTGATTTGAAAGATGTTTTCGAAAACTTCCCTTTCAGGCATGCGTCACAAAGAGCATCTGAAGTGAACTTCAGATTAGGGAGTCCTCTGACAAGATTAAGTTTATTAATCTGAGATATACGTCTCATATTAATATGGCCCAATCTTCTGTGCCAGACCCATTGCTCTTCATTAACAGACAAGAGGCATTTAACATTTTGAACTTTAAGTTCAGAAAGATTTATTTTATAAATGTTGTTTTTCCTCTTACCACTAAATAGGATAGAGCCATCCTTTTGACTAATAGCTTTACAACATTTTTGATTAAAGGTAATATCATAACCATTGTCACTTAATTGACTTATGGACAATAAGTTATGCTTTAACCCTTCAACAAGTAAAACATTAGTAATAGAGGGAAGTTTACCATTTCCAATAGTGCCAGATCCAATGATCTTGCCCTTCTGGTTTTCTCCAAACTTCACGTCACCTCCAGATCTAAGTTCCAGGCTTTGGAACATAGACTTTTCTCCTGTCATGTGTCGTGAGCATCCAGAGTCCAGGTACCATGATTGGTGTCCTGACCTTGCTGCTAAGAACATTTGCAACAGGAATTATTTTGTTTTTAGGTAGCCAGATCTTCTTGGGTCCTTTGGGGTTAGTTGGTTTGTAGGTTTGTCTAAACTTCTGTTTTTCAACATAATGTTTATTCTGACTTGCCTTGGGTTTAAACACATAAGTATTCTTCTCAGAACTTGTGTGTTTAATGTCATTTAAGTGACCAAATTTAAATTGAGAATACAGAGGTGTCTTCTTGATGAAAAGTTTGTCAACAGGTTTTGGATTGCTTCCAGATGAAGATTCATATCCAATACCTCTTCTGTTGTTTCCACTAACACCATAGATCATTGAAGCCATCTTGCTTCTGTCTATGCTCTTAGTAAGAAATCTCTGAAAGCTAGAGTCATATTTTTCTAAAATGTTTTCACATGACTTAGTCTCAGATTCAGATTCTTGTTGAGTTATTTCAAAGTCATTTTTGATTTTCAGATTTATTTCTTTTTGCTCAACAAGTTCTGTTTTCAGAAGATCAATCTCAGATTCAAGATTGCTTTTCAGCTTCTTGTATTTGAGTTTGATATTGTTATAACTTTTAAGAACTTTTGTTAAAACTTTTATAAGTTCTTCTTTGGTAAGTTTAGCCATTACCTCTTCTGCGTCATCATCAGATTCAGAATCTGATTCATATCCTGAGGTACCTTCCTCTTGATCCTTTGTGTTGGCCATCAGTGCAACATTGGCACATTCTTCTTCTGATTCAGAAGATGATTCAGATTCATCTGAGTCATCCCATGTTGCCATCAGAACCTTCTTATTTTTGTTAAACTTCTTATTGGGTTTTTCTTTCTGAAGTTTGGGGCAATCATTCTTGTAGTGCCCAGGTTCTTTGCACTCATAGCACACAACTTCTTTCTTGACAGATCTTCTGTTTCCAGAAGATTCCTTTCTGTTATCAGATCTTCTGATGTTGTTGAACTTCTTTCCTTTGTGCTTCCAGAGTCTGTTGATCCTTTTGGACAGAATGGATAACTCATCTTCTTCTTCAGAAGAAGATTCTCCAGAGCTTTCTTAAATGACCTGCAAAGCTTTAGCAGTTTCGTTAGATTTTAATGCAACAGATTTACCTTTTTCTTTCTTCTGAGGTTCATCTTCCTCAAGCTCAATCTCATGGCTCCTCAGTGAGCTGATGAGTTCTTCTAGAGAGATCTTGTTCAGATCTTTAGCCATCTTCAAGGCAGTCACCATTGGTCTCCATCTGGTAGGCAGACTTCTGATGATTTTCTTTACATGATCTGATGTAGAGTATCCCTTGTCCAGAACTTTCAACCCAGCTGTGAGTATCTGGAATATGGAGAACATGGCTTCAACAGATTCAGAGTCTTCCATTTTGAAAGCCTCATACTTCTGGATCAGAGCCAGAGCTTTTGTCTCCTTAACTTGAGAATTTCCCTCATGGGTCATTTTTAGGGATTCAAACATATCAAAAGCAGTTTCCCTGTTTGTAATTTTTTCATACTCAGTATGTGAAATTGCATTCAATAATATAGTCCTGGCTTTGTGATGATTTCTAAAATCTTTCTTCTGAGCATCTGTCATAGATTTTCTGTCAATCTTCTTGCCATTCCCATCTGTGGGATGGACATATCCATCTATGACTAGATCCCATAGATCAGCATCATATCCTAGGAAAAAACTCTCAATTTTGTCTTTCCAGTAGTCAAATTTCTCCCCATCAAACATTGGAGGTTTGGTGCTGATCCTATCCCTTTCTTCATATTTATTGTTAATATTGGATGTTGAATTATCAGCCATTGTAACAAATAAATATATATCAAAGTATTTCTCTCTGGATCTTTACTGACACTGTTAAGTGGTAGCACACACAGAACCGGAGCTCTGATGCCAACTGAAGGTGAGATAATACTTAGAAGGGAGGTTGAATAAGTATGAAAGATTAAGACTTTAAAAATAATCACACAATTATTTTTATCCTGGTTCGTTTAAAACAACTACTCCAGTCCACCCTTCCTAGAGTGATTTTCCTTTCTCAACAAGGACTTAATCCACTATTTAATCAAACAGATTACAATAGTAACACCTAAGAACAACTGTTCTTAGTCTTCTCAAGAGCTACTGATTCCAACTGAATCCTCTTAAGGAAAACCTTTACAATCAATGTAAATCAAATACAAGAGTATTAATGCTTCTATAAAGCTTTTATCACAACAGTGATTTTTCTCTTAAGTTTAAGTACAAGAAATTCTAAGAAGAATATGAAAGAATGAGAGCTTAGAATAATATGATTTCTTTTCAGCAAATTGTGTAACTGAAGAATGTGGTGGAGTCCTCCTTTTATAGGCAGCTGATCCAAGGAAGCTGAGCGTTGAAAAGAGAGTCCTAAAAAGGTCTGAGCCTTTTTGTCTTCACATCAAGTAACCTTTCCTAGAAGTAGATAGCACAGAAAAATCCTTTTTGTCTGTGTTATTGTGTCTAGCACAAATAAGGAAAGAGACGTTGATTTACTCCAACGGATATAATCTTGAATATTTCTTCTTCAGTTTTCAGCAAGTTCTTCAGAATCTAAATGGATCAGAGTCTTCTAATGATGTTCGGAACTTTGCTGTTTCAGAGTCTTCTGCAGCATGTGTGCTTTCAGCGTGTTGATCATCAGAGCATATTTGACACATAACTTCAGTACTTGGCAGCGTTAGTACTTTCAGAAACTTCTGTAGAAATTATGCTTTGAGAAACTCTTCAAACAATATTCTTCTATGCTTCAGATGCTGCAGCTTTAGATGCTTTTGACTAGCTTCAGATGCTTCTGCTTCAGATGCTTCTGACTAGCTTCAGATGCTTCTGCTTCAGATGCTTCTGGAGACTACGCTCAGGATCTTCTGTAAACAGCAATCAGAATCTTCTAATGAGTGCATATGGCGCTTCAGAGTCAGGATAACTTCTTGTATACAAATCAGATTTGCTTCTAGAGAGTTAATTTCATTTCAATCTGCAGTAAAACTCTCAAACAAATTTTAGAGTATATAATTCTTAAATATAAAATTTCCTAACAGTTATCATCAAAACAAAGAGTTATTATTAGGAACCAATCTGTGTTCTAACAGTGATATTCTCTCAAAATCTCATATATCTCAAGTTCAGTTTTCAGATACTTCAAGTGTTCAGAGTCAGCAGTCTGTTGGGTCTGTGTATCAGGTATCTGTTTCTCACCAGAGTCAACAATCTTACCGTTATCAACCGCGTCAGCACGCCAGACGAAGACAAAGGAAACCAGAAAGGCATTTTACTCAGCTGCCGGTATCGTACAGTCAGTTGTTGCCGGATTTGATCAGAGGTGGGTTGATAGTGCCGAAGAAGATTAATCCAGAGATTCCGCCATATCTTCCAGGCTTCGATGCCAACGCCCATTGTGAGTACCATGCTGGGGCACAGGGGCATTCAATGGAAGATTGTAAGGTGCTTAGGAGCCAGGTTCAGGCTTTGTTGGATTCCAATAAGATCTCAGTCACGTCTCAGGGTATTCATATCAATGATCTTCTCTTATCCAGTCAAGCGGGTGTATCAGCTCATGTTTTGGAGGAGTTCACCGAGAGTATTTGTTCAGAAGAGTATCAAACTGAAGACTCAGTTGAGGGCTGTATCCCTGAGTAAGATTTGTACATTACTGTATGCTGACCATCGCCAGGCTTGTTGGTCGAGGTCACTCTGTTTGTATTAATATACTCCTGTATGGTGCATATATGTGTGATGGTTATCCCTAATTGGATCTTGGGTTCCCTTTTTTTGCCTTGGTGCTATTCTGAGATTTCCCTGTTGCATACTTGTTTGAATCTTGCATATTATTTTTGTGTAACACGTACCTCGGAGATGTTAATCTGACTTCATGTACTCCACTAGTTTGTTGCAGGTTATATAATCAGGTAGTCATAGGAATTCCCGTAGAGTTATGGAGTAAGTTCAAGCAGAGCTGAGAGAAGTTAAAAGCCAGATGGGGCAGTTCATTGCAGACATGCAAGCATTGTGCCTGGATCAGAATGCGCTCAGAGAGGAAAACCATCAGCTGAAGACCCAGGTGGGCTTGATCATGGAGGTGATAAAGGATGTGCTCAGAAAGGAAGGTGACCAAATGCCTGAAGTTGCAGCAAATATGCTTGTTCCACTTTTGTCTGTGGAACCTGTACTAGAGCGTGATGTGTGTCAGAAATCTGTTGCACAACCGGAGGTTCCAAAATTTCCGTGCCATCAGCTGCGTCCTTTTTCTCAGGAGAATCCCAGGATTAGAAGATATGGTCAAAGGAAGAAATCTCAAGATAGAATCTTCGATCAGATCCCCATGGATTATGCTCAGTTGGTGCAAATCTTGCTCCAACATCAGTTGGTTAAGCCTCGGACTTTGGCTCCACTTACTGGCTAACCACCATCGGGCTTTGACATCAATGCTTATTGTGATTTCCACTCTAGCGGACAGAGGCACGACGTCGCGAACTGTAAAGCTTTTAAGCATAAGGTTCAGGACCTGATTGATTCGAAGACAATTGAATTCATGCCGAGCGGCATGAAGGTATCAGGCGAGTTTGCTCCCTGTTGTGAAAAAGAGATGGATACTCCTATTCCCTTGCCTAAAGCTGTAATAGGTCAAGGGTATATCCTACAATCTTTGGTGTCAGAATCCCCTTGCCCACAGTTGCTGCCTGTTCCTGGATCAAGTTTAAGGATGAAAGCGCCAGAGCAAGGAGAGTCCTCAAGGGTCCAAACCCAGTCGCCGAATGTTTCTGTTGTTCAGAGTCCACGACCTTTTGGGTCCTTGCAGCAAAACTATCAGTACCAGAATTAGAATAGGCCTTGCAATAATCTGAAAAGAAGGAATGCTCCTCGGCGTCCAGTGCCTATGTGCCATCGCTCGTCTGATTGAGTTTGAAGACTTCAAGGGTTTCATTTCCCAGAGCAGCTAATCAGTGTGAAAGCCCAGTTCCCAGAAGCTGGCAATTTTCGTTTTATCCTGTTATCTCTTTATGTTTGTATTTTCTTTCCTGTTTAAAGTGAAATCTCATTTGTAAAATTTTTTGTTTCCAATTGATATTAATGAAATGAATATGCATGTTTTGATTTAATCCATTTGTGTTCACTAATTTCTTTTTACAGATGTTACACGCTTGTTTAAGCAGAGTCCGGGGAGGATGAAAAAGTTTAGAGACGTGTAAGCTTTCGATTGTATGCTTTTGAAATAAAACCTGCTGATGATGTACATGCATTGTTTCAAATTCCCAAACACCAGAGATATAAGGATGATAATCCCTTTTCAACCCCTTTGAGCCTAGTAGTAGGAGTTCTTTTCTGAAAACGAAAAACCCTAAATCTTAACCTGGGGCCGGGTAGGTGTCATCTAATTTGACCGAATATCCAAATTGCAATAGGAGTGTTCCCGTTCGAGGATAAATCACACCTATATAGGTCGTGCCTAAAAAAAACCTCAATGGTTAAACCTTGTCGATAAGGAGTGAAACAGTTACGTTATTCCCCAAAGAGTCAGATAAGTCGGTGTCACACGATTTGTTCGAAAAGAAAAAGAATTAAAAAAAAAAGAACAAAGCCCGCTAAGTCGAATCTTGAAAACAAGCGACTTAGGCAAAAATTAGGGCATCCCGCTGGACTTTGAAATTAAAAGAAGCTCAAAAGAGCCAGTCCAGGCAAAATTTAGGGAAATAAAAAAAATGATGATGAAAAACAAGTCGTGTGATTCAGGAACCAAAAGATGAAAAGCGAGTGACTGTCACTCCAAAAACTTGTGGTTTCCTGAACCATCACTCCTGTCCTTAACCTTTGAAAGGCGAGTGCTAGTGTCGGATTAGCTGAATATAAAATTGGAGAACATCAAGGAGAATGGGTGGGTTAAAATAAACTTTGAGCCTTTATCCTTTCTTTCTTAAACCGTGAACCGACCAAGTTACAACCTGAAAAATTCCTAATTGAAGCAAGTTTGTTTCGAAAGCATACTTCGGTAAAGATCGCATCGAAACTGACTCCTAAAAGGATTCCTCTTACAGCATTGTACTAATGTTAACATGTTGATAAATGATTTATTCACTTTATGTCACAAATTTTTCCAGTGAACATATTGGATTTTGAAAACGGTCATATGCATTGCATTTGATATATCTTTTATGCAGGACAACTTGTTTTACTTGTGAGTAAGCCCTTGACCGCGGGAAAGTGTCCACAGTGGAAAGATTGATCAGGATAGAATGCAGATTGCCTGAATACTCTATCGAACTGGGGCAAGTTATATCAAATGATCACAACATGGGAGTCAGCCATCTGAAAGTTGGTTAATTTGAAGCAGTCAAGTCGAGATTCGGTGAATCTCTCGCAGCCAAGAGACACTTTCCCCAGAGATCAGCAAATCAGGGGCAAAGTCATTATGAGACTGGGGCACGCCACCCCAAAGAGCGCGGAAGCTATTCCTTATTCGTGGGGAAATTGGTATGAAGTACCTCTCCGAGATTCAAGGTGTTTAGTCAGTGCATATCAAGCCATCAGGGCATGAGATTTCAGATTTCCTTTCGAGGAATATCCCCACAGAGATCCCACGAGCTGGGGCAGATCGGAAGTGGAGGAACTGTTATTCTCCGGAGCTACTCAAAGCTGTCCAAACAGGTTCAACTAACTTTCAAGTGCAAGACGAATGTCGGGAAGTCGTGTTACTATCCTTTGACCCTTCAACTAAAACTTTTGAGTTCAGACAGGATATTTTTCCAGCATCAGTCGTACCTGATCCTTTGCAAATCCAATTCCCTTTGGTACGCCAGAAGACTTCGTCTGTTCTCTCCAGCAAAAGTCCAATCATCATTGGCACGTGTAAGCTATCTCCAGTAGGTCCAATCATACTTGGCACATCTGGTCATCCCCAGCGGAGTTGGTTTCACCTTCCCAACATTTATTTTACTGGGATAGTTCTGTTGTATCCAGCTTTCCTCGGCGGCCCGAGCCTGCATCTGCATCTTTGCATGTAGTTATCATATTTGCATAATCCTTGCATTTCATCCTCAAATGCGTAGCATTTCCATGGAGCATTACGCCATATTCAAACATACGCATATGCATTCGAAGCATAAGCCAGTTTTTGCCAGCCTTCCGTGGCAACTTGAATCAGTTCACAATCAGTACAGGGGCATTTATCTAGAAGCTTTAATCAAATAACTCAACGGTTTATTTGGGTTTCAGATTGTCCGACGGTTATGATTTTGTCCATCAGTCCTCTGATGATGACATTCCCAAGCATATTTTCTTTCCGTCAATTACTATTGACGATCTGTTTTCCTAGCAGGTTTTTCTTTCCGTCTATCCTGAGACGATGTAAGCTTCGGACGTGGTTTTCTTTCTTCTTATTGGATGAGATGGCACTTAGGAGGGTTTTCGTGCTGTCAATTCCTATTGACGATGTGACTCTTTGAAGAATGATTGGTTTCTCTTGCTGTCAATTCTATTGACACTGTGACTCTTTGAAGAATGATTGGCACCCCTTGTTGGCAATTCCTATTGACGACATGGCTCTTTGAAGATGGTTTTCTTTTTGTCAATCCCTATTGACGATGTGCCCCTTTGAAGATATTTTCTTTCCATAAACTCTTATGGACGAAAGAATTATGCAATTCGATGAACGGTTTTGAAGTGCGGTTTTGGGTGTCTTTCTGTCTACCATTAGACAATGTGAGTATTTGGTGTCTTTCCGTCTACTTTTAGACGATGTGAGTATTTGGAGTCTTCCCGTCTACTATTAGACAATGTGAGTATTGTTTCTCTTTCTGTCTATCCAGAGACAATGTGAACATTGGTATTTGGGTGTCTTTCCGTCTACTTTTGGGCGATGTGAGTATTTGGTGTCTTCCCGTCTACTTTTAGACGATGTGAGTATTTTAGAGTCTTTCCGTCTACCATTAGACGATGTGAGTATTGTTTCTGCCTATCCGTGGACGGCGCGGGCGTATTTGGAGTCTTTCCGTCTATCCCTAGGCGACGTGAGTATTTGGAGTCTTTTCGTCTATCCCTAGGCGAAATGAGTATTTGGAGTCTTTTCATCTACTTTTAGACGATGTGAGTATTATTCTTTTCCTGAGGTGAAGTTACCAACTGCGTGTTGATCTAGCCTTTGGTTTTGATGGCTGTGGCGTTACACAGATGACTGACAGTGATGCCAGGTTTTCTTGATCAGATGATCAGTCAGCTGGTTGCCGCTGCAACTGTCTGCGTTCAGTTTTTTTTCTTCTGGATATTTGTTCCCCAATCAGAGTGTTGCAGTTTATTTCTGCGGTTGGCAAATTTCTGGGTTCTTTGGTATTCAACCGTCTTTTACCTTGATTTTTTGAAAGTCGTTCGCTTTTCATCCACTCAGGTCCAAGTCGTTTGAATAGGGGCAGCTGTTGCACCCCAAAATTTGCCCAACCTTTTTCTTTGGCTGGCTTGTGTTTCATTTCATTTTTTTCTAGCATTTGCATTGCATAGCATTTTTTATGTAACAGGGGATCAAGAGGTTGTGCCCAGCAAGAGGAGTCAACTTAGAATGTTGAGCCTAAGCAAGGGTTGTTACTCAATTTTGAATGGTCGTCAGGTCATCTAGAGGTGGTCATTGTTCTATGAAAGGATTGATGGATGTATGTAGGTCAACTCCTAACTTGGAGGCCATGTGAAGATCATCAGAGGATTGTGAATTCTCAGTTATGGATATAAGATGTTGAGAGAGCTCATTGAGTGCTTTGAGAGCCATTTGGAGCTTATTCAAATTGTTGTGTGATGTGGAAGAAGCCACAATCAAGATTGTTGCATCTAGGGTTTTCATCTGGTCAACCCTCAGTCAACAGTGAAATTGAAGGAGATTAAAACTCAATTCCAAGTACCTATGGTCATGGGATGTTGTGTTGAGAGGTCTAATATATCATTTCAAGATCAATTCATCAAGGATCAAGAGTGTGAGAAGTTACTAAATTAGGGTTCTCAGTGTAAAATCCCCTGTTTAGTCCCCAACTTCAAGACCACCTATCTCAAGATACAAGTTTCATCTCAACTTTTGGCCAACATGAAACTTGTAGAGCATGTTCTTAGCTTTATTTTGAGTACTAGAAGTATTTCATCTGATTTCTAGAACTTAAGTTATGATGCAAACAAGTTACAGGTCATTAGATGAATGTTATTCTGGTCAACAAAAGTCAACCAACTTCCAAGACATTTTTGACATAGAAGGATGTTTTTCCTCAGCTTTTGGCCAACATTAAAGTTGTAGGGCATGATCTTAACTTTCAAAGGAGTACTAGAAGTCTTTCATCTGATTTGTAGAACTCAAGTTATGAGACTTGCAAGTCAGGGGCATTTTGGGAAAGT
The DNA here is from genome assembly GCA_963859935.3 of Lathyrus sativus. NCBI lineage: Eukaryota > Viridiplantae > Streptophyta > Magnoliopsida > Fabales > Fabaceae > Lathyrus > Lathyrus sativus. The sequence continues at coordinate 396,539,293 of OZ012736.1, read as the reverse complement.
GATATTATAGGTCATAAAATTATAGGTCCATTTCACCAACTTGCACACTTCAAATGAAAATATTTCCAACATGAAACTTGCTCCAAATAGGTCTATTTGCATTACCAAATCATCTCTTGTCATGGTTGGAGCTTGGAGTGAAGAATTGATGTTTGAATTTTTCATGAAAGAAGTTTAAAATGAGGAAATTGGAATTAATTGATTTGAAACTTTTTCAAGGCAAATTTATGCATATTTTGAGTGCAAATGGTGTTCTAAATACAATTCCAAGTTTCACTTTTCAATTTGAGGTCATTTGGTTGGTCATTTCCATGGTTTCTTCACCATGAAGTAACAAATTGGAAATCCACCATAGAATCAAAACAAGGCTCAATTCTTGGCACTTTGATCAACTCAGGCCATGTGCAATTGATTTGGAACAAAATTGAGGCATGTGCAGTGCATAATTCACGAGTTTGGCAAGTAAAAAGTGAAGGAAAATATGAATTTCCATTCTCACAAATTAGCCACAATTGGGCCTCCATTTGATGCTAGGTCCAACATATAAGTATTCTAGATGAAGAATGATGAGAAATCAGGTCATTTGGTGCCCAAAGAGCAAGAACACATGAAGAAAAATTGAGAGCAAGGTGAAATACGACTTTCTAGATTTAGCCATCCTCAAGCCAAATCAAGCATCCAAATAGCTCTAATGAAGTTCATGGAATGATTCTGGGTATTTTTCATCAAGTTTCAACACCATTTCAAGGTCCAGTGGAGGCATTCCACTAGGTAATCTTGAAATCAACTTTTCTCTCAATTCATGATGCTATTTCTTGCCATTTTTGTGTATTTGTGAACTATGAACATGGTAGATCGTGTCTGGTATGATTTGGTAGTTGTTTATGAACTTTCATGTTGAGAGCACCAAACTTGTTATTTGCTTTCTGGCTTATTCTTGGGGTTTTAAGCTTAATGATTGATGGATTTGAATTCTATGCAACATGTAGATGATTTCTGGTTACTTTTGAGTGATGTTTGAGAACATTTTTGTTTTGAGCATAGATCTGTTTGGCTTTGATTTAGATTTGTTATGAAGAATTAAGGAAAACTAGCCGTGGATTCGTGATCCTCACGAGTTGTAGATCAATTTTCATATAAAGTTTGTGCAATTTGGTGATGTTTTACTACCTGCGTGTTTTGCGTTACTGTTGCGGTGGTGGAATGGCCGGAGAAGATGACAGAATAGTGTCTCCGGTCGGCAGTTGGTTTTAGGCTTTTTTAAGTGAAGAAGATGATGTCTGGGCCGTTAGTTTTGCATACTTTTCACCTAGACGCACGAGATTAAGACGTACGTTACTCCACGTTTGACTCTGCACCACACAATCACATTCAAACTTCATTAATGCGTTGTCATGATCTCAGCCCCTTAATGAGATTACCAAATGATCATGCGCTTCACAATGAGTTCCACCGTGCGCTGCCTTTGACTAATTGCACAGGATAATTGTTTGAACTCAGATTTCTTTTGGGCGCCTTGGGCTCAATTGCTTTTCGAACCCCCTATTTGAGCCCAATCCATTTTCCAACTGTAATTAATTGCTATATGCACCATGGATTTCATTATTTTATTTTTATTTTATTTTTAATTCCAACTATTAAAAAAATCCACAAAAATACTTTTTAGACACTTTGAGATGTCTTTTAATTTTAGAAAATTTGTATTTTATTTTTTGGTTTATTTTTCAATTAAAATTGTATTTTAATATTAGAAGTGTATTAATTGATTTAAATTGTGATATTGTGTGATCTTTTATTTGTTTCTTCCATTTCCTTTAGGTCCAATGAATGAAAATTGATCCTCACACACTTGATGAGTTGAAAATTCTTTAAGGACCATTTTACCCCTGGTTGGTTGATTTTAGGGTTGACTTTGATGGCTTTTCTTTTGACCCTCGATTCTCCCATTTCAAAGTGGTACATCTTGAATTTAATTTTCTTTTGATGGTGCTTTGAGGGGATATTAGCCTTGCGCTTTTGGTTTCTGTTTGCCAACTTGTGTAGATTTCTTGTGCATTTTATTTGGTAATTTTTGAACCATTTTCCTAATTTTGAGGTAACTTGCAAGTCAAATTACCTCTAAGGGAAGTTCATACATTCACCTTGACCTAGTTTGATTTGGATATGACATTTTTGGATCCTTTGAGCTTTCAATTCTTTTTGTTTCATGTTGCTAACATGTTAAGGATGATGTTTGTTCAATTTTAGGTCATGATATTGTTTTTTCCTTATTCATTTGTTGGTTTGCTTTTGAGCTTTCAAGTAGGGTTTCATTGTGTTAGTTTGCTTGCATTTCTTTGTGTTCTAGCTTGCATTTCTTTTTGTGATGATTTGCTTTTGCTTTTGATATTTCCTCTTCATCTTTAACTTCTGTCCAATGACCTTGGAGTGTCATTTAAGGTAGCTTGGTCCCTCCTTAGGAGGAACTTGAAGCTTACCTAAAGTGTTGAATCCATGAGGACTTTTCTTATTGTTTTTGTCACACTTGTTTGTTTACTTTTGATGCATCTCTTTCTATTTTCTCTTTGCATCCTCATATACATGCTTGGTTGAGATGAGCTTGTGGTGGCTACTGCCCCACACTATTTTCCTCCCACTTTCATCCTACTTGTGCATTCCATGTATGCATTCTCTCATTTGCATGTTTCCATTGTTCTTTCTTCTTCTTCTTTTGTCTTCCTTCCCTTAGGATTTCTAATATCTCTTGTTCAAGAGAGGTTATGATAGACATTAGGGTTCTAACCATGCATGACAACATTAGGTAGATGTTTCCCTTTTGTAATCCCAACTTTAGGTGCACCGTGCATGACAACTTCTAGGGTTTGGTTTAGTTCCTCTTTAGTTTGTCCCTTTCTCTTCTCATCTTCAAACAACTTCAATCCACTTAATAAAGATAATGGATGTTGTGCCATGAGCCTTATACTTGGGAAATGGTGATTGAGTGGCTACCTCTCAATTGCCTAGAGTGTTTAGTATACGTCCTTAGGACGATATGCGACGCATTCGATCCTAGGTTTTAGACTTTAGTACAACATACATTATGAACACTGAAATTCAAAACACTTCTTCTCTAAAAAACACAAAAACAATTCAAACTCTTTTTATCCTTCGGGATCTTAATCAGGGAAACCTTTTTCATAAACAAGAGTGTTGTTAACTCTTAGTTCTATCGCAAACGGTAACGCCTAAGTCTCTAATGGTCGAGCAACATACACCAAACTGCTAGAATTATTTGTTAACCCTACTCGAGTAAAACTTTTGAACAACCTGTGTTCCCTTTTAGCCCGAACTATGTTTGCTCTGATCTTTCATACCAGATGAAAGTACGTAGGCACAAGATGCGATGTCTTGGCGAGCAACCTTTCCCCCTTTCACCCGTAGTTAGCCGAACTACGTTGACTCTGACTTTTCCATTGCACGAGGGAGTACGTAGGCACAGAGCAGCGATGCTCTGCCGAGTCAGTCATTTTCCTTTTTCTTTTGTCCATGAGACCTTTAGCTAGGTAATTTCAACACACCCTTTTAGATAGACAACAATGCGTGGATCCCGTCGAGTACGACGGACGTGAGGGGTGCTAATACCTTCCCCTTGCGTAACCGACTCCCGAATCCAGACATGGTTGCGATGACCTTGTCTTTCCCTTTTTCATTAGGTTTTTCCGATCGTTTCCTTTCCCTATCTTTGGGATAAATAACGAAAGTGGTGACTCTTCTGTTTTTCCGCCGGTTGTTTTTCGCAGTTGCAATAATACCCAAAGACAACACCAAAATCAGAACCACTGTTAAGTTCATTCTGAACAGTAATCCAATGTCACAACACCTGGTATGACATTGAACGTATGACATTTCACTCTCCTAGGGGTATACAGTCGCAAACTGCTTGAAGCCACAAGCAATCTTGATACAAACCTGCACTTTTGCAGCAACACATCCTAGATAAAAGTATAACTCCCCATATCAAGGATAACAAGTGCTTGCTTTAGATACTCGTGAATGGAAAACATAAGACGCATCTTCATGTCTTTAAGAACTCATTCTCTGTTCAATACACATGTTGAACGCATTCACTTACTGCTTGAACCACAAGCAACTAGTACACCCATCAACCAAAAGCTCTCCCTCTATCGTTTATACAAGCTGCTCCAAGATCACCATATTATCTCTCATGACCACCTCCATGCTCATACAGTGAGAGGGCATCAAACTGATCCACCTCTTCCTAGAGTTACTTATAGCAGAAGAGACCACTTCTCCATAAGTACAAGATAGACACCCCATAATCCAAGAAATTCTTTCCTCATCATTCTCCCATATGATAAGTTAGAACACTTCTAATTCAGCTAGGGGTATTATCACATCAGAATGAAATCAACCAATGACCCACTCCAATCTTGTACAATACCTTCACATCATACTCCAAGATAGTCCTTTTACCTCATCATTCTCCCGTATGACAAGATAGAGTACTTCTTAATCAAGATGTGAATCACAAGTTTTGCACTAGATCCTCAAGTCCTTTGCCAAGGGAAACCAAACAATATCCACTGGTTCTTTATATGCCCACAACTGGACTTACTTCCACCTCGTAGTCCAACTGAAGATCTTTAGAGAGCATATCTCTACCAGCTTGATCAATTACATCTCCAAAGGAAGGTAATTTTCCATAAGCAACTTAGGGCTTCTACCACAAGCTCCAAAAGTCATAGCCTTCTTTGGTCTTCAAACCACTACCCTTCTGCACAAGACTAATGTTCTTCAAGCATCCTTCTAAAATAACCAACTTCCACTGTTTGATTACCTAAGCTGCTTTCAGAGCTCTATAGAGTCTGCTAATCCACCAGGCCATTTAGATCTTCAAGTCTCAAATTCTTCTTGCTCCAAAGCAAGACATCTACTCCTTCACACAGCTCCCGCAAACTGCATTAGATGAATCTTCAAATGATGTGCCACAACATCACTTGAGGCCTTGAAGTTTCTGTTTGATGTCACAACTTTGGTTAAGACATCCAGCTGAAGAGTTCAGGCTTTCATTCTGCCACTTAGAATAACCTCATCACTCAATAAGAGAGAGCACACAGACTTGAGTTTGAGTAGACAACCTCCATCTTGCTTTATTGGACCACAACACATTTCTTGAAATGCATTTACTTCATGAACTCCTCTTAAGAGAAACCAAACATGCCATGGCTTGATTCTTTAATGAGGAAGGGTCACAAAATAAATCTTTACACAAGGATTCCCGCATTCCTTAAGTAGAGACTTCTTTAGAAAGTCAGAGACAACTGCCACTTATGCTTGACCTCCAAGCTGAGCAAGATCTCATGCTCCTGTGCACTTAGATCAGAAATAAACTGACCCAAGCAGAGCTACCAGCACTATCTTCTAGACCAGTTTCTTGCCAGGAAACTTTCTAGATATGCTTCTAGTAGAGACTAGAGCAGACCTGCTGCACTCTAATACTCCTAGATTAGGAATAACCAGATCTAAGAATAGTGTCTTCATCTTCACTTCCATCAGCACTACATTCTAGCCTCAGCATCTTGCCAAGAACCTTACTAGAATGAAGACAGGTCTAGCTAAATCTCCTTTTGAGCTAGTGATTTACTCCTTGAATCAACAGACTTCTGCACAATCTCTGCTGATAGAATGTCTCAACATTTGGTTGAACATCAGATTCTTGAAGTAGATCAAACAAATCAGATGCCTTATGCTTGTGCTGCAAAATCAATCCTTCTCTGAACTTCATGGATAACCACTTAAATACGTGTGTAGTCCATAAATAACAATTAATCTTAAATCCATACAACTTCAGGTATACCAAGTCTTAAACATCAAGGCTGCCACCCTTGACTCAACCTCTCTATGACTTCCTCTGCTGATAGAATCCTTTACAGGTCATGAGTGGTGAAAATAAATCACCTCCCACACACAGAACAACCCAAGCACACAAGCAACAACTCAACAAAACAACATCCAGCAAGATCCACAGTTTGTCAGACCAATAAGAGCAGTAGAGACCACCATCTTGCACCTATCTACATACCTCCACAATTATATATCAGCATGTATATAGGCCAGTTTTCTCCCAGGGCTATCAGAGTTCTTTCATCAGAAACATATGCAGTGGAACTACCAAAAGAACATCCTTAACATGCCCTAAACTAGATGTCAGACCATCCTATAGGACAGAAGTAGCCACTCCTCCTTTGGCAAAGGATACAACAGGTCATAGCAGCTCCTATATCAGAGGGCACAACAGCAGATGCATAGACTCCTTAACTCCATAAGCTGTAGCTCAACCATTCAGCAAGATCATTAATCAGCTACAACATCTCCTTGTTTAACCACCAGAAAGTATCTCCCAAGATCTCATCCAGAACAAACAGGATGCCTGCTCTGATACCAATTGAAATTCTAGTATGCAGATTTCAGATGTCCCAAGAACATTGATCTCTGCTGAAACAAGGACGAGGACAGATCATGAACAATTTAAATTTCTTTAAATTGTGCGAATGTCATGACCAACGTCATGACCTCTGTTGTGACATCTGCAGGCTGACAGACCTATTTATCTAATCATTTAAATTGTGCATAATTGTAAATGGAGAAAGATAAATAACACCAGTAATTATTTACCCAGTTCGGTGCAACATCACCTACATCTGAGGGCTACCAAGCCAGTGAGGAAATTCACTATTAGCATAATTAATTCAAAGTCAAACAACCAGTTTGCACTTCTCACTTAATCTCTACCCAATGACACTTCAACCTAGAGACACTCTAGACCTGAGTATACCCACTCACACCCCCTCAATCACACCACAGTGATATCCAATTACAGTTACAAAACAGTTGTGGAGATACACTCCAAACACACACCATGATCTTGCTTCACAACTTTGATCAAGTGAGACACACTCTTGCTTAAAAGCCTTGAGTGACATAATGAATACAACAGTTCATACATAGTAACCAAGGCAATTATATAACCTACAATTGCTTGGCATACAAGGAATCCTAAGACTCCTAGACACACGTGAAGAGCAACCTCTTTACTTACAAATATGTCTACCACAATGTATCGAAAGATACAAAGGGTGACTTACACACAAGGGACTTTTAAACCCTAGACCTTTTATTTTACACTCTGGTTTTTCTTTATGTGAGTGCTTGATTTCTTCAGCTTCTCTCCTCCTTTTATAGCAATGTAGACTGGGCTTGGGCTGGTCACAAGTAACAAACATTAGTTTTAACAAAGTAAAACTAATTTCCACAATTCAAGGTGCTGTCAACTTAGGTCATGGATTTTCATGATATGGTCAACACTACCTAGAATCTCTCCTGAGATAACTCAGGAGTCATAACAGATTTCCTGAAGTATAGCCTGAGTTTCCTCTTGCAATATACCAGAAAACCAACCTTGCACGCCTGATGTCATAAGCTCAATGTCATATGACATCCAACTCTCTTTGTGCTTAGTTGACCAAACTTGCTCTGCTGAACACTCCTTCAGAATCTTCTTCACACCAGTAGAAACAAGCATATTATAGTTTCCTAAAAAGTCTTAAAGATCATTTTTATGAACCCCAACTAAATCTGCACTTTGTTCCTACTAATTCTCTTTGGCCTGAACATACTGATGAGGTATATTCAAAGCACTTCTGTTAAGTGATATACACTAGCATCTCCTTCTGTTGTCATACACCAATGTCCTGCTTAAAACACATGACATCACACCTCACTCACCACCTGTGAGGAACTTCATCACAACTCAAACTGTTGCGGCTACTGCTAACACATAGCAGCAGTGATACTCAGTATGACATCCATGACATCAATAATGTCATTAGCTCCTGCTAGCTCCTTCTGCATCCATGACATCCATAACAACAGTTATGTCATCAGCTCCTGCTAACTCCTACTGCACCAGTAGCAATGGTATGGGTCATCATCCCCTGCTACACCACTACTCCTACTGTTTCTCACACATGACAGTAGTTCTGTCATGATAGCAGATAGATGTTGTGATGAATGTCACGATATACAGCATGACATTCACATTAAAACACTCTGTTGCACCCCAAAATTTGACCAACATTTCTTTACCTAGCTCGTGTTTCATTTCATTCACATTAGCATTATCATTTGCATTTCATTGACATGTATGCAGGAGATCAAGAGGTATGATTACCAATCAAGAGCTACACAAGACTTTGAAGCTGGCTAAGGAAGCTTATTCAAGGGTTTAGGGGTTGATATCCTTGTCAGAGAAGTTAAAAGATCCTCAGAGAGAGTGGTTGAAACCAAGAGGGTGTGTCTCTTAGCTTGAGAGTTGTGGGAGCTCCTCAGATGATTCTGAAACCAATAATGTGGACTTGAAGCCTTGAGGGAGCTCATGAGATGTCTTGAAAGCCATCAGGAAGCCTAGACAGGTCATTGTGCAAGATTAAGAAGACCTAGCCATGAGTGGTATAATTAGGGTTTGACTGGGTCAACCCTAGGTCAACTGATGATTTGAACAAGGTTGAGACCTAATTCAAGGGCCATGTGATCATGGATTGACACATTGACATGTGATCATGATTGAAGAGTTTGAGAAGTTTCAGGCTAGGGTTTCTAAGGCTTGACAGTGTAAAATCCCCTACTTTGACCCTTATCTTCAAGGCAGTTTAGCTCAAGATGTGATTGTCATCTCATCTTACCCCAAACATGAATTTTGTAGAGCTTGCTCTTAGCTTTAATTTGAGTACTAGAAGTCCTTGATAGGATTTTTAGAACTCAAGTTATGACTTTGACAAGTTACAGCTCATCTGAGGTATGTGAATCTGGGGCCTTGAAAGTTACCCAACTTGCATCAAACTTTTGCCCAAGAAGGATGATTCCTATGAACTTTTGGTAAACATGAATGTTGTTCCTTATCTTCTTAGCTTTCTATAGAGTACTAGAAGTCCTTGATAGGATTTGTAGAACTCAAGTTATGGCTTTAACAAGTCAAGGGTATTTTGGTCATTTGGAGATTACAGGTCATTTCAAGCATAAGGCCATAACTCCTATTTCCAAGCTTCAAATGGAAAAATGTTTAACATCAAACTTGTTCAAAATTATGTTTTAAGGCTATTAAGGAGGTCATGAGATGATGTAAAGGCTTGTAGCTCAAAGTTGCAAAAATGACCTAAAATAAGGGCATAAGTTAAATGAATCAAAGTTGGAAATTGATATTTTCAACCTACACATCCAAACCATGGCATGTAATATATCATTTTGAGTCTTTAAAACATTTTAAGAACATTGGTTTAGCCACATTTTTGAGTTGAGATTCAATTTGTGGACTTGCTTTGAAAAGTGATTACTTGCATATTAAGTAACATTTGCAAAACATAAAATCAAGGCATGAGCAAGGCCCTTGGCAAGCTAAACCCTTCCAAAATGCCACTAGGGGAGAAATTGAAAGAGAATAAGATGGTTTTCAAGCTGCAAACAGAATTGTACATGTCATGATACATGGTTGAAAATCTCATGACATGAGAAGTGGAAATTCTCATTGGAAGGATCTAGAGGGTTCTAGATCATCCAAACATCATCTATATAAGGAATAGAGTTGATCCATTGCAGAGGTTGGTGATGATTGAAGGAGAGAGCATAGATTGAGATTGAAATTTCATAGCTTGCAAGTGCAATCGGTTTCACCAAATTCTTCACTCTCCATCCATTTTCTTGATTGAAAATTCTTCCATGGATGTTAAGGAGTGATTCCAGATCATAATCAAGAAGGATTCGTGGCTAATTGGTGCTCTTGAATTCAGAATTTTCCACCTGCAACTCACCATCGGGTTTCAAGATTCAAGCACTTTCAACTGGTTCTTTTACATACAAAAGCAAGGAGAGGGTTCATTGATCGTGTCTGCAAGATTGGAGAGCTTGAATTGGAGGTTTAGTGCATCTGTTCATCCAATATTTTCAGGTTGGTAACTTTCTTCCTCTAGCATGAATTAGGTAGAATCATGTTGAATTAAGGTGTTAGAAGCATTGTAGAATGGTGTAGGATGGATTTCAGATAGTTAATTTGTGAATTAGTGACAAAATAGGTGAATTACAATTTTCAGTTGAGAATTAGATATAGTGAATCTTGAGGATTTAGGTCGAATAAAGTGTATGGTTGAATTCGTGGCAAGATTTGGGATGAGTTTCATGTTTTGACTGTTTGCATTGGAGGCCTGTAGAGAGAACTAGGGTTGGGGAAGGTGACCGGAGCACCACCGGTGGTGGCCGGAGCTGGGCGCAAAGCTCAGACATTCAAAAGGTAGAAGATGATGAGGATACCGTTGGATCAAGATGAAGACTTTGACTGAGGAAGCAATCCAATTGTCATGTTTTAATTTGAAGTTGTGATGGAATTCTGATAATGAAACGCACCGTTTCATTTATTCAATGTTTTGGGCTTAGTGAACTAAGTGTTATCCACACCCCCTGATGGCCCAATCCCTGATTTGAACTGTGTTTTGTTGCTATCCACACCGCGCGTGTTATTATTTTAATTTGATTTTCATTATTTTTTCATTTTATCCATGGTTCTTGGAAAATTCATAATAAATTGAAAATTAATCCAATTAATCCCATTCTTTTTGCATTCTACTCATGATTGAGTCAAGTATTTTTTAGAGAAAAAATATTTTCATTTCATGAATTTTCTGATTTAATGGGAATTTTATATTTTAATTGATATTAAAATGGTTATGTTTGATGCATAATTTTGTGGAATTTTGTATGATCTTGTGATGATGATTTTGAGCCTAATTTTTTGTGTGTAATTAGGATAGACAAGTCTGCTCCCATAGTATTTTTCTCACATTTTTGTGATGAAAATAGGTGTGCTTTCTAGATTGATATTTAGGTGCTTCCTTTTAGGGTTTAGGTTTGATACCTTGTAATGTAGGATTTAGTTCTAGGTCTAATTTGATGATTTGATCTCTGAAATTAATGTGGTAGAGTCATGATTGACCTAGGTTCCCTTAGGAAATTTTGTAGAAATTAATAAGATAGTTTTCTATTTTTGATTGATTTTAGTTTAGGTGCTAGTTTTAGATGATTCTAAGGCACTAACTCAACTAGTTTAACTTCCTTAGTCCCCTTAGATTAGGGTTTGTGCTTGGTTTGCCTTTGGTTGAGATTGAAGACAAGTTGAAGACAAGGAGAGGATGCTTGAAGTTGCTTGAAGTTGCTTGGAGCTAGGAATTGCTGGTGCCTGAAGGTGTCTGATGAGGGTTAGGAGATAGGAGACATAGGGAGAGCCTTATAGTTAGAATGATTTCTTTCACAAACATGGAAAGCATCCTGTGCTTCCATTCCTCCCAATGACTAAAAGTCCTTCTCAGATATTCACATCCCTCCTTTGGAAGGATGAGTGGCTTTATCTGGGAAGTAGAACTTTGAGGGAACCAGTCTCTCATAATGATGAACCCTTACAGGCTTCCTTTGGTTGTCAGTAAGTTGTTTATCATTTCCCCTCATCCTGTTAAATCAATTGCCCTCTGGTTTGAGTTTCTTGAAAGATGTTGGGCTTGAGTTTGAAGATGAGGACTTCATTGAAGAGTGTGGAAGAGGATGATTCCTTGAGCATTGCCATTGCAACTAAAGCTTGAAGAGCCTGAAGACCAAGTTGACACTTGAAGATTCAATGAAGATTGAGTGAGAGCTAAGGCTTCAAGATTGAAGGATGAAGTTGACACTTCCATGTGATTAAAGACTAACCTGAGAAGCTGAGGCTTGTAGATGAAGAAGACCAAGTTGACACTGGTAAAGCAGAAAGCTTGAGAAGCTTGAAGACTAAGTTGATACTTAGGAAGAGGATTCAATTGAGATTGAGTGTAGAGCTGAGGCTTGAGGAATAAAGGATAAGTTGATATTTGCGTTGATGTTTGGAGAGCCTGCAGGTATCAAGTTGATACTTGTAGTTAAGAGTGAAGCCTGAAGGTGGAATTGACTGAAGAGCTGAAGCTTGGAGAAGAAGGACAAGTGGATACTTATGTTGATGGGTTGAGACCTAGAGAAGCAAGTTGATACTTGTCATGAGAGATGGTAGCCTTGAAGGGTGATTGAAGTATGAAGACTGGGTTGCTGATAGAAGAGCTGAAGCTTGGAATTGACAGAGGGGTTGATTTGCTCTGCTTTCTTGTTTGTTTTCTTTTATGTATTGATGTGCCTTGTTTGACTTGCTTGATGCATTAGAATAAGTCCATGATTAGACTGACTTTAATCTAGGAGCATGATTGCACTAGAGGTTGAGTTACTCCCTCTGCTTGTATTGTTACTGTATGGCTTTGCTTGCGGGTATTCGGTAGAGCCCTGCTCCCTTGCCCATGTGGTTTGTTTTGCTTGATAGCATTTTATTCCATTTTATCTGTATGATTGTAGTTTATTGTATTTTGCTTGATAGCATGTTATTTCTTCCTGTATGATTACTGTTATTCATTCTGGCTTGAGGTTGAGATGAGCTTGTGGAGGCTGATACCCCACACACATTTCCTCCCTCACTTGCATTGCATGCATTTTATAGTCGTTTACTGTTTACTGTTTAAGCTGATGCTTTATTTGTTTCTGTTTATCATTCACATGATCCCCTAGGAATCTAACATCCTTTGATAAGGAAGTGATGATAGAACTTTAGGCTGAAACCTATGCATGATAACTTCTAGGAGTTCCCTATTTCAAACCTCAACTATAGGATGAATCCTTGGCATGACAACAGTAGGACTTGATAGTCTCCCTTTAGTTGAGCCTGTTCTCTTCTCATCTCAAAACAACTTAAAATACAATAATCATGAATGATTTCTTTCGTACGTTACGAGCCTTAAGCTATCTGAGAAAGGATTGTTGGAGAGCTTCTTTTCAACAGTCTGGATGTTTAGTATGGCACCCTTTGGGTGACATGCGACGCATTCACTCTCAGGTCATAGCCTTTAGTGCGATTGAAATTGCAAACACAATAAAAAACACTTCTTTCGTAAAAGCCAAAAAACAAACTTCAAACCTTTTTGCCCCGTGGGCCCATGATTCAAAGGAAAGCTTTTCTGAAGAAAAGAGTGTCGTTAAACTTCAGCGCCAACGCAAACAGGCTTTGTCCCTAACTGCTGGAACTGTTGTTTAACCCTACTCGATAAAACAGATGAATCTGAATCCCCGTAATCCGTATTACCCTGAACTACGTAAGCTCTGATCTCTCATACCTGTTGAGAGTACGTATGCACAATACTGACGTATTGGCGAGCCACCTTTCCCATAAACCGTTGTAGGTCGAACTATGTTGACTCTGATTTCTCAGTCTCTGATGAGAATACGTAGGCATAAAGTGCGACGTTTTGTCGAGTCATTTTCTTTTCTTTTTTAAGCCAGCCTTGATAGGTAGATAGATAAAACCAACCCGTCCAATAAACACAACAAGCGTGGATCCCGTTGAGTACAACGGACGTTAGGGGTGCTAATACCTTCCCCTTGCTTAACCGACTCCCGAACCCAGACAACGGTTGCGACGACCTTGTCTTATACCTTTTCGTCAGGTTTTTCCGATCGTTTCCTTTCCCGTTCCGAGGGATAAATAATGAAAGGTGGCGACTCTTCTGTTTTCCCGGCACCTTATTTTCGCGGAAGCGACAGCTGGCGACTCTGCTGGGGACTTGATAGTTTCCTGGGATCCAACGTCCCGTATGCGAGTCAGTTTGGGGATCCGACATCCCCTGCGAGAGTCAATCCTAGCGCTTGTATGATTACTTGTTGGGTTGTGTTTATTTATCGCATTTTATTTCCCACACTTTATTTTCAGTGTGATATGATTATCTATGCTGTTGTGGGAGGGGAATTCTGATGAGTGAGAAGCCAGACCCAGGCTTGAGTGAACATAGCATTAGTTGTGGAAATTAGTGGGCGCGTGCTTGCTTGGCAGGCACTAGTGTCTCATGAAATCCACGCTCAGACGAGGTTCTCCCGGTTGACTTCTTTTTCAACCCTTTGGGTTGAGGGGGTTGTTGGTTTGGAGGATTGTTGACTTTGGGGACCGATCATTTGGAATTCAGCCGAGTGAGGCCGCTTCATGAGCTGGTGATGCCACACTTTCTGGGTATCGTATCACCCCTCTTGAATGTCTGTGATGCTGATGACCGCATAGGATGCCGAACTTGAGTCAGTTTAGGTCCATACCTTTGAGCAGGGTTGGGTTTATTGCAGGAAACTTTGACCTTCAGACTACCTGGTTTTCTTGATAGTGAATCAGTTTTGTTGGTACCAGAGGTTCTCATCATCGGATCTATGATTGTTCTTGACCGAGCAGAGCTTTGGTCCTGTATCAGAGGACCTTATATTCAGAGATGTGTATCTGTTCTTGATAGAGCATGTTTTGATCAGAGGTCCTTGTTATCAGATGTTTGTTCTTGATAGAGCAGAGTTTTGGTCCCGCATCAGAGGTCCTTATTATCAGATGTTTGTTCTTGACATAGTAGATTTGTGGTCCGATATCTGGGTTTTCTTCTCATCAGATATATGGTTGTTCTTGACAGAGCAGTGTTATGGTTTCGTTGACACAGAACCTTCGCATCTTCAACAGCACAGTTGCCTTGATCTCCTGCTGCATGATTGCATTTTACATTGCGTTGCATACTCATTTGCATTTCATTAACGTGTGTCTGTGTTGCAGGTACCGTTTTCCCTAATCCAGGATTTCTTGCCTCCTATTGTATTGTTATGGGTTCTCTGAGGAAGACCGTGGCTTACAAGCTCCCTGCCCCTGATGTGGTTCAGCTAACTGGTTTGATTGCTTTAGCAGATGATTTTGTGAGAGATGAGTTCAGAAAGTCTTACGACAAATTGCTCAGTTTGGTTTGTAAACCTTCTGCGTTTGAGTTGAATGGGTTGCACGCTCTGCTGCAGTTCTACGATCCTCCGTTGAGATGCTTTACTTTCCAGGATTTTGTTATCGCGCCCACACTAGAGGAATATGCTGATTTGTTAGGTGTGCCTATCAAGAGGCAAATGCCTTTTGTTCATATGGATGATGAGCCTGACCTGGCTAGTCTAGCTCCGTCACTTCATTTGGATGCCTCCGAGTTGGTATTGTCTAGTTGGAACAAGGTTCCCGGTTTCTCCTTGCAGTTCTTAGTGGGAAAGGCTCAGCAGTGCGCCAAAGACGGATGTTGGGTTGTGTTCAACACCATTCTCGCTCTGTGGATATATGGCATCATTTTGTTCTCCAATATGCCCGACTTTGTAGACTTCGACGCATTTCGCATCTTTGCTTCAGGGAACCCAGTCCCTACCTTGATAGGAGATGTCTACCATTCTATCCACTACAAAAACGAGAACAGAAGGGGCAAGAATGTCTCGTGTTGTGCGCCCTTGCTTTATAAATGGCTTGATAGTCATCTACCCAAGAGGGGTCCCTTTGTTTCGTCTGCAGCCACAGCTGAGTGGTCCGAGCGTTTGATGAGTCTATCAGCGGAGGATATTGACTGGTTTGACAGAGATAGGTTGGGTACCGAGATTATCTTCAGCTGCAGCGGGTTTCCGAACGTGCCTTTGATAGGAAGGAAGGGCTGTATAAACTATAATCCGTCTTTGCTGGTCCGACAGTTCGCTTATGCTTTGAGGGCTCCGCCGAAGGATGAAGAGGTGCAGGAATCTCTGTACCTCACTGGTCTTCTAGAAGGGGATATGTCGTCTAAGCTTCAGCGCGCTTGGAATGGCATCAGTAAGAGGGGAAAACCATTGATGGGGAGAAGCAATAATCAAGCCTACGCTCCGTACGTGACTTGGATCAGAGCCAGAGCAGATGCTATAGGGATGCCGTTTCTTCCTGCCAAGCCAGAAAGCCCTCCAGTAATTGAAGAGCCTACTACCGTGCCCATTCAACAGCATGATCAGGTGTTAGTTGAGCGAGATGAATTGAAGAGGGCAAATGAAGAGTTGGAGAAAGAATTGGCTCAGCTCAGGAGCGAGAGAAACGAAGCCGTTCATTCCTTCAAGAGGCAAACAGAGCTGGTGAACCAGCTGGGGACAAATTTGACTAAGCAGATAGTTAAGCGCGAACGCATGGGTCGAGACTTCAAAGTTGTCAACGATGTACTGGCCACAAAGAAGAAGCACTTGGATGAAGCGTATCGGAGGATATCCAAGTTTAACCAGCACTGGAAGGCCTCCCTAGCCAACAGGAAAGAGCGGGAGGATAAGCTGATGCAACAAATCTCCAAGCTGAAAACCCAGGTGAAGGCTAGTGAGAAGAAGTTTGATGAAGAAACCGCTCGCAGATATGCCGCTGAAGGTCAGCTCAACAAAGCTCTTGCTAACCTGAAGGAGCGCAAGCTGATGTTTGAATTCAAGAAGCGGAAGCTAGAAGATTGTTTCGACGAAGGAGCGTGGGAAGATTCGGTCGAAGGTCTTCAGTACACCATTATGCAGAGGGAGCTACTCGTCGAAGGGTTACTCACTCGTCCTGATCATCCGGAAATGAAGGGGTTGTTAGAAGAGTTTCGCACCCGTGACCGTGCTTGACTATTTGTATTCCTTTTGTTTGATCATTGTTGTATGCTGACCATCACCAGGCTTGTTGGCTGGGGTCATGCTGTTGATTCATCTTGTACTCACTGACGTTGGGTACTGCCTTGATGGGCTTTCTTTATGTATGAGATGTTATTTCCATGAAAGGACTCAGACTTCTTATTACCAGTACTGGCACTCAGGCACTAGGATCGGGGGAGACCTCCCTAACGCACAGAAACACATTTGCATTTGCATGAAGCATTTGCATAACGAGCACTTTGTCGTTTTTCCTAACCCTTTTGTATTTTCAGGTTGTTTCAGGTTGTTCCAGGATTGATCAGAGACCTATTCACCGCTATTCGACCAGAGCTAATCAAACCAGAATCATGGAGCAAGTGCAAACTGATGTTCAGGAACTCCGCGAAAGAATGGATCGCTTCATGGAGCTCATGCAAGCGGTCGCCAATGGCCAGGATCAGCTCAGAACCTTGGTCCAGCCTCTGATTTCAAGGGTTGATAGTAATGGCGTACTCCATGGTGGGACCGTGCCTACCCCTCCACCAGTTGAAACTCCTCAGAATGGCGTCCCCGTGACCGGGGGGAATGGCAGTGCCAACGGAAACGTGATAGCTAGCATGGGACTCAACGGTAATACGACGGGCGTCGGTAATGGGAATCTGGAAGCTAACGTCAATGTTGGGCTGGGCAACGACAATGCAGGTGTCGGGAATCTGTTCGGGCCTCAGCCGTGGTTAGAAGACCGTCAAGACGATGTGTTCTCTCAGAGAGGTGCTGAAGGGGAGCTGACTGCTGAAGCACGACTAAGGTTCAAGGCACTCGAGGATAAGATGAGAAACATCGAAAACCAGAACACCATGGGCGTTGATATGTCCAAGTTGGGACTAATTGCTGATTTCAAGGTGCCTCCCAAGTTCAAGGTACCTGACTTTGAAAAGTATAAGGGCACCACTTGCCCTCGCGTCCATCTGAGATCATACTACAGGAAAATGTCAGCTCATTCTGAGGACGAGAAGTTGCTGATGCACTTCTTTCAGGACAGTCTGTCCGGACCATCCCTCGAGTGGTACATGAGTCTGGAACCTACCAGTGTGCGCACGTGGAAGGAACTTGCTGAAGCATTTGTGCACCACTACCAATACAACAGTGACTTGGCTCCGAACCAAGTCCAACTGCAGAATCTGTCGCAAAGGAACAATGAAGGGTTTAAAGAATACGCCCAGCGGTGGCGTGAATTGGCAGCCAGGGTTCAACCACCGATGGTTGAACGTGAGCTTGTGCAGATGTTCGTAGCCACCCTCCCAGGGGTTTACTATGAGAAACTAGTCAGCGGTATGTTCGGAACCTTTTCAGATCTCATTATCACAGGTGAGCACATTGAAAATGGGATCAAGCTCGGGAAAATTCAAGGTGATTCATCCTCAGCTGGAGGAGGAAAGAAACCTTATGGTGGCAAAAGACGGGAAGGAGAAACGAGCGCTGTGACCAACGCTCGAAGGAAGGGTAAAGGCCCTCACCAACAGGTAGCCAGCATAACTATCCCGACAGTTCAACAGCCGCAGCAGCAGCAACAGTTGAATCAACAAGGGTACAGAAAGTATCAGAACCGGGCACCTCTGTCGAGCCATCACCTCGAGACATCGCCCATGTCGTATGCGCAACTATTGCAGACTTTGCTTCAGCTACAGTTGATCCAGAAGAGAACCCTGGCTCCCTTGACAAGGGCACCTCCGCCAGGTTATGACGCGAATGCAACTTGTGAGTTTCACTCAGGGGCACCAGGCCACACAATAGAGAACTGCAAAGCCTTTAAGCACAAGGTGTAGGACATGGTGGACGCTAAGATCATCAACTTCTTAGATAATGTGCCAAATGTCACGAAGAACCCTATGCCGAATCATAGGGGAGGTGGAGTAAACGCCATTATTAAAGACGAGAGTTTGGATTTGTTGACTGACGTCAGAGATCTGAAGACACCGCTTAGCTTCGTTAAAGCTAAGTTGATGAAAAGAGGTCTCTTTCCAGGTTGCGGAGAGCTGTGTATGGGCTGTGAGACAAGTCCTGATGGATGTGAACAGTTGATAGAGGGGATTCAAAGTCTGATGACTGAAGGGATTTTATAGTTTAGCCGGAGGGCCGAAAGTGGATCAGGAGAGGTAATGCTGAAGCAAGGTGATGAGGTTGCCACCATCATCATCCCTCGCCAGACGATAACTATTTCTGCACCTAGACCGCCCACAATTACTATCACCAAAGATGGGCCAATACCGTTCGAAAGCACTAATATTGTCCCATGGCATTATGGGGCTGAAGTCTACTGCAACAGACAGAATTTGGAACTAGAACCGTTTGGGTCGTCTGTGGAGAACCTTGTGGGAATCAGCGGAATTACTCGCAGCGGAAGAGTGTTTGCACCACCTGAGGTCGTGGCGGATAAAGCGGACAGAGCTGATGCAACTGATAAAGGTAAAAGTAAAGTCGTTGAAGAGGTCCCTTGCGGGGTAGAAAAAGACTTACTCGTTAAAGACGCCAAGGAGTTTATGCGGTTGATTAAAAAGAGTGACTACAAGATTGTGGATCATCTCCATCAGACGCCCTCGAAGATTTCCATCCTGAACCTGTTGCTGTGTTCTGAAGCACACCGCAACGCGCTGCTGAAGGTGTTGAACGCCGCGTATGTACCGCAGGAAATATCGGTAAACCAGCTAGAAGAGGTCGTAGCCCACGTGAATGCTGGAAATGGGTTAGGGTTCACTGACCTAGAGCTGACGCCAAAGGGGAGGAACCACAATAGCGCCCTGCACATCTCGATAGAGTGTAGGGGAACGATTATGTCCCACGTGTTGGTGGACACGGGGTGGACACGGGGTCGTCACTCAATGTTCTTCCGAAGAAGGCATTAATGAAGTTAGATACTCGCGGAGTGATTTGCACACCCAGTGATCTGGTTGTGAAGGCGTTCGATGGAACCAAACGCCATGTTTTCGGGGAGGTGACGTTGCCAATCCAAGTCGGGCCGAAACATTCGACGCGGTCTTTTACATTATGGACATCATGCCTGCCTACAGTTGTCTCTTGGGCCGACCGTGGATCCATTCGGCGGGTGTCGTGACCTCCACGTTGCACCAGAAACTCAAGAATGCTGTCGGAGGTAGCATTGTGACTGTTTGCGGCGAGGAAGACATAATGGTGAGCCATTTGTCGTCCTTCAAGTATGTTGAGATTGACGGGGAAATTCACGAAACCCTATGCCAAGCGTTCGAAGCTGTTAAAGTCAAGGACGTAGCTCCTGTAGTCACTGAGAAGCCAGAGATGACTCTCTCTTCGTTCAAGGAAGCCCGGGCCGTTGTTCAAGCCGGATCTACCCCAGGCTGGGGGCGAATTTTGGAGATACCTAACAAGCAAGACAAGTTTGGGTTGGGATATTCTCCTGCGGCTGAAGCCTCCTCTTCCAGCAGTGCGTCGCAAGGTAAAGGGCCGATCCAGTTTACCAGTGGCGGGGTGATATTTGAAAGCATCAACGCGGTGTCTGAAGACAGCGGAGATAGCGACTGTGACTTAGACTCTTGGATCCAGCCAAGCAAGTCAGGCGAGAGCCTCAACAACTGGTCCGTCAAGGATATCATCCAGATGACAAGCGAAGAGTAATGATTTACTTTTTCCAATCATTGTACAACCCTATGTCCTACCCGGGGCATAGAGGTTTTATTGTCAGGGCCTTGTTTGATTATGTACATGCATTTTATCAATAAATCAAAAGGCGTTTTTCTTCGTATTCAAATATTGTGATCTCTGTTATTCCTGTTTATATTTGTTTTGAAAAACGATAAAATGGCAATGGGGTTTGTGCTAACCTGCATATCCTTGTTTTAAGCTTAACCCTTGTTATTGCAGGACCTACATAGCAGATGACATCGACTCTGGACCTTCTACGACTCACTTTGACTTCAATTGCCCGATCTATCAAGCCGAAGAAGAGATTGATGAAGACGAAGACCTTCCTGAAGAGTTGGCCCGCTTGTTGAAACAAGAAGAGAAAGTTATTCTGCCTCATGAAGAGGAGATCGAGATTGTGAATCTGGGTTCTGAAGAACTTGTCAGGAACGTCATGATAGGGGCCGCATTGCAGAGTGATGTCAAGCAGAGACTGGTCGAGATGCTAAGAGAGTATAGTGATGTCTTTGCTTGGTCATACGAAGATATGTCCGGACTTGATACTGACATCGTGGTCCACCACTTGCCGCTGCGAGAAGATTGTCCTCCCGTCAAGCAGAAGGTTAGAAGGACGCGACCAGATATGGCCGTTAAGATTAAAGAAGAAGTGCAGAAGCACCTTGATGCTGGCTTCTTAGCGGTCACTACTTACCCTCCGTGGGTCGCCAACATAGTGCCTGTACCGAAGAAGGACGGTAAGGTACGAATGTGCGTCGATTATCAGGATCTGAATAGGGCGAGCCCTAAAGATGATTTCTCGCTGCCTCATATTGATGTGTTGGTCGACAATACAGCCCAGTTCTCCGTGTTTTCGTTCATGGATGGCTTCTCCGGTTACAATCAGATCAAGATGGCGCCGGAGGACATGGAGAAAACTACGTTTATCACTCCTTGGGGAACATTTTGCTACAAGGTAATGCCTTTCGGTCTGAAGAACACAGGGGCCACTTACCAACGAGCGATGGTTACTTTGTTTCATGATATGATTCATCATGAGATTGAGGTCTATGTTGATGACATGATTGCGAAGTCCCAAACGGAGGAGGGGCATCTGGTCAATTTGCTGAAGCTTTTCAAGAGGCTTAGGAAGTTAAGGTTGAGGCTGAATTCTAACAAGTGTACTTTCGGAGTACGGTCCGAAAAGTTACTGGGGTTTATCGTGAGTGAAAGAGGCATCGAGGTTGATCCTGCGAAGATAAAAGCGATACAAGAAATGCCAGTGCCAAAAACAGAAAAAGAAGTCCGTGGTTTCCTGGGCAGAATAAACTACATTGCAAGGTTTATCTCTCAGCTCACGGCCACGTGTGAACCGATGTTCAAACTGTTAAAGAAAGATCAGGCGATTATCTGGAACGAGGATTGCTAGAAGGCATTTGATAAGATAAAACATTATCTGCAGGAACCTCCGATCTTGATACCCCCAGTGGTTGGACGGCCCTTAATCATGTACTTGACAGTTCTTGAGAATAGTATGGGGTGTGTTCTCGGTCAGCACGACGAGACGGGCAGAAAGGAGCATGCCATTTACTACTTGAGTAAAAAGTTCACAGACTGTGAATCTCGTTACTCGATGCTGGAGAAAACGTGTTGTGCACTAGCCTGGTCTGCCAAACGTTTACGACAGTACATGCTCAACCACACCACCATGCTAATTTCGAAGATGGATCCGATCAAGTACGTCTTCGAGAAGCAAGCACTTTCGGGCAGGATTTCCAGATGGCAAATGGTGTTGACGGAATATGATATTCAGTACGTTTCCCAGAAGGCCATCAACGGAAGCGTATTGTTTGATTACCTTGCCGAACAGCCGATCGAGGATTATCAGCCGATGAAATTTGAATTCCCTGATGAGGATATCATGTTTCTCAAAGCGAAAGATTGCAATGAACCATTGCCCGACGAGGGGCCAGATAGGAAATCCCAGTGGAAATTGATATTTGACGGGGCGGTTAACTCCTATGGAAGTGGTATTGGGGTGATTATCACGACTCCCCACGGACCCCACATCCCGTTCACTGCGAGACTGACGTTTCCAGTCACCAATAACGAAGCGGAGTACGAAGCATGCATCATGGGTCTAGAAGAGGCAATTGATTTGAGAATCAAGAACCTAGACGTATATGGTGACCCGACGCTTGTGATCAACCAGATTAAAGGGGAGAGGGAGACTCGTCAATCGAATTTGGTGTCGTACATGAACTATGCCAGAAGGCTGCTTCCGTTCTATGATCGAGTGGAACTCCATCATGTGCCCAGAGCGGAGAATCAGATGGTTGATGCCTTAGCCACGTTGGCTTCGATGTATAAAGTCAATTTTTGGAATGAAGCTCCAAGAATTGTCCTTTCTCGTCTTGATAGACCTGCATTTGTCTTTGCGATCGAGGAAGTCTCCGACGGCAAGCCATGGTTCCATGATATCCAGAACTTCCTTATGACTAAGGAGTATCCTGCGGGGGCGTCAACCCAGGATAAGAAGACTTTGAGGAGGCTGTCTGGAAACTTTTATCTCAATCCTGATGGAGTTTTGTATAAAAGAAATCACGATCTCGTGATACTCAGATGTGAAGATGAGAAAGAAGCGAGTATGGTCATGGAAGAGGTCCATGAAGGCACATTTGGTACGCACGCCGGCAGGCATGCTATAACGAGAAAGATCCAGAGAGCAGGATATTACTGGCTGACGATGGAGTCGAATTGCTTTAAATTCGCGAAGAGATGTCATAAATGCCAGATTTATGCTGATAAAGTTCATGTGCCGCCGTGCCCGTTAAATGTCATGTCCTCCCCGTGGCCGTTCTCTATGTGGGGCATCGACATGATAGGCAAGATCGAGCCCACTGCGTCTAACGGTCATCGCTTCATTCTAGTAGCTATCGACTACTTCACCAAGTGGGTGGAGGCAGCCTCGTATGCTAATGTGACCAAGCAGGTGGTGGCTAAGTTCATAAAGAGGGATATCATCTGTCGTTACGGAATTCCCGAGCGGATCATTACTGATAATGGTTCGAATCTGAATAACAAGATGATGAAGGAGTTGTGCCAGAGTTTCAAGATTGAACACCACAACTCATCTCCTCACCGGCCGAAGATGAACGGCGCCGTTGAAGCGGCCAATAAGAACATCAAGAAGATTGATCAGAAGATGGTTGTGACCTATAAAGATTGGCACGAGATGCTGCCATTTGCATTGCACGGTTATCGTACAACGGTACGTACATCAACCGGGGCAACTCCTTTCTCCTTGGTGTACGGTATGGAAGTTGTCCTACCGTTAGAAGTGGAGATCCCTTCTTTGCGAGTTTTGGTCGACGTGAAACTCGACGAGGCAGAACGGATTAAGGACCAACTAAACCAACACAGCCTGATGGACGAGAAGAGGTTAGCATCGATTGCACATGGTCGTCTGTACCAAAGCCGAATGAAGAAAGCGTATGATAAGAAGGTGCGTCCAAGAAGCTTTCAAACGGGTGATCTTGTCCTGAAGAAGATTCTTCCCCCACACTCCGATCACCGGGGCAAGTGGACTCCTAATTACGAAGGTCCGTACATCGTCAGCAAGGTCTTCTCGGGAGGAGCTTTGTTGTTATCCACGATGGATGGTGAAGATTTTGCATCCTCGGTGAACGCGGACGCAGTTAAAAAATACTTTGCTTAAAAATGACCCGCTGGAAAGAAAAAGAATATCCAGGCAAAAATGGGGCATCCTGGCGAACCATAAAAAAGGAAAAAGGTTCGGGAAAAAATTAGGGATATAAATTGAAAGAATGTACACCCGCAAAGTTGAAAACCCGGAAGGGCGACTTTGGCAAAAAAGGGTATCCCGGTGAATCGAAAACCCGGAAAGGAGATTCAGACAAAAGTTAGGGATTTGAAAAAGCAAATGACTGCGTTCCGCGTTTGGACTGTATTTGTTTAGTGGTTTGGAAGACCTGAGGGCCGTTCATCTGAATCAATCTCTTCTGAAGCTGATGCGTCGGAGAAGTATCGAAGTCGAGTGGGTCATAGAGGGATCAACTCATGGTGTTCGTCTACGCCTCGTTGCCGACATGTGTATATACTGATGTATATTTATGTTTTTGTTTTTGCGCGGCTTCCTCATTCCAGGAGCTTGCATCTGTTGTAAAACATTTTTATCCATTCAGGGGTTCGTTATCAATAAAATGTATACTATTCAACAATTTTGTTTGTCTGTTTAGCATTATCCGTTTTGTTTGCGAAAAAGAACGCCGATGTTTTTGTTAAAATGCGCATACATAAACTTACTCGCCTAGGCCACTGATTGTTGAAATAACGAATTACTCGAACATTGTCACAAGATGATAACCTTGATAGGTCCCTTTGAGAAGGGTATCTTGTCAGTTTGTTTGTGTTGTTGCAGGTGTAGCATATTCCAGGAAGTCCGCCGTACGCATCCCCAAGCAGGATGATTCCTTCCTCTCCAACGAGTCCAGCAGCCTCTCCCCGCAGAGTCTGAACATGAGATCATAAGAATTGATATGTTTTCCCCAGGAAAAGAAGATTCTCCCCCCGGTCAGGTGCATCCTGAAGCAATTTCGTCTCCCCAGCTGAGTCATACGCTGAAGTATGCAGCAATTGACAGCTCCAGACTGAAGTCTCCAGTAGAATTGAAATTCCCCACAGAGTCGTACTCTCCCCTGTAAGCAGGATGATTCCTTCTTCCCTAGCCGAGTTTGCAGATCCCCAAGAGAGTCGAGTCCTTGGAAGCAGTTGGCACCATGATTGGTTTTCGCCCAGTAGAGTGTTGAATAGCTAATGCCGTATTTCCCCGCCGGAGTCGTTATCTCCAGGAAGGTTAGCCGTGAAGGTCATGCAGTTTATTTCCGCGATTGATATCGCTTTCCTTAGCAGGTCTGGGTTCTCGTAGAGCTTCATTCCCATGCAGCAGTCAACTGAAGTTTGCTTCCCCGTGCGGAGTCCGATTGAGATTGGCGTGACCTTTTCTCCGTGGCAGGATGATTCCTTCCTCCACCAGAGTGTTTCTTTCTCCTTGACAGGAGGATTCTCCCTTCAGCATTTATTTTTCTGACGGGGGCATAGCATCTATCATAAATGCGTAGCATTTCACCGTGTGGAGTATTGCGCCATTGTCAAAGCATATGCATATAAAACATGAGCTAGGTCGTTACCGTTCTTGTTTTGCAGGTGTCCCTCCGCAGAGTCGCTTGCTCAAGATGATTCTTGAATTCTCCCCAGCAAGGTCGTTTGCCCAAGATGATTCTTGAATTCTCCAGCAAAGTTGTTTGCTTAAGATGATTCTTAAAATCCCCAGTGAAGTCGCCAGAGAGGATCGCTCAAGTTGACGCTTAAAGCCCTCGGCAGAGTGTTTGCTCAGGATGATTCCTGAAATCCCCAGCAGAGCTATTGGTTCAGGATGATTCTTGAAATCCCCTCGGAGTTATTTGTCCAAGATGATTCTTGATGTCCTCAGCAGAGATGATTCACCCAGAATGATTTCCGGATACCCGAAGCAGAGTTACTTGATAGTTCTCCAGAATCCCCAGCGGAGATGCATCATCCCCAGCAGGTTTCTGACCAGCAAGTTGAAACTTCCCTCGAAGACTTGATGATTGGAGTCTAACCGTATCGGAGAAGCAGTTTTCTCAGCTGATACGGAGTGCCTGATGGTAGAAGTTGGATATCCCCAAGCGGTTCATGATTGACCGAAAATTCTATTCCCGACTTGCTGAAGAAGCTCGGCTGACGCCCAAAGTCCTCTTTGAATGCCCGATGGAGTGGTTATCTTGATTGTTGACCTGAGGAGTCCCGAGGAATCTTGATGCCTGACGGCATGATCGACCATGTATCACTGGTTACCGTGTGACCAATTCCCCAGCTAGTTGCCGCGCAGCTAATATTGCAGTTTTCGAAGATTTGTTCCCATCAGAGTACCGTGTACTTGCACAGTTGGCAAATTTCCGGGTTTATTGTTATTCAACCGTCTCGTACCTTGATTGGTTGAGAGCCGTTCGCTTCTCACCCAGTCAGGTTCAAGCCGTTTGAAAAGGGGCAGCTGTTGCACCCCAAAATTTGACCAACACTTCTTTACCTAGCTTGTGTTTCATTTCATTCACATTAGCATTATCATTTGCATTTCATTGGCATGTATGCAGGAGATCAAGAGGTATGATTACCAATCAAGAGCTACACAAGACTTTGAAGCTGGCTAAGGAAGCTTATTCAAGGGTTCACGGTTTGATATCCTTGTCAGAGAAGTTAAAAGATCCTCAAAGAGAGTGGTTGAAACCAAGAGGGTGTGTCTCCTAGATTGAGAGTTGTGGGAGCTCCTCAGATGATTCTGAAGCCAAGAATGTGGACTTGAAGCCTTGAGGGAGCTCATGAGATGTCTTGAAAGCCATCAGGAAGCCTAAACAGGTCATTGTGCAAGATTAAGAAGACCTAGCCATGAGTGGTATAATTAGGGTTTGACTGGGTCAAGCCTAGGTCAACTGATGATTTGAACAAGGTTGAGACCTAATTCAAGGGGCATGTGATCATGGATTGACACATTGAGATGTTATAAGGATGATTCCAAGGTTAACTCATGATGATTGAAGAGTTTGAGAAGTTTCAGGTTAGGGTTTCTATGGCTTGACAATGTAAAATCCCCTAGTTTGACCCATATCTTCAAGGTAGTTTAGCTCAATATGTGATTGTCATCTCATCTTACCCCCAACATGAATGTTGTAGATATTGATCTTAGCTTTAATTTGAGTACTAGAAGTCCTTGATAGGATTTGTAGAACTCAAGTTATGACTTTGACAAGTTACAGGTCATCTGAGGTATGTGAATCTGGGGCCTTGAAAGTTACCCAACTTGCATCAAACGTTTGCCCAAGAAGGATGATTCCTATGAACTTTTGGTAAATATTAATGTTGTTCCTTATCTTCTTATCTTTCTAGAGAGTACTATAAGTCCTTGATAGGATTTGTAGAACTCAAGTTATGGCTTTGACAAGTCAAGGGTATTTTGGTCATTTGGAGATTACAGGTCATTTCAAGAATAAGGCCATAACTCCTATTTCCAAGCTTCAAATGGAAAAATGTTCAACATCAAACTTGTTCAAAATGATGTTTTAAGGCTAGTGAGGAGGTCATGAGATGATGGAAAGGCTTGTAGCTCAAAGTTACAAAAATGACCTAAAATAAGGGCATAAGTTAAATGAATCAAAGTTGGAAATTGATATTTTCAACCTACACATCCAAACCATGGCATGTAATATATCATTTTGACTCTAGAAAACATTTTAAGAACATTGGTTTAGCCACATTTTTGAGTTGAGATTCAATTTGTGGACTTGCTTTGAAAAGTGATTACTTGCATATTAAGTAACATTTGCAAAACATAAAATTAAGGCATGAGCAAGGCCCTTGGCAAGCTAAACCCTTCCAAAATGCCACTAGGGGAGAAATTGAAAGAGAATAGGATGGTTTTCAAGCTGCAAACAGAATTGTACATGTCATGATACATGGTTGAAAATCTCATGACATGAGAAGTGGAAACTCTCATTAGAAGGATCTAGAGGGTTCTAGATCATCAAAACATCATCTATATATTGAATAGAGTTGATCCATTGCAGAGGTTGGTGATGATTGAAGGAGAGATCATAGATTGAGATTGAAATTTCATAGCTTGCAAGTGCAATCGGTTTCACCAAATTCTTCACTCTCCATCCATTTTCTTGATTGAAACTTCTTCCATGGATGTTAAGGAGTGATTCCAGATCATAATCAAGAAGGATTCATGGCTAATTGGTGCTCTTGAATTCAGAATTTTCCACCTGCAACTCACCATCGGGTTTCAAGATTCAAGCACTTTCAACTGGTTCTTTTGCATACAGAAGCAAGGAGAGGGTTCATTGATCGTGTCTGCAAGATTGGAGAGCTTGAATTGGAGGTTTAGTGCATCTGGTCATCCAATATTTTCAGGTTGGTAACTTTCTTCCTCTAGCATGAATTAGGTAGAATCATGTTGAATTAAGGTGTTAGAAGCATTGTAGAATGGTGTAGGATGGATTTCAGATAGTTAATTTGTGAATTAGTGACAAAATAGGTGAATTACAATTTTCGGTTGAGAATTAGATATGGTGAATCTTGAGGATTTAGGTCGAATAAAGTGTATGGTTGAATTCGTGACAAGATTTGGGATGAGTTTCATGTTTTGACCGTTTGCATTGGAGGCCTGTAGAGAGAACTAGGGTTGGGGAAGGTGACCGGAGCACCACCGGTGGTGGCCGGAGCTTGGCGCAAAGCTCAGACATTCAAAAGGTAGAAGATGATGAGGATACCGTTGGATCAAGATGAAGACTTTGACTGAGGAAGCAATCCAATGGCCGTGTTTTAATTTGAAGTTGTGAAGGAATTCTGATAATGAAACGCACCGTTTCATTTATTCAGTGTTTTGGGCTTAGTGAACTAAGTGTTATCCACACCCCCCTGATGGCCTAATCCATAATTTGAACTGTGTTTTGTTGCTATCCACACCGCGCGTGTTATTATTTTAATTTGATTTTCATTATTTTTTCATTTTATCCATGGTTCTTGGAAAATTCATAATAAATTGAAAATTAATCCAATTAATCCCATTCTTTTTGAATTCTACTCATGATTGAGTCTAGTATTTTTTAGAGAAAAAATATTTTCATTTCATGCATTCTCTGATTTAATGGGAATTTTATATTTTAATTGATATTAAAATGGTTATGTTTGATGCATAATTTTGTGGAATTTTGTATGATCTTGTGATGATGATTTTGAGCCTAATTTTTTGTGTGTGATTAGGATAGACGTGTATGCTCCCATAGTATTTTTCTCACATTTTTGTGATGAAAATAGGTGTGCTTTCTAGATTGATATTTAGGTGCTTCCTTTTAGGGTTTAGGTTTGATACCTTGTAATGTAGGATTTAGTTCTAGGTCTAATTTGATGATTTGATCTCTGAAATTAATGTGGTAGAGTCATGATTGACCTAGGTTCCCTTAGGAAATTTTGTAGAAATTAATAAGATAGTTTTCTATTTTTGATTGATTTTAGTTTAGGTGCTAGTTTTAGATGATTCTAAGGCACTAACTCAACTAGTTTAACTTCCTTAGTCCCCTTAGATTAGGGTTTGTGCTTGGTTTGCCTTTGGTTGAGATTGAAGACAAGTTGAAGACAAGGAGAGGATGCTTGAAGTTGCTTGGAGCTAGGAATTGCTGGTGCCTGAAGGTGTCTGATGAGGGTTAGGAGATAGGAGACATAGGGAGAGCCTTATAGTTAGAATGATTTCTTTCACAAACATGGAAAGCATCCTGTGCTTCCATTCCTCCCAATGACTAAAAGTCCTTCTCAGATATTCACATCCCTCCTTTGGAAGGATGAGTGGCTTTATCTGGGAAGTAGAACTTTGAGGGAACCGGTCTCTCATAATGATGAACCCTTACAGGCTTCCTTTGGTTGTCAGTAAGTTGTTTATCATTTCCCCTCATCCTATTAAATCAATTGCCCTCTGGTTTGAGTATCTTGAAAGATGTTGGGCTTGAGTTTGAAGATGAGGATTTCATTGAAGAGTGTGGAAAAGGATGATTCCTTGAGCATTGCCATTGCAGCAAAAGCTTGAAGAGCCTGAAGACCAAGTTGACACTTGAAGATTCAATAAAGATTGAGTGAGAGTTGAGGCGTAAAGATTGAAGGATGAAGTTGACACTTCCAAGTGATTAAAGACTACCCTGAGAAGCTGAGGCTTGTAGATGAAGAAGACCAAGTTGACACTGGTAAAGCAGAAAGCTTGAGAAGCTTGAAGACTAAGTTGATACTTAGGAAGAGGATTCAATTGAGATTGAGTGTAGAGCTGAGGCTTGAGGAATAAAGGATAAGTTGATATTTGCATTGATGTTTGGAGAGCCTGCAGGTATCAAGTTGATACTTGTAGTTAAGAGTGAAGCCTGAAGGTGGAATTGACTGAAGAGCTGAAGCTTGGAGAAGAAGGACAAGTGGATACTTATGTTGATGGGTTGAGACCTAGAGAAGCAAGTTGATACTTGTCATGTGAGATGGTAGCCTTGAAGGGTGATTGAATTCTGAAGACTGGGTTGCTGACAGAAGAGCTGAAGCTTGGAATTGACAGAGGGGTTGATCTGCTCTGCTTTCTTATCTGTTTTCTTTTCTGTATTGATGTGCCTTGTTTGACTTGCTTGATACATTAGAATAAGTCCATGATTAGACTGACTTTAATCTAGGAGCATGATTGCACTAGAGGTTGAGTTGCTCCCTCTGCTTGTATTGTTACTGTATGGCTTTGCTTGCGGGTATTCGGTAGAGCCCTGCTCCCTTGCCCATGTGGTTTGTTTTGCTTGATAGCATTTTATTCCATTTTATCTGTATGATTGCAGTTTATTGTATTTTGCTTGATAGCATGTTATTTCTTCCTGTATGATTACTGTTATTCATTCTGGCTTGAGGTTGAGATGAGCTTGTGGAGGCTGATACCCCACACACATTTCCTCCCCCACTTGCATTGCATGCATTTTACAGTCGTTTACTGTTTACTGTTTAAGCTGATGCTTTATCTGTTTCTGTTTATCATTGACATGATCCCCTAGGAATCTCACATCCTTTGATAAGGAAGTGATGATAGAACTTTAGGCTGAAACCTATGCATGATAACTTCTAGGAGTTCCCTGTTTCAAACCTCAACTATAGGATGAATCCTTGGCATGACAACAGTAGGACTTAATAGTCTCCCTTTAGTTGAGCATGTTCTCTTCTCATCTCAAAACAGCTTAAAATACAGTAATCATGAATGATTTCTTTCGTACGTTACGAGCCTTAAGCTATCTGAGAAAGGATTGTTGGAGAGCTTCTTTTCAACAGTCTGGATGTTTAGTATGGCACCCTTTGGGTGACATGCGACGCATTCACTCTTAGGTCATAGCCTTTAGTGCGATTGAAATTGCAAACACAATAAAAAACACTTCTTTCGTAAAAGACAGAAAAAAAAACTTCAAACCTTTTTGCCCCGTGGGCCCATAATTCAAAGGAAAGCTTTTCTGAAGAACAGGCTTTGTCCCTAACTGTTGGAACTGCTGTTTAACCCTACTCGATAAAACAGATGAATCTGAATCCCTGTAATCCGTATTACCCCGAACTACGTAAGCTCTGATCTCTCATACCTGTTGAGAGTACGTAGGCACAATACTGATGTATTGGCGAGCCACCTTTCCCATAACCCATCGTAGGTCGAACTACGTTGACTCTAATTTCTCAGTCTCTGATGAGAATACGTAGGCATAAAGTGCGACGCTTTGCCGAGTCATTTTCTTTTCTTTTTTAAGCCAACCTTGATAGGTAGATAGATAAAACCAACCCGTCCAATAAACACAACAAGCGTGGATCCCGTTGAGTACAACGGACGTGAGGGGTGCTAATACCTTCCCCTTGCGTAACCGACTCCCGAACCCAAACAACGGTTGCGACGACCTTTTCTTATACCTTTTCGTCAGGTTTTTCCAATCGTTTCCTTTCCCGTTCTGAGGGATAAATAACGAAAATGGCGACTCTTCTATTTTGCCGGAACCTTATTTTCGCGGAAGCGACACACTCCACAGCAGTTCTGTCACCACAACAGATGGAGATGTTATAACATCCTGCTTATCATAAGTGCATGATCATGTTTTACAAAAATTTGGCCAATCATAGAACCATGGACAATTCTATATCATAGAACCATGGAACTAACACTATGATCTACTTTATCATTGTTTTACCTTCCCACACTATCAGCTACTGCCTACCCTAGAAGAATACTCTTTTTTGGTTGGTCTACCTATCTTGGAAGGGTCTACTTTCCCTTTCTTGGAAAGCAACCCTAAGGAGCAAGACATTGCTAAGACCCTCTACCTAAAAGTATCTGACATCAAGGAAAACATGGTTACCAAAGGTGGGACTTTCGGTCTGACTACAGATTTCTTAATCAGGAAAGCCCGATATTATGCTGATTACAAGAATAGGGTTCCGTTTGAAACAATCTTTGCCCTACTTGTTTATGAAGTGTTTCTATTCCCAAGTTTTTAAGGGTTTGTCGACCTCAACGCCATCAAGATCTTCATGAAGAAAAACCTGGTGCCAACTTTATTGGCTAACACCTACCATTCTGTGTCTCTCCGAAACTTCCATGGTGAAGGGATAATTACCTGTTGTGTTCCTTTATTATACAAATGGTTTATTTCACACTTACCTAAGTATGTTTCTTTTTGGCATCTTAATAACGGGTGCTAGTCAGAAAGAATTATGGCTTTGACTCATTCATACATCGATTGGTATACCCGTGAGTATGATGGGATTCTAATCATTGATAATTGTGGAGATTTTGCTAACACACCCTTGCTTGGCTTTGATGGAGGGATCAGTTATAGCCCCGTTTTAGCTCGTCGAAAATTGGGATATCCATTGAAGGAACCACCTAAGAGTGTGCAGGTAGAGAGCATTTTCTTCAAGGATAACAAGGAACTCCAAGAGAAGATTGTGGATGCATGGGGGCGTTTGCATAAGAAGGGTAGAGATAGTTTGGGGAAGCCTAACTGTGTGTCTCTGGAACCATATCTTCAGTGGGTTAAAAACAGGGCAATCAAGCTGAGAATGCCCTATCCTTGTCAAGATCCTATACCTCTGAAAAGAAAACCTGTTTATGTCTTTATGTCTGAAGCTGAGAAGTTAGAGGTCGTATTAAGGAAGTCCCAGTATGAGTCTGAAGCGTGGAAAAACAAGTATCGCGTGGTTGCTGTAGAGAATGTTGAACTTCAGAAACATAACATTGAACTTCGGAAGCAATTACAGTCGAAGAATGAAGACCTACCTCCTTGCAAGAAGAGAAGAGCTTAGGAGGATTTATTTTCCTTCAAATCTCAGCCTACTCCTTGAAAATTAATTGTGGATAAGCTTATCCTCGAGAAGGTCCAGTTGGAAGAGCAGCTCAAGCTGCGGATTTCGAAACTTCCTTAGGGCTTTTACTAGCTTTTATTTAGCTATTTATTTTAGGCTCTTTAAAAGAATAATTATTTGTAATTCGTTTCAAAATTAATAAATCGTTTCTTTTACTACAATGTCCATAAATATCGGAATTCCATAAAGTCCTTCTCATCTGGCATTGCATTTTTTTTCTTTTTGTTCACTTCAAGAGACTCAATTTCGTTTACAAGTATTGTAACAATGGATTTCAAAAGAGAAACATTGAAGTACACTTTTCAGAGTCCTAACATTGAAAGCTTAAGAGAGCTAGCAGATCTCATTGATGACCGTCACGCTTTCTCAATAGAATATGGAGGAGTCTTCTGCTTTCTCAAACTCAAGATGATTGAGGGTTTGTTGGAGGCCCTCGTTCAGTTCTACGATCCGCTGTACCATTGTTTCACTTTTCCAGATTACTAGCTGATGCCAACTCTGGAAGAATATTCTGAATTTTTTAGGATACATGTGACCACCCGGTTTGTGTTTACTGGTTTGGAGGACACCCCTAGCAACCAAGAAATTGCAGATGCTACCCGACTCAGCCTAGCAGATGTTCAAGCTCACTTGACCACAAAGGATGGAGTCCTTGGATTTCTGACTGACTTCTTGATCGAGAAGATCCGATACCACGCTGAGAGAAAGGAAGCCCCGATTTTGGAAGCTACCTTCGCCTTGTTAGTCTTTGGGATCTTTTGGTTCCCAAAGATTGATAATTTTGTTGACATGGATGCGATTAAGTTGTTCATCCTCAAGAACCCGATTCCTACCCTGCTAGCCGACACGTACCATTCAATCTATTCGCGAAATGCTGAAGGAGGAGGACATATTGTCTGCTGTACCGTCTTGATCTTTATCTTCACCAGTCATATAGTACATGGATAGAGGCCCAAATACCTAACTTGATCCATTGTCACCTAGTGACAGACCCAACAGGACTAACCTGTCATATTCACCATGAGCTTGGAGCAGTAACCCAATGTCACAACCTCTTGTCTGACATTCTACCTTCATCAAGTTCCAGATTTGTTTGAAACCAAAAACAATCTTGACACATAAATGCACTCTTGAAGCAACAGATCCTGGATAGAAGTATAGCTCTCCCATATCAATGGTAACCAGTGCACATGAATGGAAAGCATAAGACGCATCTTCATGTCTTCAAGAACTCATTCTCTGTTCAACACACATGTTGAACGCATTCACTTACTGCTTGAACCACAAGTAAGTAGTACACCCATCAAACAAAAGCTCTCCCCCTATCTTTGATAACAGCTGCTCTAAGATCACCATATTATCTCTCATGACCAACTCCATGCTCATACAGAGAGAAGGCACCAAACTGATTCACCTCTTCCCAGAGTTACTTGTAGCAGAAGAGACCACTTCTCCACAAGTATTCTGGCCTTAGGCTGAGTACAAGATAGACACCGCATAGGGACTTTATCACAACAGAAATTACTCAATACCTTTATATCATACTCCAAGACAGTCCTTTTACCTTATCATTCTCCCGTATGATAAGATAGAGTACTTCTTAGCCAAGAAGTGAATCACAAGGATCACACAAGTCTTTACAAAAGGATTCCCGCTTTCCTTAAGTATAGACTTCTTCAGAGAATCAAAGATAACTGCCACTTATCCTTGACCTCCAAGCTGAGCAAGGTCATATGCTCCCATGCACTTAGATCAGAAATAGACTGACCTAAGCAGTGCTATCACCAACACCATCTTCTAGACAAGTTTCTTGCCAAGAAACTTTCTAGCTAATAGATCAGGTGCTTCTAGTAGAAACTAGAACACAACTGCTGCACTCCAATACTCTTATAGAGCAGATTGTCTTCATATTCATTCCCATCAACACTCCATTCTAGCCTTACCTGTTGCACTCCAATGGGCTAATTCAAGAGACTGTCTTCATCTCCACTTCCATCAGCACTACATTCTAGTCTTAGTTTCTTGTCAGGAAACCTACTAGAATAAGGTCAGATCCAGCTTTATTGACCTAGTGATTCACTCCTTGAATCAACAGAGTTCTGGAATGTTTCAACATCTGGTTGAACATCAGATCCTTGAAGTAAACCAAGCATATCAGGGCCTGATGCTTGTGCAACAACTGAGGAGACAACTTGATCATCAACTAAGGACAATTCATTAAATATTTGAGAATATCTCAAACAACAATGAATCTTAAATCCTTGTAACAGATCCTTCTCTGAACTTCATGGATAATTAATTAAATACATGTATAGACCATAAATAGCAATTGATCTTAAATCCACACATCTTCAGGAATACCAAGGCTTAAACATCAAGGCTTCCACCCTTGACTCGCCTTCTCTATGACTTCCTCTGCTGATAGGATCCTTTGCAGGTCATGAGTGGTGAAAATAAATCACCTCCCACTATTTTCTCTACATAGCTTCCAGCAAACTGTAGAACACAACAGAATAGTCTAGGCACACAACCAAACACAGCTGCAAGAACCATCTTCCAATCATCTACACAACTGCCACAGTCATGCATCAAACTGAATATAGGCCAATCTTCTCCTAGGGGCATCAGAGTTCTTTTATCATAGAAATATGCAGCGAAACCACCACAAGAACATGCCCTACACAAGATGTCTGATCATCCAACAAGCCATAGGATAGAAGTAGCCACTCTTCCTTTGGCATAACACACAGCTGGTCATAAAGCTCCTATATCAGAGGGCACAACAGCAGTTACAAGCTTCTCTTTAGCTCCATAAGCAGTAGCTCAACCATTTAGCAAGATCAGCAACTCAACTACAACTTCTCCTTGTTCCAAAACACCAGAAAGTATCTCCCAAGATCTCATCCAGAACACACAGGATGCCTGCTCTGATACCAATTGAAATTCTGGTATGCAGATCACATGTGTTCCAAGAACATTGATCTCTGCTTAAAAGGATGAGGACAAACCATGACCAATTTAAATTTCTTTAAATTGTCCCAATGTCATGACAAATGTCACGACCTCTGTTGTGACATCTGCAGTCTGTCATACTATTTATCTAACCATTTAAAGTACAGAATTGTAAAAGCAGAAAGATAAATAACACAGTAATTGTTCACCCAGTTCGGTATCAACAACACCTACATCTAGGGGCTGCCAAGCCAATGATGAAATTCACTATTAGTAGAATCAATTCAAAGGAAAACCTCCAGTTTGCACTTCTCACTTAATCTCTACCCAATGACACTTCAGCCTAGAGACACTATAGTACCTGAGTATACCCACTCACTCCCCCTTAATCACACAACAGTGATATCAACCAATTACAAAAACATTATGAAGAGACACTGCATACACACCTTGATCTTGCTTCACAGCTTTGATCAAGGAACTCACACACTCTTGCTTCACAGCTTCGAGTGAGACACAACCTAGAATCTACCTAACCAGAACAATCATCCACCAGACAATTGCTTGGATTACAAGTATTCCTAAACATACTTTACACGTGAAGACTAGCCTTCTTCACTTACAAGTATGTCTACCTCAATGTATCAAAAGATACAAAGGGTGACTTACACACAAGGGACTCTCAACCCTAGACCTCTATTTTACACTCTGGTTTTTCTTGATGTGAGTGCTTGCTTTTCTTCTGCTTCTGCTCCTCCTTTTATAGTCGTGCAGACTGGGCTTGGGCTGTGCAGAAGTAACAAATATTAGTTTTAACAAAACAAAACTAATTTCCACAATTCAAGGTGTTGTCCAATTAGGTCATGGCATGGTCAGCATTGCCTTGAATCTCTCCTGATATAACTCAAGGGTCATAACAAGTCTTCTTGAAAACTAGCCTGAGATACCAGAAAACCAACATGCCTGCACGACTGATGTCATACGATCAATGTCATGACATTCAGTATGACATCCACTCTTCTGCAGATTTTTCTTTACACCAGACCTGGCTTCGCCCAATCTTCTGCAGAATAACATTAGAAACAAGTATATTCAAGTTTCATAAAAGGTCTCCAAGATCCTTTTATGAATACCAATACAATCTGTTCTTGTTCCTAATCCATCTCCTTGACATATTTACTGATGAGGTATTTTCAACATGGTCTCATCAATCCAAACCAATTCTGTCAAGAGATATACACTAGCAGCTCCTTCTGTTGTCATGCAACGATGTCCTGCTTAAGACACATGACAACACACCTCACTCACTACCTGTGAGGAGCATCATCACAACTTAACCTGTTGTGGCTGCACACCTCACACTGATTGTTACGAACTCCATCACAGCTCAACCTGTGAGGAACTAGGCTACAGCTGACCCATAGCAGTGCATGTTGAGCCAGACAGCTATGTCATTACTTTGGTAATGACATCCATGATAGCAGTCCTTCCTTCAGCCTCTGACAACAGTCCTTTCTTCAGCCTCTGCTAGCTCCTGCTGCACATAGCTCCTGCTGCATCCATGACAGCAGTTTTGTTATTCATATGTCATTACTTCGGTAATGACATCCATGTCATCAATTCTTTCTTTAGCCTCTGTTGGATCAGTAATGTCATGACTTTCGTAATGCCATCCTGTTCAGCAGTACTGACATTAACCCCTGCTAGCTCTTGATGCACTGCTACTCCTGCTGTTTCTCACACATGACAGTAGTTCTGTCATGACAGCCGATGGATGTCGTGATGGATGTCACGACATTCAGCATGACATTCACATTAAACCACTCCATAACAATTCTTTCACCAGCTCCTGCTTGCTCCTTTAGTGATGTCATAACTATGGTAATGACATTCTCATTTTAACATTAGTGCAGAATCTTGTTTTATCACAATTTAGCCAATCATAGAACCATGGACAATTCTATATCATAGAACCATGGAATCAACAAACTCCCCCTTTGGCAAATTTTGCCTAAAACAGCTTACCAGGGCATTCAGCAGTAGTTTACATAAACTATCATGCTCCCCCTTGATTGTTGCATCCAGCATGGCAGCAACAATGCTTTCCTCATCAGCAACAATAGTTTTTCTTTTCTCCCCCTTGGTTTAGTCAAAACTTTTACAACAAATGGAGTACTTGTACATACATAAGCTCAACACAAAATGTACATACAATCACCTCACCATCTCCCTAGAAATACACAAGCTGCTTGACCTCTAATAAGGACTGCACCACTTCAGCAGCTACACACCAGAAAGGTACACATCTTCCCCTGTCAGCATCAACATTGCTCCCCCTGAAAGAGTGAACCCAAGCATATGAAGATTTACACCAATATCTTCATATACACACACTGGAAGCTCATGCATCTCTGCACCCTTTGATTCACAACCCATGCTGGAACCAATAACAGAGGTGGTTGCATGATTACTATATGGAAGATTTCTCAGATTTAGCTTTGAAAGACTAGAAACATCTCCCAAATGTCAGGGAGGTTGCTCCTTTAGTGATGTCATAACTATGGTAATGACATTCTCATTTTAACATTAGTGCAAAATCTTGTTTTACCACAATTTAGCCAATCATAGAACCATGGACAATTCTATATCATAGAACCATGGAACCAACAAAGGTGATCCACAACCGTGGAGGTTTTCCTAATGTACCTCTTATTGGAACAAAGGGATGCATTAGTTACAACCCTGCCTTGGCTCGCCGATAATTAGGGCACCCCATGAGCGAAGTACCTGACCAGGCTCTGGTGAAAGGAATCTTTTTTAAGGAAGGAGAGAACCCAGATCTGAAGAAAAAGATTATACAAGCATGGAATCACGTCAACATGGAGGGAACGACTGCTTTAGGATACCCTAACTGTGATGTCTCTGAAGACTATTTATATTGGGTGCGAGAGAGGGCTCTCAACCTCAAGATGCCCTTCCCTTTTCACGAACCTATGGTGCTGACTTTTCATGATCCTGATTGGTTTGATGTGAGTGAGATAAATCAGTTGAAGACCGCCTTGGATGAGGCTCAGAAGCTAAAGAATGCTTGGAGGAATAAGTACTTCACCCTTAAGGTAGAGAAAGAGAAATCTCAGAAACTGCCAGAAGTAGAATCTGCTAGGAAAAGAAAGGCGCGAGAGGATTTATTTTCCTCTCGTACCTCATCAAAGACAACTACCAGTGCTGACCTCCCACCAACTACTGTGGTATGGAAGCAATATGTGGACCAACTCATCTGCGAGAAAGCAAAGTTGAAGGAGCGCGTCAATTAACTTGTAGAAGAGCTTCGTGTGAAGAAGGAGCATAAGGAGTAGATCTCTAAGTTTTATTTTGCTTTTGTTTCAATGTAATAAACTCTTAAAGGAGTACTTTTCCTTGTAATGCTTCTCGAATATCAATAATAAAATAATTTTTCAATTATCCAACATTATAACACTGAAAAAACACTTTGAGTTTCTTGAAGTTTCATCTTGCATCTGCATTTTTTGCATCAGCATAACATCGTTTGCATTCCGGGGTCTCACTTTTGCTTCATCTCCATAGATAAGCTGAATCACCAATACAATACTCTTGCCAGTCAATGCCAAAAGATGGATTAATTGGAACAAGAGAACAAAGTGCTCCGTGACGAGGTTGAAATTCTGAAGGAAAGCTTGGAGAGATTGAATGGTTTAGTTGAAGCTCTGTCCAACCAGTCTGCGCCTAGCAATCATGACATTTAGAGGACTGTTATCTCTAAAGTTGTGTCCGCACCGATCCCAGTGGTGCCTACTGTTGCTGAATTGACCTACAACATGCCACCAGGTTTCCCGTGGGGGATGCCTCCTCATTTCACTCCTGCTGGCTATCGCCCGCCTGTTCCTGAGGTCCCTATCATGACCACCGCTCAAGCCGTTCCTACAACTACTGCTGTGATAACTACAACACCTCTGCAAATGAATACTACTCCACATATTCTGGACGAGCCAGTTTTTCATGGATCACTGAGCGAAATTGTGGGTTTTGAAGAAAGGATGGATGGATTTCAAGACCAGTTTTCTGAGATTCAGAAAGAATTGAAAGCCCTTCGTGGGAAGGAATTGTTCGGTAAAAGTTCTTCTGACTTGTGTTTGGTTCCAAATGTCAAGGTTCCACTGAAATTTAAGGTCCCTGATTTCGAGAAGTACAAAGGAAATACTTGCCCTCAGAGTCATCTCATCATGTATGCTAGAAAGATGTCTGCACAAACTGACAATGATCAATTGCTCATCCATTATTTCCAAGATAGTCTGACAAGCGCTGCGCTCAAGTGGTATATGGGGTTGGATAGCGCAAAGATTCGAACTTTCAATGATTTGGGTGGAGCCTTCATCAAGCAGTATCAGTACAATGTGGACATGGCTTCCGACCGAGATCAGTTGAGGGCCATGATGCAGAAAGACAAGGAAAACTTTAAGGAATATGCTCAACATTGGCGCAAGTTAGCCGCGCAAGTCACACCGCCATTAGAAGAAAAGGAAATGACCAAGATTTTTCTGAAGACTCTAGGTCCTTTCTTTGAAGAGATGATGGTAGCAAGCGCACCCAGTGATTTCACCGAAATGGTGAATATGGGAATGCATTTGGAGGAGGGAGTCCGAGAAGGAAGATTGACCAAAGAAGAGAGTGCTCTTAGCAATGCTAAGAAGTATGGGAGTGGTTTTATGAAGAAAAAGGAGAAGGATGTAAATGTCGTACAAGAGGGGAGACTCAGAAGAAGGTATTCACCATCATATCAAGTTGCAGTTGTATCGCCAGTATTCAACGCTCCAACTTATCAGCCACAGTTTCCTCAACCGTATCAGCAATCTCAGTCCCCCAGGGCTCAACAGCTACAACCTTAACAAATCCCATAATCTCCTCAACAGAATCATCCATTCAACAATCAAGGTCAGGTATACAGAAGAATAAACTTTGACCCCATCCCTATGAAGTATGCTGATTTGTTCTCAGCTTTGATCCAAAATGGTCACATTCAGACGAAGGCTCCACCCGAGGTTCCCAAGAATCCCCCTCCGTCGTATAGAGCTGACGGATTTTACCGTTACCATCAGGGAGCTCCTGGGCATGATATTGAGAGTTGTTTTGGTATGAAAGCAGACGTTCAGATGTTCATTAAGTGCGGAATCTTATCCTTTAAGGATTCCAATCCTAATGTGTAGAACAACCCATTACCTCCGCATGGTTCACCCTCCGTAAACATGATTCAAGGTTACTTGGAAGAAGGTGATCAGGAAGCTTCGAATGGGAAGACTGAAGAAGTATGTGTTATAGTGCCTCACTTTAAAGAAGTAGAGCATATTGAAATCACTTATGATAGTAGAAAGCCGGTTGTTACTCCTTTAGTGATCAACGTGCCTGGACCCACCCCTTATACTTCTAGTAAGACTATCCCATATAGATATAACGCCACGATGTTGGAGAATGGAAAAGAGGTACCTTTGCCTACTTTGCCTTCAGTTGTTAACATCGCAGATGTCAGTAGAGTGACGAGGAGCGGCCGGGTTTATCCTTTAGTGCTTTCGAAAGACAAAGGGATATTAGCGGAGCAACCAAGATCAAAAGATCCAACCGTGGAGCAATATGGTGGATCCTGTAACAGCCCAATTTTTCAATAATTAATTATTTATGATAATTAATTGATTTATTTGGATGATTTTAATTATTGGAATTATTGGTAGATATTTGAGAGGAGAATTTATGGAAGGAAATAGAATGGAAGGAATATAAGGGAAAGTGGGAAGAAAAGGAAAAGATAGAAACATAAGAGAAAAGAAGAGAAAGAAAGAGGAAGAGGAGAAAAGAGAAGGAGAAGAAGAAAAAACTTGAAATCATCAAGAACAACTCCTATCTTTCGATTTAATCAAGGTAAGGGTGTGAAATATCATTATATTATCAATGTATATGATTATGTATGATCGGTAGAATCAAGGTTTTAACGGTTGGAATCGAGAATAAAGTATGTAGTTTAGTCGAGGGATATTAGACTAAGACTATAGGAACTAGTTTGGTGAGAATCGGTTGATTTTGTGAAGAGTTGAGGATTGATGACAGTGAGAGTTTTTGAGTTCATAGACGTTCGCTAGCACCTTCGCTAGGCGAACAGATAGCGAGTATTCGCTAGGGACTCGCTAGGCGAGCAAGTCAGCGAGTGTGACAACATTTCATTTTCTTTGTGATTGCATCCGATGTTGATTGTTTGGTTCGATTGTGTTTGATCCTTGTTGGAATGAATAGTGGTGTGATATGTTGGTGGTAGCCGTGTGGCGTAAATCCTAGATTTTGGAATCGATTACGAAATGTGGTCTTTTGACAATATATGCATTGTTTAAATTGATTAAAAGTGCATGATGATTATGATTGAATTCATTGCCGTTTTCACGATGTTATTAATAATGCATGAGAACATATTGTGAATATGTGTGCATTGCTTGATAATTTAGTGATGATGATCTAAAGTATGAATACTTTGATTATGTGAAATATGTTGTGTGTGCAATCATGTTATAATTCTTATGTGATGAATTATTGGGAATGCATGAGATTAAGATGCGGGAACGGTCTTAAGTGCATTTGGTTGTTGATTGCATATGCGTCATTTAGTCAAGAGGCAATGCTTGCTAGTTTCGTGGAGACTAGTGAATTGTCCCAAGCCTAGAAGAGTGGGTTTGAAAGCTTAGAGGACGGGATTTTGTTGTTATCAGTCTAGAAGAGTGAACCCGGTTTAAGTGTAAAAACCAAAAAATGATAACAAGTGTTGCTACCACATGGCATGAGTTGCATTGAGTTGTGTTGGGTCACATAGCATAGATGTCATTGTTATATGAAATATGCTTGTGTGTGGATTGTTGAGTTGAGAACTATGGATATGTGCATGATGAAACATGTTTTGTGATTATCCATGTGTGTTTATACATGTTGTGAAATGTATGATGAGTTATGAATTATGGTGAGAAATGCGGAATATGTGTATTATATGCTTGTGTGTGTGTGTGTGTGTGTGTATATATATATATATGCATTGATTATTATGATAATATTTCTTAACATTCTGCTGTTTTATAATGCTCTATGAGGCATTGCAGATTAGCTTTGATGGAAGTCTTTTGTGAAGTATAGCGTCATTCTTTTGGTCGGTTATGCTCTGATATGTAGTACCGGGTAGTTAGGATTGTATAGTATTCTTTTGGGATACATTTTGTATATGTGTATCTGATGGTAAATGTTCATGTAAACACGAATGATGTGATTAAACAAACTGAATGATATGTATTTATATGGTTACATGTTTTAAGTAATTCAATGTTTAGATTTTCCGCTTTAATTCTAAATATTGCGACGTCGGTGTAAGGACTAAGTTCCTCTGTTGAGCTACCCCACTGTGTCGCTACCGCGAAAATAAGGTGCCGGCAAAACAGAAGAGTCGCCACCTTTCGTTATTTATCCCACAGAACGGGAAAGGAAACGATCGGAAAAAACCTGACAAAAAGGTATAAGACAAGGTCATCGCAACCAATGTCTGGATTAGGGAGTCGGTTACGCAAGGGGAAGGTATTAGCACCCCTCACGTCCATCGTACTCGATGGGATCCACGCTTGTTGT
Organism: Lathyrus sativus; assembly: GCA_963859935.3. Classification (NCBI taxonomy): domain Eukaryota; kingdom Viridiplantae; phylum Streptophyta; class Magnoliopsida; order Fabales; family Fabaceae; genus Lathyrus; species Lathyrus sativus. The sequence goes on along the minus strand of OZ012736.1, from coordinate 396,495,451 downwards.
GTTTATCTGACGGGTTGGTTTTTCTATCTACGCTAAAAGTCTGGTCTAAAGAAAAGAAAATGACTCGGCATAACACATCAGTTCTATGCCTATGTATTCCCGTCTAGAACGAGAAATCAGAGTCAACGTAGTTCGGCTAACTACGGGTTACGGGGGAAGGTTGCTCGCTGAGATATCGCGTCTCGTGCCTACGTACTTTCACACGGCGTGAAAGATCAGAGCAAACATAGTCCGGGCAACAAGAGACACAAGTTTGTCTTTTTTATCCGAGTAGGGTTAACAGACGGTTCCAGCAGTTGGTGTATGCAGCTCGCTCGATGGAGACTTAGGCGTTTACCATTTGCGGTAGAACCGGGAGTTAACAGAACTCTCCTTATGAAAATGGTTTCCAGGGATTAAAGGTCCAAGAGGATAAAAATATGTTTGATCTTTGTTTTTGGTCTTTTAGAAGAAGTATCTTTTATGGATGTTTGCAACCAATATCGCACTAGAGACTATGACCTGAGAGTGAATGCGTTGCATGTCACCTAAAGGGTGCCATACTAAACATCAAAGCTGTTGAAAAGAAACTCTCCAACAACCCTTTCTCAAGTAGCTTAAGGCTTGTGGCGTACGACATCAATTAACCTTTATTACTGTATTTTTGATTTGTTTGAAGATGAGAAGAGAAAGGACGCACTAAAGGGGACTAATCCAATCCTAAAGTTTTCATGCAAAGTTGATCTTGTGGTTGAGGTTAGGAGGGAACTGCCTAATGTTATCATGCATGGTTACAAACCTAATGTCTGTCATAACTTCTTTTGAACAAGAGAAGTCAGAGTTCCTAGGGGAACATGGCAAAGGAAAGCAACAACAAAAGAAATAACTGTAAGTAAAATGCATGCAATGCAACAGTACAAGCAGAAGGAGCCAAACTCAACTTCTAGAGCAAGCCAGCACAAAGGCAATACACCACATAGGCAAGGGAGACAACACTCAACCTTAAGCCAGCAAGCAAAGCCAAACAGTAACAGTCAAGCAGAGGGAGACATGCTTAACCTCTAATGCAGACAAGCAAAGGGATAAACTCAACCTTTAGGATGCTCTTAGGCCTAGAATCATCTGCATGAGGCCTAGTCTAATGCAACACACCAAATAGTCACACAAGCACAGCAAAGCAATTGGAAAACACAGCAGACAAGATAGTAAACCAACAGCTCAACAACAAAACAGATTAACAGTAAAACAATCCAACAGTCTGTAGTTGAATCTTCAAGTCTGAGCTATCTTCAAGGGAAGACTCCATCTTCAAGCTTTAAATGATCCACCAAGAGAGATGAGAATCAACATCAAGATGATTGCATGATAATGGGGAGCATGATGGAAACCAAGGGAATCCATCATGGCACTCAACCATACATCTGAGATAGGCATCCTCAAAGGTTCAACCTTTTGTGAAATGCCACAAATCCTTCCAAAGGAGGGATTAGGCATCCACATAGGGACCTTGAATCATTGGAGGAGAATGGAAAGCAATCAAAGCCATCCATATTTATTTGAAGAAAGAGAAATCAAAACTAAAGCTCTTCGTAAACCCTAATTGATCAAGCTACAAGAAAGCTACTAAAGGGAGGTCTAAACACCAAAACCAAACACCACAATCAAGCAAACAGAAGCCTCTATATGTCTAAAGCACTATCCAAAAGGAATGGAAAATTGATCTTATGCTATGGGCCACCATTGAGGTCATTCTAAAGGAGAAGTCATGTTAGAAGCATATTAAAACTAGCCTAAGTTTTAAATCTATCTAAAATACCAAAACTACTTCTAAAATCCTATAAAAATTTTTAAGGGAACCTACATGTATTAGGTATCTATAGTAGAAAAACCAGGGACTAAAACTAAAAAGAAAGCCACTAAAGAATTCTAAAATCACCAAGTGCGGAACCCTAAAATGGAAGGTCATGGGAACCTAATTCAAAACCAGTCCTAAAGTTATCTAAAAATTGTGAAATAAATCCTAAGGGATCATGCATATCTATACTAGTAGCCAGCCAAAAATATCACTCAAATTCTATACCAATTAATCATACAAAAATCAGAAAGGAAATGAGGAAATATGCCAAAATTAAATAATTAAAGAAAATGCAACAAATCATATTAAGTTGAAAATTGCATGAAAATAAAATCTAAAAGCACCAGAAAATTTGAAATAAAATTCAGAGCATGCACATATTTTTATTTTATTTTTCTGATCAATAATGAAAATAATATGAATTTAAAATGGTAAATGGAATAAAAGAAATAGAAAAAAGAATTAAAAAATCCATTAAACTCAAGAAATAACACATGCCACTAGATCAGGGGACCGATCAATGTATCCAAGGGCTCCAGAAGGTGACAACGCATAAATGAAACGCGTGCATTTTGGGAGTCAAAGTCCACATCTCAGATTAAGTCATGAGCGTTGGATGAAAGGACTAAGTCTTCATTTCAAGCAGATCCAATGGCTCATCTTCATCGTCCTCGTTTGAACTGGAATTGGAGGGAAGTTCTCATACGGTGGTCCGGTGGCTGCGCCACCGTATTCTCCGGTGAGCTCCAAAGTTGCAGGTTATGGAATCACCACCAAAATGAACAAACCTTATACCGTTCTTCTTATTTTTTTCTCCTGAATCCAAATATGGCATCAATTTCCTCTAATTCTCCCTAGATTTCAAAACCCGATCATGAATCCAAAATATGTCACAATATGAATTCTCATCAAACTATGATTTCTTACCATAGATCTTCTCCTTATCCATCATAGATTAACCTAAGTTATCTAGATCATGCTAACACTCCAAGATCAAGCAGTTACAAGTCTCAACAGAAATGGTGTCACATCTTGAATCATCTTCAAACTCTACAATTCCTATCCTAAAACATTCCAGGCATCTTCCTAATGCCTAACCTCATATCAATTCCAACTAAATCAACCTAGAATCAGTGCAATCGTGAAAAGTGTATACCTGATTTGTAGCTTGAAATTGAAGCACTTGCACTGAGATTCTTACTCCAATCTTGTGCAGATTTCTTCCTTGATGAAGGATAAAGCTATTAGGAACTTCAATTTGCTCTGAAATGCACCCAATCTGAAAACACGATTTTCACTTGAAGCTTGAAAATTCACTCTGCAATCTCTGGCTCCAACTGCAAATGATCACCAACCTTGATCATAACCTCTTTCTGAACTTATATAGAGGTAAATGGAAGATTCTAAAGGCCCATGGAAAGCCCAGAATGTGATATCCAAATTTCACATTTTCTTCCAAATCTCAACTATGGCATGCACGATTTTCTCTCAATTCCTTCTCCAAGAAGCTTCTCATGCCTTGCTTGTGAACTGTGGAGAGTGTATGGATCAAATTGAGAGCTTAATTCCATCCTATGGTGGATCTTGGAAGTGTAACTTCACCATGAAGTAACAAAGTGGAAAGTCATGAATTATGCCTCAAAATGAAATTCCAACAATGCCAATGTGCTCCAAATGTTATTTCTGATCAAAATGAGTACTCATTTGCATTTTTTTGAGCTCTTGTAAATAAATTTGGATTTTTCATCTTTAATGCCTTTAAAAATGCCCTTTACGAAGCTCCTTCAAACCAAGTCTTGCCCTAAACTAAATCAATGCCTCATGGATACATGGTTGACCTTAAAATCCCTTCTTGAGCAAGTTTTGTGTTGGACAAAACTTTATTTGAGATGTGCAAGATAGAGAAAATGACCTATAATGCCAAATGACTTATAATCTTACTTTCCCAAAATAACCCTGACTTGTAAACCCCATAACATGAGTTCTACAAATCAGATGGAAGACTTCTAGTATAATTTGGAAAGCTAAGATCAATACCTACAAATTTCATGTTGGCCAAAAGTCAAGGAGAGACATCCTTCTAGGTCAAAAGTTCCTTGAAAGTTGGTTGACTTTTGCAGACAAATTTCACATTCTAGGTCAAAAGTTGATATGAAACATGTATCTTGAGATAAGTGGTCTTGAAGCCAGGCACTAAATAGGGGATTTTACCTTGAGAACCCTAGTTTAGAAACTCCTCAAACTTTGAATTATTCTTGGATTGATCTTGGAATAATATATCAAATGCCTCAACATAACATTCCATGAACACCATGACTTGGAAATAGGTTTTGATCCTCTTCAATTGCACAGTTGACTCAAGGTTACTCAGATGAAAACCCTAATTGCAACACCCTCAACTGTGGCTCTTCACACCTGGCATAATGACTTGACTGAGCTCCACCATGACCCTCAAGGCACTCCATGAGCTCTATCCACAATCTATCCATGATCAAAGCTTCACAACCCACTGATAGTCGTCAATTGGTCCTCAGGTTAGGAGATGAATCCTATACAAGCAACCAAACTTCTCAAGAACACAACCCTCTTCCAGATGACTTTGGTGACCTCTCAATCTTGAATAAGACCTCTAGATAGGCTCCTCTTGATATAAACCACACTTGATCCCCTGCTAAATGAACAATGCTATGCTATGCAAATGTTAGATCAATGATATGCTAATGCACTAAAACATAAAGCCAAGTAAGAAAAAGGTTAGGCAAACTTTAGGGTGCAACACACTGTTACATGTCTTTTAGAGAGCAGGTGTTATATGTTATTTTGTGTATGAAGTGACATACTTCTTTTATACCATGTTTTAAATTTACTCTGATGAAATTTTATTATGTGATTTATTTGTTTATTTAGGGGTATAGAAGGGGGTGTTACATTAAGTGGTATCAGAGCAGGTCGGTATGTTGACCAAGTTGTTAACGTGTTCATTCCCTTATACATTTGGTATATGTGTAGCACTATCCATATGGTTTTTCTAACGAGGATTTGTTGTGGGAATCAAGAACAATGGTTGCAGGCAAGAATGATGAAGCGATTGCCGAGGCGTTAACGAGGTTGGCTGGAGCGATTGGGCAGAACCCTCAAGCCAATGTGAATGTTGGAAATAACGCTGATGATGAGTTTTGTGCTTTGGGAAGGTTCCAAAGGAACAATCCACCGATTTTCAAGGGAACCCATGAACCTGACAAAGCACAAGTATGGCTGAAAGTGATTGAGAAGATCTTTCGAGTCATGAACTGTTCAGATGCGCAAAGGGTGCAGTTTGGCACTCATATGCTTGAAGAGGAAGCTAAGGACTGGTGGGGTAATACTCACCAAAGGTTTGAAGAGGATGAGGTTGTGGTTACTTGGGATGTTTTTAGAGAGGCATTTCTGGAGAAGTATTTTCCGGAAGATGTGTGTGGTAAGAAAGAAATTGAATTCCTTGAGCTGAAGCAGGGTAACTCAACTGTGGCCGAGTATGCCTCAAGGTTTGAGGAATTGATTAAGTTTTGTCCTCATTATAAAACTACTAATGCGGAGAGATCCAAGTGTCTTAAGTTTGTGAATGGTTTGAGGCCTGAAATCAAGCAAGTTGTTGGTTATCAAGAGATTAGGCGATTCTCTGAGTTGGTGAACAAGAGTAGAATTTATGATGAAGACAGTAGGGCTCGTTTCACCTCTTCTCCAATTCTCTCTGCCTCACCATTTCCTCTTCGCAACTTTGTTCATCACAAAGTGCTTATCAACATCCACCACAAATTAATCCTGTTTCCAAATCTAACACCCAAACTAACCTAATTCTACAACTAAGCAACAACAAATTAACAAGTTTAATCAGTTCGTAGCAAACCTGGAGGTGCGACGAAGGTGAGGGAGCTGTAGGTGACTTGAAGAAACTGGCGAAAATCAACAACTGAATGAAGGTTCTTGCAAATCAGACGAGGATCTGGAGAACTGATTGAAGACTAAGGACGCTTGTTGATGATCGTTGTCGAAGACGCTTTAAGATTCGTGGAGGGCTTTAAAGAATCTGCAATCTGGATGAATCTGGATGAATTTCTAGGCGAACACTTGAAGATTGATGAAGGCGAAAAACGCTTCTGGAAAATCTGCGATGAGCTGGATGATTCTTGATGAATTTCTGGGCGAACACTTGAAGATCTATGACTGTTCTTGAATGTGTTGAAGAAATGGCGAAATGGATGAACGCATGATGAAGATCAACGTGGATTTCTGGAGAATCATGAAGAACGCTATGAATTTTCCGGCGATGGATTGAGGTTTCCGGCGAGTTGCTGATGAAGATCAATCGTTGAGGATGATGAAGTTTGGAAGGTGTTTGGATGAATTTCCGGGAATTTTGCAGTTTCCGGTGGTGGTTCAAGTTCCGGCGACGGTTAGGCGGTTTCTGGCGGTGGGTGCATGGCCGACGGTGGGGGTCAGTTAGTGGAAGCCTGGTGTCAGCGGGGAGATCAGAGATGGAGGAGGTGGAGACACGTGTGGGAGGGAGAAGGGAAAAGAGACACGTGGCTCAGAGTGGTGTGAGTGGGAAGTGAGGTGGAAGAGAGAGAAATGGATGCGTGGGACCCATTTTATATGACATGTGGCAAACTCTGGGCCCCAAATTCGGACAACTGGCCCATTATGGCCTAAACTCAGACTAATTGACTTAATTAAATGTTAATTGCTGGATTAATTCTGAATTAAAACTAAAGACTCTATTAAACTCAGACTTAGACTCTAATGACTATATAATTAAAGCCTAATTAAAACTGCAAAACGAAATTAATTATAAAAACACTAATCAAAACTTCTAATTAAACCTAATTAAAGAACCATTAAAACCTAATCAATTAATATCCTAATTAAAACTAAAAAATCAATTAATATTCTAAAATCTATTCAAATATCTAAAACCTATTTAAATTCTACTCAATTAAAATCTATTAAATCTATATCTAAAAAAGCTATATTAAACCTATTTAATATCTAAAAAAGACCTATTTAAATCTATACTATTCTATTTAATAATAAAAGGACTAATATCTAATATGCTAAAAATATGTTAAATCTATTTAAAAAAAAAGAAGATCTATTTAAAAATTCTAGAAAAAGCTATTTAATATCTAAAAAAAACTATCTATTAAAAATCTATTAAATTCTATTAAAAACTATTAACCTATTTAATATCTACAAACTCAAATAAATCTATTAAAACTATTAAAATCCATTAAAAATCTAGAAAATAAAGAGAAAATCTAAAAAATGTCAGAAAACCGATTAAATCGATTAGAGAATAATTACGCAACCATAACGAAATAGACGGTAAAAGTCGGACACCGAAATGTCCTTAAAAACAACAGCGCAATCTGGAAATACCGGGACGAGCACAAATTCTCAAAATACACTTATTCGAACCGACCTGAACTGCCTGAAACGCCAGGGGCTGTAATCCCGATAAAATCAATCTGACTGAGGAAATGCAATGCATGCAGTATGCGAATGCGAATACAAAATGCGTTGAAACATAAACTAGATATGGGAACCGGTTGGTCAAATTTTGGGGTGCAACAGCTGCCCCTATTCAAACGGCTTGGACTCGACTGGGTGAAGAGCGAACGGCCTTCAAACATTCGAGGTACGAGACGGTTGAATACCAAAGAAACCCTGAAATTTGCCAACCGTGGAGATAAACTGCAAAACTGCTTGAGAAACAACGTCCCCTGAACTGAGTCTGGTTGTCACGGCAACAACTGGTCAATTATCTCATACAATTTTGATTTCCCTCAACCACCTGTGTGACGCCATAGGTATTGAACTATCTTTGCAAAAACAACTCCGTCCACCATTGGGCTAACCTCGTCAACACCAGAAGAGGAACCAATTCGTCAACACGAATAGAGACTCTGTCGTCACAGGAGTAACCTTGTCCACATCTGGACCCAAATTTCGTCAAATCACGAATAAATGCAAATCTGTCCACGTCAGGATTTCACATTTTATCAACCCGAAGGAAGACATCTGCTGGGGGATAAATGGTCCCTGAAGAGTAATCAATCTTGTCCACGTCAGGACTTCACATTACGGAAAACTCCTGGCGTTTTCGCTGGGGAAACATTTTTGTTTAATCACAGGGAACTCATCTGCCTATCCCTACAGGCACATCATCTGCCTAACCATAGGAAACCCCATCCGTCTACTTCATACGGGAAAAGTCATCTGCCTGATTACAGGAAAATCCATCTGCCTGCTTCATACGGGAAAATTATCTGAATACCGTTTCTCTACCTACCTCTGCAGTAGCCAACTCCATTGGTCCCAACCCACAAATGACTTTGAGGAGGACTCTACTGGGGATAGTAACACGAGGAAATCACGGCGACTTCCTTGGGGAAAATGCTTTTGTCAAATATCGAAACACAACTCACATACTCTGTCTATCAAGGGAGAATCATCTATTTGGATACCGGAAAGTTCATCCGCCTGTTTCATACGGGAAAATACATCTGCCTGATTCATACAGGAAAAGGTCGTCCGCCTGCTTCATACGCGAAAATACATCTGCCTGATTCATACAGGAAAGTTCATCCGCCTGTTTCATACGGGAAAACATAACACATCTGCCTGGTTCATACAGGAAAGTTCATCCGCCTGATTCTTACGGGAAAACATAACACATCTTCCTGGTTCATACAGGAAAGTTCATCCGCCTGATTCTTAAGGGAAAACATAACACATTTGCCTGGTTCATACAGGAAAGTTCATCCGCCTGATTCTTACGGGAAAACATAACACATCTGCCTGATTCATACAGGAAAGTTCATTCGCCTGATTCTTACGGGAAAACATAACACATCTGCCTGATTCATACAGGAAAGTTCATCCGCCTGATTCTTACAGGAAAACATAACACATCTTCCTGCTTCATACAGGAAAGTTCATCCGCCTGATTCTTACGGGATAACATAACACATCTGCCTGGTTCATACAGGAAAGTTCATCCGCCTGATTCTTACGGGAAAACATAACACATCTGCCTGGTTCATACAGGAAAGTTCATCCGCCTGATTCTTACGGGAAAACATAACACATCTACCTGGTTCATACAGGAAATTTCATCTGCCTGATTCTTACGGGAAAACATAACATTGGATATAGCTTCCTAGCCTGTCCGCGGTAGTAGCTAACTCCACTGGGGATGTTCTGAAAATAATTGCCCGACGCCCGCTTCGACAACAAGTGATCATTTCTGAACTTGATTCATGAAACCTTGACACGCTGCCGCAACAACAAACTTGAAGAAAAATACTCCGCTGGTAGGATAAGAGAAACTTCAACCAGTAACTCTATGGGGAATGATAACAAGAATCGCATTATCATAGGTCTCACGGCGAGATCTTGATCATCTGGTAATAGATCTGAGTTGTAACTTCATACTCCTGCTGAGAAACACACCTGAAAGCAAAAGGTTAACCAACCTGATCTATGTTTCCAAAATGCATATGTTTGGCAATGGCGCAATGCTCCGTACAACATGGAAATGCTACGCGTTTGTGGGTAGATGCAAACATGATAATGTATGCAAATGCAAATGCAGGTTCAGGCTACTGGGGAAGCTCTAACAAGCTTGCTTCAACACGGCTGTTGAGAACAAATACCACCCTGTTGGGGATGAAACGGGTATCACGAAGTATTCTGGCTAAATAAATGCCGGAAATACAACCAACTCTGCCGGGGAGAGATTACATATCGGTTTCTACTGGGAGGGAAGAATAACACCCTGCTGGTGAACAAACTTAGCTGGGGGGAGAAGCGACCCTTCCGGGAGACAACTGTCTGGGTACAACTTACGAACTCGGAACTACCACTCTGTTGGGGATAATCATCCTGACGAAGGCATGACGACCTGTGGGGAGAAAGAAAACCATCCTCAGTGGGGATAATCCTTCTGAACTTACTATCTTGGTTATGCGCCATGGAAATCCTCCCAGCTGGGGATTAAACATGCACATATCCGGCTCTCTTGGGAGTATAAACTCTGCATGGGACACTGATCTTGACTTGCTGGGGATATCCTGTGGACAACTTCCACGAGGATACTCTTCTGGGGAAAATAATCCCTCCTTCGGTAAGGGATAATTATCGTCTCAACCTCTAGGGATGAGGTACGACCTGCTGGGAAATAAGGTCAAGTCCTTCTTCCACGGCCTCTGGCTGGGGCCACAATTTTCTGGTCGTTCTCTTCAAGGGCGAGAACCCTGCAAAACAGAAATGAGACAAAACAAATCTATACAACCAAATCTATACGGGTTAGCGTCCGCGACATTACTTCAGTCAATTCGAAGTTTTAGCAATTATTGGCAAGGGCCAGAAAAGTTATGCACATGCAAGTTCATCGGAACATTGGCGTTTTCCACATACAAAACAGTAAAGCACAAACATCAAATACTGAATAACATGTTTTATTAATAACAAGCCTCTGAATAGGCAAAGTTTTGTACACCCGTTGCAACTCCTGAAAAGAGGAAGTTACGCACACACACATACATATATGCACAAAAAGCATAAAAATACAAAATACAAAACGATATTTGTATACATGTCGGCAACGTGGTGCAGACAAACATCATGAGCTGATCCTCCTATGACTCGCCGGACTCTGGCGCTTTCCCGGTATTCAATTTTCGGAAGAGATTGTGTTAGATAAACGAACCCTCAGGTGCTCCCAAACCACTAAGCAATGTAGTATCAAATCCGGACCGCAGTCATTTGCTTTTTCAATCCCTAACTTTTGCATGAATTTCCCTTTGCGGGTTTTCAATTCACCGGGATACCCTTTTTTGCCGAAGTCGCCCAATGCAGGTTTTCGACTTCGCGGGTGTACATCTTTTCAATTTTATCCCTAACTTTTGCCCGAACCTTTCATTCATTTTTTTACGGTTCGCCGGGATGCCCCATTTTTGCCTGGACTCTCTTTTTACTGTCCAGCGGGTCACTTTCAAGCAAAGTATTTTTTAACTGCGTCCGAATTCACAGGCGACGTAAAGTCCTCACCATCCATGGCAGATAGTAACAAAGCTCCTCCTGAGAAGACTTTTCTGACGACGTATGACCCTTTGTAATTAGGGGTCCACTTGCCCCTGTGATCTGTTTGTGGCGGGAGAATCCTTTTCAGCACAAGGTCGCCCGTCTGAAAGCTTCGAGGACATATCTTCTTATCATACGCTTTCTTCATCTGACTCTGATACAACCGACCATATGCGAGAGAAGCTAGCCTCTTCTCATCCATTAAACTGAGCTGATTCAGTCTATCTTTAACCCATTCTGCCTCGTCAAGTTGGACCTCTCGTAGAACCCTGAGGGAAGGAATCTCAACCTCTAGCGGTAACACTGCCTCCATTCCGTATACCAATGAAAAAGGGGTTGCCCCGGTTGATGTGCGTACCGTCATACGATAACCGTGCAAAGCGAAAGGTAGCATCTCGTGCCAGTCCTTATACGTCACAACCATCTTCTTTAGAATCTTCTTTATGTTCTTATTGGCCGCTTCAACAGCGCCATTCATCTTGGGTCGGTACGGAGAAGAGTTGTGATGCTCGATCTTGAAATTCTGACGCAGCTCTTTCATCATCTTGTTATTCAAATTCGAACCGTTGTCAGTGATAATCCGCTCAGGGATTCCATATCTGCAGATAATATCTCGTTTGATAAATCTGGCGACCACTTGTTTGGTGACATTGGCATATGATGCTGCTTCCACCCATTTGGTGAAGTAATCAATTGCCACCAAGATGAACCAGTGTCCATTTGATGTCGTAGGCTCAATCTTCCCAATCATATCAATTCCCCACATCGAGAAAGGCCACGGTGATGACATGACATTCAGAGGACTTGGGGGTACATGGACCTTGTCCGCGTAAATTTGGCATTTATGACACCTCTTTGCAAACTTGAAACAGTCTGTTTCCATAGTTAGCCAGTAATAACCTGCCCGCAGCAGTTTTCTCGTCATAGCATGCCCACCAGCATGTGTACCAAATGTACCCTCATGTATCTCTTCCATGAGCAACTTCGCCTCTTCCTCATCTACACAGCGTAACAACACCAAGTCGTGGTTTCTTTTGTATAGGACACCATCAAGTTCAGATAGAAATTACCAGCCAATCTCCTGAGAGTCTTCTGATCTCGACTGGATGCCCCAGCCGGATACTCCTTGTTCTGCAAGAAATTCTGAATGTCAAAGTACCAGGGTTGACCATCGGGAGCCTCGTCAATGGCAAATATGAATGCAGGCCTATCAAGCCGAGAGATAACAATCCGGGGAGCCTCGTTCCAGAAGTTAACTTTATACATCGAAGACAATGTCGCCAAGGCGTCAGCCATTTGATTTTCTGCTCGCGGCACATGATGCAATTCCATCTTGTCGAATAAAGGCAACAATCTCCTTTCATAATTCATATATGGTATCAAATTGGGCTTACGTGTCTCCCATTCTCCTTTAATCTGATTCACTACCAAAGCTGAGTCTCCGTATACATCCAAATGCTTGATTCGCAAATCAATAGCTTCTTCCAGACCCATGATGCAAGCCTCATATTCAGCCTCATTATTGGTAACGGGAAAGGTCAATTGGGCACTAAAGGGGATGTGCGACCCCTAAGGAGTAGTAATAATCGCACCTATTCTGCTTCCATAAGAGTTTACAGCTCCATCAAATATCAACTGCCATTTGGAACCCAATTCTGGTCCTTTGTCCGGCAACGGTTCTTCACAATCTTTCATCTTCAGGTACACGATATCCTCGTCAGGAAAATCAAACCTCATCGATTGGTAGTCCTCGACAGGCTGCTCCGCAAGGTACTCTGACAAAACGCTACCTTTAATAGCCTTTTGCGAGACATACTGAATATCATATTCGGTTAACACCATCTGCCATCGGGCAATTCTTCCAGAGAGTGCTTGCTTCTCAAACACGTATTTGATTGGATCCATCTTTGAAATTAGCAGGGTTGTATGATTTAGCATGTATTGCCTCAAACGTTTGGCGGCCCAGGCTAGTGCACAACACGTTTTCTCGAGCATTGAATATCTGGACTCACAGTCGGTAAACTTCTTACTCAAATAGTAGATCACATGCTCTTTACGTCTTGTCTCGTCGTGTTGACCGAGAACACAACCCATACTTTCCTCAAGAACCGTCAAATACATAATCAAGGGTCTCCCGGCCACTGGGGGTATCAAAACAGGAGGTTCCTGCAAGTATTCTTTTATCTTGTCTAACGCCTTTTGACAATTTTCATTCCAGGTCACAACCTGGTCCTTTTTCAGCAACTTGAATAACGGTTCGCACGTCGCAGTTAAGTGAGATATGAACCGGGCGATATAGTTCAACCTCCCTAAAAACCCACGCACTTCTTTTTCTGTTTTAGGCGTCGACATTTCTTGTATTGCTTTTATTTTCGTAGGATCAACCTCTATTCCTTTTTCTCTCACGATAAACCCCAGCAGTTTGCCCGATCTCACCCCGAAAGTGCACTTGTTAGGGTTCAGTCTCAACCTGAACTTCCAAAGTCTCTTGAACAGTTTCAGCAGATTAACCAAATGCTCCTCTTCCGTCTGGGATTTGGCAATCATATCATCAACATAAACCTCGATCTCCTTATGCATCATATCATGAAAGAGAGTCGTCATAGCACGTTGATATGTTGCCCCAGCGTTCTTCAATCCGAAGGGCATCACTTTGTAACAAAATGTTCCCCAGGGAGTAATGAAGGTAGTCTTCTCCATGTCTTCTGGAGCCATCTTGATCTGATTGTAACCCGAGAAGCCATCCATGAAGGAGAATACAGAGAACTGAGCAGTGTTATCAACCAGCACATCGATGTGAGGAAGCGGAAAGTCGTCTTTCGGGCTCGCCCTATTCAAATCACGGTAGTCTACACACATTCGCACTTTACCGTCTTTCTTCGGCACTGGCACAGTATTAGCGACCCATGAGGGATATTTTGTAACAGCTAGGAAACCAGCATCCCACTATTTTTGAACTTCCTCCTTGATCTTCACAGCCATGTCTGGTCTAGTTCTTCGGAGTTTCTGCTTAATAGGCGGACATTCCTCTCGAAGCGGCAGACGGTGAACAACCATATCCGTATCCAACCCAGGCATATCCTCGTACGACCAAGCAAATATATCACTGTACTCTTTGAGCATCTCAACCAATCTTTGCTTGATGTCGCTCTGCAATGCAGCCCCTATACGGATGTTTCTCACAACCTCTTCCAACCCCAAATTGATAATTTCAATGACTTCCTCATGAGGCAGAATGATTCTTTCTTCTTGTTTCACTAACCAGGTCAACTCTTCTGGTACGTCGCCATCTTCAACAATCCCTTCCTCAGCCTGAAATACCGGGTGCTCGAAGTCGAAGTGAGTCATAGGCGGTTCATAGATGTCATCTGAAATAGTAATCCTACAAAGGAAATGGTTAAATGCTTCAAAATGTATACAAAGGAAATAACCACGTTTCCATTTTATTGTAAAAGATAAAAACAGGAAAAACAGGGATCACAACATTTGTATACAAAAAATGCCTTTATTTCATGATTGAACAATGTAATATACATAACCAAATGGCCATAAGCAAAATCACTATGCCCCGGGTAGGACACAGGATTATTAAACAATTAAGAAAACAAATCATTACTGTTTAGTTGTCACAGGAACAGTTTCCCGGATAGACCAATTGCAGAGGCTTTGTCCTGGCACGCTTGGCTTGATCCACGCGTCCATATCACAGTCGATATCTCCGTCTTCAGCATCGGAAATAGCATTGATAGTCTCGAAGCTCACCCCATTCAGTGTAATGGTTATCGGCCCTCTGAACTTGGGCGTTCCTGAAGAGGATGCTGATGATGATGGATGATATCCAAGCCCGAACCTGTCATTCTTCACGGGAATCTCCAATACCTGCCCCCAACCCTTGGTTTTGCCTGCCTGCACTAGAGCCTGAGCCTCTTTGTAGGATGACACTGCCACATCTGATACTTTGCTGGAACCCTGAGCTTTGTCTTTAACTCGCAGCCCCTCGAAGGCTTGACACGGTGTTTCGTGTATTTCGCCGTCGATCTCGACATATTTGAATGAAGACAAATGGCTAACCAGAATATCTTCCTCTCCACAAACAGTGACAACACTATCCCCAACCATATACTTCAACTTTTGGTGTAACGTGGACATGACTGCCCCGACGGTATGGATCCATGGGCGCCCAAGAAGACAACTATACGCTGGCTGGATGTCCATTATATAGAATTCCGTTTCAAATATTTCAGGCCCGACCTGCAACGGTAATGTTATCGATCCGAAAACTGACCTCCTCGTTCCATCGAACGCTCTCACCACTAAGTCACTGGGCGTGCAGATGATTCCCCTGATATCCAACTTCATCATGGCTTTCTTTGGTAGCACATTCAGGGAAGATCCAGTGTCTACTAAAACATGGGACATGACCGTACCCCGACATTCTACTGACACATGCAATGCCATATGTCGCTTCCGCGAAAATAAGGTGCCGGCAAAACAGAAGAGTCGCCACCTTTCGTTATTTATCCCTCGGAACGGGAAAGGAAACAATCAGAAAAACCTGACGAAAAAGGTATAAGACAAGGTCATCGCAATCCTTGTCTGGGTTCGGGAGTCGGTTACGCAAGGGGAAGGTGTTAGCACCCCTCACGTCCGTCGTACTCGACGGGATCCACGCTTGTTGTGTTTACTGGACGAGTTGGTTTATCTATCTAGCTATCAAGGCTGGCTTAAACAGAAAAGGAGATGACTCGGCAAAGAGTCGCGCTTTATGCCTACGTATCCTCATCAGAGAATGAGAAATCAGAGTCAACGTAGTTCGACCTACTACGGGTTACGGGGAAGGTGGCTCGCCAATACATCAGTATTGTGCCTACGTACTCTCAACAGATATGAGAGATCAGAGCTTACGTAGTTTGGGATGATACGGATTACGGGGGTTCAGATTCATCTGTTTTATCGAGTAGGGTTAAACAGCAATTCCAGCAGTTAGGGACAAAGCCTGTTTGCGGTAGAACTGAAGTTTAACGACACTCTTTTCTTCAGAAAAGCTTCCTTTGAATTATGGGCCCACGGGGCAAAAAGGTTTGAAGTTTGTTTTCTGTCTTTTACGAAAGAAGTGTTTTTTATTGTGTTTGCAATTTCAATCGCACTAAAGACTATGACCTGAGAGTAAATGCGTCGCATGTCACCCAAAGGGTACCATACTAAACATCCGGACTGTTGAAAAGAAGCTCTCCAACAATCCTTTCTCAGATAGCTTAAGGCTCGTGACGTACGAAAGAAATCATTCATGATTAATGTATCTTAATCTGTTTTGAGATGAGAAGAGATCAGGCTCAACTAAGGGAGACTATCAAGTCCTACTGTTGTCATGCCAAGGATTCATCCTATGGTTGAGGTTTGAAATAGGGAACTCCAAGAAGTTATCATGCATAGGTTTCAACCTAAAGCTCTATCATCACTTCCTTATCAAACGAAATGAGTGTCCTAAGGGATCATATCAATGATACACAGAAACAGACAAAGCATCAGCTTAAACAGTAAACAGATATACAGTAAACGACTGTAAAATGCATGCAATTCAAGTGAGGGAGGAAATGTGTATGGGGTGTCAGCCTCCACAAGCTCATCTTAACCTCAAGCCAGATATGAATAACTGCAATCATACAAAAGAAATAAAAAAAGTGCTATCAAGCAAGATATCAGTGACTGCAACCATACAGAGGAAGTAACATGCTATCAAGCAAAATACACCACATGTGCAAAGGAGCTGGGCTCTACCAAATACCTGCAAGCAAAGCCATACAATAACAGTACAAGCAGAGGGAGCAACTCAACCTCTAGTGCAATCATGCTCCTAATTTAAAGTCAGTCTAGATATGGACTTATTCTAATGCATCAAGCAAGTCAAACAAGTCACAGCAATACAGAAAAGAACAGACAAGAAAGCAGATCAACAACTCCCTCTTTCAATTCCAAGCTTCAGCTCTTCTGACATCAATCTAGTCCTCAGACTTCAACCATCCTTCATTCCAAGTATCAACTTCACTAACAAGTATCAACTTGCTTCTCCAGGTTTCAACCCATCAACATAAGTGTCAACTTAATCTTTTTCTTCAAGCTTCAGCTTTCCAGTCAATTCCACCTTCAGGCTTCACTCTTAACTACAAGTATCAACTTGATTCCTTCAGGCTCTCCAAGCATCAGTGTAAGTATCAACTCATCTTTTATTTCTCAAGCCTCAGCTCCACACTCAATCTCAATTGAATCCTCTTCATAAGTATCAGCTTAGTTCTCAAGCTTCAACTCTCTTTGCTTTACCAGTCTCAACTTGGTCTTCTTCTCCTACATGCCTCAGCTTCTCAGAGTAGTCTTTAATCACATGGAAGTGTCAACTTCATCCTTTAATTCTTTTTCAAGCCTCAGCTCTTCACTCAATCTCCATTGGATCTTCAAGTATCAACCCGTTCTCCTTGCTCTTCAAGCTTCAGCTGCAATGGCAATGCTCAAGGAATCATCCTCTTCCACACTCTTCAGTGAAGTCCTCATCTTCAAACTCAAGTCCAACATCTTTCAAGATACTCAAACCAGAAGACCATTGATTTAATTGAATGAGAGGAAATGACAAACAGCTTACTGACAACCAAAGGAAGCCTATAAGGATTTATCATTATGAGAGACTGGTTCCCTCAAAGTTCTACTTCCCAGATAAAGCCACTCATCCCTCCAAAGGAGGGATGTGAATATCTGAGAAGGACTTTTAGTCATTGGGAGGAATGGAAGCACAATATGCTTTCCATATTTGTGAAACAAATCATCCTAACTATAAGGCTCTCCCTATGTCTCCTATCTCCTAAACCTTCAGCAGACACATTCAGGCACAAGCAATTCCATACTCCAAGCAACTTCAAGCAACTTCAAGCATCCTCACCTTGTCTTCAACTTGTCTTCAAACTCAACCAAAGGAAAACCAAGCAAAAACCCTAATCTAAGGGGACTAAAGAAGTTAAACTAGTTGAATTAGTAAGTTAGGATCACCTAAAACCTAGTACTAAAGTTAGTCCTAACTAAAATACTAAAATCAATTGTAAAATCCTACAAAAATATCTATGGGAACCTAGGTCAATCATGACTCTACCACATTAATTTCATAGATCAAACCATCAAATTAGACCTAGAACTAAATTCTACATCACAAAGTATCAAACCTAAACCCTAAAAGGAAGCATCTAAATATCAATCTAGAAAGCACACCTATTTTCATCACAAAAATGTGAGAAAAATACTATGGGAGTGTTGCACCCCAAAATTTGACCAACAATTATTCACCCATCAAGTGTTTGAAAGTTGATGCCTTCACCAGAAAGTTCAGGAGATCCTCAGAAGAATTGGTTGAAACCAAGGTTGTGTGCTTCATAGCTTGAGCGTTGTGGGAACTCCTCAGATGATTCTGAGACTTTGAGATTGAACTTGAAGCTTTGAGAAAGCATATGAGATTTCTTGATAGCCAT
The DNA here is from genome assembly GCA_963859935.3 of Lathyrus sativus. Lineage (NCBI taxonomy): Eukaryota > Viridiplantae > Streptophyta > Magnoliopsida > Fabales > Fabaceae > Lathyrus > Lathyrus sativus. The sequence goes on along the minus strand of OZ012736.1, from coordinate 396,476,986 downwards.
CATAAAGCCCAGAGAGGTCATTGTGCAAGAATTCAGAAGATTCAACCATGAATGGTAGAATTAGGGTTTTGACTGGGTCAATCCTAGATCAGCTGAAGATTTGGGGAAGGTTGAGACCTAATCCAAGGGCCATGAGATCATGGAATGATGTATGGAGATGTTATAAAGATGATTCCTAGACCAACTCATCATGATTGAGGAGTTTGAGAAGTTTCAAGTTAGGGTTTCCAAGGATTGTCAGTGAAAAAACCCTAATTTGATCCCTATCTTCCAGGCAGTTTTAGCTCAGGATGTGATTGATATCTCATCTTCCCCACAACATGAATGTTGTATAGCTTGTTCTTAGCTTTAATTTGAGTGGTAGAAGTCCTTGATAGGAGTTGCAGAGCTCAAGTTATGGTTTTGACAAATTACAGGTCAGCTGAGGTGTGTGAATCTGGGTCCATGAAAGTCACCCAACTTGCAGACAACTTTTGCCCTAGTAGGATGATTCCTATGATCTCTTGGCCAACATGAATGTTTAAGGGCATCTTCTTAGCTTTCTAGATAGTACTAGAAGTCCTTGATAGGATTTGTAGAACTCAACTTATGGTTTGAACAAGACAGGGGTATTTTGGTCATTTGGTGATTATAGGTCATTTTAAGCAAAGGCCATATCTCCTATTTCCAAGCCTCAAATGAAAAAACTCAAAACATCAAAGTTGTTCAAAATGGCATTTTAAGCTTAGAAAAGAGGTCATGAGTTATTGAAAGAGCTTGTAGAAAGGATTTTCATGATTGGGTAAAAATGACCTAAAAATGGCTTATAAGTTGAAAAAGTTGAAATGGAATTTTGGTTTAGGAGATGTACAAATCCAAAATGGGTCATCCAATATGTCATTTTGACTCCAAACATTATTTTAAAAACAATGGTTCAAGTAGAATTTTGATTTGAGGTCTTAAAGTGGAGGTTGCTTTGTAATTTTCATTCTTGCATAATAAGGCAACTTGCAAATCTTCACATAAGGCAAAACCAAGGCATGTTTTTCACTCATTCTCTTTCAATATCTCTTGTAATGAGATTTTAAAGCCAAATTAAAGGCTTGGCACATGAGATATGAGATATACCATGTATCACTTCAAGAGAAGTTCTAAAACTTTCCAAATGATTCTCAAAGTTTCTAGATGGATCTAGACTCTTCCATTGGTTTCTATATATTGGTTAGATCACAATGTGGCCAGGGTTGGTGATGATTGTTGGTGATTGGTGAGGTTAGAGTGCAAAAGAGTGAAATTCTTCCATTTGCAATTCCATAACAAACTTCCATTCTCTTCCATTTTCATTCTTTTCTTCTCCACAAACACATTCTTCTGATCCTTATGAATACTTGCATACTGAGTTAGAGGAAGATCCATGGAGATTTGAAGCTTTGTTGAAGAATTTGCAAGAAAAGCAAGTTGATATCAAACACAAGATTCAAGCATTATCCATCAATCTTTTTGCATACAGAATTCTTATCTTCCATTAAAGATCAATCATGGAAGGTTGCAAGCATTGAATTGGAGTGAAACCACATCCACCATTACAACTTGACAGGTTGGTGATTCTACTCATACCACCTTATTTATATGCATTCCATCATAGTTCTAGGGTTAGACTTGTTAAGATAAGGTAGAGGACTGTTTTCTGAGAATTTGAGGAAGTTTCATGAAGTTCCATGGCAGACCCTAGTTTCTTTCAGTTTCAAGAATGAGTCGTGTGTTGGGTATTGATGGACATGGTATTGTTTAGAATGGTTAGAGTAATATGAGGAACAGGATTAGACCATTAGAATTAAGTTGCATCAAGGTTGATCACAGAGAATCATGGTGAAACCCTAATGTTGGAGCTTTCTGTTAGAACGATTTAAGGAGTTTCAGAGAAAACTACTTGTATGGTTGTGTTCGTGGTAATCAGTAGTACAATTTCGCTTTTGGAATTTCTGGATTTCATCAAGTAATCATTGAGAACGATCGAGTTGAAGGATCGTGCATGGATTCTGTTTCAGACGAAACCCTAATGGCATTTGGGGACGATGAACTCCCACCGTTGGATCGTCCCAAATATTTGACTATTTCAGTTGATCGCACGACCAGGATTTAATTCTGAAAGGGGAGGGAAATTCCAGCACCAAAACACACCGTTTGAATTAGTTGTGAATCCTGGGCTTCAGCAGATCTCGCTACTCACACCCCACCCGCGGCCCAAGTCCAATTCTGAACGTGGAGAGCATGCTATTTGCACCGTGTCCATATTTATTTTCTGCTGATTTTTCATATTGATTTTCTGAACGTGTGGGCCTAAGATCAGCTTCTATTTGCACCCCAGGTTCTCATCCCATCATGGATTATAACTGGGCGCAGTTACTCATGACACCCCTCCCCTTTACTTCATTTTATTTTAATTTCTTTTAATTTTCTTGCATTTTATAAAAATCACATAAAATAGAAAACTTAATATTTTTCACTTCTTGTTTTTCACATATTCACAATCATGTCTAGAAAAATGTAAATAAATAAAATCCCATTTTATTTTTCTTTTAATATTTTTAGCATATTATTCTTGTAAATAGTCTTTTTAATTGATTTTGGTTAATACTTGATTTTGTATAATTTCTTTTAGGACTTCCCCTTAGGATTTTTGAGCCATTCGTTTTGGCATAATTAGAGGTTGAACCATAGATCATATGGGATTTAATTCACAATTTGTAGATTAAAATTTGATATGGTTTGCTTGTTTGACATTTAGGTGCTCAAATTAGGGTTTTAGGTTGTATAAGTAGATTTGAACAATTTTGTTTTGGGGTTTATAGGCCATATTGGTATATGGGGAATATATGGGTTAAGGGTAAGTATGTATAGAGTCCCCTAGAATTTTGCTAGAATATTATATAGTATTTTAGTATTTTTAATTGATTTTTGAATGTATGGATAGTATGTGTGTTGCTTAAAGGCATAATTTGTATTGTTTGTTTTCTTTTCTTCTCCTTTGAGTGTGTGAGCCTTGAAGATTGAGTTGAAGACCTTGTGGATCATCATTGAAGCTTTGAAGACCTTGAAGTGGAGTTTAGTTTGAGATTTTGGTTTGTTCTGTTATAGGATCATAAGTGCATAGGTAGAGCTTTAGATAGAATAATCCCATTCAATAAACAAGGAGTGTCTTGTTCACCTCCTTCCTTCTCTGTGACGTAAAGTCCCTTAAGGGTATTCACCTCTCTCCTTTGGAGGGATTAGTGACCTTGCCCTCTGAGGTAGAACTTTGAGAGAGCCTTTCCCTTTGATGTTAAGTCCTTAATGGCATCCTTTGGAAGTCAGTGAGCACTATAACATCCTCACCTCATCTTGTTGACTGAATCTTGTTTGATGGAGCATTTGGATTGTTGAAGATAGCAATGAAGAGTATTAGAGATTTGCAGAAGAGGGTGGTTGAAGACTTGGTTGAAGATCTAAAAGCCATTGAAGATATAAGCTGATGCTGTGAAGAGGATGATTCCTTAAAGATTGTTGAAGTCTGAAGACTTTGTGAAGATCAAGTTGATACTTGAAGATCCCTGAAGATAGTGAAGCCTGAAGGTGGAGCTGATCAAAGAAGCTGAAGCTTAAGGGAGAAGATGAGTTGATACTCATGTTGTAGGGTTGATACCTGGAAAGCAAGTGATCTCTGAAGTCTGAGGACTGAAGTGCTGTTGGAGGAGCTGAAGCTTTCTTCTGTTTTCTGTTCTGTATTGTGTGTTTTGTTTGATTTGTCTATTGCATTAGACTAGGTTCATATAGAGTGAGTTCAGTCTAGGAGCATGATTGCATTAGAGGTTGAGTTTCTCCCTCTGCTTGTATTGTTATTGAGTGGCTTTGCTTGCGGGTATTCGGTAGAGCCCGGCTCCCTTGCCCATGTGTTTATTTTGCCTGGTGGCATTTCATTTCTTTTATCTGTATGACTGCAGTTTACTGTTTATTGCTGGATAGCATGTTTTTTATATTTCAGTATGATTACTGTTATTTCATGACTGGCTTGAGGTTGAGACGAGCTTGTGGAGGCTGAAGCCCCACACACATTTCCTCCCTCACTTGCATTGCATGCATTTTACTGTTAAAGCTGATGCTTTGTCTGTTTTGGTGTATCATTGACATGATCCCTTAGGACTCTCATTTCCTTTGATAAGGATTTGATGATAGACTTTTGGGTTGAAACCTATGCATGACAACTTCTAGGAGTTCCCTGTTCAAACCTCAACCATAGGATGAATCCATGGCATGACAACAGTAGGACTTGATAGTCTCCCTCCTAGTTGGGCCTGTTCTCTTCTCATCTCAAAACAGTTTAAGATACAGTAATCATGAATGATTTCTTTCGTACGTTACGAGCCTTAAGCTATCTGAGAAAGGACTGTGGGAGATTTTCTTTCCCATAGTCTGGATGTTTAGTATGGTACCCTTTGGGTGACATGCGACGCATTCACTCTCAGGTCATAGTCTTTAGTGCGATTGAAATTGCAAACACAATAAAAAATACTTCTTTCAAAACAGGAAATAAATCGTAGTTTCCCGAACTACGTGAGCTCTGATCTCTCAGGCCTGTTGAGAGTACGTAGGCACAAGATGGCGATGTCTTGGCGAGCTACCTTTCCCCCATAACCCTTCGTAGGCCGAACTACGTTGACTCTGATTTCTCATTCTCTGATGAGAATACGTAGGCATAAAGTGCGACGCTTTGCCGAGTCATTTTTCTTTTCTTTTTCAGCCAGCCTTGATAGGTAGATAGAATAAAACCGACCCGTCCAAGTAAACAAACAAGCGAGGATCCCGTCGAGTACGACGGACGTGAGGGGTGCTAATACCTTCCCCTTGCGTAACCGACTCCCGAACCCAGACAATGGTTGCGACGACCTTGTCTTACCCTTTTTCGTCAGGTTTCTCCGATCGTTTCCTTTCCCGCTCCGAGGGATAAATAACGAAAGGTGGCGACTCTTCTGTTGTGCCGGCACCTTATTTTCGCGCAAGCGACAGCTGGCGACTCTGCTGGGGACTCCAACGGTTCCCTGTGCGAGTCAATCCTACCGTTTGTGTGTTTACCTGTTGGGTTGCGTTTATTTATCGCATTTTTACTTCTCTCACTTTATTTCCCGCATTTTATTTCCAGTATAATATGATTATTTGTGTTGTTGTGGGATGGGAGTTCTGATGAGTGAGAAGCCAGACCCAGGCTTGAGTGCACCATAGACTTAGAGTGGAAATTAGTGGGCGCGTGCTTGCTTTGCAGGCACTAGTGTCTCATGAAATCCACGCTCAGACGAGATTCATCCGGTTGGCTTCACTTTCAACCCTTTGGGTTGAGACGGTTGCTGGTTTGGTGGATTGTCGACTCTGGGGACCGATCATTTGTGATTCAGCTAAGTGAGGCCTCTTCAAGACTTGATGATGCCACTCCTTCTGGGAATCGTATCATCAGTTTTGAAAGTCTGTGACGCTGATGAACGCATAGGATGCCGTACCTTGAGTCAGTTTAGGTCCATACCTGTGAGTGGGATCGGGTTTATTGCAGGAAACTTTGACCTTCAGACTACCTGGTTTTCTTGACAGTGAATCAGTTATGTTGGTACCAGGGTTTCTCAGTTGCAGACACGTCTGTTCTTGACAGAGCAAGTTTATGATCAGGGGATCTTATCATCGGGTGTATGTCTGTTCTTGATAGAGCAGGTTTGATCAGTGTATTGTCATCAGCGGTTTGTTCTTGACAGGGCAGATTTTGAGTGGGGTCTGAAGATCTCATCAGCAGCTGTGTGTTTGTTCTTGATAGGGCAGATTTTGATTTGGGGTCTGAAGACTTCATCAGCAAATATCTCCTGATCGTGCACCCGGGGTCCTTATTATCAGGCACTTATTCTTGACAGAGCGGAATTTTGATCTCGGTCCTATCAGATGGTTACTCTCAGCAGATCAGATGAGTGGTCCTACACCGGGGTTTTTTTTCTCATCAGTGATTGTTGATACCGAATCTCCACAGCAGCTATCCGGATATATTATTGCATGCCTGCATTTTGCATTAGATTGCATGCTCATTCGCATTCCATTAACGTGTGTCTGTGTTGCAGGTACCGTTTCCCCGATCCAGGATTTCCCGCCTCCTACTGTTACTATGGCCTCCCTCAGGAAGACTGTTGCGTACAAGTTCCCGACCCCTGATGTGTCGAAGCTGACTGGTTTGATAGCCCTGGCAGGGGATTCTGTGAAGGATAGGTTCAGGAAGTCTTATGGCAGGTTGCTTAGTCTGGTTTGCAAACCTTCTACGTCCGAGTTGAATGGGTTACTTGCTCTTCTGCAGTTCTATGACCCTCCTCTGAGGTTTTTCACTTTCCGGGATTTCGTTCTCGCGCCGACATTGGAAGAGTATGCTGATATGCTGGGTGTGCCTATCAAAAGGCAGATGCCTTTTGTACACATGGATGTTGAGCCTGATCTGGCTGGTTTGGCTTCCTCACTCCATTTGAGCGCTTCTGAGTTAGTGGTGACGAGATGGAACAAGGTCCCAGGGTTCTCCCTGCAGTTTCTGATAGCTAAGGCTCAGCAGTGTGCTAAGGACAAATGTTGGGACGCATTCAATGCCATCCTTGCTTTATGCATATATGGCATTATCCTATTCCCCAACATGCCAGATTTCGTAGACTTTGATGCATTCCACATCTTCGCCTCAGGGAATCCAGTCCCTACTCTGATCGGAGACGTATATCACTCAGTGCATTACAAGAATGAGAACCGGAGAGGGAAGAATGTCTCATGCTGCGTACCGTTGTTGTACAAGTGGTTTGATAGTCACTTGCCCAAGAGGGGTTCTACCGTCTTGTCTGCAGCCACAGCTGAGTGGCCTGAGCGTCTGATGAGTTTGTCGGCAGAAGATATTGATTGGTTCGTTGACAGAGACAAGTTAGGCACCGAGGTGATCTTCAGTTGTAGTGGGTTTCCTAATGTACCTCTGATAGGTAGGAAGGGTTGCATCAACTACAATCCATCATTGCTAGTTCGTCAGTTTGCATATGCTTTGAGGACTCCACCGAAGGAGGAAGAGGTACAGGAATCTCTGTACCTCACGGGTACTCTAGAGGGGGATTTGTTTTCCAAGCTTCAGCATGCATGGAACAGTATCAGCAAGAGGGGAAAGCCTTTGTTGGGAAAGAGCAACACCCAAGCCTACCCTCCTTATTCAGCTTGGATCAGAGCCAGAGCCAGCGCTATAGGGATGCCATTCCCTCATATCAGACCAGAGAGTCCTCCACCAGTCGAAGAGCCTACCACTGTGTCCATTCATCAGCACAACCAGGTATTAGCTGAGCGGGATGAACTAAGGCGGGAAAACGCAGAATTAGAGAAGGAGTTAGCTCAGCTTCGAAGTGAGAGGAATGAAGCCGTGCATGCCTTCAAAAAGCAAACAGAGTCGGTAAACCAACTGGGTGCAGATTTGGCAAAGCAGATTGCTGATCGGGAACGCTTAGGTCAAGACTTCAGGGCTGTTAATGATGTACTAGCTACGAAGAAGCAGCATCTGGAGGAGGCATATCGGAGGATATCTAAGTTCGACCAGCATTGGAAGACCTCCATGGCCACCAGGAAGGAGCGAGAGGACAAACTGATGCTGCAGATTTCTAAGCTGGAAGCCGAAGTAAAGGACAGTGAGCGGAGGTTTGATGAAGAGACCGCCCGCAGATACGCCGCTGAAGCTCGACTCAACAAAGCTCTTGCTAGCCTGAAGGAGCATAAGCTGATGTTTGAGTCTAAGAAGCGGAAGCTGGAGGATTGCTTTGGAGAAGGAGCTTGGGAGAGTTCAGTTCAGGGGCTTCAGCATACCATCAGGCAGAGGGAACTACTCGTCGAGGGGTTGCTCACTTTGCCAGATCATCTAGAGACGAAGGAGTTATTAGCAGAGTATCGCACCCGCGGCCATACTTGACTAGTTGTATTCCTTTTGTTTTGATCTTTGATGTATGCTGACCATCACCAGACTTGTTGGCTGAGGTCATGCTGTTGATTTGTTTGTACTCGCTGATACTGTGTACTGCCTTGACAGGCCTTTTCATATATATATGAGATTGATGTTTCCATGATTGGGCTCGGATTTCTTCGTCTTCTTATTATTATCAGCACTGGCACTAAGGCACTAGGATCCGGGGAAAACCTCCCACGCACACAGACACACGCATGCATCTGCATGAAGCATATTTGCATGGCGTATATCTTATTGCTTTTCCTAACCTTTATTGTTGACAGGTTTTGCAGGTTCACAGGTTTCGAGCTGTTTCCGGTCTCCAGGATTGATCAAAGACTCATCCACCGCTACTCAACTCGTGCTAATCAGACAAGGATAATGGACCAGGTGCAGTCAGATGTTCAAGAGCTCCGGGAACGGATGGATCGTTTTATGGAACTGATGCAGGTGGTCGCTAATGGTCAGGACCAGCTTCGTACTTTGGTTCAACCTCTAATCTCCAGGGTTGACAGTAATGGCATACTGCACGGCGGGGCTGTGCCTACTCCTCCTCCAGTGGATGCTCCACAGAACGTTGTTCCTGTTGCCGGGGGCAACGGCAGTGCTAACGGCAATCTGATGACTAATATCGGGCTCAACGCGGCAGGCGTCGGCAATGGTAGTCTTGGAGCCAATGTTAACATAGGGCCGGTCAACGGCAATGCTGGTGTAGGAAATCTGTTGGTGCCTCAACCGTGGCTGGAGGACCATCAGGATGACGTATTCTCTCAGAGAGGTGTGGAAGCAGAGTTGAATGCTGAAGCTCGACTCAGGTTCAAAGCGCTGGAAGACAAGATGAGAGACATTGAAAATCAGAACACATTGGGCGTTGATATGTCCAAGCTCGGGTTGATTGCTGACTTTAAGGTACCTCATAAGTTCAAGGTGCCTGTCTTTGAGAAGTATAAGGGTACTACTTGCCCCCGTGTTCACCTTCGATCTTATTACAGAAAGATGTCCGCCTATTCTGACGATGAGAAGTTGCTGATGCACTTCTTCCAAGATAGTCTTTCTGGTCCATCACTCGAATGGTATATGGGTTTGGAGCCTGCTACTGTGCGCACCTGGAAAGACCTCGCCGAAGCGTTCGTCCTCCACTATCAGTACAATAGCGACCTATCCCCCAACCGGGTTCAGCTTCAGAATCTCTCACAGCGGAACAATGAAAGCTTTAAAGAGTACGCCCAGCGGTGGCGTGAATTGGCTGCTCGGGTTCAACCGCCGATGGTTGAGCGTGAGATAGTGCAAATGTTCGTGGCTACCCTTCCTGGAATCTACTATGAAAAGCTGGTCAGTGGCATGTCTGGGACATTCTCGGCTCTCATCACTATGGGCGAGCATGTCGAGAACGGTATAAAGATTGGAAAAATTCAAGGCGAATCATCCTGAGCTGGAGGAAGTAGCAAGAAACCTTACGCTGGCAAGCGTCGAGAGGGAGATGCCAGTGCTGTCACTAATGCTCGGAGAAAGGGCAAGGGCCCTCAGCCTCAGATTGCTAGCATAAATATCCCAGCTGCTCCACCGCAGCCGCAGCAGCAGCAGCCTCAGCAGCAGAATCAGCAGGGGTATAGAAGATATTAGAATCGGGCTCCTCTGACAAATCGTCATTTTGAAACTCCACCTATGTCGTATGCACAGCTCTTACAAACGTTGCTTCAGCTTCAGTTAGTTCAAAAGAGGACAATGGCTCCCTTAACAGGGGCGCCACCACCGGGGTATGACGCCAATGCTACTTGTGATTTCCATACTGGGGCACCAGGCCATACGATTGAGAATTGTAAAGCTTTTAAGCACAAAGTGCAGGACTTGGTGGACGCCAAGGTTATTAACTTTTCTGACAGTGTGCCCAATGTCACCAAAAACCCTATGCCTCATCATAAGGGAGGCGGAGTGAACGCCATTATCACTGAGGAGAGTGCAGACTTGCTGACTGATGTCAAAGACTTGAAAACGCCGCTTAGTTTTGTCAAGGCTAAGTTGCTGAAGAAGGGCTTCTTTCCTGGATGCGGAGAGTTATGTATGGCTTGTGCTACACTTCCTGATGGGTGTGAGCAGCTGGTAGAAGGTATCCAAAGTCTGATGTCCGAGGGTATTTTGCAGCTTAGCCGGAGCGTTGAGAGTGTATCAGGGGAGGTCGTGCTGAAGCAGGCAGATGAAGTTGCTACTATCACTATTCCTCGTCACCCTATTACTATTTCCGCACCCCGACCGCCTACAATCACTATCACCAGAGCCGGACCAATCCCATTCGAGAGTACTAATGCTGTTCCATGGCATTATGGCACCGAAGTCTACTGCAATGGTCAGAAGTTAGAGCTGGAGCCATACGGATCGACTGTGCAGACTCTTGCCGGAGTCAGTGGCATTACTCGAAGCGGTAGAGTGTTCGCGCCAGCAGAGGTTGCAGCAGAGAAAGTGGTCCGAGGTGACGTTGTAGATAAGGGTAAAGGCAAAGTTGTCGAAGAGATCCCTTCTGGGGCAGAGAAGGACTTGTTGGTTAAAGATGCTGAAGAGTTCATGCGGTTAATCAAGAAGAGCGGCTACAAGATTGTAGATCATCTTCATCAGACTCCGTCAAAGATCTCCATTCTTAACTTGTTGCTGTGTTCTGAGGCGCACCGCAACGCATTGCTAAGGGTATTGAACGCTGCCTACGTGCCGTAGGAGATATCAGTAAATCAGCTAGAGGAGGTGGTAGCCCATGTTAATGCTGGCAATGGGCTGGGATTCACAGATTTAGAGCTGACTCCTAAAGGGAGAGATCACAACAGCGCCTTGCACGTCTCGATAGAGTGCAGAGGCACGATCATGTCGCATGTCCTAGTGGATACGGGTTCGTCGCTTAATGTGCTTCCGAAGAAGGCACTGATGAAGTTGGATACTCGTGGATTGCTTTGCACGCCCAGTGATCTGGTGGTGAAAGCCTTTGATGGAACTAAGCGCCACGTTTTCGGAGAGTTGACCCTGCCGATTCAAGTTGGTCCAGAGACGTTTGATACGGTTTTCTATATCATGGATATCATGCCTGCCTACAGTTGCCTCTTAGGTCGGCCATGGATCCATGCTGTTGGTGTTGTGACGTCCACGCTGCATCAGAAGCTCAAATATGCTGTCGGGGGCAGCATAGTAACCGTCTGTGGCGAGGAGGACATTATGGTGAGCCACTTGTCATCCTTTAAGTACGTTGAAATGGATGGCGAAATCCATGAAACTCTCTGCCAGGCATTTGAAACCGTCAGGGTGAAAGAGGTAGCTCCTGTCGTCGTAGAGAAGCAAGAGATGAATCTCTCCTCGTTCAGAGAAGCTCGGGCCGTCGTCGAAGCCGGTTCCACCCCAGGCTGGGGGCATGTTTTGGATATACCAATCAAGCAGGATAAGTTTGGATTGGGATATTCTCCGGAAGCTGAAGCTTCATCTTCTTCTAGCAGTTCGTCTCGTGGGAAGGGGCCGATCCTATTCACCAAAGGCGGAGTAATTTTCGAAAGCATCAACGCAGCGTCTGAGGACAGCGGGGATAGTGATTGTGATCTTGACGCCTGGATTCAGCCAAGCAAGCCGGGCGAGCACCTCAACAATTGGACCATCAAGGAGATTATCCAGCTGACAAGTGAAGAGTAATGATTTGCTTTTTACAATCTTTGTACAACCCTATGTCCTGCCCGGGGCATAGCGGTTTTATTGTCAGGGCCTTGTTGGATTATGTACATGCATTTTGTTAATAAATAAAAAGGCGTTTTCTTCGTACTCAAATATTGTGTTCTCTGTTATTCATGTTTTATGTTTATTTCGAAAAAAATAGCAAAATGGCAACGAGGTTAGTGCTAACCTGCATATTCTTGCTTTAAACTTAACCCTTGTTATTGCAGGATCCACATAACAGATGACGTCAACTCGCGACCCTCTACGGCTCACTACGATTTCGATTGCCCGATCTATCAAGCCGAGGATGAGATTGATGAAGACAAGGACCTTCCGGAAGAGTTGGCCCGCTTGTTGAGACAAGAGGAAAAGGTTATTCTGCCTCACGAGGAAGATATTGAGATCGTGAACCTAGGTTCTGAAGAGCTCGTCAGGAATGTCAGAGTAGGGGCTGAGTTGCAGAATGATGTCAAGCATAGACTGGTCGAGATGCTTCGAGAGTATAGTGACGTCTTTGCTTGGTCATATGAGGATATGCCCGGACTTGACACGGACATCGTGGTTCATCGTTTGCCGTTGCGAGAAGATTGCCCTCCAGTCAAGCAGAAGCTTAGGAGGACGAGACCAGACATGGCTGTAAAAATCAAAGAAGAAGTCCAGAAGCAGTTGGACGCAGGATTTCTAGCCGTTACCACTTACCCTCCGTGGGTCGCCAACATAGTGCCTGTACCGAAGAAGGACGGTAAGGTACGCATGTGCGTCGATTATCGGGATTTGAATAGGGAGAGCCCTAAGGATGATTTCCCGTTGCCTCATATCGATGTGTTGGTCGACAACACAGCCCAGTTTTCCGTGTTTTCGTTCATGGATGGCTTCTCCGGTTACAATCAGATTAAGATGGCACCGGAGGACATGGAGAAAACGACGTTTATCACCCCCTGGGGAACATTCTGCTATAAGGTAATGCCCTTCGGTCCGAAGAATGCAGGGGCCACTTACCAGCGAGCAATGGTCACTTTGTTTCATGATATGATTCATCATGAGATCGCGGTCTATGTTGATGACATGATTGCAAAGTCCCAAACGGAGGAAGAGCATCTGGTCAACTTATTAAAGCTGTTTGAGAGGCTTAGGAAGTTCAGGCTGAGGCTGAATCCTAACAAGTGCACTTTCGGAGTGCGGTCCGGAAAGTTATTGGGGTTCATCGTTAGTGAACGAGGTATTGAAGTTGATCCTGCAAAAATAAAAGCTATTCAAGAAATGCCAGCGCCGAAAACAGAAAAAGAAGTTCGTGGTTTCTTGGGTCGAAAAAACTACATTGCAAGGTTTATCTCTCAGCTCACGGCCACTTGTGAACCGATGTTCAAGCTTTTAAAGAAAGATCAGGCAATTACTTGGAATGAGGATTGCCAGAAGGCATTCGACAAAATAAAGCAGTATCTTCAAGAACCTCCAATCTTGATACCCCCAGTGGTTGGACGGCCATGAATCATGTACCTGACGGTTCTGGAGAATAGTATGGGGTGTGTTCTCTCTCAGCACGACGAGACGGGCAGAAAAGAGCATGTCATTTATTATTTGAGTAAAAAGTTCACTGAGTGTGAATCTCGATACTTGATGCTGGAGAAGACGTGTTGTGCATTAGCTTGGGCCGCCAAACGTCTACGACAGTATATGCTCAATCACACCACTATGCTAATTTCGAAGATGGATCCGATCAAGTACGTCTTCGAGAAGCAGGCTCTTTCGGGCAGAATTGCCATATGGCAAATGGTGTTAACAGAATATGATATTCAGTATGTCTCCCAGAAAGCCATTAAGGGAAGCGTATTGTCTGATTACCTTGCCGAACAGCCGATTGAAGACTACCAGCCGATGAAGTTCGAATTCCCTGACGAGGATATTATGTTCCTCAAAGCAAAGGATTGCGATGAGCCATTGCCCGATGAAGGGCCAGATAGGAAGTCTCAGTGGAAGTTGATATTTGATGGAGCGGTTAATTCCTATGGAAGTGGTATCGGGGCTATCATCACGACTCCTCACGGATCCCACATCCCGTTTACTGCGAGACTGACGTTTCCAGTTACCAACAATGAAGCAGAGTATGAAACATGTATTATGGGCCGAGAAGAGGCAATTGATTTGAGAATCAAGAATCTAGACGTATATGGTGACTCAGCGCTCGTAATCAACCAGATTAAAGGGGAGTGGGAAACTCGTCAAGCGAATTTGGTGCCGTACATGAATTATGCCAGGAGGCTGCTTCCGTTCTTCGATCGAGTGGAACTTCATCATGTACCCAGGGCTGAAAATTAGATGGCTGATGCCTTAGCCACGTTGGCTTCAATGTACAAAGTCAATTATTGGAATGAGGCTCCAAGAATTGTTCTTTCGCGTCTTGATAGACCGGCATTTGTCTTTGCAATCGAAAATGCCACCGACGGCAAGCCATGGTTCCACGATATCCGGACCTTCCTTATGACTAAGGAGTATCCTGCGGGTGCGTCGACCCAGGATAAGAAGACTCTAAGGAGGCTATCTGGAAACTTTTATCTCAATCCTGATGGAGTGTTGTATAAGAGAAACCACGATCTCGTGCTGCTCAGATGTGTAGATGAGAAAGAGGCGAGTATGCTCATGGAAGAAGTCCATGAGGGCACATTTGGTACGCACGCCGGCGGGCATGCCATGACGAGAAAGATCCTGAGAGCAGGGTATTACTGGCTGACTATGGAGTCGGATTGCTTCAGATTCGCGAAGAAATGTCATAAATGCCAGATTTATGTTGATAGAGTTCATGTGCCGCCGTGCCCATTGAATGTCATGTCCTCCCCTTGGCCGTTCTCCATGTGGGGCATCGACATGATAGGCAAGATCGAGCCCACTGCGTCCAATGGTCATCGTTTCATTCTGGTAGCTATCGACTACTTCACCAAATGGGTGGAGGCAGCCTCGTACGCTAATGTGACCAAGCAGGTGGTAGCTAAATTCATAAAGAGGGACATCATCTGTCGCTATGGAATTCCCGAGCGGATCATTACTGATAATGTTTCGAATTTGAATAACAAGATGATGAAAGAGCTGTGCCAGAGCTTCAAGATTGAACACCACAACTCATCTCCTTACCGGCCGAAGATGAACGGCGCCGTTGAAGCCGCCAACAAGAACATCAAGAAGATTGTTCAGAAGATGGTTGTGACGTACAAAGATTGGCACGAGATGCTGCCGTTTGCCTTGCACGGTTATCGTACGACGGTGCGTACGTCGACCGAGGCAACTCCTTTCTCCTTGGTGTACGGTATGGAAGCTGTCCTACCGTTAGAAGTGGAGATTCCTTCTTTGCGAGTTTTGGTTGATGTGAAACTCGACGAAGCAGAATGGATTACGAATCGCTTGAACCAACTCAGCCTGATGGACGAGAAGAGGTTAGCATCGATTGCATTTGGTCGCCTGTACCAGAGCCGAATGAAGAAAGCTTATGATAAGAAGGTGCGTCCTAGAAGCTTTCAGACGGGTGATCTCGTCCTGAAGAAGATTCTTCCGCCACACTCCGATCACCGGGGCAAGTGGACTCCGAATTACGAAGGGCCGTATGTCGTCAGCAAGGTCTTCTCGGGAGGAGCTTTGTTGTTATCCACGATGGATGGTGAAGATTTTGCATCCCCGGTGAACGCGGACGCAGTTAAAAAATATTTTGCTTGAAAGAGACCCGCTGGACAAAAAAGAAAGAGTCCAGGCAAAAAAGGGGCATCCCGGCGAACCAAAAACAGAATAAAAGGTTCGGGCAAAAATTAGGGATATATCGAAAAAGGTACACCCGCGAGGTCGAAAACCTACACTGGGCGGCTTCGGCAAAAAAGGGTATCCCGGTGAACTGAAAACCCGTAAAGGGCGGTTCACGCAAAAGTTAGGGATTTAAATAAGCAAATGACTGCGTTCCGCGTGTGGACTTTCATTGTTTAGTGGTTTGGAGGACCTGAGGGCCGCTTATCTGAATCAATCTCTTCCGAAGCTGAAGCGTCGGAGAAGTATCGAAGTCGAGTGGGTCTTAGAGGGATCAACTCATGGTGTTCGTCTACGCCCCGTTGCCGACATTTGTATATACTAATGTATAGTTATGTTTTATTTTTGCGCGGCTTCCTCATTCCAGGAGCTTGCCTCTGTTGTAAAACATTTTTGCCCATTCAGGGGTCCACCATCAATAAAATGCATGTTATTCAGCAATTCTGCTTGCCTGTTTAGCATTTATCTGTTTTGTTTGCGAATGAAAACGCCGATGTTTTTAATAAAATGCGCATACATAAACTTACGGGCCTAGACCCATCGATTGTTGGAACAATTAATTACCTGAATATTGTCACGAGATAATAACCTTGATAGGCCCTTTGAGGAGGGTATCTTGTCTGTTTGTTCGTGTTGTTGCAGGTGTAGCGCCTCCCAGAAGATGTGTCGTGCGCATCCCCGAAGCAGGGCGAGTCCTCCTTCTCCAGCAGTGTTCAGAAGTCTCTCCTCCGCAGAATCTGAACGCAAGATAGTAAGCATTGACATGTCTCCCCAGGCAGAGATGATTCTCTTCCCCAAGCAGACGCGTCCTGAAGGAACGTCACCTCATCAGCTGAGTCGCGCGCAGCAGCTCGTATTCGTCCCCAGCACCGGGTCACAAGTGCAGGTTTCATGGAAATGTTCGGGTACTGAAGCTCGTGTTTTCCCCAGTAAAGTCGCCGCAGCAGGTGTCTCCCCCGCACCGGGTCACAAGTGCGGGTGTCGTAGGAAATTGTTCGTACGTCGAAGTATGCAGTAACTGATGGTGCCAGACTGAAGTCTCCAGCGGAATTGAGATTCCCCACCGGAGTTGTATTCTCTCCTGAAGTTGGATGATTCCCTCTTCCCCCAGTAGAGTGTGGGAACGGCTGATGATGTATTCCCCTGCAGAGTTGTACTCTCCCCCGAAGTCAGATGATTCTTTCTTCCCCAGCAAAATTGAAATTCCTCATCAGAGTCGTACTCTCCCGTGAAGTAGAATGACTTCTCTCTCCCCGGCTGAGTCCGCAAACCCCCCAAGAGGGCCGAATCCTCGGAAGCAGTTGGGACCATGAGTGGATTTTCCCTAGCAGAGTATTGAGCAGCCGATGCGGTATTTCCCCAAAGTCGTACTCTCCAGTGAAGTAGAATGATTTCTCCTTCCCCAGCCGAGTTCGCAGATGTCCAAGAGAGCCGAGTCCTTGGAAGTTGATCAGACCATATTCGGTTGATTCACCAGTGGAGTGTTAAGCAGCTGAAGTTGTTTCCCCACAGAGTTGTTATCCCCAGAAGATTAGCCGAGACGGCCACGCAGTTTATTCTCGCGATTGATATCAGCAGGTCCAAGTTCTCATAGAGCTTCGTTCCCCCGCAGTAATCAACTGAAGTTGTCTTCCCTGCAGCAGTCAAAGGAAGATCAATTCCTCAGACAGAGTCCGATTGATATTGGCGTGTCCACGTTCTCCTCAGCAGGATGATTCCTCTATCTGAGTAGTTCTTTCTCCTTGACAGGAGAACTCCCCCTCGGCATTTATTTTGCTGACGAGATCGCATCATTGTGCATGACTGCATAGCATTTAACATTGCATAGCATTTAGCATAAGCGCATAGCATTTCCACCATGTGGGGCATGGCGCCGAAGCACGCGCACCATAAGCATGATCTAGGTTACTATTATTCTTGTTTTACAGGTGTTCAACCAAAGGACCAGTTGCTCGGGACGATGCCTGATATTCTCCCCAACGAGGTCGCTTTCTTGAGATGATTCTTGAAGACCCTGGTGTAACTCCCGCAGTCGTTCGCTCGAGATAATTTTTGAGATCCCCCAGCGAAGTCTT
Organism: Lathyrus sativus; assembly: GCA_963859935.3. NCBI lineage: Eukaryota > Viridiplantae > Streptophyta > Magnoliopsida > Fabales > Fabaceae > Lathyrus > Lathyrus sativus. The sequence continues at coordinate 396,459,457 of OZ012736.1, read as the reverse complement.
CAGTTCAAGACGATCATTGAATTCCTCAGCAGAGCCGTTTGCTTAAGATGATTCTTAAGACCTCAGCGCTGTTTCCCGAGTTGTTTGCTTAGGATGATTCTTGAGCTCCCCAGTAGCGTCCCCAACAAGAGTTGCCCAGGAAGATTCCTGGAATACCCAGCAGAATGAAGTCGCCAGAAAGGTTATCAGTTCAGGATGATTCTTGAAGGTGCCCGACGGAGTTGTTTGTTCAAGATGATTCTTGAAGTCCTTAGCAGCGTGATATGTTTGCTCCAACCGTGATGTCTAATCTGAAGACTGACTTCGTAAGCGCCTGAAGGCGGTATCAGAATGTTCCTGTGGATTTAGATTTCCTGGTTGATGAATCAACGTGTGTCTGAAGACAGAGTTCAGAAGTTGGTAGGTCCAATTTTTGTATGCAAGGTGATCCGCATTGGCCTGAAGACCAAGTCAGTTGTCTTGAGATGATGATTGATCGCGATCCAGTGAATAGTGTTTCTTCTGACTGAAGTCGAAGATGTTTCTCCAGCTGAAGCGGAGTTTTACCTGAAGGCAAAGTGTTTGAATCCCCGTAGAGTCATGAATGGCTCAGGATACCATTTCTCTGACTGGAGTCATAGATTTCCCAAGTTGAAGCAAGGGTGCCTGAAGGAAAGGTTACCCCCAAGGTTAGGAATGAACTAGGATTCATTTTTCGGACTGAAGGCCGAAGTATATCCCTGACTGAAGTCTCGGACACTCTATAACAGAGGCGGAGTCGCCTAAAGGCAGACCCATGTATCCTTGAAGGCCAAGGGTCATCTCTTTAGACTGAAGTCGAAGATACCTCCTGCAGAGTTGCCATCCTTGAAGGCCAAGGATGCTTATCTTCAGAAGTACTTGAATATCTTTTCTAGCTGAAGCTGGAAGTGGCCAGGGGCCAGGGTTTCATATAGCTCTGATGTTGAAGCTCTACAGTGGGATCATTGTGCAGTAGCATCCCGATGTTCGTTATGGTTCTGAGGGTGAACCCCAGATCAGAGTGTGCTCGATTAAGTCTCTCATTTCCAACAGAGTAGTTTCAAATACGCAAGTGTACCTTTTGTCCCATTCACCAGGGGTGAGCCCCAGGTCAGAGTAGGTTTGTTTCGACGGCGATGTTGAATGTGTTCGACGGCGAGGTTGGATGTTTGTTTCGACGGCGATGTTGAATGTATGTTTGTGTTCGACGGCGAGGTTGAATGTTTGTTTGACGGCGAGGTCAGATTATGATTGGTTCGACGGGAATGTATGAATGTGTTCGACGGCGAGGTTGGATGATTGGTTCGACGGCGATGTTGCATGTGTTCGACGGCGAGGTTGGATGTTTGTTTTGACGGCGAGGTCAGATTAGGTTTGTTTCGACGGCGAGGGCAGATTATGTTGGTTTCCGGCGGCGATGTTGGAGGTTTATGTTCGACGGTGATGTCAGACTCTTTAAATCACCAGCAGAGATGATTTTTGTATGACGGTGACGTCGAGTCTCTCTCAGAGCGATGTTTGTTTCCGACGGCGATGTCAGATTCAGTTTTCCAGCGGTGATGCTGGGCATGTCAAGTTGATCCAGTCTTCTGACGGCGATGTTAGGTGATGCAGATCCTTTATATCTCCAGCGGCGATGCGGGGTATTTTGTCAGATGTAGTTCTCCAGCGGCGAGGCGGGGTGTTTTGGGTGATCAACGGCGATGTCAGATTTAGTTTTCCGGCGGCGATGTTGGATGTTTGTTTCCCCGAGTTATGGTTGTTCCTGACGGTGATGTCAGGTGGTTTGGCCTCCCCGCGGCGATGTTGGGTGTTCCTCAGAATTTTGGCTGCTTCTGACGGTGATGTCAGGTGGTTTAGTCTTCCAGCGGCGATGTTGGGTGTTTGGTTGCCTGAAGATGATGTCAGAAGAAGTTAACGTGGATAACTGACGGCGACGTCAGATCGGTATTTCTCCAGCTAGTTGTCGTGCAGCCAGCATCGCAGCCTTTCGAAGATTTGTTCTCCGCAGAGTATCGTGTGCTCGTGCAGTTGGCAAATTTTCGGGTTTATCGGTATTCAACTGTCTCGCACCTTGATTGGCTGAGAGCCGTTCGCTCCTCACCCAGTCAGGTTCAAGCCGTTTGAATAGGGGCAGCTGTTGCACCCCAAAATTTGACCAACAATTATTCACCCATCAAGTGTTTGAAAGTTGATGCCTTCACCAGAAAGTTCAGGAGATCCTCAGAAGAATTGGTTGAAACCAAGGTTGTGTGCTTCATAGCTTGAGAGTTGTGGGAACTCCTCAGATGATTCTGAGACTTTGAGATTGAACTTGAAGCTTTGAGAAAGCCTATGAGATGTCTTGATAGCCATCATAAAGCCCAGAGAGGTCATTGTGCAAGAATTCAGAAGATTCAACCATGAATGGTAGAATTAGGGTTTTGACTGGGTCAATCCTAGATCAGCTGAAGATTTGGGGAAGGTTGAGACCTAATCCAAGGGCCATGAGATCATGGAATGATGTATGGAGATGTTATAAAGATGATTCCTAGACCAACTCATCATGATTGAGGAGTTTGAGAAGTTTCAAGTTAGGGTTTCCAAGGATTGTCAGTGAAAAAACCCTAATTTGATCCCTATCTTCCAGGCAGTTTTAGCTCAGGATGTGATTGATATCTCATCTTCCACACAACATGAATGTTGTATAGCTTGTTCTTAGCTTTAATTTGAGTGGTAGAAGTCCTTGATAGGAGTTGCATAGCTCAAGTTATGGTTTTGACAAATTACAGGTCAGCTGAGGTGTGTGAATCTGGGTCCTTGAAAGTCACCCAACTTGCAGACAACCTTTGCCCTAGTAGGATGATTCCTATGATCTCTTGGCCAACATGAATGTTGAAGGGCATCTTCTTAGATTTCTAGATAGTACTAGAAGTCCTTGATAGGATTTGTAGAACTCAACTTATGGTTTGAACAAGACAGGGGTATTTTGGTCATTTGGTGATTATAGGTCATTTTAAGCAAAGGCCATATCTCCTATTTCCAAGCCTCAAATTAAAAAACTCAAAACATCAAAGTTGTTCAAAATGGAATTTTAAGCTTATAAAAGAGGTCATGAGTTATTGAAAGAGCTTGTAGCAAGGATTTTCATGATTGGGTAAAAATGACCTAAAAATGGCTTATAAGTTGAAAAAGTTGAAATGGAATTTTGGTTTAGGAGATGTACAAATCCAAAATGGGTCATCCAATATGTCATTTTGACTCCAAACATTATTTTAAAAACAATGGTTCAAGTAGAATTTTGATTTGAGGTCTTAAAGTGGAGGTTGCTTTGTAATTTTCATTCTTGCATAATAAGGCAACTTGCAAATCTTTACATAAGGCAAAACCAAGGCATGTTTTTCACTCATTCTCTTTCAATATCTCTTGTAAGGAGATTTTAAAGCCAAATTAAAGGCTTGGCACATGAGATATGAGATATACCATGTATCACTTCAAGAGAAGTTCTAAAACTTTCCAAATGATTCTCAAAGTTTCTAGATGGATCTAGACTCTTCCATTGGTTTCTATATATTGGTTAGATCACAATGTGGCCTGGGTTGGTGATGATTGTTGGTGATTGGTGAGGTTAGAGTGCAAAAGAGTGAAATTCTTCCATTTGCAATTCCATAACAAACTTCCATTCTCTTCCATTTTCATTCTTTTCTTCTCCACAAACACATTCTTCTGATCCTTATGAATACTTGCATACTGAGTTAGAGGAAGATCCATGGAGATTTGAAGCTTTGTTGAAGAATTTGCAAGAAAAGCAAGTTGATATCAAACACAAGATTCAAGCATTATCCATCAATCTTTTTGCATACAGAATTCTTATCTTCCATTAAAGATCAATCATGGAAGGTTGCAAGCATTGAATTGGAGTGAAACCACATCCACCATTACAACTTGACAGGTTGGTGATTCTACTCATACCACCTTATTTATATGCATTCCATCATAGTTCTAGGGTTAGACTTGTTAAGATAAGGTAGAGGACTGTTTTCTGAGAATTTGAGGAAGTTTCATGAAGTTCCATGGCAGACCCTAGTTTCTTTCAGTTTCAAGAATGAGTCGTGTGTTGGGTATTGATGGACATGGTATTGTTTAGAATGGTTAGAGTAATATGAGGAACAGGATTAGACCATTAGAATTAAGTTGCATCAAGGTTGATCACAGAGAATCATGGTGAAACCCTAATGTTGGAGCTTTCTGTTAGAACGATTTAAGGAGTTTCAGAGAAAACTACTTGTATGGTTGTGTTCGTGGTAATCAGTAGTACAATTTCGCTTTTGGAATTTCTGGATTTCATCAAGTAATCATTAAGAACGATCGAGTTGAAGGATCGTGCATGGATTCTGTTTCAGACGAAACCCTAATGGCATTTGGGGACGATGAACTCCCACCGTTGGATCGTCCCAAATATTTGACTATTTCAGTTGATCGCACGACCAGGATTTAATTCTGAAAGGGGAGGGAAATTCCAGCACCAAAACGCACCGTTTGAATTAGTTGTGAATCCTGGGCTTCAGCAGATCTCGCTACTCACACCCCACCTGCGGCCCAAGTCCAATTCTGAACTTGGAGAGCATGCTATTTGCACCGTGTCCATATTTATTTTCTGCTGATTTTTCATATTGATTTTCTGAACGTGTGGGCCTAAGATCAGCTTCTATTTGCACCCTAGGTTCTCAGCCCATCATGGATTATAACTGGGCGCAGTTACTCATGACATCCCCTCCCCTTTACTTCATTTTATTTTAATTTCTTTTAATTTTCTTGCATTTTATAAAAATCACATAAAATAGAAAACTTAATATTTTTCACTTATTGTTTTTTCACATATTCACAATCATGTCTAGAAAAATGTAAATAAATAAAATCCCATTTTATTTTTCTTTTAATATTTTTAGCATATTATTCTTGTAAATAGTCTTTTTAATTGATTTTGGTTAATACTTGATTTTGTATAATTTCTTTTAGGACTTCCACTTAGGATTTTTGAGCCATTCTTTTTGGCATAATTAGAGGTTGAACCATAGATCATATGGGATTTAATTCACAATTTGTAGATTAAAATTTGATATGGTTTGCTTGTTTGACATTTAGGTGCTCAAATTAGGGTTTTAGGTTGTATAAGTAGATTTGAACAATTTTGTTTTGGGGTTTATAGGCCATATTGGTATATGGGGAATATATGGGTTAAGGGTAAGTATGTATAGAGTCCCCTAGAATTTTGCTAGAATATTATATAGTATTTTAGTATTTTTAATTTATTTTTGAATGTATGGATAGTATGTGTGTTGCTTAAAGGCATAGTTTGTATTGTTTGTTTTCTTTTCTTCTCCTTTGAGTGTGTGAGCCTTGAAGATTGAGTTGAAGACCTTGTGGATCATCATTGAAGCTTTGAAGACCTTGAAGTGGAGTTTAGTTTGAGCTTTTGGTTTGTTCTGTTATAGGATCATAAGTGCATAGGTAGAGCTTTAGATAGAATAATCCCATTCAATAAACAAGGAGTGTCTTGTTCACCTCCTTCCTTCTCTGTGACATAAAGTCCCTTAAGGGTATTCACCTCTCTCCTTTGGAGGGATTAGTGACCTTGCCCTTTGAGGTAGAACTTTGAGAGAGCCTTTCCCTTTGATGTTAAGTCCTTAATGGCATCCTTTGGAAGTCAGTGAGCACTGTAACATCCTCACCTCATCTTGTTGACTGAATCTTGTTTGATGGAGTATTTGGATTGTTGAAGATAGCAATGAAGAGTATTAGAGATTTGCAGAAGAGGGTGGTTGAAGACTTGGTTGAAGATCTAAAAGCCATTGAAGATATAAGCTGAAGCTGTGAAGAGGATGATTCCTTAAAGATTGTTGAAGTCTGAAGACTTTGTGAAGATCAAGTTGATACTTGAAGATCCCTGAAGATAGTGAAGCCTGAAGGTGGAGCTGATCAAAGAAGCTGAAGCTTAAGGGAGAAGATGAGTTGATACTCATGTTGTAGGGTTGATACCTGGAAAGCAAGTGATCTCTGAAGTCTGAGGACTGAAGTGCTGCTGGAGGAGCTAAAGCTTTCTTCTGTTTTCTGTTCTGTATTGTGTGTTTTGTTTGATTTGTCTGTTGCATTAGACTAGGTTCATATAGAGTGAGTTCAGTCTAGGAGCATGATTGCATTAGAGGTTGAGTTTCTCCCTCTGCTTGTATTGTTATTGAGTGGCTTTGCTTGCGGGTATTCGGTAGAGCCCGGCTCCCTTGCCCATGTGTTTATTTTTCCTGGTGGCATTTCATTTCTTTTATCTGTATGACTGCAGTTTACTGTTTATTGCTGGATAGCATGTTTTTTATATTTCAGTATGATTACTGTTATTTCATGACTGGCTTGAGGTTGAGACGAGCTTGTGGAGGCTGAAGCCCCACACACATTTCCTCCCTCACTTGCATTGCATGCATTTTACTGTTAAAGCTGATGCTTTGTCTGTTTTGGTGTATCATTGACATGATCCCTTAGGACTCTCATTTCCTTTGATAAGGATTTGATGATAGACTTTTGGGTTGAAACCTATGCATGACAACTTCTAGGAGTTCCCTGTTCAAACCTCAACCATAGGATGAATCCATGGCATGACAACAGTAGGACTTGATAGTCTCCCTCCTAGTTGGGCCTGTTCTCTTCTCATCTCAAAACAGTTTAAGATACAGTAATCATGAATGATTTCTTTCGTACGTTACGAGCCTTAAGCTATCTGAGAAAGGACTGTGGGAGAGTTTCTTTCCCATAGTCTGGATGTTTAGTATGGTACCCTTTGGGTGACATGCGACGCATTCACTCTCAGGTCATAGTCTTTAGTGCGATTGAAATTGCAAACACAATAAAAAACACTTCTTTCAAAACAGGAAATAAATCGTAGTTTCCCGAACTACGTGAGCTCTGATCTCTCAGGCCTGTTGAGAGTACGTAGGCACAAGATGGCGATGTCTTGGCGAGCTACCTTTCCCCCATAACCCTTCGTAGGCCGAACTACGTTGACTCTGATTTCTCATTCTCTGATGAGAATACGTAGGCATAAAGTGCGACGCTTTGCCGAGTCATTTTTCTTTTCTTTTTCCGCCAGCCTTGATAGGTAGATAGAATAAAACCGACCCGTCCAAGTAACCAAACAAGCGAGGATCCCGTCGAGTACGACGGACGTGAGGGGTGCTAATACCTTCCCCTTGCGTAACCGACTCCCGAACCCAGACAATGGTTGCGACGACCTTGTCTTACCCTTTTTCGTCAGGTTTTTCCGATCGTTTCCTTTCCCGCTCCGAGGGATAAATAATGAAAGGTGGCGACTCTTCTGTTGTGCCGGCACCTTATTTTTGCGCAAGCGACAGGGAGCATACATGTCTAACCTAATCACACACAAAAACTTAGGATCAAAATCATCACCACATGATCACACAAAATTCCACAAAATTATGTATCAAACATAACCATTTTAATATCAATTAAAATGTAAAATTCCCATTAATTCAGAAAATGCATGAAATGAAAATATTTTTTCTCTAAAAAATACTAGACTCAATCATGAGTAAAATGCAAAAAGAATGGGTTTAATTGGATTAATTTTCAATTTTATATGAATTTAACAAGAACCATGTATAAAATGAAAATTAAAAGAAAATCAAATTAAAATAATAACACGCGCGGTGTGGAAAGCAACAAAACATAGTTCAAATCATGGGTTGGGCCTTCGGGGGGTGTGGATATCACTTAATTCATTAAGCCTAGCATCAGCTACTAAATGAAACGCAACGTTTCATTTATTCAGATCCTTCACAACCTGAAATTAAAACGTGGCCACTGGATCAAGCTTCTAGTCAAAGTCCAACCCTCATCCAATGGTCCCAGAGTCATCTTCAACCTTTTCAAACCTCTGAAACTCGCCCCCAGCTCCGGCCACCACCGGTGGTGCTCCGGTCGTCTTCCTCAACCATAATTCTCCCTACAGGCCTCCATTGCAAATGGTCAAAACATGAATCTTGTCCCAAATCTTGTCACGAGTTCAACCATACCTTTAATACAACCTAAATCCTCAAGATTCACCATATCCAATTCTCAACCGAAAATGGTAATGCACCTATTTTGTCACTAATTCTCAAATTAACTATCTGAAATCCATCCTACACCATTCTACAATACTTCTAACACCTTAATTAAACTTGATTCTACCTAAATCATGCTAGAGGAAGAAAGTTACCAACCTGAAAATCTTGGATGAACAGATGCACTAAACCTCCAATTCAAGCTCTCCAATCTTGCAGACACGATCAATGAACCCTCTCCTTGCTTCTGTATGCAAAAGAACCGGTTGAAAGTGCTTGAATCATGAAACCCGATGGTGAGTTGCAGGTGGAAAATTCTGAATTCAAGAGCATCAATTAGCCACAAATCCTTCTTGATTATGATCTGGAATCACTCCTTAACATCCATGGAAGAAGTTTCAATCAAGAAAATGGATGGAGAGTGAAGAATTTGGTGAAACCGATTGCACTTGCAAGCTATGAAATTTCAATCTCAATCTATGATCTCTCCTTCAATCATCACCAACCTTTGCATTGGATCAACTCTATTCAATATATAGATGATGTTTTGATGATTTAGAACCCTCTAGATCCTTCTAATGAGAGTTTCCACTTCTCATGTCATGAGATTTTCAACCATGTATCATGATATGCATAACCTTGCAAACAGCTTGGAGTCAATCCCTTTCTCTTCCAATTTCTCCCCTAGTGACATTATGAAAGTGATTAGCTTGCAAAGGGCCTTGCTCATGCCTTGATTTTATGTTTCGCAAATGTTACTTAATATGCAAGTAATCACTTTTCAAAGCAAGTCCACAAATTGAATCTCAACTCAAAAATGTGGCTAAACCAATGTTCTTAAAATGTTTTCTAGAGTCAAAATGATATATTACATTCCATGGTTTGGATGTGTAGGTTGAAAATATCAATTTCCAACTTTGGTTTATTTAGCTTATGCCCTTATTTTAGGTCAATTTTGCAAATTTGAGCTACACGCCTTTCCAACATCTCATGACCTCCTTAATAGCCTTAAAACATCATTTTGAACAAGTTTGATGTTGAAGATTTTTCCATTTGAAGCTTGGAAATAGGAGTTATGGCTTTATGGTTGAAATGACCTGTAATCTCCAAATGACCAAAATGCCCTTGACTTGTCAAAGCCATAACTTGAGTTCTACAAATCCTATCAAGGACTTCTAGCACTCTATAGAAATCTAGGAAGATAAGGAACAACATTCATGTTGACCAAAAGTTCATAGGAATCATCCTTCTTGGGCAAACATTTGATGCAAGTTGGGTAACTTTCAAGGCCCCAGATTCACATACCTCAGATGACCTGTAACTTGTCAAAGCCATAACTTGAGCTCTACAAATCCTATCAAGGACTTCTAGTACTCAAATTAAAGCTAAGAGCAAGCTCTACAACATTCATGTTGAGGGTAAGATGAGATGACAATCACACCTTGAGCTAAACTGCCTTGAAGATAGGGGTCAAACTAGGGGATTTTACACTGTCAAGCCTTAGAAACCCTAGCTTGAAACTACTCAAACTCTTCAATCATGATGATTTGACCTTGGAATCATCCTTATAACATCTCAATGCCTCAATCCAGGATCACATGGCTCTTGAATTAGGTCTCAACCTTATTCAGATCATCAGTTGACCTAGAGTTGACCCAGTCAAACCCTAATTGCACCACTCATGGCTGAGGCTTCTTAGTCTTGCACAATGACCTGTCTAGGCTCCATGATGGCTTTCAAGACATCTCATAAGCTCTCTCAATGGTTTAAGTCCACATTCCTGGCTTCAGAATCATCTGAGGAGCTCCCACAAATCTCAAGTTAGGAGATCTAGAGGGTTCAACCACTCTCTCTGAGGATCTTTTGACTTCTCTGACAAAGATATCTACCCTTGAACACTTGAGTTACCTTCTTGGCTAGCTTCATAGTCTTGCATAATCCTTGATTGGTACTCATACCTCTTGATCTCCTGCATACATGTCAATGAAATGCAAATGATAATGCTAATGTGAATGAAATGAAACATAAGCTAGGTAAAGAATAGTTGGTCAAATTTTGTGGTGCAACAGCTGCCCCTATTCAAACGGCTTGAACCTGACCGGGTGAGAAGCGAACGACTCTCAACCAATCAAGGTGCGAGACGGTTGAATACCGACAAACCCTAAAATTTGCCAACTGCACAAGTACACGGTACTCAGATGGGAACAAATCTTCGAAAACTGAAATACTAGCTGCGCGGCCACTAGCTGGGGAATTAGTCACACGGTAACCGGTGATACACGGTCGATCATACCGTCAGGAATCAAGATTCTTCGGGACTCATCAGGTCAACAATCAAGTTAACCACGCCATCGGGCATTCAAAGAGGATTTTCGAGCGTCAACCGGACTTCATCAGTAAGTCGGGAATAGAATTCTCGGTCAATCATGAACCAATTGGGGATATCCAACTTCTACCATCAGGCATTCCGCATCAGTTGGGAGAACTGCTTCGTCTATACGGTTGGACTTCAATCATCAAGTCTTCGAGGGAAGTTTCAACTTCGCTGTTCAGAAACCTGCTGGGGATGACACATCTCCGCTGGGGATTCTGCAGAACTATCAAGTAACTCTGCTTCGGGGATCCAGAAATCATTCTTGATGAGTCAACTCTGTTGAGGACTTCAAGAATCATTTTGGACAAATAACTCCGTGGGGATTTCAAGAATCATCCTGAACCAATAACTCTGCTGGAGGTTTCAGGAATCATCCCGAGCAAACACTCTGCTGGGGATTTCAGGAATCATCCTGAGCGGCTCTCTCTGGCGACTTTACAGGGGATTTTAAGAATCATCTTAAATGAACACCTTCACTAGAGAATTCAAGAATCATCTTGGGCAAACGACTTTGCTGGGGAATTCAAGAATCATCTTGAGCAAGCGACTCTGCGGAGGAACACCTGCAAAACATGAACGGTAACGACCTAGCTCATGTTTCATACACATATGCTTCGACAATGGCGCAATGCTCCACACGGTGGAAATGTTACACATTTATGATAGATGCTATGCAATCATGCAAAATGCTATGACCCCGCCAGCAAAATAAATGCTGAAGGGAGAATCCTCCTGTCAAGGAGAAAGAAACCCTCTGGTGGAGGAAGGAATCATCCTGCCATGGAGAAAAGGTCACGCCAATCTCAATCGGACTCCGCACGGGGAAGCAAACTTCAGTTGACTGCTGCAGGGGAACGAAGCTCTACGAGAACCCAGACCTGCTGAGGAAAGCGATATCAATCGCGGAAATAAACTGCACGGCCTTCCTGGCTAACCTTCCTGGAGATAACGACTCTGGCGGGGAAATACGACATCAGCTATTCAACACTCTACTGGGGAAAAACCAATCATGGTCCCAACTGCTTCCAAGGACTCGACTCTCTTGGGGATCTGCAAACTCGGCTGGGGAAGAAGGAATCATCCTGCTTACAGGGGAGAGTACGACTTTGTGGGGAATCTCAATTCCGCTGGGGACTTCAGTCTGGAACTATCAATTGCTGCACACTTCATCGTATGACTCAGCTGGGGAGATGACATTCCTTCAGGATGTACTTGGCTGGGGAGAGAATCTTCTCTGCCTGGGGAGACATATCAATTCTTACAATCTCACATTCAGACTCTGCGGGGGGAGACGGCTGAACTTTGCTGGAGAAGGAGGAATCATCCTGCTTGGGGACGCGTACGACGTACTGCCTGGAATATGCTACACCTGTAACAACATAAACAAACAGACAAGATACCCTTCTCAAAGGGACCTATCAAGGTTATCATCTTGTGACAATGTTTAAGTAATTCATTGTTTCAACAATCATTGGCCTAGGCCAGTAAGTTTATGTATGCGCATTTTGTCAAAAACATCGGCGTTCTTTTTCGCAAACAAAACAGATACATGCTAAACAAACAAATAGAATTGCTGAATAGTATATATTTTATTGATAACGAACCCCTGAATGGGTAAAAATGTTTTACAACAGATGCAAGCTCCTGGAATGAGGAAGCCGCGCAAAAATAAAACATAAATATACATCAGTATATACACATGTCAGCAACGAGGCGTAGACGAACACCATGAGTTGATCCCTCTATGACCCACTCGACTTCGATACTTCTCCGACGCTTCAGCTTCAGAAAAGATTGATTCAGATAAACGACCCTCAGGTCTTCCAAACCACTAAACAATGAAAGTCCACACGCGGAACGCAGTCATTTGCTTTTTCAAATCCCTAACTTTTGCCTGAATCGCCCTTCCGGGTTTTCGATTCACCGGGATACCCTTTTTTGCCAAAGTCGCCCTTCCGGGTTTTCGAATTTGCGGGTGTACATTCTTTTCAATTTATATCCCTAATTTTTGCCCGAACCTTTTTCCTTTTTTATGGTTCGCCGGGATGCCCCCTTTTTGCCTGGATATTCTTTTTCTTTCCAGCGGGTCGTTTTTTAAGCAAAGTATTTTCTAACTGCGTCCGCGTTCACCGGGGATGCAAAATCTTCACCATCCATCGTGGATAACAACAAAGCTCCTCCCGAGAAGACCTTGCTGACGACGTACGGACCTTCGTAATTAGGAGTCCACTTGCCCCGGTGATCGAAGTGTGGAGGAAGAATCTTCTTCAGGACGAGATCACCCGTCTGAAAGCTTCTAGGACGCACCTTCTTATCATAAGCTTTCTTCATTCGGCTTTGGTACAGACAACCGTGCGCAATCGATGCTAACCTCTTCTTGTCCATTAGGCTGAGTTGGTTTAGTCGGTTCTTAATCCATTCTGCCTCATCGAGTTTCACGTCAACCAAAACTCGTAAAGAAGGGATCTCCACTTCTAACGGTAAGACAACCTTCATACCGTACATTAAGGAGAAAGGAGTTGCCCCGGTCGATGTACATACCGTTGTACGATAACCGTGCAGTGCGAACGACAACATCTCGTGCCAATCTTTGTAGGTCACAACCATCTTCTGAACAATCCTCTTTATGTTCTTGTTGGCCGCTTCAACGGCGCCATTCATCTTTGGCCGGTAAGGAGATGAGTTGTGGTGTTCAATCTTGTAACTCTGGCACAGCTCCTTCATCATCTTGTAATTCAGATTCAAACCATTATCAGTAATGATCCGCTCGGGAATTCCGTAACAACAGATGATGTCCCTCTTTATGAATTTAGCCACCACCTGCTTGGTCACATTAGCATATGAGGCTGCCTCCACCCACTTGGTGAAGTAGTCGATAGCTACTAGAATGAAGCGATGACCGTTAGATGCAGTGGGCTCGATCTTGCCTATCATGTTGATGCCCCACATGGAGAACGGCCACGGGGAGGACATGACATTTAACGGGCACGCCGACACATGAACTTTATCAGCATAAATCTGGCATTTATGACATCTCTTTGCGAATTTAAAGCAATCCGATTCCATCGTCAGCCAGTAGTATCCTGCTCTCAGGATCTTTCTCGTCATAGCATGCCCGCCGGCGTGCGTACCAAATGTGCCTTCATGGACTTCTTCCATGAGCATACTCGCTTCTTTCTCATCTACACATCTGAGTAGCACGAGATCATGGTTTCTTTTATACAAGACTCCGTCAGGATTGAGATAAAAATTTACAGACAGCCTCCTCAGAGTCTTCTTATCCTGGGTTGATGCTCCCGCAGGATACTCCTTAGTCATAAGGAAGGTCTGGATGTCATGGAACCATGACTTGCCGTCGGAGGCTTCCTTGATTGCAAAGACGAATGCAGGTATATCAAGACGAGAAAGGATAATTCTTGGAGCTTCATTCCAAAAATTGACTTTATACATCGAAGCCAACGTGGCTAAGGCATCAGCCATCTGGTTTTCAGCCCTGGGCATATGATGGAGTTCCACTCGATCAAAGAACGGAAGCAGCCTTCTGGCATAGTTCATGTACGACACCAAATTCGATTGACGAGTCTCCCACTCCCCTTTAATCTGGTTGATTACAAGCGCCGAGTCACCATATACGTCTAGGTTCTTGATTCTCAAATCAATCGCCTTTTCTAGACCCATGATGCATGCTTCGTACTCCGCTTCATTATTGGTGACTGGAAACGTCAGTCTTGCAGTAAACGGGATGTGGGATCCATGGGGAGTCGTGATGATCACCCTGATACCACTTCCGTAAGAATTAACCGCCCCGTCAAATATCAATTTCCACTGGGATTTCCTATCTGGCCCCTCGTCGGGCAACGGTTCATCGCAATCCTTCGCTTTGAGAAACATGATATCCTCATCAGGGAATTCAAACTTCATAGGCTGGTAATCCTCGATCGGCTGTTCGGCCAGGTATTCAGACAATACGCTGCCCTTGATGACCTTCTGGGAAACGTACTGAATGTCATATTTTATCAACACCATTTGCCATCTGGAAATCCTGCCTGAAAGCGCTTGCTTCTCGAAGACGTACTTGATCGGATCCATCTTCGAAATTAACCTGATGGTGTGGTTGAGCATGTACTGTCGTAAACGTTTGGGTGCCCAGGCTAGTGCACAACACGTTTTCTCCAGCATCGAGTACCGAGATTCACAGTCTGTGAACTTTTTACTCAAATAGTAAATGGCATGCTCCTTTCTGCCCGTCTTGTCGTGCTGACCGAGAACACACCCCATACTATTCTCAAGAACTGTCAAGTACATGATTAATGGTCTTCCGACCACTGGGGGTATCAAGATTTGAGGTTCCTGCAGATACTGTTTTATCTCGTCAAATGCCTTCTGGCAATCCTCATTCCAGATAATCGCCTGATCTTTCTTTAGTAGTTTGAACATCGGTTCACACGTGGCCGTGAGCTGAGAAATAAACCTTGCAATGTAGTTTATTCGGCCCAGGAAACCACGAACTTCTTTTTCTGTTTTTGGCCATGGCATTTCTTGTATCGCCTTAATCTTCGCAGGATCAACCTTGATGCCTCTTTCACTCACGATAAACCCCAGTAGTTTTCCAGACCGTACTCCGAAAGTACATTTGTTAGGATTCAGCCTCAACCTGAACTTCCTAAGCCTCTCAAAAAGCTTCAGCAAATTTGCCAGATTTCCCTCCTCTATTTGGGACTTGGCAATCATCTCATCAACATAGACTTCAATCTCATGATGAATCATATCATGAAACAAAGTAACCATAGCTCGTTGGTAAGTGGCCCCTGCATTCTTCAGACCGAAAGGCATTACCTTGTAGCAGAACATTCCCCAAGGAGTGATAAACATCGTTTTCTCCATGTCCTCCGGCGCCATCTTGATCTGATTGTAACCGGAGAAGCAATCCATGAACGGAAACACGGAGAACTGAGTTGTATTGTCGACCAACACATCAATATGAGGCAACGGGAAATCATCTTTAGGGCTCGCCCTATTCAAATCCCGATAATCGATGCACATGCGTACCTTACCGTCCTTCTTCGGTACAAGCACTATGTTGGCGACCCACGGACGATAAGTAGTGACCGCTAAGAAGCCAGCGTCAAGCTGTTTCTGCACTTCTTCTTTGATCTTAACGGCCATATCTGGTCTCGTCCTCCTAAGCTTCTGCTTAACGGGAGGACAATCTTCTCGCAGCGGCAAGTGGTGGACCACGATGTCAGTGTCAAGTCCAGGCATATCTTCGTATAACCAAGCAAAGACGTCACTATACTCTCTTAGCATCTCGACCAATCTCTGCTTGACATCACTCTGCAATGCAGCCCCTATCCTGACATTCCTGACAAGTTCTTCAGAACCCAGATTCACAATCTCGATCTCCTCTTCATGAGGCAGAATAACTTTCTCTTCTTGTTTCAACAAGCGGGCCAACTCTTCAGGAAGGTCTTCGTCTTCATCAATCTCTTCTTCGGCTTGATAGATCGGGCAATCGAAGTCGAAGTGAGTCATAGAAGGTCCAGAGTCGATGTCATCTGCTGTGTGGATCCTGCAATAACAAGGGTTAAGCTTAAAACAAGGATATGCAGGTTAGCATAAACCCCATTGCCATTTTATTGTTTTTCAAAACAAATATAAAACAAGAATAACAGAGATCACAATATTTGAATACGAAGAAAAACGCCTTTTGATTTATTGATAAAATGCATGTACATAATCAAACGAGGCCCTGACAATAAAACCGCTATGCCCCGGGTAGGACATAGGGTTGTACAAAGATTGGAAAAGTAAATCATTACTCTTCGCTTGTCATCTGGATGATATCCCTGACGGACCAATTGTTGAGGCTCTCGCCTGGCTTGCTTGGTTGGATCCAAGAGTCGAGGTCACAGTCGCTATCTCCGCTGTCTTCAGACACCGCGTTGACGCTTTCAAATATCACCCCGCCACTGGTAAACTGGATCGGCCCTTTACCTCCCGACGCACTGCTAGAAGAGGAGGCTTCAGCTCCAGGAGAATATCCCAACCCAAACTTGTCTTGCTTGTTAGGTATCTCCAAAATTCGTCCCCAGCCTGGGGTAGATCCGGCTTGAACAACGGCCCAGGCTTCCTTGAAGGAAGAGAGAGTCATCTCTGGCTTTTCAGTGACTATAGGAGCTACGTCCTTGACTTTAACAACTTCGAACTCTTGGCATAGAGTTTCATGGATTTCCCCATTCATCTCAACATACTTGAAGGACGACAAATGGCTCACCATTATGTCTTCCTCGCCACACACAGTCACGACGCTACCTCCGACAGCATACTTGAGTTTCTGGTGCAACGTGGAGGTCACGGCTCCAGCGGCATGGATCCATGGCCGGCCCAAGAGGCAACTGTAGGCAGGCATGATGTCCATAATATAAAAGATCGCGTCGAATGTTTTTGGCCCGACTTGGATTGGCAGGGTCACCTCCCCGAAAACATGGCATTTGGTTCCATCGAACGCCTTCACAACCAGATCACTGGGTGTGCAAATCACTCCACGAGTATCTAACTTCATTAATGCTTTCTTCGGAAGAACATTGAGTGATGACCCCGTGTCTACCAGCACGTGAGACATAATCGTTCCCCTACACTCTATCGAGATGTGCAGGGCGCTATTGTGGTTTCTTCCCTTCGGCGTCAGCTCTAGGTCAGTGAACCCTAACCCATTTCCAGCATTCACGTGGGCTACGACCTCTTCTAGCTGGTTTACCGATATTTCCTGCGGTACATACGCGGCGTTGAACACCTTCAGCAGCGTATTGCGGTGTGCTTCAGAACACAACAACAAGTTCAGGATGGAAATCTTCGAGGGTGTCTGATGGAGATGATCCACGATCTTGTAGTCACTCTTTTTAATCAACCGCATAAAGTCTTCGGCGTCTTTAACGAGTAAGTCTTTTTCTACCCCGCGAGGGATCTCTTCGACGACTTTACTCTTCTCTTTATCGGTTGCATCAGCTCTGTCCACTTTGTCCGCCACGACCTCTGGTGGTGCAAACACTCTTCCGTTGCGAGTAATACCACTGATTCTCGCAAGGTTCTCCACAGACGACCCAAACGGTTCGAGCTCCAACTTCTGTCCGTTGCAGTAGACTTCAGCCCCATAATGCCATGGGACAACATTAGTGCTTTCGAAGGGTATCGGCCCAGCTTTGGTGATGGTAATCGTGGGCGGTCTGGGTGCAGAAATAGTTATCGTCTGGCGAGGGATGGTGATGGTGGCGACCTCATCATCTTGCTTCAGCATTACCTCTCCCGATCCGCTTTCGGCCTTCCGGCTAAACTATAAAATCCCTTCAGCCATCATACTTTGAATTCCTTTTATCAACTGTTCACATCCATCAGGACTAGTAGCACAGCCCATACACAGCTCTCCGCAACCTGTAAAGAAACCTCTTTTCATCAGCTTAGCTTTAACGAAGCTAAGCGGCGTCTTCAGATCTCTGACGTCAGTCAACAAATCCAAACTCTCGTCTTCAATAATGGCGTTCACCCCACCTCCCCTATGATTCGGCATAGGGTTCTTCGTAACGTTTGGCACATTATCGGAGAAGTTGATGATCTTGGCATCCACCATGTCCTGTACCTTATGCTTGAAGGCTTTGCAATTTTCTATTGTGTGGCCTGGTGCCCCTGAGTGAAATTCACAAGTTGCATTCGCGTCATAACCTGGCGGAGGTGCCCCTGTCAAGGGAGCCAAGGTTCTCTTCTGGATCAACTGTAGCTGAAGCAAAGTTTGCAATAGTTGCGCGTACGATATGGGCGGTGTCTCGAGGTGACGACTCGACAGAGGCGCCCTATTCTGATACTTTCCATACCCTTGTTGATTCGGCTGCTGCTGCTGCTGCTGTGGCTGTGGCTGTTGAACTGCCGGGATACTTATGTTGGCCACCTGTTGGTGAGGGCCTTTACCCTTCCTTCAAGCGTTGGACACAACACTCGTTTCTTCTTCGCGTCTTTTTCCCCCATAAGGTTTCTTTCCGCCTCCTCCAGCTGAGGATGACTCACCTTAAATTTTCCCGAGTTTGATCCCATTTTCAATGTGCTCACCCGTGATAATGAGATCTGAGAAGGTTCCAGACATACCGCTGACCAATTTCTCATAGTAAACCCCTGGGAGGGTGGCTACGAACATCTGCACAAGCTCACGTTCAACCATCGGCGGCTGAACCCTGGCTGCTAATTCACGCCACCACTGGGCGTATTCCTTGAAACCTTCATTGTTCCTTTGCGACAGATTCTGCAGTTGGACTCGGTTCGGGGCCAAGTCTCTATTATATTGGTAGTGGTGCACAAATTCTTTAGCAAGGTCCTTCCACGTGCGTACACTGGTAGGCTCCAGACTCATGTACCATTCGAGGGAGGGTCCGGACAAACTGTCTTGAAAAAAGTGCATCAGCAACTTCTCGTCCTCAGAATGAGCTGACATTTTTCTATAATATGATCTCAGGTGGACGCGAGGGCAAGTGGTGCCCTTGTACTTTTCAAAGTCAGGTACCTTGAACTTGGGAGGCACCTTGAAATCAGCAATCAGTCCCAACTTGGACATATCAACACCCAAAGTGTTCTGATTCTCGATATTTCTCATCTTATCCTCGAGTGCCTTGAACCTTAGACGTGCTTCCGCAGTCAGCTCACCTTCGACACCTCTCTGAGAGAACACATCGTCTTGACGGTCTTCTAACCATGGCTGAGGCCCAAACAGATTCCCAACACCTGCATTGTCGTTGCCTAGTCCAACATTGACATTAGCTTCAAGACTCCCATTACCGACGCCCGTCATATTGCCGTTGAGTCCCATGTTAGCTATCACATTGCCGTTGGCACTACCATTCCCCCCGGTCACGGGGACGCCATTCTGAGGAGTTTCAACTGGTGGAGGGGTAGGCACGGTCCCACCATGGAGTACGCCATTGCTATCGACCCTTGAAATCAGAGGCTAAACCAAGGTTCTGAGCTGATCCTGGCCATTGGGGACCGCTTGCATGAGCTCCATGAAGCGATCCATTCTTTCGCGGAGTTCCTGAACATCAGTTTGCACTTGCTCCATGATTCTGGTTTGATTTGCTCTGGTCGGATAGCGGTGGATAGGTCTCTGATCAATCCTGGAACAACCTGAAACAACCTGAAAACACAAAAGGGTTAGGAAAAAACGACAAAGTGCTCGTTATGCGAATGCTTCATGCAAATGCAAACGTGTGTCTGTGTGTTAGGGAGATCTCCTCCGATCCTAGTGCCTGAGTGCCAGTGCTGATAATAAGAAATCTGAGTCCAGTCATGGAAATAACATCTCATATATACAAGGAAAGCCCATCAAGGCAGTACATAACGTCAGTGAGTACAAGATGAATAAATAGCATGACCTCAACCAACAAGCCTGGTGATGGTCAGCATACAACAATGATCAAACAAAAGGAATACAATTAGTCAAGCACGGCCACGGGCGCGAAACTCTTCTAACAACCCCTTCGTTTCTGGATGATCAGGCCGAGTGAGCAACCCTTCGACGAGCAACTCCCTCTGCATAATGGTATACTGAAGACCTTCGACCGAATCTTCCCATGCTCCTTCGCCGAAACAATCTTCTAATTTCCGCCTCTTGGATTCAAACATCAGTTTGCGCTCCTTTAGGTTAGCGAAAGCTTTGTTGAGTTGGCCTTTAGTGGCATATCTGCGAGCGGTTTCTTCATCAAACCTCTTCTCACTAGCCTTCACTTGGGCTTTCAGCTTGGAGATCTGTTGCATCAGCTTATCCTCCCGCTCTTTCCTGTTGGCTAGGGAGGCCTTCCAGTGCTGGTTAAACTTGGATATCCTCCGATACGCTTTGTCCAAGTGCTGCTTCTTTGTGGCCAGTACATCGTTGACAACTTTGAAGTCCCGACCCATGCGCTCACGCTCAGCTATCTGCTTAGTCAAATCTGTACCTAGCTGGTTCACCAGCTCTGTTTGCCTCTTGAAGGAATGAACAGCTTCGTTTCTCTCGCTTCTGAGCTGCGCCAATTCTTTCTCCAGTTCTTCATTTTCCCTCTTCAATTCATCTCTCTCAGCTAACACCTGATTATGTTGCTGAATGGGCACGGTAGTAGGCTCTTCAATCATTGGGGGCTTTCTGGCTTGGCAGGAAGAAACGGCATTCCTATAGCATCTGCTCTGGCTCTGATCCACGTCACATACGGAGGGTAGGCTTGACTATTGCTTCTCCCCAGTGTCGCTTGCGCGAAAATAAGGTGCCAGCACAACAGAAGAGTCGCCACCTTTCGTTATTTATCCCTCAGAGCGGGAAAGGAAACGATCGGAAAAACCTGACGAAAAAGGGTAAGACAAGGTCATCGCAACCATTGTCCGGGTTCGGGAGTCGGTTACGCAAGGGGAAGGTATTAGCACCCCTCACGTCCGTCGTACTCGACGGGATCCTCGCTTGTTTGTTTACTTGGACGGGTTGGTTTTATTCTATCTACCTATCAAGGCTGGCTGAAAAAGAAAAGAAAAATGACTCGGCAAAGCGTTGCACTTTATGCCTACGTATTCTCATCAGAGAATGAGAAATCAGAGTCAACGTAGTTCGGCCTACGAAGGGTTATGGGGGAAGGTAGCTCGCCACGACATCGCCATCTTGTGCCTATGTACTCTCAACAGGCATGAGAGATCAGAGCTCACGTAGTTTGGGAAACTACGGTTTATTTCCTGTTTTGAAAGAAGTGTTTTTTATTGTGTTTGCGATTTCAACCGCACTAGAGACTATGAGCTGAGAGTGAATGCGTCGCATGTCACCCAAAGGGTACCATACTAAACATCCAGACTATGGAAAAGAAACTCTCCCACAATCCTTTCTCAGATAGCTTAAGGCTCGTAACGTACGAAAGAAATCATTCATGATTACTGTATCTTAAACTGTTTTAAGATGAGAAGAGAACAGGCCCAGCTAGGAGGGAGACTATCAAGTCCTACTGTTATCATGCCATGGATTCATCCTATGGTTGAGGTTTGAACCGAGAACTCCTAGAAGTTGTCATGCATAGGTTTCAACCTAAAAGTCTATCATCAAATCCTTATCAAAGGAAATGAGAGTCCTAAGGGATCATGTCAATGATACACCAAAACAGACAAAGCATCAGCTTAACAGTAAAATGCATGCAATGCAAGTGAGGGAGGAAATGTGTGTGGGGCTTCAGCCTCCACAAGCTCGTCTCAACCTCAAGCCAGTCATGAAATAATAGTAATCATACTGAAACATAAACAACATGCTATCAAGCAATAAACAGTAAACTGCAATCATACAGAAGAAAGAAATGAAATGCCATCAGGCAAACAAACCACATGGGCAAGGGAGCTGGGCTCTACCGAATACCCGCAAGCAAAGCCACGCAATAACAATACAAGTAGAGGGAGCAACTCAACCTCTAATGCAGTCATGCTCCTAGATTCTACTTATTCTAGATGGGCTTATTCTAATGCAACAGACAAATCAAGCAAAACACACAATACAGAAAAGAAAAAACAGAAGAAAGCCTCAACTCCTCCAGCAGCAACTCAGTCTTCAGACTTCAATCATCAACTTCTTTCCAGGTTTCAACCCTACAACATGAGTATCAACTCATCTTCTCCCTTAAGCTTCAGCTTCTTTGATCAGCTCCACCTTCAGGCTTCACCATCTTCAGGGATCTTCAAGTATCAACTTGATCTTCATGCTCTTCAAGCTTCAGCTGGAATGGCAGTCTTCAAGGATTCATCCTCTCCAATGCTCTTCAATGAAATCTTCATCTTCATGGTCAGGCTCTGACAGCTCTCAAGATAAATCAAACAGAGAAAAATCACTACTGGATAAACTGAGGGATATTGAACTGCTTATTTGATCACCAGAGGTGACCTATAAGGGTTCAATATCAAGTGAAGGGTTCCATCAAAAGTTATACCTCCTGGGTATAACACTAATCCCTCCAAAGGAGAGAGGTGCATACCCTGGAAAGACTTTGAATCACAGGGAGGAATGGGTGTGAAGAATACTATCCATGTTTGAGAAAGAAATTATCTACATCTAAGCTCTTCCTAATCCTAACCCTAAAACAAGACAAAAAGAAGAAGAACAAGCTCTTCAAGCTCCTCCAATCTTCTAGTTGAAGGAAAATTGCGATCTAAACGCAGCGGAAAACAAAAATTTCCTTTAGTGATCCTTACGAATGAGCATGGTTAGTGATAGAATCGTTACCTCTTTGTGGCGATTCAGATCTTTGATGCAGCGATCACAAGCGTTGATGAAGTGCAACGCCTCTACTCAGTCCACACGAACAGCTTCCGGTCACAGTGCTAACTGCTTACGAACGGAATTATTTGAGTGAGAAAAGAGAATCAAAAACGAAATTGCATCAAGTGAAAGCTTCATCACAAGGGTTCCTTTTATAGACTCTCTTGTGGGTTGCGGGCTAAAAACCCAATTCACATGATCCATAATAATATTATATATTATTATAATAACTATTATTATAATAAATATATTTATTTTATTATTATTTTATAACCATTATAAAATAACAATAATTTATATTATCCGAATTTCTATTTTTTTACTTAAGTGCACCGTACCTTACGGTGTTCCTTTGATTTCTCTATCTCTCATCAAACTGTCCTTATGTGTGTGACCCTGTAGGATTTCGTAACGTTGGTAATTATATTAAATTATATATTTAACATAATAAACAGTAAGCGGTATCTAGCAACACATCACTGCTACCCAAGTCACGAAAATGTCATGTGATCTGACAAAACCTTTTTCGTGATAATATATGTTTGTACAATTACCCTTTTTGCCCCTATGTCTATATTGAACACAAGGCATACACTGTGTCATCCTTGTCCAGTTCAATATTGGGCCCTTAGACATTTCTCCTGTTATGCAGGATTGGCAAATTCCATCTAGGACACTCATGTCCCTCAGCATGCTTCGTGGAGTGCCCATCAACTGTCTTTATGATCATCCAGTTACGGATAATGTTTGATCAGCAATAAAGCACCCGACTCTACATCTAGGGTCCATAGTGGTTTCAGGTCGAAGGGTGGTAATACACCATTATCACCATGAGAATTACTTATGACACTTTGCATAACATACTATGTAATATTCTCATAGCGGGTCAATCCGGTATAAATATTACTCCTAATATTTATACCTATGTCAAGACTTGATAACTCTTTATCCATGATCCATGAGATGTGATCATCAGTCTATCTTCATAATAGTCTCAATGCTTTTAATGTTATCCCACTTTGCAATAAAGCTTGACTACGGATATTTTAAGAATAATGTCTTTATGTTTAATGGGATCTCATGATTAAGTCACACTTAACATTTCATTAAACAGACTAACTATTCTAGGGACTTTATTATTCTGAAAGACAAACATAATAAAGAAATGCCTTTTATTATTAAACGAATAATCCGATACAAGTACCAAAAAGTATTGGCCTCTAGGGCTTACACTAACAATCTCCCACTAGCACTAGAGCCAATTAGGCATACCCTTAATACCCATAGATCTAGTATGACCATCATGCTTCTGTTGCGCAAGAGGCTTTGTTAATGGGTCAGCGATATTGTCAAGTGTAGGTACTCTGCATATCTTCACATCTCCCCGATCGATTATCTCTCGAATGAGGTGATAACGCCTAAGTATGTGTTTGGATCGTTGGTGAGATCTAGGCTCCTTAGCTTGTGCGATAGCACCATTGTTATCACAATATAAACCAATGGGATCCACAATGCTAGGGACTATGCCAAGTTCACTAATGAACTTCTTGATCCAAACAGCTTCCTTTGCTGCATTTGAGGCAGCAATATACTCGGCCTCAGTTGTAGAATCAGCAACTGTTTCTTGCTTTGAACTTTTCCAGCTCACAGCGCCACCATTGAGACAGAACATATAACCAGATTGTGATCTAAAATCATCCTTATCTGTCTGGAAGCTAGCATCAGTGTAACCAATTACATCAAGCTCTTCCTGACCTCCATATATCAAGAATGAATCCTTAGTCCTTCTCAAGTACTTAAGAATATTCTTGACAGCTACCCAGTGAGCATCACCGGGATCAGATTGGTACCTACTCGTTGCACTTAATGCATACGAGACATCTGGTCGAGTTCATAACATGGCATACATGATAGATCCTATTGCAGATGCATATGGAATCTTATTCATGCGATCCCTTTCTTCCTTAGTTGAAGGGGATTGTGTTTTTGATAAACACAGACCATGTTGCATAGGTATGAATCCTTTCTTGGAATCATGCATATTAAAGCGTCTCAACACTTTATCTATGTATGTACTCTGACTTAGGCCAAGCAGTTTTTGTGATCTATCTCTATAGATCCTAATTCCTAATATATAGGCTGCTTCACCTAGGCCTTTCATAGAAAAACAATTCCCTAACCAAGTCTTCACTTGTTGCAAGGTAGGGACATTGTTTCCAATGAGTAATATGTCATCTACATATAATACCAGAAACACGATCATGCTCCCACTAACCTTCTTGTAGACACAAGGTTCATCTTCATTTTTGATGAATCCATATTGTTTTACGGTTTCATCAAAACGAAGATTCTAGCTTCTGGAAGCTTGCTTCAATCCATAGATTGATCGCTGTAACTTGCATATCTTTTGGGCATCTTGTGGTATGTCAAATCCTTCAGGTTGTGTCATGTACACATCCTCAAGAAGATTCCCATTAAGGAAAGCAGTTTTGACATCCATCTACCATATTTCATAATCATGATATGCAGCGATGGCAAGTAAAATCCGAACAGATTTAAGCATCGCAACTGGTGAAAAGGTTTCATCATAGTCAACCCCATGAATTTGTTTATAGCCTTTTGCAACCAGTCTTGCTTTATAGGTATGTACCTTACCATCCATGTCAGTCTTCTTCTTGAAGACCCACTTGCATCCTATAGGGTTAACTCCTATAGGAGATTCTACCAAGGTCCAAACCTGGTTTGTGTACATGGAATCCATTTCAGATTTCATGGCTTCTAGCCACTTCTCAGACTCAGGACCAGTTATGGCCTCTTTGTAGGTCACAGGCTCATCTTGATCCATGAGTAATACATCACCCTGATCACTTATGAGATATCCATATCTCTCAGGTTGGTGACGTATCCTGCTTGACCTACGCTGGTCTTGTTCTACTTGAGCAGGTTGCTCTTCCACAACTACTTGTGTTTCCCTCTCTAGTTCCTCCATAGGTGTTTCAATGTTTTGTGATTCTTGAATTTCTTCAAGCTCTATTTTCCTCCCACTGTTTCCTTTGGAAATAAAATCCCTTTCCAGAAAGACTCCAGTTCGAGCGACAAACACTTTGCCCTCAGAAGGATTGTAGAAGTAATATCCTCTTGTTTCTTTAGGATACCCCACAAATAAGCATTTGTCAGATTTGGGCTCAAGCTTGGTTGAAATTTGTCGTTTGACGTAAACTTCGCAACCCCAAATCTTCATGTAAGACATATGTGGTTTCTTACCACTCTATATCTCATATGGTCTCTTATCAACCTTTTTGGATGGAACACGGTTAAGTGTGTAAGCTGCTGTTAATAATGCATGTCCCCAAAAGGAGTTTGGAAGATCGACGTGACTCATCATGGATCGGACCATGTCTAACAAGGTTCGATTTCTTCTCTCAGATACACCATTCCATTGTGGTGTTCCAGGAGGAGTAAGTTGGGATAGAATCCCATACTCTTTTAGATGGTCATCAAATTCTAGGCTTAAATATTCACCGCCTCGATCTGATCGAAGAACTTTAATATTCTTACCTAGTTGGTTTTGTACTTCATTCTTGAATTCCTTGAACTTTTCAAAGGACTCAGATTTGTGTTTCATTAAATACACATATCCGTATCTACTGAAGTCATCAGTAAAAGTGATGAAGTACTGAAAACCTCCTCTGGCTGGTATGTTCAGTGGTCCACATACATCAGTATGTATGAGTGCCAAAAGATCATTAGCCCTTTCACCTTTTCCTGTGAATGGGGACTTTGTCATCTTTCCAATTAAACAAGATCTGCATGTCTCATATGATTCATAATCAAAAGAGTCCAAGAGTCCATCTTTATGGAGTTTGGAAATGCGTTTCTCATTTATGTGGCCTAATCGACAGTGCCAAAGGTAAGTTGGATTCAACTCATTAGGTTTCAACCTTTTAGTATTAATGTTATAAATCGGCATTTCAAGATCAAGGACATATAGTCCATTATTCATTTTTGCAGTAGCATAGAATATATCATTCAAATAAATGGAGCAACAATTGTTCCTTATTATGAATGAAAAACCAAACTTGTCCAAACAAGAAACGGAAATAATATTCCTGCTAATTGCAGGTACATAATAACAGTTCTCTAACTGAATTATTAAACCACTAGGTAAAGTTAAAACATAAGTTCCTACAGCTAAAGCAGCAACCTTTGCTCCATTGCCAACTCGTAGGTCAACTTCACCTTTTGCCAAATCTCTACTCCTTTTTAGCCCCTGCACATTAGTACAAATGTGAGAACCGCATCCAGTATCTAATACCCATGATGCAGAAGTAGATAAATTAATTTCAATAACAAAAATACCTGAATTTGAAGTCTCTACTCCATTATTCTTATCTTCCAGGTACTTTGGGCAATTTCTCTTCCAATGTCCGGTCTTACCGCAATGGAAGCAAGTGCCCTCCTTTGCTATTCCTCCACTAGGCTTTAAAACAGGAGGAGTGGGTTTGGGTTTGGCAACTTCCTTGCCTTTCCCTCTACCACCCTGTTTGATGGGCCTCTTGTTCTGTTTCTTTCCATTACTGACCATCAGAATGGATTTCCCTTTTGTCTTCATATTCTGCTCAGCAATTCTCAACATGCCTAGCAGTTCTGGAAGACTTTTGTCCAAGTCATTCATATTGAAATTCAGGACAAACTGACTGAAGCTCTCTGGCAACGATTGCAAGATCAGATCAATCGCAAGTTCTTTTCCAAGGGGAAACCCTAATCTGTCAAGGTTCTCCACATACCTAATCATCTTGAGTACATGGGGACTTACAGGGGCTCCCTCAGCTAACTTGTTGTTAAAAAGGGACTTTGAAACCTGAAACCTCTCATTTCTTGCTTGCTCTTGATAAAGCGTTTTCAGATGTCCGATCATATCGAACGCAGACATGTTCTCGTGTTGCTTTTGCAACTCAGAGTTCATGGTAGCAAGCATGAGGCAAGCGGTTTCATTGGCATCATCGAAATGCTTCTTATAAGCATCTCTTTCTGCCTTTGGTGCAGAACTAGGAGGTTCCTCCTCAGGAACTGGTGTCTCCAAGACATACAGCTTCTTATCGTGCTTGTGGACAATCCTCAGATTACGGTGCCAATCCAGGAAATTTGTCCCAGACAATTTTTCCTTATCTAGGATGGATCGCAAAATATTGTTCGATGTGTTTGTTGTCATGGTAATCTACAAGAGAAATATGAAAATATAAGTATCATTAAAACAACATATTTAATTAGGCCTTTAATCAAATATGCTCCCACTATTTTATTCAAAACAAATGACCCTCATCATTTGATTCGGAAAATCCCGTTGGAAGACTTTCTAGTGGGTCGAGATCCATGTTTCACTTTGTTTTAAGTCAGCGTTAGGCTGATTACACAAAACTAAGTTATTTAGGTAGGAACTCCTTCCAATTGTATCTCATACAACTCTCGAATATTTTCAATTGGGTGAATAACTCCTTATTCTGATCCATCACATGAATCATTCCCAATTCTTGCTTCTAAACATATATAATCTTATTATAATTTGTTTAGTTAAGTTTGACCCATTGTTTTAGCAATTGGATATTACAATTATCCCATCACACCTTACTAATATAGAACATGCACCTCGCGTAGGCGAAACCTACAATGCTCGATACTAGTCTTGATGAGTGCTAAAAATTGGAAAGCATAAACTTAATATTTAATTTTGAGGGAATTTGTTATTAGTTTGATCTCACCGGCTTAACATGCAAAACGTCTCTCACATGCATCAACATACAATTACATGCATCAACATACATATAAAAAAGATACAATTATGGCCCCTAACGCAATTGTTCTCTCAAGCCAATGAGAGAACCTAAGCTAACCTAATAACGATCTAAGCTTCTCCAAGCATGATCTCCAAGGTTATCCTCCTTTAATATTGAATACTTCCTCCTTCTTTTTTTTCATAACATAATATTACATTACATATAGGAAAACTCGTTTTACATACGAGGGAGTGAGATGAGAAAAGAAGTTACATAAAGAGATTGAGAGAGAGGCACGACACGCAGGCCGTATTCAAAAATCCCAAAACAATAATAAAGGAAAAACTAAGGCCATAACTGATCACCACAAATAAATAATAATAAACACACTTTTATTATTAGTTTAAAATTCCGATAATTAAATAAACTAAATTAAATTTCGGCTGATTGATCACACTTTGCAGACTTAGCCGGGGGTTCCGCTGCCCGGTCTGCGGCAATACAACACTTGTACTGCCATTAATCCTAATGCAACAATTTCATGCCGTCAAACATAACTCGATTGATAACTCAATATGATAGATCAACATGTCATTGCTTCACCATACTAACGTCGGATTCCGAAGCGAATGAAAATGATGATCTTTCAAAAAGAATTACAATCCTTATGTGATTGAATGGATGAAATCAAAACAGTATATCCCATATACCATCTTTGCATCAGAATTTCTTATATCTTATATAAAAGTGATCGATCTAATTGTGTAACCTATGGATGATCAATGTATCGCACAACTTCACCATACTAATGTCGGTTTCTGAAGCATAATCAACATCAATCATCCAAATCGTACACAACAGATGCCAAATTTAATTAATCGTTTATTGTTAAATTCATTTTGTGTTATAATCGAATCAAATACAGAAAAGACGGAAATTTAACAGCTATCAGATCCATGGTTTCGTAAGTGGCTCTGATACCACTGAAGGAAAATTGCGATCTAAACGCAGCGGAAAACAAAAATTTCCTTTAGTGATCCTTACGAATGAGCATGGTCAGTGATAGAATCGTTACCTCTTTGTGGCGATTCAGATCTTTGATGCAGCGATCACAAGCGTTGATGAAGTGCAACGCCTCTACTCAGTCCACACGAACAGCTTCCGGTCACAGTGCTAGCTGCTTACGAACGAAATTATTTGAGTGAGAAAAGAGAATCAAAAACGAAATTGCATCAAGTGAAAGCTTCATCACAAGGGTTCCTTTTATAGACTCTCTTGTGGGCTGCGGGCTAAAAACCCAATTCACATGATCCATAATAATATTATATATTATTATAATAACTATTATTATAATAAATATATTTATTTTATTATTATTTTATAACCATTATAAAATAACAATAATTTATATTATCCGAATTTCTATTTTTTTACTTAAGTGCACCGTACCTTACGGTGTTCCTTTGATTTCTCTATCTCTCATCAAACTGTCCTTATGTGTGTGACCCTGTAGGATTTCGTAACGTTGGTAATTATATTAAATTATATATTTAACATAATAAACAGTAAGCGGTATCTAGCAACACATCACTGCTACCCAAGTCACGAAAATGTCATGTGATCTGACAAAACCTTTTTCGTGATAATATATGTTTGTACAATTACCCTTTTGCCCCTATGTCTATATTGAACACAAGGTATACACTGTGTCATCCTTGTCCAGTTCAATATTGGGCCCTTAGACATTTCTCCTGTTATGCAGGATTGGCAAATTCCATCTAGGACACTCATGTCCCTCAGCATGCTTCGTGGAGTGCCCATCAACTGTCTTTATGATCATCCAGTTACGGATAATGTTTGATCAGCAATAAAGCACCCGACTCTACATCTAGGGTCCATAGTGGTTTCAGGTCGAAGGGTGGTAATACACCATTATCACCATGAGAATTACTTATGACACTTTGCATAACATACTATGTAATATTCTCATAGCGGGTCAATCCGGTATAAATATTACTCCTAATATTTATACCTATGTCAAGACTTGATAACTCTTTATCCATGATCCATGAGATGTGATCATCAGTTTATCTTCATAATAGTCTCAATGCTTTTAATGTTATCCCACTTTGCAATAAAGCTTGACTACAGATATTTTAAGAATAATGTCTTTATGTTTAATGGGATCTCATGATTAAGTCACACTTAACATTTCATTAAACAGACTAACTATTCTAGGGACTTTATTATTCTGAAAAACAAACATAATAAAGAAATGCCTTTTATTATTAAACGAATAATCCGATACAAGTACCAAAAAGTATTGGCCTCTAGGGCTTACACCAACACTAGTATGCTCCACCATGCTCCACAATGAGACACCAAGCTCCTCAAACCAAAGGAAAACTCCAAAGCAAAGCAAACTACACAAAACTTGCCCTAAAGGCCACACACACAATCATTCAATTCAGAAATCAACTAAAAATAGTATATTATTCTATTAAATCCTAATATAAATGCTAGGGGACCCTAAATAACTACCCTTAAGTCCCATATATTCCCCATAGACTAAATTGCCCTAAAAAGCCTAAATCTAAAATTGTTATTGACCTATACTAAAGTTTTAATCAAATTCTACACTACTTATAACTACCTAATTAAAACTACCCTAAAAATTATCACAAAATTATGACATTAAATCAGGGGGAACCTAAACCATTCATCTAATCATCCTAAAAAAATTGAATTAAAAATCCTAAGGGAACTACCCTAATTAAATTCTACAAATTAGTATACCAACAAAAAGAATTAACAAAGCAATTAAAAGTATAAATGAGCAAAAAATATAAAAATGAAATAAAATGGCTATTTTATGGTTTTATATTTTTCTAGACAGAAAACGAAAATTGGGAAAAAAAAGTTTCATTAAAAAATATGCATTTTTCATTTTGTTATGAATTTTTGAAGTTTAATAAAATTTGGAGAAGAAATAATATGAGAAATGGCATGAGGGGTATGGAAAGCAATATCATTCAGTTATTATTATGATGGGCCCAGGAGGGGGGTGCGCGTAGCAAGGCGCGCCTGGGCCCAGCTTATAATCAAAAAACTAAATAAAAAATAAAAGAAAAAAGAAAAGTGGCGGTGCAGGAAGCAGCAAATCATAGTTAAAAACGGAACTGGGATTGGACAGTGGGTGGGGAAATCAAATTCGCTAAAGCCCATTGCTGGTTCACTTAACTAAAACGCAGCGTTTTGCTGCAGATTTCCTCCATCCCTTTCGCGTATGAATCCTGGCCGCAGGATGGTCTTTTCAGTCAAAGGGTCTTACATGCGATCAAGGGTCTAGATTATGTCTTCAACCTTTGGACATTAGGGTTTAGAATCCATGAAAATACAAGCTTCCCATGCACCAACTTCCTCACCTTCGTATGACCTTATTACTCCACCAAATTGCATGATCCAAAAACCAAACTTGACTAGAATTTTACATAGAATACAACTGTAGCATTGGATTTTACTAAAACACACTCTATCATCCTACCCGAACGGTACAACTCCATGGATCCAAACTTTCTTCAATTTTCAACCATTACA
Source organism: Lathyrus sativus (assembly GCA_963859935.3). Lineage (NCBI taxonomy): Eukaryota > Viridiplantae > Streptophyta > Magnoliopsida > Fabales > Fabaceae > Lathyrus > Lathyrus sativus. The sequence goes on along the minus strand of OZ012736.1, from coordinate 396,427,333 downwards.
AAACTCAACAATCTTTATATATAATTAATCCCTATGCCATGCTGATTAAAACCAACCAAAATTCGTGCATTATCATCCATTAAATTACCCATTCCAACTCCATCAAGAATTAACCACCATTAATGAAACCTCACTAATTGATCTTAAATTCATCCAAATGAATCACCTAATGGTCTCTAATGGTTTCACAACATGAATCAATCCTAGCCATGCCTAAATCAAAGTGTGGAAGTGGTTTTGCTTACCTTGACTCTTGCAATGGTAGGTGTTGAAAAGCTTCGAATCAGGCCTTGTAGATCTTCAAGAATGGTCCTCAAGTGATGAACAATACTCTACTTGCACAAGATTTGATGGAGATGGCTTGAATCTCAAGATTCAATCCCTTTTGCTCTCTTGCAACTTCACTTGGAAAGCTTCAATTTATCAACAATGGAACCTCAATCTAGCATGAACATGCTCAGGGATTTTTGTAGAGATGATTTGTGTAAAGAAATGGAAGGGTAATGAAGAGAAAAAATGAAGTTTCAATACAATTTGCAAAATGGAGAATTTTGGTTCAAACTCTTTTCTCTACCACCATTAACATCAACAATCACCAACCCTTCACCAATGGAGATTGTAATCAATATATAGAGATGTTTAGAAAGATCTAGAACCTCTTAGAATCATCTAGAAAGGACTTGAATTTTCTATGATATGGTAACTTGCATTTCACTTCCCACCACATGAGATATCATGACAAAAACCCTATAACTTGAGTAATTAACTTTATTTTCTCCTTACATGAGAATTAGGACAATACACAATGCATATTTCCCTTATTCATTAAGCTTTTCCTTGTTTTGGTTTGGTATGCCATTATGCAAGCAAGCAAATTACAAAGTAACCCCAAGATTTAAGCCTCAAATCAAAATTGCGGATGAACCATTGTTCTTAAAATTCCCTTTGGAGTCAAAATGACCTATCATATGCCATGGTTAGGGTTTATAGCTTGGATTTTATGATTTTCCATTTCACTTGAATTAACTTATGCCTCATTTTTAGGCCATTTTTATCACTTTTTGCTATGAGCCTTTACAACATCTCATGACCACCCTACTAGCCTTAAAACATCATTCTAAGAAACTTTTATGTTGAAGGTTTTTCCATTTGAAGCTTGGAAGTAGGAGATATGGCCATATGCTTGAAATGACCTATAACTTCAAAATGACCAAAATGCCCTTGGCTTGTCAAAGCCATAAGTTGAGTTCTACAAATCCTATCAAGGACTTATAGTACTCTCTAGAAAGCTAAGAAGATGCTATTCAACATTCATGTTGACCAAGAGACCATAGGAATCATCCTACTAGGGCAAAAGTTGTCTGCAAGTTGGGTGACTTTCAAGGACCCAGATTCACATACCTCAGATGACCTGTAATTTGTCAAAACCATAACTTGAGCTCTGCACATCCTATCAAGGACTTCTACCACTCAAATTAAATCTAAGAACAAGCTCTACAACATTCATGTTGTGGGGAAGATGAGATGACAATCACATATTGAGCTAAAACTGCCTGGAAGATAGGGATCAAACTAGGGGATTTTACACTGTCCATCCTTAGAAACCCTAGCTTAAAATTTCTCAAACTCCTCGATCATGATCAGTTAGTCTAGGAATCATCCTTATAACATCTATATACATCATTCCATGATCTCATGGCTCCTGTATTAGGTCTCAACCTTCTCCAAATCTTCAGTTGACCTAGGGTTGACCCAGTCAAACCCTAATTCTACCACTCATGGTTGAATCTTCTGAATTCTTGCATAATGACCTCTCTGGGCTTCATGATGGCTTTCAAGACATCTCATAGGCTTTCTCAAAGCTTCAAGTCCATTCTTCAAAGTCTTAGAATCATCTGAGGAGCACCCACAACTCTCAAGTTATGAGACACACAACCTTGGTTTCAACCAATTCCTCTGAGGATCTCTTGAGCTTTCTAATAAAGGTATCAACCTTCAAACACTTGATGGGTAAATAAATGTTGGTTAAATTTTGGGGTGCAACAGCTGCCCCTATTCAAATGGCTTGGACCTGACTGGGTGAGAAGCGAACGGCTCTCGGCCAATCAAGGTGCAGGACGGTTGAATACCGGTAAACCCGAAAATTTGCCAACTGCACGAGCACACGATACTCTGCGGGGAACAAATCTTCGAATACTGCAATACTAGCATCACGACAACTAGCTGGAGAAATACTGATCTGACATCGCCGTCAGTTATCCACATTAAATTCTTCTGATATTGTCATCCGACAACCAAAACACCCAACATCACCGCTGGAAGACTAAACCACCTGACATCACCATCAGAAGCATACAAAATTCTGAGGAACACCCAACATCGCCGCTGGAACACCAAATCACCTGACATCACCGTCAAGAACAACCATAACTTGGGGAAACAAACATCCAACATCGCCGCCGGAGAACTAAATCTGACATCGCCGTCGATCAACCAAAATATCCAACGTCGCCGCTGGAGAACTAAATCTGACATCACCGTCGGACAATCAAAATACCCAACATCACCGTTGGAGAACTACATCTGACATCGCCGTCGGACAATCAAAATACCCAACATCACCGCTGGAGAACTAAATCTGACATCGCCGTCGGACAATCAAAATACCCAACATCACCGCTGGAGAACTAAATCTGACATCGCCGTCGGACAATCGAAATACCCAACATCACCGCTGGAGAACTAAATCTGACATCACCGTCGGACAATCAAAATACCCAACATCACCGCTGGAGAACTAAATCTGACATCGCCGTCAGACAATCAAAATACCCAACATCACCGCTGGAGAACTAAATCTGACATCACCGTCGGACAATCAAAATACCCAACATCACTGCTGGAGAACTAAATCTGACATCGCCGCCGGACAATCAAAATACCCAACATCACCGCTGGAGAACTACATCTGACATCGCCGTCGGACAACCAAAATACCCAACATCACCGTTGGAGAACTAAATTTGACATCGCCGTTGGACAATCAAAATACCCAACATCATTGTTGGAGAACTAAATATGACATCGCCGTCGGACAATCAAAAATACCCAACATCGCCGCTGGAGGACTACATCTGACATCGCCGTCGGACGATCAAAATACCCAACATCACCGCTGGAGAACTGACTCTGACATCGCCGTCGGAAACAAACATCACTCTGAGAGACACTCGACATCGCCGTCGTACAAACATCATCTCTGCTGGGGATTTAAAGAATCTGACATCGCCGCCAAAACAGACATAATCTGACCTCGCCGTCAAAGCCAAACATCCAACATCGTCGCCGGAAACAAACATAATCTGACCTCGCCGTCAAAACAAACATCCAACCTCACCGCCGAAAACAAACATAATCTGACCTCGCCGTCGAAACAAACCTCCAACATCGCCGCCGAAAACACACATAATCTGACCTCGCCGTCGAAACAAACCTCCAACATCGCCGCCGGAAACACACATAATCTGACCTCGCCGTCGAAACAAACCTCCAACATCACCGCCGGAAACATACATAATCTGACCTCGCCGTCGAAACAAACCTCCAACATCGCCGCCGGAAACACACATAATCTGACCTCGCCGTCAAAACAAACCTCCAACATCGTCGCCGGAAACACACATAATCTGACCTTGCCGTCGAAACAAACCTCCAACATCGCCGCCGGAAACACATATAATCTGACCTCGCCGTCAAAGCAAACATCCAACCTCACCGCCGGAAACAAACATAATCTGACCTCGCCGTCGAAACAAACCTCCAACATCGCCGCCGGAAACAAACATAATCTGACCTCGCCGTCGGTAAACAAACATCCAACATCACTGCTGGACAACCACCTAATCTGACCTCGCCATCAGGATGAAGAAACTTCATTGGGGAATAGGTCACACGGTAACCGGTAATACGTAGTCGATCATGCCATCAGGCATTCAGAGAAACTGAGAAAACCGCTTCATTAACACGGTCAGACTTCAATCATGGAGTCTTCAGGAGAGATTCTAACTTCGCCGTCGGAAAACTTGCTGGGGATGACGCTTCGCTGCTGGGGAATCTGGAGAACTATCAAGCAACTCCGCTCCGGGGGTCCAGAAATCATTCTGGATGAATTAACTCTGCTGAGGACTTCAAGAATTGTCTTGAACTGATAACTCTGCCGGGGACCTTCAAGAATCATCTTGAACTGATAACCGTTCTGAGCAAACACTTTGTTGGGGATTCCAGGAATTATCCTGGACAACTCTTGCTGGGGACAAACCAATCACGGCTTGAGCAACTTCCAAGGACTCGGCTCTCTTGGGGCTTCAGGAACCATCCTGGGCGATCTTAGTTGGAGACTCCAGGTATCAATTTGAGCAACTAACTCTGGAGACTGCACTAGGGTCTCGAGAATCATCTTAAGCAAACGGCCCTGCTGAGGGATTCGAGGATCATTTTGCACTGAAGACTTCGCTGGGGATCTCAAAAACCATCTTTGAGCAAGCGACTTCGTTGGGGAGAATGTCAGGAATCATCCCGAGCAACTGATCCTTCGGCGGAACACCTGTAAAACAAGAATGGTAACAACCTAGATCATGTTTATGATGCATATGCGTCGGCACCATGCTCCACACGGTGGAAATGCTATGCGTTTATGAAAAATGCTATGCAATCATGCATAATGATGCTATGCGGTAATGCACAATGATGCGATCCCATCAGCAAAGTAAATGCCGAAGGGGAATCCTCCTGTCCAGGAGAAAGAACTACTCCAATAGAGGAATCGTCCTGCTGAGGAGAACATGGCCACACCAATATCAATTGGACTCCGTCTGGGGAAATGATTTTCAGTTGACTGCTGCGGGAAAACAACTTCAGCTGATTACTGCAGGGGAACGAAGCTCTACGAGAACCCGGACCTGCTGAGAGAAAGCGATGTAAATTGCGGGAGTGAACTGCGTAGCCATCATGGCTACTCTTCTGGAGATAACAACTCTGTGGGGAAACAACTTCAGCTGCTCCACACTCCACTGGGAAAACAAATCATGGTCTGATCAATTTCCAAGGACTCGGCTCTTTTGGGTATCTGCAAACTTGGCTGGGGAAGGAGAAATCATTCTGCTTCACCGGAGAGAGTGCGACTCTGGGGGGAAATACAACATCGGCTGCTTAACGCTCTGCTAGGGAAAACCACTCATGGTCCCTACTGCTTCCAAGGATTCGGCTCTCTTGGGGGTTGCGAACTCAGCCGGGGAAAGAGAAATCATTCTACTTCACTGGAGAGTACAATTCTAATGAGGAATTTCAATTCCGCTGGGGAAGAGGGAGTCATCTGACTTCGGGGGAGAGTACAAATCTGCAGGGGAATACCGCGTTAGCTGTTCCAACACTCTGCTGGGGAAGAGGGAGTCATCCGACTTCGGGAGAGAGTAGGACTCTGGTGGGGAATCTCAATTTCGCTTGAGACTTCAGTCTGACACCATCAGTTGCTGCATACTCCGGCGTACGAGCCGTTTCCTGCGAAACCTGCACTTGTGACCCGGTGCGGGGGGGAGAATACGAGCTTCGGTGACTTTACTGGGGAAAACACGAGCTTCGACACCCGAACATTTCTATGAAACCCGCACTTGTGACCCGGTGCGGGGGAAGGAAGACACGAGCTTCAGCGCGCGACTCAGCTGAGGAGGCGACGTTCCTTCAGGATGCATCTGCTTGGGGAAGAGAATCATCTCTGCCTGGGGAAAAGGGCTACACTCTGTTGACGATATCAATCTTAACATGCTGAGGATAACTCTTGCACACGTCTCGCGGAGACTGACCCTTGCTGGGGACAACTGATGGACCAATCGAGTCTGAGGAGTACTCGTGTATCAACACTGCTAGGGATATCAATCCTTAGCTACTCATTATTCACTCTGATGGAGGTGTACTGATCCTATCAAGGAAATACCTCTGCCAATCGATCACTGAACTTGAATCTCACTTCCCCGAGGAAAACGACCCTGAACGGTCTTTTTTGAACACCCTAAGTCCTTATAGGGTACGAAGCAAACTGCTGAGAAATAACTCTTCTCTGGCTGACATCAAAATCTACCCGTCTAGAGATTACTCAATTAGGGGATCACCGCCGACCTCTGCTTGAGGAATGAGTCAATGACCTAGATTCGGAGGGAAAGGGAGTCATACTCGGACTCTGTGGGGGTACAACATTGCATCAGTCCCACTGCTGGGGAAATGAACCCAAATCTGCCGGTCAGGGAAAGCTTCAGTCTCAACCCATTTGGGAAAGAGTAGCACATCAACGCTGATCAACATTCAATGCTCAGGGTGGCCATACTCTACCGGGAATATCAATCAAACCCTGCTGAGGATAATCTTGATCCTATTCTGATACGAGATGAATGCCATCTCAATTTGTTGCAGTCTCAAACTGCACAGGGGAAACAATCTCAAACTGTGCATCTCTGCTGAGAAACAATCTTGATTCAACAATGTCAACACAGGGAATACAGACTACCAATCGTGGAGCCAAGCAACAAGTTAGGCTGTAGGATAACAATCCAATGACAGCGAGGCTTCTTCAGAAGGCTCAGGTTTTGGCAGGGTAACGACACGATTCCCCGACACTCAATTCTTGCTAGGGTGAACAAACTCATTTGAACAATTTGCCCCAGTACAATTCAACTTGCCCCAATCCGACCTTTGGGAATAATTCATTCTGAACAGAAAACAACTGGCAACAAGACAATCTTCAGATGGCTTGCCCCAACATCCGTACAACGGGAGGATTCATCCCCCACTAATCAACTCTCAGCATGGTTGGCTTCAATATCTCTGAAATAGTTTGCCCCTGAACGAGCGATGAGCGACTCAACATGCTCTGACTGAACACTGGAGGGATCTGCCCCCAAATCGCAAGAATTCTGGATAACTGCCCCTGATTGGGTCTCGAGAAGATTCACTTCCGATCAACCGCTTCTTGCATAAACTGCCCCATAATCAACTGATGCTCCGGGACTTGTCCTCAGACAGACTGATTCCGAACTCACTGGAAGTCAATGCCCCAAATTCATCGGGCTTCGAAACATACCGTTCTGATCCAGACCTCTGACGATTCAGTCCTGATTGACTATTCCCTGTTGAAGTTCCTCCGTATCAATTACTGACCTGCAATTAAAATTTTTTATTCACGAATGGTAATTTTAATGCAGTGTTCATGCAAATTTCGAAAAAAAATGTACTGTCACTCATTTACGTGTCATGCTAGTGAGTGACGAATGAACCAAAGGGTTCAAACGTAGTGCTGATTCGATCAGTGAAAAATACAATAAGGATATGATTAGCAAATCGTGCAGGAGTCAGGTTACTCAACCTCATCGTAATGCGCTTTCAGAATAAACCCTGCCTCAATTAGGTCTTTTAAGGGTTGTATCGTGGTCGGGTTCACGGTTCGTAAAACAAGGGTTATTTGGCTCAAATTATGATTTGTATCCACCCCTTCCACGTGATGATCTCCGATCCTAAGGTCCAGTTAACGTAGCTCGAGCGCTCGCCTCTTCGAGAGGTATGTCGAACATTGGGAACAACTGGTTCAAGAATTCACAAGGTGTTTCGGAGTGACAGTTACTCCTTTTTCGTTTTCGGTGTCTGTATCTACACGACTTCGTCCTGGTTTGAGGATTTTTCTTATTTATATCCTTTCTTTTTCATTCTTTTGATTCCCTAATTTTTGCCTGGACTAACTCTTCAAAGTTCTTTTCGATTTTTCTTTTGAAGTCCAGCGGGATGCCCTGATTTTTGCCTAAGTATTTGCTTTCCAGCTTTTTTCGTTTTACTTAGCGGGCTTTTTTTCGTTTTTTTATATTTTATTTGGAACGAGTCGTGCGACACTGGTTGTCTTGATTGCTCCGAAAGGATTATAACTGTTTCACTCCTGGTTGGTGAGGTTTAACCATTGTGGTTGATGAGGTACGACCTCTGAAGACTTGAACGCTCGATCAAGCTAACTGACAACTACCCTGCCCCGGGTTAAGATGAGAAGGTTTAAAAATCCAGAAGAAACTCCTACTTCTCGGCTCAAAGTGTTTAACAAGGGATTCTCTTCCTTATCTCTCCGGTGTTTAGGGGATTTGAAACAATGCCTTGTACGTCATCGGCAGGGTTTTATCCGAAAGCATACGATCATCGGCTATGAGTATTCAGTTTCATCATCCTCCCTCCAATCTTTGCTAATCATAGTGATAAAGTGGAGTGAATAAAATTCAAGTGTCAGTGCGATGTAGTAAATGAGTGACAACGACATAATTAATTCAGAAAAAATGCATAGTCACTTTATTAACATTACCATTCGAAACATACAATGTTTAACAGCAAGTAGTAACTAACAGAAAAGAAACTACAAATGCAAATGGTAAAAAATCTGAGGACTGCCAATGCTGAGGACGTCTGCCTGTCTGGACCACTGGCTTCTGGAAATAACCCTCTGAATCTGCGAGCTCAGACAGCTGAGAGGTTGTCACGCACAACCAAAACTCCATCTGGAAAGGAAATACACCCTTTGTCGATCAATTGTTGCACTTTCGCCTGAAAAGCCTTGCAATCTTCAGTTGAATGCCCCGGAGATCCACCGTGGTAACCACACTGAGCATGGGGATTGTACCCTGGAGGGTAAGGCTCTGGCACGGGCTTGAGAGCTTTCGGTTCCACCAAAGAATTCTGAATCAACTGTGGAAGAATCTGGCTATACGGCACAGGCATTGGATGGAAAGAAGCATTCCTTCGTTCTAAGTGGTTGCGAGGTCTCTTTTGATTCTGGTGCTGGTATTCTTTCCGCCAAGGAGTAAGAGGTCGTCGTTTCTGAATGGCAACGGTCCCTTGTTTAGGCGCTTGCGTCCTTGAACTTGATCCAGGTAGAAACTACGAGCGAGGCGATTCAGTCACCAAAGGTCGCGGGACATATTCAAGATCTTTCTCAGCTTCGGGCAAAGGAGTGGAATCATTCACCTCTCCTGCAGGGTACGGGATAAACTTTCCCGATGCTCTCATGCCGCCCGACACAAGCCTAATTGTCCTTGAGTCAATAAGGTCTTGAATCTTATTCTTGAGAGCCTTACATGTTTCGACATGGTGCCCCGGTGCTCCTGAGTGGAAATCACAATGTGTGCTGAGATCGACGTCTGGTGACACGTCATCTGGTGGATCCAAAGTCCGAAGCTTGAGAACACGGTTCTGAACCAACAGCGGCAACAACTGGGCATAACTCACAGGTATGGGGTCTACAGCTCTATCAAGTAACTTCTTCTTTTGATTATGACCTTCAGGGTTATGCTGAGATGCCTGGCGCGGCTGCCGACGAGACAGGTCTTGAGCTTCATGTTGTGCAGAGGATCCACGAAGTCCACTTGGCTTCAACACAGGTGGCACTGATGGCAATGTAGGAAGCACTTTGGTCTCCACCTCGGGTGCTCGATCACTCTCCTTTTTTAGCATACTTCTCACCACTCCCATGAGAAAGCTCAACTGATTCTGCAGCTGCTGATTTTCTTCTCTGAGTACTTGCTGGTCCAGGCGCACTGCCTGTATGTCATTCATGACCTGCCCCAGCTGGCTTTGGATTTTCCCCAACTCAGCTTGTACTTGCTCCATTAGTCTGAGTTGCTCGATTCTGAGTCAAACCTGCAAACACAAGGATTAGAAGACAAGCCCCGGCTTCTGCCATGCAAGATGAATTATGCTAATGCCATGGGTGTCTGTACGTTTAGGAGATCACCCCTAATTCTGGTGTCAACGTGCCAACATAGTGTCAATGCAGTAATAAGACTGGATCCATTCATGGAAGAAAATATCTCATATTGCTCGGGACACCAGAATCAGGGTACGAAATGCGCCTGCAGCACCGACACCTGCTAATGGAATGCAAAATGAATATGCGAACTAATGCAAAATGCAGTCATGCAATAATATATCCAGGTAACTGCTGTTGTGGAGATTTTGTGTCAACAATCACTGATGAGAAGAAAAACCCCCGGTGTAGGACCACAAATTTGATCTGCTAGGAACAACCATCTGATAGGACGATATGCATAGGATCAAAATTCTGCTCTATCGAGAACAAACGTCTGATAATAAGGACCTCGGATGCATGATCAAGAAATATCTGCTGATGAAGTCTTCAGATCCTAAATCAAAAATCTGCCCTATCAAGAACAAACAACATCTGCTGATGAGATCTTCAGACCCCCCTCAAAATCTGCTCTATCAGGAACAAACAACATCTGCTGATGAGATCTTCAGACCCCAAAAATCTGCTCTACCAAGAACAAATAACATCTGCTGATGAGATCTTCAGACCCCAAAATCTGCTCTATCAAGAACAAACCACTGATGACAATACTCTGATCAACACCTGCTCTATCAAGAACAGACATACACCTGATGATAAGATCCTCTGATCAAAACCTGCTCTATCAAGAACAGACAAATCTGCAACTGAGAACCCTGGTACCAACATAACTGATTCACTGTCGAGAAAAACAGGTAGTCTGAAGGTCAAAGTTTCCTGCAATAAACCCAATCCCACTCACAGGTATGGACCTAAACTGACTCAAGGTACGGAATCCTATGCGTTCATCAGCGTCACAGACTTTCAAGAGGGGTGATACGATACCTAGAAGGTGTGGCATCACCAGCTCATGAAGAGGCCTCACTTAACTGAATCACAAATGATCGGTCCCCAGAGTCGACAATCCACCAAACCAGCAACCGTCTCAACCCAAAGGGTTGAAAGTGAAGCCAACCGGATGAACCCCGTTTGAGCGTGGATTTCATGAGACACTAGTGCCTGCAAAGCAAGCACGCGCCCACTAATTTCCACTCTAATTTTATGGTGCACTCAAGCCTGGGTCTGGCTTCTCACTCATCAGAACTCCCATCCCACAACAGCACAAATAATCATATTATACTGAAAATAAAATGCGGGAAATAAAGTGCGAGAAGTAAAAATGCGATAAATAAACGCAACCCAACAAGTAAACACACAAACGGTAGGATTGACTCTCTTAAGGGACGTTGGACCCCAAATGCATAGGGAAGATGAAGTCCCCAGCAGAGTCGCCAGCTGTCGCTTGCGCGAAAATAAGGTGCCGGCACAACAGAAGAGTCGCCACCTTTCGTTATTTATCCCTCATAGCGGAAAAGGAAACGATCGGAAAAACCTGACGAAAAAGGGTAAGACAAGGTCATCGCAACCATTGTCCGGGTTCGGGAGTCGGTTACACAAGGGGAAGGTATTAGCACCCCTCACGTCCGTCGTACTCGACGGGATCCTCGCTTGTTTGTTTACTTGGACGGGTTGGTTTTATTCTATCTACCTATCTAGGCTGGCTGAAAAAGAAAAGAAAAATGACTCGGCAAAGCGTCGCACTTTATGCCTACGTATTCTCATCAGAGAATGAGAAATCAGAGTCAACGTAGTTCGGCCTACGAAGGGTTATGGGGGAAGGTAGCTCGCCAAGACATCGCCATCTTGTGCCTACGTACTCTCAACAGGCATGAGAGATCAGAGCTCACGTAGTTCGGGAAACTACGGTTTATTTCCTGTTTTGAAAGAAGTGTTTTTTATTGTGTTTGCGATTTCAACCGCACTAGAGACTATGACCTGAGAGTGAATGCGTCGCATGTCACCCAAAGGGTACCATACTAAACATCCAGACTATGGAAAAGAAACTCTCCCACAATCCTTTCTCAGATAGCTTAAGGCTCGTAAGGTACGAAAGAAATCATTCATGATTACTGTATCTTAAACTGTTTTGAGATGAGAAGAGAACAGGCCCAGCTACGAGGGAGACTATCAAGTCCTACTGTTATCATGCCATGGATTCATCCTATGGTTGAGGTTTGAACCGGAACTCCTAGAAGTTGTCATGCATAGGTTTCAACCTAAAAGTCTATCATCAAATCCTTATCAAAGGAAATGAGAGTCCTAAGGGATCATGTCAATGATACACCAAAACAGACAAAGTATCAGCTTAACAGTAAAATGCATGCAATGCAAGTGAGGGAGGAAATGTGTGTGGGGCTTCAGCCTACACAAGCTCGTCTCAACCTCAAGCCAGTCATGAAATAACAGTAATCATACTGAAACATAAACAACATGCTATCAAGCAATAAACAGTAAACTGCAATCATACAGAAGAAAGAAATGAAATGCCATCAGGCAAACAAACCACATGGGCAAGGGAGCTGGGCTCTACCGAATACCCGCAAGCAAAGCCACGCAATAAAAATACAAGCAGAGGGAGCAACTCAACCTCTAATGCAGTCATGCTCCTAGATTCTACTTATTCTAGATGAGCTTATTCTAATGCAACAGACAAATCAAGCAAAACACACAATACAAAAAAGAAAAAACAGAAGAAAGCCTCAGCTCCTCTAGCAGAAACTCAGTCTTCATACTTCAATCATCAACTGCTTTCCAGGTTTCAACCCTACAACATGAGTATCAACTCATCTTCTCCCTTAAGCTTCAGCTTCTTTGATCAGCTCCACCTTCAGGCTTCACCATCTTCAGGGATTTTCAAGTATCAACTTGATCTTCATGCTCTTCAAGCTTCAGCTGGAATGGAAGTCTTCAAGGATTCATCCTCTTCAATGCTCTTCAATGAAATCTTCATCTTCATGCTCAGGCTCTGACAGCTCTCAAGACAAATCAAACAGAGAAAAATCACTACTGGATAAGCTGGGGGATATTGAACTGCTTATTTGATAACCAAAGGTGACCTATAAGGGTTCAATATCAAGTGAAGGGTTCCCTCAAAAGTTCTACCTCCTGGGTATAACACTAATCCCTCCAAAGGAGAGAGGTGCATACCCTGGAAAGACTTTGAATCACAGGGAGGAATGGGTGTGAAGAATACTATCCATGTTTGAGAAAGAAATTATCTACATATAAGCTCTTCCTAATCCTAACCCTAAAACAAGACAAAAAGAAGAAGAACAAGCTCTTCAAGCTCCTCCAATCTTCTAGTATGCTCCACCATGCTCCACAATGAGACACTAAGCTCCTCAAACCAAAGGAAAACTCCAAAGCAAAGCAAACTACACAAAACTTGCCCTAAAGGCCACACACACAATCATTCAATTCAGAAATTAACTAAAAATAGTATATTATTCTATTAAATCCTAATATAAATGCTAGGGGACCCTAAATAACTACCCTTAAGTCCCATATATTCCCTATAGACTAAATTGCCCTAAAAAGCCTAAATCTAAAATTGTTATTGACCTATACTAAAGTTTTAATCAAATTCTACACTACTTAGAACTACCTAATTAAAACTACCCTAAAAATTATCACAAAATTATGACATTAAATCAGGGGGAACCTAAACCATTCATCTAATCATCCTAAAAAAATTGAATTAAAAATCCTAAGGGAACTACCCTTATTAAATTCTACAAATTAGTATACCAACTAAAAGAATTAACAAAGCAATTAAAAGTATAAATGTGCAAAAAATATAAAAATGAAATAAAATGGCTATTTTATGGTTTTATATTTTTCTAGACAGAAAATGAAAATTGGGAAAAAAAGTTTCATTAAAAAATATGCATTTTTCATTTTGTTATGAATTTTTGAAGTTTAATAAAATTTGGAGAAGAAATAATATGAGAAATGGCATGAGGGGTATGGAAAGCAATATCATTCAGTTATTATTATGATGGGCCCAGGAGGGGGGGTGCGCGTAGCAAGGCGCGCCTGGGCCCAGCTTATAATCAGAAAACTAAATAAAAAATAAAAGAAAAAAGAAAAGTGGCGGTGCAGGAAGCAGCAAATCATAGTTAAAAACGGAACTGGGCTTGGACAGGGGGTGGGGAAATCAAATTCGCTAAAGCCCATTGCTGGTTCACTTAACCAAAACGCAGCATTTTGCTGCAGATTTCCTCCATCCCTTTCGCGTATGAATCCTGGCCGCAGGATGGTCTTTTCAGTCAAAGGGTCTTACATGCGATCAAGGGTCTAGATTATGTCTTCAACCTTTGGACATTAGGGTTTAGAATCCATGAAAATACAAGCTTCCCATGCACCAACTTCCTCACCTTCGTATGACCTTATTACTCCACCAAATTGCATGATCCAAAAACCAAACTTTACTAGAATTTTACATAGAACACAACTGTAGCATTGGATTTTACTAAAACACACTCTATCATCCTACCCGAACGGTACAACTCCATGGATCCAAACTTTCTTCAATTTTCAACCATCACAAAACTCAACAATCTTTATATATAATTAATCCCTATGCCATGTTGATTAAAACCAACCAAAATTCGTGCATTATCATCCATTAAATCACCCATTCCAACTCCATCAAGAATTAACCACCATTAATGAAACCTCACTAATTGATCTTAAACTCATCCAAATGAATCACCTAATGGTCTCTAATGGTTTCACAACAAGAATCAATCCTAGCCATGCCTAAATCAAAGTGTGGAAGTGGTTTTGCTTACCTTGACTCTTGCAATGGTAGGTGTTGAAAAGCTTTGAATCAGGCCTTGTAGATCTTCAAGAATGGTCCTCAAGTGATGAACAATACTCTGCTTGCACAAGATTTGATGGAGATGGCTTGAATCTCAAGATTCAATCCCTTTTGCTCCCTTGCAATTTCACTTGGAAAGCTTCAATTTATCAACAATGGAACCTCAATCTAGCATGAACATGCTCAAGGATATTTGTAGAGATGATTTGTGTAAAGAAATGGAAGGGTAATGAAGAGAAAAAATGAAGTTTCAATACAATTTGAAAAATGGAGAATTTTGGTTCAAACTCTTTTCTCTACCACCATTAACATCAACAATCACCAACCCTTCACCAATGGAGATTGTAATCAATATATAGAGATGTTTAGAAAGATCTAGAACCTCTTAGAATCATCTAGAAAGGACTTGAATTTTCTATGATATGGTAACTTGCATTTCACTTCCCACCACATGAGATATCATGACAAAAACCCTATAACTTGAGTAATTAACTTCATTTTCTCCTTACATGAGAATTAGGACAATACACAATGCATATTTCCCTTATTCATTAAGCTTTTCCTTGTTTTGGTTTGGTATGCCATTATGCAAGCAAGCAAATTACAAAGTAACCCCAAGATTTAAGCCTCAAATCAAAATTGTGGATGAACCATTGTTCTTAAAATGCCCTTTGGAGTCAAAATGACCTATCATATGCCATGGTTAGGGTTTATAGCTTGGATTTTATGATTTTCCATTTCACTTGAATTAACTTATGCCTCATTTTTAGGCCATTTTTATCACTTTTTGCTATGAGCCTTTCCAACATCTCATGACCACTCTAATAGCCTTAAAACATCATTCTAAGCAACTTTGATGTTGAAGGTTTTTCCATTTGAAGCTTGGAAGTAGGATATATGGCCATATGCTTGAAATGACCTATAACTTCAAAATGACCAAAATGCCCTTGGCTTGTCAAAGCCATAAGTTGAGTTCTACAAATCCTATCAAGGACTTCTAGTACTCTCTAGAAATCTAAGAAGATGCTATTCAACATTCATGTTGACCAAGAGACCATAGGAATCATCCTACTAGGGCAAAAGTTGTCTGCAAGTTGGGTGACTTTCAAGGACCCAGATTCACATACCTCAGATGACCTGTAATTTGTCAAAACCATAACTTGCGCTCTGCACATCCTATCAAGGACTTCTACCACTAAAATTAAAGCTAAGAACAAGATCTACAAGATTCATGTTGTGGGGAAGATGAGCTGACAATCACATATTGAGCTAAAACTGCCTGGAAGATAGGGATCAAACTAGGGGATTTTACACTGTCGATCCTTAGAAACCCTAGCTTAAAACTTCTCAAACTCCTCGATCATGATGAGTTAGTCTAGGAATCATCCTTATAACCTCTCAATACATCATTCCATGATCTCATGGCTCCTGTATTAGGTCTCAACCTTCTCCAAATCTTCAGTTGACCTAGGGTTGACCCAATCAAACCCTAATTCTACCACTCATGGTTGAATCTTCTGAATTCTTGCATAATGACCTCTCTGGGATTCATGATGGCTTTCAAGACATCTCATAGGCTTTCTCAAAGCTTCAAGTCCATTATTCAAAGTCTCAGAATCATCTGAGGAGCACCCACAACTCTCAAGTTATGAGACACACAACCTTGGTTTCAACCAATTCCTCTGAGGATCTCTTGAGCTTTCTGATAAAGGTATCAAACTTCAAACACTTGATGGGTAAATAAATGTTGGTCAAATTTTGGGGTGCAACACCCAACAATGGTTTTCCCCTCTTACTGATACCATTCCAAGCGCGCTGAAGCTTAGATAATAGATCCCCCTCTAGAGGACCAGTGAAGTACAGAGATTCCTGCACCTCTTCATCCTTCGGCGGAGCTCTCAAAGCATAAGCAAACTGTCGGACCAGCAAAGACGGATTATAGTTTATGCAACCCTTCCTGCCTATCAAAGGCACGTTCGGAAACCCGCTGCAGCTAAAGATAATCTCGGTACCCAACCTATCTTTGTCAAACCAATCAATATCCTTCGCTGATAGACTCATCAAACGCTCGGACCACTCAGCTGCGGCTGCAAACGAAACAAAGGGACCCCTTTTGGGCAGATGACTATCAAGCCACTTATAAAGCAGGGGTACGCTGCATGAGACATTCTTGCCCCTTCTGTTCTCGTTTTTGTAGTGGATGGAATGGTAGACATCTCCTATCAAGGTAGGGACTGGATTCCCTGAAGCAAAGATGCAGAAGGCGTCGAAGTCCACAAAGTCAGGCATATTGGGGAACAGAATGATGCCATATATACACAGATCAAGAATGGCGTTGAACACGACCCAACATCCGTCTTTGACGCACTGCTGATCCTTTCCCACTAAGAACTGCAAGGAGAAACCGGGAACCTTGTTCCAACTAGACAATACCAACTCGGAGGCATCCAGGTGAAGTGACGGAGCTAGACCAACCAGATTAGGCTCAGCATCCATATGAACAAAAGGCATCTGCCTCTTGATAGGCACACCTAACAAATCAGCATATTCCTCTAACGTGGGCGCGAGAACAAAATCCTGGAAAGTAAAGCATCTCAACGGAGGATCGTAGAACTGCAGCAGAGCGTGCAACCCATTAAACTCAAACGCAGAAGGTTTACGAACCAAACTGAGCAATTTTCCGTAAGACTTTCTAAATTCATCTCTCACAGAATCATCTGCTAAAGCAATCAAACCAGTCAGCTGAACCACATCAGGGGCAGGGAGCTTGTAAGCCACGGTCTTCCTCAGAGAACCCATATCAATACAATAGGAGGCAAGAAATCCTGGATCGGGGAAAACGGTACATGCAACACAGACACACGTTAATGAAATGCAAATGAGTATGCAAAGCAATGTAAAATGCAATCATGCAGCAGGAGATCAAGGCAATTGTGCTGTGGAGATTCTGCATCAACAAAACCATAATCCTACTCTATCAAGAACAACCACTTTCTCTGATAAGAAGAAAACCTTGGTATCAGACCACAAATCTGCTCTGTCAAGAATACACACATATAGGACCATAAATCTGCTCTGTCAAGAACAAACATCTGATAATAAGGACCCCTGATACAGAACCAAAACTCTGCTCTGTCAAGAACAAACATCTGATGATAAGGACCTCTGATACAGGACCAAAACTCTGCTCTGTCAAGAACAACCATCTGATGATAAGGACCTCTGATACAGGACCAAAACTATGCTCTGTCAAGAACAAACATCTGATAATAAGGACCTCTGATACAGGACCAAAACTCTGCTCTGTCAAGAACAACCATTTGATGATAAGGACCTCTGATACAGGACCAAAACTCTGCTCTGTCAAGAACAAATATCTGATAATAGGGACCAGCCAGATTAGGCTCAGCATCCATATGAACAAAAGGCATCTGCCTCTTGATAGGCACACCTAACAAATCAGCATATTCCTCTAACGTGGGCGCGAGAACAAAATCCTGGAAAGTAAAGCATCTCAACGGAGGATCGTAGAACTGCAGCAGAGCGTGCAACCCATTCAACTCAAACGCAGAAGGTTTACGAACCAAACTGAGCAATTTGCCGTAAGACTTTCTGAATTCATCTCTCACAGAATCATCTGCTAAAGCAATCAAACCAGTCAGCTAAACCACATCAGGGGCAGGGAGCTTGTAAGCCACGGTCTTCCTTAGAGAACCCATATCAATACAATAGGAGGCAAGAAATCCTGGATCGGGGAAAACGGTACCTGCAACACAGACACACGTTAATGAAATGCAAATGAATATGCAAAGCAATGTAAAATGCAATCATGTAGCAGGAGATCAAGGCAACTGTGCTGTGGAGATTCTGCATCAACAAAACCATAATCTTGCTCTATCAAGAACAACCACTTTCTCTGATAAGAAGAAAACCTTGGTATCGGACCACAAATCTGCTCTGTCAAGAATACACACATATAGGACCATAAATCTGCTCTGTCAAGAACAAACATCTGATAATAAGGACCCCTAATACAGGACCAAAACTCTGCTCTGTCAAGAACAAACATCTGATGATAAAGACCTCTGATACAGGACCAAAACTCTGCTCTGTCAAGAACAACCATCTGATAATAAGGACCTCTAATACAGGACCAAAACTCTGCTCTATCAAGAACAACCATTTGATGATAAGGACCTCTGATACAGGACCAAAACTCTGCTCTGTCAAGAACAAACATCTGATAATAAGGACCACTGATCCCAACCTGCTCTATCAAGAACAAATACACCTCTGAATATATGGTCCCTTGATACAGGACCAAAGCTCTGCTCTGTCAAGAACAATCATATATCTGATGATGAGAACCTCCGGTACCAACAAAACTGATTCACTATCAAGAAAACCAGGTAGTCTGAAGGTCAAAGTTTCCTGCAATAAACCCAACCCTGCTCACAGGTATGGACCTAAACTGACTCGAGTTCGGCATCCTATGCGGTCATCAGCGTCACAGACATTCAAGAGGGGTGATACGATACCCAGAAGGTGTGGCATCACCTGCTCATGAAGCGGCCTCACTCGGCTGAATCACAAATGATCGGTCCCCAGAGTCGACAATCCTCCAAACCAACAACCCCCTCAACCTAAAGGGTTGAAAAAGAAGTCAACCGGGAGAACCTCGTCTGAGCGTGGATTTCGTGAGACACTAGTGTCTGCCAAGCAAGCACGCGCCCACTAATTTCCACAACTAATGCTATGTTCACTCAAGCCTGGGTCTGCCTTCTCACTCATCAGAATGCCCCTCCGACAACGGCACAGATAATCATATCATACTGAAAATAAAATGCGGGAAATAAAATGCGATAAATAAATACAACCTAACAAGTAATCATACAAGCGATAGGATTGACTCTCGCAGGGGACGTCGGATCCCCAAACTGACTCGCATACGGGACGTTGGATCCCAGGAAACTATCAAGTCCCCAGCAGAGTCGCCAGTTGTCGCTTCCGCGAAAATAAGGTGCCGGCAAAACAGAAGAGTTGCCACCTTTCGTTATTTATCCCTCGGAACAGGAAAGGAAACGATCGGAAAAACCTGACGAAAAAGGTATAAGACAAGGTCATCGCAACCGTTGTCTGGGTTCGGGAGTCGGTTACGCAAGGGGAATGTGTTAGCACCCCTCACGTCCGTCGTACTCGATGGGATCCATGCTTTTTGTGTTTACTGGAAGAGTTGGTTTATCTATCTACCTATCAAGGCTGGCTTAAACAGAAAAGGAGATGACTCGGCAAAGAGTCGCGCTTTATGCCTACGTATCCTCATCAGAGAATGAGAAATCAGAGTCAACGTAGTTCGACCTACTACGGGTTACGGGGAAGGTGGCTTTCCAATACGTCAGTATTGTGCCTACGTACTCTCAACAGATATGAGAGATCAGAGCTTACGTAGTTCAGGATGATACGGATTACGGGGGTTCAGATTCATCTGTTTTATCGAGTAGGGTTAAACAGCAATTCCAGCACTTAGGGACAAAGCCTGTTTGCGGTAGAACTGAAGTTTAACGACACTCTTTTCTTCAGAAAAGCTTCCTTTGAATTATAGGCCTACGAGGCAAAAAGGTTTGAAGTTTGTTTTCTGTCTTTTACGAAAGAAGTGTTTTTTATTGTGTTTGCAATTTCAATCGCACTAAAGACTATGACCTGAGAGTAAATGTGTCGCATGTCACCCAAAGGGTACCATACTAAACATCCAGACTGTTGAAAAGAAGCTCTCCAACAATCCTTTCTCAGATAGCTTAAGGCTCGTGACGTACGAAAGAAATCATTCATGATTACTGTATCTTAATCTGTTTTGAGATGAGAAGAGATCAGGCTCAACTAAGGGAGACTATCAAGTCCTACTGTTGTCATGCCAAGGATTCATCCTATGGTTGAGGTTTGGAACAGGGAACTCCTAGAAGTTATCATGCATAGGTTTCAACCTAAAGCTCTATCATCACTCCCTTATCAAAGGAAATGAGAGTCCTAAGGGATCATATCAATGATACACAGAAACAGACAAAGCATCAGCTTAAACAGTAAACAGATATACAGTAAACGACTGTAAAATGCATGCAATGAAAGTGAGGGAGGAAATGTGTGTGGGGTGTCAGCCTCCACAAGCTCATCTCAACCTCAAGCCAGATATCAATAACTGCAATCATACAGAAGAAATAAAATAAAAGTGCTATCAAGCAAGATATCAGTGACTGCAATCATACAGAGGAAGTAACATGCTATCAAGAAAAATAAACCACATGGGCAAGGGAGCTGGGCTCTACCGAATACCCGCAAGCAAAGCCATACAGTAACAGTACAAGCAGAGGGAGCTACTCAACCTCTAGTGCAATCATGCTCCTAATTTAAAGTCAGTCTAGATATGGACTTATTCTAATGCATCAAGCAGGTCACAGCAATACAGAAAAGAACAGACAAGAAAGCAGATCAACAACTCCCTCTTTCAATTCCAAGCTTCAGCTCTTCTGACAGCAATCTAGTCCTCAAACTTCAACCATCCTTCATGCCAAGTATCAACTTCACTAACAAGTATCAACTTGCTTCTCCGGGTTTCAACCCATCAACATAAGTGTCAACTTAATCTTTTTCTTCAAGCTTCAGCTTTCCAGTCAATTCCACCTTCAGGCTTCACTCCTAACTACAAGTATCAACTTGATTCCTTCAAGCTCTCCAAGCATCAGTGTAAGTATCAACTCATCTTTTATTCCTCAAGCCTCAGCTCCACACTCAATCTCAATTGAATCCTCTTCATAAGTATCAGCTTAGTTCTCAAGCTTCAGCTCTCTTTGCTTTACCAGTCTCAACTTGATCTTCTTCTCCTACAAGCCTCAGCTTCTCAGAGTAGTCTTTAATCACATGGAAGTGTCAACTTCATCCTTTAATTCTTTTTCAAGCCTCAGCTCTTCACTCAATCTCCATTGGATCTTCAAGTATCAACCTGTTCTCCTTGCTCTTCAAGCTTCAGCTGCAATGGCAATTCTCAAGGAATCATCCTCTTCCACACTCTTCAGTGAAGTCCTCATCTTCAAACTCAAGTCCAACATCTTTCAAGATACTCAAACCAGAAGACCATTGATTTAACAGAATGAGAGGAAATGACAAACAGCTTACTGACAACCAAAGGAAGCCTGTAAGGATTTATCATTATGAGAGACTGGTTCCCTCAAAGTTCTACTTCCCAGATAAAGCCACTCATCCCTCCAAAGGAGGGATATGAATATCTGAGAAGGACTTTTAGTCATTGGGAGGAATGGAAGCACAAGATGCTTTCCATATTTGTGAAAGAAATCATCCTAACTATAAGGCTCTCCCTATGTCTCCTATCTCCTAAACCTTCAGCAGACACCTTCACGCACAAGCAATTCCATACTCCAAGCAACTTCAAGCATCCTCACCTTGTCTTCAACTTGTCTTCAAACTCAACCAAAGGCAAACCAAGCAAAAACCCTAATCTAAGGGGACTAAAGAAGTTAAACTAGTTGAATTAGTAAGTTAGGGTCACCTAAAACCTAGTACTAAAGTTAGTCCCAACTAAAATACTAAAATCAATTGTAAAATCCTACAAAAATATCTATGTGAACCTAGGTCAATCATGACTCTACCATATTAATTTTAGAGATCAAACCATCAAATTAGACCTAGAACTAAATTCTACATCACAAGGTATCAAACCTAAACCCTAAAAGGAAGCATCTAAATACCAATCTAGAAAGCACACCTATTTTCATCACAAAAATTTGAGAAAAATACTATGGGAGCACACATTTCTAACCTAATCACACACAAAAAATTAGGATCAAAATCATCACCACATGATCACACAAAATTCCACAAAATTATGTATCAAACATAACCATTTTAATATCAATTAAAATGTAAAATTCCCATTAATTCAGAAAATGCATGAAATGAAAATATTTTTTCGCTAAAAAATACTAGACTTAATCATGAGTAAAATGAAAAAAGAATGGGTTTAATTGGATTAATTTTCAATTTTATATGAATTTAACAAGAACCATGTATAAAATGAAAATTAAAAGAAAATCAAATTAAAATAATAACACGCACGGTGTGGATAGCAACAAAACACAATTCAAATCATGGGTTGGGCCTTCAGGGGGGTGTGGATATCACTTAATTCATTAAGCCCAGCATCAGCTACTAAATGAAACGCAGCGTTTCATTTATTCAGATCCTTCACAACCTGAAATTAAAACGTGGACATTGGATCAAGCTTCTAGTCAAAGTCCAACCCTCATCCAATGGTCCCAGAGTCATCTTCAACCTTTTCAAACCTCTGCAACTCGCACCCAGCTCCGGCCACCACCGGTGGTGCTCCGGTCGTCTTCCTCAACCCTAATTCTCTCTACAGGCCTCCATTGCAAATGGTCAAAACATGAATCTTGTCCCAAATATTGTCACGAGTTCAACCATACCCTTAATACAACCTAAATCCTCAAGATTCACCATATCCAATTCTCAACCGAAAATGGTAATGCAACTATTTTGTCACTATTTCTCAAATTAACTATCTGAAATCCATCCTACACCATTCTACAATACTTCTAACACCTTAATTCAACTTGATTCTACCTAAATCATGTTAGAGGAAGAAAGTTACCAACCTGAAAATCTTGGATGAACAGATGCACTAAACCTCCAATTCAAGCTCTCCAATCTTGCAGGCACGATCAATGAACCCTCTCCTTGCTTCTGTATGCAAAAGAACCAGTTGAAAGTACTTGAATCTTGAAACCCGATGGTGAGTTGCAGGTGGAAAATTCTGAATTCAAGAGCACCAATTAGCCACAAATCCTTCTTGATTATGATCTGGAATCACTCCTTAACATCCATGGAAGAAGTTTCAATCAACAAAATGGATGGAGAGTGAAGAATTTGGTGAAACCGATTGCACTTGCAAGCTATGAAATTTCAATCTCAATCTATGCTCTCTCCTTCAATCATCACCAACTTTTGCATTGGATCAACTCTATTCAATATATAGATGATGTTTTGATGATCTAGAACCCTCTAGATCCTTCTAATGAGAGTTTCCATTTCTCATGTCATGAGATTTTCAACCTTGTATCATGATATGCATAACCTTGCAAACAGCTTTGAATCAATCCCTTTCTCGTCCAATTTCTCCCCTAGTGACATTTTGAAAGATATTAGCTTGCAAAGGGCCTTGCTCATGCCTTGATTTTATGTTTTGCAAATGTTACTTAATATGCAAGTAATCACTTTTCAAAGCAAGTCCAAAAATTGAATCTCAACTCAAAAATGTGGCTAAACCAATGTTCTTAAAATGTTTTCTAGAGTCAAAATGATATATTACATGCCATGGTTTGGATGTGTAGGTTGAAAATATCAATTTCCAACTTTGGTTTATTTAACTTATGCCCTTATTTTAGGTCATTTTGGCAACTTTGAGCTACAAGCCTTTACAACATCTCATGACCTCCTTACTAGCCTTAAAACATCATTTTGAACAAGTTTTATGTTGAAGATTTTTCCATTTGAAGCTTGGAAATAGGAGTTATGGCTTTATGGTTGAAATGACCTGTAATCTCCAAATGACCAAAATGCCCTTGACTTGTCAATGCCATAACTTGAGTTCTAAAAATCCTATCAAGGACTTCTAGAACTCTATAGAAAGCTAAGAAGATAAGGAACAACATTCATGTTGACCAACAGTTCATAGGAATCATCCTTCTTGGGAAAAAGTTTGATGCAAGTTGGGTAACTTTCAAGGCCCCAGATTCACATACCTCAGATGACCTGTAACTTGTCAAAGCCATAACTTGAGCTCTAAAAATCCTATCAAGGACTTCTAGTACTCAAATTAAATCTAAGAACAAGCTTTACAACATTCATGTTAGGGGTAAGATGTGATGACAATCACACCTTGAGCTAAACTGCCTTGAAGATAGGGGTCAAATTAGGGGATTTTACACTGTCAAGCCTTAGAAACCCTAGCTTGAAACTTCTCAAACTCTTCAATCATGATGAGTTGACCTTGTAATCATCCTTATAACATCTCAATGCCTCAATCCATGATAACATGGCTCTTGAATTAGGTCTCAACCTTGTTCAGATCATCAGTTGACCTAGAGTTGACCCAGTCAAACCCTAATTGCACCACTCATGGCTGAGGCTTCTTAGTCTTGCACAATGACCTGTCTATGCTCCATGATGGGTTTCAAGACATCTCATAAGCTCTCTCAAGGCTTCAAGTCCACATTCCTGGCTTCAGAATCATCTGAGGAGCTCCCACAACTCTCAAGTTAGGAGACCTACACACTTGGCTTCAACCACTCTCTCTGAGGATCTTTTGACTTCTCTGACAAAGATATCTACCCTTGAACACTTGAATAACCTTCTTGGCTAGCTTCATAGTCTTGCATAACCCTTGATTGGTACTCATACCTCTTGATCTCCTGCATACATGTCAATGAAATGCAAATGATAATGCTAATGTGAATGAAATGAAACACAAGCTAGGTAAAGAAGAGTTGGTCAAATTTTGGGGTGCAACACCATATTGTGCTCTCGCCCTCTCGGAGTCAAATCGAAGTCTGTGAAGCCCAAACTGTGCCCCGCATTGACATGCGCCATCACCCCTTCTAACTGATTAATAGAAACTTCTTGAGGAACGAACGATGTGTCTAGAATCTTCAGCAAAGCGTTCCGATGGGCCTCGGAACATAACAACAAGGATAGGATGGAAATTTTTGACGGTGTTTGCTGGAGGTGCTCAACGATTTTGTAATCACTTTTACGAATGAGCCTCATAAACTCCTCCATATCCTTAAGTGACGTTTCCTTTTCATTCGACTGAGAAGGACCACCCTCAGTTACCTTGGCTTTGCCCTTGACTAATCTTTCTGCCTCTACCTCGAGTGACGTGAAGATTCTTCCGCTTCTGGTCATACCCCTTGTTCCGACAACATTATCTACAACCCCAGCTGGTTAGTACTCTCAAAAGGGACTGGTCCTGCTTTAGTAATCATGATCGTCGGCCGCCTGGCGGGTGCCGTTATCGTTATTGTTTTCCTCGGAATCGTCATCGTCGCAACATCGTTTGGCTCATCACACAACGCCTCTACAGGCTTTTCAACCGCGGTTCTATCAAATTGCAAGGTACCCTTATCCATCATAGCCTGAATGCCTTGCCTCAACTCATTACAACCTTCTGGCCGGGTCCAACAACCCAAGCAAAATTCATCACAACCCGGGAATACACCCCCTTTTAGCAACCTGCTCTTAATCTCACCCAACGGTGTCTTCAGCTCATTGACATCCATCACTAGAATCAGATTCTCCTCTATCAAGATGGCGTTTTCCCCGTGATTGGGCATAGGCTGTTATACGATATTTGGACCCACCTGTCCAAAGTTGATAGCTTTGCTATCCAATAAATCCTGAACTTTGTGTTTAAATGCCTGACAAGCTTCTATATCATGCCCGGGTGCCCCGGAATGAAATTCACAATGCTTGTTGGCGTCATATCCGTAAGGAAGTACTGGCCCTGTAGGCGGTGCCAAAGTCCTTTTTTCAACCAAGTTCAACCCCAGCAGGGTCTGGAGGAGTTTTGCATACGTGGAAGGAGGTGCGTCGAACACTCTTTTCGCTCTCGCGTTCTGTACACTTCTTTGGCCAGGATTCTGTCCTTGCTGTTGTTGTGGTTGTTGTTGTTATTGTTATTGAGGAAGCGGGATAGTGACACTAACTATCTGTTGCGGCTGAACATACTGATTTCTTCCTCTTCCCCTGCCCCTGCCACCAAACACGACACTAGTATCACCCTGTCGTCTACCACCAAATGCTTTCCTGGCACCTCCTATTGAAGTAGACTCACCTGCTTGGAACCTTCCAACTTTAATCCCGTTCTCAATCATCTCCCCCATAAGAATCAAATCTGAGAAACTGCTCAATGACACACTAAACAATTTTTCGTAAAACACCCCCGTAAATGTCCCACTGAACATATCATTCATCTCCCTTTCAATTAAAAGAGGATGCACCCTCGCTGATATATCGCGCCACCTTTGCGCATACTCTTTAAAACTTTCACCATTTTTCTGTGACAAACCCTGCAGTTGGACCCGGTTTGGCGCTAGATCGCTGTTATATTTGTAATGTGTCACTAAAGCATCAGCCAACTGCTTCTAGGTTTTGATCTGCGTGGGCTCCAGCCCCATATACCATTCAAGTGAAGGTCCTGATAGGCTATCCTGAAAGAAATGCATGAGCATCCTTTCATCATCTGAATACGTGGACATCCTTCTGTAGTAAGAGCGGACATGGACTTTAGGGCATGTGTCCCCTTTGTATTTGTCAAAAGTGGGAGCCTTGAATTTCAACGGCACCCTCATCCCTGGTACCAAGCCCATTGTAGTCATATCCAAACCGGTGGAGTTCTGATTCACTACCCCCTTCATCTGTTCTTCAAGCATTCTGATTCTCTACACAGGATCAACAGGTCCTTCAAATCCCACACCTCTTCCAAAAAAGGCGTCCTCCTGGCAGTCTTCGCCCCAATTCACATTTCCATTTCCATATCCGTCGTAACTAGTGTTGCAACCAAACCCTTGCTGATTGATCATGGGACCTCGTCCCCCGTTGCCAAAACCCTGGTTGACCCTAACATGTCCAAACCCAGTGTTGACAGGAATCACCCCAGCACCATTCATATTACCAAATCCACCATACCCCTGGTTAGCGTTACCAAAACCGTCATACCCGAAACCTTAAGTGTTATTGAAGCCGAATTTCCCGTCCTGATTGACGTAATCAAATCCCTGATCATTGTAGCCGAAACCATTGTTGCCGAAACCATTGTTGCCGAAACCATTACCACCATTGTTGTTACCACCGCCTTGGTTGGCGTCCCCAAATCCAACATTGTTAACAACAGTCTCATTTCCATTCCCTGTGTTGCCATTGCCAGCGCCGGCGCCATCATTTACAACCACAACAGGTGGGGTCACTACAGGTGGAACCACAGGCGTAGGGGGCCCATCCTCCGGAATAGTTTCAACGTGCGCAGAATTATGGTCATTGTTGCCATTCCCATTAGCCCGCGTCAGCAGCGACTGTACCAAAGTCTGGAGGCTCTCCTGTCCCTTAGCAATGTTCTCCATTGCTTGCATGAACAGATTCAGCTTCTCGCAGATTTCCTGCATCTCCACTTGGACTTGATCCATGATTCTCTTGCAGTTGTTTCGAGTTGAGTAGCGGTGGACTCTTTGTTCGTCAATCCTGGACAACCTGGAGATGCAGGAAATGAGATACAAGTTCAACAAGTAACTAGCAATGCAAAATGGATATGCAGATGCAATATGTGTCTGTGCGTTAGGGAGATCAACCCCTGATTCTAGTGCCAAAGTGCCAGTGCAGTGACAGTGAAAGCAATAAGAAGCTCGAAATCCAATCATAGAAAACATCTTATATATTGCGGAAAAGCCCATCAAGTCAGGAATACAATATTACTGAGCGTACAATAGGAAGGCATGACCTCAACCAACAATCCTGGTGATGGCCAGCACAATGCAAATAAAGCATACACATCAATACATGAGATAATCAAGTGCGACCATATGCCTGGTACTCCTCTAATAATCTCTTAGTCTTGGGATGATTCGGCTGAGCAAGCAACCCTTCGACGAGCGAGTCTCTTTGCCTGACAACACGCTGGAGATCACCAATGGATTCCTCCCAAACACCTTCCCCAAAGCAATCTTCTAGCTTCCGTTTCTGGGATGCAGACTCTTTCTTGCGCTTGATAACTTTGTTAAATGCATTCTGGACATCATACCTCCGCGTAACCTCTTCTTCCAACCTCCTCTGGCTAGCTTTCAACTGACCTTCCAACTCAGAGATCTGCAGCTTCAATTTGTCTTCTCTTTCCTTATTGCCGGCCAGCGTGGCGTTCCAGGTCTTGTTGAATGCAGAGATCTCCCGGTAGGCTATATCAAGTGCTTTCTTCTTAGACTCCAGCATATCATGAGAGCTCTTGAATCTATCCCCAATCGCTCACGGTTCTTTCGTTGCTTAGTCAGTTCTGTGCCTAGTTGATTCACCAGCTTTGTTTGTTGCTCGAAGGAATGTACAACCTCATTCCTTTCGCTCCTGAGTTGCATTAGCTCTTCTTCCAGCTTCTCGTTGGCTTTCATTAGCTCTTCTTTCTCCTTCACAACCTGTTCATACCTCTCAATAGGCACAGTGGTTGGCTCCTCAATCACGAGGGGAGCAGGAGGTAATACTGCAGGAAACGGCATCTGCACCTGCTTTGCTCTATCTTGGATCCAGACTTTGTACGGGGGATAGGCTTGACAATCATTTTTACCCAACAATGGCTTACCCCTTCTATTGATGTTTCTCCAAGCATGCTGAAGATTGGACAGTAGTTCTCCCTTCAAATCACCTGTGAAGTACAGAGATTCCTGTACTTCCTCCTCTTTTGGCGGGCTTTTCAAGGCATACCCGAATTGCCTGATCAGCAATAAAGGATTGTAGTAAATTCACCCTTTTCTCCCAATCAGAGGAACGTTAGGATATCCAGCGCAGCTATAGATGATCACATATCCCAGCAAATCTTTATTAAACCAGACAATGTCTTCTGAAGAAAGTCCCATCAGATGCTTAGACCAATCCACCGTATATGCAGACTCAGCGAAGATACCCTTCTTGGGCAGATGACTCTCAAACCACATATACAGCAAAGGCCCATAACAAGAGACGTTCATGCCCCTCCTGTTCTCGTTCTTATAATGCAGTGAGTGATAGAAATATCCAACCAAAGTAGGTACAGGATTGCCTGAAGCAAATATATAGAACGCATCTAGATCAACAAAGTCAGGCAGGTTCAGGAACAGTACAATGTCGTAGATACATAGAGCAAGAATAGCATTAAACACAGTCCAACATCCACTCTTGACATACTCCTGTGCTTTCCCAACCAAGAACTTGAGAGAAAAACCAGGCACTCCATTCCACGAGGTTAACAGCAGCTCTGAGGAGTCTAAATGCAAGGCAGCAGCCAAATCCTCCAGTTTGGGCTCAGCATCCATATGAATGAAAGGTACCCTGTTCTGAATGGTCAACTCTAAGATCTCAGCATATTCCTCCATAGTCGGAGCCAGAATGAAGTCAGGGAAAGTAAAACACCTCAGCGGGGGATCATAGAACTGCATAAGCGCGTACAATCCGTTACGCTCTTACATGGATGGTTTATAAACCAATCTAAGTAACTTCCCATAGCTCTTCCTGAAGCTTCTCTTCACATCATCATCAGCTAGAGATATCTAACCAAGCAAAGAAGAAACGTCTGGAGTAGGAAACCTGTACGCCACAGTCTTCTTCAGAGTATCCATAATATCGGCAGACAGAAGTCCGGGCAACTAGAACCAGAGGTATGAAAATGCACCTGCAGCATAGACACACGTTAATGATATGCAGGATGAGTATGCAACAATGCAATATGCGACATGCAACAGGGATCAAGTGATATATTGCTGAAGAGATCCATCCACAATATTTGTCTCAACAGTCCCACAATACTGCTTCAACCTGGTCTCAACAGACCCATAACACTGTCCTCAAACACCACTGAACCTCAATCAAGAAAACTGGTAATCTGGAGGTCAAGTTACCTGCATGCCCCAACCCTTCTCACAGGTAGGTTTCCTAATAATTGACACAAGGTACGGCATCCTATGCGGTCGTCGGTGTCACAGACTTTCGAGACTGATGATACGATACCCAGAAGGTGTGGCATCATCATGTCCTTAAGAGGCCTCACTTAGCCAACTTCCAAATGATCAGTCCCCGGAGTCGACAATCCAACTAACCAACAACTCCCTCAACCCAAAGGGTTGAAAAAGAAGTCAACCAGAAGATCCTCGTCCGAGCGTGGATTTTGCGGGACACTGGTACATGCAAAGCACGCACGCGCCCACTACTTTCCACAACTAATTCTAGGTGCACTCAAGCCCAGGTCCGGCTTATCTCTCAACAGATCACCCCATCCCCACAACAGTAATAACAATATAAAGCTGACAATAAAATGCAGAAAGTAAAGACAGAAATGTAAATCCATACAAAACCCACGACGGGAAAACAAGCGCTAGGACTGACTCGCGTAGGGAACCGTTGGAGTCCCCAACAGAGTCGCTAGCTGTCGCTACTGCGAAAATCGGCGCCGGCTATGACAGAAGAGTCGCCACCGTGAGTTATTTATCCCAAAGGAGGGAAATGAAACGCTCGAAGTAAACCTAACGCAAAACGAGAAAGGAATGGTCGTCGCAACCAAATCCTGGATTCGGGAGTCGGTTACGCAAGGGGAAGGGATTAGCACCCCTCACGTCCGTCGTACTCGACGGGATCCACGCTTGTTTTCTAGTACGGATTGTTATTCTATCTACACTAAGGTCTAGGGTTAAAAGAAAATAAAATGACTCGGCAAAGTATCGCACTTTATGCCTACGTATTCCCGTCTGGAACGAGAAATCAGAGTCAACGTAGTTCACCTACCTACGGGAAAGGAGGGGAAGGTTGCTCACTAGGATACAGCATCCTATGCCTACGTACTTTCATACAGCATGAAAGATCAGAGCAAACGTAGTTCGGGCTACGGAAGACACATATTTGTCTGTTTATCTTTTATCCTTCTGAAAAAGGTTTTCTCCTGATTACCGGTCCAAGCGGACAAAAATGACGTTTTGATTGGTTTTCAGTCTTTTACGCAAGAACTGTTTTTATTGTGTTTAAAAGATTATTGTGTTTTTGATGGTTTCAAGATGAGAAGAGAAACGACACTCTAAAAACATAGGGTTGAAAAGGGAATAAAACTAACATAATGTTGTCATGCATGGGTTAAAACCTAATGTCTGTCATAATTCCCTCCTGCGCAGAGGAAATCAAAGATCCTAGGGGATAAACGGAAAAGAAACAGATATACAGTAAAAAGTATAATGCATGAGATGCAGCAATACAAGCGAGGCAAGGGAGCCCCACTCAACCTCGAACCTGGGAAAATAACAGGCAAAGTGAACAGTATTCACTTTAAACCTAAGGGGCAAGCTGAACAAGCCAACAAACAATACAGAAAAAGAAAATAAAACCCAACACCAGCTCTGACAGCAACACCAGCTCTTACAGTAACAGCCCTGACAGCTACAGTTGATTAACAGCAAAAAGGTTGACAGTAACAACTTCAAGCAAGAGAAAGGTTCCCTCAAAGTTCTACTTCCAAAATAAGCCACTTATCCCTCCAAAGGAGGGATGTGATTATCTTAGAAGGACTTTTCGTCATAGGGAGTAATAGAAGCACAAGATGCTTTCTATGTTTGTAAGAAGAAATCAGTCTAATCTAAAGCTCTCCCTGTTTCTCCTATCTCATAAGCCTTCAAAAGCAACCTTCAAGGATAAGAATCTCATGCATCAAGCTCCATACTTTGTCTTTAATCATCATCCAAGGTCTTCATTAGCTCCAACCAGCCAAGCCCAAGCCCAACATCCAATTGAAATGACCCAAACCCCACAAACAAAACAACATCCCAAGTGGGAAACACACCAATATCAACCAAATTGCAAAAATCATCTAAAATAGTAATATTCATTATAAAATCCTAGATTAATTTCTAAGGTAACCTAACTATATACCCTATACCCCACATAAACTCCAAGGCCCAAATCAAACCCTAGGTATCCAAACTATGCCCTAAACTACACCTAAGTGTTGTGAAACCCTAATTCTGATACCTCTCCTATCTATCCCTCAAACTAATCTAAGTTTTAGTCACAAAAATATGACAAAATTCCTAAGGGTACATAATTCCCTAATCTAATCAACCTTACAAGAATCAATCAAAAATTATGCACCAAACTCTCATACTAAATTCAGAAAAATGAAGTACTAAACAAATGTAAAATAAAAGCAATAATATTGTAAAATATACTAAAAAACAATAAAATGCAAGAAATTAATATTTTTATTATTTCACAATTTTCTAGAGGTCCTAAGGGAACTAGGGAAAAAACTCCCAACCAAAAATGTTTATTTTCCAATTTAATATGAATTATTTACTAACCTCTATGCAAACATGAAAATAAAAAGAAAATCAACTAAAATATTAAACTGGTGTGGCGAATAGCAATATCTGCAGTTCAAAATGAATGTTGGGCTCAGGAGGGGGTGCGCTTATCAAAACGCGCTAAGCACAAACCCAAATCAGAAAACACTTGGAAAAATCAGGGAAAAATGGAAAAAACCTGTGGCGAATAGCAAATAATTCGCCTTGTTTCTCACTGGGCCCTCAGACTGGGGTGCCATTAGCAAATCCCGTCTAGGCCCAAAACAAAATTCACATTGAGAGGGGGGTGCCATGGGGAAAACAGGGAGATGATCAGCACAAACACAATGGGCCTAAGGCCCGAGTCTAACATCAATCCAACCTTCAGTAACAAAACCCTAACTCTATCTCACTTTCCCCTCCTCTACTGTTCACTCCGAACCCTAGCGCCGTTTCACCTCTTCTCCAATTCTCTCTGCCTCACCATTTCCTCTTTGCAACTTTGTTCATCACAAAGTGCTTATCAACATCCACCATAAATTAATCCTGTTTCCAAATCTAACACCCAAACTAACCTAATTCTACAACTAAGCAACAACAAATTAACAAGTTTAATCAGTTCGTAGCAAACCTGGAGGTGCGACGAAGGTGAGGGAGCTGTAGATGACTTGAAGAAACTGGCGAAAATCAACAACTGGATGAAGGTTCTTGCAAATCAGACGAGGATCTGGAGAACTGATTGAAGACTGAGGTCGCTTGTTGATGATCGTTGTCGAAGACGCTTGAAGATTCGTGGAGGGCTTTAAAAAATCTGCAATCTGGATGAATCTGGATGAATTTCTAGGCGAACACTTGAAGATTGATGAAGGCGAAGAACGCTTCTGGAAAATCTGCGATGAGCTGGATGAGTCTTGATGAATTTCTGGGCGAACACTTGAAGATCTATGATTGTTTTTGAATGTGTTGAAGAAATGACGAAATGGATGAACGCATGATGAAGATCAACGTGGATTTCTGGAGAATCATGAAGAACGCTATGAATTTTCCGGCGATGGATTGAGGTTTCCGACGAGTTGCTGATGAAGATCAATCGTTGAGGATGATGAAGTTTGGAAGGTGTTTGGATGAATTTACGGGAATTTTGCAGTTTTCGGTGGTGGTTCAAGTTTCGGCGACGGTTAGGCGGTTTCCGGCGGTGGTTGCATGGTCGGCGGTGGGGGTCAGTTAGTGGAAGCCAGGTGTCAGCAGGGAGATTAGAGATGGAGGAGGTGGAGACGCGTCTGGGAGGGAGAAGGGAAAAGAGACACGTGGCTCAGAGTGGTGTGAGTGGGAAATGAGGTGGAAGAGAGAGAAATGGACGCGTGGGACCCTTTTTATATGACATGTGGCAAACTCTGGGCCCCCAAATTCGGACAACTGGCCCATTATGGCCTAAACTCAGACTAATTGACTTAATTAAATGCTAATTGTTGAACTAATTCTGAATTAAAACTAAAGACTCTATTAAACTCAGACTTAGACTCTAATGACTATCTAATTAAAGCTTAATTAAAACTGCAAAACGAAATTAATTACAAAAACACTAATCAAAACTTCTAATTAAACCTAATTAAAGAACCATTAAAACCTAATCAATTAATATCCTAATTAAAACTAAAAAACCAATTAATATTCTAAAATCTATTCAAATATGTAAAACCTATTTAAGTTCTACTCAATTAAAATCTATTAAATCTATATCTAAAAAAGCTATATTAAACCTATTTAATATCTAAAAAAGACCTATTTAAATCTATACTATTCTATTTAGTAATAAAAGGACTAATATCTAATATGCTAAAAATCTATTAAAACTATTTTAAAAAAAAAAGAAGATCTATTTAAAAATTCTAGAAAAAGCTATTTAATATCTAAAAAAAACTATCTATTAAAAATCTATTAAATTCTATTAAAAACTATTAACCTATTTAATATCTACAAACTCAAATAAATCTATTAAAACTATTAAAATCCATTAAAAATCTAGAAAATAAAGAGAAAATCTAAAAAATGTCAGGAAACCGATTAAATCGATTAGAGAACAATTACGCAACCATAACGAAATAGACGGTAAAAGCTGGACACTGAAATATCCTTAAAAACAACAGCGCAATCTGGAAATACCGGGACGAGCACAAATTCTCAAAATACACTTATTCGAACCGGCCTGAACTGCCTGAAACGCCAGGGGCTGTAATCCCGATAAAATCAATCTGACTGAGGAAATGCAATGCATGCAGTATGCGAATGCGAATGCAAAATGCGTCGAAACATAAACCAGATATGGGAACCGGTTGGTCAAATTTTGGGGTGCAACACTAAGTTGACGTCGCGTTTTATTGGCCCTTATCAGATTTTGCAGAGGATAGGAGAGGTAGCCTATCGTGTTGCTTTGCCACTGTCGCTTGCTAATCTCCATGATGTGTTCCATGTATCTCAGTTGAGGAAATACATTGCGGATCCGTCTCATGTAGTCCAAGTAGATGATGTGCAAGTGAGAGATAACCTGAATGTGGAGACATCACCTATACGGATAGAGGATCGAGAGTTGAAGCAACTTTGAGGCAAAGAGATTGCTTTGGTGAAGGTCACTTGGGGAGGACCGGCTGGTGGAAATGTGACTTGGGAACTTAAGAGTCATTGAGAGAGTCTTATCCAGAGCTGTTTGAATCAGGTAACATTTTCGAGGACGAAAATTCCTGAAGTGGGGGAGGGTTGTAACAACCCAATTTTTCAATAATTAATTATTTATGATAATTAATTGATTTATTTGGATGATTTTAATTATTGGAATTATTGGTAGATATTTGAGAGGAGAATTTATGGAAGGAAATAGAATGGAAGGAATATAAGGGAAAGTGGGAAGAAAAGGAAAAGATAGAAACATAAGAGAAAAGAAGAGAAAGAAAGAGGAAGAGGAGAAAAGAGAAGGAGAAGAAGAATAAGCTTGGAATCATCAAGAACAACTCCTAGCTTTCGATTTAATCAAGGTAAGGGTGTGAAATATCATTATATTGTCAATCTATATGATTATGTATGATTGGTTTGGATTGTTGGATGTTTTCTCCATTTGCCATTCTAGGGCATAAATGAGTTTAATCGGTAGAATCAAGGTTTTAATGATTGGAATCGAGAATAAAGTGTGTAGTTTAGTTGAGGGATGTTAGACTAAGACTATAGGAACTAGTTTGGTGAGAATCGGTTGATTTTGGGAAGAGTTGAAGATTGATGACAGTGAGAGTTTTTGAGTTCGCAGACGTTCGCTAGCACCTTCGCTAGGCAAACATATAGCGAGTATTCGCTAGGGACTCGCAAGGCGAGCAAGCCAGCGAGTGTGAAAGCATTTCATTTTCTTTGTGATTCCATCCGATGTTGATTGTTTGGTTCGATTATGTTCGATCCTTGTTGGAATGAATAGTGGTGTGATATATTGTGGGTAGTCTTATGGCGTAAATCCTAGATTTTGGAATCGATTACGAAATGTGGTCTTTTGACAATATATGCATTGTTTAAATTGATTAAAAGTGCATGATGATTGTGATTGAGTTCGTTGCCGTTGGCACGATGTTTTTCATAATGCATGAGAACGTATTGTGAATATGTGTGCATTGCTTGATAATGTAGTGATGATGATCTAAAGTATGAATACTTTGATTATGTGAAATATGTTGTGTGTGCAATCATGTTATAATTCTTATGTGATGAATTATTGAGAATGCATGAGATTAAGATGCGAGAACGGTCTTAAGTGCATTTGGTTGTTGATTTCATATGCATCATTTAGTCAAGAGGCAATACTTGCTAGTTTCGTGGAGACTAGTGACTTGTCCCAAGCCTAGAATAGTGGGTTTGAAAGCTTAGAGGACGGGATTTTGTTTTTATCGGTCTAGAAGAGTGGACCCGGTTTAAGTGTAAAAACTGAAAAATGATAACAAGTGTTGGTACCACATGGCATGAGTTGCATTGAGTTGTGTTGGGTCACATAACATAGATGTCATTGTTATATGAAATATGCTTGTGTATGGATTATTGAGTTGAGAACTATGGATATGTGCATGAGGAAACATGTTTTGTGATTATCCATGTGTGTTTATACATGTTGTAAAATGTATAATGAGTTATGAATTATGGTGAGAAATACGGAATATGCGTATTCTATGCTTGTGTATATATATATAATTATATGCATTGATTATTATGATAATATTTCTCACCCTTCTGCTGTTTTATAATGCTCTATGAGGCATTGCAGATTAGCTTTGATGGAAGTCTTTTGTGAAGTATAGCTTCATTCTTTTGGTCGGTTATGCTCTGGTATGTAGCACTGGGTAGTTAGGATTGTATAATATTCTTTTGGGATACATTTTGTATATGTGTATCTGATGGTAAATGTTCATGTAAACACGAATGATGTGATGAAACAAACTGAATGATATGTATTTATATGATTACATGTTTTAAGTAATTCAATGTTTAGATTTTCCGCTTTAATTCTAAATATTGCGACGTGGGTGTAAGGACTAAGTTCCTCTGTTGAGCTACCCCACTGTTACATGTCTTTTAGAGAGCAGGTGTTATATGTTATTTTGCATATGATGTGGCATACTTCTTTTATACCATGTTTTAAATTTACTCTGATGAAATTTTATATTATGTGATTTATTTGTTTATTTGGGGGTATAGAAGGGGGTGTTACATATCCAACTTGTCCAAGCCGGACGAGTTTTTAAAGGTGATAAAGAGAAGTGAATACAAGGTTGTGAATTAGCTCTTGCAAACCCCATCTAAGATTTCTGTGTTGCAATTACTAATGAGTTCTAAAGCCCACAGGGAAGCGCTTCAAAAGATATTGGAACAAGCGTATGTTGAATAAGATGTAACAATGGAGCAGTTTGATAATATCATTGGTAATATTACTTCATGTGACAATCTGGATTTTAATGAGGACGATCTCCTAGAGGAAGGAAGGAAACATAACTCGGCCTTGCATATTTCTGTGAACTCTGGGAATGATTCATTGTCCAGTGTGTTGGTTGATACTAGATCCTCTCTGAATGTGATGCCTAGAACTACTTTATCCAAATTGTCTTATCAGGGAACGCCAATGAGGCCAAGTCATGTCATCGTCAAAGCTTTTGATAGATCTAGGAAAGCGGTAATTGGTGAGGTAGATCTATCAATGACCATCAGTTTGCAGACTTTTATAATCACATTTCAAGTCATGGACATTAGCGTCGCCTATAGTTGTTTGTTAGGGAGGCCGTGGATACATGAAGCTGGGGCAGTTACCTCCACCCTACATAAGAAATTGAAGTATGCTTTCGAAGGCAAAACGATTACAGTTTGTGGGGAGCGAGCTCCGGTGGTGAGTCATTTGTTATCGTTCTCGTATGTTGAAGCTGAAGAAGAGGTTGGTACACAGTTTCAGGCTTTATATATTGTAGGCGATGGTGCTCAGAAATCCAGAGTACCTATGTCATGATTTAATAATGCACAGTAGATTGTGAACAGTGGACCTCAGAAATCCAGAAATCAAGATGTTGTGAAAACCCTAATTGCACCACCTTTGGCTATGGCCTCTTGTACTTTGCATAATGGCTTGTACAAGCTCCATAATGATCCTCAAGCCATCCCATGAACTTTCTTAAGGCTTTACACCCACATCCATGGATTCAAAATCATCTGATGATCTCCTATGACCCTCAAGTGAGGAGATATGCACATTTGTATCCACCTTCAACTCTTTGACTTTTCTGATGGTGATAGGTTCTTGAACAGCTTGAATACAATCTCTTGATTAGGATAAGACCTTTGATAACCTCCTCTTGGCCAGCACAACTCTCTCAATCCCCTGTACCAATGAAAATGCAATGCATTTGCTAATGCTATATGAATGCAATGAAACAAAATCCAGTAAAGAAATGGTTGGGCAAATTTTGGGGTGCAACACAAGCAGAATTTTGACATGGTCTTGCTGAGATGTGTTGACAAGCGGGAAGCAGACATGTTAATGACGAAAATTCATGAAGGGTCCTTCGGTACTCATACCAATGGACATGCCATGGCTAAGAAACTCTTAAGAGCTGGCTATTATTGGATCACGATGGAATCCGACTGTTACAAGTTTGCTAGGAAATGTCACAAGTGTCAGATCTATGCAGATAAGATTCATGTGCCTCCGACTCTGCTGAATGTTATGTCATCTCCTTGGTCGTTCTCCATGTGGGGAATTGATATGATTGGAATGATAGAACCGAAAGCATATAATGGACATTGATTCGTCTTAGTGGCGATTGACTACTTCACTAAGTGGGTCGAAGCAGCGTCTTAAGCTAATGTGACTCGACATGTGGTTGTCAAATTTATCAAGAACCTGCTCATCTGCAGATACGGTGTGCCGAGCAGGATTATTACAGATAACAGGTCCAATTTTAACAATAGAATGATGAAGGAATTGTGCGAAGAATTCAAGATTGAGCATCATAATTCTTCTCCTTACAGACCGAAGATGAATGGGGTTGTTGAAGTCGCCAACAAGAATATCAAGAAGATAATTCAGAAGATGGTTGTCACGTACAAAGATTGGAATGAGATGCTCCCGTTAGCTCTACATGGGTACCGTACTTTAGTGCGCATATTAATTGGGGCAAATCCCTTTTCCCTTGTCTACGAAATGGAAGCAGTACTCCCGATAGAGGTAGAGATCCCTTCTATGAGAATTCTAATGGAAGCAAAGTTGTCAGAGGCTGAATGGTGCCAGAACAGATATGATCAGTTGAACCTAATCAAGGAAAAGAGAATGACGGCACTGTGCCATGGGCAGTTGTACCAGCAGAGAATGAAGAAAGCATTTGACAAGAAGGTTCGACCCCGCGAATTCAAGAAAGGCGACCTTGTACTCAAGAAGATTCAGTCTTTCCTCACTGATGTCAAAGGAAAATGGGCTCCGAACTATGATGGACCATACGTGGTGAGAAAAGTTTTCTCAGGAGGCGCTTTGATGTTAGGAACCATGGACGGAGAAGAGATCACTCGCCCAGTGAATGTGGACGCTGTCAAGAAGTATTTTGCTTAGAACATGGGAAATTCTCGTCGACTTAGGAAGAAACAAGTTATTATTCCCTTTGGTGTAATTACCATTATTATCTTTCCAACATTGTAATATTGGAGTCATGCCATTCTGCTGACTGCCATTTAATAAATAAAGTTTATTCCATTTGTTTATGCGTTAAGTATCTTATTATGATAGAAAATTCCAGAATAAATTTAAAACCTTTTTCAAATATTTTGTGTTTACTTGATATATGAATAACAAAAGGATGTTCGTGGGTGTTTATTCATCCACGGAAACACAAAAAAATCATCATACCTCCCGTACAAGACATTTGAAGATTTCCTCAAGCGGTGACTGATCTGTGGAGATTTAGCTCGAGTGATTTTTTCTTGGGACGTTTATCTCGTCCTGTCGGAACTGCGAAAAATACCTGTCTGAAAACAGAAGAGTCGCCACCTTTTGTTATTTATCCCAAAGAGAGGGAAAGGAAACGATCGGAAAAACCTAACGAAAAAAGAAAAGACGAGGTCATCGCAACCAAGTCCTGGATTCAGGAGTCGGTTACGCAAGGGGAAGGTATGAGCACCCCTCACGTCCGTCGTACTCGACGGGATTCATGCTTGTTTTCTATCTAAGGGTGTGTTTAATCTATCTACGCTAAAGGCTCACAGGACCAAAAGAAAAGAAAAGAGACTCGACAGAGCATCGCCGCTCTGTGCCTACGTATTCCCTCGTGCAATGGGAAAGTCAGAGTCAACGTAGTTCGGCTAACTACGGGTGAAAGGGGGGAAGGTTGCTCGCCAAGACATCGCGTCTTGTGCCTACGTATCCTTATCTGATATGAGAAATCAGAGCAAACGTAGTTCGAGCTAATGAGAACACCGGTTGGTTCAAATGTTTTAGGCCCGAGTAGGGTTAAACCTTCGTTCTAGCAGTTAGGGACGATGCCTGTTTGCGGTAGAACCAAAGCTTAACAACACTCTCTTTTACGAAAAAGATTTCCAATTATTCCCGAAGGAAAAAGGTTTGAAGTTTTGTTTTGTGTTTTTTAGTGAAGTGAATTAATTCGGTTTGTGATTCACGTTGCACTAAAGACTATGACCTAGGAGCGAATACGTCGCATATCACCCAAAGGGTGTACACTAAACACTTTAGGCCATTGAGAGGAAGCCCCCCAATCACCATTTCCCAAGTAGCTTAAGGCTCGTAGCTCACAATGGTCATCTTACTTATTAGATGAATTAGCATTGTTTGAGATGAGAAGAGAGACGCAGGGAAGGTCTAAGGGAAACTCGGCCCTAACGTTGTCATGCAAAATGGTCCTAAGGTTTGGATTAAAGGGAAAACATCTACCCTAATGTTAGCATGCATGGCTTCCAACCTAAAGTCTAACATAACCTCAAAAGAGATTAGAGATCCTATGGGGAGCATCGAAAAGGAAGACAAAAGGAGAAAGCATAACAAAATGCAATATGCAAACATGAAAATGCACACTTAGAATGGAGGGAGGGAGGAAAAATGTGTGGGGCAGCAGCCGCCACAAGCGCATCTCGACCTCAACAGCGATGCAAAAATGATGAAAACATGAAGGGAAGCGCAAAAGATGAAAACAAACGAACATGCAAAAACATCACCTTGAAACACATCCATGAGCATGCATTCAAGTGGAAAAGAACACGAATGTCGGTGAAATCTCGATTAAACAATCAAAACAGCGACATATATCCCAAAGCGTTTCACTTTTAACGCATCATATCAAAAATTACGATGATTCAAAGAGAAACGGTACTCAAACAAACAAGAAAAACAGCAAAACAGACCCATTGGCACAGTGTTAATCGGTTAACCCCAGGGGTTAATCGGTTAACACACTGTTAACGTTTAAAAATTTTGAAAATTTGAATTAGTTAATTGGTTAACCATATGCGTTAACCGATTAACACTGTGAAAACTTTTAAAAATATGGAAATTTGTAATGGTTAATCGGTTAACCATATGCGCTAACCGATTAACACTGTGCCAACAGTAGAAAATCAGCAACAGAACAACATGTGCAGCAAATAAGCACTTATCCGATCAAACGGATGATCGCATAATCACTTGATCACAAAATTAGACTAGTAAATCATGATTCAAACAACATGTAAACAGATCAATGCAACCGAATCATGAATCAACCAAAAGTCAATCAAAAATGAAAATCCACATGATTATGCAAATAAGCTAAAAACAGATTCGGATTCAACCTTCAGAGCGGAGATTTGCTCCGGTTAGTGTTGATTCAACTGCAATTGAACAGATCCAATGCTAGAATTCTGAAATACTTCAAGATCCACACCAATTCTTGTAGTAGCAATGAAGATTCACCAAGATCAATCCAAAATAAGCTAAATAATCACTTCCAAAATCACTTCCAAGTTCAGATCCAATTTTGCACGAAAATTGGATGGAGAAATCAATTCAATGTAGAGAATGAATGAAGGTTTAGCTCTTAGAGATCAAGGATTCCAATGAAGAATCAATAATCTCAATGAGAGGAGCTTTGGTGAGGGGGCTTTTGGAGATTTGAAAATTGATAGAGAATTGAGATGAATTCTGATAACGAGTGAATTATGAGTGATTAGATGCTTTGGTTTGGAGTAATTCAAATATATACCCCTTAGGCTTGGATCCAAAGGTAAGGTTTTAAAAATGGTTTGGAAACTTGGTTTGGAATGAGGAATGGGCATTTGGAGGGAAAATGAAATTAACCAAATCTCAAATAGGTTCTAGATCCTTCCCAAGTGTAAAATTGAATTTCCAAATGATCAAAATTGGACCCCAAATGCCTCTGCATTGAAAATTCACGTGCAGAGGCAAAATTTACACTAGTTAATCGGTTAACCATATGCGTTAACCGACTAACACTGTTAAAACTTCAATTCTGGCCTGATTTCACTTTGGTTAATCGATTAACCATATAGGTTAATCGGTTAACACCTTCGAATTTTGAATTTTGGCGCCTTTTGGAGGGAAATCTGTCTGTTTTCAACTGTTTGGAGCTCTGTTCAGCTTCTGAAACTTGCTTTCGAATATCCTAACCATGAAAATACTTGCGACATCCTGAATATTGCTATCTGAGCTAAAAATAACATGCAAAACAAAATAAAATTGGTCGCCCGACCGCTGGGCAAAATAAATGCCATATGCTGAGCCACGGGAAAACCTCGATCCCCTGTCTCAAGAACGAATGCTATGCAAAAATGCAGAAATGCGAAAAGGCATAGAA
This sequence comes from Lathyrus sativus, assembly GCA_963859935.3. NCBI lineage: Eukaryota > Viridiplantae > Streptophyta > Magnoliopsida > Fabales > Fabaceae > Lathyrus > Lathyrus sativus. The sequence continues at coordinate 396,384,256 of OZ012736.1, read as the reverse complement.
ACAAAAGCCAGATGCTGCCAAAACGAAAAGGCAAATTTTGGGGTGCTACAGCTGCCTCTATTCAAACAAGTTGGACCTGAAGGGATGAAGAACATCCGCTTTCAAACATTCAAGGTATAAGGTGATTGAATACAAAAGAACCCGGAAATTTGCACCCTGCAGGGATGCAAAACAGAGAATACCAACCAAGAGTCAGAATACAACATGCTGGGGATAACAATCCAATACAAACATAACTTTCATCCAAAAGATACCAACCAGGAGTCGAGACACCAAACCCAGGATACCAACCAAGAGTTGGGATGCCAACTAGAGAACACCAACCAAGAGTTGGAATGACGGCTCTGTCAGGGAAAGAAAACGTTCAACCAGACAGCCCTGTAGGGAACAGGCGCCTACCATAGGATAACAACCAAAGGGCACCATCCAAAAGATGGGATGACCAGCAAATGAGTACCAACCAAAAGTTGGAACAAAAATCAACGGATATCAACCAAGAGTTGGAAAACAGCCAAAGATACATACCAACCAAGAGTTGGAACGACTCTCCCACAAAATACCAACCAAAAGTCGGGATAACCCTGCTGGGGAACAAAAGACTAAATCAACCAAATAAACCGCATCACGCGAGAAAATAACTTGACGACTTTCCTCCCCTAGGAAAAGAGTAGACTAACCAGACGACTCTGCATGGGACAAACATCCATAAAAAAAATAACAATCTAGCAGCACCATCCAAAAGATGGGATGAGGGTTACTCTCTAGGGATAAAAGCCAAACACCACCAACCAAGAGTTGGAACCACCACAACATCAACCGAAATTTAGATGGTGAGACGACTTCGCTGGGGAGACACACTGACCAAAAGTCGGAATCATCAACCAGGAAACCAAAGGTTACCAACTAAAATTTTGAATAATGTCAACAAGGCAACCACACCGGATATAGCGACATCTCAAAAGTTGGAAAACGAACAGACGTCTAAGACTGACCCTACTCGGGAATCAAGAACTACCAACCAAAATTTTGGAACACGAACTCCGCCAAGGAATAGAGGAGGATTACCAACCAAAAGTTGGAACAACAACCAATAGACCACCGACCAAAAGTTGGGATAACAACTGCAGAGAATAACATCCAACCAAAAGTTGGGAAACAAAGCTACTAACCAAGAGTTAGGATGCTAGGAAAAAATCCTCTTCGACCACGAGTTGAAACACAAGCTACTAACCAAGAGTTAGGATTGCTAGGAAAGATCAACATCGACCAAAAGTCGGAACAAAAGCTACTAACCAAGAGTTAGAATGAAAGCTATTAACCAAGAGTTAGGATGAAAGCTACTAAGCAAGAGTTAGAATAAAAGCTACTAACCAAGAGTTAGAATAACAAAGATTACCAACCAAGAGTTGGAACAAAGACTCTGCGAGAGGAAACCAGAGATTACCAACCAAAAGTTGAGATTGCTTTCTAGGCCCACCAAAAGTTGGAATACCAAACACAACGATTCAGACTACGCTGGGGAATACCAACCAAAAGTCGGAATCTCGACCATGCCGAGGAAAATAAGGATTATCCACCAAAAGTGGGAATAACATCCAAACGCCAATCGGTCACCAACCAAGAGTTGGAAAAACACAAAGATTACCAACAAAAAGTTGGGAAGAGGACTCCGCGGAGGAAATCGAAGGTTACCAACCAAGAGTTGGAAGTCCAAGCACAATAAGACGGACTACACTGGGGAGTACCAACCAAAAGTTAGAATAGCGCACCCCAAAACAGGCAGGCAACTGAATCAACCGACTCACGACTTTCCAAGAGAGGTTCAAACAACCGACCTGTCAAGGAAACGAAAGTCCACCAAACAACTCCGTTGGGGAAAAGATAACATCTGACCAACAGGATCGACAAGGAAAAAAGCGCTCACAAGTGATCCGCCTGGGGAGAACGACGAGGTCCAACCAAGTGACTCAATTGGGAAGGAAGAAGACGTTTAACCAAACGAATAACTGGGAATAATCCGATAAAATAACCAACCCAAAGGTCCATCCTGAAGCGGATAACATGAAAATCCCTTGAATCAAACAGTGTTTAATAAGGAGATAACCGGTCTCAAAGATACCAAACCTGGCTTATGCTTCAGATACATGTGTTTGAAAATGGCGTAATGCTCCATACGAAATGGAAAAGCTACACATGTGGGAGGATCCTATGCAACAAAATGCAAATGCAAAGGAACCACCTCAGCAAAATAAATGCTAAAGAGAGGAAATCAAACTCCGTCGGGGAGAAACACAAGGCGTGTCGAGTACGATCAGACTCCTACTGGGAAACAAGCAAGCCCTGAACGACCTCCTTGTAAACCACCTTCTTGGATACAACGGTTCTAAAGAGAACAACAATACTCTGCTGGGAATCAAACTCTGCTGAGGAAAAATGCCCTGGACGGCTTCCTAGAAAACGACTCTTATGGGGAATCTGAAAACTCGGCTGGGAATCAGCACCTCTTCGGTGGGATCAAATCCGTTCTATCGAGGAAACTGACTCTTCTAGAGAAATACAACCAACCTCCGAGGTTAACGTTGTTGCACCCCAAAATTTGCCCAACTTTTCTTTACCTAGCTTATGTTTCATTTCATTCACATTAGCATTATCATTTGCATTTCATTGACATGTATGCAGGAGATCAAGAGGTATGATCACCAATCCAGGCCTATACAAGACTATGAAGCTAGCTAAGAAGGTTATTCAGGTCCAAGGGTTGATATCCTTGTCAGAGAAGTCAAAAGATCCTCAGAGAGGGTGGTTGAAACCAAAAGGGTGTGTCTCCTAACTTGAGATTTGTGGAAGACCTCAGATGATTCTGAAGCCATGAAGAAGGACTTGAGGTCTTGAGAGAGCTCATGAGAAGGTCTGAAGATTACTTTGAAGCCTAGACAGGTCATTGTGCAAGATTAAGAAGACTCAGCCATGAGTGGTGCAGTTAGGGTTTGACTGGGTCAACCCTAGGTCAACTGATGATTTGAGGAAGGTTGAGACCTAATCCAAGAGCCATGTGATCAAGGATTGATACATTGAGATGCTATAAGGATGATTCCAAGGTCAACTCATCATGATTGAAGAGTTTGAGAAGTTTCAAGCTAGGGTTTCTAAGGCTTGACAGTGTAAAATCCCCTAGTTTGACCCCTATCTTCAAGCCAGTTTAGCTCAAGATGTGATTAGCATATCATCTTGCCCCCAACATGAATTTTGTAGAGCTTGATCTCAGATTTCTAGATAGTACTAGAAGTCCTTGATAGGATATGCAGAACTCAAGTTATGACTTTGACAAGTTACAGGTCATCTGAGGTATGTGAATTTGGGGGCTTGAAAGTTACCCAACTTGCATCAAACTTTTTCCAAAGAAGGATGATTCCTATGAACTTTTGGTTAACATGAATGTTGTTCCTTATTCTCTTAGCTTTCTAGAGAGTACTAGAAGTCCTTGATAGGATTGGTAGAGCTCAAGTTATGGCTTTGACAAGTCAAGGGCATTTTGGTCATTTGGAGATTACAGGTCATTTCAAGCATAAGGCCATAACTCCTATTTCCAAGCTTCAAATGGAAAAATGTTCAACATCAAAATTGTTCAAAATGATGTTTTAAGGCAAGTAAAGAGGTCATGAGATTTTGGAAATGCTTGTAGCTCAAAGTTGCAAAAATGACCTAAAATAAGGGTATAAGTTAAATGAACCAAAGTTGGAAATTGATATTTTCAATCTACACATCCAAACCATGGCATGTAATATATCATTTTGACTCTAGAAAACATTTTAAGAACATTGGTTTAGCCACATTTTTGATTTGAGGTCTAATTTGTGGACTTGCTTTGAAAAGTGATTACTTACATCATAAGTAACATGTGCAAAACCTAGATTCAAGGCATGAGCAAGGTCCCTTGCAAGCCAAACACTTCCAAAATGTCATGAGGGGAGAAATTGGAAGGAATTGAGGTTGGTTTCAAGCTGTTTGCAGTGTTGTGCATATCATGATATGTGATTGAAAATCTCATGGCATGAGAGATTAAAACTCTCATTAGAAGGATCTAGAGGGTTCTAGATCATCCAAACATCATCTATATATTGAGTAGAGGTGATCCAATGCAGAGTTTAGTGATGATTGAAGGAGAGAGCATAGATTGAGATTGAGATTTCTTGGCTTGCAATTGGATTCGGTTTCACCAATTTCTTCACTTTCCATCCACTTTCTTGATTGAACCTTCTTCCATGGATGTTAGGGATTAAATCCAGATCATAATCCAAGAGAATTCGTGGCTGAATCGTGTATGAGCAGTTGAATTTTTCCACCTGCAACTCACCATCGGGTTTCAAGATTCAGGAGCTTTTAACCAGTTCTATTGCATACAAAAGCAAGGAAAGGGTTCATTGATCGTGTTTGAAAGATTGGAGAGCTTGATTTGAAGGTTTAGTGCATCTGTTCATCCAAGATTTTCAGGTTAGTAACTTTCTTCCTCTAGCATGAATTAGGTAGAATAAAGATGAATTAGGGTGTTAGATGCATTGTAGAACGGTGTAGGAATGATTTCAGACCATTAATTTGAGAATTAGTGACCAATCTAGGATGTTACCATTTTCGGTTGAGATTTGGTTATGGAGAATCTTGAGGTTTCAGAGAGAATAAAGGGTATGGATGAATTCGTGACAAAATTTGGGACAAGATTCATGTATAGACCATTTGCAATGGAGGATCCTAGAGAGAGTTAGGGTTGGGGACGATGACCGGAGCACCACCGATGGCGGCCGGAGCTGCGCGTGAAGTTCAGATGTTCAAAAGGTAGAAGATGACTCTAGAGCCATTGGATCATGGTTTGACCTTGGACTAGGACCCTCATCCAACGGCCACGTTTTAATTTCAGTTTGTGAAGGATCTGAATTAATGAAACGCATCGTTTCACTTGAGTGTTGATGCTGGGCTTAGTGAATTGGCTGATATTCACACCCCCCTGAAGGCCCAATCCATTATTTGAACTGATTCTGGTTACTATCCACACCGTGCATTTATCTTTTTATTTGGATTTCCTTTTATTTTTCCATTTTGTTTATGGTTCTTGAAAAAATCATATAAAATTGAAAATTAATCCAATTAACCCCATTCTTTTTGCATTGTATTCATGATTGAATCTAATATTTTTTAGATAAAAAATATTTTCATTTCATGCATTTTATGATTTTATGGGAATTTTGTATTTTAATTGATATTAAAATGGTTATGTTTGATACCTAATTTTGTGGAATTTTGTGTGATCATGTGGTGATGATTTTGATCATAATTTTTTGTGAGTGATTTATGTTAGACATGTATGCTCCCATATAATTTTTCTCACATTTTTGTGATGAACCTAGGTGGTAGTTTAGGTTGAAACCTTTAGAAGCTCCATTTTTAGGGTTTAAGGTTGATACCTTAGGATTTAGGACTTAATGTTAGGGCTTAATAGATGATTTAGTCCCTGGTTTTTGTATGAGGCATTCTTAATTGAATTAGGATCCCTTAGGAATATTTGTAGAAATTTATAGGATAGTTTCCTTTTTTTGATTGATTTTAGTTTAGGTGCTAGTTTTAGATGATTCTAAGACACTAACTCAACTAGATTAACTTCTTTAGTCCCCTTAGATTAGGGTTTTGCTTTGTTTGCCTTTGGTTGAGAATGAAGACAAGTTGAAGACAAGGTGAGGATGATTGAAGTTGCTTGAAGTTGCTTGGAGCTTGGATTTGCTTGTGCCTGAAGGTGTCTGATGAAGATTTAGGAGGTAGGAGACCTAGGGAGAGCCTTAGAACTAGAATGAATTCTTTCACAAATATGGAAAGCATCTTGTGCTTCCATTCCTCCCAATGACTAAAAGTCCTTCTAAGATATTCACATCCCTCCTTTGGAGGGATGAGTGGCTTTATCTGGGAAGTAGAACTTTGAGGGAACCAGGCTCTCATAATGATGAACCCTTACAGGCATCCTTTGGTTGTCAGTAAGTTGTTTATCATTTCCACTCATCCTGTTCAATCAATTGTCTTCTGGTTTGAGTATCTTGAAAGATGTTAGACTTGAGTTTGAAGATGAGGAATTCATTGAAGAGTGTGGAAGAGGATGATTCCTTGAGCATTGCCATTGTAGCTGAAGCTTGAAGGGCAAGAAGAACAAGTTGATACTTGAAGACCCAATGGAGATTGAGTGAAGAGCTGAGGCTTGAAAAAGAATTGAAGGATGAAGTTGACACTTCCATGTGATTGAAGATTACTTTGAGAAGCTGAAGCTTGTAGAGGAAGAAGACCAAGTTGATACTGGAAAAGCAAAGAGAGTTGAAGCTTGAAGACTAAGTTGATACTTATGAAGAGGATTCAATTGAGATTGAGTGGAGAGCTGAAGCTTGAGGAATAAAGGATGAGTTGATACTTACATTGATGCATTGAGAGCCTGAAGGAATCAAGTTGACACTTGTAGTTAGGAGTGAAGCCTGAGGGTGGAATTGACTGAAGAGCTGAGGCTTGAAGAGAAGAGAATAAGTGGATACTTATGTTTGATGGGTTGAAACCTGGAGAAGCAAGTTGATACTTTTCATGGAGGATGATAGCCTTGAAGGGTGGTTGAAGTCTGAAGACTGGATTGCTGTCAGATGAGCTGAAGCTTGGAATTGAAAGAGGGGTTGATCTGCTTTCTTTTCTTGTCTATTTCCTTTTCTGTGCTGATGTGCCTTGTTTGACTTGCTTGATGCATTAGAATAAGTTCATATCTAGACTGACTTTAAGCTAGGAGCATGAGTGCACTAGAGGTTGAGTTGCTCCCTCTGCTTGTATTTTTACTGTATGGCTTTGCTTGCAGGTATTCGGTAAAGCCCATCTCCCTTGCCCATGTGGTTTGTTTTGCTTGATAGCATTTCATTTCTTCTGTATGATTGCAGTTTATGGTATCTTGCTTGATAGCACTTTATTTTTATTTCCTCTATATGATTACAGTTATTCATATCTGGCTTGAGGTTGAGATGAGCTTGTGGAGGCTGACACCCCACACACATTTCCTCCCTCACTTGCATTGCATGCATTTTACAGTCAATTACTGTTTACTGTTTAAGCTGATGCTTTATCTGTTTCTGTTTATCATTGACATGATCCCCTAGGAATCTCACTTCCTTTGACAAGGGAGGGATGATTAAAACTTTAGGTTGAAACCTATGCATGATAACTTCTAGGAGTTCCCTGTTTCAAACTTCAATCATAGGATGAATCCTTGGCATGACAACAGTAGGACTTGATAGTCTCCCCTTAGTTGAGCCTGTTCTCTTCTCATCTCAAAACAGATTAAAATACAGTAATCAGGAATGATTTCTTTCGTACGTTACGAGCATTAAGCTATCTGAGAAAGGATTGTTGGAGAGCTTCTTTTCAACAGTCTGGAGGTTTAGTATGGCGCCCTTTGGGTGACATGCAACGCATTCACTCTCAGGTCATAGTCTTTGGTTCGATTGAAATTGCAAACGCAATAAAAAACAGTTCTTCCGTAAAAGACAGAAAACAAACTTCAAACCTTTTTGCCCCGTGGGCCCATAAGTCAAAGGAAAGCTTTTCTGAAGAAAAGAGTGTCGTTAAACTTCAGCGCCATCGCAAACAGGCTTTGTCCCTAACTGCTGGAACTGCTGTTTAACCCTACTCGATAAAACAGATGAATCTGAATTCCCGTAGTCCATATTATCCTGAACTACGTAAGCTCTAATCTCTCATACCTGTTGAGAGTACGTAGGCACAGTACTGACGTATTAGCGAGCCACCTTCCCCGTAACCCGTAGTAGGCCGAACTACATTGACTCTGATTTCTCATTCTCTGATGAGAATACGTAGGCATAAAGTGTGACGCTTTGCCGAGTCATTTTCTTTTCCTTTTTAAGCCAGCCTTGATAGGTAGATAGATAAACCAACTAGTCCAGTAAACACAACAAGCGTGGATCCCGTCGAGTACGACGGACGTGAGGGGTGCTAATACCTTCCCCTTGCATAACCGACTCCCGAACCCAGACGACGGTTGCGACGACCTTGTCTTATACCTATTCGTAAGGTTTTTCTGATCGTTTCCTCTCCCGCTCCGAGGGATAAATAACGAAAGGTGGAGACTCTTCTATTTTGCCGGCACCTTATTTTCGCGGAAGCGACAAACATCATTCTACCCGGGGGATCAGCCTCTGATGACTTCCCAACAACTTTCACCCTATTTGGGAAAGAATCCACTCTACTTGGGATCAGAATCCGCTCTGCTTGGGGATACCGATACTCCTACTGAGAACTCCACTCTACTAGGGATCAAATCCCACGCTTCTGTTCTAACACTTACTCTGTTGAGGGAATCATCACTGAACTTTGCTAGAGGAAGAAAATCCTGAATACCGATACTACCGGGAAAACACCAGAAAGTCAACTCCGTTGAGGAGAGGGCGTCGAAAACATTGCCTCTACTGGAGAATCCCTACACACTTCCACTTGCAATACCTGACTTGATAACGAGACTCTGTGGGTACGACAAAATCTCTGCTAAAGGAGAAACGAGTCTCTATTTGTAATTTCAATGCCGTGGAGGAACACCTCTGGCGGAGAGAGCTTCCGTTCTGCAATAAGACAAAAGAAAACATGCATGCGAAATGGTCACGTTAGTTACCATTCATGACACTTACCACGTGAGCAAAGTCATTTGCTTTCGTTATGCTCTGTAAAGCCTCCTGTTTTCACCTGCAATGTTTATCAAAATATCGTACGTTTTTGCAAACAAAACAGTAAAAGTAAAACAAGAAAAGGAAAGCTCTCTGACTGAAGTGAATACTTTTATTGATAAAAGGCCTGTAAATAGGCAAATTACAATTCGGGTGCAATTCCTGAAAAGAGGAAATTACGAAAAAGTAAAAGAAAATATACAAATGTCGGCAATGTGGAAACAGACAACCACCATGTGTCAATTCGGCTATGACCTGTATGTCTTCGATGTGCCCCATGCTTTTCCTTCTGAAAAGATTGACTAGACTGATTCCTTTCCTTCGGGATAACTGCTCGCAAGCTCACAGATTGAACACAGATCGCAGTCGATTGCTTCCAAATCCCTAACTTTTGCCTGGATCGCCCATTCGGGTTTTCAATCCACCGGGATACCCATTTTTTCCAAAGTCGCCTTTTCAGGTTTTCAACTTTGCGGGTTTACATATTTCCCTTTTTTTGTCCCTAATTTTTGCCTGAACCTTCTTTTTTTCATGGTTCACCGGGATGCCCCATTTTTGCCTGGACTTTTCTTTTTCTGTCCAGCGGGTCTCTTTTAAGCAAAGTATTTTTTAACCACGTCTGCATTCATAGGGGACGAAAAATCTTCACCATCCATGGTAGATAGTAATAAGGCTCCGCCAGAGAAAACCTTTCTTACCACATGCGGACCTTCATAGTTAGGAGTCCATTTTCCCCTGTGATCTGTCTGACGAGGAAGGATCCTTTTCAACACCAAATTACCCGTCTGGAAGCACCGAGGACGCACTTTCTGATCAAAGGATTTCTTCATCCTGCTCTGGTACATCCGACCATGCGCAATAGCCGCCAATCTCTTTTCGTCAATCAAGCTCAGCTGATTCAACCTGGTTCTCACCCACTCAGCTTCGTCAAGCTTTACATCCGACAATACCCTTAAAGAAGGAATCTCTACTTCCAATGGCAGGACTGCTTCCGTACCATACACTAGTGAGAAAGATGTTGCCCTGGTTGATGTACGCACCGAAGTACGATAATCGTGAAGAGAAAAGGGCAACATCTCGTGCCAGTCCTTATATGTCACTACAATCTTCTGCCCAATCTTCTTGATATTCCATAACGATTCCTTCATCATTATGTTATTCAAATTTGTACCATTATCAGTAATGATTCTCTCAGGAATTCCGTAACGACAAATGATGTCCTTCTTTATGAATCGGGCTACCACCTGCTTTGTGACATTAGCGTAGGATGCTGCTTCTACCCACTTCGTAAAGTAATCAATCGCAACCAGAATGAAGCGATGTTCATTAGAAGCAGTCGTCTCAATCTTTCTGATCACATTAATTCCCCACATAGCAAAAGGCCAAGGAGATGTTAACACATTCAGAGGAGCCGGAGGCACATGCACCTTATCCGCATAAATCGGGAATTTATGGCATTTTCTGGCGTATTTGAAGCAATCGGAATCCATAGTTATCCAATAATACCCAACTCTCAACAATTTTCTAGCCATTGTGTGTCCATTGGCATGAGTACAAAAGAACCCTCGTGGACTTCCTCCATCAACAGGTTTGCTTCAAGCTCATCAACACATCGCAACAAGACCATGTCAAAATTTCTCCTATAGAGCACATCGTCTTTGTTTAGATAAAAGTTACCGGCTAACCTCCTAAAGGTCTTCTTATCTTTGCTAGATGCCCCAGATGGGTACTCCTGTGTCTTGAGAAAATGCTTGATATCAAAATACCAAGGCTTTCCATTCGATGCTTTCTCAAACACAAAAGCAGGTCTATCAAGACGCATAATGGTGATGGCTGGAGTTTCATTCCAGAAGTTCACTTTGCACATCGAAGCTAGTGTGGCCAAGGCATCTGCCATTAGATTCTCGCCTCTTGGCACATGATGGAACTCGATTCTATCAAAGAACGGAAACAATCTCCTTGCATAATCTCTGTAAGGCACCAGGTTGGCTTGACGACTTCCCCACTCTCCTTTTATCTGGTTAACAACTAACGCAGAATCACAGTATACATCCAGATTCTTAATCCTCAGACGACCTCTTCCAAACCCATAATGCAAGCTTCGTACTCAGCTTCATTATTGGTGCAGGCGAAAGTCAATCGGGTAGTGAACGGTATGTGAGAACCGTGAGGAGTAATAATGATAGCACCGATCCCATTGCCATATGAATTAACCGCTACGTCAAAAACCAGTTTCCACTGAGATTCCCTCTCAGGACCCTCGTCAAGTAAAGGCTCATCACAGTCTTTCATCTTCAAAAACATGACATCTTCATCTGGAAAATCAAACTTTATTGGCTGATAATCCTCAATTGGCTGTTCCGCGAGATATTCCGACAGAACGCTTCTCTTGATGGCCTTCTGGGAAACATACTAAATATCATACTCCGTTAAAACCATTTGCCATCGGGGAATCCTTCCGGAGAGTGCTTGTTTTTCAAAGACGTACTTGATCGGATCCATCTTCGAAATCAACAGGGTTGTGTGGTTTAACATGTACTGTCTTAAACGCTTAGCAGCCCAAGTGAGTGCACAACATGTTTTTTCAAGCATCGAGTATCTTGAATCACAATCAGTGAACTTCTTACCCAGGTAGTAGATGGCATGCTCTTTTCTACCCGACTCGTCCTGTTGACCGAGCACACATCCCATTGAATTCTCAAGAACCGTGAGGTACATGATCAGTGGTCTCCCTGCAACTAGAGGCATGAGTATTGGAGGTTCCTGCAGGTATCATTTTATTCTTTCAAACGCGTTTTGGAAATTTTCGTTCCACCTGACTGTTTGATCTTTTCTTAGCAATTTGAATACTGGTTCACAAGTGGCTGTAAGATGAGATATAAACCTTGCAATGTATTTTAATCTCCCCAGGAAACCACAAACCTCTTTTTCCGTTCTCGGCTCAGGCATATCTTGTATAGTTTTATTTTGGCAGGATCTACCTCAATACCCTTTTCACTGACAATGAAACCCAGTAACTTTCCAGATCTCACCCCGAAGGTGCACTTGTTAGGATTCAGCCTCAGCTTGAACTTCCTCAGCTTTTCAAACAATTTTAGAAGATCAACCAGATGTCCCTCCTCCGTCTGTGACTTTGCAATCATGTCATCAACATAAACTTCCACCTCATGATGAATCATATCATGAAACAAAGCGACCATTGCCCGCTGGTAAGTTGCCCCTGCATTTTTCAATCCAAAGGGCATCACCTTATAGCAAAAAGTCCCCCATGGTGTGATGAAAGTAGTTTTCTCCATGTCCTTTGGGGCCATCTTGATTTGGTTATACCCAGAGAAGCCATCCATGAACGTAAACACAAAATACTGAGCGGTATTATCAACCAACACATCGATATGGGGGAGCGGGAAATTGCCTTTCAGCCTCGCTTTATTTAGATCTCGATAATTAACACACATCCTGACCTTTCCATCTTTCTTAGGAATAGGAATAATATTAGCGACCCACAGAGGGTAATTCGTGACAGTAAGAAATCCAGCATTCAACTGCTTCTGAACCTCTTCTTTGATCTTGACTACCATGTCAGGCCTTGTTCGTCTCAACTTCTGCTTGATTGGCGGACATTCTTCTCTAAGAGGTAACCAGTGTACCACAATATCTGTATCCAACCCGGGCATGTCTTGGTAAGACCAAGCGAAGAGATCCTTATACTCAAGGAGCATTTCAACCAATCTTCTCTTGACACTGTCTTCCAATGCAGCCCCTACTTTAACCTCTTTCTTATCATCCTCGGTGCCCAGATTGATAATCTCAATATCCTCCTGATGAGGCACAATGACCCTTCCATATTGCTTGAGAAGCCTGGCTAACTCTTCGGGTAGTTCACAGTCTTCGCCAGTCTCTTCTTCAGCTTGATAAATGGGATTATCAAAGTCACACGAAGTCATAGCCGAACCTGAATCGATGGCATCTGATAGAAAAGAACTACATGAGGATATTTATGTTTATTATGCGATGCAACAAACAAAACACATTGCCATTTTTCTGTTTAATATAAATGCAAAATAAAAACAAGAAAAACAGGGATCACAATATTTGAATGCGAAAACGTCCTTTATTTAATGATAAAGTGCAAATAACAAGAGGGCCCCTCAAATGGGTCACTACGTCTTGGGCAGAACGCAGAATTGAACATAATCAAAACAATGAACATTACTCTGCAGTAGTGACATGAATGACTTCTTCAGTAGTCCAGTTGCACTGCTTCTGGCCAGGAGTACATGGACGAATCCAAGCATCCATATCACAGTCACTGTCACCTTCATCATCTCCAACAACATTAATCTTGTCAAATATCACACCACTGCTGGTGAATTGCACAGGACCCTTATACCTCGGAGTGCTCTGATTCCTCCGAGCAAGAGTTAAATTCAAATCAGTAAAACCAAAACTATTACCAACATTCACATAAACGACTACCCCTTCCAACTGATTAACATAAATCTCCTGGGGTACGTATGCTGCATTCAAGATCTTCAATAGCGCATTGCGGTGTGCCTCCGAACACAACAATAACTACAGGATAGAAATCTTCGAAGGAATCTGATTTAAGTGATCCACAATCCTGTAGTAAATTTTCCGAATAAGTCTCATTAATTCCTCTGCATCCTTCGAGAAATCATCGGCACTGACCTGGGGTTGGACATTCTCTTTAATCACGGCCTTACGCTTACCTTTGTCATCCGTATCAGCATTAACCTCTGGTGGAGAAAAGACCCTACCACTTCTAGTGATACCTCGGGCTCCAACTATATTCTCTACCGACAAACCTCCATCTGTAGACGCATTCCATTCCTGCCTTTGCCCATTACAGAACACCTCTCCCCCATAATTCCATGGGATAGCTCTAGTGCTCTCTATGGCACTGGTCCAGGTACAGTAATGATAACCGAAGCTGGCCTAGCAGGCGCTGAAATATTGATTGTCCTGTATGGAATGGAGATCGTAGCGACTTCGCTTCCATCCTTACTGACTTTATTCTCAGCATCTTCTTTCGCAACTCTATCAAATTGAAAACAACCCTCGTCCATCATTCTCTGAATACCCTTTCTCAAAAGATCACAACCCTCAGGCTGCACTTCACATTCTGAGCAGTCAGTAGAACAACCAGGAAACACCCCTTTTTTCAACAAACTAGCCTTCACAAACCCCAGCGGAGTCTTCAAATCTCCAACATTCATTATCAGATTCAACTTCTCACCCTCGATAATGGCATTGACTCCTGCCACCCCATGATTCGGCATTGGGTTTTGAATCACATTCGACCCATCGTTGGTGAAGTTAATAGCTTTGGATCAAGCAGATCCTGCACTTTGTGCTTGAAGGCTTTGCAATGGTCGATATCATGGCCTGGGGCGCCGGAGTGAAAATCACAATGTGCATTCTCATTGTAGCCAGGAGGTGGCGTACTAGTGAGAGGTTCCAGAGTTCTCTTCTGAACCAATTGTAACTGCAGCAAATGTTGTAACAATTGAGAATACGGTATCGGAGGATTCGAGAACTGTCTATCCGGCATTCTGCGTCTAGCAGGATAAGGCCATGGAGAATTGACTTGTTGCGGAGCTACGACCGGGATATTCACTGTAGCAACTTGTTGATGACAACGTGCCTGAGCTCTACCTTTACCCTTGTGAGAAATAGCATTTGCATCCCCCTCCCTCTTCTTGGGGTTTGCAGAATACGGCTTCTTTGTTCCTCCCGAGGAGGATCCACCACCATTTGGAATCTTACCAGACTTGATTCCACTTTCGACTCTCTCACCAGCAATTACCAAATCCGAAAACCCTGCAGACATGCAGCCTATCAACTTCTCAAAGTACACGCCAGGTAGTGCGGCCATGAACAGGTCAATCAGCTCCCTTTCAACCATAGGGGGTTGCACTATCGTAGCTAAATCCCGCCACATCTGGGCGTATTCCTTGAAGCTCTCAATACTTTTCTGCAACAAGCTCTGTAATTGTACCTGTTGCACCCCAAAATTTGCTCAACCTTTTCTTAACTTGGTTTATGTTTCATTTCATTTCATTTTGTTCTAGCATTTGCATTGCATAGAATTTTTCCTGGAACAGGGGATCAAAAGTGATGTGTATAGCAAGAGGAGTCTTCTCAGAGCATGGAGCCTAAGCAGGGGTTGTTACTCAATCTTGAATGGTCATCGGGACAACTTGAAGTGGTCATTGTTTTGTGAAACGACAGATGGATGTGTGTGGGATAGCTCCTAACTGAGAGGCCAACTGAAGAGCATCAGAGGTTTGTGAATGCATGATTATAGGTATGAGATCTAAAGAAAGCTCATTGAAGGCCTTGAGGGTCATTGTGGAGCTTATTCAAGTTGTTGTGTGAAGTGGAACAAGCCACAGTTGAAAGTATTGCAGTTAGGGTTTTCATCTGGTAAATCCTCAGTCAACTACGCAATTGAAGAAGATAGAAACTCAAATCAAAATCTCTATGGTCATGGGATGTTGTGTTAAGACATATGAGACATCATTTCAAGTTCAATTCATCAAGGTTTAAGTGTGTGAGAAGTTACTAAATTAGGGTTCTCAGGGTAAAATCCCCTATTTAGTGCCTGACTTGAAGACCACCTACCTCAAGATACAAGTCTCATATCAATTTTTGGCCAACATGGAACTTGTAGAGCATGTTCATAGATTTAATTTGAGTACTAGAAGTCCTTGATTGGATTTATAGAACTCAAGTTATGATCCAGACAAGTTACAGGTCATTAGAGGTATGTGATTTTGGTCAACAAAAGTCAACCAACGTCAAGGCCAGTTTTGAACTAGAAGGATGTTTCTCCTCAACCTTTGGCCAACATGAAAGTTGTAGGTCTTGATCTTAGCTTTCCAAATTGTACTAGAAGTCTTTCATCTGATTTGTAGAGGTCAAGTTATGAGATTTACAAGTCAGGGGTATTTTGGGAAAGTAAGATTACAGGTCATAAAATTATAGGTCCATTTCACCAACTTGCACACTTCAAATGGAAATCTTTTCAACATGAAACTTGCTCCAAATGGGGCCATTTGAATTACCAAATCATCTCTTGTCGTGGTGCAGGCTTGGATTGAGAATTTGGGGTTTGAATTTTTCATAAAGGAGGCTTAAATTGAGAAATTGAGAATTAATGGATTTTAAACTTTTCCAAGGCAAGTTTGTGCATTTTCTGATTGCAAATAATAATTCAAAGACATTTCCATCTTCACATTGGAAATTTGAGGTCTCAAAATAGGCCATTTTCATGGTTTCTTCCTCTTGAAGTAACAAAGTGGAAATCAATCATATGATCAAAATTAAGCCTCAAAACTTATTCCTTTGATCAATACAATTGATTTGTAGTGGATTTGGATTGAAAAACAAGCTGGTGTAGTGGTAAAAACGGGTATGGCAATTTGGAAAAAGTGTGAAAAGTGAAATTTTGAAATGGGCTGTTTAGTTTGAATTGAAGCCCCATTTGATCATAGACCCAACATATAAGTATTCCAGATGAAAATTGGAGCAGAGGTAGGTCATTTTCGTGCATGAACAACCATAACTCATTTTGAAAAAGTGAAGAAAAACTCAAAAACGAATTCTCATATTCAACCAGTTTCAGACCAAATCAAGCCTTCAAACACCTCAATTGAAGTTCATGGAGTGATTCTGGGCATTTTTCGTTAAGCTTCATCACAGTTTCAAGGCCCAGTGGAGGCTCTCCACTAGGTAAACTAACTTTCAACCTTACACACTCATTATGCCATGTTTTTTCACCATTTTTGTTGCATTTGAATCCTTGAGTTGTATGGATCATTTCTGGATCATTTTCGTTTGAGTTTATGGTGTTTGATTTTGTGACCTCAAAACTATGTTGATTCGGTTTGAAGAATTGTTGTGGTGTTTTGCTGTAATTTTGTGTGGATTCTTACTCCTTGCAACATGTAGATGAGGTTTAGACCAATTAATTTGAGTTTTGGTGAACTTTCATTTTTGAATGTTTTGCTTGTTGTTTGATTTCTGGAGTTGTTATGGAGAATTAGTGGAAATAAGTGTTGGATTCATGATCCTCGTGACGAGTAGATGAATTTTTATCTAAATATTGTGGAAAATGGTTGAGAAACGGTGAAGCTATGGTCGTGGGAGTGATCTACGGCGGCCGGAGGCAAGGAAGAAGATGACCGACCCTTTTTCCGGCGCCGGCGAGTTCCAAGGGAGAAGAAGGGTGACGTGGCGGCATCGCATTCGTCTGATGTGTGTTTTCTTAATCTTGTGTGTTAAATCAAGACATACAGTATGTCTTCTTGGCTTGTGTGTATACAAACAAAACCCCAATTCATTAATTGAGGTGGCTCTTTGTGATCCACTTGATGAGATTACTTGGATCTTGATCACACGGTTTGCAGTGCATTCCACCATACACCTTAGTCAACCTACCACATTTTGTTTATTCAAATTTTCTTTATTTCTTAATAGGCCTATTCGCGAGTTACTATTCGCCTCCCCCAGCCTAGGCCCATTCTCATTTTTACACTCGTGATGTTTGCTGGTTGCACCACCTCATTTCCATTTAATTGTTTATTTCTTTTATTTTTTCTATTTTGTGCCGTTTCTATTTTAATTCAAATAAAATAGCTCTAATAAGTTAAAAATTCACCAAAAATAATTTTCACAAACTTTAAGATGTCTAGTTTTTTCTGGAAATTTTTATTTTTGTTTTTTGACTTTATTTTCAGTTAAAAAACGAATTAAATATTGGGGTTGTTTTATTTGATTTAAATTGTAGCTTTGTTCTCTCTTGATTTTATTTCTAAGTGTAAACTTATCTTTTTTGCATGATTTTTTTTGAGCATTTCATTAACATGTTGATTGATCTTTGGATATTTTTTTCATGATTTTTAAGTGTTGTTTTCATGTAGTTTGAATTGCCTTTTATTCCCTCTCCATCTTTGCCTTAGTTTGGGACACTCTTGGTGTTTTCCCTCTGTTGAGGCACATTCCTTTTGATTTTCAATCTCCCCTTTTGACCCCTGGTTCCTAATACCTTGGGGTCCCTTGAGATTTTATTTGGAATTTTTAGATGCGTTTTAATATTTTTCATGTATTTTGCAAGTTGCTTCATGTTTGTGCATCTCTACTTGTGTACTTGTTTTGTTTTGCTTCCAAAAGCTTAGTTGTGCATTATTGGTGAACCTTATTTTGATTGTTTCATGTCAGGGGCTTGTTATAGGCCTTGTGTGCCAATTCATAGGTCTTTAACTTATGCATAAGTTATTCATTTGATCTCATACTTTCATGTTGCACATTGTGTTTCCATATGTGGTGTTTGCTTGCATCCTTTGATGTTATTGATTGCATTTGCTTGTGATGTTTTGCTTTAGCTTTTGAGATCTATTCTCCTCATCCCCATTCTTTCCTATGACTTTATAATACTACTTAAGGTTGCTTGGTCCCTCCTTAGGAGGAACTTGAAGCCTACTTAAAGTAATGAATCCATGAGGATTTTTTCTCATTGTTTTTGTTACTTGTTTGTGATGCATCTCTCCCTTTTTTATCTTGCACTTGTTCATACCATGGCTTGAGGTTGAGATGAGCTTGTGGAGGCTCCAGCCCCACACATATTTCCTCCCTCACTTGCATTGCATCCTTTTCTTCCTTGTTGCATTTGTGTTTGCATTCTTCATTCGCATTGTTTCTGCTTAATGTTTCTTCTTCTTTTTGTCTTCCTTACCTTAGGATACCTAACCTCTCTTGTTCAAGAGAGGTTATGATAGACATTAGGGTTCTAACCAAGCATGATAACATTAGGTAGTCCCCTTTCAAACTCAACTTTAGGACCATCTTGCATGACAACTTTTAGGGTTTGGACTAGTCCCCCTTAGTTTGTCCTCTTTCTCTTCTCATCTTCAAACAACTTCAATCCACTTAATAAATATAATGAGTGATGTGCCATGAGCCTTGTACTTGGGAAATGGTTATTGAGTGGTTACCTCTCAATTTCCTAGAGTGTTTAGTATACGTCCTTTGGATGATATGTGACGCATTCGATCCTAGGTTTTAGACTTTGTTACAACATACATTATGAACACTCTAATTCAAAACACTTCTTCCTTAAAAAACACAAAAACAACTCAAACTCTTTTTCACCCCTTGGGGTCTTAATCAGGAAAACTCTTTTCATAAACAAGAGTGTTGTTAACTCTTAGTCCTATCGCAAACGGTAACGCCTAAGTCTCCAATGGTCGAGCTGCATACACCAACTGCTATAACTGTCTATTAATCCTACTTGGGTAAAACTTTTGAACAACATGTGTTCTCGTAAGACTGAACTACGTTTGCTCTGATCTTTTGTACCAGACGAAAGTACGTAGGCACAAGACGCGATGCCTTGGCGAGCAACCTTACCCCCTTCTTTAGCCGTAGTTAGGCGAACTACGTTGACTCTGACTTTCCCATTGCATGAGGGAGTACGTAGGCACAGAGCGGCGATGCTCTGCCGAGTTAGTTCTTTTTCTTTCTCTTTTGTGCATAAGCCTTTAGCATAGGTAGTTTACACACCCTTTTAGCTAGACAACACATGCGTGAATCCCGTCGAGTACGACGGACGTGAGGGGTGCTCATACCTTCCCCTTGCGTAACTGATTCCCGAACCTAGGACTTGGTTGCGATGACCTCGTCTTTTCCCGTTTTCGTCGGGTTTTTTCCTATCGTTTCTTTTCCCTTCTTTGGGATAAATAAAGATAGGTGGCGACTCTGTTATTCATTGTCGGCCTCTCTTTTCTTCGCAGTATCGACAACTGGCGACTCTGCTGGGGACATGAATATCCCATATGCGAGTCAATCCTAGCGCTTGTGTGTTTCCTTTTAGGTGTGTGTATATATGTGCTTTATCTTTATTTACTTCCACATTTTACTTTCCGCATTGTATCATACTTGTTGTGCTGTGGGGAGGGGAGTTCCATTGAGTGAGAAGACGGACCTGGGCTTAAGTATGAACCTAGTATTAGAAGTGGAGACTAGTGGGTGAACCTGTTTGCTTAGCAGACACAGTTCCCTACGAAATTAACACTCTGACGAGATTCTCTTTGATGAGTTCCTTTCTGATCCTTAGGATCCAAATGGAATTTGGATTTGAGGGTTGTCGACTCTGAGGACCGATCATTTGTGTTTCAGCTAAGTGAGGCCGCTTCAAGAGATGATAATGCCACACCTTCTAGATATCGTATCATCGTTTCATGAAAGTCTGTGATGCTGATGAACGCATAGGATGCCAAACCTTGTCAGTGGATAGGTCCGTACCTGTGAGTGGACGGGTTATGCAGGAAACTCTGACCTCGAGACTACCCAGTTCTTGACAGTGTGAACCTGTGTTCGTGGTACCAAGGGGTTCTTATGTCAGTGATTTGTCAATACTGGAGCGAAGCGCCGGTTCTTCTCAAGCTACAACACAACAAGCTTGATCCTTTATTGCATTGCATTTGCATTTGCATTTTCATTTGTATCTCTTCATTAACATGTATTTATGATTGCAGGTGTATATTTCCCTCCTGATTCTAGTGGTCCTGTTCTTCGTTCTTGACATGAAGCCTTTGAAAAGGACAGTTGCTTACAGGTTTCCTACCCCAGACGTTAGTTCTTTGAGGAGTCTGATTGCCATGGCTGAAGCGAGTGTGATGGAACAGTTTAGACAAGACTATGGGAGATTGGCCAGATGTGTTTGCAAACCCTCATCCTATGAGATCAGTGGCATTTATACTCTCTTGCAGTTTTACAATGCCCAGTTGAGGTGCTTTGTCTTCCCAGATTTTGTTTTAGCGCCTACTTTGGAAGAATATGCTGATATGTTGGGGGTACCTATCCGTGATCAGATGCCTTTTGTCCACACAGATGCGGAGCCCGACCTGGCTGTGCTTGCTGCTATATTACAGTTGGACGCTACAGAGTTAAAGGGGAAGCTAGTTTAAAAGGAACTTATGGTTTTCTGTTACCGTTTCTTGTTGAAAAAGCTCAGAAGTTCGCTAAGAATGGCTGCTGGATTGTGTTTAGCGTTATCCTGGCACTTTGCCTGATTTCGTAGACGTGGATGCCTTTTATCTGCTAGCCTCAGGGAATCCGGTCCCTACACTCTTAGGAGATGTTTATCATTCTGTGCACCACAAGAATGAAAACCGAAGGGGAAAGAACGTCTCGTGTTGTGTTCCTTTGCTTTATAGTTGGTTGATGAGTCACATGCCTAAGAGTGGTCAGTTTGTGGATAGTATTGCTACCTCAGAATGGTCTGAGAGGATGATGGGCTTGACTGCTAAGGATATTATTTGGTTTGATAGGGATTTGCTTGGCGTTGACATTATTTACAGTTATGGCAGATTTCCTAACGTACCCCTGGTCGGAAGGAAGGGGTGCGTCAACTACAACCCTTCTCTGTTGGTACGACAGTTCGGATATGCTCTCCGGGACGCTCCAAAAGAGGAAGAGGTACATGAATCTCTGTACCTCACGGGTTTGTTAGAGGGTGATGATTTGATCAGAATCGATGGCGGATTATTTATAGGAGAGGCAAAACATTACTAGGGAAGAGCAACAGTCAGGCTTATGACCCCTATGTGGCTTGGATTCATGAGAGGGCCACGAAGTTCTTGATGCCATATCCTTCATAGGAGCCTGTTTGCCCACTTATGATTGAGGAACCTACTACAGTGGATATCCAAAGGTACAATCAGGTATGTCGTGAAAAAGAAGAGTTGTAGAAGACGAACGAAGAGTTAGAGAGGGAGATGGCTCAGCTCAGAAGTGAAAGAAACAAAGCAAGGTATTCTTTGAAAAAGCAAACAGAGTTGGTGAATAAGTTGGGTACGGACTTGACTTAGGATACTAGTGATAGGGAGCGTACAGGCAAAGCCTTGAATACCACCTACCGTGTTCTTGCCACTAAAAAGGAAGATCTGAATAAAGCCTACTCGCGAACTTCCAAGTTTGAGGCTCAGTGGAACGCTGCCATGTCCACCAGCAAGCAACGCGAAGACAAGTTGAAGGCGCATATTATCAAACAGAAAGCCCAGCTCAAAGCTAAAGATGAGGAGATTTTGAAGGAAGCTGCACTCAGAAGACATAATGACTGCAAACTGTATGAAGCGCTTGCAACCTTGGAGGAGCATAGAGAGGAAGCTAGTGATAAGAGGCGGAGACTTGAGAAGGCTGTTGGGAAGGAGGACTCGGTCGAGGATCTTCAGTCCACTATCAGTCAGCAGGAGTTGCTCATACATGGTTTACTCACTAGGCCAGACCATCCTGATACGCAGGCGTTGTTGAAGGATTTCCAGTCTTGCCACCTAGTTTGATTTCATTTCTTTGTATTCTGTAGCGTAGACTTTTGTATGGACCATCACCAGACCTGTTGGTTGAGGTCCCTTTTTGTTTGTACTCATTTGCTGTTTATACTTTGCCTATGGGCTTATGTTTGTATATATGAGGAGTTTTTTATCCTATGCTTGGCTGTGGGGCACTCCGTTGTCTTGGTTGTCATTCCGAAGCTAGAATCATGGGGGGAATTTCCCTATTTTTCATATATACATGTTTTCATTTTAGCATGATTCTCGCATTTGCTGGTGCATCTGAACTGTTAACCTTATCTTGTTTGTTGCGCCACTAGTGTTTCAGGATTGCAGAATAGATAACTCATTGCTACTATACTAGAGGTAACCATAGAAGGCTGATGGATCAAATGCTAGTGGAAATGAAAGAAATGAGGGATCGCATTGCACAACTGATGGATATGATGCAAGGAGTTGCTACTGGGCAGGCTCAACTTTAGACCATGGTGCAACCCCTGTTGACACGAGTTGATGATGATGGGGTACTACACGGTGGGATAACTACTAACCATGCTCGGGTTGAAACCCCTCAAGTGGGCAATTCAATACCAACTTTAGTCATCCCTAATGCTGGAGGGAGTAATCACGGAGCTGGCGCTGGGAATGAGACAGGTTTTAATGCTGGTAATGGTAATGGGAACGGCCATGGCTTCGATTTTGAGACTACCGGTGGCATTCATGGTAGTTTGGACCATACATGGAACGAGGATCAGCAAGAGGATATATTCACTCCAAGGTTTGTAAATGTTGCAGGACCTTTTGAGGCTGATAGAAGGATTCAAATGATTGAAGAAAAAATGCGATCACTTGAGTGCCAAAATTCCATGGGATTAGATATGTCCAACCTGGGGCTGATCCCAGGCTTAAGAGTGCCTCATAAGTTCAAAGTGCCCGACTTCGATAAGTACAAAGGCACTACTTGCCCGAGGGTCCACCTATGCTCGTACTATAGAAAAATGTCCGCGTACTCGGATGATGAAAAACTATTGATGCACTTTTTCCAGGATAGCTTGTCCGGCCCCTCTTTGGAGTGGTACATGGGGTTGGAGCCTGCAAACGTCTGCAGCTGGAAAGAACTAGCTGAGGCTTTTGTAAGGCACTATCAATACAATAGTGACCTTGCACCGAATAGAGTTCAGCTGCAGAATCCTTCCCAAAGAAGTAACGAGTGCTTTAAAGAATATGCCCAGAGGTAGCGAGAGCTTGATGCTAGAGTGCAGCCACCAATGGTAGAGAGGGAGCTTGTGGACATGTTTGTTGCTACTCTACCAGGGGTGTACTATGAAAAGCTCATAAGCAGTATGTCCGGAAGTTTCTCAGATTTGATAATCACCGGTGAAAGGGTGGAAAATGGCATCAAGCTTGGAAAGATTCAGGTGGGAGAGGTACCTTCAGCTGGAGGAGGAGGAAAAAAGATATTTGGAAACAAGAAGCGTGAAGGTGACGTTAGCTCAGTGACAAGTTCTAGAGGAAGAGGAAGGGGTCAGTGTAACACCCATTTTATTTATTTAGTCATTTTGGTGTTAATTTAATTATTTTATGTTGGTGTGCCCTTAGGTGGGGTGTGTTGGTATGTGATTGGTGAGTATCCTTGATATATAAGGATCATTGATGGTGTGGAGATAATAATATAATAGTTAATAGTAATATTGGTGGTATTATTATTATTATTATTATTATTATTATTATTATTATTATTATTATTATCATTATTATTATTATTATTATCATCGGTATGAATATTATTATTGGTGGGTGTCCCTGATATGGGAGGATTATTGGTGATGTTTTGGTGAATATAATAATATAGTGTATAATATTGATATTGGTGGGAATATTATTATTATTATTATTATATTTATGATAGTTACTATTATTATTATTATTATCTTATTAAGTTATTAACATTATTATTATTTTGGTGAGACAATAATAGGATTATTATTACTATTATTATTATTATTATTTATTATTATTATTATTATTAAGTTATTATTATTATTGGGATTAGAGAATTAAAATAGAAACGTGAGGGATTAGTAGTTTTACGATACATTGTGAGAAGTTAGAGAAAGTGGAAAAAGAACGATAGAAAGGAGAGAACGGAAAAGGGAACGGAAAAGGGAGCAAAGAACGAAGGATGCAGGGGAAAATCAGAATTGGCCAAACCTTGGAGGGTTCTTTCATCGATCAACCGATTAACAAGGTAAGGGGGGAGAAACTTGATTGGGATGGTATATACATGTATAGGGTAGAGGGAAGTCCTTAACCCCGTAGGAAAATTCTGATCTATGAAGTTTTATATTGGCATGCTTGTTATTGTTGTTGCTAATGCTAAATTGATGCTTGATATTGATGAATTGTTGATTGGTATTGGTGAATTTGGTGTATATATATTATGGTGATGTTAGTGAGATTATAGGTTGTTACTGCAGTGTTGATAGTAAATATAAATAGAGTTTTGGTGAGGTTCTGTGTTGTTACTGTAGTGTGGGTAATGACCATGATTATAGCTTTGGGGAAAATTATGTGTTGTTTCCCTATAGTGTCGTTAATGACTATGGTTAGGACCTTGGTGAGATTCAGAGTGACTCTGAAGTGTCGGTAATGTACCGTAATGTTGGTTCTAGAGTAGGAAGTATAGGATAATTGGTAAGTATAATGTTTATTGGTGTGTTTGTGTTTGATGATAACTAGTAATTGATAGTGATGGAGTATAAGTCAATGTTAATGAATTGGTGTTTTGGGTTGATTTGGCATATAGGGCATATAGGGTGTTTTACAGTTTTTAGGGAAAGTTCTGTATGGCTTTTGAGGTATCGATAAAGTGTGTAGGTGATGATTTTGGGAATAGGAATTAGAAACCGATTGCTTACGGTAATAGGCAAGATTGGTACTAGAATAGACTGAGGATCTGAGTTGAGATGGTAGGTACAGTTTGGCCTTGATGCACTGTAAGAATGATGAGTGTGGGAACTAACTTGTGTACTTGGTGATAGTGCATGTTTCCCGTAATAATGACTGGTGGACAATTAGTTGATGTATATGTATGTAGTGATCAGTAGGATCGCGTACCCCCGAGTGGTGGGATATGTTATATCTTGGTGTTAAAGTATGAACTTGTTTACTATCTGGTTGATTTATATGGTGTTGGTGTATGTTATATCTGTACATATTTGCATTGGTGTATGATGATATGATCAGGAGGATCGTGTGCACGTTGAGTGCCTAAATATATTAGTTATGCATTGGTGTGTGCATATCATGGTGTTTTGGTGGGATGAATCATGTCTCAGGAGGAGCGTAAGTGATTCATCCGTACTCCTTTGTGGAGAATGGTGGGGGATAGATCATGTCTCAGGAGGAGCGTAAGTGATCTATCCAGGTTCGATTGAATGAACCAATGAGTCGGTACCGCATGCATGGTGTTGAGTTGCATATTTGCATTATAATATGTTATATTGTAATTTGAACAGTAGGTTCGTCATATGGAGTTGTTGGGGGTGAATATTGGTGTGTTGGTGTGTTTTACTACCTTATTTACATGTATTACATTACCATTATATTCTGATCATTATTTCTCACCCCTTTGTTGTTGTTGTGGTCTTTGCTTCTTCGGAAGTACAAATAATCCAGGTGTTTAGCTAGCTTGGATATTGGTGTGACCGTCGAGTCTAGGATGCTCTGATACGTAACACGGGATATGGGTGTTGTAATTGTTTTATGTCAAACGTGTTGAAATCCTGTGACGTATCATGTTTTGATGTATTTTACTTTATGAAACAAATTCTGCTGTATTATTTTGAAAAGAATGAATAAAGTATTTTTATAAAATTTGGAGATGTGATATCCCACTTTTTGGTGAAAACTCTGATTATTATTATAATATTTATATTTTATTTAATACGGGAAGTGGGGTGTTACAGTCAGCCCCAAAACCAATATCGCCAACAGCAGGTGGCTAGTGTCACTATTCCTGTGCCACAACAACAGAGACCACAACAACAACAACAAAGACAATAATAACCACAACAACAAAACCAGTAAGGTTATAGGAGGTATCCCGATAGGGCCAGGCCAAATAGAGTATTTGACACTCCACCAATGCCCTCCTCTCAGGTGCTTCAGACTTTATTCCAGCTACAATTAATTCAGAAAAGGACTCTTCCTCCTTTGACAAGTGATATCCCACCCAACTATGACGCAAATGCACGTTGTGAATTTCACTCTGGGACGCCAGGTCACTCTATTGACGATTGCAAGGCTTTTAAACACAAGCTGCAAGATCTCATTGACAGTAAAGTGATAAATTTTTCTCATGATGCACCTAACGTCGTGCAGAACCCTATGCCAAACCATGGGCAGGTTAGGGTTGGTGCTATTCTGGTAGAGGAAGAGTTAGACTTGATAATGGATGTGAATGAATTGAAAACTCCATTGAAGTTTGTGAAGGACAAATTGCTGGGAGGAGGTGTATTCCCAGGCTATAATGAGGACAGTGTTGATTGCTTAAGTCATCCTGAGGGATGCGTTGATCTAAGAAGGTGTATCCAAGGAATGATAGATGAGGGGACGTTGCAGTTTTAGCGGACCGTAGAAAAGAAAACTGTTGAGGAGGTAAGCAAGGAGAAGGATGAGATCGCTACAATCTCGATCCCATATAAGACTATAACTATTTCAGCGCCTCCTAGGCCACCAACAATCACTATTACCAAAGCAGGACCTGTGCCTTATGAAAGCACCAAAGCCATCCCATGGAACTATGGGGATAAGGTGTACTGTAATGGTCAGAAGATAGATTTGAAAAGTTTTCCTGTGGAGTCTGCAGAGAATGTTGTGGGATCAGGGGCAATTACCCAAAGCGACAGAGTCTTTGCATCGCCCGAAGTGGTGGCTGAAAAAGCAGATAGAGGGAAGGGTAAGATGGTAATTGAAGAAACCTCCTAATCTGGTGAAAAAGGATCTTTGGAGAATGATGTGGAGGAAGTCATGAGGCTGATACGCAAAAGCGACTACAAGATAGTCGAGCATTTGCAGCAGACACCTTCCAAAATTTTGATTTTATCGCTGTTGTTGAGTTTCGAAGCTCACAAAAATGCATTGATGAAAGTGTTGAGTACCGCTTTTGTGCCTCAGGAAATATCAGTAAATCAGCTTGAAGGGGTTGTTGGGCATGTAAGCGCGGGAAATGGCCTTGGATTCACAAATCTAGACTTAATGCCAAGGGGCAGAAGCCACAATTGTGCACTGCATATTTCTGTTGAATGTAGAGGAGTGGTTATGTCTCATGTCCTTGTTGACACAGGGTCATCTTTGAATGTGTTGCCGAAGAAGGCACTTATGAAGCTGGATACTAGGTGCATTACCTGTACACCGAGTGATTTGGTTGTACGTGCTTTCGATGGTACTCAGAGGTCCGTCTTCGGTGAGCTGACTTTTCCTATCCAAGTGGGCCCAGAAGTTTTCAACGTTGTATTTTATATCATGGACATTCAGCCTGCTTATAGCTGTTTGTTAGGCAGGCCATGGATCCACTCAGCTGGGGCTGTCACATCGACTATGCATCAGAAGGTGAAATATATGGTCGGTGGCAGTGTCGTGACAGTATGTCGAGAAGAGGACATCATGGTTAGTCACCTGTCTTCTTTCAAGTATGTTGAAGTAGACGGGGAAATTCATGAGACCCTGTGTCAGGTGTTTGAAACCGTTCAACTGAAGGATAAGGCACTAGTGGTGAGAAAAGAACCTGAGGTGGCTATGTCTTCTTTCAAAGAAGCGCAGACTGTGGTACAAGCTGGCTCAGCACAAGGATGGGGGCAGGTGATTGATATCCCTCAGAAGCAAGACAAATTCGGCCTGGGGTACCACCCATCCTCTTCACAAAGCACACCGAAGTTCAAGGGGCCAATCAGGTTTACCAGCGGAGGTGTCTTCTTCGAGGAGCTCAATGCCATTTCAGATGATGAAGCTGGAGACAGTGATTGCGACATGGATGCCTGGATCAAGCCATGCCTTTTAGGACAGCGCTTATGCAACTGGTCCATCGAGGAATTTGTCCAAGTGACCAATGAACAATAATACTTTGTTTTTCAATTATTGTACGACCCTATGTTCTACCCGGAGCATAGTGGTTTGTTATTTCAGGGCTTGTCTTGTTTATGTTTGAATATTGTTTCATCTATTAATCAAAGGGCGTTTTTCCATTCAAATTTTGAGATCTCTATTTTTCTTGTTTTATCTTTAACAATAAAATGGCAATGTGTTTGTTTGCATATCATTTGAAGCACTTAACCACTTTCATTGCAGATCTCATATCATTGCAGATGACACCGACCAAGAATCTTCTATGACTCGCTTCGACTTTGATAACCTGGTATTCCAAGTTGAAGAAGAGATTGATGAGGATGAAGAATTGCCTAGACTCTTAAGACAAGAAGAAAAGGTCATTCTGCCTCATGAAGAAGAGATTGAGATCGTCAACTTGGGTTTTGAAGAGGTTGTTAGAAATGTCAGGATAGGGGCTGCATTGCAAGAAGACATTAAGCGATGGTTGATAGAGATGCTTCGAGAGTACAGTGACATCTTTGCTTGGTCTTACGAAGATATGCCCGGGCTTGATACTGATATTGTGGTTCATCGATTGCCACTTCGGGAAGAATGTCCACCCGTCAAGCAAAAGCTTAGGAGGACGAGACCAGACATGGCGGTAAAAATCATAGAAGAAGTTCAAAAGCAGTTGGACGCTAGATTTTTAGCCGTGATAACTTACCCTCCATGGGTCGCCAACATTGTACCTGTACCTAAGAAGGATGGTAAGGTACGAATGTGCATTGATTATAGAGACTTGAATAGGGCGAGCCCAAAAGATGATTTCCCGCTCCCCCACATTGACGTATTGGTTGACAATACGGCTCAATTCTCGGTGTTTTCCTTTTTGGATGGCTTCTCTGGTTATAATCAGATAAAAATGGCACCAGAGGACATGGAGAAGACAACATTCATTACACCGTAGGGAACATTTTTCTATAAGGTGATGTCGTTTGGGTTGAAAAACGCAGGGGCAACTTATTAGAGGGGAATGGTGACTTTGTTTCATGATATGATTCCTCATGAGATCAAGGTTTATGTTGATGACATGATCGCGAAGTCCCAGACGGAGGAAGAACATTTGGTCAATCTATTGAAGCTGTTTGAGAGGCTGAGGAAGTTCAAATTGAGGTTGAATCCAAATAAGTGCACTTTCAGAGTTCGGTCCGGAAAGCTATTGGGGTTTATTGTCAACAGAAAAGGAATCGAGGTAGATCCTGCAAAAATAAGAGCTATTCAAGAAATGCCAGCACCGAAGACTGAAAAAAAGGTTTGTGGTTTCTTAGGGAGGTTGAACTACATCGCACAGTTCATATCTCATCTAACAGCCACGTGTGAACCAATGTTTAAGTTGTTAAAGAAAGATCAGGCGGTGGTCTGGAACGAAAATTGTCAAAGAGCATTCGACAAAATAAAACAGTACTTGCAGGAGCCTCCGATACTGATACCCCCAGTGTCTGGAAGGCCATTAATCATGTATTTAATGGTTCTGGAGAATAGTATGGGTTGTGTTCTCGGTCAACACGACGAGATAGGGAGAAAAGAGCATGTGATTTATTACTTGATTAAAAAGTTCACAGATTGTGAGTCCCGCTACACCATGCTTGAAAAAACATGTTGCGCACTTGCTTGGGCGGCCAAACGTTTAAGACAGTACATGCTCAATCATACAACCATGCTAATTTCGAAGATGGATCCGATTAAATATATCTTTGAAAAGCAGGCACTTTCTGGAAGGATTTCCAGATGGCAAATGGTATTGACAGAATACGACATCCAGTATGTTTCCCAGAAAGCCATTGAAGGGAGTGTTCAGTCAGAATACCTTGCTGAACAACCAATTGATGATTACCAACCGATGAGATTTAAATTTCCTGATGAAGACATTATGTATTTGAAAGAAAAAGATTGTGATGAGCCATTACCCACTGAAGGACCAGAGAGGGGATCTCAATGGCAAATGATATTCGATGGTGCAGTTAATTCGTATGGTAGCGGAATTGGGGCAATTATCACAACTCCTCATGGAACACATATCCCTTTCACTGCCAGATTAACTTTCCCTTGTACCAACAATGAGGCCAAGTACGAAGCATGTATCATGGGTTTGGAAGAAGCTATTGATCTGAGGATCAAGAATCTTGATGTATACGGTGATTCAGCGCTAGTTGTTAATCCGATCGAAGGAGAATGGGAAACTTGACAGCCCAATCTGATCCCTTACAAGGATTATGCAAGAAGACTTTTACCATTTTTCGACCGTATAGACTTCCACCATGTGTCAAGAGCGGAGAATCAAATGGAAGACGCTTTGGCTACACTGTCTTCGATGTACAAGGTTAATTTTTGGAATGAAGCTCCAAGGATTGTTATCTCGCGCCTCGACAAGCCCGCTTTCTTATTCGCTATTAAAGGAGCTTCCGATGGTAAACTGTGGTTCCATGATATCCAGAATTTCCTTAAGAACCAAGAGTATCCGCCAGGGGCATCGACTCAGGATAAGAAAACTCTTAGGAGATTGTCTGGAAACTTCTACCTCAACCCAGATGGTGTGCTGTATAGGAGGAATCATGATCTGGTACTACTCAGGTGTGTGGACGAAAAAGAAGCAAGCTTGCTTATGGAAGAAGTCCACGAGGGTACTTTTGGCACGCATGCCGGTGGACATGGACATGCCATGACTCGAAAGATTCTACGAGCTGGTTATTTTTGGCTAATAATGGAGTCAGATTGTTTCAAATTCGCGAAGAGATGCCATAAATGCCAGATTTATGCTGATAAGATTCATGTGCCGC
The DNA here is from genome assembly GCA_963859935.3 of Lathyrus sativus. Taxonomy (NCBI): domain Eukaryota; kingdom Viridiplantae; phylum Streptophyta; class Magnoliopsida; order Fabales; family Fabaceae; genus Lathyrus; species Lathyrus sativus. The sequence continues at coordinate 396,353,236 of OZ012736.1, read as the reverse complement.
CGTGCCCGTTGAATGTAATGTTATCCCCTTGGCCGTTTTCCATGTGGGGCATCGATATGATTGGGAAGATCGAGCCTACTGCATCCAACAGACACCGTTTTATTCTGGTAGCCATCAATTACTTTACCAAGTGGGTGGAGGTAGCATCGTATGCTAATGTGACCAAGCAAGTGGTGGCAAGATTCATAAAGAAGGACATCATCTGCAGATATGGAATTCTCGAGCGAATCATTACTGACAATGGTTCAAATCTGAACAATAAGATGATGAAGGAGTTATGCTAGAGCTTCAGGATCGAACATCACAACTCATCGCCCTATCGCCCGAAGATGAATGGCGTCGTTGAAGCGGCCAACAAGAACATTAAAAAGATAGTGCAAAAGATGGTTGTTACATACAAAGATTGGCATGAAATGTTACCTTTCGCCTTGCACGGTTATCGTACAACGGTACGCACATCAACCGGGGCAACTCCTTTCTCACTAGTGTACGGTATAAAAGCTGTCCTACCACTAGAGGTTGAGATTCCTTCTTTAAGGGTTTTGGTTGACGTAAAACTTGATGAGGCAGAATGGACCAAGAACAGATTGAATCAACTTAGTCTGATGGACGAAAAGAGGCTAGCATCAATTACATATGGTCGATTGTACCAGAGCCGAATGAAGAAAGCTTATGATAAGAAGGTGCGCCCTCGAAGCTTTCAGACAGGCGATCTTGTGCTGAAAAAGATTCTCCCACCACAAGCAAGTGGTGGCAAGATTCATAAAGAAGGACATCCTCTGCAGATATGGAATTCCCGAGTGAATCATTACTGACAATGGTTCAAATCTGAACGATAAGATGATGAAGGAGTTATGTCAGAGCTTCAAGATCGAACATCACAATTCATCGCCCTATGGGCCAAAGATGAATGGCGCCGTTGAAGCGGCCAACAAGAACATTAAAAAGATAATGCAAAAGATAGTTGTTACATACAAAGATTGGCATGAAATGTTACCTTTCACCCTGCACGGTTATCGTACAACGGTATGCACATCAACCGGGGCAACTCCTTTCTCACTAGTGTACAGTATGGAAGCTGTCCTACCGCTAGAGGTTGAGATTCCTTCTTTAAGGGTTTTGGTTGACGTAAAACTTGATGAGGCAGAATGGACCAAGAACAGATTGAATCAACTTAGTCTGATGGACGAAAAGAGGCTAGCATCAATTGCATATGGTCGTTTTTACCAGAGCCAAATGAAGAAAGCTTATGATAAGAAGGTGCGCCCTCGAAGCTTTCAGACGGGCGATCTTGTACTGAAAAAGATTCTCCCACCATAATCAGATCACAGGGGTAAATGGACTCCCAACTATGAAGGTCCATATGTCGTTCGAAAGGTATTCTCCAGAGGAGCCTTGTTGTTATCCATCATGGATGGTGAGGATTTTACATCCCCTGTGAACGCAGACGCAGTTAAAAAGTACATTGCTTAAAGAGACCCGCTGGACACAAAAAGAGAAGTCCAGGCAAAAATGGGGCATCCCGGCGTACCATAAAAAAGAAAAAGGTTCGGGAAAAAATTAGGGATAAAATTGAAAAAGATGTAAACCCGCAAAGTTGAAAACCTGAAAAGGCGACTTTGGTAAAAGTGGGTATCCCGGTGAATCGAAAACCCGAAAGGGCGGTTCAGGCAAAAGTTAGGGATTGAAAAGAAAATGACTGCGGTCTGCGTAAGAACTTCGTTGCTTAGTGGATTGGGAGAACCTAGGGGCCGTTTATCCGAATCAATCTCTTCTTAAGACGAAGCGTCAGGAAAGCGTCAGGGTCAAGCGAGTCATAGAGAAATCAACTCATGGTGTTTGTCTGTGCCACATTGCCGACATTGCTGCACTTTTTGTTTAAAATGTACACTTTTCTATTTGCTTTTATGGATACTTGTAGTTTTTGCACAGCTTCCTCTTTTCAGGAGTTGCATCTGTTGTAAAATCGTTGCCTATTCACAGGCCGTTTATCAATAAACATATATTGTTCAGTACTTTGTTTATGCGCTTTGTTTTTATGCTTTTACTATTTTGTTTGTGAAAAACGCCCGATGTTTTTGATGAACATGCATACATAAACTTGCAGGCCTTGGCCAATAATTGCTAAAACTTTGATATTAATTGAACAATGTCACGGACGATGACCAAGATAGGTTTGTTGTATAGGATGTTTTGTCTGTTTATCTTTTGCAGGGTTGTTACCCTTGGGGAAAGGTTTACGAATATGGATGGATTCATCTTTTCCCCCAAACAGTGTTGTTCTCCAGCAGTTGAGGTTGCATCTCTATCCCAACACAGTTACTTGCAGTGTCTAGCATGTCCCCAGCAGTTTGCCAGTGCGCTTTTAATCCCCGTAGAGTACGAGATTATGTTCACTCCCTAGCGAGTCGAGATTCAAGCATATCCCCACAGAGTAGGTGCCAGGTTTTCCCTAGCAGTGGCCTGGTATTTCTCCCTCTCACTCAGTCTGATTGAAGGAACTCAGCTTTTAGCAGTACAGACTGAGACATCCGATAGAAGTTTTGTTCTCTATCAGGCAAGTGAGGTTGTTTAGCCTGTTTGTTTTAACTACTTGGTGCGTTATCTGTTCTTCAGAAGGTTTTGTATTCCGGAGAGCCAGCCTGGACATTTACCTCAGCAAGTGTTGATCCGCATCCTCGGTTGATTTTGGATTTTCTGTTCTTGTATGAACTTTATCCCTGGTAGGTGAGCCTTTCGAGGCCTTTTTGGTGAAGTCCAATTGTTATTGGCATGGGTAAGCTTTTCCCTGTAGGGTTGTTTGTCGTTCCTAACAGGATGGTTTCTATTTCTCTGGCATTTACTTTGCTGTTTCAGTTCCGATGCATCGGCATGTGTGCATAGCATCTACCCAAACACGTAGCATTTCCATTTCATATGGAGCATTACGCCATTTTCAAACATTTTCATGTGAAACATAGACCAAGTTGTTATCTCTTTGTTTCAGGTGTTTCTTCGGAGGTTCGATTTTCCCTTTTGGTATCCAGACCATGTAATCTCTCTTAGCTCGCGTGGTATCCAGACCCTGGCACATGTTATTCCCCAGCAGTATCTTCGGATTTGAGTGGGTCATGATAAGTATGGTGATGATCACATATCCCCGTTGAGTATCCAGACTCCGGCCCTTACCCAGTCGATGAAGTTTTCCTTTTTCCGTCGAGTATCCAGACTCCGGTAAGGATGGTTGTGGTATCCAGACCATGGTGACCGATATTATTTTGCTTTTTCCGTTGAGTATCTAGACTCTGGTATTTTCTCCAATAACTATTTTCTTGGTCCGTTGAGTATCCAGACTTCGGTCAAATTCCTTTGTGATATCCAGATCGCAGCAAGTCTGTTTGTGCCTTATGGTATCCAGACCATGGCTTATGCTCATTTTATTACGTTTTCTCCGTTGAGTATCCAGACTCCGATAAAGTCAGTTGGGTGTCCAGACCTTGATGAATCTTGTTTGTACTTTCTTTGTTGAATATCCAGACTACGGTGATGGCAGTTATGGTATCCAAACCATGGTAGTTTCTCTGATGCTCCATGATATCTAGATCGCAGTAATTGTTGTTATCTCCTATCGTCGTGCGGTATCCAGACCTTGGCACGTAATGTTTTCTCAGTTTACGTGGTATCCAAACCATGGCTAATTTTGTTTCCCAGCAACGTTGTTTGACTTGAACTTGTAGGGTATCCAGATCCTGATGAATATATTTCTATTCGCATAGGGCATACAGGCTCAGATTGCATCGAGCGTCCAGGCTCCAATTTTTGAGTATTCAGACTCAAATTTATTCATTGAGTATCCATACTCATATTTATTAGTCGAGTATCCAGACTCAGGTTATTTGCATAGAGCATTCAGGCTCAGAATTATTATTGAGCATCCAGGCTCAGGTTTTTGAGTATCCAGACTCAGAATTATTATTGAGCATCCAGGCTCAAGTTATTGATTATCCAGACTCAGATGTGTTCCTTGAGCGTCTAGTATCTAATTTGTGTTTTTGAGCATCCAGGCTTCGATTCGTCGAGAATCCAGGCTCCAGATATTGAGTATCCAGACTCAGATTTATTACCGAGCATCTAGGATCTAGTTCTCCGTTTATCGAGCATCCAGGCTCCAGTCTTTGAGTATCCAGACTCAGATTTGTTTCTTTGAGCAATCAGGCTCTGTTTATTGAGTATCCGGGCTCAAAGTTATGTTTTGAGCATTCAGGATTTGATTTATGTGGAGTATCCAGACTCCGGTAGCTTGGACCATTACCTTTTGCCAGTATGGTATCTAGACCATGGCACGGCTTTTGACGTTTGTATTTTCTTTCCCCAACAGGGTGGCTTTCAGATCAATTCTACTATATTCAGATTTTCTACGTTTGACAAATTTCTGGGTTCTTTGGTATTCAACCGTCTTTTACCTTGATTGCGTGAAAGTTGTTCGCTTTTGACTCATTCAGGTCCAAGTAGTTTGAATAGGGGCAGCTGTTGCACCCCAAAATTTGCTCAACCTTTTCTTAACTTGGTTTATGTTTCATTTCATTTTGTTCTAGCATTTGCATTGCATAGCATTTTTCCTGGAACAGGGGATCAAAAGGGATGTGTATAGCAAGAGGAGTCTTCTCAGAGCATGGAGCCTAAGCAGGGGTTGTTACTCAAGCTTGAATGGTCATCGGGACAACTTGAAGTGGTCATTGTTTTGTGAAAGGACAGATGGATGTGTGTGGGATAGCTCCTAACTGAGAGGCCAACTAAAGAGCATCAGAGGTTTGTGAATGCATGATTATGGGTATGAGATGTAAAGAAAGCTCATTGAAGGCCTTGAGGGTCATTGTGGAGCTTATTCAATTTGTTGTGTGAAGTGGAACAAGCCACAGTTGAAAGTATTGCAGTTAGGGTTTTCATCTGGTAAATCCTCAGTCAACTGCGCAATTGAAGAAGATAGAAACTCAAATCAAAGTCTCTATGGTCATGGGATATTGTTTTAAGACATATGAGACATCATTTCAAGTTCAATTCATCAAGGTTTAAGTGTGTGAGAAGTTACTAAATTAGGGTTCTCAGGGTAAAATCCCCTATTTAGTGCCTGACTTCAAGACCACCTACCTCAAGATACAAGTCTCATCTCAATTTTTGGCCAACATGGAACTTCTAGAGCATGTTTGTAGCTTTAATTTGAGTAATAGAAGTCCTTGATTGGATTTATAGAACTCAAGTTATGATCCAGACAAGTTACAGGTCATTAGAGGTATGTGATTTTGATCAACAAAAGTCAACCAACTTTCGTGCCAGTTTTGACCTAGAAGGATGTTTCTCCTCAACTTTTGGCCAATATGAAAGTTGTAGGTCTTGATCTTATCTTTCCAAATTGTACTAGAATTCTTTCATCTGATTTGTAGAGATCATGTTATGAGGTTTACAAGTTAGGTTTTTTTTGGGAAAGTAAGATTACAGGTCATAAAATTATAGGTCCATTTCACCATCCTGCACACTTCAAATGGAAATCTTTTCACATGAAAATTGCTTCAAATGGGGCCATTTTCATTACCAAATAATCTATTGTCACGGTGGATGTCGCTACCGCGAAAATAAGGTGCCGGCAAAATAGAAGAGTCTCCACCTTTCGTTATTTATCCCACAGAACGTGAAAGGAAACGATCGGAAAAACCTGACGAAAAGGTATATGACAAGGTCATCACAACCATGTCTGGGTTCGGGAGTCGGTTACGCAAGGGGAAGGTATTAGCACCCCTCACGTCCATCGTACTCGATGGGATCCAAGCTTGTTGTGTTTATCTGACGGGTTGGTTTTATCTATCTACACTAAGAGGCTGGTCTGAAAAGAAAAGAAAATGACTCGGCAAAACACAACAGTTCTATGCCTACGTATTCCCGTCCGGAACGAGAAATCAGAGTCAACATAGTTAGCCTAACTATGTATTACGGGGGAAGGTTGCTCGCCGAGATATTGCATCTCGTGCCTGCGTACTTTCACACGGCGTGAAAGATCAGAGCAAACGTAGTTCAGGAAACGACGAGTTTACGGGAGGGGTCAAATTCATCTATTTTTCCGAGTAGGGTTAATAGACAGTTCCAGTAGTTGGTGTATGCAGCTCGACCATTGGAGACTTAGGCGCTTACCGTTTGCGGTAGAACTGGGAGTTAACGATACTCTTTACTTCAGAAAAGCTTTCCTTTGAATTATGGGCCCACGGGGCAAAAGGTTTGAAGTTTGTTTTCAGTCTTTTACGGAAGAACTGTTTTTTATGGTTGTCTGTAGTTTGTACCGCACTAGAGACTATGACTTAGGAGCGAATGCGTCACATATCGTCCAAAGGACATATACTAAACACCCTAGATGATTGAGAGAAGACCGCTCAATCATCACTTCCCAAGTAGCTTAAGGCTCGTAACGCGCTTGTACTAACGTGCCTTTATTGCGTTTTTTACTGTTGTTTTGAGATAAGAAGAGAACGAACTCTATGGGGAAACTGCACAGTCCTAATGTTGTCATGCCAAGTTAATCCTATGATTGAGGTTAGAAGGGAACTACCTAATGTTATCATGCATGGTTAGGACCCTAATGTCTGTCACAACTTCTCTTGAACAAGAGAAGTTAGATTTCCTAAGGGAACATGGCAATGGTACACAGAAACAAATAAAGCAAATACTGTAAAGAAGTAACTGTAAGTAAAATGCATGCAATGCAATAATACAAGCAGAAGGAGACAAACTCAACTTCTTAGCAATCAAGCAAAAAGAAAACAGTCAAAACAGACAAGCAGAGGGAGACAGACTCAACCTCTATATGCAAATACGTCAATTAGAAAAAGAAAAACAACACACAAGCAAGGGGAGGACCACCTCAACCCTTAAGGCAAACAAGCAGAGGGAGACCCACTCAACCTCTTAATGCATTCATGCTCCTATACTTAGACTATACTAAACATGAACTATCCTAATGCAACACACCACTCAATCATGAATGAGGAAAAGGATTTATGACAGATAATGGATTCAATCCACAAGTAATCAAATAAGGCTTTTATCCTAAGGAATGAAATTGGGTGTTGGGAGGCAAGGGTAAGGTCCACAGGAACTTATCCCAGGCACTCAACCAACTAAAAGAGATTTGGGGGAATATTAAAGGTTTGGCTCCTTCAAGAGATGTGCAACATTCCCACCACATGAGGGACTGTGCTACCCCAAGAAGGTTCCTAAAAGAATTGAATGAGAGAATATTAGGAGAATGGAGATGAGAAGCAAGGGAAGTTCCACAGGAGCTTACCACAGGCACTCAACCAACTCCATTTCCTTAGAGAGAGCTTTCATAGACTCAACTCCTTTGTGATATTGCAAGGAATTCCTCCACAGGAGGAAACATGCTCACAAGGAGGATTCCAATCAAGCAAGGAAAATTGAAAGGGAAACTAACCCTAGGCAAAGAATCATCTACCTCATCTAAGCTTCTAAAGAACCTCAAATGTTACCTCCTAATGATCACCTATACTAAGGGTTCAAGGGCTCTAAAAGAGGTATCTACACTAAGGATCATCTAATGGTCATTTACAAGACTAATCTATGCACTTAAACTAGTTAGGATCACCTAAACTATAACCAATTTGTAAAATGGGGAACTAATAGAATAAAAATTCCAAGGAAAATACTATATTATCCTACATGTATTAACAAGCTATGGTATAAAAACCAGGGGCTAAACCTAAGTCAAAAGGCTCAAACAAAATCTAAAATATAAAGGGTACACTAAAGGGATCCATCAATGAATACTCCTAAACAACTATCCCAAAATCCTATTTAAAAACATCTAAATATCTCAACAAAAATCACATAACATCATCAACATGTCTATAACTAGCCAGCCAAAAATCAAGTCTTAATTCTATACCAAACTCCAGAACAAAAATTAGCAAGAAACTATGCAGTTTTTGGCATTTTTATTATCCACTTATAGGAGAAAAACGAAATTAAATTGACAACTAAACAAAAATAAAATCTAATTGCACACAAAATTCATAGACATGATAAGTATCATACACGAATTTTTTCATAATTTTCTAATCATTTTTACTATTTTTTATGAATTAAAATCAAACTAGCTATAAAACAGAATTTTAGGAAATACTAAAACAAAAGGTAAATATGTGGTGCAAATAGCAACAATTGGTAGTGCAAAATGACAATGGGCCCTTCCAGGGGGGTGGGGATAGCGTGCAACATAGGCCCACACAAAATTCTACTAGACAAAAATTCTGAATGTTCAAGTGTTATGAGTCAACACTAGTACATGGTAGAACCTCACTCACAATCACACGATCAAAGGTATTTCAATCCAACCACTCACAACAAGCCATGTCAATTAATGAGTTGGGGTTTTAATCAAGTGTAACATAGCAAACAAGACTACCACGAATTTGATCTCAACCGCACGATGGAAAAAAATGACGATCGGACGGCATAGGAGTCGTCTTCTCCCCTTGGACCGCCGCCGGCGCCGGAGATGAGCTCCGATCGTCTTCCTCGTGGGTTCCAGCCGCCGCGAACGGGAGCTTCTCATAGCTCCTTCGTTTGTCCATCATTTCGCGCGCTTCTTTAACCAATTTCATGGGGTTTTTCGCAAGGAATTCGAATCTACCACTTATTTTAACTTTCCTCCATTAAAACTCAAGAAGCCATGGACATCAAGAATCATCAAGAAATTTCAACTTTCACAAAAACTTAAAACGAAGCCACTAATCTCGAAAATTGTCACGATTCACTACGAAACTTATCTAGAATCCACCTAGGTTTCAAATAGGTCCTAACCACATGCATCTAAGGCTTGGAAAGTGCATAGTTAAAGAGGAATTTTGCAAGAAAGAAACCTGATTCGGAGCTTCACGTAGGGTGACTTTCAGGCCACAATTCAGAAGGTGAGAAAAACACTTAGAAGGGGGGGTTGAATAAGAGTTTTAAATAATATTTCAATAAAAACAACTCAAGATTTTTATCCGGGTTCGTTGAGCTCAACTACTCTAGTCGACCTTATCAAAGATGATTTGCCTTTCTCCACAAGGACTTAATCCACTAATAATCAACTGATTACAATAGCAAGCACTAAGAACAATTGTCTTAGTCTTCTCAAGAACTACTGACCACACCTTGGTCTTCTCAAGGAACTTCTTACAAATTAATGTAAACTAAACAAGTGTTTAAATTCTTCTAATAAGCTATATCACAACTGTGATATTTACACTTAAGATTGAGTACAAATAAAACTATACAGTTTTATGAAAGAACAAATGTATATGAGGTTTGAGAGATTTTCACTTTGATGCTTCAAGCGTGTGTATCAATATTTCTTTCTGATTGAGCAACTTCTAAATGTTGTAGAAGTTCTCCTTTTATAGCTTTTTCAAGTGCTTTGAATAATGTGCAGCTGAGTATTATATTGAAATATAAGACTTTTCATCACCAAAAGGTATGGGCATAGACACGCTTTTTGCAGAAAAAGTATGGTTGTAGAAGCTTTGGGATTTGCACCACGTCTCTTCTTTTGACAAAATAGCCGTTGGTTACTTTGGAAGTAGCACCACGTCCAACCAAGTTTACAGCTTCTTCAACAAGCTTCCTTCAGGATGAAGTCTTCATAATCTGCACTTCAGAACTAGTAACAAGCTTAAAAGGAATCAAATACTTGAGATGATCAGAGCTAAATGTTTGAGATGATCAGAGCTTTGATAGATGATCAGAACTTGATATATCAGAGTCTCAATCTTGATCAGAGTCTTCATCAGAGTATGCAGCAGTATGTGCTTGAGCGTGTATATTATTTGATTAGAGTCTGGTTATCAGAGCCTCTGTTCTGGTAGTGAAATGAACTTCAGAGTCTGATTTGATCAAAGCTTTCAACTCTTTATACAATTCTTTTAGAAACGCTTCAGATCATTCTGCAGCTTCTGCTTCAGATTCTTCTGGCAGTGCTTCAGAGTCTTCTGATTGTCTTGCATCTGATGCTTCAGAGCCTTGCGTAGTTGCTTGTACTTATGTATTTTGCTTCTTTAAGAGTATTCAATTTTATACCTTAAACAATAATACTTGAACAAATTTAGAGTATATACTTTCTTAATACAAAATTCTATAAGAGTTATCATCAAAACATAGAGATATAAGAAACACCAATCTGTGTTCTAACAATCTCCCCATTTTTGATGATGACAAAACATAGGAAATTTTGTTCAATAAAGAGAATAAAATATATAACTCCCCCTGAGATTAAGAATCTCCCCCTGAAATGAATACTCTAATAGAAGAGAACACTTCCCTTTTTGCTTGAGTATATTTCAGAACCTGGTAGTAATCCTTGTTAAAATAAAGAATTAGAGCTTGGATGCTTTCCAGAATCAGAGCCTGATGAATTCTTTCAAATAAAGAGTCTGGTTTATCTTCCAGAATCAGAGTCAAATTTGCTTCAAGGATCAGAGTCTGGTTGGGTAATTGTCAGGGTAAGTTCAAAGAATTTTTGTCAGAAACAATAAAATTTGAAAGTCTTAAAATTCAATGTTAGTTAATACTATGTCTGAATTTCATTTTAGTATTGCTTATGGATTGAACAATCAGATTCTTTTTCTCCCCCTTTTTGTCATAATCAAAAAGATTTTAAAAGACAGAAAAGATAAAAGAAAAAAAGAAAAATAAAACACATAAATGAAAAACAGAACAGGCAGATTTATTCAAATAAGATGTTCAGACAACAGATGATTGAAAACAAACAACAAAAAACAAGTGCAAACATAAGTGCAAAAACATGGAAAAGAGAACTAGGGCTGGCGTGATGCGATCAGGGTCAGAAGATCAGTAATCTTTGCAGTAGACACTTCTTGCTTAGCCATCCAAGTTTTGATCTCTTCAGTAGTTTGTTCTTGTTTTACCATCAATGATTTGATTTCCCTAACTTCTTGGACAACATCTGGAGTCTCAGCCTTCATCTCAGATGCAGAGGGTGCAGAAGCAGATGCAGTTGCCTTAGGATGATCAATCTCCATGTCATTGGGCACCAGAGGCTCTGCAGGAGTATCTTCTATCATTGGAGCAGTATCTTCAGATGAAGAGTCTTCACCAGAAGCATCTTCCAGTAGTAGTATTGGTGTTCTGAGAATGCTCAGCAGAGTCTGTCTGACCTTTTTCAACAAACTTTGCCTTTGTATCATCAGCGCAAACTGCTCTGAGAGTAGAGGCACCAGTGTTGAACCTTGAGATGAATCTGTTCCAAGAAGCTTCAGATACAGCAGGATCCATACTAAACAGACACTCTTGTTCTACAGAAGAAATCCCCATACGCATTTCCTTCTTGAAATTCTTAAACAAAGTATAAACATTTGATCTGGGTTTGGGGTTCAGATAGTCTTCTAGGGTGACTTTTTGTGAAGGTTCAGGGCTTTTTTGAGTTTGTTCAGGAGGTGTTTGATCAGATGGTGGTTGTTCAGATGGTTGTTGTTCAGATGGTTGTGGTATGGTGAGATGAGGTGTAGTGGGTGTTGAGGTATCAGGAATTTGTAAACAAGATGGTGAGTGAACTTCAGATTCATCAGAATCAGATGATTCAGTTGAATGACATGAAGTGGAAGATAAGACAAATATGGTTGCAATGGGTTGCACATCCAGAATGTCTTCAGATGGTTGTGGGATAGAGGGTTCAGGAGCTGGGATGGTTGGTTCTTCTGGTGGTTGAGTAGAAGAGGGTGGTTCAGATTGTATTTGTTGTTGTGGTTTAGATGTTGTTTGTTGAGGGGGTTGTTGTTCAGAAGATTTTTGTTGAGGAGGTTCAGATGGTTTTTGTTGAGAGGGTTGTTGTTCAAATGATTTTTGTTGAGGAGGTTCAGATGGTTGATGAACAGAAAATGGTTGAGAATGTGTATGAGGAGATGAAATTGGTTCAGATGTATGATATCCAGATGTATGAGGTCCAGAAGTATGAGGTGGAGATGGTGGAGGTGAAGGTGAGGGTGAATGGACAGATGGTTGTGGATCAGATGTTAATACCTGTTTAATCGTTTCTCTTATTTCCTCCAAGCTAGCTTCTGGAGGATTTTCCTTCAGCTTCTTGTCCTTCTGAGGCTTGTCAGCAGCATCAGAGGCTTTCCTCTTAGGCTGTGCAACAGATCCTTCCTCAACTTTCCTCTTCTTGAGCCTTTCTCGCAGAAGATTTGGCAACACTTGTCCTTCCTTCTGTACTATGTTAGCAAGCAGAGGAATACCATTTCTCAAACAGTAAGCAATGAATGACAGAATGATTTCCCTAGGTTCATCTGCACTGAACATGGGAAAATCTGCTATAGGAATCCTCCTTCTGATGACTTCTTCAGAGTCAATCTTCTTAGATTTGCCAACAAGCTCTGAGATGACCTTCATCCTTTTCAGAGTATTCCCAATAATGACAGATCCTATAATGTAGGACATATCATCTGTCAACCCAACATCAGTCAGATGCTTTACAAGACGATTCTCTATTAGAATGTCTGATATCAGCCTTCCCATAGGGATCCAATTTCTGATCTTTCCAGCCTTAGCTCTTACTTCTTCTCTTGTTTCTTTTATGTGATTCAGAAGGTGACTGAACAGAAGATAAGGCAGATCCACCTTCTTGCCTTTACTCATACATAACATGAAGTACAGTTGTTCTGTGTTGACATACTCTGGAGAGTTTGAAGATTTTCTATGAAAAATAGAGCTCATGAAAATCTTAGCCCAGACTCTATAAACAGGCTTCAGATCTCTGACTTTGTTGGTTGCTTCCCCAGAAACACAGACCTCTTGAAAAACATCAGCCAAAACCACACGAGCAGTTGCCAAACTTGTGATTCCATCAATTTCATTGTACTCAATCAGCTATCTGATTAACATCTCAGTAATAACAATCTCCTTTCCAAGAACAGAAGAGTGAATGAACTTAGGGAAAACTTTGGCGTGAATCCAGAACTCTTTCACCAATGCTGGATAAACAGGACCCATCAACCTGTCAAAGTAATTTGCCCAGTTTTGTGTTTTAATGGTTGGTTTGAGATCAAAACCATTTTCTTCAATGGAAGCAAAATCCACAAAATTTTCACATAGAACCTCAAGATCCTTTGTTGGAGTGAGAAGAGTTCTCACTGGTTCCTTGTACACAGCAGCAGTAGAGGATTGCATCTGAGCAGATGTTGAAGATGATGATGCCATTGATGTTCTTGAGATAAGTTTAGGTTTATGTGAGGATTTGGGTTTTAAAACGAGATGAAAGCAATGAAGAGGACAAAAATGCATATGAGAAAATGTGATAGATAGTGTAAAGTGTGAAATGTGAAGTGTTGTGAGAATATATATAGAACAATTTAGGGCAAGCAAAGGACACACAGAATCTCACGCGTACACAAAGCAATTAATGAAGTGAAAATAATCATATCAAGGAATTAATGCAAAGAATAAAATCATTTCAAGCATTTATGATTCTGAGAGATGGGGGGGAAATCAAGAGATTTTAGATTTTCAAAGCAATACCTCAAACGTCAATTTAGTATGGGGCACTCTATCTTTCCAGATTCTGAGATACATGTGTTTGCTTGCATGTGCCTCTGAAACTTCTTGAGAAATGAAATGTTAGCCAAGGTTCAGATCCTCTGAGCCTTGTTAGTTCATATTTACACACAAATAAATAAACACATAATTGAAATGAAGAAATACTTCAGAGTTTAGACATTTATCATCTGAGTAAAAATTTCATCTGATGAATATTTTATTCTGGACAGAAGTCCATACTTATATTTTTTAGAATAAATTTAAATCTATCTTCAGCAAGGGGTTTTGTAAAGATATCAGCCCACTGATGATCTGTATCCACAAAGTTTAAATTAATAATTCCCTTCTGAACATAGTCTCTGATAAAATGATGTTTAATCTCTATATGCTTAGCTTTAGAGTGCAAAATAGGGTTTTTAGATAAGCATATAGCAGAAGTATTATCACAGAAGATAGAAATTTTACTCTCAAAAATATGATAATCTTCCTGCTGACTTTTCATCCAGAGCATCTGGGTGCTACAACTAGCAGCAGCAATATATTCTACCTCTGTTGTTGAAAGTGCAATTTTGAGTTGCTTCTTGCTGAACCATGAGATCAGATGACTTCCAAGAAACTGACAACTTCCAGAATTACTTTTACATTCTACTCTGTCTCCAGCATACTCAGCATCATAGAATCCAACTAAGTTATAATCATCAGATCTTCTGTAACACAGACCCACGTTAGTGGTACCTTTCAGATACCTTAGAATCCTCTTAACAGTTGTTAAGTGAGATTTTCTAGGATCTGATTGGAATCTAGCACACAAACAAACACTGAATAAAATATCAGGTCTTGAATAAGTCAAATATAAGAGAGATCCAATCATACCTCTGTAAAGTTTTTGATCAACTTTCTTACTTACCTCTTCCTTACCAAGTGTGCTTGTAGGATGCATTGGAGTCTTTGCCAATTTGCTTTCATTCAGATTGAGCTTCTTCAGAAGCTCTTTGACATATTTAGTTTGGTGAATATATGTGCATTCTGGAGTCTGATTTACTTGGATTCCCAGAAAGAATCTAAGTTCTCCCATCATGCTCATTTCAAATTCAGCCTGCATAGACAAAGCAAACTCCTTTCCCAGCATAATATTGGTAGATCCAAAAATAATATCATCCACATAAATTTAACAAACTAGTAAATCTTTCTTAAATGTTTTACAGAAAAGAGTTGTGTCCACTTTGCCTCTGATAAAGTTCTTTTCCAGAATAAAATTACTTAATCTTTCATACCAAGCTCTGGGAGCTTGTTTCAAACCATAAAGAGATTTTTTGAGTTTGAAAACGTGATCTGGAAATTTATCACTTTCAAAACCAGGAGGTTGATGGACATAAACTTCTTCTTCTATAATACCATTTAAGAAAGCACTTTTAACATCCATCTGATATAAAGTGATGTTATGTTGTGCAGCAAATGAAATAAGAAGACATATAGATTCTAACCTTGCCACTGGAGCATAAGTCTCAGTGTAATCAATTCCTTCTTGTTGATTGTATCCTTGAGCTACTAGCCTTGCTTTGTTCCTAACAACTTCTCCTTGCTCATTTAGTTTATTTCTGAATACCCATTTTGTTCCAATAATGTTGAAACCCTTTGGTCTTGGAACCAGATCCCAAACATCATTTCTTGTAAATTGATTCAGCTCATCTTGCATTGCAAGTATCCAATCATTATCACTCAGAGCCTCATCCACAGATGTTGGTTCAATAATAGACATTAACCCTAAAAGTGATGTTCCAGATGATCTGATAAACGACCTTGTTCTTATAGGGTCATCTTTCTTTCCAATAATCATTTCTTCTGGGTGAGAAGCTTTGATTCTAGATGATCCTTTAACTGTTGGTTCTTCAGAAATATTCATGTTATTCATCTGAGCAGCCAATGGAGTTGCATCCGGCGTAGCTTCTTCTTGAGCTTTCTCTACCTCTGGTTTCTCAGATTCTGTGAGAATAACTTCTCCATCTGCACAGTTTTCAAGCTGCTTTGGCTTTTGATTGCCAAGCTTATCATCAAATCTAACATGTATAGATTCCTCCACAATTTGTGTCTCAGTATTGTATACTCTGTAGCCTCTAGAGCGTTCAGAATATCCAAGCATGAAATACTTTTGTGCTTTAGAATCAAACTTGTTAAGATTCACTTTAGTGTTCAGCATAAAACATATACATCCAAAAGGATGGAAATAAGAAATGTTTGGCTTTCTATTCCTCCACAATTCATAAGGAGTCTTTTCCAGAAGAGGTCTAACAGACACTCTGTTCTGAATGTAACATGCTGTGTTAATTGCTTCTGCCAAAAAATGTTTTGCCAAGTTAGTTTCATTGATCATGGTTCTGGCCATCTCTTGCAATGTTCTATTTTTCCTCTCTACAACTCCATTCTGTTGTAGAGTTCTAGAACAGGAGAAATCATGAGCAATTCCATTTTCATTAAAATATTTTTCAAAATGTTTGTTTTCAAATTCACCACCATGATCACTTCTGAATTTAACAATTTTGAAATCTTATTCAGTTTGGACTTGTTTGCAGAAGTCAAAGAACACAGAATGTGACTCATCCTTGTGCTTTAGGAATTTTACCCATGTCCAACGACTATAGTCATCAACAATGACCAATCCATACTTCTTGCCTCTGATAGATGCAGTTTTCACTGGTCCAAACAGATCCATGTGAAGTAACTCTAATGGTTTTGAAGTTGAAACAACATTTTTGGATTTGAAAGATGATTTTGAAAATTTTCCTTTCTGACATGCTTCACAAAGAGCATCTGAGTTGAACTTCAAATTAGGAAGTCCTCTGACCAGATTAAGTTTATTAATCTGAGATATACGTCTCATATTAATATGACCCAATCTTCTGTGCCAGACCCATTTCTCATCATTAACAGACATAAGGCATTTAACATTCTGAACCTTAAGTTCTGAAAGACTGATTTTATAAATGTTGTTTTTCCTTTTACCATTAAAGAGGATTGAGCCATCCTTTTGACTAATAACTTTGCAACACTTTTGATTAAAGATTATGTCATAACCATTGTCACTTAATTGACTTATGGAAAATCGATTATGAGTTAATCCTTCAAAAAGTAATACATTAGATATGGAAGGAAGTTTACCATTGCCAATGGTTCCATAGCCAATTATCTTACCCTTCTGATTCCCTCCAAACTTGACGTCTCCTACAGATCTAAGCTCCAGACATTGGAAGATAGACCTTTTTCCTGTCATATGTCGTGAGCATCCAGAGTCCAGGTACCATGACTGGAGTCTTGACTTCGCTGCTAAGGATGTCTGCAACATAGATTATCTTATCCTTAGGTACCCAGATTTTCTTGGGTCCTTTTTGGTTAGTTGCCTTAAAGCTTTTTCTGAACTTCTATCTTTCAACATAAGACTTGTTTTGATTAGCTTTAGATTTATTAAACACAGGTTTGTTCTGATTAGAACTTGTGTGTTTAATATAATTTAAATGACCAAATGTAAACTTAGAATATAAAGGAGGATACTTGATATCCAATTTATCTACAGGTTTTGGATTTGAATTCTCATAAGAAAAAGATTTATATCCAACACCTTTTCTATAGTTTCTGCTAATACCATTGATCATTGAAGCCATCTTGCTTCTATCTAGGCTTTTAGTTAGAAACTTCCTGAAGCTATAGTCATACTCTTGTAAAATATTTTTAGAGCATGGTTCAGACTTTGGATTAGAGTTTAGTTGAGCAGATTCTAAATTATTTTTCAATTGAAGATTTTTAGCTTTTAGCTCAGCTATTTCTGATTCAAACTTGTTACTCTCAAATTCAACATACTTTAGAAGCTTTTTGTATTTGAGTTTAACTTTGCTATAGTTTTCAATAATATCAGATAGACTTTCAACAAGTTCTTGTCTAGAAAGTTCAGCAAATACCTCCTCAGAATTAGATTCTGATTCTGATCCAGATGATTCAGCACTGTCTTTTATGTCAGCCATGAATGCTACATTAGCACATTCTTCTTTTGACTCTGATGAGGAATCAGATGCATCTGAGTCATCCCAGGTAGCCATCAGAACTTTCTTTTTGTGATCTGACTTTCTCTTTGGCTTCTCCTTCTGAAGCTTTGGGCATTCACTCTTGTAGTGCCCAGGTTCTTTGCATTCATAGCAAACAACCTCTCTTTTTCCAGATCGTCTGTGTCCAGAGGATTCTCCAGATCTTCTGTATCCAGAGGGTTCTCCAGATCTTCTGTGTCCAAAAGATTCTTTGTGTTGATCTGATTTCCTGAAGTTCTTGAACTTCCTTTGCATATTCTTCCAGAGTTTGTTGATTCTTCTGGACAGCAAGGATAGTTCTTCTTCATCTTCAGATGAAGACTCTTCAGAGCTTTCTTCTATTACCTGCAATGCTTTAACAGATTTATTAGATTTTAAAGCAATTGACTTAACTTTCTTTAGAGGCTCATCTTCCTCTAGTTCAATCTCATGACTCCTTAGAGAACTGATTAGTTCCTCCAGCGTAATCTTGTTCAGATCCTTTTCCAGCTTCAGAGCAGTAACGATGGGTCTCCATCTAATTGGCAAGCTTCTGATTATTTTCTTAACATGATCTGCTGTAGAGTAACCCTTGTCCAGAATCTTTAAGCCAGCAGTGAGAATATGGAATCTGGAAAACATGGCTTCAATAGATTCAGATTCTTCCATTTTGAAAGCTTCATACTTCTGGATCAGCGTCAGAGCCTTGGTTTCTTTAACTTGAGAGTTCCCTTCATGAGTCATCTTCAGAGATTCAAATATATCAAAGGCAGTTTCTCTGTTGGTTATTTTATCATACTCAGTATGAGATATAGCATTTAGCAAGATAGTCCTAGCCTTGTGGTGATTTCTGAATTCCTTCTTTTGCGCCTCAGTCACTGATTTTCTGTCAATTTTCTTGCCATCCCCATCAGTGGGATGAACATATCCATCAATAACTAAGTCCCAAAGATCAGCATCAAATCCTAGAAAGAACCTTTATAGTCTATCTTTCCAATAGTCAAATTTCTTTCCATCAAACATGGGAGGTTTTGTGTTGACTCTTTCTTCATATTTGTTGTTGTTGGATGTTGAAGCTTCAGCAGCCATAATGTTTATCAACCAAGAATATCAAGAGTTTTTCCCACTGGATCTTTTTTGGTCACGGTTAAGTGATAGCACAAACAGAACCGGAGCTCTGATGCCAACTGAAGGTGAGAAAAATACTTAGAAAGGGGGGGGGGGGTTGAATAAGAGTTTTAAATAATATTGCAATAAAAACAACTCAAGATTTTTATGTTGGTTCGTTGAACTCAACTACTCCAGTCCACCTTATCAAAGATGATTTGCCTTTCTCCACAAGGACTTAATCCACTATTAATCAACTGATTACAATAGCAAGCACTAAGAACAACTGTCTTAGTCTTCTCAAGAACTACTGACCACACCTTGGTCTTCTCAAGGAACTTCTTACAAATTAATGTAAACTAAACAAGTGTTTAAATGCTTCTAATAAGCTGTATCACAACTGCGATATTTACACTTAAGATTGAGTACAAATAAAACTATACAGTTTTATGAAAGAACAAATGTATATGAGCTTTGAGAGATTTTCACTTTGATGCTTCAAGCGTGTGTATCAATATTTTTTTCTGATTGAGCAACTTCTAAATGTTGTAGAAGTTCTCCTTTTATAGCTTTTTCAAGTGCTTTGAATAATGTGCAGTTGAGTATTATATTGAAATATAAGACTTTTCATCACCAAAAGGTATGGGCACATACATGCTTTTTGCAGGAAAAGTATGGTTGTAGAAGCTTTGGGATTTACACCACGTCCCTTCTTTGGACAAAATAGTTGTTGGTTACTTTGGAAGTAGGACCACGTCCAATCAAGCTTACAGCTTCTTCAACAAACTTCCTTCAGGATGAAGTCTTCATAATCTGCACTTCAGAACTAGTAACAAGCTTAAAAGGAATCAAATACTTGAGATGATCAGAGCTAAATGTTTGAGATGATCAGAGCTTTGATAGATGATCAGAACTTGATAAATCAGAGTCTCAATCTTGATCAGAGTCTTCATCAGAGTATGCAGCAGTATGTGCTTGAGCGTGTATATTATTTGATTAGAGTCTGATTATCAGAGCCTCTGTTCTTGCAGTGAAATGAACTTAAGAGTCTTATTTGATCAAAGCTTTCAACTCTTTATACAATTCTTTCAGAAATGCTTCAGATCATTCTGCAGCTTCTGCTTCAGATTCTACTGGCAGTGCTTTAGAGTCTTCTGATTGTCTTGCATCTGATGCTTCAGAGCCTTGCGTAGTTGCTTGTACTTATGTATTTTGCTTCTTTAAGAGTATTTAATTTAATACCTGAAACAATAATACTTGAACAAATTTAGAGTATATACTTTCTTAATACAAAATTCCATAAGAGTTATCATCAAAACATAGAGATATAAGAAACACCAATCTGTGTTCTAACAATCTCCCCCTTTTTGATGATGACAAAACATAGGAAATTTTGTTCAATAAAGAGAATAAAATATATAACTCCCCCTGAGATTAATAATCTCCCCTGAAATGAATACTCTAATAGAAGAGAACACTTCCCTTTTTGCTTGAGTATACTTCAGAACCTGGTAGGAATCCTTGTTAAAATAAAGAATTAGAGCTTGGATGCTTTCCAGAATCAGAGCCTGATGAATTCTTTCAAATAAAGAGTCTGGTTTATCTTCCAGAATCAGAGTCAAATTTGCTTCAAGGATCAGAGTCTGGTTGGGTAATTGTCAGGGTAAGTTCAAAGAATTTTTGTCAGAAACAATAAAATTTGAAAGTCTTAAAATTCAATGTTAGTTAATACTATGTCTGAATTTCATTTTAGTATTGCTTATGGATTGAACAATCAGATTCTTTTTCTCCCCCTTTTTGTCATAATCAAAAAGATTTTAAAAGACAGAAAAGATAAAAGAAAAAAAGAAAAATAAAACACATAAATGAAAAACAGAACAGGCAGATTTATTCAAATAAGATGTTCAGACAACAGATGATTGAAAACAAACAACAAAAAACAAGTGCAAACATAAGTGCAAAAACATGGAAAAGAGAACTAGGGCTGGCGTGATGCGATCAGGGTCAAAAGATCAGTAATCTTTGCAGTAGACACTTCTTGCTTAGCCATCCAAGTTTTGATCTCTTCAGTAGTTTGTTCTTGTTTTACCATCAATGATTTGATTTCCCTAACTTCTTGGACAACATCTGGAGTCTCAGCCTTCATCTCAGATGCAGAGGGTGCAGAAGCAGATGCAGTTGCCTTAGGATGATCAATCTCTATGTCATTGGGCACCAGAGGCTCTGCAAGAGTATCTTCTATCATTGGAGAAGTATCTTCAAATGAAGAGTCTTCAGCAAGAGCATCTTCCAGAAGTAGTATTGGTGTTCTGAGAATGCTCAGCAGAGTCTGTCTGACCTTTTCAGCAAACTTTTCCTTTGTATCATCAGCGCAAATTGCTCTGAGATTAGAGGCAGCAGTGTTGAACCTTGAGATGAATCTGTTCTAAGAAGCTTCAGATACAGCAAGATCCATACTAAACAGACACTCTTGTTCTACAGAAGCAATCCCCATACGCATTTCCTTTATGAAATTCTTAAACAAAGTATAAACATCTTATCTGTGTTTGAGGTTCTGATAGTCTTCTAGGGTGACTTCTTGTGAAGGTTCAGGGCTTGTTTGAGTTTGTTCAGGAGGTGTTTGATCAGATGGTGGTTGTTTAGATGGTTGTTGTTCAGATGGTTGTGGTATGGTGAGATAAGGTGTAGTAGGTGTTGAGGTATCAGGAATTTGTAAACAAGATGGTGAGTGAACTTCAGATTCATCAGAATCAGATGATTTAGTTGAATGACATGAAGTGGAAGATAAGACAAACATGGTTGCGATGGGTTGCACATCCAGAATGTCTTCAGATGGTTATGGGATAGAGGGTTCAGGAGCTGGGATGGTTGGTTCTTCTGGTGGTTGAGTAGAAGAGGGTGGTTCATATTGTTTTTGTTGTTGTGGTTCAGATGTTGTTTGTTGAGGGGGTTATTGTTCAGAAGATTTTTGTTGAGGAGGTTCAGATGGTTTTTGTTGAGAGGGTTGTTGTTCAAATGATTTTTGTTGAGGAGGTTCAGATGGTTGAGAATGTGTATAAGGAGATGAAATTGGTTCGGATGTATGATATCCAGATGTATGAGGTCCAGAAGCATGAGGTGGAGATGGTGGAGGTGAAGGTGAGGGTGAATGGACAGATGGTTGTGGATCAGATGTTAATACCTGTTTAATCGTTTCTCTTATTTCCTCCAAGCTTGCTTCTGGAGGATTTGCCTTCAGCTTCTTGTCCTTCTGAGACTTGTCAGCAGCATCAGAGGCTTTCCTCTTAGGCTGTGCAACAGATCCTTCCTCAGCTTTCCTCTTCTTGGGCCTTTCTCGCAGAAGATTTGGCAACACTTCTCCTTCCTTCTGTACTATGTTGGCAGGCAGAGGAATACCATTTCTCAAACAGTCAGCAATGAATGACAGAATGATTTCCCTAGGTTCATCTGCACTGAACATGGGAAAATCTGTTATAGGAATCCTCCTTCTGCTGACTTCTTCAGAGTTAATCTTCTTAGGTTTTCCAGCAAGCTCTGAGATGACCTTCATCCTTTTCAGAGTATTCCCATTAATGACAGATCCTATAATGTAGGACAGATCATCTGTCAACCCAACATCAGTCATATGCTTTACAAGACGATTCTCTGTTAGAATGTCTGATATCAGCCTTCCCATAGGGATCCATTTTCTGATCTTTCCAGCCTTAGCCCTTAATTCTTCTCTTGTTTCATTTATGTGATTCAGAAGATGACTGAACAGAAGATAAGGAAGATCCACCTTCTTGCCTTTACTCATACAGAACATGAAGTACAGTTGTTCTGTGTTGACATACTCTGGAGAGTTTGAAGATTTTCTATGAAAAATAGAGCTCATGAAAATCTTAGCCCAGATTCTGTAAACAGGCTTCAGATCTATGACTTTGTTGGTTGGTTCCCCAGAAACACAGACCTCTTGAAAAACATCAACCAAGTCCATACGAGCAGTTGCCAAACTTTTGATTCCATCAGTTTCATTGTACTCAATCAGCTATCTGATTAGTTTCTCAGTAATAACAATCTCCTTTCTAAGAACAGAAGAGTGAATGAACTTAGGGAAAACTTGGGCGTGAATCCAGAACTCTTTCACCAATGCTGGATAAACAGGACCCATCAACCTGTCAAAGTACTTTGCCCAGTTTTGAGTTGTAATGGTTGGTTTGAGATCAAAACCATTTTCTTCAATGGAAGCAAAATCCACAAAATTTTCACACAGAACCTCAAGATCTTTTGTTGGAGTGAGAAAAGTTCTCACTGGTTCCTTGTACACAATGGCAGTAGAGGATTGCATCTGAGCAGATGTTGAAGATGATGACGCCATTGATGTTCTTGAGATATGTTTAGGTTTACATGAGGATTTGGGTTTTGAAACAAGATGGAAGCAATGAAGAAGATAGAAATGCATATGAGAAAATTTGATAGATAGTGTAAAGTGTGAAATGTGAAGTGTTGTGAGAATATATATATAACAATTTAGGGCAAGCAAAGGACACGCAGAATCTCACGCGTACACAAAACAATTAATGAAGTGAAAATAATCATATCAAGCAATTAATACAAATAATAAAATCATTTCAAGCATTTATGATTCTGACAGATGGGGGGAAAATCAAGAGATTTTAGATTTTCAAAGTAATACCTCAAACGTCAATTTAGTATGGGGCACTCTATCTTGTCAGATTCTGAGATACACGTGTTTGCTTGCATGTGCCTCTGAAACTTCTTGAGAAATGAAACGTTAGCCAACGTTCAGATCCTCTGAGCCTTGTTAGTTCAGATTTACACACAAATAAATAAACACAGAATTGAAATGAAGAAATACTTCAGAGTTTAGACATTTATCATTTGAGTAAAAATTTCATCTGATGAATATTTTATTCTGGACAGAAGTCCATACTTATATTTTTTAGAATAAATTTAAATCTATCTTTATCAAGGGGTTTTGTAAAGATATCAGCCCACTGATGATCTGTATCCATAAAGTTTAAATTAATAATTCCCTTATGAACATAGTCTCTGATAAAATGATGTTTAATCTCTATATGCTTAGCTTTAGAGTGTAAAATAGGGTTTTTAGATAAGCATATATCAGAAGTATTATCACAGAAGATAGAAATGTTACTCTAAAAAATATGATAATCTTCCAGCTGACTTTTCATCTAGAGCATCTGGGTGCTACAACTAGCAGCAGCAATATATTCTGCCTCTGTTGTTGAAAGTGTAATTGTAGGTTGCTTCTTGCTGAACCATGAGATCAGAGGACTTCCAAGAAACTGACAGCTTCCAGAAGTAGTTTTACGTTCTACTCTGTCTCCAGCATAGTCAGCATCACAGAATCCAACTAAGTTATAATCATCAGATCTTCTGTAACACAGACCCACGTTAGTAGTACCTTTCAGATACCTTAGAATCCTCTTAACAACTGTTAAGTGAGATTTTATAGGATCTGATTGGAATCTAGCATACAAACAAACATTGAATAAAATATCAGGTCTTATTCAAATATAGGAGAGATCCAATCATACCTCTGTAAATTTTTTGATCAACTTTCTTACTTACCGCTTCCTTACCAAGTGTGCTTGTAGGATGCATTGGAGTCTTTGCCAATTTGCTTTCATTCAGATTGAACTTCTTAAGAAGCTCTTTGACATATTTAGTTTAGTGAATATATGTGCATTCTGGAGTCTGATTTACTTGGATTCCCAAAAAGAATCTAAGTTCTCCCATCATGCTCATTTCAAATTCAGCCTGCATAGACAAAGCAAACTCCTTTCCCAGCATAATATTAGTAGATCCAAAAATAAAATCATCCACATAAATTTAACAAACTAGTAAATCTTTCTTAAATGTTTTACAGAAAAGAGTTGTGTCCACTTTGCCTCTGATAAAGTTCTTTTCTAGAAGAAAATTACTTAATCTTTCATACCAAGCTCTGGGAGCTTGTTTCAAACCATAAAGAGATTTTTTGAGTTTGAAAACGTGATCTGGAAATTTATCACTTTCAAAACCAGGAGGTTGATGGACATAAACTTCTTCTTCTATAATACCATTTAAGAAAGCACTCTTAACATCCATCTGATATAGAGTGATGTTATGTTGTGCAGAAAATGAAATAAGAAGGCGTATAGATTCTAACCTTGCCACTGGAGCATAAGTCTCAGTGTAATCAATTCCTTCTTGTTGACTGTATCCTTGAGCTACTAGCCTTGCTTTGTTCCTAACAACTTCTCCTTGCTCATTTAGTTTATTTCTGAATACCCATTTTGTTCCAATAATGTTGAAACCTTTTGGTCTTGGAACCAGATCCCAAACATCATTTCTTGTAAATTGATTCAGCTCATCTTGCATTGCAAGTATCCAATCATTATCACTCAGAGCCTCATCCACAGATGTTGGTTCAATAATAGACACCAACCCTAAAAGGGATGTTCTAGATGAGGTCTAACAGACACTCTGTTCTGAATGTAACATGATGTGTTAATTGCTTCTGCCCAAAAATGTTTTGCCAAGTTAGTCTCATTGATCATGGTTCTGGCCATCTCTTGCAATGTTCTATTTTTCCTCTCTACAACTCCATTCTGTTGTAGAGTTCTAGGACAGGAGAAATCATGAGCAATGCCATTTTCATTAAAATGTTTTTCAAAATGTTTGTTTTCAAATTCACCACCATGATCACTTTTGACTTTAACTATTTTGAAATCTTTTTCAGTTTGGACTTGTTTGCAGAAGTCAAAGAACACAGAATGTGACTAATCCTTGTGCTTTGGGAATTTTACCCATGTCCAAGGACTGTAGTCATGAACAATGACCAATCCATACTTCTTGCCTCTGATGGATGTAGTTTTCACTAGTCCAAACAGATCAATGTGAAGTAACTCTAATGGTTTTAAAGTTGAAACAACATTTTTGGATTTGAAAGATGATTTTGAAAATTTTCATTTCTGACATGCTTCACAAAGAGCATCTGAGTTAAACTTCAAATTAGGAAGTCCTCTGACCTGATTAAGTTTATTAATCTAAGATATACGTCTCATATTAATATGACCCAATCTTCTGTGCCAGACCCATTGCTCATCATTAACAGACATAAGGCATTTAACATTCCGAACCTTAAGTTCTGAAAGACTAATTTTATAAATGTTGTTTTTCCTTTTACCATTAAAGAGGATTGAGCCATCCTTTTGACTAACAACTTTGCAACACTTTTGATTAAAGATTATGTCATAACCATTGTCACTTAATTGACTCATGGATAATAGATTATGAGCTAATCCTTCAACAAGCAATACATTAGTTATGGAAGGAAGTTTACCATTGCCAATGGTTCCAGAGCCAATTATCTTGCCCTTCTGATTCCCTCCAAACATGACGTCTCCTCCAAATCTAAGCTCCAGACTTTGGAAGATATACCTTTTTCCTGTCATATGTCGTGAGCATCCAGAGTCCAGGTACCATGACTGGAGTCTTGACTTTGCTGCTAAGGATGTCTGCAACATAGATTATCTTATCCTTAGGTACCTAGATTTTCTTGGGTCCTTTTTGGTTAGTTGCCTTAAAGCTTTTTTTGAACTTCTGTCTTTCAACATAAGACTTGTTTTGATTAGCTTAAGATTTATTAAACACAAGTTTGTTCTGATTAGAACTTGTGTGTTTAATATCATTTAAATGACCAAATGTAAACTTAGAATATAAAGGAGGATACTTGATATCCAGTTTATCTACAGGTTTTGGATTTGAATCCTCATAAGAAAAAGATTTATATCCAACACCTTTTCTATAGTTTCTACTAATACCATAGATCATTGAAGCCATCTTGCTTCTATCTAGGCTTTTAGTTAGAAACTTCCTGAAGCTATAGTCATACTCTTGTAAAATATTTTTAGAGCATGGTTCAGACTTTGGATCAGAGTTTAGTTGAGAAGATTCTAAATTATTTTTCAATTGAAGATTTTTAGCTTTTAGCTCAGCTATTTCTGATTGAAACTTGTTACTCTCAAATTCAGCATACTTTAGAAGCTTTTTGTATTTGAGTCTAACTTTGCTATAGTTTTCAAGAATATCAGATAGACTTTCAACAAGTTCTTGTCTAGAAAGTTCAGCAAATACCTCCTCAGAATCAGATTCTGATTCTGATCCAAATGATTCAGCACTGTCTTCTATGTCAGCCATGAATGCTACATTAGCATATACTTCTTTTGACTCTGATGACGAATCAGATGCCTCTGAGTCACCCCAGGTAGCCATCAGAACTTTCTTTTTGTGATCTGACTTTCTCTTTGGCTTCTCCTTCTGAAGCTTTGGGCATTCACTCTTTTAGTGCCCAGGTTCTTTGCATTCATAGAAAACAACCTCTATTTTTCCAGATTGTCTGAGTCCAGAGGAT
Organism: Lathyrus sativus; assembly: GCA_963859935.3. NCBI lineage: Eukaryota > Viridiplantae > Streptophyta > Magnoliopsida > Fabales > Fabaceae > Lathyrus > Lathyrus sativus. Next base: position 396,326,086 of record OZ012736.1, on the reverse strand, counting down.
TCTCCAGATCTTATGTATCTAGAGGGTTCTCCAGATCTTCTGTGTCCAGAAGATTCTTTGTGTTGATCTGATTTCCTGAAGTTCTTGAACTTCCTTTGCTTATTCTTCCAGAGTTTGTTGATTCTTCTGGATAGCAAGGATAGTTCTTCTTCATCTTCAGAAGAAGACTTTTCAGAGCTTTCTTCTATTACCTGCAATGCTTTAACAGATTTATTAGATTTTAAAGCAATTGACTTACCTTTCTTTAGAGGCTCATCTTCCTCTAGTTCAATCTCATGACTCCTCAGAGAACTAATTAATTCCTCCAGCGTAATCTTGTTCAGATCCTTTTCCAGCTTCAGAGCAGTGACCATGTGTCTCCATCTGATTGGCAAGCTTCTGATTATTTTCTTGGCATGTTCTGCTGTAGAGTAACCCTTGTCCAGAACCTTTAAGCCAGCAGTGAGAATCTGGAATCTGGAAAACATGGCTTCAATAGATTCAGATTCTTCCATTTTGAAAGCTTCATACTTCTGGATCAGCGCCAGAGCCTTGGTTTCTTTAACTTGAGAGTTCCCTTCATGAGTCATCTTCAGGGATTCAAATATATCAATGGCGGTTTCTCTGTTGGTTATTTTCTCATACTCAGTATGAGATATAGCATTTAGCAAGATAGTTCTAGCCTTGTGGTGATTTCTGAATTCCTTCTTTTGCGCCTCAGTCATTGATTTTCTGTCAACTTTCTTGCCATCCCCATCAGTGGGATGAACATATCCATCAATAACTAAGTCCCAAAGATCAGCATCAAATCCTAGAAAGAACCTTTCTAGTCTATCTTTCCAATAGTCAAATTTCTCTCCATCAAACATGGGAGGTTTTGAGCTGACTCTTTCTTCATATTTGTTGTTGTTGGATGTTGAAGCTTCCGCAGCCATAATGTTTATCAACCAAGAATATCAAGATTTTTTACCACTGGATCTTTTCTGGTCACGGTTAAGTGATAACACAAACCGAACCGGAGCTCTGATGCCAACTGAGGGTGAGAAAAACACTTAGAAGGGGGGGGGGGGGTTGAATAAGAGTTTTAAATAAAATGGCAATAAAAACAACTCAAGATTTTTATCCTGGTTCGTTGAATTCAACTACTCCAGTCCACCTTATCAAAGATGATTTGCCTTTCTCCACAAGGACTTAATCCACTATTAATCAACTGATTACAATAGCAAGCACTAAGAATAACTGTCTTAGTCTTCTCAAGAACTACTGACCACACCTTAGTCTTCTCAAGGAATTTCTTACAAATTAATGTAAACTAAACAAGTGTTTAAATGCGTCTAATAAGTTGTATCACAACTGTGATATTTACACTTAAGATTAAGTACAAATAAAACTATACAGTTTTATGAAAGAACAAATGTATATGAGCTTTGAGAGATTCTCACTTTGATGCTTCAAGCGTGTGTATCAATATTTCTTTCTGATTGAGCAACTTCTAAATGTTGTAGAAGTTCTCCTTTTAAAGCTTTTTCAAGTGCTTTGAATAATGTGTAGCTGAGTATTATATTGAAATCTAAGACTTTTCATCACCTAAAGGTATGGGCAGAGACATGCTTTTTGTAGGAAAAGTATGGTTGTAGAAGCTTTGGGATTTGCACCACGTCTCTTCTTTGGACAAAATAGTCATTGGTTACTTTGGAAGTAGCACCACGTCCAATCAAGTTTACAGCTTCTTCAACAAGCTTCCTTCAGGATGAAGTCTTCATAATCTGCACTTCAGAACTAGTAACAAGCTTAAAAGGAATCAAATACTTGAGATGATCAGAGCTTAATGTTTGAGATGATCAGAGCTTTGATAGATGATCAGAACTTGATATATCAGAGTCTCAATCTTGATCGGAGTCTTCATCAGAGTATGCAGCAGTATGTGCTTGAGCGTGTATATTATTTGATTAATTCTGATTATCAGAGCCTCTATTCTTGCAGTGAAATGAACTTCAGAGTCTGATTTGATCAAAGCTTTCAACTCTTTATACAATTCTTTCAGAAACACTTCAGATCATTCTGCAGCTCCTGCTTCAGTTTCTTCTGGCAGTGCTTCAGATTCTTCTGATTGTCTTGCATCTAATGCTTCAGAGCCTTGTGTAGTTGCTTGTACTTATGTATTTTGCTTCTTTAAGAGTATTCAATTTAATACCTGAAACAATAATACTTGAACGAATTTAGAGTATATATTTTCTTAATACAAAATTCCATAAGAGTTATCATCAAAACATAGAGATATAAGAAACACCAATCTGTGTTCTAACAAATTCTCTTCCAAAGTGTGTAGATTCACTCAATGGATGATGCTGAATGATGCTTGATGCTCAATTTCTTCTGAAACAGCCTCTATCTTGAAACTTGAAAATCCAACTTCAAGCTTCTTCCACAAACTGATCTAACTGATTCTTAAGCGAAAATAGCACTAGAAGCTTAAAAAATGATCAACAATCTATTTATAATCTGTTTGAAAGCTTTGGAGGCCCAATCATGGCCCAAATCCAAACTTCCAACTTTCAATTTTTCTCCAAAAATCCAACTATGGAAGCCACTCATATGCTCTACTTTCACTCCAATCTTGCTTCAGATCACTTGCATTGGATGTGTGGAATTTTATTGGATTGATTTGCAGCCTTGATTTCAATCTAAGGTGCGAGTTTGAAATGTTACTTCATCATGAAGCAATACACCAAATGGCCATGTTATAAATCTCAATTCCAAAATGTAATAATGCCAAATGGTTTAGAATCTTATTTCTTCAACCAATGCTTGCTCTAATCCATATAAATGGACTCTTGATACTTGGTTGGACTAAAAACATCATTTTGAGCAACTTTCAAGTTGAACAAAACTCCATTTGAAGCTTGAAGATAGTGAAATGGACCCATACTTCAAAACATCATTTTGTTCCTCTTCAATTGCACAGTTGACTCAAGGTTGCTCAGATGAAAACCCTAATTGCAACACCCTCAACTGTGGCTCTTCACACTTGGAATAATGATTTGACTGAGCTCCACCAGGACCCTTAAGGCACTCCATGAGCTCTATCCACATACCCTATCCATGATCAACTCTTTACCACCCACTGATGGTCTCCAATTGGCCCCTAAATTGGGAGATGAACCCCATACCAGCATCCCAACTTCTCGAGAACACAAACCATTTCCTGATGACTTTGGTGACCTTCTCAAACTTGAATAAAACCTCTAGATAGGCTCCTCTTGATATAAACAACACTTGATCCCCTGCACAAATGCTAATTCCATGTAATGCAAATGCTAGAGCAATAATATGCTAATGCAATGAAACATAAACCAAGTAAGAAAAGGTTAGGAAAATTTTGGGGTGCAACAACTGCCACTATTCAAGCGGCTTGGACCCGACTGGGTGAATAGCGAACGACTTTCGAACAATCGAGGTAGAAGATGGTTGAATACCAAAGAACCCGGAAATTTGATAACCGAAGAAATAAACTGCAACAAAACTGCTTGGGGAAAACCATCTAGAAAATTGAATCCGGTTGTCACAGCGACAAACTGGTCAGTCATCTGATAAGGAACACCTGATTTCACCATCAACCACCTGTGTGACACCATAGGCATTGAATCCACATATCATGTCAACAACAATAATTCTTCAAATATACGCTACAATAAGCGGGCACCGAGCCACAGGACCGTATCAAAATACCATCCTTGACTTTCATCTCCGAAAAAACGGGCAAGCACTACGTAAAGCGCGAATCGTACATGTACTATCCTTGACCTTTCAATTTTGCAGAAACGGGCGAAGCACTAATTAAAAGTGCTAATCTGGCATCCGAAGACTTGAACGGACAACTCCACAGGACCATTTCCTTCAACACAGGTAACAACTCCGTCAACACGGGGAACGACTCCGTCAACACAGGGAACATCTCCGTCAACATGGGTAACAACTTCGTCAACACGGGTAACATCTCCGTCAACACGGGTAACATCTTCGTCAACACGGGTAACAACTCCGTCAACACGGGTAACCTCTCTGTATACACGGGTAACAACTCCGTCAACACGGGTAACATCTCCGTCAACACGGGTAAAAATCTCTGTCAACACGGGTAAAAATCTCCGTCAACACGGGTAAAAATCTCCGTCAACACGGGTAACGCCTCCGTCAACACGGGGAACGACTCCGTCAACACGGGTAACAACTCCGTCAACACGGGTAACATCTCCGTCAACACGGGTAACCTCTCTGTCAACACGGGTAACATCTCCGTCAACCCGGGTAACATCTCAGTCAACACGGGTAACAATCTTTGTCAACACGGGTAAAAATCTCCGTCAACACGGGTAAAATCTCCGTCAACACAGGTAAAAATCTCCGTCAACACGGGTATAAATCTCCGTCAACACGGGTAAAAACTCTGTCAACAGGGGTAAAATCTCTGAAGGTTTAATCCACGAGATTTGTTTTTAACGCTGACGTAAAAGCAATCTGAGGAACACTCCGCTGGGGAAATTCTGACGTCAACTGCCAGTCACTTACTTTGACAAAAAGTAACGACCTCAAAGGTCTAATCCCTGAAATCTTTCCCTTTAAAACGCTGACGTAACAACAACATGAGGAAAAATCCGCTGGGGAAGAAGAGAAACTTAACCAAGCAACTATGATGAGGGAACACATGATAGGACGAACGTTATCATCCCATATCTCATGTCAAAATTTTGAATATTCGGAAATCATCCTGAACAAGAATTCTAATTACCTGCAGGGAAAAACACCTGAAAACAAAGAGGTAACCGACCTTGCTTATGTTTCAAAATGCACATGTTTGAAAATGGCGTAATGCTTCATACAACATGGAAATGCTACGCATTTGGGGTAGATGCTATGCACGATGCAAATTCAAAGAGGCGTTCCGGAAAAATAAATGCCGGAGGAACGGAGCCAAACTTCTGCTCGGGGAAAACACAATCCTGCAGGGGATATCTCGACAAATCCGGAGTTACGAACTCTACTGAGGATGATCAACCTATAGGAGGAAAGACAACCTGGTGGAGAACAGAAAGAGCAATCCTGCGTGGGGGGCGACCCTTTTCAAAACCACTAACAACCTGATTGCACTATGTGGGGACTCCACTGGGGGAGTAATGTGCACATGACCACTGCTGGGGATGCACATCACTGCCTGACCGCTTGCTAGCTCGCATCCAACCCTTCTGGGGATAAAAATGTGAATTCCTTCTTCTGGGGAGGAATAAGATCACCTAGAGCCTGCTTCTACGTTAAGGGACTCCGGCTGGGGAAACTCGATCCCTTGGCTGCTTGCTGCGAAGGTAACGACCCTGCAAAATATGAACGAAACAAGACAATTCTACACAAAAGGAACTATCTTGGTCAATATCCGTGATAATTGTTCAGTTAATTCAAAGTTTTAACAATTATTGGTCGAGGCCTGCAAGTTTATGCATGTGCAAGTTAATCAAAAACATCGGCGTTTTCCACAAACAAAACAGTAAAAGTTAAAACAAACATCAAGTACTGAATACTATGCGTTTATTGATAACAGGCCTGTAAATAGGCAAAGTTTTTACAATGGATGCAACTCCTGAAAAGTAGAAGCTACAAAAATAAATACAAATATGTACAGAGGTACAAATAAATTTGTATACATGTCGGCAATGTGGTACAGACAAACACCATGAGCTGATCCTCCTATGGCTCGTGTGACTCCGACGCTTTCCTGATACTCCGTCCTCGGAAGAGATTGACTTGGATAATCGACCCTCAAGTGCTCCCAAACCATTAAGCAATGCAGTATCAAACTCGGACCGCCGTCATTTGCTTTTTCAATCCCTAACTTTTGCCTGAATCGCCCTTTGCGGGTTTTCAATTCATCGGGATACCTTTTTTTTCCGAAGCCGCCTTTTCAGGTTTTTGACTTGCTGGTGTACATCTTTTCAATTTTATCCCTAATTTTTGCCCAAACCTTTTTCTTCTTTTTCTTGGTTCGCCGGGATGCCCCATTTTTGACTGGACTTTCTTTTTTCTGTCCAGCGGGTCTCTTTAAGCAAAGTATTTTTTAACTGCGTCCGAGTTTACAAGGGATGTAAAATCCTCGCCATCCATGGTGGACAAGAGTAAGGCTCCTCTAGAGAATACCTTCCGAATGATATATGGACCTTCATAGTTAGGAGTCCATTTGCCCCTGTGATCTGATTGTCGTGGGAGAATCTTCTTTAACACAAGATTGCCCGTCTGAAAGCATCGAGGACGCACCTTCTTGTCAAAAGATTTCTTCATCCGGCTCTGGTTTAACCGACCATATGTGATAGATGCAAGTCTCTTCTCGTCCATCAAACTAAGTTGATTCAGTCTATTCCTTATCCACTCTGCCTCATCAAGTTTGACATCGAGCAAGACTCTTAGAGAAGGAATCTCAACTTCCAATTGTAGGACAACTTCCATACCATACACTAGTGAGAAAGGTGTTGCCCCGATTGATATGCGTACCATCGTACGATAATGGTGCAACGGGAAGGGAAACATCTCGTGCCAGTCTATGTACGTCACAACCATCTTCTGAACGATCTTCTTGATGTTTTTGTTGGCCGCTTCGACAGCGCCATTCTTCTTGGGCCGATAGGGAGATGAGTTATGATTCTCAATCTTGAACTTCTACCACAATTCCTTCATCATCTTAATATTCAAGTTCGAACCATTATCAGTAATGATTTTTTCGGGGATGCCGTAACGACAGATGATGTCCTTTTTGATAAACTGGGATACTACTTGCTTGGTAACGTTAGCGTAAGACGCTGCTTCGACCCATTTGGTGAAGTAATCAATGGCTACCAAGATGAACCGGTGTCCTTTGGATGCGGTGGGCTCAATTTTGCCAATCATATCGATGCCCCACATGGAGAAAGGCCACGGAGACGCCATAACATTCAAAGGGCTTGGCGGCACATGAATCTTGTGTAAGTTCAGAGTATGCCTAAGAGGGGGGTGAATTAGGCTTTAGACACTTTTTCTGGTTTTTCGATATTCTTGAATTTTTCTTCTTTAAGTTCTTGGTGATGAAAGCAGTAAAAGCAGAAAGAAAAATGAACACGGAGATTTATAATGGCTCCCTTCACAATCCGAAGGTACTCCGCTCCCCTTTCCACATGAAAGAGAGTTTTCACTATAGTTTTAGAAAGTACAACCTATCACACAATCAACCGATGAGACCTACAATCTAACAACTAATCAACAATTAGTGTGCAAGAACAATCCTCTTGCAAACACTACCCCTTGTGTCTAACAATCCTGGATCACAAGTCACAATAGACATTACTTTTTATTTTTGTAAATTTGAAAGTGATACAATGATAATATCAATCTAATGATTGATCTTCTCCTTTTAATCAAAATCCACTCTTCAATATCAACACAAGTGTTCAAAATTCAGAATATCAAATGTATGAATAATATGAACACATTTTGAAAATATTTGAAAAGTAGTGAATTTGATTCAATGAATATTTTAAAAATTATTGGAGGTTGTTTTTTAATTTGAAATATTCACAATTTATGAGTAAAACACCATTTCAAAAAGGTATCATTGAGTAAGAATCAAAACATGAAAAGGTATAATACTCAAACAACATTTGAATTTTAACAGAAACAATTTTTCAAAACTCGTTCAGTGTTAATCGGCTAACCCTATAGGTTAATCGGTTAACACTTGAACGTTGGCCCAGAGAATTTAAAAATTAAGGCCGTTAACCGATTAACCCGTATGGTTAATCGGTTAACACTGTTAAAACTCAGGAAAAAAGCTTGAGTTAAAAGGTGTTGTACCAATTCAAATGATTTTAAAAACTATGCAAATGCAAAATGTAAATATGATAAGTATTTGAACACTTGTATATCAATTAAAGAAGTGAAAAATGATATACCGAAGCTTGAGTCCAAATCTTGAAAGTTGTAGGATATTTTGCACATGACGCTTCTGGTTTTATCTTCAAAGTATATACCCCCACGGGTATATAGTGCAAACAACTTCTTAGTACATATACCCCCACGGGTATATAGTGTAAAAATCTTGATCTTGATCAGTTTTGAAAGATTTGACTTTTTGCTTGCAATCACGGAATGAGCTTGAGTCTTTGTTGACATCATCAAAACCTTGAGATTTAAATGTGCTTCTACATTCTCCCCCTTTTTAATGATGACAAACACGTGCGTCTTGTGCAATATCTTTTGAAGATGTTTGTTCTAGGCTTGCTTCTTGTTTGTCCCCCTATGTCCAGCAACTCCCCCTATCTAAACAGAGGCAAAAAAATTCCGCACAAAGAGATATTAGACAGCCAAGCTCTTCTCCCCCTTTGTCATTAACAAAAAGGAAGGAGCTTTCAAAACCAAACAAAAGCAATATCGGCATACAAGACAACATATAATCAAGCACAACATAATAGATTGAAATAAAAATGCAGCACATAGAAAGTGCAACAAAGATTGTACGGTTACACAAGAAATTAACAACTTAAACATAATATGAAAGAGAAATAATAAAAACAACACATAAAAACACGCTTAACACACTTAATTTTCCAAAATTTTAATTAATTTTTCGTTTCTGATTTTTGAAAAATTTAACAGTGTTAATCGGTTAACCATATAGGTTAATCGATAAACACATTAAAAATTAAGACAGAAGTGAAAAATTAACAGTGTTAATCGGTTAACCCTATAGGTTAATCGGTTAACACACACGAATTTTGGAAAACTGTTAAAAACAGAATGCACAAACATTGGAAAACATACATTATGCATACATAAACCAGAGAAAAGATCAGATATCACCTTCATCGAGAATCCCAAGTTCTCGTCGAATTTTGAAGAACGGTTCTTTCGCCAATGGTTTGGTAAAGATGTCGGCGAGTTGATTGTGTGTATCGACGAACATGACATCTACATCTACATTCAGTACGTAATCTCGAAGGAAGTGGTGCCGGTATCTATATGCTTTGTCCTTGAATGCATGACAGGGTTCTTTGTAATATTGATGGAACTTGTATTATCACATCGAAGAGGAATGCAACCGAGATCTACACCGTAATCGAGGAGTTGTTGGTTGAGCCACAAAATTTATGCATAGCAACTTCCTGCTGCAATATATTCCGCTTCGGTTGTACTGAGTGCCACACATGCTTGCTTTTTGCAGGCCCATGACACTAGTGCATTCCCGAGAATGTGACACGTACCTCTCGTGCTTTTTCTATCGGGCTGCATAATCAGCGTCAGAATAACCAATTAAAGAACAAGTACTACCTTTTGGATACCATAATCCGACATTCGTTGTCCCTTTGAGATACTTTATGATTCTCTTCACGGCAGTGAGATGTGATTCCTTCGGACTTGCTTGAAAGCATGCACACAAACAAACGCTAAACATAATGTCAGGACGGCTTGCCGTCAAATATAATAATGAACCGATCATACCTCGATATTTTGTAATATCAATTAGAGTACCAGATTCATCTTGATTAACGTACGATCAGGATTCCATAGTAGTGGACATTACCTTGCAACTATCCATATCGAATTTCTTCAACAATTCTTTGCATTACTTGGATTGGTTGAGGAATATGCCATCCTTTGTTTGCTTTATTTGTAGTCCAAGAAAATAATTCAATTTTCCCATCATGGACATCTCGAATTCTCCTTGCATCATAAGTGAAAATTCTCCGCAAAGCTCTTTATTTGTTGATCCGAAGATGATGTCGTCGACATAGACTTGAACCAATAAGGTGTTACCCTTGATTTTCTTTATGAACGGCGTCTTGTCAACCTTTCCTTTTGTAAATCCCTTTTCACATAAGAAATTGCTAAGGCGGTCATACCATGCTCTTGGTGCTTGCTTCAGTCCGTAGAATGCCTTTTTCAGTTTGTAAACATGCGAGGGATTCTTGAAGTCTTCGAAATCCGGAGGTTGTTTGACGTAGACTTCTTCATTGATATATCCATTCAGGAAAGAGCTTTTGACATCCATCTGGAACAACTGAAAATTCATAGAGCAAGCATAAGCAAGTCATAATCTAATTGCTTCTAACCTTGCTAGCGGAGCGAACGTTTCATCAAAATCAATTCCTTCCTCCTGGTTGTAGCCTTGTGCGACCAATCTTGCTTTGTTACGAACTATGATCCCATTCTCGTCAAGTTTATTCTTAAACACCCATCCCGTTCCTATGATGTGCTTGTTGTCTGGTCGTGGTACGAGATTCCAAACATGATTCCTTTCGAATTGGTTGAGTTCTTCTTGCATCGCTACAATCCATTGGTCATCGCCTAAGGCTTCATCAATCTTGGTTGGTTTAATTTGTGACACAAAAGCCATGTTGAGACAAGCATCCTTAAGATTTAGTCGAGTTGCAACGCCTTGGCTAATATCACCAATAACTTTATCTATCGGGTGATCTCTATGCGTTCTCCATTCCTTCGGAAGATCTTGATGTTCTTCGATGATTTGAGTGACATCTTCTTGTGGTATTTCTTGATTCTTTGAAGTCTCTTCTTGTTGTTGTGAAGAACCTACTATATCATCATCATCATCCACAATAATATTATCCTCTTTCGAGGGGTTAGTCTCATCAAAAGAAACATGAATAGATTCTTCAATAGTAAGAGTTCTTTTATTAAAAATTCTAAAAGCTCTACTAGAAAGAGAGTAACCAAGAAATATACCTTCGTCGAGCTTCTCATCAAACTTACCGAGATTGTTCTTATTGTTGTTAAGAACAAAACATTTGCATCCGAATATGTGGAAAATGCTATGTTTGGTTTCCTACCCTTGAACAGCTCATACAGAGTCTTCTTGAGAATTGGTCGAATATTGACACGGTTGCTTACGAAACATGTCGTGCTAACCGCCTCTGCCCAGAAATATTTAGGAAGATTCGAGTCGCTAAGCATTGTTCTAGAAAGCTCTACCAGTGACCTATTCTTCCGTTCTACAACACCGTTCTGTTGAGGAGTCCTTGGTGCGGAAAAATTGTGAGAAATTCCATGCCCTTCGCAAAAATCTTCAAAATCTGAATTTTGGAATTCTCCACCATGGTCGCTTCTTATAGAGGCTATGGTGAGTGACTTCTCATTTTGAATTTGCTTCGCATACTTCTTGAATGCTTTGAAGGCATCATTTTTCTGCACTAAAAACAATGTCCATGTGTATCGAGAGAAATCATCAACAATAACTAAAGCATAAATACTACCTCCGAAACTTTTCGTTCTTGATGGACCAAAAAGATCCATATGCAACAATTGAAGTGGTCTTGATGTAGAAACCACTTGCTTGGATTTGAAAGTTGTCTTGGTCTTTTTTCCTTTTTGACATGCATCGCATAACTTATCCTTGATGAATTTATCTTCGGAAGACCAACAACTAGATCATGCTTTATCAACTTGTTTAAATGCTCCATGTGAATGTGAGTAAATCTTTTATGCCAAAGCCATGCCTCGTTGTTGTTCGCCCTTAGACATTTTACCTTCAAGGAAGAGTCATCAAAAGAGATCATAGAAATATTATTAAATCTTTTACCTTTTAGCAAGATGTCATGGGTGACTTCATGTTCTATCAAATATTCATCCTTTGTGAAGTTGATTCGGAACCCTTTGTCACACAATTGACTTATGCTAAGTAGGTTGGGTTTAAGGCCTTCCACATAAAGGACGTCTTCGATGATTGTACATGTAGGTGCACCAATGGTTCCAACTCCAAGAACTTTTCCTTTATTATCATCATCGTAAGTAACATATCCTTTGGCCATTAATGATAGACTTGAAAATTTGATTATGTCTCCCGTCATATGCTTAGAACAACCGCTATCAAGATACCATTTATTAGAAGTTGTCTTCAAGCATACCTACAACACAAAATCAAGTAGTGTTAGGTACCCAAATTGCTTTGGGTCCTTGGTAGTTAGTACCCTTTTCAACCCACATATAATGCCCTTTAGCAACACCAATGTTGCGTACATAGCAAGCATTAGGTGTATGGCCTTTGATTCCACAATAAATACAAGTAGGTTGAAAATGACTTCTATATCTAGGAACATAATTCTTTTTCTTCACAATTCTTTTCTTTGTATGACTTTGATGCATATTTTTAGAATTGTTTGCCTTTTCTTTAACAACTTGTTCACTTGCTTTCACAAAAATGGTTTCATTTGTGCTTGGTTTGGAAAACTTAGAATATCCTAATCCACTTTTATCATTAGAATATCTTTGGTGCCTAAGAATTTCCTCCAAGCCAATTTGACCTTTTTCGTATCTTTCTAAAACTCTTTTAAGTTGAACAATTTGAAAAGATAAGGATTCACAATTTTTGCATACAAGAATTTGTTTTTCATCCACCAATTTTTGTTTTTCATTTTCAATATTTTTTATAAAAGCGGTATTTTGTTCTTCTAAAAATGAAATTCTTTTCTTTTGGGATGAGATGCTTTTACACAAAGTCTTGCATTCTTTTAGAAGTTCATCTATGACTTCTTGTGCATCATTATCATAAATAGAAAAATCGTTACTAACCTCATCAATTTCTTCATTGGAATGATGTGACGCCATAAGAGCCATATTTGCACATTCATCGCTTTCCGACTCCGATGATGAACTTATCTCGTTATTGTCCCTAGCAACATAAGCCTTTTTATTTTTGAAATCCTTCTTGCCTTTGAATCCTCCTTTCTTTCCAAGTTTCGGGCAATTCGGCTTTATGTGACCTTGCTTCCCACATTCGTAGCATGTGACTTCTTGATTCGATGTGGATGCATCCTTTTTCCTAAAATGTCTATTCTTTTTAGGAAAAGAGGAATTTTTATTATTATTAAAAAACTTACCAAGCTTCTTTACAAGAAGCATGAAATTTTCATCTTCGGAAGTTTCGTCGTCTTTTTCATCCTTTGTGTCAATCTTCAAGGAAATTCCTTTGGACTTCTTTTCTTGACTTTCGTGCTTCTAGAGTCTTCCAAGTTCTAATTCATGCTCTTGAAGTTTTCCAAATAAGGATGCAGATGTCATCGTTGAGAGACTCTTCTTTTCCGAAATAGCGGTCACCTTTGGTTGCCATTCTCTTGTCAAGGATCTTAGGACTTTCAGGTTGAGATCATCATTGGTGAAGGTCTTCCCGAGAGCAATCAAGTGATTTGTTAGATGAACGAATCTTTTTTGTAAGGCAACAATAGATTCACCAGGCTGCATACGGAACATCTCATATTCTTGGCTTAAAGTGTTGAGCCTTGATCTTTTTACTTCTGTTGTTCCTTCATGAGTTTCCACCAAGGTGTCCCAAATCTCTTTTGTCGATCTACACTGTGATACACGGAAGAATTCGTCCATACTAAGAGCGCTTTGGAGTATGTTGATTGCTTTCTTCTCATCAAGAATCTTTTTCTTATCATTTTCATCATACGTGCTTTTCAACTTTGCGGTTCCAACGCCATTGACCACATTTATTGGATTGTGTGGTCCTTGTTCGATTACTCCCCATATACCTTTTCCATAGGCTTCAAGATGCGCCTTCATTCTGATTTTCCATAAATCGAAATACTCTCCAAAAAACAGTGGTGGTTTATTACTACTTCCACCGTCTTTGAAAACCGGGTTGGTGCTAGCGGAAGCCATATCGAATCGTTAGGAACAGGTTACCTTAACCTGCTCTGATGCCAATTGTAAGTTCAGAGTATGCCTGAGAGGGGGGGGGGGGGGGGTGAATTAGGCTTTAGAAACTTTTTTCGGTTTTTCGATATTCTGGAATTTTTCTTCTTTAAGTTCTTGGTGATGAAAGCAGTAAAAGCAGAGAGAAAAATGAACACAGAGATTTATAGTGGTTCCCTTCACAATCCGAAGGTACTCCACTCCCCTTTCCACATGAAAGAGAGTTTTCACTATAATTTTAGAAAGTACAACCTATCACACCATCAACCGGTGAGACCTACAATCTAACAACTAATCAACAATTAGTGTGCAAGAACAATCCTCTTGCAAACACTACCCCTTGTGTCCAACAATCCTGGATCACAAGTCACAATAGAAATAACTTTGTATTTTTGTAATTTTGAAAGTGATACAATGATAGTATCAATCTAATGATTGATCTTCTCCTTTTAATCAAAATCCACTCTTCAATATCAACACAAGTGTTCAAAATTTAGAATATGAAATGTATGAATAATATGAACACTTTTTGAAAATATTCGAAAAGTAGTGAATTTGATTCAATGAATATTTTTAAAATTATTGGAGGTTGTTTTTCAATTTGAAATATTCAGAATTTATATGAATAAAACACCATCTCAAAAAGGTATCATTGAGTAAGAATCAAAACATGAAAAGGTATAATATTCAAACAACATTTGAATTTTAACAGAACAATTTTTCAAAATTCGTTCAGTGTTAATCGGTTAACCCTATAGGTTAATCGGTTAACACTTGAACGTTGGCCAAGAGAATTAAAAAATTAAGGCCGTTAACCGATTAACCCATGGTTAATCGGTTAACACTGTTAAAACTCAGAAAAAAGCTTGAGTTAAAAGGTGTTATACCAATTTAAATTATTTTAAAAACTATGCAAATGCAAAATGTAAATATGATAAGTATTTGAGCACTTGTATATCAATTAATGAAGTGAAAAATGATATACCGAAGCTTGAGTCCAAATCTTGAAAGTTGTAAGATCATTTTCACATGATGCTTCTGGTTTTATCTTCAAAGTATATACCCCCACGGGTATATAGTGCAAACAGCTTCTTAGTACATATACCCCCACGAGTATATAGTGTAAAAATCTTGATTTTGATCAGTTTTGAAAGCTTTGACTTTTTGCTTGCAATCATGGAATGAGCTTGAGTCTTTGTTGACATCACCAAAACCTTGAGATTGAAATGGCATTTATGGCATTTCTTCGCAAACTTGAAACAATCTCTTTCCATCGACAACCAATAATACCCTGCTCGTAATAACTTTCGAGACATAGCATGCCCGCCGGCATGCGTGCCAAAGGTACCCTCGTGGACCTCTTCCATAAGTAGATTAGCTTCCTTCTCATCCACACATTGTAATAGCACCAAGTCATGGTTTCTCCTGTACAGAACACCATCTGGATTCAAGTAGAAATTGCCAGGTAATCTCCTAAGAGTCTTTTTATCGCAGCTGGATGCCCCAGTCGGATACTCTTGGTTCTTTAGGAAATTCTGGATATCAAAATACCACGGCTTGCCATTGGAAGCTTCCTCAAGGGCGAATATGAAAGCGGGCCTATCAAGGCGAGAGATAACTATCCTGGGAGCCTCATTCTAGAAGTTAACTTTGTACATTGAAGACAACGTCACAAGAGCGTCTGCCATCGGATTTTCTGCCCGTGGCACATGGTGAAACTCTACTCTGTCAAATAAAGGCAACAACCTCCTTGCATAATTCATGTACGGTATCAGATTAGGCTGACGAGTCTCCCATTCTCCCTTAATCTGGTTCACTACTAGCGCGGAGTCTCCATACACATCAAGATTTTTAATCCTCAAATCAATAGCCTCCTCGAGACCCATGATACATGCCTCATATTCAGCCTCATTGTTGGTAACTGGAAATGTCAATCTGGCAGTGAACGGGATGTGCGTCCCATGGGGAGTCGTAATGATTGCCCCAATCCCACTTCCGTATAAATTAACAGCCCCGTCAAAAATCAATTGCCATTTGGAACTCCGCTTAGGACCTTCACCATGCAACGGCTCCTCACAATATTTCATCTTTAAGTACATGATATCCTCGTCAGGAAAACCAAACTTCATTGGCTGGTAATCATCGATTGGTTGCTCGGCAAGGTACTCTGACAGCACACTACCTTTGATATCCTTTTGCGAAACATATTGGATATCGTACTATTTGTCGTCGGGCAATCCTTCCTGAAAGCGCCTGCTTTTCGAAGACATATTTGATCGGATCCATCTTCGAAATCAGTATGGTTGTATGATTTAGCATGTATTGTCTTAGACGTTTGGCAGCCCAAGCAAGTGCGCAACACATTTTTCGAGCATTGAATAACGGGATTCACAATCTGTGAACTTTTTACTCAAGTAATAAATTGCATGCTCTTTTTGTCCCGTCTCGTCATATTGACCGATAACACAATCCATACTGTTCTCAAGAACCGTCAAGTACATGATCAGTGGACTCCCGGCTACTGGGGGAATCAATACCGGAGGTTCTGGCAAGTATTCTTTTATTCTCTCAAACGCCTTTTGACAATTTTTGTCCCAGACAATCGCCTGATCTTTTTTCAACAGTTTAAACATCGGTTCACATGTGGCTGTGAGATGAGATATAAACCGGGCAATGTAGTTCAGTCTCCCCAAAAAGCCATGAACCTCTTTCTCTGTTTTTGGCGCTGGCATTTCTTGTATCACTTTTATTTTTGCAGGATCAACCTCAATTCCTTTTTCACTAACAATGAACCCCAGTAGCTTTCTAGACCTCACCCTGTAGGTGCACTTATTAGGATTCAGCCTCAGCCTGAACTTCCTAAGCCTCTCAAACAATTTCAGAAAATTCACCAGATGCTCTTCCTCCGTCTGGGATTTGGCAATCATATCGTTAACATAGACCTCGATCTCTTTATGCATCATGTCATGAAAGAGTGTCGTCATAGCACGCTGATATGTTGCCCCAGCGTTCTTCAAACCAAAGGGCATCACTTTGTAGCAGAACGTTCCCCACGGGGTAATAAAAGTTGTTTTCTCAATATCCTCCACCGCCATCTTAATCTGATTATAGCCCGAAAATTCGTCCATGAAGGAAAACACAGAGAATTGAGCAGTGTTGTCGACCAACACGTCAATATGAAGAAGCGGGAAGTCGTCCTTAGGGCTCGCCTTGTTCAGATCTCGATAGCCAATGCACATCCGTACCTTACCATCTTTCTTCGGTACAGGTACTATATTGGTGACCCAAGGAGGCTAAGTTGTAACAGCTAGGAAACCAGCATCCCACTGTTTCTGCACTTCCTCTTTAATCTTTACGGGCATATCTGGTTTCGTTCTTCTGAGCTTTTGCTTGACCGGCGGACATTCTTCACGTAATGGCAAGTGGTGGACCACAATATCAGTGTCTAACCCAGGCATATCATCATAAGACCAAGCAAAAGATGTCACTATACTCTCGAAGCATCTCGACAAGTCTCTGCTTGATATTGCTTTGCAGTGCAACCCCTATCCGGACGTTCCTGACAACTTCTTCGGAACCCAAATTAACGATCTCAATATCCTCCTGGTGAGGCAAAATGATCCTCTCTTCTTGTCTCAAAAGTCGAGTCAGTTCTTCTGGTAAGTCGTCGTCCTCAACGATCTTTTCCTCGGCTTGAAATATCGGGTTCTCAAAGTCGAAGCGAGTCATAGGGAGTTCTTGATCAGTGTCATCCGAAATATGGATCATGCAAGAGAAAGGGTTAAATGCTTCAAATGATATGCAAATAAAGCATACGACCACATTGCCATTTTATTGTAACAGAAAAATAGAAAAACAAGGATCACAAAATTTGCATGAGAAAAACGCCTTTATTTGATGACTAAAGCAAACCATACACATAAACAAGTAGGGCCTGAAATAAAATCACTATGCCCCGGGTAGGACATAGGATTGTACAATAATCGAAAAAACAAGGCATTATTGTTTCGTCGTTACTTGAATAAAGTCCTGAATAGACTAGTTGCATAGGCTTTGTCCTGGCTTGCTGGGCTTGATCCATGAATCCATGTCACAGTCGCTATCTTCACCTCCACTGTCAGACACAGCATTAATCGTTTCAAAACTGACTCCTCCTGGAGTAAACAAAATCGGCCCCTTGAACTTTGGCGCGCTCCGTGATGAAGATGACGACGACGGGCGATATCCCAAGCCAAACTTGTCGTGCTTAACAGGAATCTCCAGAACTTGACCCCAACCTTTAGTCTCCCCGCCCTGAACTACCGCTTGGGCTTCTCTATATGAAGACATAGCCACCTCTGGCCCACTACTTATGACAGGAGATTTGTCTCTGATCTGCACCCCTTCAAAAGCTTGGCACAATGTCTCATGGATCTCACCATCCACTTCGACATATTTGAATGATGGCAGGTGACTTACAAGGAAGTCTTCCTCCCCCCCCCCCCCCCCCCACACGGTGACAATGCTACCACCAACCATATACTTGAGCTTTTGGTGCAACGTAGACGTTACAGCCCCTGCAGAGTGAATCCAAGATCGTCCGAGCAAGCAGCTATAAGCTGGCTGAATGTCCATGATGTAAAACACAGTGTCAAACACCTCTGGACCAACCTGGATCGGTAAAGTCAATTCTCCAAACACGGACCTTCTGGTCCCGTCAAAAGCTCTCACCACCAAGTCGCTTGGCGTGCATATTATACCTCGGGTATCCAGCTTCAACAGTGCCTTCTTGGGCAAAACATTCAAGGACGAACCAGTGTCAACAAGGACATGAGACATAACAGGGCCCCTACACTCAACTGAAATATGCAACGCACTGATGTGGTTGCGGCCCCTGGGTGTTAAATCAAAATTTGTAAAGCCAAGGCCATGCCCCGCGTTCACGTGCGCAATCACCCCTTCGAGCTGATTAATGGATATCTCCTGGGGGTACATAAGCAGTGTCAAGAGCTTTCAGCAAAGCGTTCCGATGGGCCTCGGAACAAAGCAACAATGACAAAATCGAGATTTTGGAAGGTGTCTGCTATAGATGATTGACAATTTTATAATCACTCTTTCGAATTAATCTCATAAATTCTTCCACATCTTTAGTCAAAGAATATTTTTCCTTCTCCTGAGAAGGTCCTTCTTCATTGACTTTACGCTTCCCTTTGGAAATTCTCTCAGCTTCTACCTCTGGTGACGCGAATATTCTACCACTGCGGGTTATGCCCCCTGCCCCCACAAGGTTATCAACTGACCCTACTGGCAGGCTTTCCAGGTTAATCTTTTCTCCATTGCAGTAAACTTCCACCCCATAGTTCCAAGGGATGGCTTTAGTGCTTTCATATGGAATGGGTCCAGCTTTGGTTATTGTAATGGTCGGCCTCTTGGGAGGCGCCGATATCGTGATAGTCTTAAACGGGATCGTAACCGTTGCAACTTTACCCTGCCTTTTAGCTATTGCCTCAACAGGCCTCTCCTCAGCAGCACGGTCGAATTGCAGCGTTCCTTCGTCAATCAGACCTAAATACCTCTTCTCAAACTATCACATCCCTCCGGCCGGGCTAAACAATCAACACAATCTACATCACAACCAGTGAAAACTCCTTCTTTCAGCAACCTTCTCTTTACACAACCCAGAGGCGTCTTCAATTTATTTACATTCATAACCAAATTCAGACTGGTATCTTCCAAGATTGCACCCACCTGCGCAGATCCGTGAGACGGCATCAGATTTTTCTCAATATTGGGCGCCTCATTACCAAAGTTTATAGCCTTACTATCTATCAAATCTTGCACCTTGTGCTTGAATGCATGACAATTCTCTATGTTGTGACCGGGTACCCCGGAGTGGAATTCACAATGTGCATTGGCATCATACCCAAAAGGAGGCGTGCCCTTCGGTGGAGCTAACGTCCTTTTCTCAACAAGCTGCAATTGTAACAAAGTTGGAAGAAGCTGAGTGTACGGCAATGGAGGTACATCAAATACTCTTTTCGCGGCCCTTTCTCTATCCTGAATTCTTCGTTGAGCAGGATGCTGCTGGCTCTGCTGCTGCTATTGTTGAGGTACAAGAATTGTCACACTAGCAATCTGTTGCTGACGGTATTGGTTTCGACCTCTACCTCTTCCCCGGGAGCTGTATACTGAATTAGTATCCCCCTGCTTCCTATTCCTAAAGACCTTTTTACCACCTCCAGCTGAGGTTGATTCTCCTGCTTGAATCTTACCGATTTTAACGTCGTTCTCTATACGCTTTCCTAAGAGTATCATCTCAGAAAAATTACTCGTCGTACAATTGAGAAGCCTGTCATAATACAAACCAGAGAAAGTGCCCACAAAAATATCCACCAACTCACGCTCTACCATGGGTGGGTGCACCCTAGCTGCAAGCTCACGCCACCTCTATGCGTACTCTTTAAAACTCTCTCCATTCTTCTAAGAAAGATTTTGGAGTTGGACCTTGTTCGGCATAAGGTCGCTGTTATATTGGTAATGCTTTACAAAGGTTTTCGCCAACTACTTCCAGCTACAAATCTGAGTGGGCTCCAGCCCCATATACCACTCGAGTGACGGTCCAGACAAGCTATTTTGGAAAAAATGCATTAGCATCTTTTCGTCATCAGAATAGGCATACATTCTCCGATAATAAGACCGTACATGAACTCTTGGGCAAGTATCCCCCTTATACTTGTCGAAAGTAGGTGCTTTGAACTTGAGTGGCACCCTCAAGCCAGGAACCAACCCCATATTAGCCATGTCCAATCCCATGGAATTCTGATTGGCAATACCTCTCACCTGTTCCTCCAACATCTTGAACCTTCGGTCACTGTCAGTGGGCATCTCAAGATCCCTTCCCGGCGGAGGGAAAGCATCTTCTTGACGATCCTCGCCCCAATGAGAATCCCCATTATTATACCCAGCGTAAGCAGCATTAGGACCAAAACCATTCTGATTGAACCTGGGACCATACCCCACATTACCAAAGCCCTGATTAGCACCTCCTGGCCCAAAGCCAGCATTGTAGGACCCATTCCAACACCGTTGTTGCTTGCGTTGCCAAAACCTGCGTTACCAAAGCCCTGATTGCCATAACCCTGATTGGCACCACCAAAACCAACATTGCCAACACCAATACCTACACCAGTGTTCCCAACACCAACACCAAAACCAGCATTCCCAGTTCCATCATAAAAACCAGCATTTCCAGTTCCAACATTACCGTTGGTTTCCACATGCCCGTTACCATTATCAGTCACATTCCCATTCCCAGCTCTATTACCATTCTCAGTAGTATTAAGGACGACCACTGGTACAACATCACCTGCTCGAGGAGTCTCGACTTGAGAAGGATTAGTAGCAACTTCGCCATGTAGCACACTATTACAATCAACTCGTGCAATCAGAGGTTGCACTAAAGTCTGAAGCTGCTCTTGGCCCTTGGCCACAGTTTCCGTCACTTGCATGAACTGCGTCATCCTGTCGCGCATCTCCTGCATCTCAGTTTGCATTTGATCCATAGCTTTCTTGCAATTACTTCTTGTAAAGAAACGATGAATTCGCTGATCGGCAATCCTGAAACCTGCATCAACAAAGGGGTAGGAAACAACTCAAGGTATCTGCTATGCAAATGATTTATGCAAATGCAAACACGTATCCATGCATTAGGAGGAAGTCCCCCTCGATTCTAGCTCAAGACAAATAAAGTCTACCATCCAATCATGCAAAGAAACCCTCATGTATATATGAAAAGCCCGCGTGGTAGCGTACAACAGCAACTGAATATAACTGAAGCAACAAGCATGACCCCAACCAACAAGCCTGGTGGTGATCAGCATATTAATGCATAAAAGCTACAAAGAAATCAAGTGCAGCTACGGGCACAGAAATCCTCTAGTAACTTATTTGTAGCGGGATGGTCAGGCTGAGTGAGCAGGCTCTGGATCAAAAAATCCCTTTGCCTGATGGCATATGGGAGGTTCTCAGCAATGCTCCCACAAACACCTTCTTCAGAACGGTTTTCCACCCTACTCCTCTTAGCGTCAGCTCAGAGTTGATAATCCAGTAAGTTAGCTTTGGTCTGAACCAACTTATACTGGACGTCTCATCGAAGGGAAGCCTCAGCCTCTATCTTGTTATCTTTGGTCTCCACCTGAGCTTCCAACTAGGCTATCTGTTACTTCAGCTTTTCTTCCTTCTCTTTGTGGCTAGTCAAAGTGTTATTCCACAACTTCTCGTACTGGGTCAACTTCCGGTATGCCTTATCCAGATCCTGCTTCTTGGTGGTCAATACCACGTGCACTACCTTTAGGTCCAACCCAAGACACTCTCTAGAATCAGTCTCCTTGGTTAAATTAGTGCCCAGGTGGTTGATCAATTATGTTTGCTTCTTGCAGATGTGTACGGCTTTGTTCTTTTCTCTTCGGAGTTGAGCGATCTCATTCTCCAGTTCTTTGTTGGCTTTGACTAGCTCTTCATTCTTAGCTTGAAGGTGCTCATACTTCTGGATTTCGATCATGGTAGGCTCTGAAGGGCAGTCCTGCATGACAGGAGGAAAAGGCATCAACACTTTTTCTGCTCTGCTACGAATCCAATCCACATAAGGAGGATAAGATTGATTATTGCTCTTCCCCAATGAAGTTTTTCCCTTTCGGTGAACATTGTTCCAGGCATGTTCAAATCTGACCAAATCATCCCCTTCTAATGCACCAGTGAGGTACAGAGATTCCTGTACCTCTTCGTCCTTAGGAGGGCCCCTCAAAGCATACCCGAACTGTCTGACAGCGTTAGAGGGATTGTAGTTGATGCAGCCCTTCCTACCCACCAGAGGGACATTAGGAAAGTTCCCAAAGTTGTAAATGATTTCACTCCCCAGGCGATCTCTGTCAAACCAATCAATGTCTTCGGCAGAAAAGCTCATCAGTCGCTCAGACCACTCCTTCGTCTCTACAGTCTTTATAAAAGAACCATCCTTAGGTAAATGAGTGACAAACCATCTGTAAATCAGTGAAGCACAACAGGACACACCCTTGCCTATTCTATTCTCGTTCTTGTAGTGAACCGAATGATACACGTCTCTGAGCAAGGTAGGGATGGGATTCTTTGAGACGAAAATACGAAGAGCGTCCACATCCACAAAATCTGGAATATTGGGGAATAACATGATACCATATATGCACAATGCCAAAATAGCTTTGAATGCCACCCAGCGTTCCTTCTTGGCAAAGTGTCGGGCTTTCTCATCTAGAAAAGGTAAAGGGAATCCCCATGCTCCATTTCCCCTAACTGTTTTTCTTTTCAATTCAGAAACCTCAATATGCAGAGCTGTAGCAATACTAGCCAGATCTGGCTCCTGATCAATAGGCCAAAAGGGTACCTGAGCAAGAATGAGTATTTCCAATATGACAGAAAACTCTTCCAAAGTGGGGGCCAGCACATAGCTTGGAAATGTGAAGCAACACAACGAAGGATCATAAAACTGAAGCATATTCTGGAGTCCGTTCAATTCATACACAGATGGCTTGCACACAATGCTGAGAAGCTTCCCATAGGTTCCTCTGAAATCTCTCATCACTTCTTTACCAGGAAAGGAAATCAAACCCCTCAGAGTAGTGATTTCTGGAGTAGGAAATTTGTAGGCCAAAGTTCTTCTCACATTGAGCTCCATGATGGACACAGAAGGGACAAGATTGCTAGAATCGAGAGGGAACTGCACACCTTCAACACAGATACGTGTTAGATGCAATGCAATATGAAAATGTAAATGCAGATGTGAAATGCAGCTGAGGATCAAGAGTGTTGTGCTGTACTGTGAAGTGGCAGGTCATAATTTTGCTTCAGCAAGAAAATACCACACTCTAATAATAAAGGCCTACTGAAACCCATAATACTGATTCACTGTCAAGAAAACCAGGTTGTCTGAAGGTTACGGTTTCCTGGAATAACCCGACCCTGCTCACTGGTATGGACCTAATCACTGACAAAGGTACGGCATCCTATGCGTTCATCAGCGTCACAGACTTTCAAGAAACGATGATACGATACCCAGGAAGGTGTGGCATCATCATCTCTTGAAGAGGCCTCACTCAGCTGAATCACAAATGATCGGTCCCTAGAGTCGAAAACACTAAGATCTGAAATCCTTTCAACGGCCCACTGGGCTGGAAATGGAAATCATCTCAAAGAACCTCGTCTGAGTGCAAATTTCGTAGGAACTAGTGCATGCCTAACATATAGGTTCACCATAAATCTGCTTCTAAAGCTATGTACATACTCAAGCCTAGGTCTGGCTTATCACTCATCAGAGCCCCCTCCCACAACAGCACAACAGTAATAATATCATAGTGAAAACAAAATGCGGAAAGTAAAAAAGCGATAAATAAACACAACCCAACAGATAAACACGCAAGCGCTAGGATTGACTCGCATATGGAACCGTTGGAGTTCCCCAACAGAGTCGCCAGCTGTCGCTACCGCGAAAATAAGGTGCCGACAAAACAGAAGAGTCTTCACCTTTCGTTATTTATCCCACAGAACTGGAAAGGAAACAATCAGAAAAACTTGACGAAAAGGTATAAGACAAGGTCATCGCAACCATGTCTGGGTTCGGGAGTCGGTTACGCAAGGGGAAGGTATTAGCACCCCTCACGTCCATCGTACTCGATGGGATCCACGCTTGTTGTGTTTATCTGACGGGTTGGTTTTATCTATCTACGCTAAGAGGCTAGTCTGAAAAGAAAAGAAAATGACTCGGCAGAGCACATCAGTTTTATGCCTACGTATTCTCGTCCGGAATGAGAAATCAGAGTCAACGTAGTTCGCCTAACTACGGGTTACGGGGGAAGGTTGCTCGCCGAGATATCACATCTCGTGCCTACGTACTTTCACACGGCGTGAAAGATCATAGAAAATGTAGTTCGGGAAACGACGGATTTACGGGAGGGGTCAAATTCCTCAATTTTTCCGAGTAGGGTTAACAGACAGTTCCAGCAGTTGGTGTATGCAGCTCGACCATTGGAAACTTAGGCGTTTACCGTTTACGGTAGAACTGGGAGTTAACGACACTCTTTACTTCAGAAAAGCTTTCCTTTGAATTATGGGTCCACGGGGCAAAAGGTTTGAAGTTTGTTTTCAGTCTTTTACGGAAGAACTGTTTTTTATGGTTATCTGTAGTTTATACAGCACTAGAGACTATGACTTAGGAGCGAATGCGTCACATATCGTCCAAAGGACATATACTAAACACCCTAGATGATTGAGAGGAGACCGCTCAATCATCACTTCCCAAGTAGCTTAAGGCTCGTAACGCGCTCGTACTAACGTGCCTTTATTGCATTTTTTACTGTTGTTTTGAGATAAGAAGAGAACAAACTCTATGGGGAAACTGCACAGTCCTAATGTTGTCATGCCAAGTTAATCCTATGATTGAGGTTAGAAGGGAACTACCTAATGTTACCAGCATGGTTAGGACCTTAATGTCTGTCATAACTTCTTTTGAACAAGAGAAGTCAGAGTTCCTAAGGGAACATGGCAATGGTACACAAAAACAGATAAAGCAAATACTATAAAGAAGTAACTGTAAGTAAAATGCATGTAATGCAACAATACAAGCAGAAGGAGACAAACTTAACTTCTTAGCAATCAAGCAAAAAGAAAACAGTCAAAACAGACAAGCAGAGGGAGACAAACTCAACCTCTATATGCAAATACGTCAATTAGAAAAAGAAAAACAACACACAAGCAAGGGGAGGACAACCTCAACCCTTAAGGCAAACAAGCAGAGGGAGACCCACTCAACCTCTTAATGCAGTCATGCTCCTATACTTAGACTATACTAAACATGAAATATCCTAATGCAACACACCACTCAATCGTGAATGAGGAAAAGGATTTATGATAGATAATAGATTCAATCCACAAGTAATCAAACAAGGCTTCTATCCTAAGGAAAGAAATTGGGTGTTGGGAGGCAAGGGTAAGGTCCACAGGAACTTATCCCAGGCACTCAACCAACTAAAAGAGATTTGGGGAAATCCTAAAGGTTTGGCTCCTTCAAGAGATGTGCAACATTCCCACCACATGAGGGACTGTGCTACATGTCGCTTCCGCGAAAAATAAGGCGCCGGAAAAATAGAAGAGTTGCCACCTTTCGTTATTTATCCCTCAGAGCGGGAAAGGAAACGATCGGAAAAACCTGACAAAAAGGTATAAGACAAGGTCATCGCAACCATTGTCTGGGTTCGGGAGTCGGTTATGCAAGGGGAAGGTATTAGCACCCCTCACATCCTTCGTACTCGACGGGATCCACGCTTGTTGTGTTTACTGGACGAGTTGGTTTATCTATCTACCTATCAAGGCTAGCTTTAAAAAAGGAAAAGAAAATGACTCGGCAAAGCGTCGCGCTTTATGCCTACGTATTCTCATCAGAGAATGAGAAATCAGAGTCAACGTAGTTCGACCTACGACGGGCTACGGGGAAGGTGGCTCGCCAATACATCAGTATTGTGCCTACGTACTCTCAACAGGCATGAGAGATCAGAGCTTACGTAGTTCGGGATACTACGGATTACGGGGATTCAGATTCATCTGTTTTATCCAGTAGGGTTACACAGTAGTTCCAGTAGTTAGGGACAAAGCCTGTTTGCGGTGGCGCTGAAGTTTAACGACACTCTTTTCTTCAGAAAAGTTTCCTTTGAATTATGGGCCCACGGGGCAAAAAGGTTCGAAGTTTGTTTTCTGTCTTTTACAGAAGAAGTGTTTTTTATTGTGTTTGCAATTTCAATCGCACTAAAGACTATGACCTGAGAGTGAATGCGTCGCATGTCACCCAAAGGGTGCCATACTAAACATCCAGACTGTTGAAAAGAAGCTCTCCAATAATCCTTTCTCAGATAGCTTAAGGCTCGTAACGTACAAAAGAAATCATTCATGATTACTGTATCTTAAGCTGTTTTGAGATGAGAAGAGAGAACGGGCTCAACTAAAGGGAAACTATCAAGTCCTACTGTTGTCATGCCAAGGATTCATCCTATGGTTGAGGTTTGAAACAGGGAACTCCTAGAAGTTATCATGCCTAGGTTTCAACCTAAAGTTCTATCATCACTTCCTTATCAAAGGAAATGAGAGTCCTAAGGGATCATATCAATGATGAACAGGAATAGATAAAGCATCAGCTTAAACAGTAAACAGTAAACGACTGTAAAATGCATGCAATGCAAGTGAGGGAGGAAATGTGTGTGGGGCAGCAGCCTCCACAAGCTCATCTCAACCTCAAGCTAGAATGAATAACAGTAATCATACTGAAGAGATAAAACATGCTATCAAGCAAAATAGAAGAGACTACAATCAGAAACAAGAAAATAGAATGCTATCAAGCAAAATAAACCACATGGGCAAGGGAGCAGGGCTCTACCGAATACCCGCAAGCAAAGCCATACAGTAACAATACAAGCAGAGGGAGCAACTCAACCTCTAGTGCAATCATGCTCCTAGATTAAAGTCAGTCTAATCATGGACTTATTCTAATGCATCAAGCAATTCAAACAAGGCACATCAGCAATACAGAAAAGAAAACAGACAAGAAAGCAGATCAACCCCTCTCTTCCCATTCCAAACTTCAGCTCTTCTGACAGCAATTCAGTCTTCAGACTTCCATCACCCTTCAAGGCTATCCTCTCTCAGGACAAGTATCAATTTTCTTTTCCAGATTTCAACCCTTCAACATAAGTTTCAACTTAATCTTCACTTCTCCAAGCTTCCAGCTTTGCAGTCAGTTCCACCCTCAGGCTTTGCTCTTAACCACAAGTATCAACTTGACTCCTTCAGGCTCTCAAAGCAGTGTAAGTATCAACTTATCTTTTATTCCTCAGCTTCATCTTTTCACTTAATCTCAATTGAATCCTCCTCATAAGTATCAACTTAGTCTTCAAGCTTCAGCTCTCTTTGCTTTACCAGTGTCACCTTGGTCTTCTCCTCTACAAGCTTCAGCTTCTCAGAGTAGTCTTCAATCATCTGGCAGTGTCAACTCCATCCTTCAATTCTTTCTCAAGCCTCAGCTCTACACTCTTCATTCAATCTTCATTGGGTCTTCAAGTATCAACTTGTTCTTCTTGCTCTTCAAGCCTCAGCTGCAATGGCAATGCTCAAGGAATCATCCTCTACCACACTCTTCAATGAAGTCTTCATCTTCAAACTCAAGTCCAACATCTCTCAAGATACTCAAACTAGAATATAATTGACTTGACAGGATGAGAAGAAATGATAAACAACTTACTGACAACCAAAGGAAGCCTGTAAGGGTTCATCATTATGAGAGACTGATTCCCTCAAAGTTCTATTTCCCAGACAAAGCCACTCATCCTTCCAAAGGAGGGATGTGAATATCTGAGATGGACTTTTAGTCATTGGGAGGAATGGAAGCACAAGATGCTTTCCATATTTGTGAAAGAAATCATTCTAACTACAAGGCTCTCCCTATGTCCTATCTCCTAATCTTCATCAGACACCTTCAGACACCAACAAATCCAAAGCTCCAAGCAACTTCAAGCAACTTCAAGCATCCTCATCTAGTATTCAACTTGTCTTCAACCTCAACCAAAGGCAAACCAAGCCCAAACCCTAATCTAAGGGAACTAGAGAAGTTTAAACTAGTTGAATTAGTAAATTAGGATCACCTAAAACCTAGTACTAAAGCTAGTCCTAACTAAAATACTAAAAACAATTGTAAAACCCTATAAAAATTACTATGGGAACCTAGGTCAATCATGACTCTATCACATTAGTTTCAAAGATCAAACCATCAAGTTAGACCTAGAACTAAATCCTACAAAACAAGGTATCAACCTAAAACCCTAAAAAGGAAGCATCTAAACATCAATCTAGAAAGCATGCCTATTTTCATCACAAAAATGTGAGAAAATTACTATGGGATCATACATGTCTAACCTAATCACACACAAAAAATTAGGCTTAAATTCATCACCATGAGATCATACAAAATTCCACAAAACTATGCATCAAACATGAACATTTTAATATCAATTAAAATGAAAAATTCCAATTAAATCATAAATTACATGAAATGCAAATATTTTTTCTCTAAAAAATAATAGACTGAATCATGAGTAATATGCAAAAAGAATGGGTTGAATTGGATTAATATTCAATTAATTATGATTTTTACAAAAACCATGAACAAAATGAAAATTAAAAAGAAAATCAAATAAAAATAACCAAACACACGGTGCAAGAAGCAATCAGATTCAGTTAAAAACATGGGTTGGGCTCGCTGGGGGGTGTGGGTAACACTCAAATCACTAAGCCCAAACGCCTGAATAAATGAAACGCATCGTTTCATCAGAAATCCTTCACAACTCAGAATTAAAACGTGGCCTTTGGATCTTCTCCCAGTCAATGGTCAATCCATCATCCAATGGTGTAGACTTCATCTCCTACCTTTCAAACCTCTGAGCTTCGTTCCCAGCTCCGGCCACCACCGGTGGAACTCCGGCCATCCCCTTCAACCCTAGTTCTTCCTAGAGGCCTCCAATCCAAGAGGTCAAAACATGAAACACATTCCAAATCTTGCCACGAATTCAACCATACCCATAGTTTCTTCTGAAACCTCAAGAATCATCATCTCCCAATCTCAACCGAAAATGGTGATCTTCCTATTTTGTCTCTAATTGATCAATTAACCATCTGAAATCCATCCTAGGCCATTCTACAACTAATCTAGCACCTTAATTCAACCTAATTCTACCTAAATCATGCTAGGGGAAGAAGGTTACCAACCTGGAAATTCTTGAATGGTAGATGCACGAAATCTTCACTTCAAGCTCTCAAATCTTTTGGACACGATCACTGAACTTCCTCCTTGCTTCTGTATGCAAAAGATTCAATGGAAAGTGCTTCAATCTTGAAACACGATGAAGAGTTGCAGGTGCTGAAAACCACTTGCTCACACACGATCTAGCCACCAATTCTTCTTGGAAATGATCTGGAATCAATCCTTGATACTCATGGAAGAAGAATCAATCAAGAAAATGGAAGGAAATGGAGGAATTTGATGAAACCGATTTCAATTGCAATCTATGAAAAATCAATTCCAAACTATGCTCAATCCTTCAATGATCACCAACCTCTACCATGGATCCATTCTACTCAATATATTGGTGGAGTTTGGATGATCTAGAACTCTCTAGATCCTTCCAATGAGGTTTTCCACATCTCATGTCATGAGATTTTGAATCACTTATCATGACATGTACAACCCTTGCAAACAGCTTGGAATTCATCCCATTCACTCTTAATTTCTCCCCTACTGAGATATTAGAGGTGTTTAGCTTGCAAAAACCCTTGCCCATGCCTTGATTTTGAGTTATGCAAGTGTTACTTAATATGCAAGTAGGTGCTTTTCAAAGCAAGTCCACAATTTAGACCTCAAATCAAAAATGTGGCTAAACCAATGTTTTCAAAATGTTTTCTAGAGTCAAAATGATATATTACATGCCATGGTTTGGATGTGTAGGTTGAAAAATATCAATTTCCAACTTTGGTTTATTTAACTTATGCCCTTATTTTAGGTCATTTTTGCAACTTTGAGCTACAAGCCTTCTCAACATCTCATGAACTCCTTACTAGCCTTAAAACATCATTTTGAACAAGTTTGATGTTGAAGATTTTTCCATTTGAAGCTTAGAAATAGGAGTTATGGCCTTATGCTTGAAATGACCTGTAATCTCCAAATGACCAAAATGCCCTTGACTTGTCAAAGCCATAACTTGAGTTCTAAAAATCCTATCAAGGACTTCTAGTACTCTCTAGAAAGCTAAGAAGATAAGGAACAACATTCATGTTGACCAAAAGTCCATAGGAATCATCCTTCTTGGGCAAACGTTTGATGCAAGTTGGGTAACTTTAAAGGCCCCAGATTCACATACGTCAGATGACCTGTAACTTGTCAAAGTCATAACTTGAGTTCTACAAATCTTATCAAGGACTTATAGTACTCAAATTAAAGCTAAGAACAAGCTCTACAACATTCATGTTGGGGGTAAGATGAGATGACCATCACATCTTGAGCTAAACTTCCTTGAAGATAGGGGTCAAACTAGGGGATTTTAAACTGTCAAGCCTTAGAAACCCTAGCCTAAAACTTCTCAAACTCTTCAATCATGATGAGCTGACCTTGGAATCATCCTTATAACATCTCAATGCATCAATCCATGCTCACATCGCCCTTTAATTAGGTCTCAACCTTGTTCAAATCATCAGTTGACCTAGGGTTGACCCAGTCAAACCCTACTTACACCACTCATGGCTAGGTCTCTTTAATCTTGTACCATGACCTGTCTAGGCTTTATGATGGCTTTCAAGACATCTCATGAGCTCTCTCAAGACCTCAAGTCCAACTTTATGGCTTCAGAATCATCTGATGGCTTCCCATAATTCTCAAGTTAGGAGGCACACAACCTTGGTTTCAACCACTCTCTCTGAGGATCTTTTATCTTCTCTGGCAAAGATATCAACCCTTGAACACTTGAATAACCTTCTTTACTAGCTTCATAGTGTTTATTGGTAATCATACCTCTTGATCTCCTGCATACATGTCAATGAAATGCAAATGACAATGCTAATGTGAATGAAATGAAACATAAGCTAGGTAAAGAAAAGTTGGTCAAATTTTGGGGTGCAACAGCTGCCCCTATTCAAACGGCTTGGACCTGACTGGGTGAGAAGCGAACGACTCTCAACCAATCAAGGTGCGAGACGGTTGAATACCGACAAACCCTGAAATTTTCCAACTGCACAAGTACACGGTACTCTGATGGGAACGAATCTTCGAAAACTGAAATACTAGCTGCGCGGCAACTAGCTGGGGAATTGATCACGCGGTAACCGGTAATACATGATCGATCATGCCGTCAGGCATCAAGATTCCTTGGGACTCATCAGGTCAAGAATCAGGTTAATTATGCCGTCGGGCGTTCAAAGAGGTTTTTGGGCGTCAGCCGAGCTTCATCAGTAAACCGGGAATAGAATTCTCAGTCAATCATGAACCAATTAGGGATATCTAAACTTCTGCCATCAGGCACTCCGCATTGGCTGGGAGAACTGCTTCATTAATACGGTTGGACTTCAATCATCAAGTCTTCGAGGGGAGTTTCAACTTCACTGTTCGGAAACCTGCTGGGGATGACACATCTCCGCTGGGGATTCTGGAGAACTATCAAGTAACTCTGCTTCGGGGATCCAGAAATCATTCTGGGTGAATCAACTCTGCTGAGGAAATCAAGAATCATCTTGAACAACTAACTCTGCCGGGGATTTCAAGAATCATCCTGGCAAACGACTTCGCTGGAGATTTCAGGAACCATCCTGAACAAACGCTCTACTGGAGACTCTAAGCATCAACTTGAGCAACCAACTCTTTCGACTTCACTGGGGACTTTAAGAATCATCCTAAACAAACGAGTTCGCTGGGGAATTCAAGAATCATCTTGAGCAACCGACTCCGTTGGGGAGAGTTCAAGAATCATCTTGGGCAAACGACTCTGCGAAGGAACACCTGCAAAACAAGAACGGTAACGACCTAGCTCATGTTTAATATGCATATGCCGCAATGCTCCACACGGTGGAAATGCTACGCGCTTATGATAGATGCTATGTAATCATGCAAAATGTTGTGACCCCATCAGCAAAATAAGTGCTGAAGGGAGGATCCTCCCGTCAAGGAGAAAGAAACATTCTGGTGGAGAAAAGGTCACGCCGATCTCAATCGGACTCTGCATGGGGGAATGAACTTCAGTTGACTGCTGCAGGGGAACGAAGCTCTACGAGAACCTGGACCTGCTGAGGAAAACGATGTCAATCGCGGAGATAAACTGCACGGCCTTCACGGCCACTTCCCAGGAGGTAACGGCTCCGGCGGGGAAGTACAGCATCAGCTATTCAACATTCTACTGGGGAAAACCAATCATGGTCCCCACTGCTTCCAAGGACTCGACTCTCTTGGGGATCCGCAAACTCGGTTGGGGAAGAAGGAATCATCTTGCTTACAGGGGAGAGTACGACTCTGTGGGGAATCTCAATTCCGCTGGAGACTGCAGTCTGGAACTATCAATTGCTGGATACTTCAGCGTATGACTCAGTTGGGGAGATGCTGTTCCTTCAGGATACATCTGATTGGGGAGAGAATCTTCTCTGCCTGGGGAGACGTATCAATGCTTACGATCTCACGTTCAGACTCTGCGGGGAGAGGATGCTGAATTTTGCTGGAGAAGAAGGAGTCATCCTGCCTGGGGACACATACGACGGACTGTCTGGTACATGCTACACCTGCACCAACACAAACAAACAGACAAGATACCCTTCTCAAAGGGACCTATCAAGGTTATCATCTTGTGACAATGTTTAAGTAATTCATTGTTTCAACAATCAGTGGCCTAGGCCAGTAAGTTTATGTATGCGCATTTTGTCAAAAACATCGGCGTTTTTTTTCACAAACAAAACAGATAAATGCTAAACAAACAAACATAATTGCTGAATAGTATACATTTTATTGATAACGAACCCCTGAATGGGTAAAAATGTTTTACAACAGATGCAAACTCCTGGAATGAGGAAGCCGCGCAAAAATAAAACATAAATATACATCAGTATATACAAATGTCGGCAACGAGGCGTAGACGAACACCATGAGTTGATCCCTCTATGACCCACTCGACTTCGATACTTCTCCGACGCTTCAGCTTTAGAATAGATTGATTCAGATGAACGGCCCTCAGGTCTTCCAAACCACTAAACAAATACGGTCCACTCGCGGAACGCAGTCATTTGCTTTTTCAAATCACTAACTTTTGCGTGAACCGCCCTTTGCGGGTTTTCAGTTCACCGGGATACCCTTTTTTGCCAAAGCCGCCCATCCGGGTTTTCGACTTTGCGGGTGTACATTTTTTCAATTTATATCCCTAATTTTTGCCCGAACCATTTTCCTTTTTTATGGTTCGCCGGGATGCCCCATTTTTTCCTGGACTCTCTTTTTACTGTCCAGCGGGTCGCTTTCAAGCAAAGTATTTTTTAACTGCGTCCGTGTTCACCGGGGATGCAAAATCTTCACCATCCATCGTGGATAACAACAAGGCTCCTCCCGATAAGACCTTGCTGACGACATATGGACCTTCGTAATTGGGAGTCCACTTGCCCCGGTGATCGGAGTGTGTAGGAAGAATCTTCTTCAGGACGAGATCACCCGTCTGAAAGCTCATAGGACGCACCTTCTTATCATAGGCTTTCTTCATTCGGCTTTGGTATAGACGACCATGCGCAATCGATGCTAACCTCTTCTCGTCCATCAGGCTGAGTTGGTTCAATCGGTTCGTAATCCATTCTACCTCGTCGAGTTTCACATCAACCAAAACTCGCAAAGAAGGGATCTCCACTTCTAACGGTAGGACAGCTTCCATACCGTACACCAAGGAGAAAGGAGTTGCCCCGGTCGATGTACGCACCATCGTACGATAACCGTGCAATGCAAATGGCAGCATCTCGTGCCAATCTTTGTAGGTCACAACCATCTTCTGAACAATCTTCTTGATGTTCTTATTGGCCGCTTCAACGACGCCATTCATCTTTGGCCGGTAAGGAGATGAGTTGTGGTGTTCAATCTTGAAACTCTGGCACAGCTCCTTCATCATCTTGTTATTCAGATTCGAACCATTATCGGTAATGATCCGCTCGGGAATCCCGTAACGACAGATGATATCCCTCTTTATGAATTTAGCCACCACCTGCTTGGTCACATTAGCATATGAGGCTGCCTCCACCCACTTGGTGAAGTTGTCGATAGCTACTAGAATGAAGCGATGACCGTTAGATGCAGTGGGCTCGATCTTGCCTATCATGTCGATGCCCCACATGGAGATTGGCCACGGGGAGGACATGACATTTAACGGGCACGGCGGCACATGAACTTTATCAGCATAAATCTGGCATTTATGACATTTCTTCGCGAATTTAAAGCAATCCGATTCCATCGTCAGCCAGTAGTATCCTGCTCTCAGGATCTTTTTTGTCATAGCATGCCCACCGGCGTGCGTACCGAATGCGCCTTCATGGACTTCTTCCATGAGCATACTCGCTTCTTTCTCATCTACACATCTGAGTAGCACGAGATCGTGGTTTCTTTTATACAAAACTCCATCAGGATTGAGATAAAAATTTCCAGACAGCCTCCTCAGAGTCTTCTTATCCTGGGTTGACGCTCCCGCAGGATACTCCTTAGTCATAAGGAAGGTCTGAATATCATGGAACCATGGCTTGCCGTCGGCGGCTTCCTCGATCGCAAAGACGAATGCAGGTCTATCAAGACGAGAAAGGACAATTCTTGGAGCTTCATTCCAAAAATTGACTTTATACATCGAAGCCAACGTGGCTAAGGCATCAGCCATCTGGTTCTCCGCCCTGGGCACATGATGGAGATCCACTCGATCAAAGAACGGGAGTAGCCTTCTGGCATAGTTCATGTATGGCACCAAATTCGATTGGCGAGTCTCCCACTCCCCTTTAATCTGGTTGATCACAAGCGCCGAGTCACCATATACGTCTAGGTTCTTGATTCTCAAATCAATTGCTCCTTCTAGACCCATGATGCATGCTTCGTACTCCGCTTCGTTATTGGTGACCGGAAACGTCAGTCTCACAGTGAACGGGATATGGGATCCGTGGGGAGTCGTGATGATTGCCCCAATACCACTTCCGTATGAATTAACCGCCCCGTCAAATATCAATTTCCACTAGGATTTCCTATCTGGCCCCTCGTCATGCAGCGGCTCATCGCAATCCTTCGCTTTGAGAAACATGATATCCTCATCAGGGAAATCAAATTTCATCGGTTGGTAATCTTCGATCGGCTGTTCGGCAAGGTATTCAGACAATACACTTCCCTTAATGGCCTTCTGGGAAACATACTGAATATCATATTCCGTCAACACCATTTGCCACCTGGCAATCCTGCCCGAAAGAGCTTGCTTCTCGAAGACGTACTTGATCGGATCCATCTTCGAAATTAGCATGGTGGTCTGGTTGAGCATGTACTGTCGTAAACGTTTGGCAGCCCAGGCTAGTGCACAACACGGCTTCTCCAGCATCGAGTAGCGAGATTCACAGTCTGTGAACTTTTTACTCAAGTAATAGATGGCATGCTCCTTTCTGCCCGTCTCGTCGTGCTGACCGAGAACACACCCCATACTATTCTCAAGAACTGTCAAGTACATGATTAGAGGCCGTCCAGCCACTGGGGGTATCAAGATTGGAGGTTCCTGCAGATACTGCTTTATCTTATCGAATGCCTTATGGCAATCCTCGTTCCAGATAATCGCCTGATCTTTCTTTAGCAGTTTGAACATCGGTTCACATGTGGCCGTGAGCTGAGAAATAAACCTTGCAATGTAGTTTATTCTGCCCAGGAAACCAAGAACTTCTTTTTCGGTTTTTGGCACTGGCATTTCTTGTATCGCTTTAATCTTCGCAGGATCAACCTCGATGCCTCTTTCGCTCATGATAAACCCCAGTAACTTTCCGGACCGTACTCCGAAAGTACACTTGTTAGGATTCAGCCTCAACCTGAACTTCCTAAGCCTCTCAAAAAGCTTCAGCAAATTGACCAGGTGTCCCTCCTCCGTTTGGGACTTCGCAATCATGTCATCAACATAGACTTCAATCTCATGATGAATCATGTCATGAAACAAAGTAACCATTGCTCGCTGGTAAGTGGCCCCTGCGTTCTTCAGACCGAAAGGCATTACCTTGTAGCAGAATATTCCCCAAGGAGTGATAAACTTCGTTTTCTCCATGTCCTCTGGCGCCATCTTGATCTGATTGTAACAGGAGAAGCCATCCATGAACGAAAACACGGAGAACTAAGCTGTATTGTCGACCAACACATCAATATGAGGCAATAGGAAATCATCTTTAGGGCTCGCCCTATTCAAATCCCGATAATCGACGCACATTCGTACCTTACCGTCCTTCTTCGGTACAGGCACTATGTTGGCGACCCACGGAGGGTAAGTAGTGACCTCTAAGAAGCCAGCATCAAGTTGTTTCTGCACTTCCTCTTTGATCTTAACGGCCATATATGGTCGCGTCCTCCTAAGCTTCTGCTTAACGGAAGGACAATCTTCTCGCAGCGGCAAGTGGTGGACCACGATGTCAGTATCAAGTCCGGGCATATCTTCGTATGACCAAGCAAAGATGTCACTATACTCTCTTAGCATCTCGACCAATCTCTTCTTGACGTTACTCTGCAATGCAGCCCCTATACTGACGTTCCTGACCAGTTCTTCAGAACCCAGATTCACGATCTCGATTTCCTCTTCATGAGGCAGAATAACTTTCTCTTCTTGTTTCAACAAGCGGGCCAACTCTTCAGGAAGGTCTTCGTCTTCATCAATCTCTTCTTCGGCTTGATAGATCGGGCAATCGAACTCGAAGTGAGCCGTAGAAGGTCCAAAGTCGATGTCATCTGTTATGTGGATCCTGCAATAACAAGGGTTAAGCTTAAAACAAGGATATGCAGGTTAGCACAAACCCCATTTCCATTTTATTGTTTTTCAAAACAAATATAAAACGGGAATAACAGAGATCACAATATTTGAATACGAAGAAAAACTCCTTTTGATTTATTGATAAAATGCATGTACATAATCAAACGAGGCCCTGACAATAAAACCACTATGCCCCGGGTAGGACATAGGGTTGTACAATGATTGGAAAAAGTAAATCATTACTCTTCGCTTGTCATCTGGATGATATCCTTGACGGACCAATTGTTGAGGCCCTCGCCTGGCTTGCTTGGCTGGATCCAAGACTCGAGGTCACAGTCGCTGTCTCCGCTATCTTCAGACACCGCGTTGACGCTTTCAAAAATCACCCCACCGCTGGTAAACTAGATCGGCCCTTTACCTCGAGACGCACTGCTAAAAGAAGAAGCTTCAACTCCAGGAGAATATCCCAACCCAAACTTATCTTGCTTGTTAGGTATCTCCAAAATTCGCCCCCAGCTTGGGGTAGATCCGGCCTGGACAACGGCCCGGGCTTCCTTGAAGGAGGAGAGAGTCATCTCTGACTTTTCAGTGACTACAGGAGCTACGTCCTTCACTTTAACAGCTTCGAACGCTTGGCATAGAGTTTCATGGATTTCCCCGTCCATCTCAACATACTTGAAGGATGACAAATGGCTCACCATTATGTCTTCCTCGCCACAAACGGTTACGATGCTACCTCCGACAGCATACTTGAGTTTCTGGTGCAACATGGAGGTCACGGCGCCAGCAACATGGATCCACGGCCGGCCCAAGAGATAGATGTAGGCAGGCATGATATCCATAATATAAAAGATCGCATCGAATGTTTCCGGCCCGACTTGGATTGGCAGGGTCACCTCCCCGAAAACATGGCGTTTAGTTCCATCGAACGCCTTCACAACCAGATCACTGGGTGTGCAAATCACTTTGCGAGTATCCAACTTCATTAATGCCTTCTTCGGAAGAACATTAAGTGACGAACCAGTGTCTACCAACACGTGCGACATAATCGTTCCCCTACACTCTATCGAGATGTGCAGGGCGCTATTGTGATTCCTCCCTTTCGGCGTCAGCTCTAGGTCAGTGAACCCCAGTCCATTTCCAGCATTCACGTGGGCTACGACCTCTTCTAGCTGGTTTACCGATATTTCCTGCGGTACATATGCGGTGTTCAACACCTTCAACAGCGCATTGCGGTGTGCTTCAGAACATAGTAACAAGTTCAGAATGGAAATCTTCGAGGGTGTCTGATGGAGATGATCCACAGTCTTGTAGTCACTCTTTTTAATCAACCGCATAAACTCCTCGGCGTCTTTAACAAGCAAGTCTTTTTCTACCCCGCAAGGGATCTCTTCAACGACTTTACTTTTACTTTTATCAGCCGCATCAGCTCTGACTGCTTTATCCGCCACGACCTCTAGTGGTGCAAACACTCTTCCGCTGCGAGTAATACCACTGATTCCCGCAAGGTTCTCCACAGACGACCCAAACGGTTCCAGTTCTAACTTCTATCCATTGCAGTAGACCTCAGCCCCATAATGCCATGGGACAACATTAGTGCTTTCGAAAGGTATCGGCCCAGCTTTGGTGATGGTAATTGTGGGCGGTCTGGGTGCAGAAATAGTTATCGTCTGGCGAGGGATGGTGATGGTGGCGACCTCATCATCTTGCTTCAGCACTACCTCTCCTGATCCACTTTCGGCCCTCCGGCTAAACTGTAAAATCCCTTCAGTCATCAGACTTTGGATTCCCTCTATCAGCTGGTCACATCCATCAGGACTAGTAGCACAGCCCATACATAGCTCTCTGCAACCTGGAAAGAAACCTATTTTCATCAACTTAGCTTTAACGAAGCTAAGCGGCATCTTCAGATCTCTGACGTCAGTCAACAAATCTAAGCTCTCGTCTTCGATAATGGCGTTTACTCCACCTCCCCTATGATTCGACATAGGATTCTTCGTGACATTTGGCACATTATCCGAGAAGTTGATGATCTTAGCGTCCACCATTACCTGCACCTTATGCTTGAAGGCTTTGCAGTTCTCTATTGTGTGGCCTGGTGCCCCTGAGTGAAACTCACAAGTTGCATTCGCGTCATAACCTGGCGGAGGTGCCCCTGTCAAGGGAGCCAAGGTTCTCTTTTGGATAAACTGTAGCTGAAGCAAAGTCTGCAATAGTTGCGCGTACGACATGGGCGGTGTCTCGAGGTGACGGCTCGACAGAGGTGCCCGATTCTGATACTTTCTGTACCCTTGTTGATTCTGCTGCTGCTGCTGCTGCTGTGACTGTTGAACTACCGGGATAGTTATGCTGCCCACCTGTTGGTGAGGACCTTTACCCTTCCTTCGAGCGTTGGTCACAGCGCTCGTTTCTCCTTCCCGTCTTTTACCAGCATAAGGTTTCTTTCCGCCTCCTCCAGCTGAGGATGACTCACCTTGAATTTTCCCAAGTTTGATCCCTTTCAATGTGCTCACCCGTGATAATGAGATCTGAGAAGGTTCCAGACATGCCGCTGACCAATTTCTCATAGTAAACCCCTGGGAGGGTGGCTACGAACATCTGCACAAGCTCACGTTCAACCATCGGCGGCTGAACCCTGGCTGCCAACTCACGCCACCGCTGGGCGTATTCCTTAAACCCTTCATTGTTCCTTTGCGACAGATTCTGCAGTTGGACTCGGTTCGGGGCCAAGTCGCTATTGTATTGGTAGTGGTGCACAAATGCTTCAGCAAGGTCCTTCCACGTGCGCACACTAGTAGGCTCCAGACTCATGTACCATTCGAGGGATGGCCCGGAAAGACTGTCTTGAAAGAAGTGCATCAGCAACTTCTCGTCCTCAGAATGAGCGGAATTTTCTTGTAGTATGATGTCAGGTGGACGCGAGGGCAGGTGGTTCCCTTGTACTTTTCAAAGTCAGGTACCTTGAACTTGGGAGGCACCTTGAAATCAGCAATCAGTCCCAACTTGGACATATCAACACCCAGGGTGTTCTGGTTCTCGATATTCCTCATCTTGTCCTTGAGGGCCTTGAACCTTAGCCATGCTTCAGCATTCAGCTCTCCTTCAGCAGCTTTCTGAGAGAACACATCGTCCTGACGATCTTCTAACCACGGCTGAGGCTCGAACAGATTCCCAACACCTGCATTGTCGTTGCCCAGCCCAACATTGACGTTAGCTTCCAAATTCCCATTATCGACGCCCGTCGTATTACCATTGAGTCCCATATTAGCGATCACGTTGCCGTTGGCACTACCCTTCCCCTCGGTCACGGGGACGCCATTCTGTGGAGTTTCAACTGGTGGAGGAGTAGGCACGGTCCCACCATGGAGTATGCCGTTGCTATCGACCCTTGAAATCAGAGGCTGAACCAAGGTTCTGAGCTGATCTTGGCCATTCGCGACCGCTTGCATGAGCTCCATGAAGCGATCCATTCTTTCGCGGAGTTCTTGAACATCAGTTTGCACTTGCTCCAT
Organism: Lathyrus sativus; assembly: GCA_963859935.3. Classification (NCBI taxonomy): domain Eukaryota; kingdom Viridiplantae; phylum Streptophyta; class Magnoliopsida; order Fabales; family Fabaceae; genus Lathyrus; species Lathyrus sativus. The sequence continues at coordinate 396,285,306 of OZ012736.1, read as the reverse complement.
GATTCTGGTTTGATTTGCTCTGGTCGGATAGCGGTGGATAGGTCTCTGATCAATCCTGGAACAGCCTGAAACAACCTGGAAACACAAAAGGGTTAGGAAAACGTGTGTCTGTGCGTTAGGGAGATCTCCCCCTATCCTAGTGCCTGAGTGCCAGTGCTGATAATAAGAAGTCTGAGTCCAGTCATGGAAATCTCAAAAGAAAGCCTATCAAGGCAGTACACAACGTCAGTGAGTACAAGATGAATCAACAGTGTGACCTCAGCCAATAAGCCTGGTGATGGTCAGCATACAACAACGATCAAAACAAAAGGAATACAAACAGTCAAGCACGGCCACGGGCGCGATAATCTTCTAACAACTCCTTCGTTTCTGGATGATCAGGCAGAGTGAGTAACCCTTCGACGAGTAATTCCCTCTGCACAATGGTATATTGAAGACCTTTGACCGAATCTTCCCATGCTCCTTCGCCGAAACAATCTTCTAGCTTCCGTTTCTTTGATTCAAACGTCAGTTTGTGCTCCTTCAGGTTAGCGAGAGCTCTGTTGAGCTGGCCTTCGGCGGCGTATCTGCGAGCGGTTTCTTCATCAAACCTCTTCTCACTAGCCTTCACCTGGGCTTCCAGCTTGGAGATCTGTTGCATCAGCTTATCCTCCCGCTCTTTCCTGGTGGCTAGGGATGCCTTCCAGTGCTGGTTGAACTTGGATATCCTCCAATACGCTTCGTCCAAGTGTTGCTTCTTCATAGCCAGTACTTCGTTGACAGCTTTGATGTCTTGACCCATGCGTTCACGCTCGGCTATCTGCTTAGTCAAATTTATACCTAGCTGGTTCACCAGCTCTGTCTGCCTCTTGAAGGAATGAACGACTTCGTTTCTCTCGCTTCTGAGCTGCACCAATTCTTTCTCCAATTCTTCATTTTCCTGCTTCAATTTGTCTCGCTCAGCTAACACTTGATTATACTGCTGAATGGGCAAAGTAGTAGGCTCTTCAATCATTGGAGGGCTTTCTGGCTTGGCCGGAAGAAACAGCATCCCTATAGCATCTGCTCTGGCTCTGATCCAAGTCGCGTACGGAGGGTAGGCTTGGCTATTGCTTCTCCTCAGCAATGGTTTTCCCCTCTTACTGATGCCATTCCAAGCGCGCTGAAGCTTAGATAGCAGATCCCCCTCTAGAAGACCAGTGAGGTGCAGAGATTCCTGCACCTCTTCATCCTTCGGCGGAGCTCTTAAAGCGTAGGCAAACTGTCGGACCAGCAAAGACGGATTATAGTTTATACAGCCCTTCCTGCCTATCAAAGGTACGTTCGGAAACCCGTTGCAGCTGAAGATAATCTCGGTACCCAACCAATCTCAGTCAAACCAGTCAATATCCTCCGCTGATAGACTCATCAAACGCTCGGACCACTCAGCTGTGGCTGCAGACGAAACAAAGGGACCCCTCTTGGGCAGATGACTATCAAGCCATTTATAAAGCAGGGGCACACAGCATGAGACGTTCTTACCCCTTCTGTTCTCGTTTTTATAGTGGACGGAATGATAGACATCTCCTATCAAGGTAGGGACTGGATTCCCTGAAGCAAAGATGCGAAATGCGTCGAAGTCTACAAAGTCGGGCATATTGGGGAATAGAACGATGCCATATATCCCCAGAGCGAGAATGGCGTTGAACACGACCCAACATCCGTCTTTGGCGCACTGCTGAGTCTTTCCCACTAAGAACTGCAAGGAGAAACCGGGAACCTTGTTCCAACTAGACAATACCAACTTGGAGGCATCCAAATGAAGTGAAGGAGCTAGACTAGCCAGATCAGGCTCAGCATCCATATGAACAAAAGGCATCTGCCTCTTGATAGGCACGCCTAACAAATCAGCATATTCCTCTAACGTAGGTGCGAGAACAAAATCCTGGAAAGTAAAGCATCTCAACGGAGGATCGTAGAACTGCAGCAGAGCGTGCAACCCATTCAACTCGAACGCAGAAGGTTTACGAACGAAACCGAGCAATTTGCCGTAAAACTTTCTGAACTCATCTCTCACAGAATCATCTGCTAAAGCAATCAAACCAGTCAGCTGAACCACATCAGGAGCAGGGAGCTTGTAAGCCACAGTCTTCCTCAGAGAACCCATAACAATACAATAGGAGGCAAGAAATCCTGGATCGGGGAAAACGATACCTGCAACACAGACACACGTTAATGAAATGCAAATGGGTATGCAAAGCAATGTAAAATGCAATCATGCAGCAGGAGATCAAGGCAACTGTGCTGTGGAGATTCTGCATCAACAAAACCATAATCCTGCTCTATTAAGAACAACCACTATATCTGATAATAAGGAAAACCCTGGTGTCGGACCACAAATCTGCTCTGTCAAGATCACACATATATAGGACCATAAACCTGCTCTGTCAAGAACAACCATCTGATAATAAGGACCTCTGATACAGGATCCTATCTCTGCTCTGTCAAGAACAAACATCTGATAAAGCTCTACTCTGTCAAGAACAAACATCTGATAAAACTCTGCTCTGTCAAGAACAAACATCTGATAAAACTCTGCTCTGTCAAGAACAACCATACATATGCTGATGAGATCCTCAGACCCTAATCATAAACCTGCTCTATCAAGAACAAATACTCATCTGAATAAAAGGTCCTCTGATACAGGACCAAAGCTCTGCTCTGTCAAGAACAATCATATCTGATGATGAGAATCTCTAGTACCAACGAAACTGATTCACTATCAAGAAAACCAGGTAGTCTGAAGGTTAAAGTTTCCTGCAATAAACCCAACCCGGCTCACAGGTATGGACCTAAACTGACTCAAGTTTGACATCCTATGCGTTCACCAGCGTCATAGACATTCAAGAGGGGTGATACGATACCCAGAAAGTGTGGCATCACCAGCTCATGAAGCGGCCTCACTCAGCTGAATCACAAATGATCGGTCCCCAGAGTCGACAATCCTCCAAACCAACAACCCCCTCAACCCAAAGGGTTGAAAAAGAAGTCAACCGGGAGAACCTCGTCTGAGCGTGGATTTCATGAGACACTAGTGCCTGCCAAGCAAGCACGTGCCCACTAATTTCCACAACTAATGCTATGTTGACTCAAGCCTGGGTCTGGCTTTTCACTCATCAGAATGCCCCTCCCACAACAACATAGATAATCATATCATACTGAAAAATAAAGTGCGGGAAATAAAATGCGATTAATAAACACAACCTAACAAGTAATCATACAAGTGCTAGGATTGACTCTCGCAGGGGACGTCGGATCCCCAAACTGACTCGCATACGGGACGTTGGATCCCAGGAAACTATCAATTCCCCAGCAGAGTCGCCAGCTGTCGCTTCCGCGAAAAATAAGGTGCCGGCAAAACAGAAGAGTCGCCACCTTTCGTTATTTATCCCTCAGAGCGGGAAAGGAAACGATCGGAAAAACCTGACAAAAAGGTATAAGACAAGGTCATCGCAACCATTGTCTGGGTTCGGGAGTCGGATACGCAAGGGGAAGGTATTAACACCCCTCACGTCCATCGTACTCGACGGGATCCACGCTTGTTGTGTTTACTGGACGAGTTGGTTTATCTATCTACCTATCAAGGCTGGCTTTAAAAAAGGAAAAGAAAATGACCTCGGCAAAGCGTCGCGCTTTATGCTTACGTATTCTCATCAGAGAATGAGAAATCAGAGTCAACATAGTTCGGCCTACGACGGGCTACGGGGAAGGTGGCTCGCCAATACATCAGTATTGTGCCTACGTACTCTCAACAGGCATGAGAGATCAGAGCTTATGTAGTTCGGGATACTACGGATTACGGGGATTCAGATTCATCTGTTTTATCGAGTAGGGTTAAACAGCAGTTCCAGCAGTTAGGGACAAAGCCTGTTTGCGGTGGCGCTGAAGTTTAACGACACTCTTTTCTTCAGAAAAGTTTCCTTTGAATTATGGGCCCACGGGGCAAAAAGGTTCGAAGTTTGTTTTCTGTCTTTTACGGAAGAAGTGTTGTTGCACCCTAATTTTTGACCATGAGACCCTACCTCTTTCTGCACTTTTTCTTTTGTTATTTGATTTAATATTTAATATTTGGGTTTTTTTTTACGGCTAACCAACTTGCGCAGATGCAGTGATTACAAGTTACAACATATTAATCTGTTACAGCAACACGAATTCCGCATTACATTCAAACTTCGCGTCGAAATCCTAAAACTACCCTCTAATTCGCCAACGCAAAATCTCAAGATTCATTAAGGTGTTACTATCATTTTACTCGTCTAATCAAGGGGGCCTCGGTGGATCCAAATGAAAGTCTTCTCATTAATAACACAAGCTGGTGATAAAACATGAAATCATCCATACGCATCGTTGGAAGCCTACACTGTTATCAAATTCCTTGAATTTATTCACGACGAAAGGTTTGAAATCAGGACTGTGAGTACAAGTTAGTTGGATATGAATATTGGTTCAGTGTTCATTGGAATAGTCTTAGGCCCCGGTCGTTGCCATAGGGCAATCCAAGTTCTCGTTGCCATAGGGCAATCCAAGTTCTTACATTAAAGTCCTGGAAGTTATGATGTGTTTTTAAGAAAGAATCCAAGATTGTGATATCAAGTCTGCTAGACCAAGGACAAATTCAATTGATCCCATTTATTCAAGGACCATGCAAGTCGTATGATTAACTCCATAATACACAGAAGAGTGGAAGAGTAAAGCAATTCATTAATTGAAAGAGCAGCAAGTAGTTTGAAATGTTACATTCCCATATCAATTTATTTGAAAGGAAAATATCCTAATGGTTGCCACCGTATAATTGACAGTCTAAGACCATACAACCAGTTCGAAGCTTCAAACAGCATGCCACTAGAATAATGAGTTAATTGACATTGGGTCCTAAGCTGCGATATTACAAATTGATTGCTTTTGTTTTTCTAATAACATCTTTAGAGCTTCTGCCGGCATTGTTGCAACCAAGTTCATGAGGAATCTCAACGTAACTAACGACGAGTCATAGCTCTAATTCAAGGAAGCGGACAACACACCAGTCATCAAGTCAATCATGACAACCCGGTCTCTTTGTCATCTGCTGCTAAATCTCCAGTCCGAAATTCGGGACCTGTTGGTTTGATTACATGTCCGGCTTGGTTTGTAGCACCGTTTCGATCCACCAACCTGAAAAAACAACATGCTGTACCTACATCAGTTACGACAATTAACTAGGGACCTAAGCATAATCAAATGGATGGGAAACTACTTCAGTTGTGCTGGACCCAACTTAGAGGAAACAGCCGACGTCCTTGATAAATCGGAGAAGATCTTTGGATTCCCCATGAAAGTCGGTCCACGCTGTCACGAGAAGCATCAATTTCTAAATCTACCAAACCGAGAGGAAGTTTATTAAATCATTTCAAAAACAATAAGTGAAAAGAGAAATCCTAATGGCAAGAACAAAGATGGATCGTTTTTACGGCAAATGTCTGTACTCACGGCTAAGAGTCTCCAACCCACGATTTGATAACCCTGTTAACCCCGCACTGAACCTCACAACATAGAGACGCAGCTTCGCAGACTAGAAGACGGCAGCGTGTTTGAATCTCTGCACCAGTCCTGCTCCATAGTTCCACTTTAAGCACCCTGCAAGCAACCAACAACCCATGATTTCAAGAAGATATCAAACAGGGAAGAATGACAAAAGACTCAAGCTTTATGACCCTGGATTTTTAAACACTGCACCTCAGCATTCAGCCATACATCAAGGAATTTTTGAACCTCATACAATCAATGCTTCAAGTTGCAGATCCTACCTACGACACGCCCCGGATCCCCTGATTGAAGCAGCTCACGAATCAGACAAAGCACTCAGAACTTAACAACGTTAACCATGTGACGTGAACCATTTTTCTTCGCCGTCGGGAACGGTGCGCCACATGCATCACAGTATGCATTGAACTGGTACTCAATCTAGAATATGAAGACGGAAACTTCTTGGTAATCCAGCCTGTAACGAATGGGAGTTCTGATCACGCTCTTTTCTTCCACCTGCATATCAACGTCACAGTCAGTTCAAGGAAACAACCATTAAACGGAGCCACAAACGATAACCTCAAACTACCATAAAAGCTGTTTAAGGGATAGAGGCCTCTAGTGCATAACATAGCAGTCAGTAGCGGATTCGGACCACTGTAGCATTGCCCTCCCAATAACATGGTTAATCACTCCAAAAGTTACCTACAATCAAAATAGAGCTACACCGGCAATCGCAAGCAAACGCCAATAACAACGGTATGGAACCACAACATTAGGAGCGGCCTCAACAACGACATAACCTCAGCGGTCTCTCATCTGCAAACATTTCAAAACCAGCAACATAAATCATCATTTACACTACAAACAACACAGAAACAACATTAGCGACACAAGCAGCCCAGCAAGCTGCAAGCAAATGACAAGTACTTCAGCAGCTCATAACAATCATGACTAAGGCACATCCGCAGCACCTGCGTAAGAGCAAAACACGACGGAATAGCTTCACAACGGCGAAGCATCACAACACCAGTGCACCATCTGCAAACACCAACATCGTAACAGCGGTATACAACAAACAGCAAACAAGTATTTGCAGGATATCAATTCATTTACCCAGAAATCAACATCACCATTACACTGCCCCACCCTATGCCGATAGTGCTGATTGTAATTGCTAGAGAAGATAGCCCCTGCAAGATGGTATTGCTGTTGTTGGAATGTCGGTAGCCGTGATGCCATAAGCGCTGATTGAAACAGTTATAAATCGCAAGTAACCAATAAACTGAAGATGACGTAGAGATTGGTGATGCACCTAGTGTCGTATGTTCTCGTGGATACATTATGCTCTTGCTTCCACAGTCACCCACTTCCATGCAATTTGATCTTGATCAGTTGGCGCAGATAAGGATAACCACAATAGGAACAACGACTTGCACGATACATTACCCCTGTTCCCCAAACATCATCATCAAACACGTGAAAAGACAATGTCAGATATACGCCAAATTAAACGAAACCAAAGGAACAGAGTTAGAAACTTTGACTTCAATGTGAAAAAGTTCACATATTCAGGGCTTGTCACCAAGGATCGATTTTGGATTCATCACCCAGCCCAACAACTCGTTTGTTATCCACACCTACCAGGAAATGCAAAAAAATCAGATTAGCAAAATAGGGAATATTCCATAAGAGATTCAAAGAATAATCCAAAGAATCAGAGATTTGAGATTTCCTCATCAACAGACATTAATACAATATCACCAAAACAGGAAGGTTTTCGTTTGATCTAAACTCAAAAGGGAAAATCCCCAATCAGCATTCAATTAGGATTAAGGAAATTCAAATCAGAGAATCAGATTACTGCCTATATAAAGAGATGAAGGGAGAAGGAAAAGGGGGAGAAATCCAACGAAAAACCCCAACGCACATCAGTTCTCAAAAATCCCCAAAATCAAAAAACCTAAAGAAAGACTTATCTGCGAAGCCCTATTCGCGTCGCCCACCGCAAATCACCGTCACTACCATCGCCGGGATCCTCCTCCGCGAACCGCTCATCGTGAAACCACTTCACCATCACCGGCGAAACCCTCGTTCATCAAGGGGTAGTAATCTTCCTCATTTTGACATTTTCCATTCATGATTAATGTTGTTTTTTTGTAGGGTTTTGATAGGTCTTGACGAGGAGTTTTGGGCGAATATGAGGAAGAGGGATTAAACGGCGCATCGGAGACGAATCGAGGGGGAGATGATCGAGGGTTCGAGGGACCAATTTGAGAGAAAGGGGCTAGGGTTTCCGATCGTGTGCCTGTTTGCTCATCTTCTTTTCGTTTTGCTGTATTGTCTGATGTAATTAGATGCATCACACACACATACTAATCACGCACACACAAATCATTAACCACCCTAATCTTTTTTTATCGTTAACTAATTAACTAATCCCCCTTTTTATTATTAAAATGAATCTTTTTATAAACTTAAATAAATGTTTTTTTAATCAATCCCTTTATTTGAATAAGCTACTAAAACATTTTCTAAATGAATAATGAGTCATCCCTTTTTAAAAAAAATTCATTTCATAGGTCAAAACCCCTTTTTAAAAATAAATAATAATAAATCTTTTTTGAATAACTTTTTATTTATTGAACAATCTATTTGATAAGGAACTGTTATAATATTTTTTTATTAATAGCCATAATATAAAATAATCACTAAGTTTTCATAATAAATTAATCATTTAAGATTTAGGATTGTTCTTATAAAATTAACTCGTCTTAAGGCCAATCTCGTCTAAGATTAATTCACTCAAATCAATATCTTTTAAATTAATAAAATAAAATCAATTCAACATTCCACTAAAATCAATCTGCTTGAAATCAACCTCATTAAATCAACTCAACTTTTTTTCTCTAAAATCAAATCAACGATTAAAATCGAACCAACTTCTCCTAAAACATTTTAATCAACTCAATCACTTCACGACACATGCACCTACACCATAGCGCTTTCATGCGTATTTATGTTTATCGTTATCTACCTTTGCTCTTATTCACAATACACACACCCACCTAGCGCTTTCATGCGTCAGTGTATGATTTACATTATCGCAATTCATTTACATTACTGTCAATTTATATCCATTCATCGCATTCCGTCCAAAGGAAAAACCTACACATAATTCAACGTTGTGTGTAGTTGCACATCATATGCACCATATTCCCCTCGATCCTTGATTCTTCAAGTTGATCACTTAAGTTTAGGACCTACCCTATAGGAAGGACCTTGTCTTTATTTTTCTACAACATAGAAATAAACAATCAACACACAATACAATTCTACAAACACATTAGAGAATAGATGTTAATCATCTTAAGTGAGATATAATCTCCACCCCACAACAATACAATCAAACATGTAGGGACTTTGCCTTAAGAACGACAAAGGCATGCTTGGCGACCATCCGAGTATGTAAGACCTTCTCTTAAGACGATGCAAAGACCATTTCCTACAACCCTTCTCTTTTACATTTGTGGTGGTTATCTCTCCCTTAACATGAAGACTCGTCTCTTCTCCTAGACCCAATCAATCAACTACCCTGAACCCGTAGGAACTTTGACCACAGTCAAAGAACTCCTCTAACCCTTTAGGGTGAACTACAACATACTCTGATTCCACTCCCGTAAGGATATGTAGGCACAAGGTGCGATGCCTTATCGAGTATACTTAGATATAAACCCCTAGGGTTTCTAAACCATTAAGCAGATAAACACATAGCAGTAAACGACATAAAACAAGAGGTTCCTGTAGAGTACTACAGAAACTTAGGATGCTAGTACCTTCCCTAAGTTTAACCAACCCCCGAACCTAAACAATCTAGCTTGCATTTGCATTGCATTGTGGGAATTTCGATCTTTATCCCTTCCTTTGGACAAATCAAAGTTCGGTTGCAAAATGAATATACGATTCAAACTAATCAATAGTTTGGTATCCAAATTTCACCGCGACAGAAATGGCGACTTCACTGGGGAGATCTCTAGTGGGTTTCCCTATCTTATTTTGTTTTGTTTATTGCTTTATATATCTGTCTACTTGATTAACTGTTTACATGCTTTCTCTTATTTCTTTTGGATTGTTGTCCTTGAGCGGTGAGATAAAGTTCTGTACCCGAACTTTGAGAGAAATTAAGATAGGATGGGATATAGTCGAGGAGGCTTATTGGGAGTGGAATCCCTACTAAGTCGAATCAAGAATCCCGCTCAGTTGAGGCCCTTTCGAAATAGTACTGTTGAACGATCAATCGTGAAGACACTCATTATTTTCGACTTTGGAGCCTATGATATTGAGGACCGTAGTTACCTTAACCCAACTTTGGCCTTTATTAGGACGTAGTGTGAGACTATGAGGGGGTACCCCCGAAATAGTGCTACGCGATGCTACACTCAAAAGAAGTTCTCTTGAGAATATTATTAACCCCCGAGTACTTGGGAAGTTGATAATATCCGAAAGATGGGCTAATGACTTTGGGAACCTTATTAGAACCTTGTTCTACAGGTACAAACAACATTTAGTCCTTAAACCTTTTGGGAAGGGTACACCTTTACTCCATGCTCGTTGCAAACCTAGGGTGCCCCTTGTTTGTTTATCTTTATTGTCCTTATGTGAATACTTGTGTTTGTTGCATCATTTTGCATTGGACTTCATGGGATTTACTTTCGTTTATGAACATTGTAGGTCACTATGGCTTCAGATAAAAGACATACTATGAAATATACTTTTAAGAGTCCCAAATTGGATGACCTAAAGAAGTTGTGGGGTTTCATCGAAGATCAAGAAGGATTCAAGACCAAGTATGGGAAGCTGATATCCTTGTTGGGTTGCTTAGTGAATGAAGGACTTCTTGCCACTCTACTGCAGTTCTATGATCCTCTTTACCATTGTTTCACCTTTCCAGACTTTCAGTTGCTACCGACATTAGAAGAGTATTCTTTTTTGGTTGGTCTACCTGTCCTTGAGGAATCTCCTTTTCCCTTCTTGGAAAAGGACCCTGATGAGAAAGATATTGCTAAAGCCCTCCGTTTAAAGGTATCTGACGTCAAAGCTAACCTAGTTACTAAGGATGGAATTCTTGGTTTAAAGACAGGTTTCCTAATCGAGAAAGCTTCCTTCTATGCTGGTTATTCTAATAAGGCTCCGTTTGAGGCAATCTTTGCTTTGCTTGTTTATGGGTTGTTCTTATTTCCAAGTTTCGAAGGCTTCATCGATCTCAAAGCATTCAAGATCTTTATGAAGAACAACCCAGTGCCAACTCTGTTGGGAAATGCATATCACTCGGTACATCTCCGAAGCCTTCGTGGTGGAGGGATGATTACTTGCTGTGTACCTCTACTTTACAAGTGGTTTATTTCACACTTGCCGAAGTCTAGCTCTTTTACAAACATTGGCAAAGAGCATTGGTCTCCAAGGGTTATGGCCTTGACCCATTCTGACATTGATTGGTACAACCGAGTGTATGATGGGGTATTAATCATTGATAGCTGCGGTGACTTTGCTAATGTACCATTGCTTAGCTTTGATGGAGGAATCAGTTATAATCCTATCTTAGCCCGTCGACAGTTGGGATACCCGTTGAAGGAACCTCCCAAGAGTATTCAAGTAGAGGGTATGTTCTTCAAAGATGATGTAGAGCTTCTAGGAAGAGTTCTGGACGCGTGGCGTAGGGTATACAAGAAAGGGAAGAGAAGTCTAGGGAAGCCTAACTGTGTGTCTTTAGAACCATACCTCCAGTGGGTCAGACAAAGGGCAACCAATCTAAAGATGCCCTATTCCCGTCAAGATCCCATAGCTCCAAGGAGAGAGCCCACTTATGTCTTTATGTCTAAAGCCGAGGAGTTAGAGGTGTCCCTAAGAAAGTCTCAACATGAGCTGGAGTCTTGGAAGAACAAGTACCAGGCAGCAGTGGCAGAAAATGATGAGTGTCAAAAGGAGAAGGTTGAACTTCAAAAGCAGAATGTTGAACTTCAAAAGGAGAAGGATGAACTTCAGAAGCAGCTACAATTGAAGGATGAAGAGATACTCCCCTGCAAGAAGAGGAAAGTCATGGAGGATTTATTTTTCTCCGACCCACAATGCACTATCTGGAAAATAATTGTGGACAACCTTATCCGTGAGAAGGCGCAACTAGAAGAGCAGCTCAAGCAGCAGCATTCAAAGCTTCTTTAGTGTCTTTACTAGCTTTTATTTAGCTTTTATTTGGGACTCTTTAAAAGAATATTTATGTAGTCCGTTTCAAATTTAATAAAACGTTTTCTTTTACCGCAATGCCCATAAATAGAGGAATCCCATGAAGTCCTAATCATCTTGCATTGCATTCTTCTTCCATTGTTCACTTCAAGAAACTCAAATTCGTTTTGTAGGTGTTGTAATCATGGATTTCAGAAGAGAAACCCTGAAGTACACTTTCCAGAGTCCCAACCTTGAAAGCTTGAGAGAACTAGCCGAACTCGTCGAGGATCGCTTTGCCTTCGCAGCAGAATATGGAGGAGTTTTCCGCTTCCTTGAGCTAAGGATGAAAGAAGGATTGTTGGAAACATTGGTTCAATTTTATGACCCGATGTATCACTGCTTCACTTTTCCAGACTACCAGTTGATGCCGACCTTGGAAGAATACTCAGAACTTTTGAGGATGCCTGTGACTGTTCGACCGCTATTCACCGGAAGGGAGGACACGCCTAGTCACCAGGAAATTGCAAACGCTACCCATCTTAGCCTAGAAGATGTCCAGACGCACCTGATCACCAAGGAAGGAGTCCTTGGGTTCCCCGCCGACTTTTTGATCGAAAAGGTCCGTTACCACGCTGAAAGAAAGGAGGTTCTCATATCGGAAGCCATTTTCGCTTTGTTGGTCTATGGGACTTTCTGGTTCCCCAAAATTGACAACTTTATTGATATGGATGCAATCAAGTTGTTCATACTCAAGAACCCAGTACCCACCTTGCTTGCTGATACGTACTTCTCAATTCACTCGAAGAATGCCGAAGGAGGAGGACACATTGTATGCTGTACCGCCTTGCTGTACTCATGGTTCATCGCTCGTTTGACTCGGTACCCGTCCCTTTGGGACAAAGTAGCAACACCTCGATGGTCCGAGATACTTATGGCCCTTACCCATTCGGACATTGTTTGGTATGATCCCGCCTATGGAGGCGTGCCTATGATTCCTAGCATCGGAGGTTTCCCCAACGTACCGCTCATTGGAAGAGAAGGATGTATAAGTTACAATCCCGCGTTGGCCCGTAGACAGTTTGGACACCCTATGATCCAAGTGCCTGACCTGGCTTCATCGGAGGAGATCTACTTCAAAGGAGAAGAGGACCTAGATCTCAAAACTGTCATCATTTATGCATGGAAATACATTGATAGGGAAGGAACAGCTGCTTCAGGATACCCCGACTGTGCTGTTTCCGAGGATTATCTGCATTGGGTGCGAGAAAGGGCTCTCGATCTCAAGATGCCTTTTCCTTTTCACGAACCCATGGTATTGTCTCCTCACGACCCCGACTGGTTCGAAGAAGAAGAAATTGAACAAGTAAGGATTGCTTTGGATGAAGCCCGGAAGTTGAGGACTGCCTGGAAGAATAAGTTCTTCACCCTCAAAGTAGAGAAGGAAAGACTTCAGAAGACACCAGAACTAGAAGTTGCCAGAAAGAGAAAGGCGCAAGGGGATTTATTTTCTCCTCATGCCTCTTCAAGTACTGTCACCAATGATGATCTCCCCTCAACTACCATGGCTTGGAAGGAGTGTGTGGAACGACTCATCATCGAGAAAGCGGCGCTGCAGGAGCGCATTGACCAGTTGACAGAGGAGCTCCGTACAAAGAAGACCATGGAGTAGAGTTCTAAGTTTTCTTTTGCTTTCGTTGTAATAAACTCTGAAAAGAGTACTTTGCTTTTCTCAAGAATAAAAAAGTTTTTCAATTATCCTACATTATAACACTAAAAAACACTTTGGGTTTCTTGAAGTCTCCTCCTGCATCTGCATTATGCATTAACATTCTGCATGGCATTTTACATTTTTGTGCATGTGTCCTTCCTTTGTCGTGGCTCATTTCGATTTTCCATCTTTGCTGTCAGTCGCCGTCTCTACCATCTGACCAAGCCGGAAGTATCATTAAAGGATAGTGAGGAGAACAAAGACATGGATCGCATGACTAGCTTCAGAGTAAGGTCTAATCCAACACTTCGCCGTCCCTCCGACGACTTTGTTCCTATGCAACTTCAGCCTGTGCAAGAAAAGGAAATGGATGATCCAGAGCTTACAGCATTCAAGAATGAATTTCGTGACTTCGAGGAACGATGGAAAATAATGAAGAGGAGTCGTGCGCCTGATTTCCATGCTCATGACTCGCACCTAGTTCCAAACTCAGTTATCCCCCCAGGATTCCAGATGCCCGCCTTTGAAGTGTACAAAGGTACAATTTGTCCAAGGTATCATTTGATGATGTTTTGTCAGAAGATGACCGCCTATCTTGGGAACGACCAACTATTGATTCACTGCTTCCAAGAGAGTTTGGGTAGAGCACCATCCTCATGGTATATGAATCTGCAAAGGAATCACATTCAGTCTTGGGAAGACTTAACTTTTGCTTTCGTGAAGCATTACCATCATAACTTGGGTATAGCCCCAAACAGTAGAGATGACTATGGACCTTCCAGAGAATTCATAGCTCCGGTACCCCATCCTCAGCACCAATATGCGATGCCCGCTCAGCGTGAACAACAACCACATCCTAGGCAGAGGTTGGCCTCTCCAGATCAACCACAGCATCGACAATTTCGGAAAAGGTATCAAAGGACGACTCCAGATACACCAAGGGAAGCAATTCACCAGTTTGATCCTATCCCGGTGAAGTACGCTGATTTGTTTCCAGCTCTAATTCAAAGAGGGCATATCCAGACTAAAGTCCCACCCAAGGTACCTAAGAGGTTTCCATACTGGTACAATGCCAACAAATTTTGCCTGTATCATCAAGGTGCTCCAGGGCACGACATTGAGAGTTGTTACTGTAACAGCCCAAATTTCATTAAATAATTAATTGTAGTAATTAATTTATTTAGTGGGATTTTATCAATGTTGGAAATTAATTTTTATTAATTGGGATTAATAGAGAATTAAGAAGGAATTGGAGAGGAAGGAAAATGAAGGAAATATATAAGAGAGAAAGAAAAGAAAAGAAAGATAGAAAACATTTGGAAAGAAAGAGGAAAGAAGAAGAAAGGAGAGAAAGAGAAGAGAAGAAAAGGAAAAGTGGAAATCATCAAGAACCAACATCAAAGCTCCGATTAATTGAGGTAAGGGTGAGAAATGTTTCTATTTGATCATGGTATGATGTTATGTATGTTGGGTTGGGGTTTTGGTAGAGTTTTCATCACTATCCAATTAGGGCAAAAGTTGGAATAATCGGTAGATTGATGATTTAATCGGTTGAAACTGAGCAATAACGCCGTAGAATAGTCGGGTAACATGTATTGATGCTATTTGTACTGATTTGGGCGTGTAAGAGAAGGTTGATGATGGATTGGTGAAGGAGAAGACAGAATAGGGTTCTGTTCTGCGCAGGTTCGCTGACTCTCGCCAGGCGAGCGAAGGCGAAGCTTCGCCAGGCGAAGCCTAGCGAATGTTGGCGAATAATTATATTTAAGTCCCAGTAGACTTCGCTGGTGGGTTCGCCAGGCGAAGTTGGATAGCGAAGGTTCGCCCAGCGAAGGTGCCGGCGAATGGTGGCGAATGAAGTCAGTAGCTCCTGACTTGGGCTCGCTGAGGGAGTTCGCCAGGCGAAGGCCAGGCGAAGGTTCGCTGCGAGGGTTCGCCAGGCGAATGAAGGCGAATGTGGCAGTATATTTTTCTTTGCTGTGTTATCCAATGGGGATTGTTGGTTGATTCGTATATGTTTATACTTCTATGTTATGAATGAGTATGTGAACTATTGTGATAACATTTGCTGTGGGTAGCCTTCGGGCGTGAATCCTAGAGTTGTGATCTGAATGATTAATTGTAATCGGTTAAAATACATGAGAACATAATGATGATTATGTGTGTATTAATTGATGAGTTGTGAATGTTTGATTGTTGTGTACAATTATGTAATGAGTATGCATGAGAACATTTTGATATGTGTGCATAACTTATAATTGTATGATTGGTATTGCGATGTGAATACCTTGATTGTTGTGATAATTAGAGATACATGGGAATACAATGAGGAATGTATGTGTATCGTCTAATGAATTGTGAGTGCATATATGTATGCGATTGTTGTGAGAATGCATGGGAACATAGGTGATATGTGTGCATTGTTGTTGAATATGATGATGTGTGAAATGAATACATTGATAAATGTTTGATATATGTTGTATGTGCAATCATAATGAAATTCTCGAAGGGGTGAATTATGCGAATGCATGGGATTAAGACGCGGGAACGGTCTTAAGTGCATTTATTGTGATTGGTTGATTGTACATGCATCATTCAGTCAAGAGGCAATGTCTGTTAGTTTCGTGGAAACTAGTGGCTTGTCCCAAACCTAGAAGGGTGGGTTTGAAGCCTAGGGGACGGGCTTGGTTGTTATCGGTCTAGAAGGGTGGACCCGGTTTAAAGTAAAAACCGAAAAATGATAACGAGTTATCGGTCTAGAAGGGTGGACCCGGTTTAGAGTGAAAACCGAAAAAAGATAACGAGAGTCGGTACCGCATAGCATTGAGTTGCATTGAATATGTTGAGTCACATTGCATAATATTGTTGTTGTACAAAGGTGCTTGTGAATGATTGTGAAATTAAGCATGAAGGGATGTGCTTGTGAATGTTCATAATGTTGATATATATGAACGCGATATGATTTATGACTATGAGAATGAAGTGTGGTGAGAAATGTGAATATGTGCTATATGACTACCTATATATATATAATCTCATGCCTTGATTATTATGGTTATATTTCTCACCCTTCTGCTGTTTTATAATGCTCTATGAGGCATTGCAGATTAGGATGCTGGAGTCCTTTCTTGAAGTTAGTCTTCATTCTTTTGAGTCTGCTGCTCTGATATGTAACACCGGGTAGTTAGACTAGTATAGTCATTCTTTTGTGATACATTGTGATGTATCAGCTGATGTGGTTTTGTAATCTAACTGACATGATGTATTAATCTGGATGACTTATGTGCATTTGAATTAATATTTTGAAAGACGATCAAATGATTTTATCTTCCGCTTAAATTGAAAATGTTACATATTTTATGGAGCAAATAGTAGAAGTGGTTTATTGGTGAAATTGTGGCATTCTTCTTTTATACCTTATTATAAAACCTTTTTGCTCTGATAATTTGTATGTGCTTAATTGTTTTATATGCATTTATTTGGGGTATAGAAGGGGGTGTTACAATAGTGGTATCAGAGCAGGTCGGTCCGTCCGGCCAAGTTGTTAGAGTGTTTTTCCCTGTGTGTTATTGATATGCGTGTGATGCATTATCAATATTGGTTGTTCTTACGTTGTTCTGTTGTTGGAATTAGTAAGATGGTTGCAGGAAGGAACGATGAAGCGATTGCGGAGGCATTGACGAGATTGGCGGGGGCAATTGGGCAGAATCCTCCGGCCAATGTGAATGTGAGGAATCATGCTGATGATGGATTCCGTGCTTTGGGGAAATTCCAAAAGAATAACCCTCCGGTCTTCAAGGGAACTCATGAACCGGACAAGGCACAAATTTGGTTGAAAGCCGTGGAAAAGATTTTTCGAGTTATGAATTGCTCGGATGCACAGAAGGTGCATTTTGGGACTCATATGCTCGAAGAAGAAGCTGAAGATTGGTGGGGTAATACTCGCCAAAGATTTGAGGAAGATGATATTGTGATTACTTGGGATTTGTTTAGAGAAACTTTTCTGGAGAAGTATTTTCCAGAGGATGTGCGGGGGAAGAAAGAGATCGAATTTCTTGAGTTGAAGCAAGGTAATTCGACGGTTGCCGAGTATGCGGCGAAATTTGAGGAGTTGATCAAATTTTGTCCTCACTATAATACTGGTAATGCTGAGAGGTCTAAGTGCCTCAAGTTTGTGAACGGTTTGAGACCCGAGATTAGACAAGCTATTGGATACCAAGAAATCAGGCGGTTTTCTGAGTTGGTTAACAAGAGCAGAATTTATGATGAAGACAGTAGGGCCAGGTCTAACCACTACAAGAGCCTAAGTGATAAGAAAGGAAAAGGTCAATTCAGAGGAAAACCTTATGTGACTCCTGCGGACAAAGGGAAGCAGAGAATGGGTTATGGCAAGAGGCCAAGTGGGGGAGTTTCTACTCCGGTGAGATGTTATAGGTGCGGTGAAGCGGGACATCGTGCTCCCGAATGCAAAAGTGTTGAGAAGGCGTGTTTTAAGTGTGGCAAGCCAGGCCACAAGGCGCTTGAGTGCAGAAGCGGTACGGGTGTTACTTGCTATAACTGTGGTGAGCAAGGACACATTAGTACGAAATGTGATAAGCCGAAGAAGAATCAAGGGAGCGGGAAAGTGTTCGCTCTTTCTGGATCTGAGACTGCTAGCGACGATCGATTGATCCGAGGTACGTGTTTTATTAATGGTATACCTTTGATCGCTATAATTGATACCGGAGCTACGCATTCTTTTATTTCTTTGGATTGTGTTAGAAGGTTAAATCTTGAGTTGTCTATGATTGGTGGCGGTATGGTCATTGATACTCCTGCTATGGGTCCGGTAACTACACCGTATGTTTGCTTGAATTGCCCGTTGAGTATTTTCGGTAGAGATTTTGGGATTGATTTAGTGTGTCTTCATTTGGATCAACTGGATGTCATTCTTGGAATGAATTGGTTAAAATTCAATCGTGTGTATATTAACTGTTTTGACAAAACGGTTATTTTTCCCGACTCGGATGTTGAAAGGGAATTGTTTATGACGAGGAAACAAGTGAAAGAATCGGTGCAAGATGGGGCTAAGGTATTTATGCTTATGGCAACTTTGAGGACTGGTGAGAGTGAAGGGATTGATGGTTTGCCCATTGTTAGAGATTTTCCGGAAGTATTCCCTGATGAGATAAAGGATTTACCGCCGGAGCGAGAAGTGGAGTTTTCGATAGATTTGATTCCTGGAACTAGTCCGATATCGATGGCTCCATATCGTATGTCGGCCTCAGAGTTAAAAGAGTTGAAGAGTCAACTTGAGGATTTGCTTGAAAAGAGGTTTATTCGTCCGAGCGTGTCACCGTGGGGTGCACCGGTGTTATTGGTTAAGAAGAAAGAGGGTTCTATGAGGCTCTGTGTGGATTACAGACAGTTGAACAAGGTGACTATTAAGAATAAGTATCCACTTCCAAGGATTGATGATCTGATGGATCAGTTGGTTGGTGCAAGCGTGTTCAGCAAGATTGATTTGAGATCTGGGTATCATCAGATCCGTGTGAAAGCTGAGGATATTCAGAAGACGGCCTTCCGAACGAGGTATGGACACTATGAGTATTCTGTGATGCCATTTGGTGTGACTAATGCACCGGGTGTATTTATGGAGTACATGAATAGGATTTTCCATCCTTATTTGGATAAGTTTGTGGTGGTGTTTATCGACGACATCTTGGTTTATTCGAAGAGCGAGGGAGAGCATGCCGAGCATCTGAAGATTGTGTTATCTGTGCTGAGAGAGAAGCAGTTGTTCGCGAAGCTTTCTAAGTGTGAATTTTGGTTGAAGGAAGTTAGTTTCCTTGGTCATGTGATCTCGAGTAATGGTGTTGCGGTTGATCCGTCGAAGGTTGAAGCGGTGTCGCAATGGGAGACTCCGAAGTCAGTTTTTGAGATCAGAAGTTTTCTTGGTTTAGCCGGTTATTATCGGAAGTTTATTGAAGGATTTGCCAAGTTATCATTGCCGTTGACGCAGTTGACTAGGAAAGGTCAAGCCTTTGTTTGGGACGCCAAGTGTGAAGCGAGTTTTCAAGAACTTAAGCGAAGGTTGACGACAGCTCCTGTTTTGATTCTGCCAAATCCAGAAGAACCATTCGTTGTGTATTGTGATGCTTCTTTGATGGGTTTAGGAGGTGTGTTGATGCAGAATAACCAAGTTGTGGCTTATGCTTCGAGGCAACTCAAAGTGCATGAGAAGAATTATCCGACGCATGACTTAGAGTTGGCCGCCGTTGTGTTCGTGTTGAAGCTTTGGAGGCATTATTTGTTTGGTGCGAGGTTTGAAGTGTTTAGTGACCACAAGAGTTTGAGGTATCTTTTTGATCAAAAGGAATTGAATGCGAGACAAAGAAGATGGCTTGAACTTTTGAAAGATTATGATTTTGGCTTGAATTACCATCCGGGTAAAGCGAATGTTGTAGCGGATGCATTGAGTCGGAAATCATTGCATATGTCGGCGTTGATGGTGAAAGAGTTAGAATTGGTCGAGCAATTTCGAGATTTGAGTTTGGTATGTGAGAGAACTTCTTTTGGATTTAATTTGGGTATGTTAAAGCTGACAAGTGGTATTTTGGACGAAATTCGAGAAGGACAGAAATCAGATTTGAGCTTAGTTGATAGGTTGACTTTAATCAACCAAGGCCAAGGTGGTGATTTTCGGATTGATGAGAATGGTATTATGAGATGTCGGGACCGAGTTTGTGTTCCGAACATGGTTGAGCTTAGGAAGAGCATCCTTGAGGAAGGACATCGTAGCGGATTGAGTATTCATCCGGGTGCTACTAAGATGTATCAGGATTTGAGGAAAGTATTTTGGTGGCCTAGTATGAAGAAGGATATTGCGGAATTTGTGTATTCTTGTTTGACTTGCCAGAAGTCAAAGATTGAGCATCAGAAGCCATCGGGGTTGATGAAGCCGTTGTTTATTCCTGAGTGGAAATGGGATAGTATCTCTATGGATTTTGTATCAGGTTTGCCGAGGACGCCGAGTAATTTTGAGGCTATTTGGGTTATCGTGGATAGGTTGACTAAATCTGCTCATTTTATCCCTATGCGTATGGATTACCCTTTGGAGAAGTTGGCTAAGTTGTATGTTGAGAGGATTGTGTGTCTGCATGGTATTCCGTTAAGTATTGTTTCGGATAGGGATCCGAGGTTTACTTCGAGATTTTGGGAGAGCCTGCAGAGTGCTTTGGGTACTAAGTTGCGTTTGAGTTCAGCGTATCATCCTCAGACTGATGGTCAGACGGAGAGGACGATTCAGTCGCTTGAAGATCTTTTGAGAGCTTGTGTATTGGAAAAAGGAGGAGCTTGGGATAGCTACTTGCCTTTGATTGAGTTTACCTACAACAACAGTTTCCATTCGAGTATTGGTATGGCACCATTTGAGGCGTTGTATGGTAGGAGGTGTAGGACACCATTGTGTTGGTTCGAGTCCGGAGAGAGTTCTGTTGTTGGACCCGAGTTAGTTCAACAGACTACTGATAAGATCAAGATGATTCAAGAGAAGATGAGAATTACTCAGAGTCGTCAGAAGAGTTATTATGACAAGAGGAAGAAGGCACTTGAATTTCAAGAGGGAGATCATGTGTTTCTTCGAGTCACTCCGATGACAGGTGTTGGTAGGGCACTGAAGTCGCGCAAGTTGTCGCCGCGTTTCATTGGTCCTTATCAGATTTTGCAAAGGATAGGAGAAGTGGCCTATCGTGTGGGTTTACCACCGTCGCTTGCTAATCTTCATGACGTATTCCATGTATCTCAGTTGAGGAAATACATTGCGGACCCGTCTCATGTAGTCCAAATAGATGATGTGCAGGTGAGAGATAACCTGACTGTTGAGACATCACCTATACGGATTGAGGATCGGAAATTGAAACAGCTTCGAGGTAAAGAGATTGCTTTAGTGAAGGTCGCTTGGGGAGGACCGGCTGGTGGAAATGTTACGTGGGAGCTTGAGAGCCAGATGAAGGAGTCTTATCCAGAACTGTTTGAATCAGGTAACATTTTCGAGGACGAAAATTCCTAAGTGGGGGAGGGTTGTAACAGCCCAAATTTCATTAAATAATTAATTGTAGTAATTAATTTATTTAGTGGGATTTTATCAATGTTGGAAATTAATTTTTATTAATTGGGATTAATAGAGAATTAAGAAGGAATTGGAGAGGAAGGAAAATGAAGGAAATATATAAGAGAGAAAGAAAAGAAAAGAAAGATAGAAAACATTTGGAAAGAAAGAGGAAAGAAGAAGAAAGGAGAGAAAGAGAAGAGAAGAAAAGGAAAAGTGGAAATCATCAAGAACCAACATCAAAGCTCCGATTAATCGAGGTAAGGGTGAGAAATGTTTCTATTTGATCATGGTATGATGTTATGTATGTTGGGTTGGGGTTTTGGTAGAGTTTTCATCACTATCCAATTAGGGCAAAAGTTGGAATAATCGGTAGATTGATGATTTAATCGGTTGAAACTGAGCAATAACGCCGTAGAATAGTCGGGTAACATGTATTGATGCTATTTGTACTGATTTGGGCGTGTAAGAGAAGGTTGATGATGGATTGGTGAAGGAGAAGACAGAATAGGGTTCTGTTCTGCGCAGGTTCGCTGACTCTCGCCAGGCGAGCGAAGGCGAAGCTTCGCCAGGCAAAGCCTAGCGAATGTTGGCGAATAATTATATTTAAGTCCCAGTAGACTTCGCTGGTGGGTTCGCCAGGCGAAGTTGGATAGCGAAGGTTCGCCCAGCGAAGGTGCCGGCGAATGGTGGCGAATGAAGTCAGTAGCTCCTGACTTGGGCTCGCTGAGGGAGTTCGCCAGGCGAAGGCCAGGCGAAGGTTCGCTGCGAGGGTTCGCCAGGCGAATGAAGGCGAATGTGGCAGTATATTTTTCTTTGCTGTGTTATCCAATGGGGATTGTTGGTTGATTCGTATATGTTTATACTTCTATGTTATGAATGAGTATGTGAACTATTGTGATAACATTTGCTGTGGGTAGCCTTCGGGCGTGAATCCTAGAGTTGTGATCTGAATGATTAATTGTAATCGGTTAAAATACATGAGAACATAATGATGATTATGTGTGTATTAATTGATGAGTTGTGAATGTTTGATTGTTGTGTACAATTATGTAATGAGTATGCATGAGAACATTTTGATATGTGTGCATAACTTATAATTGTATGATTGGTATTGCGATGTGAATACCTTGATTGTTGTGATAATTAGAGATACATGGGAATACAATGAGGAATGTATGTGTATCGTCTAATGAATTGTGAGTGCATATATGTATGCGATTGTTGTGAGAATGCATGGGAACATAGGTGATATGTGTGCATTGTTGTTGAATATGATGATGTGTGAAATGAATACATTGATAAATGTTTGATATATGTTGTATGTGCAATCATAATGAAATTCTCGAAGGGGTGAATTATGCGAATGCATGGGATTAAGACGCGGGAACGGTCTTAAGTGCATTTATTGTGATTGGTTGATTGTACATGCATCATTCAGTCAAGAGGCAATGTCTGTTAGTTTCGTGGAAACTAGTGGCTTGTCCCAAACCTAGAAGGGTGGGTTTGAAGCCTAGGGGACGGGCTTGGTTGTTATCGGTCTAGAAGGGTGGACCCGGTTTAAAGTAAAAACCGAAAAATGATAACGAGTTATCGGTCTAGAAGGGTGGACCCGGTTTAGAGTGAAAACCGAAAAAAGATAACGAGAGTCGGTACCGCATAGCATTGAGTTGCATTGAATATGCTGAGTCACATTGCATAATATTGTTGTTGTACAAAGGTGCTTGTGAATGATTGTGAAATTAAGCATGAAGGGATGTGCTTGTGAATGTTCATAATGTTGATATATATGAACGCGATATGATTTATGACTATGAGAATGAAGTGTGGTGAGAAATGTGAATATGTGCTATATGACTACCTATATATATATAATCTCATGCCTTGATTATTATGGTTATATTTCTCACCCTTCTGTTGTTTTATAATGCTCTATGAGGCATTGCAGATTAGGATGCTGGAGTCCTTTCTTGAAGTTAGTCTTCATTCTTTTGAGTCTGCTGCTCTGATATGTAACACCGGGTAGTTAGACTAGTATAGTCATTCTTTTGTGATACATTGTGATGTATCAGCTGATGTGGTTTTGTAATCTAACTGACATGATGTATTAATCTGGATGACTTATGTGCATTTGAATTAATATTTTGAAAGACAATCAAATGATTTTATCTTCCGCTTAAATTGAAAATGTTACATATTTTATGGAGCAAATAGTAGAAGTGGTTTATTGGTGAAATTGTGGCATTCTTCTTTTATACCTTATTATAAAACCTTTTTGCTCTGATAATTTGTATGTGCATAATTGTTTTATATGCATTTATTTGGGGTATAGAAGGGGGTGTTACAGTTACGGCATGAAAGCAGACGTCCAAAATTTGGTCAAAGATAGAGTCTTGATCTTTAAGGGTTCCGTCCCTTACGTACGAGATAACCCCCTATCTCGACAAGGTTCATCCTCCCCAGGCATGATTCAAGGTCGCCAACGCCGTGTCTGAAAGCTGCGCACCAGACATTTCTGCCTGTCTCTCCGTCTACATGAAAGCAATAAAGATCCTGGAAAGGACTCTCAAAAGAACTTTACATTTTCTTTCGTTTGTTTGTGTGTTTATTTCTTTGATTGAAAGCATACTTTGCATGTAAGAACTTTCTGTTTCGAATAAGTAATGTAATAACTGTTTGTATTGAAGAAATCCATTCGTTTTCACTCAAATAGTTTTTTTCAAAATTATTTATAACGCCGACTTTTACCCATTCTCTTGCTCTGACAGAAAATTGGAAGGAGGATGATGAAGTAAAACACATGATCTCTTGTTGTATGCTTCGAATGAAAACCCTACTGATGTAAGACACTATTTTAAACCTCCTGAAAGCCAACATAGTCAACCCTTTCTTTTAAACCTTGATTGAGGATCCGTTCTCTTTCTCCCAAACCGAAACATCATTTTCTTAACCTGGGGCAGGGTACTATAAAAAATGATGAACATCTTTCAAAAGGGGTGGGCACAAATATACTAACCCTTTCATTCCTCCATTTTATCGGTCACAGATTAAGCCCATATACAACCTTCAAAGTCCTGATTGAAGTAAGGTTTAGTTCGAAAGCATACTTGATGAGATATTGTTTCCTGACTCCTTGAGCTATGCTCAAATTTAAATCGGCTTTATAAATAATGATTCAATTCGTATCCTAACTAGTGGTTTCGATCACAAGTTATTGCGATGCCTTTTTTCAAAACTTCAAGACAAACGCGTGTTGCATTAACCATTTCAGAATGGATATTTCAAATGTGTTAAATACGCTTGACATCTTAGAAAGACCACATACAGATATCGATGATGATATTTGAATACTTTGCTGACTTGAGGCAAGTCATTCTTCCCAAAGAAAATCCCACCCGCGCAAGTCTTGAGTTCAACTAGAAGAAATTCAAGGACTCACTTACCGCCAATCAGGGGCAGTTACGTCGAGATTCGGCGAATCTCTAGAGAGTTCGAAAACAGTGAGGCATTTGGGCATCATGTTTTCTGTAAAATCCTCTCTAGATGTTGCTTTTAAACTACGTGACTTGGGGCATTTGAAGATTGGAGCAAAAGACGTATGTTTCATCCTCAGGAAGCTCAACCCCAACATATTCAACAAACTACGACGACCCAGGATATTTATTTTATCCCCTATGAAACTTCGGTTTGGGTACCTCCGTCTACAATTTCATACAACATACCAGACTTATCAAGATGATACATCCCTAATTGGATTAATCACTTCTCCTCAAAAGAATTGTGAAGTTTTGAAGCAGTATTGGGACCCTACATTTGGTTCGCCATCTATCCTCAGTGATACTTCCATCTTTGAAGATTGGTCGGATGTTTGTTCCGGGACGTTTATCCCATCTCGTATTCGGTCGTTGCTTTCGTCTGTCTTGTCAGCATAAGCATACACATATCATATAAGTAGATAACATAACATTCGCATTTTGTGCATCCTTTGTTTGTTTTACTCTATCTCTTCGATTGCGTTTACCCTTGGGTATTTGGGCGTGTCTTACTCCTTCCAAATAGAGTTGTCAGCCCTAAGCAAAGAAAAAACTCAATATTTCTATTTCCCCACGAAGTTCGATCCTCGTGGAAGACAGTTGTTTCAGTACATTCCCATTGGAGTTTATGCCTCTATGGTTGAGTCGTGCTTGACAGTTTCTCTTCGGTTATTTCCCGAATTGAACTTCGGTCTTTGGCAATCACACTATGAACATCTCCAGCTTTTGAGCATGGATCAAGAGTGCGTTTATTTTGCACTTTGACATTATGAGGATCACCATTTGAAGACGTGACATTTCTTCAGCAACATTACAAGATCCACTCAACAACTTACAACTAAATGACAGAAGATCTCTTTACTTGAGCAACTCGTTTTGGGCAGATCTATTCTCAAAATGACAAACAACAATTTCATCAAGACAATCTGTCCTTCCCCAGTGGATTATTGCAAGATTATCAAGTCGAAACAAGGGACATTACAAGCACTTCCCCATTTGAGGACTTCTGCTACTACAATTTCACATATCTTACAATTACAGCAAAGATACTCCTTAGAAATGATCTTCCCCAGAGGGTTCATTACGAGTACAATCAATGACATATCTCCTTACAAGAGGACACTCCACGTATCAACCGGTTTACAACTCTTCTGAAGATCCCCGGTGCACATTCTACAAATTGCCAATACAATACAAATTGCATCTACAATTACAAATACAAGATCACATCTACAAAATTCTACAATTACAAATGACATCGACAACATTTACATCAACAATTCTACAGTGTCACAATTTACAACATACAATCTACAATGACACTATGGCTCACAGTCGAACATCTCAATCTACAATCTACAAATTTACAACCCCTCTAAAAAGATGCTCTCGCGAGTTTCCATCATTTTGGGTAGGAACCGAGACCAGCTCATGGTTCCCATACCATGGAGCAAGGGGAAGTTCGACATCGGAGACCGAGACCGGCGCATGACTCCCATATCATGATGCTCGGGGAAGCTCAACAACTGCAGTTACATCTACAATCTACAAATTTACAACCCCTCTTTGAAGACGCTCTCACGAGTTTCCATCATTTTGGGTAGGAACCGAGACCAGCTCATGGTTCCCATACCATGGAGCAAGGGGAAGTTCAACATCAGAAACCGAGACCAGCTCATGGTTCCCATACCATGGAGCAAGGGGAAGTTCAGCATCAGAAACCGAGACCAGCTCATGGTTCCCATACCATGGAGCAAGGGGAAGTTCGACATCTGAAACCGAGACCAGCTCATGGTTCCCATACCATGGAGCAAGGGGAAGTCTGACATTTGGAACCGAGACCAGCTCATGGTTCCCATACCATGGAGCAAGGGGAAGTTTTACGTTTGAAACTGAGACCAGCTCATGGTTCCCATACCATGGAGCAAGGGGAAGTTTGACATCAGAGACTGAGACCGGCGCATGACTCCCATATCATGATGCTCGGAGAAGCTCTATTACAACAACATCTACAACTACAATGACATCAAAGACCGAGCCTAGCTCATGGTCCCCGTACCATGATGCCAGGGTAGGTTATACATTTTACCATTTCCGCTGAGTTACAAAATATAAAATTAAAAAAAAATAATAATGAAAAAAAGAGATCCATTTTGAGTTACTATTGACCACCACCTCGGTAGCAAAAGTATCTTTCGATCACAAATCGTCAAAACCACCGCATCCCTGATGCATGAGTTACCGTTACACATTTGAAGATTTCCCATGAGTGATTGTTCATGTCCTCGTAGGGTCCCGCCTTGTTAGATCTGTCGCTTTTCTGTCTAGCATGTCGCGTCCAGTTCATGACCTCTTTCTCACAGATTTGTCCGCCTTGCATTCTCATATCATTGCATATCATTTGCATTCGGTGGCTTCTTACGGCCAAAAATTTGCGCAAATGTTTGTATTTAAGTCCCTCCTTTCTCGTCGAGACGGAGATCTCAATCTCCATATCTCCGAATAGGAGCAACTTAAATAGGGGCATCTGTTGCACCCTAATTTTTGACCATGAGACCCTACCTCTTTCTGCACTTTTTCTTTTGTTATTTGATTTAATATTTAATATTTGGGTTTTTTTTTTACGGCTAACCAACTTGCGCAGATGCAGTGATTACAAGTTACAACATATTAATCTGTTACAGCAACACGAATTCCGCATTACATTCAAACTTCGCGTCGAAATCCTAAAACTACCCTCTAATTCGCCAACGCAAAATCTCAAGATTCATTAAGGTGTTACTATCATTTTACTCGTCTAATCAAGGGGGCCTCGGTGGATCCAAATGAAAGTCTTCTCATTAATAACACAAGCTGGTGATAAAACATGAAATCATCCATACGCATCGTTGGAAGCCTACACTGTTATCAAATTCCTTGAATTTATTCACGACGAAAGGTTTGAAATCAGGACTGTGAGTACAAGTTAGTTGGATATGAATATTGGTTCAGTGTTCATTGGAATAGTCTTAGGCCCCGGTCGTTGCCATAGGGCAATCCAAGTTCTCGTTGCCATAGGGCAATCCAAGTTCTTACATTAAAGTCCTGGAAGTTATGATGTGTTTTTAAGAAAGAATCCAAGATTGTGATATCAAGTCTGCTAGACCAAGGACAAATTCAATTGATCCCATTTATTCAAGGACCATGCAAGTCGTATGATTAACTCCATAATACACAGAAGAGTGGAAGAGTAAAGCAATTCATTAATTGAAAGAGCAGCAAGTAGTTTGAAATGTTACATTCCCATATCAATTTATTTGAAAGGAAAATCTCCTAATGGTTGCCACCATATAATTGACAGTCTAAGACCATACAACCAGTTCGAAGCTTCAAACAGCATGCCACTAGAATAATGAGTTAATTGACATTGGGTCCTAAGCTGCGATATTACAAATTGATTGCTTTTGTTTTACTAATAACATCTTTAGAGCTTCTGCCGGCATTGTTGCAACCAAGTTCATGAGGAATCTCAACGTAACTAACGACGAGTCATAGCTCTAATTCAAGGAAGCGGACAACACACCAGTCATCAAGTCAATCATGACAACCCGGTCTCTTTGTCATCTGCTGCTAAATCTCCAGTCCGAAATTCGGGACCTGTTGGTTTGATTACATGTCCGGCTTGGTTTGTAGCACCGTTTCGATCCACCAACCTGAAAAAACAACATGCTGTACCTACATCAGTTACGACAATTAACTAGGGACCTAAGCATAATCAAATGGATGGGAAACTACTTCAGTTGTGCTGGACCCAACTTAGAGGAAACAGCCGACGTCCTTGATAAATCGGAGAAGATCTTTGGATTCCCCATGAAAGTCGGTCCACGCTGTCACGAGAAGCATCAGTTTCTAAATCTACCAAACCGAGAGGAAGTTTATTAAATCATTTCAAAAACAATAAGTGAAAAGAGAAATCCTAATGGCAAGAACAAAGATGGATCGTTTTTACGGCAAATGTCTGTACTCACGGCTAAGAGTCTCCAACCCACGATTTGATAACCCTGTTAACCCCGCACTGAACCTCACAACATAGAGACGCAGCTTCGCAGACTAGAAGACGGCAGCGTGTTTGAATCTCTGCACCAGTCCTGCTCCATATTTCCACTTTAAGCACCCTGCAAGCAACCAACAACCCATGATTTCAAGAAGATATCAAACAGGGAAGAATGACAAAAGACTCAAGCTTTATGACCCTGGATTTTTAAACACTGCACCTCAGCATTCAGCCATACATCAAGGAATTTTTGAACCTCATACAATCAATGCTTCAAGTTGTAGATCCTACCTATGACACGCCTCGGATCCCCTGATTGAAGCAGCTCACGAATCAGACAAAGCACTCAGAACTTAACAACGTTAACCATGTGACGTGAACCATTTTTCTTCGCCGTCGGGAACGGTGCGCCACATGCATCACAGTATGCATTGAACTGGTACTCAATCTAGAATATGAAGACGGAAACTTCTTGGTAATCCAGCCTGTAACGAATGGGAGTTCTGATCACGCTCTTTTCTTCCACCTGCATATCAACGTCACAGTCAGTTCAAGGAAACAACCATTAAACGGAGCCACAAACGATAACCTCAAACTACCATAAAAGCTGTTTAAGGGATAGAGGCCTCTAGTGCATAACATAGCAGTCAGTAGCGGATTCGGACCACTGTAGCATTGCCCTCCCAATAACATGGTTAATCACTCCAAAAGTTACCTACAATCAAAATAGAGCTACACCGGCAATCGCAAGCAAACGCCAATAACAACGGTATGGAACCACAACATTAGGAGCGGCCTCAGCAACGACATAACCTCAGCGGTCTCTCATCTGCAAACATTTCAAAACCAGCAACATAAATCATCATTTACACTACAAACAACACAGAAACAACATTAGCGACACAAGCAGCCCAGCAAGCTGCAAGCAAATGACAAGTACTTCAGCAGCTCATAACAATCATGACTAAGGCACATCCGCAGTACCTGCGTAAGAGCAAAACACGACGGAATAGCTTCACAACGGCGAAGCATCACAACACCAGTGCACCATCTGCAAACACCAACATCGTAACAGCGGTATACAACAAACAGCAAACAAGTATTTGCAGGATATCAATTCATTTACCCAGAAATCAACATCACCATTACACTGCCCCACCCTATGCCGATAGTGCTGATTGTAATTGCTAGAGAAGATAGCCCCTGCAAGATGGTATTGCTGTTGTTGGAATGTCGGTAGCCGTGATGCCATAAGCGCTGATTGAAACAGTTATAAATCGCAAGTAACCAATAAACTGAAGATGACGTAGAGATTGGTGATGCACCTAGTGTCGTATGCTCTCGTGGATACATTATGCTCTTGCTTCCACAGTCACCCACTTCCATGCAATTTGATCTTGATCAGTTGGCGCAGATAAGGATAACCACAATAGGAACAACGACTTGCACGATACATTACCCCTGTTCCCCAAACATCATCATCAAACACGTGAAAAGACAATGTCAGATATACGCCAAATTAAATGAAACCAAAGGAACAGAGTTAGAAACTTTGACTTCAATGTGAAAAAGTTCACATATTCAGGGCTTGTCACCAAGGATCGATTTTGGATTCATCACCCAGCCCAACAACTCGTTTGTTATCCACACCTACCAGGAAATGCAAAAAAATCAGATTAGCAAAATAGGGAATATTCCATAAGAGATTCAAAGAATAATCCAAAGAATCATAGATTTGAGATTTCCTCATCAACAGACATTAATACAATATCACCAAAACAGGAAGGTTTTCGTTTGATCTAAACTCAAAAGGGAAAATCCCCAATCAGCATTCAATTAGGATTAAGGAAATTCAAATCAGAGAATCAGATTACTGCCTATATAAAGAGATGAAGGGAGAAGGAAAAGGGGGAGAAATCCAACGAAAAACCCCAACGCACATCAGTTCTCAAAAATCCCCAAAATCAAAAAACCTAAAGAAAGACTTATCTGCGAAGCCCTATTCGCGTCGCCCACCGTAAATCACCGTCACTACCATCGCCGGGATCCTCCTCCGCGAACCGCTCATCGTGAAACCACTTCACCATCACCGGCGAAACCCTCGTTCATCAAGGGGTAGTAATCTTCCTCATTTTGACATTTTCCATTCATGATTAATGTTGTTTTTTTATAGGGTTTTGATAGGTCTTGACGAGGAGTTTTGGGCGAATATGAGGAAGAGGGATTAAACGGCGCATCGGAGACGAATCGAGGGGGAGATGATCGAGGGTTCGAGGGACCAATTTGAGAGAAAGGGGCTAGGGTTTCCGATCGTGTGCCTGTTTGCTCATCTTCTTTTCGTTTTGCTGTATTGTCTGATGTAATTAGATGCATCACACACACATACTAATCACGCACACACAAATCATTAACCACCCTAATCTTTTTTTATCGTTAACTAATTAACTAATCCCCCTTTTTATTATTAAAATGAATCTTTTTATAAACTTAAATAAATGTTTTTTTAATCAATCCCTTTATTTGAATAAGCTACTAAAACATTTTCTAAATGAATAATGAGTCATCCCTTTTTTAAAAAAATTCATTTCATAGGTCAAAACCCCTTTTTAAAAATAAATAATAATAAATCTTTTTTGAATAACTTTTTATTTATTGAACAATCTATTTGATAAGGAACTGTTATAATATTTTTTTATTAATAGCCATAATATAAAATAATCACTAAGTTTTCATAATAAATTAATCATTTAAGATTTAGGATTGTTCTTATAAAATTAACTCGTCTTAAGGCCAATCTCGTCTAAGATTAATTCACTCAAATCAATATCTTTTAAATTAATAAAATAAAATCAATTCAACATTCCACTAAAATCAATCTGCTTGAAATCAACCTCATTAAATCAACTCAACTTTTTTTCTCTAAAATCAAATCAACGATTAAAATCGAACCAACTTCTCCTAAAACATTTTAATCAACTCAATCACTTCACGACACATGCACCTACACCATAGCGCTTTCATGCGTATTTATGTTTATCGTTATCTACCTTTGCTCTTATTCACAATACACACACCCACCTAGCGCTTTCATGCGTAAGTGTATGATTTACATTATCGCAATTCATTTACATTACTGTCAATTTATATCCATTCATCGCATTCCGTCCAAAGGAAAAACCTACACATAATTCAACGTTGTGCGTAGTTGCACATCATATGCACCATATTCCCCTCGATCCTTGATTCTTCAAGTTGATCACTTAAGTTTAGGACCTACCCTATAGGAAGGACCTTGTCTTTATTTTTCTACAACATAGAAATAAACAATCAACACACAATACAATTCTACAAACACATTAGAGAATAGATGTTAATCATCTTAAGTGAGATATAATCTCCACCCCACAACAATACAATCAAACATGTAGGGACTTTGCCTTAAGAACGACAAAGGCATGCTTGGCGACCATCCGAGTATGTAAGACTTTCTCTTAAGACGATGCAAAGACCATTTCCTACAACCCTTCTCTTTTACATTTGTGGTGGTTATCTCTCCCTTAACATGAAGACTCGTCTCTTCTCCTAGACCCAATCAATCAACTACCCTGAACCCGTAGGAACTTTGACCACAGTCAAAGAACTCCTCTAACCCTTTAGGGTGAACTACAACATACTCTGATTCCACTCCCGTAAGGATATGTAGGTACAAGGTGCGATGCCTTATCGAGTATACTTAGATATAAACCCCTAGGGTTTCTAAACCATTAAGCAGATAAACACATAGCAGTAAACGACATAAAACAAGAGGTTCCTGTAGAGTACTACAGAAACTTAGGATGCTAGTACCTTCCCTAAGTTTAACCCACCCCCGAACCTAAACAATCTAGCTTGCATTTGCATTGCATTGTGGGAATTTCGATCTTTATCCCTTCCTTTGGACAAATCAAAGTTCGGTTGCAAAATGAATATACGATTCAAACTAATCAATAGTTTGGTATCCGATTTTCACCGCGACAAGTGTTTTCTATTGTGTTTGCAATTTCAATCGCACTAAAGACTATGACCTGAGAGTGAATGCGTCGCATGTCACCCAAAGGATGCCATTCTAAACATCCAGACTGTTGAAAAGAAGCTCTCCAACAATCCTTTCTCAGATAGCTTAAGGCTCGTAACGTACAAAAAAAATCATTCATGATTACTGTATCTTAAGCTGTTTTGAGATGAGAAGAGAGAACGGGCTCAACTAAAGGGAGACTATCAAGTCCTACTGTTTTCATGCCAAGGATTCATCCTATGGTTGAGGTTTGAAACAGGGAACTCCTAGAAGTTATCATGCATAGGTTTCAACCTAAAGTTCTATCATCACTTCCTTATCAAAGGAAATGAGAGTCCTAAGGGATCATATCAATGATGAACAGGAATAGATAAAGCATCAGCTTAAACAGTAAACAGTAAATGACTGTAAAATGCATGCAATGCAAGTGAGGGAGGAAATGTGTGTGGGGAAGCAGCCTCCACAAGCTCATCTCAACCTCAAGCCAGAATGAATAACAGTAATCATACTGAAGAGATAAAACATGCTATCAAGCAAAATAGAAGAGACTGCAATCATACAGAAGAAAATAGAATGCTATCAAGCAAAATAAACCACATGGGCAAGGGAGCAGGGCTCTACCGAATACCCGCAAGCAAAGCCATACAGTAACAATACAAGCAGAGGGAGCAACTCAACCTCTAGTGCAATCATGCTCCTAGATTAAAGTCAGTCTAATCATGGACTTATTCTAATGCATCAAGCAAGTCAAACAAGGCACATCAGCAATACAGAAAAGAAAACAGACAAGAAAGCAGATCAACCCCTCTCTTCCCATTCCAAACTTCAGCTTTTCTGACAGCAATTCAGTCTTCAGACTTCCATCACCCTTCAAGGCTATCCTCTCTCAGGACAAGTATCAATTTGCTTTTCCAGATTTCAACCCTTCAACATAAGTTTCAACTTAATCTTCACTTCTCCAAGCTTCCAGCTTTGCAGTCAGTTCCACCCTCAGGCTTTGCCATTAACCACAAGTATCAACTTGACTCCTTCAGGTTCTCAATGCAGTGTAAGTATCAACTTATCTTTTATTCCTCAGCTTCAGCTTTTCACTTAATCTCAATTGAATCCTCCTCATAAGTATCAACTTAGTCTTCAAGCTTCAGCTCTCTTTGCTTTACCAGTGTCACCTTGGTCTTCTCCTCTACAAGCTTCAGCTTCTCAGAGTAGTCTTCAATCATCTGGCAGTGTCAACTCCATCCTTCAATTCTTTCTCAAGCCTCAGCTCTACACTCTTCATTCAATCTCCATTGGGTCTTCAAGTATCAACTTGTTCTTCTTGCTCTTCAAGCGTCAGCTGCAATGGCAATGCTCAAGGAATCATCCTCTACCACACTCTTCAATGAAGTCTTCATCTTCAAACTCAAGTCCAACATCTCTCAAGATACTCAAACTAGAATACAATTGACTTGACAGGATGAGAAGAAATGATAAACAACTTACTGACAACCAAAGGAAGCCTGTAAGGGTTCATCATTATGAGAGACTGGTTCCCTCAAAGTTCTACTTCCCAGACAAAGCCACTCATCCTTCCAAAGGAGGGATGTGAATATCTGAGAAGGACTTTTAGTCATTGGGAGGAATGGAAGCACAAGATGCTTCCCATATTTGTGAAAGAAACCATTCTAGCTACAAGGCTCTCCCTATGTCCTATCTCCTAATCTTCATCAGACACCTTCAGAAACCAACAAATCCAAAGCTCCAAGAAACTTCAAGCAACTTCAAGCATCCTCCTCTTGTCTTCAACTTGTCTTCAACCTCAACCAAAGGCAAACCAAGCCCAAACCCTAATCTAAGGGAACTAGAGAAGTTTAAACTAGTTGAATTAGTAAATTAGGATCACCTAAAACCTAGTACTAAAGCTAGTCCTAACTAAAATACTAAAAACAATTGTAAAACCCTATAAAAATTACTATGGGAACCTAGGTCAATCATGACTCTATCACATTAGTTTCAAAGATCAAACCATCATGTTAGACCTAGAACTAAATCCTACAAAACAAGGTATCAACCTAAAACCCTAAAAAGGAAGCATCTAAACATCAATCTAGAAAGCATGCCTATTTTCATAACAAAAATGTGACAAAATTACTATGGGATCATACATGTCTAACCTAATCACACACAAAAAATTAGGCTTAAATTCATCACCATGAGATCATACAAAATTCCACAAAACTATGCATCAAACATGAACATTTTAATATCAATTAAAATGAAAAATTCCAATTAAATCAGAAATTACATGAAATGAAAATATTTTTTTCTCTAAAAAATAATAGACTGAATCATGAGTAATATGCAAAAAGAATGGGTTGAATTGGATTAATATTCAATTAATTATGATTTTTACAAAAACCATGAACAAAATGAAAATTAAAAAGAAAATCAAATAAAAATAACCAAACACACGGTGCAAGAAGCAATCAGATTCAGTTAAAAACATGGGTTGGGCTCGCTGGGGGGTGTGGATAACACTCAAATCACTAAGCCCAAACGCATGAATAAATGAAACGCATCGTTTCATCAGAAATCCTTCACAACTCAGAATTAAAACGTGGCCCTTGGATCTTCTCCTAGTCAATGGTCAATCCATCATCCAATGGTGTAGACTTCATCTCCTACCTTTCAAACCTCTGAGCTTCGCGCCCATCTCCGGCCACCAGCGGTGGAACTCCGGCCATCCCCTTCAACCCTAGTTCTTCCTAGAGGCCTCCAATCCAAGAGGTCAAAACATGAAACACATTCCAAATCTTGCCACGAATTCAACCATACCCATAGTTTCTTCTGAAACCTCAAGAATCATCATCTCCCAATCTCAACCGAAAATGGTGATCTTCCTATTTTGTCTCTAATTGATCAATTAACCATCTGAAATCCATCCTAGGCCATTCTACAACTAATCTAGCACCTTAATTCAAACTAATTCTACCTAAATCATGCTAGCGGAAGAAGGTTACAAACCTGGAAATTCTTGAATGACAGATGCACGAAATCTTCACTTCAAGCTCTCAAATCTTCTGGACACGATCACTGAACTTCCTCCTTGCTTCTGTATGAAAAAGATTCAATGGAAAGTGCTTCAATCTTGAAACACGATGAAGAGTTGCAGGTGCTGAAAACCACTTACTCACACACGATCTAGCCACCAATTCTTCTTGGAAATGATCTAGAATCAATCCTTGATACTCATGGAAGAAGAATCAATCAAGAAAATGGATGAATTTGATGAAACCGATTTCAATTGCAATCTATGAAAACTCAATTCCAAACTATGCGCAATCCTTCAATGATCACCAACCTCTGCCATGGATCCATTCTACTCAATATATAGATGGAGTTTGGATGATCTAGAACTCTCTAGATCCTTCCAATGAGGTTTTCCACATCTCATGTCATGAGATTTTGAATCACTTATCATGACATGTACAACCCTTGCAAACAGCTTGGAATTCATCCCATTCACTCTTAATTTCTCCCCTAGTGAGATATTAGAGGTGTTTAGCTTGCAAAAACCCTTGCCCATGCCTTGATTTTGAGTTATGCAAGTGTTACTTAATATGCAAGTAAGTGCTTTTCAAAGCAAGTCCACAATTTAGACCTCAAATCAAAAATGTGGCTAAACCAATGTTTTCAAAATGTTTTCTAGAGTCAAAATGATATATTACATGCCATGGTTTGGATATGTAGGTTGAAAATATCAATTTCCAACTTTGGTTTATTTAACTTATGTCCTTATTTTAGGTCATTTTTGCAACTTTGAGCTACAAGCCTTCTCGACATCTCATGAACTCCTTACTAGCATTAAAACATCATTTTGAACAAGTTTTATGTTGAAGATTTTTCCATTTGAAGCTTGGAAATAGGAGTTATGGCCTTATGCTTGAAATGACCTGTAATCTCCAAATGACCAAAATGCCCTTGACTTGTCAAAGCCATAACTTGAGTTCTACAAATCCTATCAAGGACTTATAGTACTCTCTAGAAAGCTAAGAAGATAAGAAACAACATTCATGTTGACCAAAAGTCCATAGGAATCATCCTTCTTGGGCAAACGTTTGATGCAAGTTGGGTAACTTTCAAGGCCCCAGATTCACATACCTCAGATGACCTGTAACTTGTCAAAGTCATAACTTGAGTTCTACAAATCCTATCAAGGACTTCTAGTACTCAAATTAAATCTAAGAACAAGCTATACAACATTCATGTTGGGGGTAAGATGAGATAACCATCACATATTGAGCTAAACTGCCTTGAAGATAGGGGTCAAACTAGGGGATTTTACACTGTCAAACCTTAGAAACCCTAGCCTGAAACTTCTCAAACTCTTCAATCATGATGAGCTTACCTTGGAATAATCCTTAAACATCTCAATGCATAAATCCATGCTCACATGGCCCTTGAATTAGATCTCAACCTTGTTCAAATCATTAGTTGACCTAGGGTTGACCCAGTCAAACCCTAATTACACCAGTCATGGCTAGGTCTCTTTAATCTTGTACCATGACCTGTCTAGGCTTTATGATGGCTTTGAAGACATCTCATGAGCTCTCTCAAGACCTCAAGTCCAACTTCATGGCTTCAGAATCATCTGATGGCTTCCCACAATTCTCAAGTTAGGAGGCACACAACCTTGGTTTCACCCACTCTCTCTAAGGATCTTTTATCTTCTCTTGCAAAGATATCAACCCTTGAACACTTTAATAACCTTATTGGCTAGCTTCATAGTCTTTATTGGTAATCATACCTCTTGATCTCCTGCATACATGTCAATGAAATGCAAATGACAATGCTAATGTGAATGAAATGAAACATAAGCTAGGTAAAGAAAAGTTGGTCAAATTTTGGGGTGCAACACTACCGTAAGAAGGTTCCTAAAAGAATTGAATGAGAGAATATTAGGAGAATGGAGATGAGAAGCAAGGTAAGTTCCACAGGCGTCGGAGATGAGCTCCGATCATCTTCCTCGTGGGTTCCGCGGACGGGAGCTTCGTGTAGCTCCTTCATTTTTCCATCATTTCGCGCGCTTCTTTAACTGATTTCATGCGATTTTTCGCAAGGAATCCGAATCTACCACTTATTTTAACTTTCCTCCATTAAAACTCAAGAAGCCATGGACATCAAGAATCATCAAGAAATTTCAACTTTCACAAAAACTTAAAACGAAGCCACTAATCTCTTCCTCTCACTCCATAGGTTCCAAATATCATGTTCTTTCTGATTTATATCCACTATATAAATAGATATTCGAACTACAACTTGGGATTCCATGTCGAAAATTGTCACAATTCACTATGAAACTTATCTAGAATCCACCTAGGTTTCAAATAGGTCCTAACCACATGCATCTAAGGCTTGGAAAGTGCGTAGTTAAAGAGGAATTTTACAAGAAATAAACCTGATTTGGAGCTTCACGTAGGGTGACTTTCGGGCCACAATTCTCTTCCAAAGTGTGCAGATTCACTCAATGGATGATGCTGAATGATGCTTGATGCTCAACTTCTTCTAAAACAGCCTCTATCTTGAAACTCGAAAATCCAACTTCAAGCTTCTTCCGAAAACTACTCTAACTGATTCTTCAGCGAAAATGGCACTAGAAGCTTCCAAAAATGATCAACAATCTATTTATAATCTGTTTGAAAGCTTTGGAGGCCCAATCATGGCTCAAATCCAAACTTCCAACTTTCAATTT
Organism: Lathyrus sativus; assembly: GCA_963859935.3. NCBI lineage: Eukaryota > Viridiplantae > Streptophyta > Magnoliopsida > Fabales > Fabaceae > Lathyrus > Lathyrus sativus. Next base: position 396,246,416 of record OZ012736.1, on the reverse strand, counting down.
TTCTCCAAAAATCCAACTATGGAAACCACTCATATGCTATGCTTTCACTCCAATCTTGATTCAGATCACTTGCATTGGATGTGTGGAATGTAATTGGATTGATTTGCAGCCTTGATTTCAATCTAAGGTGCAAGTTTGAAATGTTACTTCATCATGAAGCAATACACCAAATGGCCATGTTATAAATCTCAATTCTAAAATGCAATAATTCCAAATGGTCTAGAATCTTATTTCTAATCAAAATGAGCACCAATTTGGTTTGAAATCATTCAATTACTAATTATTTTGAATTTTTCCATTTTAATTCATTAAAATGGCCTCTTTGAGAAATTTCTTCAACCAATGCTTTCTCTAATCCATATCAATGGACTCTTGATACTTGGTTGGACTAAAAATATCATTTTGAGAAACTTTCAAGTTGAACAAAACTCCATTTGAAGCTTGCAAGATAGTGAAATGGACCCATAATTCAAAATGACCTGTAATTCCAAATACCCAAAATACCCCTGACTTGTAAACCTCATAACTTCAGTTCTACAAATTAGATGGAAGACTTATACTACAATTTGGAAAGCTAAGATCAATACCTACAATTTTAATGTTGGCCAAAAGTTGAGGAGAAACATCCTTCTAGGTCAAAAGTTCCTTGGAAGTTGGTTGACTTTTGCAGACAAATTTCACATTCATCTGATGACCTATAACTTGTCTGGATCATAACTTGAGTTCTATAAATTCAATGGAGGAGTTCTAGTACTCAAATTAAAGCTAAGAACATGCTTTACAATTTCCATGTTGGCCAAAAAAGTGATATGAAAATGTTATCTTGAGATAAGAGGTCTTGAAGTTAGGCACTAAATAGGGGATTTTACCCTAAGAACCCTAGTTTAGCAACTCCTTACACTTTGAACTTTTCTTGGATTAATCTTGGAATATCACCTCATGTATCTCAACACAACTTTCCATTATCACAAAGACTTATAAATAGGTTTTGGTCCTCTTCAATTGCACATTTGACTCAAGGTTGCTCAGATGAAAACCCTAATTGCAACACCCTCAATTGTGGCTCTTCACACTTGGCATAATGATTTGACTGAGCTCCACCATGACCCTCAAGGCACACCATGAGCTCTATCCACATACCCTATCCATGATCAAGGATTCACCACCCACTGATGGTCTCCAATTGGCCCCCAAATTGGGAGATGAACCCCCTACCAACATCCCAACTTCTCGAGAACACAAACCATTTCCTAATGACTTTGGTGACCTTCTCAAGCTTGAATAAAACCTCTAGATAGGCTCCTCTTTATATAAACCACACTTGATCCCCTGCACAAATGCTAATTCCATGTAATGCAAATGCTAGAGCAATGATATGCTAATGCAATGAAACATAAACCAAGTAAGAAAAGGTTAGGCAAATTTTGGGGTGCAACAGTGGAGGCTTGGATTGAGAATTTGGGGTTTGAATTTTTCATAAAGGAGGCTTAAATTGAGAAATTGAGAATTAATGGATTTTAAACTTTTTCAAGGCAATTTTGTGCATTTTCTGATTGCAAATAATAAGTCAAAGACATTGCCATCTTCACATTGGAAATTTGAGGTCTCAAAATAGGCCATTTTCATGGTTTCTTCCTCTTGAAGTAACAAAGTGGAAATCAATCATATGATCAAAATTAAGCCTCAAATATCATTCCTTTGATCAATACAATTGATTTATAGTGGATTTGGATTGAAAAACAAGCTGGTGTAGTGGTAAAAACGTGTATGGCAATTTGGAAAAAGTGTGAAAAGTGAAATTTTGAAATGGGTTGTTTAGCTTGAATTGAAGCCCCATTTGATCATAGACCCAACATATAAGTATTCCAGATGAAAATTGGAGCAGAGGTAGGTCATTTTCGTGCATGAACAGCCATAACACATTTTGAAAAAGTGAAGAAAAACTCAAAAATGAATTCTCATATTCAACCAGTTTCAGACCAAATCAAGCCTTCAAACACCTCAATTGAAGTTCATGGAGTGATTCTGGGCATTTTTCGTTAAGCTTCATCACAGTTTCAAGGCCCAGTCGAGGCTCTCCACTAGGTAAACTAACTTTCAACCTTACACACTCATTATGCCATGTTTTTTCACCATTTTCGTTGCATTTGAATCCTTGAGTTGTATGGATCATTTTCGTTTGAGTTTATGGTGTTTGATTTTGTGAGCTCAAAACTATGTTGATTCGGTTTGAAGAATTTCTGTGGTGTTTTGCTGTAATTTTTGTGGATTCTTACTCCTTTCAACATGTAGATGAGGTTTAGACCAATTAATTTGAGTTTTGGTGAACTTTCATTTTTGCACGTTTTGCTTGTTGTTTGATTTATGGAGTTGTTATGGAGAATTAGTGGAAATAATTGTTGGATTCATGATCCTCGCGACTAGTAGATGAGTTTTCATCTAAATATGTGGAAAATGGTTGAGAAACGGTGAAGCTATGGTGGTGGGAGTGATCCGGGCGGCCGGAGGCAAGGAAGAAGATGACCGACCCTTTTTCCGGCACCGGCGAGTTCCAAGGGAGAAGAATGGTGACGTGGCGGCATCTCATTCGTATGATGTGTGTTTTTTTAATCATGTGTGTTAAATTAAGACATACCGTATGTCCTATTGGCTTGTGTGTATACAAACAAAACCCCAATTCATTAATTGAGGTGGCTCTTTGTGAGCCACTTGATGAGATTACTTGGATCTTTATCACACGGTTTGCAGTGCATTCCACCATACACCTTAGTCAACCAACCACATTTTTTTATTCAGATTTTCTTTATTTCTTACTGGGCCTATTCACGAGTTACGATTTGCCCCCCCCCCCCCAGCCTGGGCCCATTCTCATTTTTACACTTGTGATGTTTGCTGGTTGCACCACCTCATTTCCATTTAATTGTTTATTTCTTTTATTTTTTCTGTTTTGTGCTATTTCCATTTTAATTCAAATAAAATAGCTCTAATAAGTTAAAAATTCACCAAAAATAATTTTCACAAACTTTAAGATGTCTAGTTTTTTCTGGTAATTTTTATTTTATTTTTTTACTTTATTTTCAATTAAAAAACGAATTAAATATTGGGGCTCTTTTATTTGATTTAAATTGTAGCTTTGTTCTCTCTTGATTTTATTTCTAAGTGTAACCTTCTCTTTTTTGCATGATTTTTTTGAGCATTTCATTAACATGTTGATTGATCTTTGGATATTTTTTTCATGATTTTTAAGTGTTGTTTCCATGTAGTTTGAATTTCCTTTTATTCCCTCTCCATCTTTGCCTTAGTTTGGGACACTCTTGGTGTTTTCCCTCTGCTGAGGCACTTTCCTTTTGATTTTCAATCTCCCCTTTTGACCCCTGGTTCCTAATACCTTGGGGGTCTCTTGAGATTTTATTTGGCATTTTTAGATGCATTTTAATATTTTTCATGTATTTTTCAAGTTGCTTCATGTTTGTGCATCTCTACATGTGTACTTGTTTTGTTTTGCTTCCAAAAGCTTGGTTGTGCATTATTGATGAACCTTATTTTGATTCTTTCATGTCAGGGGCTTGTTATAGGCCTTGTGTGACAATTCATAGGTCTTTACCTTATGCATAAGTTGTTCATTTGATCTCATCCTTTCATGTTGCACATTGTGTTTCCATATGTGGTGTTTGCTTGCATCCTTTGATGTTGTTGATTGCATTTGCTTGTGATGTTTTGATTTAGCTTTTGAGATCTCTTCTCCTCATCCCCATTCTGTCCTATGACTTTGGAATACTACTTAAGGTTGCTTGGTCCCTCCTTAGGAGGAACTTGAAGCCTACTTAAAGTAATGAATCCATGAGGACTTTTTCTCATTGTTTTTGTTACTTGTTTGTGATGCATCTCTCTCCTTTTTCTCTTGCACTTGTTCATACCATGGCTTGAGGTTGAGATGAGCTTGTGGAGGCTCTAGCCCCACACATATTTCCTCCCTCACTTGCATCGCATCCTTGTCTTCCTTGTTGCATTTGTGTTTGCATTCTTCATTCGCATTGTTTCTGCTTATTGTTTCTTCTTATTTTTGTCTTCCTTCCCTTAGGATTTCTAACCTCTCTTGTTCAAGAGAGGTTATGATAGACATTAGGGTTCTAACCAAGAATGATAACATTAGGTAGTCCCCTTTCAAACTCAACTTTAGGACCATCTTGCATAACAACTTTTAGGGTTTGGACTAGTCCCCCTTAGTTTGTCCTCTTTCTCTTCTCATCTTCAAACAACTTCAATCCACTTAATAAATATAATGAGTGATGTTCCATGAGCCTTGTACTTGGGAAATGGTGATTGAGTGGTTACCTCTCAATTTCCTAGAGTGTTTAGTATACGTCCTTAGGACGATATGCGACACATTCGATCCTAGGTTTTAGACTTTGTTACAACATACATTATGAACACTCTAATTCAAAACACGTCTTCCTTAAAAAACACAAAAACAACTCAAACTCTTTTTCACCCCTTGGGGTCTTAATTAGGAAAACTCATTTCATAAACAAGAGTGTTGTTAACTCTCAGTCCTATCGCAAACGGTAGCATCTAAGTCTCCAATGGTCGAGCTGCATACACCAACTTCTAGAACTGTCTGTTAATCCTACTCGGGTAAAACTTTTGAACAACCTGTGTTCTCGTAAGCCTGAACTACGTTTGCTCTGATCTTTCGTACCAGACGAAAGTACGTATGCACAAGACGTGATGTCTTGGCGAGCAACCTTCCCCCCTTCTTTAGCCGTAGTTAGGCGAACTACGTTGACTCTGACTTTCCCATTGCACGAGGGAGTACGTAGGCACAGAGCGGCGATGCTCTGCCGAGTCAGTTCTTTTTCTTTCTCTTTTGTCCATAAGCCTTTAGCATAGATAGTTTACACACCCTTTTAGCTAGACAACACATGCGTGGATCCCGTCGAGTACGACGGGCGTGAGGGGTGCTCATACCTTCCCCTTGCGTAACCGACTCCCGAACCTAGGACTTGGTTGCGATGACCTCGTCTTTTCCCGTTTTCGTCAGGTTTTTCCTATCGTTTCCTTTCCCTTCTTTGAGATAAATAACGACAGGTGGCGAATCTGTTAGTCATTGCCGGCCTCTCCTTTTTTCGCAGTAGCGACAGTACCCTGTTTGGTTCCAGATCACTATTATACTGATAATGACGGACAAAAGCTTCGGCCAATTCTCTCCAGCTGAAGATATGAGTTTTCTCGAGCCCCATATACCACTCCAATGACGCCCTTGCCAGGCTGTCCTGGAAAAAATGCATTAACAGCTTTTCATCGTTGGAGTAAGCAGACATCTTCCTGAAATACATCTGAATATGAATTCTTGGACAGGTTGTCCCTTTGTATTTATCAAAATCGGGCACCTTTAATTTGGGAGGAATCCTGACCCCATGAACTAAGCCAAGATCAGACATATCAAGGCCCAAAGAGTTCTGATTCTCTAACGATTTCATTTTCTCCTCAATCAGTTTGAACCTTTGGTCAGCTTCAGTTGGTAAACCACCATCCATATCTCTCATGGAAAACACATCATCCTGGTTATCTTCCCAATGAGGGCCAGCAGCCCCCTGCACAGCGCACACACTTCCATTTCCAGCCATATTATTATTCTCATTCGCAGCTCCTTCGCCTGAAGGTATGACAACAGTAGGAATAGCCTGAGGAATAGATCCACCGATCGGCAAAGGAATAACACCAGCCCCTCCATGAAAAACATCGTCTTCGTCAACCTGTGCTATCAATGGTTGGACCAAAGTCCTCAATTGTTCATGTCCACTAGCAACAGTCTGTATCAGCTCCATGAATTGGGCCATACGGGCCCTGACTTCCTGTAATTCGGCTTGAACCTGATCCATCACTTTTCACTGATTCCCTCGAGTTTGATACCTGTAGAAACTGAACTCCTCAACTTCCTCAATCCTGAACTGAAGAAAACAAAGCAGAGTTAGGAACAGAAACCACCGACAACACCTGCGATGCAAATGAAAATGCAAGATGTAAAATACAAACATGTATATATGCAACAGGGAAATCCCCCACCCTATTCTAGTTCCGATAATAGCATGACAACAATGGAGAACCCACGGATAAGCAAAGAGAAAGAATCTCATATATATAAAGATGAACAACCAAACAGACAACATACAATCAACACTGAATATAAACATAATGACCTCAACCAACAAGTCTGGTGATGGTCAATACAATAGCAACAAAAAGCTACAAGGAAGTAAAAGACATCAAGTGCGACGCCAGGTCTGAAACTCCTCTAACAACTCCTATGTCTCAGGATGATCCGGTCTAGTGAGCAAACCCTGGATAAGTAGCTCTCGGTGGCTAACGGTGCGTTGTAGATCCTCAGCGTAGTCTTCCCAAGCGCCTTCACTAAAGACTTCTTCAAGCTTGCATCTCTTCGAATCAGCCCTAGCTCTGAAATCCTCCATGGTTGCAAGCATTTCATGCAACTTACACTCACTGTGTCGTCTGAGCGAGGCTTCATTTGAAATCCTCTCATCCTTTGCTCTGATCTAAGCTTTCACCAAGGCAATCTGTTGCTTCAACCCGTCTTCACGTGCCTTGTTGTTGGTGAGAGTTGCATTCCACTGCTCATTGAATTTAGAGATCTCCAGATAAGCTTTGTCTAATTCTTTCTTCTTGGAAGCGAGAACATCACTGACAGCTTTGAGATCCAAATCCAAACGCACTCGAGAACTAGTTTGCTTGGTCAAATCAATGCCCAATTTGTTCACGAGCTCAGTCTGCTCTTCAAAGAGTAAGTCACTTCATTATTCTCGCCCCAAAGCTGAGTAATCTCTTCTTCCAACTGCTCATTAGCCTTCTTCAAGTATTCTTTCTCAGCCCACAACTTATTGTATTTCTGAATATCGACAGTGATGGGTGTAGACCCTAAAATTTGCCTTTCGTTTTAACCGTAACAGGCTTTTGTTTCTTTGTATCTATAATTTTTGCATTGCATAGAACATGTTCTTGAGGCATGGGATCAAGGCGTTCTTGTGGCCCAAGTTCATTTCGGAGCAAGAGACTGAACAACAAACAACGAGCATCATAAGATCGGGCATTTGTTTTGACCAGCGGTCAGGCGGCCGATTTTATTTTTATTTTACAAGTTAATTTCATATCAGAAAGCAGCACTCAGGCTCATAACAAGTATTTTTACGGTGATAACGTTCAAAAATGAGGTTCAGCAGCTAAACAAAGCTCCAGACAGATGAAACAGGGCAAATGGACAGGTTTCCCACAAAAAGGCGCCAAATTCAAATTTTTGAAGGTGTTAATCGGTTAACACATATGGTTAACTGATTAACCATTGGAGATTCAGCCCAGAATTGAAGTTTTAACAGTGTTAACCGGTTAACGGATATGGTTAACCGGTTAACCATAGCAGAATTTGCCATGTACGTTACTTTTCAGGCCAATTGCACTTGGGGTCCAATTTTGATCACTTTGGAATTCAAATTTTCATGTGGGAAGGATCTAGAACACCTTTAAATTTTAGATTTCCCTCCAAAATCCCAATTCATATTCCAAGCCTTGATTTCCAACCCAAATTCCAATCCTTGATTTGGGATACAAACCTAGATCATATTTAAGTGATCTACTTCAAACCAAACCATCCAAGATTCATTTCTCACATCCATTTTCATAATTGATTTTAATTCTCTCTCAAATTCTCTAAACTTCTCCATTTCCAAAACTCACTCAAAGCTCTTTTTCATTGGAACTCTTGATTCTTCATTGGAATCAATGGATTCTTGAGCACAATCCTCCATCTACCATCACCATTGGATCAATTTTCATCTTCAATTTTCGTGCAAGCTTGGATCTGAATCTCGAGTTGGATCTAGAAGTGATTATTTGAAGCTTTTTGACTCAAATTTGGTGGATCTTCATTCATGCAACAACAATTATTGTGAATCTTGAAGTTTTTCGAATTTCTAGAATTTGATCTACTCAAATTCAGTTGATCAACATTTACCGAAGCAAATCTCCGCTTTGAAGGTTGGAATTCTCGATCCAATTTAATTTTTGAGCTTATCATGTTAATCTTCATATTCGATTAAATTTTGTTGATTTCGATCCGTTCAATTTGTGATATTGCTGCATAATTATGTATCCATGATGTTGGATCTCTGTTTTCTGTTGTCATTTTCGTGCTTAATTGATAAGTTGATCTGTTGGAACCATGGATAAGCTGTTCTGTTGCTAGAAGTGATTTTCTGCTGTTGTTTTTGGCTTCTGGTACAGTGTTAACTGGTTAACGTATATGGTTAACCGGTTAACCAAGTCAAATATTCAAATTTTTCAAAGATTTCAGGGTGTTAACCGGTTAACGCCTGGTATTAACCGATTAACACCTACAAATTTCCAGATTTTCACTTGTTTTACACAGGTTAACCGATTAACACTGTACCAAAATGCCATATTTGCTGTTTTGCTTGCATGTTCGCATACCGGTTCGATTCAAATCATCATAGATCAGTGTGGTGCATTAGGATTGAATTGTTTTGAATAATTGTTACTGTTCGTGGTTGTTTAATCATGATGTTGTTGATTTGTATGATCATTTTCCGATTGTTTACATGCTTGTGTATGTGCTTCGAATTGATCATTTGTTTGCATGCTCATATGCTTTCATCTCTTGCTTTTCTCTACATGTTTGCATCATTCTCGCATCGCTGTTGAGGTCGAGACGCGCTTGTGGCGGCTGCTTCCCCACACACTTTTCCTCCCTCCCACCATTCTAAGTGTGCATCTTTCATGTTTGCATTTCCTACTTGTGATTGATTCCTCCTTTGTTCTTCTTGTGCTTTCTTGCCATGATCCCCATAGGATTCCTAGTCCCTCCATTTAGGATGGGAGTAGGAGAGACATTAGGTGTTCAATCCAAGTATGTTAACATTAGGGTAGATGTTTCCCCTTTTCATCCAAACTTTAGGACCACTTTGCATGACAACGTTAGGGCCGAGTTTCCCTTAGACCTTTCGTGCGTCTCTCTTTCTCATCTCAAAACCATTCTAACTCATTTAATAAAGGCGATAAACATTACGCGCTACGAGCCTTAAGCTACATGGGGAATGATGAGTGAGGGGTCTCCTCTCTCTTATCTAGAATGTTTAGTATACGTCCCGTTTGGGGGCGATATACGACGCATTCGCCTCCATGTCATAGTCTTTAGTGCAACGTGAATAAAAAACCGAATTAATTCACTTCACTAACAAACACACAAAATAATTCAAACCTTTTTCCTTCGGGATTAAACGGAAACTTTTTTTTTCCAGAAAAGAGTGTTGTTAAGCTTCGGTTCTACCGTAAACAGGCTTCGTCCCTAACTGCTGGAACAGATGTTTAACCCTACTCGGATAAAACACTTAATCAACTTGTGGTTTCGTGTCCGCCCAAACTACGTTTGCTCTGATCTTTCATACCAGATCAAAGTATGTAGGCACAAGACACGATGTCTTGGCGAGCAACCTTCCCCCCTCTCTCCCGTAATTAGCCGAACTACGTTGACTCTGATCTTGCATACCAGATGAAAGTACATAGGCACAGAGTTGCGATGCTCTTCCGAGTCTCTTTCTTTTATTTTTGTTCCGCAAGCCTGTAGCGTAGATAGTTAAACACACCCTTAGATAGACAACAAGCATGGATCCCATCGAGTACGACGAACGTGAGGGGCGCTAATACCTTCCCCTTGCGTAACCGACTCCCGAACCCAGGACTTGGTTGCGATGACCTTGTCTTTCCCTTTTTTTCGTCAGGTTTTTCCGATCGTTTCCTTTCCCTCTCTATGGGATAAATAATGAAACGTGGCGACTCTTTTGTTTTCCGCCGGGTGTTTTTCGCAGTTGCGACAGCTAGGGACTCTGCTGGGGACTGAACCTAGAGTCTCTAGTTCACTATGCGAGTCAATCCTAGCGCTTGTCTATTGCGTCATTGGGTGTTTAATTTTGTGCAGTTATTTTGCTTTATGTACATTATCTGTTGTATATCATTGCATTGCATTCTTGTTGCTACTGTGCTGTGGGTTGGGTTGTTCCACCGAGAGATAAGCTAGACCTGTGCTTGAGTATACACATAGGATTAGAGTGGAGATTAGCGGGAGCTTGTGGCGTTTGGATGCGCAATAGCTCGCGTGAAATTCACATTCAGACGAGGTTTTTCTTTGAAAATATTATATCCTGCGCGTCTAGTGCAGTTGAGGGAATATTGACTTAGAGAGACTGTCGACTCTGGAGACCGGTCATTTGAGGGGTCAGCTAAGTGAGGCCGCTTCGTTAGACTATGATGCCAAACCGGAAACGATGAACGTATCATCGTTTCTCGAAAGTCTGTGACGCTGACCACCCGCATAGGATGTCGTACCTTTCAAGACTAGCACCCACATGTGAGAAGGATGGGTTTTTGCAAGAAATCTGGCCTTCAATGTAACGCCCCATATTGCTTTTAGGATTACCGACTGACCCCACAAACCAACACGGGTCTTTTCAGCATGCTTTTTCCTCACTCACACGCTTTCCGGGAAACTTCCCAGAAGGTCACCCATCCCAGAATTGCTCCAAGTCAAGCACGCTTAACTATGGAGTTCTTATGAACGGGCTACCGAAAAGAAGATGCATCTTGTTGGTATAGGTAGTACCAATTAATCCTTATAAGCTTTCATTCAACCATGCAGTCCCATACCTGCATAGCCTCAGGATCCCTCTCATTTGGATGTGAATTCGGTTTTCCCCTAGAAGCTGCTAGGAGTGTCTCATTGTCATGCCTCATGACACCGACAACCACACCGACAACCACTCCCTCGCCCACGGGTGCTACATGCAACCACCGTCCTCTTTCACCTCAGGTGTTACATGCCCACCAACTTCCGCTTGGTTCGTCCCTGAACCACATCGTACTGGGAGAGGTATGGCTCTGATACCATTTGTAACGCCCCATATTGCTTTCAGGATTACCGACTGACCCCACAAACCAACACGGGTCTTTTCAGCATGCTTTTTCCTCACTCACACGCTTTCCGAGAAACTTTCCAGAAGGTCACCCATCCCAGAATTGCTCCAAGTCAAGCACGCTTAACTGTGGAGTTCTTATGAACGGGCTACCGAAAAGAAGATGCATCTTGTTGGTATAGGTAGTACCAATTAATCCTTATAAGCCTTCATTCAACCATGCAGTCCCATACCTGCATAGCCTCAGGATCCCTCTCATTCGGATGTGAATTCGGTTTTCCCCTAGAAGTTGCTAGGAGTGTCTCATTGTCATGCCTCATGACACCGACAACCACACCGACAACCACTCCCTCACCCACGGGTGCTACATGTAACCACCATCCTCTTTCACCTCAGGTGTTACATTCAACCAACCTTGGTTCTCATCAGTGCCGAATGTTGACCCTGAGTGTTCTATCCAGTGTTTTATCTCAGTGTTCTGGTTAGAGCGGAGCTCTGGTTGAATTCAGTCAATGGCACAGTAGCGAATTTGAGCATTGGATATCTAGATCCCATGTATGCATTTGCATATCATTCTGCATTTAACATTGCATGTTTATGTGTGTTACAGGTTCTCGTCTTTCCCTTGATTATGGTACTGGTCTTCTTCAGAGATGGAAGTTAGCAGAAAGAGGATTGTTGTGTACAAGTTTCCGGCACCTGAGTTGGGACCTTTATTTGGTCTGATTTCCATGGCCGATCCTGGTGTTCTTGCAGCTTTCAGAGAGCAGTATGGTGGAATTCTGAAGTTTGTCCGCAAGCTCACGACTTATGAGCATAGAGCTATTCATACCTTGTTGTAGTTTTATGATCCTCCACTGAAATCCTTCACATTTCCGGACTATGTCTTGGTCCCGACTTTGGAAGAATTTTCTTACATTTTGGGTGTTCCGATTCTGAACAAAGTGCCTTTCTTCAGCTCTGAAGAAGAACCTAATCTCGAGAAGTTTTCCGCCGCTCTTTATTTGAGCGCCTCTGACTTGGTAGGTCATGTTATTAGCAGAAACGGAGTCTCCGGATTTACTTTACCCTTCTTGGTCGACAAAGCCCGAGAGTATGCTAACAAGGGTTGTTGGGTGGTTTTCAGTGCTATCTTGGTGCTGTGTGTGTACGGAATTGTGTTGTTTCCCCATGTACCTGACTTTGTGGATTTCGATGCTTTTCATATCTTCGCTTCCAAGAATCACGTACCTACACTTCTAGGAGACTTGTATCATTCAGTGTATTATAAGAATGAGAAAAGAAGAGGAAAGATGGTTTCTTGTTGCGCACCGTTGTTGCATAAGTGGTTTGTTGATCACCTTCCTCATTCAGGAGCTTTTGTGAATTCTGCGAACTCATCTGAATGGTCGAAGAGGCTTATGGGTTTAACGGAGAAGAATATTATTTAGTTCAACCGAGACTTGTTGGGTCGTGAGCTTATCTTTAGTTGCGGTAGCTTTCATAATGTGCCTTTGATGGGGAGGAAAGGCGGTATCAATTATAATCCTTCTCTTGCTGTAAGACAGTTCAGTTATGCTTTGAAAGGACCTCCAAAAGAAGAGGAAGTGCAGGAATCTCTATACTTCATAGGTGTAGCTGATCCGTGTATTTCAGCCCGATTCGCGGACGCGTGGGGTAAGATTCACAAGAAGGGAAAGCTTTCTTTAGGCAAAAGAGATTGTAGAGCCTATGATCCATACTCGGATTGGATTCAGAAGCGGGTTGAAGAGGTATTGTTGTCGTTTCCTATTGAAGCACCATTGTATCCCTTAGTCATTGAGCCACCTACGACTGTTGATATCCTGAGATACACCAAGCTTTGGGCAGAGAAGGAAGAGCTGCGCAAAGAGAATGAAGAGTTGAAGCAGGAAATTAGTCAGTTGAAGCATGATAAGGGTGAAGCTGTGTATTTGGCCAAGACAAATGCAGAGCTGTTGACTAAGTTGAAGGAAGAACTTGCTGATCAGGTACAAGCATGGAAGCAAGTCGGTTTTGATCTGAAAAGCACTTGTGATGTTCTGAGAAGTAAGAAGGAGGATTTAGATAGAGCTTGTCTAAAGATATCCAAATTCAATTAGCAGTGGAATGCTACCTTGACTGCCAATAAGAATGGAGAAGAACAGCTTCATGTTGAGGTTGATAAGCTGAGAATGCAATTCAAGGCTAAGGAGAGAGAGTTACTGTTCGAAACATTCTGCAGAAGTACGATCGAGCAGAAATACCAAGAGACTTTGTCAGCACTTGAAGAGTTCAAGATTCGGGCAGAGGTGAAGAAACCCAGGCTTGAGGATTCCTTCGGCAAAGATGCTTGGGAGGACCATTGTCATTCTCTCTAGGATGTGATACGCAAGAGAGATGTCCTTATCCGAGAGTTGATGGAGAGGCCAGACCACCCAGATACAAAGGAGATGCTTGAGGATTCTCAGGAGTGGCGTAGAGATCATGGCTACTAGGAGTTTCATCTTTTATAGTTTCTTTTAATTTGTATCTTGATCATCACCAGAGATGTTGGATGAGATCAATACTTCTTTGTATGCAGATATTTCTCATTTGGTTGTATTGTTTCAGCTTTGCTTGACATATGAGAAGTTTTATTGTGGTGTTCTTATCCATCTCTGCTGTTCTTGTTTATTGAAACCAGAATCAAGGGGGAAGATCTCCCTCTGCATACATAGACATGTTGGCATTTCGCATCTTGCACTCTCATTTGCATCGCATGTTGTTCTTGGTGGCCTTGTGTTCTTATCTCTATTTGGTTTTCTTCAGATCAGGATTGAGGAATTCAGTTTCCACAGGTACTCTACTCGAGGGAATCACCAGAAGCTGATGGATCAGGTTCAGGCAGAATTGCAGGAGGTCAGGGCTCGTATGGCCCAATTTTTGGAACTAATGCAGATTGTCGCCAGTGGATAGGAACAGTTGAGAACTCTCATTCATCCGTTGATAGCACGGGTTGATGAAAACGGTGTTTTGCACGGAGGGGCTGGTGTTATTCATCCTCCGGTTGGTGGGTCTATTCCTTAAGGCATTCCTACTGTTGTTGTACCTCCGGGCGGAGGAGCTGCTGGTGAGAACGGTAATATTGCTGGTAATGGCAGTGTGTGCGCTGTGCATGGGGTTGCTGGTCCTCATTGGGAGGATAATCAGGATGATATATTTTCTGTGAGAGATCTGGAGGGCGGTTTACCGACCAAAGAAGACCGAAGGTTCAAACTGATTGAGGAGAAGATGAAATCATTGGAGAATCAGAACTCTCTGGGTTTGGATATGTCTGATCTTGGTTTGGTTCCTGGGGTCAAGATTCCCCCCAAATTTAAGGTGCCCGATTTTGATAAGTACAAAGGGACGACTTGTCCCAGAGTACACATTCGTGCATACTTCAAAAAAATGTCTGCTTATTCCAATGATGAAAAGCTGTTGATGCCTTTCTTCCAGGATAGTCTAGCAGGTGCTTCTCTAGAATGGTGTATGGGGCTTGAAAGAACCCATATTCATAGCTAGAAAGAGTTGGCTGAGGCTTTTGTGCGTCACTATCAATATAATAGTGATCTGGCACCCAATCGGGTACAATTGCAGAGTCTGTCGCAGAAGAATTTTGAGAGTTTCAAAGAATACGCCCAGAGGCGGCGGGATCTGGATGCAAGGGTACAACCCCCTATGGTCGAAAGGGAGTTGATTGACTTATTTATGGCTTCACTACCAGGTGTATACTTCGAGAACATGATAGGTTGCATGTCTGCAGGGTTTTCTGATTTAGTGATTGCCGGTGAGCGAATTGAAAGTGGAATTAAGTCTGGTAAGATTTCCAATGGTGGTGGATCCTCTTCAGGAGGAACAAAGAAGCCGTATTCTGCAAACCCCAAGAGAAGGGAGGGGGATGTAAATGTTATTTCGCATAAAGGTAAGGGGAGAGCTCAGTCTCGTCAGCATCATCAGATTGCTACTGTAAATATTCTGGTCGCAGCCCCGCAACAAGGCAACGCTCAGTGACCTTATCCCGCTAGGCGCCGGATGCTTGATAGACAGTTCACAAATCCTCCGATACCATATTCTCATTTGTTACAACGGTTGTTGCAATTACAGTTGGTGCAGAAGAGGATCTTGGCTCCTCTCACAGGTATACCACCTTCTGGTTACGATGCAAACGCACATTGTGATTTTCACTCTGGCGCCCCAGGCCATGATATTGACCATTGTAAAGCTTTTAAGCATAAGGTCCAGGATTTGCTCTATTCCAAAGCTATTAACTTCACCAACGAAGGGCCCAATGTGACTCAGAACCCGATGCCGGATCACGGGGTGGCAGGAGCCAATGCCGATATTGAAGGTGAAAAGTTAAATCTGATAACTGATGTTGAAGATTTAAGAACTCTGCTGGGTTTTGTGAAAGCTTGTTTGTTGAAGAAGGGAGTATTTCCTAGTTGTTCTGCTGATTGCTCAAAATGTGAAGTGCAGCCTGCGGGTTGTGATCTTTTGAAGAGGGGTATTTAGAGAATGATTAACGAGGGTTGTTTGCAGTTCGACAAAGTCGAGAAAGAAGATGTCGTGAAAGAGGCGAGTAATAATGGAAACGAAGTTGCTTTAATTTCCATTCCCTACCTGAACCCATGATGTACAAGAGCACTAGAGCTATCCCATGGAACTATGGAGGAGAAGTGTTTTGTAACGGGAAAAAACAAGAATGGATAGAATCAACAAGCGGAGGTTTGTCAGTTGAGAGCATAGTCGGTGCCGGAGGTATTACCAGAAGTGGTAAGGTTTTCTATCCATCGGAGATTATTGCTGATAAGAATGACAGGGGTAAGCATAAAGCTGTAATCGAAGAGAATGTTCAACCCCAGGTTGTTACTGATGAACTTTCAAGGGATACGGAGGAATTTATGAGGTTAATTCGGAAGAGTGACTACAAAATTGTGGATCACTTGAATCAAACTCCATCGAAGATTTCTATCTTGTCATTATTGAAGAGTTCAGAGGCGCGTCGTAACGCTCTATTGAAATTATTGAATGCAGCGTACGTACCCCAGGAGATTTATGTTAATCAATTGGAGAGGGTAGCCGCTCATGTGAATGCTGGTAATGGTCTCGGCTTTACTGATCTAGATCGTACTCCTGCTGGGAGGAACCACAATCGTGCTCTGCACATATCGTTGTAGTGTAGAGGATCTCTGATGTCACATGTCTTGGTTGATACAGGATCATCCCTCAATGTGCTTCCGAAGAAGGCATTAATGAAATTGGACATCCAGGGTTTTCTGTGCACGCCCAGTGATCTAGTGGTTAGGGCTTTTGATGGATCAAAGAGATCAGTATTTGGAGAAATCACGCTACCTATTCAGATAGGGTCGGAGGTCTTTGATGCAACTTTCTATATTATGGATATTCAGCCAGCATACAGCTGTTTGCTTGGCCGACCTTGGATACATGTTGTTGGGGCAGTTACCTCGACGTTGCATCAAAAGCTGAAATACATGGCAGAGGGGAGCATAGTTACTGTGTACGGTGAAGAGGACATTATGGTTAGTCACCTGTCGTCCTTCAAATATGTAGAAGTGGATGGTGAGATCCATGAAACGCTCTGCCAGGCATTTGAAACAGTTCAGATTCAGGGGAAGTCTCCTGTAGAAGCCAAGGGTCCAGAGGTTTCGATGTCGTCGCTCAAAGAAGCTCGTGCTATCGTAGAATCCGACTCGTCTCAGAAGCGGGGTCAAGTTCTTGATGTTCCTGTCAAGCAAGACAAGTTCGGCCTAGGATACAAGCCCTCCAGTTCTTCCTAGATTCCGAAATACAGGGGACCAGTGCAATTTCCCAGCAGTGGTGTGATATTTGACAGGATTAATGTCGTTGAAGATGATGAAGGTGACAGTGACTGCAACATGGATGCCTAGCTTCGTTCATGTACTCCCGGCCAGAAGCTGTGCAACTGGACTATCGAAGAAGTCATCCATGTTACTGCTGCAGGGTAATGTTCATTGTTTTGATTATGTTCAGTCCTGCGTTCTGCCCAAGACGTAGTGACCCATTTGTGGGGCCTTCTTGTTATTTACTGTTTATCATTAATAAAAGACGTTTCGCATTCAAACTTTGTGATCCCTATTTTTCTTGTTTTGTTTTGCATTTAAGGATATAAGAGAAGATTGGTTGAAATGCTCCGTGAGTATAAGGATATCTTCGCTTGGTCTTACAGATATTGTGGTACATCGGCTACCTCTCAGAGAAGAATGCTCGCCAGTCAAGCAGAAGTTGAGACAGACAAGGCCCGACATGGAAGTCAAGATCAAAGAAGAAGTTCAGAGGCAATTGAATGTTGGGTTTCTTGCTGTCACGAATTACCCTCCGTGGGTCGCTAATATTGTTCCTGTGCCTAAGAAGGATGGAAAGGTCGGGATGTGCGTCGATTATCAAGATCTGAATAAAGCGAGCCCGAAAGACGATTTCCCGCTCCCTCATATCGATGTGTTGGTTGATAACACCGCTCAGTTTTCTGTGTTTTCGTTCATGGATGGCTTCTCTGGGTATAACCAAATCAAGATGTCCCTAGAGGACATGGAGAAAACTACCTTCATCACACCGTGGGGAACTTTTTGCTATAAGGTGATGCTCTTTGGATTGAAAAATGCAGGGGCAACTTATCAGCGAGCGATGGTCACCGTTTCATTACATGATTCATCATGAGGTGGAAGTCTATGTTGATGACATGATTGCAAAGTCACATACGGAGGAAGGACATCTGGTTGATCTTCTGAAATTGTTTGAAAGGCTGAGGAGGTTCAAATTGAGGCTGAATCCTAACAAGTGCACCTTCGGGGTGAGATCTGGAAAGTTACTGGGTTTCAATGTCAGTGAAAATAGTATTGAGGTAGATCCTGCCAAAATAAAAGCTATACAAGAAATGCCTGAGCCGAGAACGGAAAAAGAGGTTCATGGTTTTCTGGGGAGATTAAACTACATTGCAAGGTTTATATCTCATCTTATAGCCACTTGTGAACCAATATTCAAATTGTTGAGAAAAGATCAAACGGGCAGGTGGAATGAAAATTGTTAGAATGCATTTGAAAGAATAAAAGAATATTTACCAGAACCTCCAATACTCATGCCTCCAGTTGCAGGGAGACCACTGATCATGTATCACACGGTTCTTGAGAATTCAATGGGATGTGTGCTCGGTCAACAGGACGAGTCAGGTAAAAAAGAGCATGCCATCTACTACCTGAGTAAGAAATTCACCGATTGTGAGTCGAGGTACTCGATGCTGGAAAAAACATGTTGTGCACTCCTTGGGCCGCAAAGCATTTGAGAAAGTACATGTTAAACCACACAACCCTATTGATTTTGAAGATGGATCCAATCAAGTATGTCTTTGAAAAAAAATCACTCTCCGAAAGGATTGCCCGATGGCAAATGGTGTTAACAGAGTATGATATTCAGTATGTTTCTCAAAAAGCCATTAAGGGAAGCGTCCTGTCGGAATATCTAGCCGAACAGCCGATTGAGGATTATCAGCCGATGAAGTTTGATTTTCAAAATGAAGACGTCATGTTTTTGAGAATGAAAGACTGTGATGAGCCTTTACCTGACGAGGGATCTGAGAGAGTATCTTAGTGGAAATTGGTTTTCGACGGAGTGGTTGATTCATATGGTAATGGAATCGGTGCGATCATTACTACTCCTCACGGTTCTCATATATCGTTCACCGCCTGGGGTACATTCTCTTGTACTAATAATGAAGCCGAGTATGAAGCTTGCATTATGGGTTTAGAAGAGGCCTTTGATATGAGGATTAAGAATCTGGATATATACGATGACTCAGCGTTAGTCATTAACCAAATCAAAGGAGAATGAGAAACTCGTCAGGCCAACCTGGTGCCTTATAGAGATTATGCAAGGAGACTGCTGCCTTTCTTTGATAGAGTTGATTTTCATCATATGCCGAGGGCTGAGAATCAGATGGCGGATGCCTTGGCCACGCTAGCCATGATGTATAAAGTGAATTTTTGGAATGAAACTCCTGCTATCACTATCATGCGTCTTGATAGACCTGCTTTTGTGTTTGTCGTCAAGAAAGCATCAGATGGAAAGCCTTGGTATTTTGATATCAAGCATTTTCTAAAGACTCAGGAGTACCCATCTAGGGCATCCAGCAACGATAAGAAGACTCTGAGGAGGTTAGCTGGTAATTTTTATCTGAACAAGGACGATGTGCTCTACAGGAGAAACTTCGACATGGTCTTGTTGCGTTGTGTTGATGAACT
Organism: Lathyrus sativus; assembly: GCA_963859935.3. Taxonomy (NCBI): domain Eukaryota; kingdom Viridiplantae; phylum Streptophyta; class Magnoliopsida; order Fabales; family Fabaceae; genus Lathyrus; species Lathyrus sativus. Next base: position 396,227,149 of record OZ012736.1, on the reverse strand, counting down.
TGAAGCAAACCTGTTGATGGAGGAAGTCCACGAGAGTTCTTTTGGTACTCATGTTGGTGGACATGCAATGGCCAGAAAATTGTTGAGAGCTGGGTATTATTGGATGACTATGGAATCCGATTGTTTCAAATACGCCAGAAAATGCCATAAATGCCAGATTTATACGGATAAGGTGCATGTGCCACCAGCTCCTCAGAATGTGTTTACATCTCCTTGGCCTTTTGTCATGTGGGAAATTGATGTGATTGGAAAGATTGAGCCGATTGCTTCTAATGGACATCGCTTCATTCTGGTCGCGATTGATTACTTTACGAAGTGGGTAGAAGCAGCATCCTTCGCCAATGTCACGAAGCAGGTGGTCACTCGATTCATAAAGAAGGACATCATTTGTCGTTATGGTATTTCGGAGAGGATCATTATTGATAATGGTTCAAATTTGAATAACAAAATGATGAAGGAACTGTGTCATAGTTTCAAGATTGAACATCACAATTCTTCTCCATATCGTCCGAAGATGAATGGTGCTGTTGAGGCAGCTAATAAGAATATCAAGAAGATTATGCAGAAAATGGTTGTGACCTACAAAGACTGGGACGAGATGTTTCCTTTTGCTCTTCACGGTTATCTTACTTCGGTGTGTACATCAATCGGGCAACTCCTTTCTCACTGGTGTATGGTACGGGAGCAGTCTTACCATTGGAAGTTGAGATTCCTTCTTTAAGGGTATTGTCGGATGTAAAGCTTGACGAAGCTGAATGGGTTCGAACTAGGTTGAATCAGTTGAGTTTGATTGATGAGAAGAGATTAGCAGCCCTTGCACATGGCCGGTTGTACCAGAGTAGGATGAAGAAAGCCTTTGACCAGAAAGTGTGTCCTCGGTGCTTCCAAACAGATAATTTGGTGTTGAAAAGGATCCTTCCTCCTCAGACAGATCACAGGGGAAAGTGGACTCCTAACTATAAAGGTTTGTATGTGGTAAGAAAGGTTTTCTTTGGCGGAGCCTTATTACTATCTATTATGGATGGTGAAGATTTTTTGTCCCCTGTGAACGCGGACGTGGTTAAAAAATGTTTTGCTTAAAAGAGACCCACTGGATACAAAAAGAAAAGTCCAGGAAAAAATGGGGCATCCCGGCGAACCATAAAAAGAAAAGGTTCAGGCAAAAATTAGAGATAAAAGTGAAGGTGAGAAAATACTTAGAGGGGAGGGTTGAATAAGTATGTAGAAAAACTTAGTAATAAAAACTCAGGGACTTTTATCCTGGTTCGTTGAACTCAACTACTCCAGTCCACCCTATCAAGAGTGATTTTCCTTTCTCAAACAAGGACTTAATCCACTATTAAATCAACTAATTACAATAGTAAGCACTAAGAACAATTGTTCAAAGTCTTCTCAAGAACTACTGATCCTAACTGGATCTTCTTAAGGTTCTTTACAATCAAATGTAATAATAATACAAGTGTTTAATTTGCTTCTAATAAATCTTTGTCACAACTGTGATTTTTCACTTAAGATTAAGAACAATGAAATAAATTCAGCAGATGATTATAAGTTGTATGAGAGCTTGTAATGAATTCTTTCAAGTATTTCATCAACTGAAGAAGATGAATGGAGTCTTGCTTTTATAGGCACAGAGGTCCAAGAGTTTGTCACGTTGAAGGCTGTGTACTAAAAAGGTTTGAGCCTTTTTGTCTTCACATCACATGACCTTTCCTAGAAGTAGAATGCATAGAGAAATCCTTTTTTGTTTGTGTTCTTGTGTCTAGCATAAATGAGGAAAGAGTTGTTTTGTCATTCCAACAAACATAACTTTGAATTCTTCTTCAACAAGTTTCAGCAAGAATCATTAGAGTCTAGATTGATCAGAGCCTTCTGATGTTCATCAGAGTTTGCTGAATCAGAGTCTTTGCAGCAGGTGTGCTCTCAACGTGTAATTCTTCAGAGTAGAGTTTGGAATCAGATCCTCAGTACTTGCAACATTAGTACTATCAGAGTCTTTTGAAATAATTGTGCTTGAAACTCTTTATACATAATTCTTCAATGCTTCAGATGCTTCTGGCTTCTGCTTCAGATTCTTCTGTTGCTTCTGCTTCAGATCCTTCTGTAGACAGCGCTCAGAATCTTCTGTAGACAGCACTCAGAATCTTCTGAAAGATGCTTCTGATGCTTCAGAGCCTTGCATAATTTCATGTTCAGATCTAATTTGCTTCCAGAAGAGTATTCACTTTTAATATCTGCATCAAACAATCTTAAACAATTTTTAGAGTATATAATTCTTTAATACAAAATTTCATAATAGTTATCATCAAAACATAGAGATATTATTAAGAACCAATCTGTGTTCTAACAATCTCCCCCTTTTTGATGATGACAAAAACATAAGAAATTTTGTTCAATAAACAATATAATTATAACTCCCCCTGAGATGATGAATCTCCCCCTGAATTGAATACTATGAAAGAATAGAAACTTCCCTTTTTGTATGAGTATCCTTTTCAGAATCAGAGCCTGATTGTTCCAAAAATTAGATCTTGACTTTGGATGCATGTTTCAGAATCAGAGCCTGATTGTTCCAAAAATTAGATCTTGACTTTGGATGCATGTTTCAGAATCAGAGCCTGATAGGTTAAAACTAAATTTGGGGATCTGAGAGTTACTCTTAAAGAACTTGATTTTCAAATGTTCTAAAGCAGGAACAGAGTCAATTTCCATTGGAGATGCAGAGTCACGAGCAACAGATCCAGAGGGATGTTCCACAATAGTCATAGCCAGAGGATTTTCTTCAGAAGTAGATTCAGCAGTCACTTCTGTATCAAATACTTCAGAAGATGAAGGAACATCTCAAGAAGCAATGGTTCAGATCTTTTTACAGTCCAGATCATGCTTCTAGCAGTCTCAGTAAATCTGAGCTTCGCATCATCAGAACATACATTCTTCAGATTTGAGGCTACAATATTGAATTTGTTGATGAAGCTATTCTAGATAGCATCAGATTCATTTGCATCCATTGTTGACAAACATCTCTTCTGAACAGAGCCTAAATGCATCTTTATTTCTTTCAGAAAACTTTCAAATAAATTATCAACATTCAACCTAGATTTTGGTTTCAGAAGGGTTTCCAAAGTGAAAGGCTTAGTTTGAGGTGGTGGTGGAATGGTGAATTCAGGAATAATGATTAGAGGGCTAGGATATGTTGGTTTCTTCTAAGTTGGCATAATATGAAAGAATGGTTTGATTTTGCGAATGGAAGGTATGACAGCTTTTGGATTGTCAAAATAGGGAACAAACGCAGATTGTTTTTGCTTAACAAGAAAAGGAACAAAAGCTGATTGAGGTGGTTGATCAAAAAAGTTTTCTATTTCAAGTCCAGATGGAAAAGGATCAGATGGAAATGGTTTAGCAGAAGCAACTGAAACAAATTCAGATGTTCTTGGTTCAGGAGTGGGTTCGGGAATGGTAGTTTCTGAAGAAATGGGTAAATCTGGTTGGTTAGATTCAAAAGTTCTGAGAGAAAGGGGTGAGATGAAATCTGGATGGATATCAGATTCAGATGAATCATATGATGTGGTTGGGGTGCAGGATGTAGAGGATACAACAAACATAGTCTTTAGAGGTTGAACATCTAGAACCTCAGAGTCATAAATATCTGATTCAGGAGGATTGGATGGTTCTGGTTGAATCTCAGAAGGTTTGGATGAAGGTGGTTCAGACACAACTGGGTCAGATGCAATATGATCAGATGCAACAGTTTTAGATGCAACTTGCTCAGATGCAACTATGTCAGATTATATGGGTTCAGATGCAGCTAGTTGTTGTATGTCTGGTTGATGTATTTCTGGTGGTTGTTGTGTTGTAGGTTGTTCTGTTGGTTTTGTTTGAGGTGTTGGAATTTGGTCTGCAGGTGTTTTTGTTGTTGGTTCAGATTGAGGAATATCAGAAGTTTTAAGTTGAGTAGTGGAGATGGGATAAGATGACTTTGGTAGGGAAGGAATTTTTTATGGTTCATATTTTTGAGATGGAGCAGGAATAGAATGTTTTTGAGTGGGAGGAGGTTTAGGAATAGAACTAAATGTTGATTCATTTAACAATTTTAGAGAAAGAAGATACAGATGATTTAGTACCTTTAGTCTTTATACGCTTGGTGGGAACAGAGGGAACTTCTCCAGAAGCTTTTCTCTTGATCTGATTCTGTGGCTTTTCAGCAACTTTTGGCTTCTTCTGAGCAACAGCTTCTTCTGCCTCTGATTGATTTCTTTTCCTCATGTTCTCATTATATACATCTGGCATTGGTTCTCTAGCACGAATCAGAATGTCTACAGGAATAGGCGTTCCATCTGCTTTGCATGCATCAATATACCTAACAATGATATCCATTGGTTCTTCAGCACCGAAAAGTGAAAAATCTTCAACTGGAATCCTCTTCTGACTAACTTCAGAAATATTAAGCTTCTTAGGTGCAGCTGTGAGTTCATCCATAATCTTTAGTCTCTGAAGACTCTTTGCATTAAGTGGTTTTCCAATAATTGATTCAAGCTCATCTTTAACTCCAGCTTCATACAGAGCAGTTACCAGACCATTCTCTGTCAGAATGTCTGAAATCAACCTTCCAAAGAGAATCCATGTCCTAATCTTCTGTCCCTTATCCTTTACAGATTCTCTTGATGCATTGATATGATTCCACAGATGCATGAAGAGAATGTGTGGAAGATCTACCTTTGTACTCTGACTCAAACAGTACATAAAGTAGAGTTGTTCATTATTCACGTAATCTGGAGAATTTGTGGATTTTCTGTGATGGATGCATCCCAGAAAAATCTTTGCCCAGATTTTATAGTCAGGCTTCAGATCCTTAAATTTTTTAGAGGCATGTCCAGATGTAATGACTTCCTCATAGACTTCTTCCATATCCACACGCCCAGCTGGCAGATGACATACTCCATCAGTCTCCTCATACCCTATGAGTTTCATGATGAGATCTTCAGTGATGATGATCTCCTTTCCCAGAACAGAAGAAAGTATAAATTTTGGATAGACAAAAGCATGGATCCAAAATTCCTTCACCAGATGTGGGTATACTGGTTGAAACAACCTGTCAAAATACTTAACCCAGCCTTGTGCATCAATTATAGAACGAAACTCAAACCCATTTTCAGCTAAAGAGTCAAATTCCACCATGGATTCACAGAGAACTTCAAGTTTGTCCACAGGGGTTAACAAAGTCCTCTTAGGTACTTGAAATGGAGTCACACCTATATTTGCTGATGTAACTGCAGCCATAGTTGATTGAAATTGAGATGTTGTAGAGGATGAGGTTGCCATTGAAGAAGATGAAGATGATTTGAACGAAGGTTTAGGGTTTTTGTGGAGAGCAGAGAGAAGGCAGAAATGCATAAAATGGTTTGTGAAGTGAAAAGTGTGAATTTGGTGTGAAATGTGATATATATAGAGAAAACAATTAGGGCAATCAAACAGACACAAAAGCACGTTTTCACATAGCAATAAATGACAATTAATGAAAAGGAATAAAAATCATTTCAAAACATTAATTGATTCTGACAAATTGGGGGGAAAATCAAGATTTTCCCTATTCAAACCATACCTCAAATGTCTCTTCAGTAGTGTACACGCCATCTTTTCAGATTTAGAGTAACACGTGTTTGCTTGCATGTGCTTCTGAATTCTCTTGAGAAATGAAACGTTAGCCAACGTTCAGATCTTCTAAGATTGGTTAGCTCAGATACACACAAATAATAAAGCTTAATAAATCAAATAAATAACAGATGAAATACTTCAGAGTTTTAAACATTTTGCATCTGAGAAATTTGCTTCTGATAAATATCATTTTGGACAAAAATCCATACCAATATTTTTCAGAATAAATTTGAACCTATCTTCAGCAAGGGGTTTTGTGAAAATATCTGCCCATTGATAATCTGTATCAACAAAGGCTAAGTTTATAATACCCTTCTGAACATAGTCTCTGATGAAATGGTGTTTAGTTTCTATATGTTTTACCTTAGAGTGTAAAATAGGGTTTTTAGACAAACGTATAGCAGAAGTATTATCACAGAATATAGAAATATTACTTTCAAAAATCTGATAGTCTTCTAGCTGACTTTTCATCCAGAGCATCTGCGTGCTACATCCAGCAATAGCAATATATTCTGCCTCTGTAGTTGATAGTGCAATTGTGGGTTTCTTCTTGCTATACCAAGAGATTAGATTTCTTCCTAGAAATTGACAACTTTCAGAAGTACTTTTTCTTTCCACTCTTTCTCTAGCGTAATCAGCATCACAGAACCCAACTAATTTGAAATCATCAGATTTTCTATAACACAAACCCACATTAGAAGTACCTTTCAGATACCTTAGAATCCTCTTAACAGTTGTTAAGTGTGATTCTCTAGGATCTGATTGGAATCTTGCACACAAGCATACACTAAACGAAATGTCAGGTCTAGAAGCAGTTAAGTAGAGAAGAGATCTTATCATACCTCTGTAGAGTTTCTGATCTACTTTCTTACTTACCTCTTCCTTACCAAGTGTACTTGTTGGATGCATGGGAGTCTTTGCCATCTTACTATCAGTCATGTTAAACTTCTTCAGAAGCTCTTTAACATATTTGGTTTGATGAATGTAAGTGCACTCTGGAGTTTGGTTGACTTGAATTCCCAGAAAGAATCCCAATTCTCCCATCATGCTCATCACAAATTCTGCCTGCATACATTGAGCAAACTCCTTTCCCAGCATAACATTGGTATATCCAAATATAATATCATCCACATATATTTGACAAATTAAAAGATCTTTCTTAAATGTTTTACAAAATAGAGTTGTGTCCACTTTGCCTCTGATGAAATTTTTCTCCAGAAGAAAATTTCTTAATCTCTCATACTAAGCTCTGGGAGCTTGTTTTAAACCATAAAAAGATTTCTTTAGTTTGAAAACATGTTCTAGAAATTTTTCACTCTCAAAACCAGGAGGTTGGTGAACATAAACTTCTTCTTCTATAATACCATTTAGAAAGGCACTCTTAACATCCATCTGATATAGAGTGATGTTATTATGTCCAGCAAAAGAAATGAGTAAACGAATAGACTCTAACCTTGCTACAGGAGCATAAGTCTATGTATAATTGTCGCGGTGAAAATCGGATACCAAACTATTGATTAGTTTGAATCTTTAATTCATTTTGCAACCAAACTTTTGATTTTTCCAAAGGAAGGGATAAAGATCGAATTTTCCACAATGCAATGCAAATGCAAGGTTTAGAGAGTTTTAGGTTCGGGGGTTTGTTAAACTTAAAGAAGGTGCTAGCATCCTAAGTTTCTGTAGTACTCTATAGGAACCTCTTATTTTATGTTTGTTTATTGCTAAGTATTTATCTGCTTAAAGGTTGAAAGACCTAGGGGTTTGTTTCTAAGTATACTCTATAAGATATCGCATCTTATGCTTACATATCCTTACGGGAGTGGAATCAGAGTATTTGTAGTTCCCCTAAAGGGTTAGAGGAGTTCTTTGACTGTGGTCAAAGTTCCTACGGGTTTAGGGTAGTTGATTGATTGATTTTAGGAGAAGAGGTGTGTCTTCATTTTAAGGGAGATATAGCTACCACAAGTTGTAGGAAAATATTCTTTGCATCATCTTAAGAAAAGGACTTACATACTCGGATAGGGATCAACGAGGTACACCTTTATCTCTCTTAAGGCAAAGTTCCTACGGTATTGACTGAAATTGATGTGGGGTGGAGATTCTATCTCCCTTTAGATGATTTGGCATCTTTTCTCTATTGTGTTTGAGTATTTGTATTGAGTTGTATTGTATTTTACTATGTTGTAAAGATTATGGTCCTTCCTGTGGGGTAGGATCTAACCTAGAGATCAACTTGAATGGGATCAAGGATTGAGGGGATAATGATCCAAATGATGTGCACTACACACGATTGTTGAATCATGTGTAGGGTTTTCCTTTGGACGGATGCGATGCGGAAAATAAATTGCGATGATGGAAATTACTGTAAAATAAATTGCGGAAATGATAAAGTCATACACATACGCATGAAAGCGCTGAAGTGTGTGAGAGTGAGTGTGTCGTGAAGTGCAAGCGTGCTCGATTGAATGTCGGTTCGATCTTATCTTAGTTGAGTTGACTTTAAGGGGGAGGTTGATTTATTTAGGAGTCATATTATCTTTTAGTGATGGATTTTATAAAAAGTTGTGTTGATTTGATTTTAGGTGAATTTGACTTTATGATTATTTTATAAGAAGATTAATTTTATGAAAAAAGTTGTTTATTGATTTTAATAAAAAGTTAGATTAATTGATGCAGTTGATTTTTAGGGGGATGTTAATTTATGGAAAATTACTAACGAAAGATTTTGGCGAATTAATTTTAAATAAATAGGATCTATTAAATAAAATGGGTTTCACTATTATTGAATAAAATAATTTAGTTATACTAATTTTAAATAAGAGGTTTCTAATAGGTGATTATATTTTATCTAAAACTTAAATATGAAATGATTTATATTTAATAAAAGTTATTGTTATTATTATATGAGTTGTAAAAGGTTATTATTATTATTAAATGTCTAAGTTATTTAAAAAATTATGAAAGAAAGGGTTTTTCATTAAAATAGTTTTTTATATTAAATAGGTACAAATTATTAGATTATGAAAAAAAGATTTATTAAGAAACAAGCTATATTTATTTTAAGAGAGTTATTAAGTTATATAAAAAATGAAATAGATTAATTAAAACATTAGTTAAAAGATTAATTAAAAAAGTTATTTATAAAAGTTTATTTACAATTATTAAATTGATTAATTAAAAGGTTAATAAAAAGCTGATATTAAATTAATTAATAAATTACATGAAAATGTCATCATTTTAATAAAAATATTAAAGTTAATTTAGCCAATTATAAAAAGATGTGTTGATTTAATTAAAAAAAAACTGATTGGAAAGGTTAATTGGTAATTGGATTAAATATTAAACATTAAGTTAATTAGGGATTAATGGATGGTAAGCACCAATTAGTGGGAGGTTAATTAGGTGGTGATAAGTGTTTGCAATGTGAGGGTGTATGTGAGTTGCGGCGTGTGCGCGTGCGTGGGATAAAATTACAACACAAATAATCAAAACAGAAAAAAAGAGAACCCTAATTATCGAATCCCCTTCTTCTCCCGTCTTCCCCCTCGTTGGATCGCCGTTACGCCATCTCCTCTCGTCTCCTCGTTACACCATCTTTCTTCCTCTGCTCGCGATTCCTTCTTGTCCCCTCTCGAGTTCTCATTCTTCTGCTTTCTTCACCTTCTTTCTTTCGCTGAAAAAAACAATACAACCAAAAGAACAATGTTAAACTGTTAGCGAGAATATCTCACGGCGACGGTGGGTTTTTTGGGTTTTCAATGGCGGATGACTCATGACGGAGCGGGTTTGGATGGATAGTGACGATTTGCGGTTGACAGAGGTGGGCTCGTGGTGAAATTGCTGATTGCACGATTAACGGAGATGGACTCGCGAGGGAGGTTCTGAGAAGATGAGTTTTACTCTTTCTGCAAAAAAATTATTTTTAGGTTTTGTGATTTCTGGGGTTTCTCTATGAACATTGTGGATTCTTCTGTGTGTTAGGGTTTTATTTGGGATTTTTGTGGATGTACCAGTCTGAGTCCTCTAACTCTAAATGTTTTCTCCTTTTATAGGCTCTGAACCTGGCTCCGAGATTTGGTTTTGGAAGGGATTTAAACGGCTTTTGATGGTTTGCGATTTCTTTCCATTACTGTCTTAACATGTTTTAGTTGATTTAGGAAATACTTAATCGTGTTTCTATGCATTCGAAACTGATGATATGTTTCCAAACTGGTAGCGTGAACATTGAGGACTGCTTTGGAAACTATCGATGATGGTTAAAGGTATTTTAGATTTTTGATTACTTCTTGATATCTGTTCTGAATCGATGAATCACTGCCTATCTCTTGCAAGCACAATCCCTTAACGCCGTTCTTGATTTCACATGTAGGGTTGCTTTATGTCTTTATGCATTGATGCTTCGTGCCTTGATGTTTGTTCGAGAACATACGCAACATGAAGAACAAACTATGATGAATATGCTCTGGCTGTATAGCTTATGCAAGAAAATGGTTAGAGGAAATCTTCAGGATATTGTGTCGATTCGGTTGAAAGAGACTGAAGGGTGCTTGGTCGGTTGGTGTATGGTAAGTTTGCTGAAAATTCATTTGCTTTGAAATTGGAATGAAATTCGGTGAAGCTGCTTCTATTTCCAATCGTTAACAGTTCAAACACTAATGAGATATCCATATTCTATTTTCATTTCCACCTTGGTTTCTCACAAATGGACGGCGTGCTAGGAGCGGGATACATGGCTTCATCATAGGCGCATATGAGGGGTGTGAACAGACGAAGACCGGTTTGACTCTTCCCTTTATCTTGTTCTGCAGTTGTTCAGAAGTATTGGCCTAACTGATGAATCAATGACTTATGGCCTTCCTTGTTTGGTTGCAGGATGCACACTTGAGAAAGATTTGGGTAGAAACCTCGGTTGATTTATTAAGATTTTGTGGCTAGATTGGATGTGGTTATCTACTCTTGAAGCTATACTCGATATTTTGATTATCTCGTTACTCTGTAACCCTCTAGAAATTTGACATGCCAATGGAGCATTATATGTTCACTTAGTTGCTCCAAAGTTAACAGCTCATGAAGACGTTTGCATTCTAATGAAGGGGATTCAAAACAGTTAGGATCATCAGGAATTAGAAGGAAATGTGCAGTGCTGCATTAGTAAGCTGGGAGTCAGGGACTTCTTCCACTGCCAAATGACACGCCTTCCCAACACTGCGGTTGCCCTCATTCTACGCTTTTATGGCTCAAACTTTGCGAACTCCTTCTGGCGTCTTACGGTAATATCCAGTTTTCATACAACTTCTACATGGGGAAAACATGTTGTTTTCTGTCATAGATAAGTTCTGCATTTGTCTCCTTCCTTAAAACATATATTGGTTGTTTGCTGAATTTAAACAAATGCTTAAATTAGGAGTTGTATCATGTACTTCCATATTCTAAACCATTCGGCTTTCTTGCAGGGGCGTCCTATGTTGTTAGGTTCTCGCAAATTGACAGATAGTAACCGTAGCCGTTCTCGCAATGAGCTAATAACTTGTCAAGAGCTCGAAGATTAAGTTCACGCCCAAAACATTACATAGGCTTCAGAACTGCTTGTAATATCATGCTGGTCGTGTCTGTGTCTCCTCGGGAAACCTGCTATGAGTACCTGGAAATGATTATGTGGTTTATCGTTGATTCTGTCCTCAGGTTAACTAATTATTATGCTTCATATTTCAGGTGATATTGACACACAAGTTAATCCCAATCAACGGCAATGACCCGCGTTAGCTCGTGTTTCCAACCTAGCCAGCTTTTAGAATCTTTAATGTGAGTGGTTTTAACTGCGTGTTTCCGTTAATTGCTTAGCAGGATGGGAGCCCAGTTATTCTAAGGAATAGTATCCACAAATACCTGATGAGCCAGACGCACAGAAGACCCTCTAAGATGCAAGTTCTTAGAATCAGTACAAAGTTCATTATGCACACTAGGAATTGGTATCTGAGAGCTCATGGGAAAAGCATCTTATGGGGTTTGAAGTTGAGCAGGATCAACATGCAAATTTCCCATTGGTAATGAACTTTGCAACTGTCCATAAGATGATTTGCCAAAGAGATGGCTAGACTGCTGGTCCTGCGACATTTTGGAAAGCAGTTGTTGCTGTTGTTGCCGTAAGAACAGTTGCTGCTCCTCCTGCTTCTGCTGCTGCTTTAGCATAAGGATTTTATCTAACAGGGGCAGCTGCGGTGCTGAAGCAGCTGCATGAGAATGTAATTGCAACAAGTATTGTTGTTGCGGCAAGTTTATCATTTGTGGATCTTGAGCTAAACCAGAAGAAAGTAGCTTCTCTGCTGCTTTAGCATATTCAAATTTATACTAAACCTGTCATATTGTGTTGTTGCAGGATGGCAAAGGATGTTGTCGGTGAAACCTTGTTTTGACTGCTTTGTTCTGACGGTTACAAGATCATTCTGCCACGCCCTTATTACGCTGGAGGCTAACTCTCTGTACAACTTCAATGTCGTTTCTCTTATGCGATTGAGTACTTGTTGCTTACGAGATACGGTTCTGCGACGTAACAGAAGGTTCAAAGGACTTTGCATGTTTCTAATGGTAGTGTCAGCAGTGTCTCAAAATAGGACTGTGTTTTAACACTTTAGGGTGGTTCAACCAAGTAGTTACTCATCTTCACTGTTGTAGTTTAAAGTTTCGAGATTATCTTTAGCGAAGACAAGAAGGGGTCGAGTCCTCTATCTTCAATGTAAATCAACGTAGTACCATTGTAAAGAAACTTTGATGTAAATGTTCTACCATGTATTAGATGAGCAATATTGGATATTAATGAGTTTATTTCACGCTATGCCTGGTTGTCAGAATACTGATTCGTATATACCGCAACTTCTTGAATTCATAGTATTGTAATAGCTTGTGCATCAAACCCAAATATTTATGTACTAAATGCAAACTTTATTATGTTTTGAAATGAGGTAGCCTGACAGTGGTACTCGTAGCTCCGAATGATTATTTCCGATTTGCAAACACAGTGGCACGTGATTGGAAGAAATAAATGTCCTGGTGTAAAGTTTATCTCCCTTTGAAACAAGAAATAATGCGACTCCACCACTCCTTCAAACCTTGAAAAATGGAGGTTTAATTAAAAGGAGCCCCATATTTAAATCCTCATGAATGACGCCTTTGACTACCGATTCCTGAAACCACTTTGTGCAAATTAACCAAGTTCCAAACCAACTTATAAATTTGAAATCCAAATGGCCTTGATCTATGAAAGTCTTAAGCATTCCTTTTGATGAGATCTTGATTCTCCTTAGAAGTATATACCTTTGAGATGATGAGGAAAAAGCCCAATAAAACCTATAACCAAATCTGGAACAGAGCCAACCAGTTACGTCTTAAAGCATCGACTGAGAATATACACTTGAGATTACTGCGTCTTCACATACTTGTTAGTTACAATAAACATGCACACATACAAGAAAATAAACACAGAGGTGGGGTCTTATGGTCAAAAATTAGGGTGCAACAGATGCCCCTATTTAAGTTACTTCTATCCGGAGATATGGAGATTGAAATCTTCGTCTCGACGAGATAGGAGAGACTTAAATACAAACATTGCACGAATTTTTGGCTATAAGGAGCCACCGAATGCAAATGATATGCAATGATATGAGAATGCAAGACAAATGGTCCTGTGAGGAAAGACGTCACAGGGGAAGAATAGGCTCAATAGAGCGAGACTCCACGGGGGAAGATTGACAATCACAAAGTGTCTATAAATATACTGCGAAGAACTCGTAGGAGAATCCATTGGAAAAACCGACCGTATAGGTCAAATGTAATGGTTCCAAGATATCAGCTGGAGAAGTCTACTGTCGAGACTTGTAACTTTAGTTGAGAATACTTTTGCCAAAGTATCTATTGTTAAAATTTGTAAGGAATTTACTGTCGAGATTCTATGTTTGAAGTTTGCTGGAGATAATAACTTCTGACGAAGTCTTTTGGAAATCTACTGCCGAGATTAGCCATGAAATAAACGAGATATACCTACTGCCGAGGTCTTCTGGAAATCTACTGCCGAGATTAGCCATGGAATGAAATAGCAATACCTACTGCCGAGGTCTACTGGTAATCTTCTGCCGAGATTAGCCAGGAAATAAGATGTCTTTGAATAAATGTTCGAAAGGATAGATAAACCTCGCCACGCTTCAAGGTGTGTGCCATGAACGGTGTCGCTTCCGCGAAAATAAGGTGCCGGCAAAACAGAAGAGTCGCCACCTTTCGTTATTTATCCCTCGGAACAGGAAAGGAAACGATCGGAAAAACCTGACGAAAAGGTATAAGACAAGGTCATCGCAACCGTAGTCTGGGTTCGGGAGTCGGTTACGCAAGGGGAAGGTATTAGCACCCCTCACGTCTGTTGTACTCAACGGGATCCACGCTTGTTGTGTTTACTGGACGGGTTTGTTTATCTATTTACCTATCAAGGCTGGCTTAAAAAAGAAAAGAAAATGACTCGGCAAAGCGTCGCGCTTTATGCCTACGTATTCTCATCAGAGAATGAGAAATCAGAGTCAACGTAGTTCGGCTAACTACAGGGTGGGGAAGGTAGCTCGCCAATACGCCAGTATTGTGCCTACGTACTCTCAACAGGTATGAGAGATAAGAGCTTACATAGTTCGGGATAATACGGATTACGGGGATTCAGATTCATCTGTTTTATCGAGTAGGGTTAAACAGCAATTCCAGCAGTTAGGGACGAAGCCTGTTTGTGGTAGAACTGAAGTTTAACGACACTCTTTTCTTCAGAAAAGCTTCCTTTGAATTACGGGCCGACGGGGCAAAAAGGTTTGAAGTTTGTTTTCTGTCTTTTACGAAAGAACTGTTTTTTATTATGTTTGCAACTAGTATCGAACTAGAGACTATGACCTGAGAGTGAATGCGTCGTATGTCACCCAAAGGGTACCATACTAAACATCCAGACTGTTGAAAAGAAACTCTCCAACAATCCTTTCTCAGATAGCTTAAGGCTCGTAACGTACGAAGTTAGTTAACCTTTATTATTGTATTTTCATTTGTTTTGAGAAGAGAAGAGAAGGGCTCAACTAAGGGGAGACTATCAAGTCCTAATGTTTTCATGCCAAGGATTCCTCTTATGGTTGAAGTTTGAAACAGGGAACTCCTAGAAGTTATCATGCATAGGTTTCAACCTAAAGTTCTAATCATCACTTCCTTATCAAAGGAAGTGAGATTCCTAGGGGATCATGTCAATGATAAACAGAAACAGATAAAGCATCAGCTTAAACAGTAAACAGATATACAGTAAACGAATGTAAAACGTATGCAATGCAAGTGAGGGAGGAAATGTGTGTGGGGCATCAACCTCAACAAGCTCATCTCAACCTCAAGCCAGATATGAATAACTGTAATCATACAGAGGAAATAACATGCTATCAAGCAAAATATCAGTGACTGCAATCATACAGAAAAAGTAGCATGCTATCAAGCAAAAATAAACCACATGGGCAAGGGAGCTAGGCTCTACCGAATACCCGCAAGCCAAGCCATACAATAAAAATACAAGCAGAGGGAGCAACTCAACCTCTAGTGCAATCATGATCCTAGCTTAAAACAATTTAAACATGAACTTATTCTAATGCATCAGGCAAATCAAACAAGTCACATCAATACAGAAAAGAAAGCAGACAGGAAAGGAGGTAGATCAACAGCTTCCACCCAACTTCATAGTAAAGCAAATCAGTCATCAGACTTCAATCACCCTTCAAAGCTATCATCTTCCATGACAAGTATCAACTTGCTTCTCCAAGGTTTCAATCCATCAAACATAAGTATCAACCTATTTTCCCTTCTCCAAGCTTCAGCTCTTCAGTCAATTCCACCTTTAGGATTCACTCCTAACTGCAAGTATCAACTTGATTCCTTCAGGTTCTTAATGCCTCAATGCAAGTGTCAACTTATCCTTTATTCCTCAAGCCTCAGCTCTTCACTCAATCTAAATTGAATCCTCTTCATAAGTTTCAACTTGGTCTTCTTGCTTCAGCTCTCTCTTCTTTACCAGCATCAACTGGGTCTTCTTCATCTATAAGCTTCAGCCTCTCAGGGTGGTCTTCAATCATATGTAAGTATCAACTTCATCCTTCAATCTTCTTCAAGCAAGGAACTCCATCCTCTGGCAAGGGAGAAAGATGCACCTATCAAGAGCAAAGTCGGGATGATTGGTAGCAGAGTGAAGACCAAAGGTCACCACTAAGCATCCTGTCATCAGAGAAAGGGACCCTCAAAGGTTCTACCAATTTGCAAAGAACCACACATCCTACCAAAGGAGGGATGAAGCCTTTACAAGGGACCTTACATCATAGGGAAGAATGGAATTGATCAACATATTCCATATTTATGAAGGAAGATAACTATCTAGAAGCACTGCCTACAAAACCCTAATCTTAACCTAATCAAAACTACACCACAAGAAGGGAAGATCTTAAAATCCAAGCCTCTTCAAGCAATCCAATGCATCTTCAACTTGCCTTCATCATCATCCAAGAACAAGCAAAGCACAACCCTAATCTAAGGGAACTAAAGATGTTAATCTAGTTGAGTTAGTGCCTTAGAATCATCTAAAGCTAGCACCTAAACTAAAATCAATCAAAAATAGCAAACTATCATATAAATTTCTACAAAAAATTCTAAGGGATCCTAATTCAATTAAGAATGCCTCATACAAAAACTAGGGACTAAATCATCTACTAAGTCCTAAAATCAAAATCTAAACCATAAGGTATCAACCATAAACCCTAAAAATGGAGCTTCTAAAGGTTTCAACCTAAACTACCACCTATGTTCATCACAAAAATGTGAGAAAATTCTATAGGGAGCATGCAAGTCTATGCTAACTACTCACAAAAAATCAGGATCAAAATCATCATCACATGATCACACAAAATACCACAACATCAAGTATCAAACATAACTATTTTAATATCAATTAAAATGAGAAAATTCCCATAAAATCAGAAAATGTATGAAATAAAAATATTTTCCTCTAAAAAATACTAGACTCAGTCATGAATATAATGCAAAAGGAATGGGGTTTATTGGATCATTTTTCAATTTTATATGATTTAATCAAGAACCATGAATAAAAATGAAAAAATAAAGAAAATCCAAATAAAATAGACAAATGCATGGTGCAAGTAGTAACCAGAATCAGTTCATATAATGGATTGGGCCATGGGGGGGGGTGCTGATATCAATCTTTTCACTAAGCCCAGAACCACAAATAAATGAAACGCTGCGTTCCTTTAACTCAGATCCTTCACAAATTGAAATTAAAACATGGCCGTTGGATGAGGGTCCTAGTCCAAGTCAAACCTTGATCTGATGGCTATCAAGTCGTCTTCTCCAATTCAAACCTCTGAAACTCGCGCGCAGCTCTGACCACCACCGGTGGTGCTCCGGTCACCATTCCACAACCCTAGTTCAACATAGAGTCCACCATAGGCCACGATCCCTTAATGAAACATGTCCCAAATTCCCTCACGAATTCATTCATGCCTTTAATTCTCTCTGAAACCTCAAGATTCACAAGAACCAATCCTCAACCGAAAATGGTAATATCCTTAATTAGTCTCTAATTCTCAAATTAATGGTCTGAAATCATTCCTACACCATTCTACAATGCATCTAACACCCTAATTCATATTGATTCTACCTAATTTAAGCTGGAAGAAGAAGTTTACATACCTGTCAAATCTTGATGAACAGATGCACTAAATCTTCAAATCAAGCTCTCCAACCTTCCAGACACGATCAAAATGGATCATTCCCTTGCTTCTGTATGCACAAGAACTGGCTGAAAACTCCTGAAACTTAAAACCCGATGGTGAGTTGCAGGTGGAAGAATCTGAGCTCAAGAACACCAATCAGCCACGAATTCCTCTTGGTTATGATCTGGAATCAATCCTTAGCATCCATGGAAGAAGTTGCAATCAAGAAAATGGATGGAATGTGAAGAAATTGGTGAAACCGAATTCAGTTGCAAGCTATGCAATTTCAATCTCAATCTTTGCTCTCTCCTTCAATCAACACCAACCTTTGCTTTGGATTACCTCTACTCAATATATAGAACATGTATGAGTGATCTAGAACCCTCTAGATCCTTCTAATGAGAGTTTCAATCTCTCATGTCATGAGATTTTCAATCACATGTCATGGTATGCACAACTCTGCAAACAGCTTGAAAACAATCCCAATTCCTTCCAATTTCTCCCCTCATGGTATTTTGGAAGTGTTTGGCTTGCAAGGGATCTTGCTCATGCCTTGAATTTGAGTTTTGCAAATGTTACTTAAGATGTAAGTAACTACTTTTCAAAGCAAGTCCACCAATTAGACCTCAAATCAAAAATGTGGCTAAACCAATGTTCTTAAAATGTTTTTTAGAGTCAAAATCATATATTACATGCCTTGGTTTGGAGGTGTAGATCAAAAATATCAATTTCCAACTTTGGTTTATTTAACTTATACCCTTATTTTAGGTCATTTTTGCAACTTTGAGCTACAAGCAATTTCAACAACTCATGTCCTTTATAATAGCCTTAAAACATCATTTTTAACAAGTTTGATGTTGAACATTTTCCCATTTGAAGCTTGGAAATAGGAGTTATGGCCTTATGGTTGAAATGACCTGTAATCTCCAAATGACCAAAATACCCTTGACTTGTCAAAGCCATAACTTGAGTTCTACAAATCCTATCAAGGACTTCTAGTACTCTCTAGAAAGCTAAGAAGATAAGGAACAACATTAATGTTGACCAAAAGTTCATAGGAATCATCCTTCTAGGGCAAACGTTTCATGCAAGTTGGACAACTTTCAAGCCCCCAAATTCACATACCTCAGATGACTTGTGACTTGTCAAAGTCATAACTTGAGTTCTACAAATCCTATAAAGGACTTCTAGTACTCAAATTAAAGCTAAGATCAATCTCTACAACATTCATGTTGGGGGAAAGATGATATGACAATCACATCTTGAGCTAAATTGCCTTGAAGATAGGGGTGAAACTAGGGGATTTTACACTGTCAAGCCTTAGAAACCCTAGCTTTAAACTTCTCAAACTCTTCAATCATGATGAGTTGACCTTGGAATCATCCTTATAGCATCTCAATGCATCAATCCATGATCACATGGCTCTTGTATTAGCTCTCAACTTTCTCCAAATCATCAGTTGACCTAGGGTTGACCCAGTCAAACCCTAATTGCACCACTCATGGCTGAGTCTTCTTAGTCTTGCACAATGACCTATCTAGGCCTCAAAGTGATCTTCAACACTTCTCATGAGCTCTCTCAAGACCTCAAGTCTAACTTCATGGCTTCAGAATCATCTGAGGACTTCCCACAACTCTCAAGTTAGGAGGCACACACTCTGGGTTTCAACCACTCTCTCTGAGGATCTTTTAACTTCTCTGACAAGGATATCAACCCTTCAACACTTGAATAAGCTTCTTAGCTAGCTTCAAAGTCTAGTATAAATCTTGGTTGGTAATCATACCTCTTGATCCCCTGCACACATGTCAATGAAATGCAAATGATGATGCTAATGTGAATGAAATGAAACATAAGCTAGGTAAAGAAATGTTGGGCAAATTTTGGGGTGCAACAGCTGCCCCTATTCAAACGGCTTGGACCTGACTGGGTGAGAAGCGAACGGCTCTCAACCAATCAAGGTAAAAGCCGGTTGAATACTATCAAACCCGGAAATTTGCCAACTGCACAAGTACACGGTACTCTGATGGGAACAAATCTTCGGAAACTGGAATAATAGTTGCACGGCAACTAGCTGGGGAATTGGTCACACGGTAACTAGCGATACATGGTTGATCATGCCGTCAGGCATCAGGATTCCTCGGGATTTATCAGGTCACCGATCAAGTTAATCATGCCATCGGGCATTCAAAGAAATTTTTGGGCGTCAGCCGAACTTCATCAGTAGGCCGGGAATAGAATTCTCAGTCAATCATGAACCAATTGGGGATACTCAAACTTATGCCGTCAGGCACTCCGCATCAGCTGGGAGAACTGCTTCGTTAATACGGTTGGACTTCAATCATCAAGTCTTCGAGGGAAGTTTCAACTTCGCTGTTCGGAAACCTGCTGGGGATGACACATTTTCGCTGGGGATTCTGGAGAACTATCAAGTAACTCTGCTTCGGGGCTTCAGAAATCATTCTGGATGAGTCAACTCTGCTGAGGACATCAAGAATCATCTTGAACAAATAACTCCGCCGGAGCCTTCAAGAATCATCCTGAACCAATAACTCTGCTGGAAATTTCAGGAACCACCCTGAGCAAACACTCTACCGGGGACTCTAAGCGTCAACTTGAGCAACCCTCTCTGGCGACTTTACTGGGGATTTTAAGAATCATCTTAAACGAGCGCCTTCGTTGGAGAATTCAAGAATCATCTTGGGCAGACGACTTTGCTGGGGAGGATTCAAGAATCATCTTGAGCAAGCGAATCTACGGAGGAACACCTGCAAAACAAGAACAGTAACGACCTAGCTCATGTTTAGTATGCATATGCTTTGACAATGGCGCAATGCTCCACCCGGTGGAAATGCTACGCGTTCTTTGGAAATGCCACCCGGTGGAAATGCTATGCAATTGTGCAACATGCTATGGCCTCATCAGCAAAATAAATGCTGAAGGGAGAAGCCTCCTATCAAGGAGAAAGAACCACTCTGGTGGGGGAAGGAATCATCCTGCCGAGGAGAAGAAGTCACACCAATCTCAATTGGACGCTGCTTGGGGAAACGAACTTCAGTCGACTGCTGCAGGGGAACGAAGCTCTACGAGAACCTGGACCTGCTGAGGAAAGCGATGTCAATCGCAGAAACAAACTGCACGGCATTCGCAGCCAACCCTTCTTGTAGGTAACGACTCCGGCGGGGAAATACAGCATCAGTTATTCAACACTCTACTGGGGAAAACCAATCATGGCCCGAACTGCTTTCCAAGGACTCGGCTCCCTTGGGGATCTGCAAACTCGGCTGGGGGAGAAGGAATCGTCCTGCTTACAGGGGAGAGTACAACTCTGCGGGGAATTTCAATTCTGCTGAAGACCTCAGTCTGGAACTATCGATTGCTGCACACTTCAGTATGTGACTCAGCTAGGGAGATGACGACCCTTCGGGATGTATCTGATTGGGGAGAGAATCTTCTCTGCCTGGGGAGAACATATCAATGCTTACGATCTCACGTTCAGACTCTGCGGGGAGAGGCTGCTGAACTTCGCTGGAGAAGAAGGAATCATCCTGCTTGGGGACGCATACGGCGTACCACCTGGTATATGCTACACCTGCACCAACACAAACAAACAGACAAGATACCCTTCTCAAAGGGAACTATCAAGGTTATCATCTTGTGGCCCTGTTCGAGTAATTCATTGTTTCAACAATCATTGGCCTAGGCCAGTAAGTTTATGTATGCGCATTTTGTCAAAAACATCGGCGTTCTTTTTCGCAAACAAAACAGGTAAATGCTAAACAAACAAACAGAATTGCTGAATAGTATACATTTTATTGATAACGAACTCATGAATGGGTAAAAATGTTTTACAACAGATGCAAGCCCCTGGAATGAGGAAGCTGCAAAAATATAAAACATAAATATACATCAGTATATACACAAATGTCGGCAACGAGGCATAGATGAACACCATGAGTTGATCCCTCTATGACCCACTCGACTTCGATACTTCTACGACGCTTTAGCTTCAGAAGAGATTGATTCAGATAAACGACCCTCAGGTCTTCCAAACTACTAAACAATGAAAGGCCACACGCGGAACGCAGTCATTTGCTTTTGCAAATCCCTAACTTTTGCCTGAATCGCCCTTCCGGGTTTTCGATTCATCGGGATACCCTTTTTTGCCAAAGTCGCCCTTCCAGGTTTTCGACTTTGCGGGTGTACATTCTTTTCTTTATATCCCTAATTTTTTCCCGAACCTTTTTCCTTTTTTATGGTTCGTCGGGATGCCCCTTTTTTGCCTGGATGCTCTTTTTCTTTCCAGCGGGTCGTCTTTTAAGCAAAGTATTTTTTAACTGCGTCCGCGTTCACTGGGGATGCAAAATCTTCACCATCCATCGTGGATAACAACAAAGCTCCTCCCGAGAAGACCTTGCTGACGACGTACGGACCTTCGTAATTAGGAGTCCACTTGCCCCGGTGATCGGAGTGTGGAGGAAGAATCTTCTTCAGGACGAGATCACCCGTCTGAAAGCTTCTAGGGCGCACCTTCTTATCATAAGCTTTCTTCATTCGGATTTGGTATAGACGACCATGTGCAATCGATGCCAACCTCTTCTCGTCAATCAGGCTGAGTTGGTTTAGTCGGTTCTTAATCCATTCTGCCTCATCGAGTTTCACGTCAACCAAAACTCGCAAAGAAGGGATCTCCACTTCTAACGGTAGGACAACTTCCATACCGTACACCAAGGAGAAAGGAGTTGCCCCGGTTGACGTACGTACCGTCATACGATAACCGTGCAGCGCAAATGGCAACATCTCGTGCCAATCCTTATAGGTCACAACCATCTTCTGAACAATCTTCTTGATGTTCTTATTGGCCGCTTCAACGGCGCCATTCATCTTCGGCCGGTAAGGAGATGAGTTGTGGTGTTCAATCTTGAAACCCTGGCACAGCTCCTTCATCATCTTGTTATTCAGATTCTAACCATTATCAGTAATGATCCGCTCGGGAATTCCGTAACGACAGAGGATATACCTCTTTATGAATTTAGCCACCACCTGCTTGGTCACATTAGCATATGAGGCTGCCTCCACCCACTTGGTGAAGTAGTCGATAGCTACTAGAATGAAGCGATGACCATTAGATGCAGTGGGCTCGATTTTTCCTATCATGTCGATGCTCCACATGGAGAACGGCCACGGGGAGGACATGACATTTAACGGGCACGGCGGCACATGAACTTTATCAACATAAATCTGGCATTTATGACATCTCTTTGCGAATTTAAAGCAATCTGTCTCCATCGTCAGCCAGTAATATCCTGCTCTCAGGATCTTTCTTGTCATAGCATGCCCGCCGGCGTGCGTACCAAATGTGCCTTCATGGACTTCTCCCATGAGCATACTCGCCTCTTTCTCATCTACACATCTGAGTAGCACGAGATCGTGGTTTCTTTTATACAAAACTCCATCAGGATTGAGATAAAAATTTCCAGACAGCCTCCTCAGAGTCTTCTTATCCTGGGTTGACGCTCCCGCAGGATACTCCTTAGTCATAAGGAAGGTCTGGATGTCATGGAACCATGGCTTGCCGTCGGAGGCTTCCTCAATCGCAAAGACGAACGCAGGTCTATCAAGACGAGAAAGGACAATTCTTGGAGCTTCATTCCAAAAATTGACTTTATACATCAAAGCCAACGTGGCTAAGGCATCAGCCATCTGATTTTCGGCCCTGGGCACATGATGGAGTTCCACTGGATCAAAGAACGGAAGCAGCCTTCTGGCATAATTCATGTACGGTACTAGATTCGATTGACGAGTCTCCCACTCTCCTTTAATCTGGTTAATCACAAGCGCCGAGTCACCATATACATCTAGGTTCTTGATTCTCAAATCAATTGCCTCTTCCAGACCCATGATGCATGCTTCATACTCCGCTTTTTTATTGGTGACCGGAAACGTCAGTCTCGCAGTGAACGAGATGTGGGATACGTGGGGAGTCGTGATGATCGCCCCAATGCCACTTCCATAAGAATTAACCGCCCCGTCAAATATCAATTTCCATTGGGATTTCCTATCTGGACCCTCGTCGGGCAACGGTTCATCATAATCTTTCGCTTTGAGAAACATGATATCCTCATCAGGGAATTCAAATTTCATCGACTGACAATCCTTGATCGGCTGTTCGGCAAGGTATTCAGACAATACACTTCCCTTGATGGCCTTCTGGGAAACGTACTGAATGTCATATTCCGTCAACACCATTTGCCATCTGGCAATCCTGCCCGAAAGCGCTTGCTTCTCGAAGACGTACTTGATTGGATCCATCTTCGAAATTAGCATGGTGGTGTGATTGAGCATGTACTGTAGTAAACGTTTGGCAGCCCAGGCTAGTGCACAACACGTTTTCTCCAGCATTGAGTAACGCAATTCACAGTCTGTGAACGTTTTACTCAAGTAGTAAATGGCATGCTCCTTTCTGCCCGTCTCGTCGTGCTGACCGAAAACACACCCCATACTATTCTCAAGAACTGTCAAGATCGGAGGTATCAAGATCGGAGGTTCCTGCAGATACTGTTTTATCTTATCAAACGCCTTCTGGCAATCCTCGTTCCAGATAATCGCCTGATCTTTTTTCAGTAGTTTGAACATCGGTTCACACGTGGCCGTGAGCTGAGAAATAAACCTTGCAATGTAGTTTATTCTGCCCAGAAAACCACGAACTTCTTTTTCGGTTTTGGGCGCTGGTATTTCTTGTATTGCTTTTATCTTCGCAGGATCAACCTCAATGCCTCTCTCACTCACGATAAACCCCAGTAGTTTTCCAGACCGTACTCCGAAAGTACATTTGTTAGGATTCAGCCTCAACCTGAACTTCCTAAGCCTCTCAAAAAGCTTCAGCAAATTGACCAGATGTCCCTCCTCTATTTGGGACTTGGCAATCATCTCATCAACATAGACTTCAATCTCATGATGAATCATATCATGAAACAAAGTAACCATAGCTCGTTGGTAAGTGGCCCCTGCATTCTTCAGACCGAAAGGCATTACCTTGTAGCAAAATGTTCCCCAAGGTGTAATAAACATAGTTTTCTCCATGTCCTCCAGCGCCATTTTGATCTGATTGTAATCGGAGAAGCCATCCATGAACGAAAATACAGAGAACTGAGCTGTATTGTCGACCAACACATCAATATGAGGCAGCGGGAAATCATCTTTAGGGCTCGCCCTATTCAAATCCCGATAATCGACGCACATTCGTACCTTACCGTCCTTCTTCGGTACGGGCACTATGTTGGCGACCCACGGAGGGTAAGTGGTGACCGCTAAGAAGCCAGCATCAAGATGCTTCTGCACTTCTTCTTTGATCTTAACGGCCATATCTGGTCGTGTCCTTCTAAGCTTCTGCTTAACGGGAGAACAATCTTCTCGCAGCGGCAAGTGATGGACCACGATGTCAGTGTCAAGTCCGGGCATATCTTCGTATGACCAAGCAAAGACGTCACTATACTCTCTTAGCATCTCGACCAATCTTCGCTTGACATCACCCTGCAATGCAGCCCCTATCCTGAAGTTCCTGACTAGTTCTTCAGAACCCAGATTCACAATCTCGATTTCTTCTTCATGAGGCAGAATAACTTTCTCTTCTTGTTTCAACAAGCCGGCCAACTCTTCGGGAAGGTCTTCATCTTCATCAATCTCTTCTTCGGCTTGATAGATCGGGCAATCGAAGTCGAAGTGAGTCGTAGAAGGTCCAGAGTCGATGTCATCTGTTATGTGGATCCTGCAATAACAAGGGTCAAGCTTAAAACAAGGATACATAGGTTAGCACAAACCTTATTGCCATTTTATTTTTTTTCAAAACAAATATAAAACAGGAATAACAGAGATCACAATATTTGAATACGAAAAGAAACGCCTTTTGATTTATTGGTAAAATGCATGTACATAATCAAACAAGGCCCTGACAATAAAACCACTATGCCCCGGGTAGGACATAAGGTTGTACAATGATTGGAAAAAGTAAATCATTACTCTTCGCTTGTCATCTGGATGATATCCTTGACAGACCAGTTGTTAAGGCTCTCGCCTGACTTGCTTGGTTGGATCCAAGAATCTAAGTCACAGTCGCTATCTCCGCTGTCTTCAGACACTGCGTTGACACTTTCAAATATCACCCCGCCACTGGTAAACTGGATCGGCCCTTTACCTCGCGGCGCACTGTGAGAAGAGGAGGCTTCAGCCGCAGGAGAATATCCTAACCCAAACTTGTCCTGCTTGTTAGGTATCTCCAAAATTCGCCCCCAGCCTGGGGTAGATCCGGCTTGCACAACGGCCCGGGCTTCCTTGAAGGAGGAGAGAGTCATCTCTGGCTTCTCAGTGACTACAGGAGCTACGTTCTTGACTTTAACAGCTTCGAACGCTTGGCATAGAGTTTCTTCGATTTCCCCATCCATCTCAACATACTTGAAGGACGATAAATGGCTCACCATTATGTCTTCCTCGCCACAAACAGTCATGATGCTACCTCCGATAGCGTACTTGAGTTTCTGGTGCAACGTGGAGGTCACGGCACCCGCCGAATGGATCCATGGCCGGCCCAAGAGACAGTTGTAGGCAGGCATGATGTCCATAATGTAAAAGACCGCGTCGAACGTTTCCGGCCCAACTTGGATCGGCAACGTCACCTCCCCGAAAACATGGCGTTTGGTTCCATCGAACGCTTTCACCACCAGATCATTGGGTGTGCAAATCACTCCACGAGTATCCAACTTCATCAATGCCTTCTTTGGAAGAACATTGAGCGATGACCCTGTGTCCACCAACACGTGGGACATAATCGTTCCTCTGCACTCTATCGAGATGTGCAGGGCGCTATTGTGGTTCCTCCCCTTCGGCGTCAGCTCTAGGTCAGTGAACCCTAACCCATTTCCAGCATTCACGTGGGCTACTACCTCTTCCAACTGGTTTACCGATATTTCCTGCGGTACATATGCGGCGTTCAACACCTTCAGCAGCGCGTTGCGGTGTGCCTTAGAACACAACAACAGATTCAGGATGGAAATCTTCGAGGGTGTCTGATGGAGATGATCCACGATCTTGTAGTCACTCTTTTTAATCAACCTCATAAATTCCTCGGCGTCTTTAACGAGTAAGTCTTTGTCTATCCCACGGGGGATCTCTTCAACGACTTTACTCTTGCCTTTATCAGTTGCATCAGCTCTGTCCGCTTTATCCGCCACGACCTCAGGTGGTGCAAACACTCTCCTGCTGCGAGTAATTCCGCTAACGCCCGCTAGGTTCTCCATAGACTACCCAAACGGTTCTAATTCCAACTTCTGTCCATTGCAGTAGACCTCCGCCCCATAATGCCATGGGACAGCGTTAGTTCTTTTGAAGGGTATCGGCCCAGCTTTGGTGATAGTAATTGTGGGCGGCCTTGGTGCGGAAATAGTTATCGTCTGGCGAGGGATGGTGATGGTGGCAACCTCATCATCTTGCTTCAGCATTACCTCTCCCGATCCGCATTCGGCCCTCCAGCTAAACTGCAGGATTCCCTCAGTCATCAGGCTTTGAATCCCCTCTATCAACTGCTCGCATCCATCAGGACTAGTCGCACAACCCATACATAGCTCTCCACAACCTGGAGAGAAATCTCTTTTCATCAGCTTATCCTTAACGAAGCTAAGCGGCGTCTTCAGATCTTTGACGTCAGTCAACAAATTCAAACTCTCATCTTCCATAATGACATTTACTCCACCTCCCCTATGATTCGACATAGGGTTCTTCATGATGTTTGGCACATTATCTGAGAAATTGATGATCTTAGCGTCCACCATGTCCTGCACCTTATGCTTGAAGGCTTTGCAATTCTCTATTGTGTGGCCCGGTGCCCCTGAGTGAAACTCACAAGTTGCATTTGCGTCATAACCTGGCGGAGGTGCCCCTGTCAAGGGAGCCAAGGTTCTCTTCTGGATCAACTGTAGCTGGAGCAGAGTCTGCAATAGTTGAGCATACGACATGGGCGGTGTCTCGAGGTGACGGCTCGACAGAGGTGCCCTATTCTGATACTTTATGTACCCTTGTTGATTCGACTGCTGCTGCTGCTGCGGCTGTTGCTGCTGTGGCTGTTGAACTGGCGGGATAGTTATGCTGGTCACCTGTTGGTGAGGGCCTTTACCCTTCCCTCGAGCGTTGGTCACGGCGCTAGTTTCTCCTTCCCGTCTTTTGCCACCATAAGGTTTCTTTCCGCCTCCTCCAGCTGAGGATGAATCACCTTGAATTTTCCCCAGTTTGATCCCATTTTCGATGTGCTCACCCGTGATAATGAGATCTGAGAAGGTTCCAGACATACTGCTGACCAATTTCTCATAATAAACCCCCGGGAGGGTGGCTACAAACATTTGCACAAGCTCGCGTTCAACCATCGGCGGCTGAACCCTGGCTGCCAACTCACGCCATCGCTGGGCGTATTCCTTGAACCCTTCGTTGCTCCTTTGCGACAGATTCTGCAGTTAGACTCGGTTCGGAGCCAAGTCACTGTTGTATTGGTAATGGTGCACGAATTCTTCAGCAAGGACTTTCCACGTGCGCACACTGGTAGGTTCCAGACTCATGTACCATTCGAGGGAGGGTCCGGACAGACTGTCTTGAAAGAAGTGCATCAGCAACTTCTCGTCCTCAGAATGAGCCGACATTTTCTGGTAGTATGATCTCAGATAGACGCGAGGGCAAGTGGTGCCCTTGTACTTTTCAAAGTCAGGTACCTTGAACTTGGGAGGCACCTTGAAATCAGCAATCAGTCCCAACTTGGACATATCAACGCCCAGGGTGTTCAGGTTCTCGATATTTCTCATCTTATCCTCGAGTGCCTTGAACCTAAGCCGTGCTTCAGCAGTCAGCTCCCCTTCAGCACCTCTCTAAGAGAACACATCGTCTTGACGGTCTTCTAACCACGGTTGAGGCCCATACAGATTTCCAACACCAGTGTTGCCGTTGCCCAGCCCAACATTGACGTTAGCTTCAAAATTCCCATTACCGACGCCCGTCGTATTTCCGTTGAGCCCCATGTTGGCTATCACATTGCCGTTGGCACTGCCATTCCCCCCGGTCACGGGGACGCCATTCTGAGGAGTTTCAACTGGTGGAGGGGTAGGCACGGTCCCACCATGGAGTACGCCGTTGCTATCGACCCTTGAAATCAGAGGCTGAACCAAGGTTCTGAGCCGATCCTGGCCATTGGCGACCGCTTGCATGAGCTCCATGAAGCGGTCCATTCTTTCGTGGAGTTCTTGAACGTCAGTTTGCATTTGCTCCATGATTCTGGTTTGATTTGCTCTGGTCGGATAGCAGTGGATAGGTCTCTGATCAATCCTGGAACAACCTGAAACAACCTGTGAACACAAAAGGGTTAGGAAAAACAACAAAGTGCTCGTTATGCAAATGCTTCATGCAAATGCAAACGTGTGTCTGTGCGTTAGGGAGATTTCCCCCGATCCTAGTGCCTGAGTGCCAGTGATGATAATAAGAAGTCTGAGTCCAGTCATGGAAATAACATCTCATATATATGAAGAAAGCCCATCAAGGCAGTACACAACATCAGTGAGTACAATATGAATCAACAGCATGACCTCGACCAACAAGCCTGGTGATGGTCAGCATACAACAACGATCAAAACAAAAGGAATACAAATAGTCAAGTTCGGCCACGGGCGCGAAACTCTTCTAACAACCCCTTCGTTTCTGGATGATCAGGACGATTGAGCAACCCTTCGACGAGTAACTCCCTCTGCATAATGGTGTATTGAAGACCTTCGACCGAATCTTCCCATGCTCCTTCGCCGAAACAATCTTCTAGCTTCCGCTTCTTGGATTCAAACATCAGTTTACGCTCCTTCAGGTTAGCAAGAGCTTTGTTGATCTGGCCTTCAGCGGCATATCTGCGAGCGGTTTCTTCATCAAACCTCTTCTCACTAGCCTTCACCTGGGATTTCAGCTTGGAGATCTGCTGCATCAGCTTATCCTCCCGCTCTTTCCTGTTGGCTAGGGAGGCCTTCCAGTGCTGGTTAAACTTGGATATCCTCCGATACGCTTCATCCAAGTGTAGCTTCTTCGTGGCCAGTACATCGTTGACAGCCTTGAAGTCTCGACCCATGCGCTTACGCTCACCTATCTGCTTAGTCAAATCTGTCCCCAACTGGTTCACCAGCTCCGTTTGCCTTTTGAAGGAGTGGACGGCTTCGTTTCTCTCGCTCCTGAGTTGAACCAGTTCTTTCTCCAATTCTTCATTTGCCTTCTTCAGCTTATCTCGCTCAGCTAGCACCTGATTATGCTGTTGAATAGGCACAGTGGTAGGCTCTTCAATCACTGGAGGGCTTTCTGGTTCGGCAGGAGGAAACGGCATCCCTATAGCATCTACTCTGGCTCTGATCCAAGTCACATACGGAGGGTAGGCTTGGCTATTGCTTTTCCCCAACAATGGTTTTCCCCTCTTACCGATACCATTCCAAGCACGCTGAAGCTTAGATAACATATCCCCCTCTAGAAGACCAGTGAGGTACAGAGATTCCCGTACCTCTTCATCCTTCGGCGGAGCTCTCAAAGCATAAGCAAACTGTCCGACCAGCAAAGATGGATTGTAGTTTATACAACCCTTCCTGCCTATCAAAGACACGTTCAGAAACCTGCTGCAGCTGAAGATGATCTCAGTGCCTAACCTATCTCTTTCAAACCAGGCAATATCCTCTGCAGATAGACTCATCAAAAGTTCGGACCACTCAGTTGTGGCCGCCGACGAAGCAAAGGGACCCTTCTTGGGCAGGTGACTGTCAAGCCATCTATAAAGCAAGGGCACACAACACGAGACATTCTTACCCCTCCTGTTCTCATTTTTGTAGTTGATGGAATGGTAAACATCTCCTATCAAGGTATGGACTGGATTCCCTGAAGCAAAGATGTGGAAGGCGTCGAAGTCCACAAAGTCGGGCATATTGGGGAACAGAATGATGCCATATATGCACAAAGCGAGAATAGCGTTGAACACGACCCAACATCCGTCTTTGGCGCACTGCTGAGCCTTTCCCACTAAGAACTGCAAGGAGAAACCAGGAACCTTGTTCCAACTAGACAAGACTAACTCGGAGGCATCCAGGTGAAGTGACGGAGCTAGACTAGCCGGATTAGGCTCAGCATCCATATGAACAAAGGGCGTCTGACTCTTGATAGGCACACCTAACAAATCAACATACTCCTCTAGCGTGGGTGCGAGAACGAAGTCCTGGAAAGTAAAGCATCTCAACGGAGGATCGTAGAACTGCAGCAGGGCGTGCAACCCATTAAACTCAAACGCAGAGGGTTTACGAACCAAACTGAGCAGTTTGCCGTAAAATTTTCTGAACTCATCTCTCATAGAATCATCTGCTAAAGCAATCAAACCATTCAGCTGAACAACATCAGGGGCAGGGAGCTTGTAAGCCACAGTCTTCCTCAGAGAACCCATAACAATACAATAGGAGGCGAGAAATCCTGAATCGGGGGAAACGGTACCTGCAACACAGACACACGTTAATGAAATGCAAATGAGTATGCAAAGAAATGTAAAATGCAATCATGCAGCAGGAGATCAAGACAACTGCGCTGCAGAGATTCTGTATCAACAAAACCATGATGCTGCTCTGTCAAGAACAACCATTATATCTGACAAGAAGAAAACCCCGGTATTGGACCACAAATCTTCTCTGTCAAGAACACACATAAATAGGACCATAAATCTGCTCTGTCAAGAACAACCATCTGATAATAAGGACCTCTGATACAGGACCAAAATTCTGCTCTGTCAAGAACAAACATCTGATAATAAGGACCTCTGATACAGGACCAGAACTCTGCTCTATCAAAAACAAACATCTGATAATAAGGACCTCTGATATAGGACCAGAACTCTGCTCTGTCAAGAACAAACATCTGATAATAAGGACCTCTGATACAGGACCAAAACTCTGCTCTGTCAAGAACAAACATCTGATAATAAGGACCTCTGATACAGGACCAAAACTCTGCTCTGTCAAGAACAAACATCTGATAATAAGGACCTCTGATACAGGACCAAAACTCTGCTCTGTCAAGAACAAACATCTGATAATAAGGACCTCTGATACAGGACCAAAACTCTGCTCTGTCAAGAACAAACATGCATCTGCAGATGAGATCCTCAGATCCCAATCATAAACCTGCTCTGTCAAGAACAACATACACATCTGTTGATGAGATCCTCTGATCCCAACCAAAAACTTGTTCTGCCAAGAACAAATATACATCTGATGATGAGATCCTCTGATCCCAACCAAAAACGGATTCACTGTCAAGAAAACCAGGTAATCTGAAAGTTAGGGTTTCCTGCAACAAACCCAACCTTGCTCACAGGTATGGACCTAAACTGACACAAGTTCGGCATCCTATGCGGTCATCAGCGTCACAGACATTCAAGAGGGGTGATACGATACCCAAAAGGTGTGGCATCACCAGCTCATGAAGCGGCCTCACTCGGCTGAATCCCAAATGATCGGTCCCCAGAGTCGACAATCCTCCAAACCAACAACCCCCTCAACCCAAAGGGTTGAAAAAGAAGTCAACCGGGAGAACCTCGTCTGAACGTGGATTTCATGAGACACTAGTGCCTGCCAAGCAAGCACGCGCCCCCTAATTTCCACACCTAATGCTAAGTTCACTCAAGCCTGGGTCTGACTTCTCACTCATTAGAATGCCCCTCCCACAACAGCACAGATAATCATATCATAATGAAAATAAAGTGCGGGAAATAAAGTGCGATAAATAAACACAACCCAACAAGTAATCATACAAGCGCTAGGATTGACTCTCGCAGGGGACGTCAGATCCCCAAACTGACTCGCATTCGGGACGTTGGATCGCAGGAAACTATCAAGTCCCCAGCAGAGTCGCCAGCTGTCGCTTCCGCGAAAATAAGGTGCCGGCAAAATAGAAGATTCGCCAACTTTCGTTATTTATCCCTCGGAACGGGAAAGGAAACGATCGAAAAAACCTGACGAAAAGGTATAAGACACGGTCATCGCAACCGTTGTCTGGGTTCGGGAGTCGGTTACGCAAGGGGAAGGTATTAGCACCCCTCACGTCCGTTGTACTCAACGGGTTCCACGCTTGTTGTGTTTACTGGACGGGTTTGTTTATCTATCTACCTATCAAGGCTAGCTTAAAAAAGAAAAGAAAATGACTCGGCAAAGTGTCGCGCTTTATGCCTATGTATTCTCATCAGAGAATGAGAAATCAGAGTCAACATAGTTCGGCTAACTACAGGGTGGGGAAGGTGGCTCGCCAATACGCCAGTATTGTGCCTACGTACTCTCAACAGGTATGAGAGATCAGAGCTTACGTAGTTCGGGATAATACAGATTACGGGGATTCAGATTCATCTGTTTTATGGAGTAGGGTTAAACAACAATTCCAGCAGTTAGGGACGAAGCCTGTTTGTGTTAGAACTGAAGTTTAACGACACTCTTTTCTTCAGAAAAGCTTCCTTTGAATTACGGGCCGACGGGGCAAAAATGTTTGAAGTTTGTTTTCTGTCTTTTACGAAAGAACTGTTTTTTATTGTGTTTGCAACTAGTATCACACTAGAGACTATGACCTGAGAGTGAATGCGTCGTATGTCACCCAAAGGGTACCATACTAAACATCCAGACTGTTGAAAAGAAACTCTCCAACAATCCTTTCTCAGATAGCTTAAGGCTCGTAACGTACGATGTCAGTTAACCTTTATTATTGTATTTTCATTTGTTTTGAGAAGAGAAGAGAAGGGCTCAACTAAGGGGAGACTATCAAGTCCTAATATTTTCATGCCAAGGATTCCTCCTATGGTTGAAGTTTGAAATAGGGAACTCCTAGAAGTTATCATGCATAGGTTTCAACCTAAAGTTCTAATCATCACTTCCTTATCAAAGGAAGTGAGATTCCTAGGGGATCATGTCAATGATAAACAGAAACAGATAAAGCATCAGCTTAAACAGTAAACAGATATACAGTAAATGACTGTAAAATGTATGCAATGCAAGTGAGGGAGGAAATGTGTGTGGGGCATCAACCTCCACAAGCTCATCTCAACCTCAAGCCAAATATGAATAACTGTAATCATACATAGGAAATAACATGCTATCAAGCAAAATATCAGTGACTGCAATCATACAGAAAAAGTAGCATGCTATCAAGCAAAAATAAACCACATGGGCAAGGGGCTAGGCTCTACCGAATACCCGCAAGCAAAGCCATACAGTAAAAATACAAGCAGAGGGAGCAACTCAACCTCTAGTGCAATCATGATCCTAGCTTAAAACAATTTAAACATGAACTTATTCTAATGCATCAGGAAAATCAAACAAGTCACATCAATACAGAAAAGAAAGCAGACAGGAAAGGAGGCAGATCAACAGCTTCCACCCAACTTCACAGTAAAGCAAATCAGTCTTCAGACTTCAATCACCCTTCAAGGCTATCATCTTCCATGACAAGTATCAACTTGCTTCTCCAAGGTTTCAATCCATCAAACATAAGTACCAACCTATTCTCCCTTCTCCAAGCTTCAGCTCTTCAGTCAATTCCACCTTCAGGCTTCACTCCTAACTGCAAGTATCAACTTGATTCCTTCAGGTTCTTAATGCCTCAATGCAAGTGTCAACTTATCCTTTATTCCTCAAGCCTCAGCTCTTCACTCAATCTCAATTGAATCCTCTTCATAAGTTTCAACTTGGTCTTCTTGCTTCAGCTCTCTCTTCTTTACCAACATCAACTGGGTCTTCTTCATCTATAAGCTTCAGCCTCTCAGGGTGGTCTTCAATCATATGGAAGTATCAACTTCATCCTTCAATCTTCTTCAAGCAAGGAACTCCATCCTCTGGCAAGGGAGAAAGATGCACCTATCAAGAGCAAAGTTGGGATGATTGGTAGCAGAGTGAAGACCAAAGGTCACCACTAAGCATCCTGTCATCAGAGAAAGGGACTCTCAAAGGTTCTACCAATTTGCAAAGAACCACACATCCTACCAATGGAGGGATGAGGCCTTTACAAGGGACCTTACATCATAGGGAAGAATGGAATTGATCAACATATTCCATGTTTATGAAGGAAGATAACTATCTAGAAGCACTGCCTACAAAACCCTAATCTTAACCTAATCAAAACTACACCACAAGAAGGGAAGATCTTCAAATCCAAGCCTCTTCAAGCAATCCAATGCACCTTCAACTTTCCTTCATCATCATCCAAGAACAAGCAAAGCACAACCCTAATCTAAGGGAACTAAAGATGTTAATCTAGTTGAGTTAGTGCCTTAGAATCATCTAAAGTTAGCACCTAAACTAAAATCAATCAAAAATAGCAAACTATCATATAAATTTCTACAAAGATTCCTAAGGGATCATAATTCAATTAAGAATGCCTCATACAAAAACCAGGGACTAAATCATCTACTAAGTCCTAAAATCAAAATCTAAACCATAAGGTATCAACCATAAACCCTAAAAATGGAGCTTCTAAAGGTTTCAACCTAAACTACCACCTATGTTCATCACAAACATGTGAGAAAATTCTATAGGGAGCATGCATGTCTATGCTAACTACTCACCAAAAATCAGGATCAAAATCATCATCACATGATCACAAAAAATACGACAACATCAAGTATCAAACATAACTATTTTAATATCAATTAAAATGAGAAAATTCCCATAAAATCAGAAAATGTATGAAATAAAAATATTTTTTCTCTAAAAAATACTAGACTCAGTCATGAATATAATGCAAAAATAATGGGGTTTATTGGATCATTTTTCAGTTTTATATGATTTAATCAAGAACCATGAATAAAAATGAAAAAATAAAGAAAATCCAAATAAAATAGACAAATGCACGGTGCAAGTAGTAACCAGAATCAGTTCATATAATGGATTGGGCCATGGGGGGGGGGTGTTGATATTAATCTTTTCACTAAGCCCAGAACCACAAATAAATGAAACGCTACGTTCCATTAACTCAGATCCTTCACAAATTGAAATTAAAACGTGGCCGTTGGATGAGGGTCCTAGTCCAAGTCAAACCTTGATCTGATGGCTATCAAGTCGTCTTCTCCAATTCAAACCTCTGAAACTCACGCGCAGCTCCGACCACCACCGGTGGTGCTCCGGTCACCATTCCACAACCCTAGTTCAACATAGAGTCCACCATAGGCCACGATCCCTTAATGAAACATGTCCCAAATTCCCTCACGAACTCATTCATGCCTTTAATTCTCTCTGAAACCTCAAGATTCACAAGAACCAATCCTCAACCGAAAATGGTAATATCCTTAATTAGTCTCTAATTCTCAAATTAATGGTCTGAAATCATTCCTACACCGTTCTACAATGCATCTAACACCCTAATTCGTATTGATTCTACCTAATTTAAGCTGGAAGAAGAAGTTTACATACCTGTCAAATCTTGATGAACAGATGCACTAAATCTTCAAATCAAGCTCTCCAACCTTCCAGACATGATCAATGGATCATTCCCTTGCTTCTGTATGCACAAGAACTGGCTGAAAACTCCTGAAACTTAAAACCCGATGGTGAGTTGCAGGTGGAAGAATCTGAGCTCAAGAACACCAATCAGCCACGAATTCCTCTTGGTTATAATCTGGAATCAATCCTTAGCATCCAAGGAAGAAGTTGCAATCAAGAAAATGGATGGAAAGTGAAGAAATTGGTGAAACCGAATTCAGTTGCAAGCTATGCAATTTCAATCTCAATCTTTGCTCTCTCCTTCAATCAACACCAATCTTTGCTTTGGATCACCTCTACTCAATATATAGAACATGTATGAGTGATCTAGAACCCTCTAGATCCTTCTAATGAGAGTTTCAATCTCTCATGTCATGAGATTTTCAATCACATGTCATGGTATGCACAACTCTGCAAACAGCTTGAAAACAATCCCAATTCCTTCCAATTTCTCCCCTCATGGTATTTTGAAAGTGTTTGGCTTGCAAGGGATCTTGCTCATACCTTGAATTTGAGTTTTGCAAATGTTACTTAAGATGTAAGTAACTACTTTTCAAAGCAAGTCCACCAATTAGACCTCAAATCAAAAATGTGGCTAAACCAATGTTCTTAAAATGTTTTTTAGAGTCAAAATTATATATTACATGCCTTGGTTTGGAGGTGTAGATCAAAAATATCAATTTCCAACTTTGGTTTATTTAACTTATACCCTTATTTTAGGTCATTTTTGCAACTTTGAGCTACAAGCAATTTCAACAACTCATGAGCTCTTTAATAGCCTTAAAACATCATTTTGAACAAGTTTGATGTTGAACATTTTCCCATTTGAAGCTTGGAAATAGGAGTTATGGCCTTATGGTTGAAATGACCTGTAATCTCCAAATGACCAAAATACCCTTGACTTGTCAAAGCCATAACTTGAGTTATACAAATCCTATCAATGACTTATAGTACTCTCTAGAAAGCTAAGAAGATAAGGAACAACATTCATGTTGACCAAAAGTTCATAGGAATCATCCTTATAGGGCAAACGTTTCATGCAAGTTGGACAACTTTCAAGCCCCCAAATTCACATACCTCAGATGACCTGTGACTTGTCAAAGTCATAACTTGAGTTCTACAAATCCTATCAAGGACTTCTAGTACTAAAATTAAAGCTAAGATCAAGATCTACAACATTTATGTTATGGGAAAGATGATATGACAATCACATCTTGAGCTAAATTTCCTTGAAGATAGGGGTCAAACTAGGGGATTTTACACTGTCAAGCCTTAGAAAGCCTAGCTTGAAACTTCTCAAACTCTTCAATCATCATGAGTTTACCTTGGAATCATCCTTATAGCATCTCAATGCATCAATCCATGATCACATGGCTCTTGGATTAGGTCTCAACTTTCTCCAAATCATCAGTTGACCTAGGGTTGACCCAGTCAAACCCTAATTGCACCACTCATGGCTGAGTCTTCTTAGTCTTGCACAATGACCTATCTAGGCCTCAAAGTGATCTTCAACACTTCTCATG
The DNA here is from genome assembly GCA_963859935.3 of Lathyrus sativus. Lineage (NCBI taxonomy): Eukaryota > Viridiplantae > Streptophyta > Magnoliopsida > Fabales > Fabaceae > Lathyrus > Lathyrus sativus. Next base: position 396,189,658 of record OZ012736.1, on the reverse strand, counting down.
AGCTCTCTCAAGACCTCAAGTCTAACTTCATGGCTTCAGAATCATCTGAGGACTTCCCACAACTCTCAAGTTAGGAGGCACACACTCTGGGTTTCAACCACTCTCTCTGAGGATCTTTTAACTTCTCTGACAAGGATATCAACCCTTGAACACTTGAATAAGCTTATTAGCTAGCTTCAAAGTCTAGTATAAATCTTGGTTGGTAATCATACCTCTTGATCCCCTGCACACATGTCAATTAAATGCAAATGATGATGCTAATGTGAATGAAATGAAACATAAGATAGGTAAAGAAATGTTGGGCAAATTTTGGGGTGCAACAAACGGGTCTCAGTTCCTTGATGTAAAACCTCCCCGAGTGTCATGGTGTGTTTTCCATGAGCTGGTCTCAGTTTCTTGAAATAAACCTCCCCACGCCTCATGGTGTGTTTTCCATGAACGGGTCTCGGTTCCTTCATGAAATGATGAAAACTCGTGAGAGCATCTTCACAGGGGATTGAAATATCATTGCAGTTTGTATAGTCATTGTAGATTGTAGATGTTGTTGTAGATTTTCGGTTGTAAGCCACAATGTACTTGAAGTTGCAAAACTTCACCGAGGATCCTCAGGAGAGATATGAGCCGATTGAAATTTAAAGTATGTCTTCTCAAATAAAGAGAGACTAATTGTAATAAGCTTCCTCGACTTCTCTGGGGAGATGTCACTTGATGGAAATAAACTTGCATGATGAACTCGCTGGGGAATATATTCTTAGGGAGTATCCTAACTGTTGCAAAATATGTGAATTCCCAAAATAAAGAGAAGTATCTGTAAGGTTTTCCATTTACCAAGTTGATAATCACTGGGGATGAATGAACTGTCTTGAGAAGACTGTCATTTGTCGTTTTGAATAAGATCTTGGTCAAAACGAGTTGCTCAAATAAAGAGATCGCTTACATAATTGTTGAGAAAGTCTTGCAATATCATTGAAGAAATATCCTCCTTCAATAGTTATCTTCATAGAGACCCTTTCTTGGGGAGCCAAGTGCAAAATAAATGTACACTTGATCCAGATTCAAAAGTTGGAGATATCCACAATGTGATTGCCAGAGACCGAAGTTCAATTCATGAACAACTGAGGAGAAACTGTCAAGTAAGACCCGACCAATGAGGCATGAACTCAATGGGATATGTTGAAACAACCGTCTTCCATGAGGATAAATCTTCATGGGGAAACATAAATATCATGCTTTTTCTGCCTAGGGCTGACAACTCTAATAGGAAGAAGAAGACGCGCCCAACCACTCGGGGATAAACACGACCAAAGAGACAGAATAAACCAACGAAAAGATGCAAGATGCATATGCCATGTTATCTATATATATGTTATGCGTATGTTTATGCTGACGAAATAAATGGACAGAGGAACATGGAGATGGAAAAAACATCTCGAAGCAAACATTCGACCAATCTTCAAAGATAGAAGCACCACTGGGGATGGGTGGAGAACCAAATATTGGACTACAATCCTGTTTCAGGGCTTCAGAAACTTCTCTTGGGGAATGGGGAACATTCTACTTGGGGATGTAACGTCTTGATCTCGATCATCATGTTGGAAATGAGAGTAAGGATCTACTAGTAGTGGATCAAACTCATGACTGGAGAGAATCCATGGATAAATATACACTCATGGGAGGGATTCTTGTTAGAACTGCATATGGAAATACCCAAACTGAAGTTTCACAGGGGATAAAATAAATATCCACCTCACTGGAGAAGATTGACGTTGTAGAAGGTCCACTGGGGAGTGAAATACGCCCACTTCATCGGGAAGGTGAAGTTCAAGGAGATTCGTTGAGGATTAAAGGAATACCCACTTCATCGGGGAAGTGAAGTTAAGCGGATCACTGGGAATTCTCAGGTTACCAACTAGAGATTTCTTGCATCGAAAAGATTCATCGGGGAAGTGTCATAGCCGCCAGAAGTAAAATTTACTGGGGACATGAAGACTGCTGAAAATTTGTATTGAAGACTGCATGGTAGTCGCTATTTGAATAATTTGTTGTGAATGGATAAGATAATCTTTACTTACCAGATGCCCCAAGTCATGTGGTTATGAGAAGAAGTCATTCCAAGAGGATTTTACAGAAAACTGGCGTCCAACTGCCCCAATGTTTTCAAACTCTTGGAGAGATTCGTCGAATCTCGACGTAACTGGCTCTGATTGATGGTATTATAATTGAGTCTTCAAAAATGGATTTTCAGGTGAAGTTGAATTTGCACAGGATAAACCACTTAGACATAACTTTCCCCAGGTTAACAGAATCTTCAAATTTCAATCAGTGATGTCTTCACATAATCTTAATGTTAATTTTGAAATTGTTAATGCAACACACGTTTGTCTTGAAGTTTTCAAAAGAGATGTTACGATAACTTGTGACCGAAATCACTAGTTAGGATATGAAATCATTTTATAAAGCCAATCATTAAATTGAGCATAGCTCATAGGAGTCAGGAAACGTTATCTCACTGAGTATGCTTTCGAGGTAACCTTACTTCAATAAGGACTTTTGAAGGTTATATAAAGGTTTAGTTTACGGTTTGTAAAAATAAATGAAAAGGGGTCAAAGCTTAGTTGTACCCACCCATTTTTGAAGGTTCACTTTTTTTGAAAGGTTTAAGTGTTCAATCAAGTTGATTAAAATTTTTGCCCAAATAACCGCTTTATGTTTTGGGTGCTTAGGAGGTTTGAAACAATGCCTTACATCATCAGTAGGGTTTTTATTCAAAAGCATACATCAAGAGACCTTGCATTTTACTTCGTCATCCTCCTTCCAATTCTTTCTCAAAGTGAGAAAAAATGGATAAATTTGGCATTATAAAATTATGAAGAAAATTCTTTTACGAGTGAAACGAATGGATTTCTTCAAGACAAACACTTATTGCACTACTTTATTCAAAATAACATGTCCTTACATGCCAATTATGCTTTTAATCAAAGAAATGAAACACATAAGTAAACGAAAGTGAATAGGTGATCAACATAACGGTGCTCCATTCACGATCAGGCTTCCTCCTTTGAAGGTTAGCACTTCATTATCAATCATTTCTTGAACTTTCTCTTGGAAAACTTTGCATTCTTCAATCGAATGCCCCAACACTCCATCATGAAATTCACAGTTGGTGTTCAAGTTGAACCACGGTGGATGAGACTTTATGATTCTAGTCTTTCTGGGTGTCATCACCGAGTTTCTAGCAAAATGAGACCATAACTGACTGTAAGTCATTGGGATAAGGTCAAATCAGCGAGTTTCCTCTTTCGGAGTATTCAGAGGTGTCTTTTGATTCTGAAACCGTCTTTGAACCTGTCGATTCTGATGTTGATATGGAGAAATTAATCTTCATTTATGTGGTAGTCGTCGTCTGCGCTGAGCAGGCGCTTCATACTGATGTCGAGGATAAGGTTTTGGAACCGGCAGGATTTGAGAAGAATCACATACTACATTAACATCAACGCTTCTTTCCTCTAGGGAATCATCAACTGAAATTTCTTCGTTAGCTTGGCCATTCAAGTTATCTTGAATTCTTCCACCCTTGAGTGCATTCTCAATGTTTACTCCAACTTCCACAATTTTAGAGAAATCTGATGGCACAACGTCTACCATCCTAACATAATAAGAGTCTGGCAGTGTTCTTAGAAACATCTTGGTTAAATCTTTCTCTAGAAGTGGTGGACGAACTTGGGCTGCCAACTCTTTCCATCGCCGAGCATAGTCCCTGAAAGATTCATCATTATTCTTACTCATTCCTTCTAGTTGATCACTGTCTGGAGCGATATCCAAATTATAATTGTATTGCTTCACAAAAGTGTCAGCTAAATCTCTCCAAGACTGAATGTGATTCCTTTGTAGCTTCATATACCATATCAAGGATGCCTCAGATAAGCTTTCTTGAAAGCAGTGCATCATCAATTCGTCATCGTCAACATAAGCAGCCATCTTTCGACAAAACATTGTCAAATGGTATTTTGAACAACTAATACCCTTGTAAACTTCAAAGACAGACATCTTGAACTTAGGAGGAATGATTACACCTGGAACCAGACATAGGTCACGAGCATCAAGATTAGATGCATTAGCTTCTTTCACTATTTTCAATTGTTCTCTAAAATCACATAATTCTTTTTTCCTTTTTATAAGTCTATGGTTGTTCACCTTCATCTTAGTACGAATATTCTGAAGATTTGGTACATTCTGTAGAGGCTGGGAAGCTTGAACAACCAAGTTGTCTTGCACAGGCTGAGGTTGTGTAGAAATAACCACTTGTTGAACATTGTCAGAGGGGAGATCAAATAACGGATTAGTCATTACTCTGAAGCCGGTCATAAAATCCATATCCTTCATTCTGTTTCCTACCCTTTAGTGATACTTCAAGCTTGGTCCAATGGTCGAGATGTCAGCTGATAGACAAAGACAGAAGACCGGATGAGCCACCGAAGAGGAAAGACACATGCATATGCAAAATGCTAAATGAAGGGTACCGATGCAAGAATGCAGAAATGAGAGGTTTCATTTCAAGTTCTTATAAACATTATAGAATACCAAAGAAAATTCATTTATTAGATTACAAGTGAATATTCTCATAAGAGTCCTGACATAATAGCTAAATAAAAACTAATAAAGCCCTAAGGAAATCCTTCATCATGCTTGTTGATTGGCTCTTCTAGCTGGATATTCTTGAAGATAGGTTATCTATGATCATCGTCTAAAGATTAAATTGATAGAGGAAGATAAATCATCCACCTCTTCTTTCGTTCTTGTTGGAAGTAAGGAGGAAATCCTTTGTTTTCTTGGATCTTCAATGATAATGAGAGTCTTTTGAACTTCTAATGATCCTCCATGATAAGGGAAGTCTCTCGTATTTGTCTTTTTGAGTTTTTCTTCAATTTGAACTCCTATTTCCTTAGGCCATCCAAGTTAGGACTCTTAAAAGAATATTTCAAAATATTTTTCTTTTTTGTAATCCATATTGGTTTCTATAATGTTTATAAATAAACTAGGAATCCCATGAAACCTAATGCAATATGATGCTTCATGAATGCAACAAACTCAAGTAAGCACATAAGGACACAAAGATAAACAAACAAGGGAGACCCTAGGTTTGCAACGAGCAGGGAGTCAAAGGGTATACCCATTCCCAAAGGTTGTGGACTAAAGGTTTATTGTACCTGCAGAACAAGGTACTAATAAGGTTCCCAAAGTCGTTAGCCCCTCTTTCGGATATTATCAACTTCCCAAGTACTCGGGGGTTAATAATATTCTCAAGAGAACTTCTTTTGAGTGTAGTATCGTGTAGCACTATTTCGGGGGTACCCCCTCATAGCCCCGCACTAAATCCTAATAAAGGTCAAAGTGGGGTTAAGGTAACTACGGTCCTCAATATCATAGGCTCCAACACCGAATATAGTGCATGTTTTCACGATTAAGAATTTGTTCAACAATACAATTTTCGAGAGGGCCTCAATTGAGCGTGATTTTCAAGTCAGCTTAGTCGGGATTCTACCCCCTATAAGCCTCTTTGAACATATCACTATCCTATCTTAAGTTCACTCATGTCCGGGTGTAGGACTTTGTCTCACCACTCAAGAGTATCAACCCAAGAACATAAACAAATAAGCAAGTAAACGAGTAAGCAAATATAAGAAAATATAAACATAAAGAAAACAAGTTAGGGAAACCCACAGAGTCTCCCCAGTGAAGTCGCCATTTCTGTCGCAGTGAAAGTCGGATACCAAACTATTGATTAGTTTGAATCTTTAATTCATTTTGCAAACGAACTTTGATTTTTCCAAAGGAATGGATAAAGATCGAAATTCCCACAATGCAATGCAAATGTAAGGTTTAGAGAGTTTTAGGTTCGGGAGTTGGTTAAACTTAAGGAAGGTGCTAGCATCCTAAGTTTTTGTAGTACTCTACAGGAACCTCTTATTTTATGTTTGTTTATTGCTAAGTGTTTATCTGCTTAAAGGTTGAAAGACCTAGGGGTTTGTTTCTAAGTATACTCGATAAGATATCGCATCTTATGCCTACATATCCTTACGGGAGTGGAATCAGAGTATTTGTAGTTCCCCTAAAGGGTTAGAGGAGTTCTTTGACTGTGGTAAAAGTTCCTACGGGTTTAGGGTAGTTGATTGATTGATTTTAGGAGAAGAGATGTGTCTTCATTTTAAGGGAGATATAACTGCCACAAGTTGTAGGAAAATAGTCTTTGCATCGTCTTAAGAAAAGGACTTACATACTCGGATAGGGATCAACGAGGTACACCTTTATCTCTCTTAAGGCAAAGTTCCTACGGTATTGACTATAATTGATGCGGGGTGGAGATTCTATCTCGCTTAAGATGATTTGGCATCTTTCCTCTATTGTATTTGAGTATTTGTATTGAGTTGTATCGTATTTTACTATGTTGTAAAGATTATGGTCCTTCCTATGGGGTAGGATCTAACCTAGAGATCAACTTGAATGGGATCAAGGATCGAGTGGATAATGATCCAAATGATGTGCACTACACACGATTGTTGAATCACGTGTAGGGTTTTCCTTTAGACGGATGCGATGCGGAAAATAAATTGCGATGATGGAAATTACTGTAAAATAAATTGCGAAAATGATAAAGCCATACACATAAGCATGAAAGCGCTGAAGTGTGTGAGAGTGAGTGTGTCGTGAAGTGCAAGCGTGCTCGATTGAATGTCGGTTCGATCTTATCTTAGTTGAGTTGACTTTAAGGGGGAGGTTGATTTATTTAGGAGTCATATTATCTTTTAGTGATGGATTTTATAAAAAAGTTGTGTTGATTTGATTTTAGGTGAATTTGACTTTATGATTATTTTATAAGAAGATTAATTTTATGAAAAAAGTTGTTTATTGATTTTAATAAAAAGTTAGATTAATTGATGCAGTTGATTTTTAGGGGGATGTTAATTTATGGGAAATTACTTACGAAAGATTTTGCCGAATTAATTTTAAATAAATAGGATCTATTAAATAAAATGGGTTTCACTATTATTGAATAAAATAATTTAGTTATACTAATTTTAAATAAGAGGTTTCTAATAGATGATTATATTTTATCTAAAACTTAAATATGAAATGATTTATATTTAATAAAAGTTATTGTTATTATTATATGAGTTGTAAAAGGTTATTATTATTAATAAATGTCTAAGTTATTTAAAAAATTATGAAAGAAAGGGTTTTTCATTAAAATAGTTTTTTATATTAAATAGGTACAAATTATTAGATTATGAAAAAAAAATTTATTAAGAAACAAGCTATGTTTATTTTAAGAGAGTTATTAAGTTATATAAAAAATGAAATAGATTAATTAAAACATTAGTTAATAGATTAATTAAAAAAGTTATTTATAAAAGTTTATTTACAATTATTAAATTGATTAATTAAAAGGTTAATAAAAAGCTGATATTAAATTAATTAATAAATTACATGAAAATGTCATCATTTTAATAAAAATATTAAAGTTAATTTAGCCAATTATAAAAAGATGTGTTGATTTAATTTAAAAAAACTGATTGGAAAGGTTAATTGGTAATTGGATTAAATATTAAACATTAGGTTAATTAGGGATTAGTGGATGGTAAGCACCAATTAGTGGGAGGTTAATTAGGCGGTGATAAGTGTCTGCAATGTGAGGGTGTATGTGAGTTGCGGCGTGTACGCGTGCGTGGGATAAAATTACAACACAAATAATCAAAACAGAAAAAAAGAGAACCCTAATTATTGAATCCCCTTCTTCTCCCGTCTTCCCCCTCGTTGGATCGCCGTTACGCCATCTCCTCTCGTCTCCTCGTTACACCATCTTTCTTCCTCTGCTCGCGATTCCTTCTTGTCTCCTCTCGAGTTCTCCTTCTTCTGCTTTCTTCACCTTCTTTCTTTCGCTTAAAAAAACAATACAACCAAAAGAACAATGTTAAACTGTTAGCGAGAATATCTCACGGCGACGGTGGGTTTTTTGGGTTTTCAATGGCGGATGACTCATGACGGAGCGGGTTTGGATGGATAGTGACGATTTGCGGTTGACAGAGGTGGGCTCGTGGTGAAATTGCTGATTGTACGATTAACGGAGATGAACTCGCGAGGGAGGTTCTGAGAAGATGAGTTTTACTCTTTCTGCAAAAAAATTATTTTTAGGTTTTGTGATTTCTGGGGTTTCTCTATGAACATTATGGATTCTTCTGTGTGTTAGGGTTTTATTTGGGATTTTTGTGGATGTACCAGTCTGAGTCCTCTAACTCTAAATGTTTTCTCCTTTTATAGGCTCTGAACCTGGCTCCGAGATTTGGTTTTGGAAGGGATTTAAACGACTTTTGATGGTTTGCAATTTCTTTCCATTACTGTCTTGACATGTTTTAGTTGATTTAGGAAATACTTAATCGTGTTTTTATGCATTCAAAACTGATGATATGTTTCCAAATTGGTAGCGTGAACATTGACGACTGCTTTGGAAACTATCGATGATGGTTAAAGGTATTTTAGATTTTTGATTACTTCTTGATATCTGTTCTGAATCGATGAATCACTGCCTATCTCTTGCAAACACAATCCCTTAACGCTGTTCTTGATTTCACATGTAGGGTTGCTTTATGTCTTTATGCATTGATGTTGCGTGCCTTGATGTTTGTTCGAGAACATACGCAACATGAAGAACAAACTATGATGAATATGCTCTGGCTGTATAGCTTATGCAAGAAAATGGTTAGAGGAAATCTTCAGGATATTGTGTCGATTCGGTTGAAAGAGACTGAAGGGTGCTTGGTCGGTTGGTGTATGGTAAGTTTGCTGAAAATTCATTTGCTTTGAAATTGGAATGGAATTCGGTGAAGCTACTTCTATTTCCAATCGTTAACAGTTCAAACACTAACGAGAAATCCATATTCTATTTTCAGTTCCACCTGGGTTGCTCACAAATGGACGGCGTGCTAGGAGCAGGTTACATGGCTTCTTCATAGGCGCATATGATGGGTGTGAACAGACGAAGACCGGTTTGAATCTTCCCTTTATCTTGTTCTGCAGTTGTTCATAAGTATTGGCCTAACTGATGAATCAATGACTTATGGCCTTCCTTGTTTGGTTGCAGGATGCACACTTGAGAAAGATTTGGGTAGAAACCTCGGTTGATTTATTAAGATTTTGTGGCTAGATTGGATGTGGTTATCTACTCTTGAAGCTATACTCGATATTTTGATTATCTCGTTACTCGGTAACCCTCTAGAAATTTGACATGCCAATGGAGCATTATATGTTCACTTAGTTGCTCCAAAGTTAACAGCTCATGAAGACGTTTGCGTTCTAATGCAGGGGATTCAAAACACTTAGGATCATCAGGAATTAGAAGGAAATGTGCAGTGCTGCATTAGTAAGCTGGGAGTCAGGGACTTCTTCCACTGCCAAATGACACGCCTTCCCAACACTGCGGTTGCCCTCATTCTACGCTTTTATGGCTCAAACTTTGCGAACTCCTTCTGGCGTCTTACGGTAATATCCAGTTTTCATACAACTTCTACATGGGGAAAACATGTTGTTTTCTGTCATAGATAAGTTCTGCATTTGTCTCCTTCCTTAAAACATATATTGGTTGTTTGCTGAATTTAAACAAATGCTTAAATTAGGAGTTGCATCATGTACTTCCATATTCTAAACCATTCGGCTTTCTTTCAGGGGCGTCCTATGTTGTTAGGTTCTCGCAAATTGACAGATAGTAACCGTAGCCGTTCTCGCAATGAGCTAATAACTTGTCAAGAGCTCGAAGATTAAGTTCACGCCCAAAACATTACATAGGCTTCATAACTGCTTGTAATATCATGTTGGTCGTGTCTGTGTCTCCTCGGAAAACCTGCTATGAGTACCTGGAAATGATTATGTGGTTTATCGTTGATTCTGTCCTCAGGTTAACTGATTATTATGCTTCATATTATCGCTACTGCGAAAATCGGCGCCGGCTGAACAGAAGAGTCACCACCGTGCGTTATTTATCCCAACAGAGGGAAAGCAAACGCTCAGAGTAAACCTACCGCAAAGACGGGAAAGGAATGGCCGTCGCAACCAAATCCTGGATTCGGGAGTCGGTTACGCAAGGGGAAGGTATTAGCACCCCTCACGTCCGTCGTACTCGACGAGATCCACGCTTGTTTTCTGGTACGGATTGTTATTCTATCTATTCTACAGGTCTGGGGTTAAAAGAAAATAAAATGACTCGGCAAAGTATCGCACTTTATGCCTATGTATTCCCGTCTAGAACGAGAAATCAGAGTCAATGTAGTTCGCCTACCTACGGGAAAGGAGGGGAAGGTTGCTCGCTAGGATAGCGCATCCTATGCCTACGTACTTTAATACAGCATGAAAGATCAGAGCAAACATAGTTCGGGCTACGGAAGACACAGATTTGTTTGACTGTTTTTTATCCTTTTGAAAAAGGTTTTCTCCTGATTAAGAGTCCAAGCGGACAAAAATGACTCTTATGATTGGTTTACAGTCTTTTACGCAACAACTGTTTTTTATTGATGTCTAACCTTTTATTGTGTTTTTGATTGTTTTGAGATGAGAAAAGAAAGAAATCTAAGACCTAGGGTTAAAATGGGAATCAAAATCTACCCTAATGTTATGCATGGGTTAACACCTAATGTCTGTCATATTTCTCTCTTGCACAGAGAGAAACAGAGATCCTAAGGGATAGACGGAAAAGAAACAGCATATATACAGTAAAGCGGTAAAATGCATGAATGCAGCAGTACAAGCGAGGCAAGGGAGTCCCACTCAACCTCGAACCTAGAAAACAGTGGGCAAGGTGAAACAACTTCACTTCAACCCTATGGGAAAAATTAACAAACAATACATCAAAGAAAAATAAAACCCCACAACCAGCTCAGACAGCACACCACCCCAGCTCCTACAGCAGCAACTCTGAAAAACATCAAACTCTGACGGTTGATAAACAGCAACACAGTAACATCCTCCAGTGAACCCCATAGTCAAACTCCAATGATACCCAAGCTACAACAAGCTTCCATCTCCAAGAAATCACCAAGCTCAAGCAAGCACAGAATCTTAACCAGTTGACAACATCAGACATCAGATAGCTCCAGACAACAGTAAACCCTAGCTTTGACAGCTGCACAGTGTTGACATGAATAACCTTCATCTTTGTTAATCTTTGATCTTCATCTCTATCTTCAATGGCTTCTTTCTTCAAGGCAAGCACTCCTAGATGAATTGATTTATCAGAATAAGTTGAATGTCAAACAGTTCATTGACAACCAAAGGAAGTCTATGAATAGTTGACATTGTAACAGACTATTTCCCTCAAAGTTCTACCTCTAAGGTAAGGCCACTTATCCCTCCAAATGAGAGAGGTGAATACCATAGAGGGACTTTATGTCACAGAGAGGAATGGAAGCACATGAAGCTATCCATGTTTGTACAAAAAATTCAGTCTGTTCTAAGGCTCTGCTTATTCCTATTATTTCTTATGTCTTCAAAACATCTTCAATCCAAGCAATCTTCATGCACAAAGCCTTGGTTATTATCCTCAATATTCTCCTTTGATTCTTCATGATCCACAAGCTCAAGCCAAGCCCCAAAACCCAAGCAAACAGATATAAACCCTAAGTGGGAACACCAAACAAACACTCCATTTGCAAAATATACTAAAAATAGTAAAATAGTATTTAAAATTCTAGGATTTATTCTAAGGGGATTTCTATATCTACCCTACAAACCCTATATGTCCCATAACCTAATTCATGCTAAAAACCCCAAAATAAAATGTTAGAATGCGCCTATGTTGAGTTTGAACCCTAAAACTATCACCCTAATGTTCTCTAATCAAAACTAATCAAGATTAATCCACAAAAATGTGGAATAAATCTCTAAGGGAACCTAGACTTCTAATCTAACTAGGACAAAAAGAATGGAATCAAAATATGAATTTAAATGGCTAAACAAAATTCACGAAATAATATGTACAAACAAAATGAAAATAAAATGCAATAAAATGTAAAAATCACCAGAAATAGAAAAATGCCTAAAATAATATTTTCATTTTTCATAGTTTTCTTGAGACAATTAATGAAATGAGGGAAAAAGTCCCATGTTAAAATGATCATTTTTTGATTTTTTATGAATTATTTGTAAACTATATGCAAACAAAATAAAACGAAAATTCAATTAAAAAAATAGAGCAGGGGGTGGCAACAGCAAATATTTACATTCAGGAATATATTGGGCCCAGGAAGGGGGGTGTTGAAAGCAACACGCTGGGCCCAGGTTTGTTCAGAAAAACAACACAAAAAGAAAAAAACCAAGGGGGCGCGAATAACATCAAATTCGTTTGCATATTCATATTGGGCCTTAAACAGGAGGTACGAATAGTAAACGTCCTAAGCCCACACAAAGCCTCGCACCAAGGGAGGGGGGTGTTACGAGAACAATGGGATTGTGGTCAGCAATACATGCAATTGGGCCTAAGCCCGAATCTAACTCAATCCATCCTCAGTAAGACCAAACCCTAAAAAACTCTCTAATCTCTCAATTCCAATGTCACTATTCATCTTCTCCTAAACTAAACCCTAAACGGCGCCTCTCAAACCTCTCTCTCTGAAAACCTCTCACCTTCAAGATCTCTGCTCCCAAATCCCTCACCACAAAGCAAGCATCAACCACAACCTAAACTCGCTCCAACCAAACCTCTCTAACACTCAACTAAACTAAATCCTTAACTAACAACAAGAAAGATACGAGAAAGGATAGTTCAGAAGGGGAACCTGGATGGCGATGAGGCTTCGGGTGATTGACGAGCACAAAGAATCGAAGATGCGTGTTCTGGAGCAGCTTTAAAGAACCTGGACACTTCTTGTTGACGTTTGAAGAGGTTCGACGTTGGTGAAGCTTTGGTGGCGAACGGATGACGATTTCTGGATTTTGATGATGTTCGTTGAAAACTTCAGTTGAAGGTTCTTGAAGCCGCTTGAAGAATACTTGAAGGTTACCGATGAAGATCCTTATGTTTCTGGAGATTGGACGAAGATCGATGATCTTGATGAAGAACGAGTGATGAATTTAGGAAGGTTCACAGAGAAATCGATTAGGTGCGATGAGTATCCCTGTAGATTTATGGAGATGATTGTTGAAGGTGATGAAGTTTGAAGTCTTTTCTGGAAAAATGCAAGAACTCGATGAAGAATGTTCTTGCTGAGCACCACGAATTCCCAGAAAGCAAGCAACTATGGATGAAGATTGGAGATTCTGGTGAGAATGATGGAGGAGGGATGGAGATTGGAAGGGTTTTCTGGAAATTTCTGCAGTTTCCGATGAATTTGGTGGTCCGGTGATGGTTAGGGCGGCCGGAGACGGTTAGTTGGGGCGAAGGTGGTTGGTTATGGTGGCCGCCGGCAGCTTTGCATGGCCGGCGGTGAAGGGTTCCGGCGAGGTGATGGTGAGGGGACAAGTGTTTAACATGCAGTCTGAGAGAAAGATGGGTGAGACGCGTGGCTGAGGACTCATTGCATGGTGGCCACGTGGAGGGAAGAGGGAGATAGAGAGAGTGAGGTGTCCAACCCAGAGAGTGAAGCGTGGCATCCCTTTTATGCTGACACTTGGCACTTGCGAAAATGGACTTGGACTCTGGGCTCTGATTAATGGATACTGGATAATTGTGGCCCATTTGGACTAATGCTGATTAGAGGCTGATTAACTGCATTAAACTCTGATTAGTGGACTTAAAAACTGATTAACTCTAAAACAAAAATTAATACTGAAAATTAACCCAATTAATCTAAAACGAAAATTAAAAATTAAAATCTAATAAACCTAATTAAAACCTATTATTAATCCTAATTAACTTGTAAAACGAGATTAAAAAATAAACTCCTAATTAATCAGAAAAAATCTAAAAACTATTATTTAATATCTAAAAAATTATCTTTAAAAAACCCTAATTAATTTTGAAAAAAAAATCAAATAAAATCTAAAAAAAAATCTAAACATTTTAATCCTTTTTTTTTTAAAATCTAATCTATTAACATTTTAAAAACAAATAAAATCTAATAAAATCTAAAAAACAATTAATCTCTATTTTTTTAAAATCTATTCTATTAATTTTGAAAAACAATTAAAAACATGAATATCTATTTTTAAAACTATTCTATTAAAAGAAAAAATAATATCTATTTATATCTATTAAAAATTACTAAAAGAAAATCAATATCTAAAAAATATCTATTAAAACTCTAAAGAAAAGAAAATTTATTTAAAACTCTAAAAATTATAAAAAAATCTATTAAATCTAGAAAAATTCATTTAAATGCATTAAAAAATCCAGAAAAATACAAGAAAAATCCTAAAAAATGCCAGGAGGCCGATTAAACCGATTAACGCACAATTGCGCAACCGTAGTGAAACCCGGGCACCGAGATGGCCTGAAAACACAGGAAACGAGCACTAATTCTCAACAGACTTTTATTCAAACCGACCTGAGCTGCCTGAAACACCAGGGGCTGTAATCCCGATAAAATCCATCTGACTGAGGAAAATGTCGTGTATGCAATATGCGAATGCGAATGCAAAATGTCTCGAAACATAAACCAGATATGGGGACCGGTTGGTCAAATTTTAGGGTGCAACAGCTGCCCCTATTCAAGCGGATTGGACTTGAAGGGTTGAAGAGCGAACAACCTTCAAACATTCAAAGGTAGAAGACGGTTGAATACAAAATAAACTCGAAAATTTGCCAACCGTGGAAATAAACTGCACCCTTGCTTGGGGAACACCATCCAGAGAACTGAATCCAATTATTATGGCAACAATAATGATCGATCACCTGATAAAGAGATTTGACTTTAACACCAGTTACTTGTGTGACACCACAAATAACAAACCCGAAGGTTGGATCAACATGCACTTGATCACCTCCCATCGTCTATTGATAGACGGAGACGACATCCCGCAGGAAACAATAACCATACTTACATCGGCTACAAATAGACAGAAAGATCCCATCCCGAAGGAACACCATACCCATACTCACATTGTCTAAGGATAGACAGAAAGGCACCGTCCCGAAGGAAAACAATAACCCATACTCACATTGTATAAGGATAGACAGAAAGGCACCATCCCGAAGGAAAACAATAACCCATACTCACATTGTCTAAGGATAGACAGAAAGGCACCATCCCGAAGGAAAACCAATATCCATACTCACATTGTCTAAGGATAGACAGAAAGGCACCATCCCGAAGGAAAACCAATATCCATACTCACATTGTCTAAGGATAGACAGCAAGACACCATCCCGAAGGAAAACCATATCCATACTCACATTGTCTAACGATAGACAGAAAGGCACCATCCCGAAGGAAAACCATAACCCCTACTCACATTGTCTAAGGATAGACAGAAAGACACCATCCCGAAGGAAAACACATAACCCTTACTCACATTGTCTTAGGATAGACAGAAAGACACCATCCCGAAGGAAAACCAATATCCATACACACATTTTCTAAGGATAGACAGCAAGACACCATCCCGAAGGAAAACCATATCCATACTCACATTGTCTAACGATAGACAGAAAGGCACCATCCCGAAGGAAAATCATAACCCCTACTCACATTGTCTAAGGATAGACAGAAAGACCCCATTCCGAAGGAAAACACATAACCCTTACTCACATTGTCTAAGGATAGACAGAAAGACACCATCCCGAAGGAAAACCAATATCCCATACTCACATTGTCTAAGGATAGACAGAAAGACACCATCCCGAAGGAAAACCATAACCCCTACTCACATTGTCTAAGGATAGACAGAAAGACACCATCCCGAAGGAAAACACATAACCCTTACTCACATTGTATAAGGATAGACAGAAAGACACCGTCCCGAAGGAAAACCCGTCAGCGGAAAGAGAACCATGTTCATCACCACCCCATCAAATTTAATAATCCTTTCGTCTACAGGAATTGATGGAAAGAACAATATCTTCAAAGGGGCCACATCATCAATAAGAATTGACAGGAAGGAAAACCACCTCCAAAGAGCTATGCCATTGATAAGGATCAACAACTAGGAAAACCAAACATTCTTCAAAGAGCCTCGATGTCAATAAGAATCAACGGTCAGAAAAACCTTCTTGAAATGTCATCTCATCCAATAAACAGAAAGAACGCCAATATTTGAAAGATCGCCTTGAAACCTCTCAACGTCTAAGGATAGACGGAGAAAACCATATCTAACTCACGAAGTCTAATGATAGACGGAGAAGGCCCGCTGGGGGAATCCCGTCATCAATGTGAACTGACGGGAAGAGAAGTCTGTCAATATCAGACGACTAATGAGTAAAGCATAACCGTTGTATGATCTGAGAATCGAACACCAAAGAGCTATCTGAATAAAGCTGCTGGATAAATGCCCCTGAATTGATTACAGAGTACTTCATGTTGCCACTGAAGACTGATAGAAAAGCAGGCTTATGCTTCGTATGCATATGCGTATGCTTGAATTTTTTTATGGCGTAATGCTCCATATGGGATGGAAATGCTACACATTTGAGGATGAAATGCAGGTATGATGCAAATATGATGATATATGCAAATGCAAATGCAGGCGCGGGTCGCTGGAGAAGTTGGATACAGAAACCCGCTTCAGCAAAATAAATGCTAAAGACAAAGCCAACTCCGCTGGGGATAACCAGGCATCACAGAATTATTCCAGCAAAATAAATGCTGGAAAAGTGAAGCCAACTTCGCTGGGGAATAACCGAACGCGCCAAGCATGATTGGCCTTCTGTCAGGGATAGCTTACCCGTGCCAATGAAAATTGGACTTGCGCTGGGGAAAACAGACGGAGTCTTCCTGCGTACCAATGAAGATTGGATTTTGAAACTGATGCGCCCACCTGGATGGGCCTCAGAGTGATTGCCAATATGGATTGGGCTTCTTGAAAATTGCCAATAAGGATTGGGCTTTAGGCCATCTGTGATGGGTCATATATGATTGACGCTGAACAATATCCTGTCTAAATTCACAGTTTCTGGTTGAAGGGTCCATAGACGGTAACACGACTTCCTGACATTCGGCTCACACTTGGAGATTAGCTGAATCTGCTCGAATAGCTCTAAGTAGCTCTGAGTAACTCTGATGACACGGAGAAGAACAATTCCTTCGCTTCTGATATGCCCCAGCTTGTGGGACCTCTGCGGGGATAGTCCTCAAAAGGAAATCTGAAAATCTGTACCTTGACGGTCTGATATGAAATGCCCCAGCATCCTGAACCTCGGAAAAATGCTTCAAATCAACTGCCTCTTGAATAAAGAATAATGTTGCGGTGGAAATAGGATCACAAACTATTAATGAGTTTGAATCGCAATTCAATTCACAACCGCTCTTTGATTTATCTGAAGGAAAAGGTCAAAAGAGGGAAAACCTATTTTGCATCGTAAACACAATGCGGGGAAAGATCTAGGGTTCGGGGGTTGGTTAAATTTAGGGAAGGTATTAGCACCCTAAACTTCTGTAGTACTCTACAGGAACCTTTTGTTCAGATGTTTACTATTTTCTTTATTTATTTGCTTAAGGTATATGTACAAAGGATTAAAAGTGAGAAAAGAGACCTAAGGGGTTAATTCTAAGTTTACTCGGCAAGACATCGCATCTTGTGCCTACGTATCCTTACGGGAGTGGAATCAGAGTAATCGTAGTTCCCCTCAAAAGGAGGTTAGAGACTTCTTGACTGTGGTCAAGGTCTCAAGGGGAATAAACATGTCTTAAGGGCACGCTTACGCGGAGTGTAGAAACTCCGAATCTCTACATTGAATTGCTAAGTTGTAATTAGGGTTAAATTAGGGATTCCACGGCGGGAAACCCTAAACTGAGCGCGGCAGCTCTTTGACCTAATGCTAGGGGTAAAATTGTAATCTTGCCTGCGGCAAGGCATTTGTGAAAATTAGGGTTTGTAGTTTGTAGTTTGAGGATTTGAAATTGAATGTGTGAAGTTTTACGGACTATTGGCGCGGCGGCCAAACAGTTAGACCTAACCTTCGGATGTGTGCAATGTGACAGAAATAATGGTAAACGCGTGAGATAATTGAATCATGCAAACAGAGAGATAATGTCATAATTTAAACCATGCAAGCAGAAATTTAAAGGCAGAATTTAAAGAGCGATTGTTAAGTTCGCGAGGTTACATGAGAGGAGCAGATACAATATGATAATGAAATTTGAATTGAACAATAATAAAATAAAATAAATAACGGTTCTAGTTATTATTTTAAAAAAAAGATTTTAGTTATTATTTTAAATTTATCTAAAAAAAGTTTTTCTTAAAAATAATAGGTTTTCATATTAATTTGGAAAAGATGTTAATGTTATTTATTTTAAAAAACAGATTTTTATATTATAACAAGTTTTAATAAATTAATGATAACAATAATAATAATAATGGTAATAATAATGATAATAATGATAATAATAATAAATAATGATAATAATAATACTACTAATAATAATAATAATAATAATAATAATAACAATAAAGCAATAATGAATTTTAAATGTGTCAAATAACCCAACAATGTTGCTAACGCAGAAATGCGCTCATCGCAACCAGATATAAATCAGACGAAACAAAATTTATCGCAAAGAAAAAGAAATTAAGCAAAAAATAGTATTATTGCTCACACAAAAATGCGATCATCGCAACCAGATCGAACTAACACAAATGTCACGCGTCATGCACACAAATGTGCAAACATCGTATCGACATAATTCGATCAAAAATTAATCTTATATATATAAACTCTAACAATTTAAAAATTATATATATATAAACGTAACAGTAATAGATAAAGAAAAAGAAATAACGGTAATAGATGAAGAAAAAGAAATAACGGTAAAAGATGAAGAAAAAGAAACAACAGTAATAGATGAAGGAAAAGAAATAACGGTAAACGATGAAGAAAAAGAAACAATAGTAATGGATGAAGAAGAAAACTAAATAACGGCAAACGGCACTCACTCCTCTTAGGTTTTTTTTCTTCTCCCCTTTTTTCCAACAAGGCAACACATGTATATATAGGGAACAAATTAGGGTTAACACCAAATTGTCAATAATGTCCCTAAAGCCCATTTTAAAGCCCAAACTAAATAATTAGTTAAGAAAAAATAAAATTTAAATAACTTAAAATAATTAAAATAAACTTAAAATAAAAACTAATAATCCTATTGATTCCTAAAATCAAAAATATTATAAAAAGAACAAAATTTTTTTCAATATTTTTTATTTTATGATTTTTTGGATATTTTTATGAATAATTTAGAAAAAAGTGAAAAAAATAATATTTTAAAAAATGATTTAATTAAAATACGAAAATAATAATTAAATAATAATAAAAAACTATTTTTGTTATTTTTTTAATGAAAGATAGAAAAATTTAGAGTAAAAATAATAAAAAACAAAAAAGTGACAAAGGTGAGATTCAAACTCTCAACCTCTCACACTCATAACTCCTTACACATGTCCTCCTGCCAATTGTGCCATTTTTACTTTTTAGAAAAAAAATGCATGCCATATGATATTTACCTGCAAAAAGTCAAACGACTACACAAATTTGTTAGTAATTGATTAAATGCAATAAAAATGCAATGAAATGCGACGACAAATCTTAGGGCAAAATTTGGGGTATTACAAATAACTTTCGCGCTCTTAGGATGGCCTGCCCCTGTCTGCGATGACTTTGCTCCTGATTGACTGATTTGGTATAGTGCCTTTAGCTTCGAGAGATTTACCGAATCTCGACCTGATTTCCTCGGAATAACGACTTTGGATGGCTGACCTCACTGGGGATCACTTGATAATAGCTTGCCCCGGCTCTCGGACCATTCGGGCATCCTGCATTCTATCCTGATCAGACTTTCCACTGTAGGAAACTTTCCTGCTGTCAAGCGCTTACTCGTAAGTAAAACCCGTTGTTCTGCATAAAAGATACATTAATGCAATGCATATGACAGTTTTAACATTCAATCTGTTCACTGGAAAAATGGAAAATCAGTTTATGACACATAATGCACAAATCATTTATCAAAATATCGACACAGTACCAACATGGTAAGAAGAACCCTTTTAGGAGTCAGCTCCGACGCGATCTTAACCGATGTATGCCTTCAAAACAACCCTGCCTCAATTAGGACTTTTGAAGGTTGTAACGTGGTCAGGTTCACGGTTTTGAAAGAAAGGATAAAGGCTCAAAGTCTAATTTTAACCCATCCATTCTCCTTGATGTTCTTCGATCCTACGTTCGGCTAATTCGACCTTAGCGCTCACCTCTTAGAGATTGAAATATAGGAATGATAGTTCGAGGAACTATGAGCTTTTGGAGTGACGACCACTTACTCTTCGTCTTTGACACTTGGGGTCACACGACTCGTATTTCATTTGAGGACTTTTCTTTTGTAATCATTTTCCTCTTTTTTTTTCCCTAATTTTTGCCTGGACTGACTCTTTTGAGTTTCTTTTGATTTTCCAGTCCAGCGGGATGCCCTTATTTTTGCCTAAGTCGTTTGTTTTCAAGTTTTGACTTAGCGGGCTTTTGATTCTTTTCGCTTTTCGTATTTTTTTTTCGAACAAGTCGTGTGACACTGGTTGTCTGACTCTTTGGGGAATAATGTGACCGTTTCACTCCTGATGCTTAACCACTGCGGCTTTTTAGGCACGACCTATAGAGATGTGATTGATCCTCGAACGGACACTCCTTTTGCAATTTGGACGCTCGGTCAAATTAGCTAACACCTACCCTGCCCCAGGTTGAGATTTAGGTTTTTTCACTTTTAGAAAGAACTCCTACTACTAAGCTCAAAGGGGTTAACAAGGGATTATCTTCCTTATGTCTCTGGTGTTTAGGGATTTGAATCAATGTCTGTACATTATCAGCAGGTTTTATTTCAAAGGCATACAATATCGGAAGCCTGCATGTCGTTCATTTTCGTCATCCTCCCCGGATTCCGCTTAACCAAGCGTTGGATATCCGTAAAAATCAATTAGTGAACACGAATGGATTTAATCAAAACATGCATACTCATTTCATTATCATCAATTGAATGAAAACAACAAGTTTTACAAACAAGATTGCAATTTAACAAGAAAGAAGCTACAAACATAAAGAAATGACAAGATGAAACACAGGAAAACGTCAGCTTCCGAGAACCGGGCTTTCACATCTGACTTGCTGCTGAACCAGCGATCTTCAAAGTTGCCTATTGAAACCACACTGCTTAAAACGGATGCCGGGTGAATTGCCTTTCTGACTTCAGTGGGCTCTGTCTAGCACGCAGGTTTGACCGATAGCGATAAGGCTGCTGACTCTGGCAAGGAATTGACGTATGTTGCGAAGACTGGACAGATTGTTGACTTTGATCAGTCGAACCACTTGGAGGTCGGGTCTTAATTATCAAGGACTCCTTTTGTTCAAGCGCTTTCATCCTCAGACTTGGTCTAGGCAGCAACTGAGGACAGGGGGATTCTGACACCAATGATTGCAGAATATATTTCTGATCTACGGCAGCTTCGGGAACGTCCATCATTTTAGCACCAACTGGGGTACGACCATTAGGTACAATTACGCCGCCCGGCGTGAGTTCAATAACTTTTGCGTCAATCAAGTCCTGAACATTGTGCTTAAAAGCATGACAACTTTCTACATCATGTCCGGGTGCCCCGGAATGAAATTCACACTGCTTACTAGTGTCATACCCATAGGGAAGCGTCGTTCCTGTGAGGGGTTCCAATGTTCTTTTTTCAACCAGCTTCAAACTCAATAAAGTCTGAAAGAGCTTAGCATATGTTGAAGGCGGCGCCTCAAATATCCTCCTTGACCTGCGCCGAACCGGATGTATCTTTTGTTGTTGTTGGTGTCGATCAACACGTGTTTTAAGCTCAGGTTCCACAGGAACGAGTTCCACAGGCACAGGTGGAACAAGCTCCTTCACTGCGACTTCAGATAGCTGATCATCCTCTTTCCTAAGCACGTTCTTGACTACTTCCATGATTAAGCTCATTTGGGTCTTCAGCTGATTATTTTCCTCTTTGAGTATCTTCTGATCCAGACGCAACTCTTGCATGTCTTTCATCATCTACCCTAGCTGGCTTCGACTTCAATCAATTCAGCCTGATTCTGTTCCATATCTCTGAGGGAATTCCTGCAACAAACTAGAGATCAGGAAATAAGACCCACGGTTCTGATGTACCTGTTATGTGAGAATGCAATGCAGAAATCAACACGTATTCACGACAAGAAAAATACACCCCAAGCTATAAGCACAGAGATAAATGCATTACACCACTATGCAGAGCCAACAAAAGCAGCAAACAAGCACACCCAAGTACAAAATACAATGATCCCAGCCAACAAGCCTGGTGGTGGTCAGCAAACAACAATGCACGAAAGCTAAGCAGGCAGCAGAGAAACACGGATGCGACACCCGGCACAGAAACCTCTAGCAACTTCTCCCATATTCAACTGAGCTCTCAGTTGGACATTCTTCCAAACATACACTCTCAATGGGATATTCCATAACATTGACTGAAGAACCCACACAACTGGATGAAGGACAATCAATAATCTGAACAAAACCCTAAGGGGTGATAAAGATCCTGTTAGAGTCTAGCGAATTCTGAACTTGGCTTCTAAGCACTTTACAATCATCTGTCGAATGCCCCTGTACCCCAACATGGTACTCACAGCGGGCGTTGGCATCAGAACCTGAAGGATAAGGCAGGATCATTGGATTAGTCTCTTTCGGCACTATTAATCCGCTTTCGACCAAATCTGGCAACAACTGGCTGTACGACACCGGTAGCTGAGTAAACTGCCTTTCAGGCTTCCTTGGTCTTTGTCAGGCGTGACGACGCGGCTGACGATAATACGACTGCTGGTTTGAAGTGTCTGACAACTGAGCCTGAGACGCTAGAGATTCTGAGACAACATCGCTTCCTTCTTCCCATTCCTCTTGAGAACTGATAACTGATTCATTCTTGTCAACTGGGATATAAGGAGCATCTCGAAGCTTTCCATTCTTGAGTTCTCTCTCAACAAGCTCTCCCATTCTCATCAAGCCTTCAAAGCTTGTACAAGTGTACATCATGTCGTAATAACGGCCCTTCAGAGTACCCAACAAGAGGCTAACCATTTCTCTCTCCTGAATCGGTGGTTGAACACGAGCAACCAATTCTCTCCATCTTTGCACATACCCCCTAAAGGATTCATTCTCCGCACGAGATAATTCTTACAAATGTACGCGAAAATGAGCCATTTCCAAGTTGTAGTCGTACTGCTTCACGAAGGCATTGGCTAAATCCGACCATGATTTAATACTATCACTCTTCAGGTGCAGGTACCAGTCCAAAGATGCTCCGATCAAACTATCTTGGAAACAGTGAATCATGAGCTTGTCATTGGTGATATGTGAAGTCATTCTTCTGCAGAACATAACCAAATGTAGCTTCGGACAACTATCTCCTTTGTACTTCTCGAAATTGGGCATTTTGAACTTCGGAGGCAATACAAGACCTGGCACCAAACACATGCCCGCAACATTCAGATCAAGAGTATTCTTATTCACCAGGGCAGCAATCTGATCTTCCAACGTCTGAAGTCTTCTCATATACTCAGCAGTCCTTGGGTCCTGAATATTAACCTGTGGAACAACTCTTGGAGATGGAACAATCCTTGGAGAATCTGGCATAGAGAAAGTGGAATTGTGACACTCTGCGTCATTGAAAGAATATGGACCTCTGACAGGGGTTTGCTTTGGCTGAGCAACATTGTTCATCTGAGCTCTTTGACCATCGTTTCCTCCTCCATTCATAGCTGTTATGGCTTCCATGACCTGACTCAACTGATGCTTCAACAACTCAAACTCCGCCCTAGTAACACCCAAGTTCTGCTCTCCTGAAGCCATGATCTTTCCAGATGCTAACTCAAGTCCAATACGAATGTCGGGAAATCAACCGGCGAAGCGGAAAAAAACGGGTAAGCTCCCTGTTCCGGCTGAGGATGAATATGCAAAATGAAATGCAAATGCAAACAGTCATGCAAAATGCAAAATGCACACACAAGGGACCAAGTGTGCTGCTGAGAAGCCCAATCCACCATACTGGTCTTAATCAGACCCATAACACTGCTCAACCCTGGTCTCAATAAGCCAAAATAATGCTCCAACCTGGTCTCCAACAGACCTCATAACGCTGTCCTCAAATAACGCCACTGAATCTCAATCAAGAAAACCGGTAATCTGGAGGTCAAGTTACCTGCATGCCCCAAAGTATGGCATCCTATGCGGTCGTTGGCGTCACAGACTTTCAAGACTGATGATACGATACCCAGAAGGTGTGGCATCATCATGTCCTGAAGAGGCCTCACTTAGCCAACTCCCAAATGATCGGTCCCCGGAGTCGACAATCCAACTAACCAACAACCCCCTCAACCCAAAGGGTTGAAAAAGAAGTCAACCAGAAGAACCTCGTCCGAGCGTGGATTTCATGAGACACCAGTACATGCAAAGCATGCACGCGCCCACTAATTTCCACTCTAATTCTAGGTGCACTCAAGCCCAGGTCCGGCTTATCTCTCAATCATAGAACCCCCTCATACCCACAAGAATAATAACAGTAATATAATGCTGAATGTAAAATACAGAAAAGTAAATCCATACAAAATCCTCGACGGGAAAACAAGCGCTAGGATTGACTCGCGTAGGGAACCGTTGGAGTCCCCAGCAGAGTCGCCAGCTGTCGCTACTGCGAAAATCGGCGCCGGCTGAACAGAAGAGTCGCCACTGTGCGTTATTTATCCCAACAGAGGGAAAGGAAACGCTCAGAGTAAACCTACCGCAAAGACGGGAAAGGAATGGTCGTCGCAACCAAACCCTGGATTCGGGAGTCAGTTATGCAAGGGGAAGGTATTAGCACCCCTCACGTCCGTCGTACTCGACGGGATCCACGCTTGTTTTCTGGTACAGATTGTTATTCTATCTATTCTACAGGTCTGGGGTTAAAAGAAAATAAAATGACTCGGCAAAGTATCACACTTTATGCCTACGCATTCCCGTCAGGAACGAGAAATCAGAGTCAACGTAGTTCGCCTACCTACGGGAAAGGAGGGGAAGGTTGCTCGCTAGGATATCGCATCCTATGCCTACGTACTTTCATACAGCATGAAAGATCAGAGCAAACGTAGTTCGGGCTACGGAAGACACAGATTTGTTTGACTGTTTTTTATCCTTCTGAAAAAGGTTTTCTCCTGATTACGAGTCCAAGCGGACAAAAATGACTCTTATGATTGGTTTACAGTCTTTTACGCAAGAACTGTTTTTTATTGATGTTTAACCTTTTACTGTGTTTTTTATTGTTTTGAGATGAGAAAAGAAAGAACTCTAAGACCTAGGGTTAAAATGGGAATCAAAATCTACCCTAATGTTATGCATGGGTTAACACCTAATGTATGTCATATTTCTCTCGCACAGAGAGAAACAGAGATCCTAAGGGATAGATGGAAAAGAAACAACATATATACAGTAAAGCGGTAAAATGCATGAATGCAGCAGTACAAGCGAGGCAAGGGAGTCCCACTCAACCTCGAACCTAGAAAACAATGGGCAAGGTGAAACAACTTCACTTCAACCCTATGGGAAAAATTAACAAACAATACAACAAAGAAAAATAAAACCCCACAACCAGCTCAGACAGCACACCACCCCAGCTCCTACAGCAGCAACTCTGAAAAACATCAAACTCTGATGGTTGATAAACAGCAACACAGTAACATCCTCCAGTGAACCCCATAGTCAAACTCCAATGATACCCAAGCTACAACAAGCTTCCATCTCCAAGAAATCACCAAGCTCAAGCAAGCACAGAATCTTAACCAGTTGACAGCATCAAACATCAGATAGCTCCAAACAGCAGTAAACCCTAGCTTTGACAGCTGCACAGTGTTGACATGAATAACCTTCATCTTTGTTAATCGTTGATCTTCATCTCTATCTTCAATGGCTTCTTTCTTCAAGGCAAGCACTCCTAGATGAATTTATTTATCAGAATAAGTTGAATGTCAAACAGTTCATTGACAACCAAAGGAAGTCTATGAATAGTTGACATTGTAACAGACTGTTTCCCTCAAAGTTCTACCTCTAAGGTAAGGCCACTTATCCCTCCAAAGGAGAGAGGTGAATACCATAGAGGGACTTTATGTCACAGAGAGGAATGGACGCACATGAAGCTATCCATGTTTGTACAAAAAATTCAGTCTATTCTAAGGCTCTGCTTATTCCTATTATTTCTTATGTCTTCAAAACATCTTCAATCCAAGCAATCTTCATGCATAAAGCCTTGGTTATTATCCTCAATATTGTCTTTTGATTCTTCATGATCCACAAGCTCAAGCCAAGCCCCATACCCCAAATAAAAGCCCAAAACCCAAGCAAACAGATATAAACCCCAAGTGGGAACACCAAACAAACACTCCATTTGCAAAATATACTAAAAATAGTAAAATAGTATTTAAAATTCTAGGATTTATTCTAAGGTGATCCTCTAACAATTTATTCTTCAGAAATGTTCAAGTTGTTCATCTAAGAAGCTAAAGGAATTGCATCTGGCGTTGCTTCAGGTTCCTTCACTTGAGCTTTGTCTGCCTCTGAGCCTTCAGAGTCTGTGAGAATTACTTCTCTATCTGCAGAACTTTCAAACTGCTTTGGCTTTTCAATGCAAAGCTTATCATCAAATCTAACATGTATAGATTCCTCCACAATGTGTGTTTCAGTATTGTATACTCTGTAGCCTTTAGAGCGTTCAGAATACCCAAACATGAAACACTTCTGTGCTTTAGAATCAAACTTGTTAAGATTCTCTTTAGTATTCAACATATAGAAAATACATCCAAAAGGATGGAAATATGAAATGTTAGGCTTTCTGTTCCTCCACAATTCATAGGGAGTCTTTTCCAGAAGAGGTCTTACAGACACTCTGTTCTGAATGTAACATGTTGTGTTTATTGCTTCTGCCCAAAAGTGCTTTTCCAGATTAGTCTCGTTGATCATGGTTCTGGCCATTTCTTGTAGAGTTCTATTTTTCCTTTCTACAACCCCATTCTGTTGTGGAGTTCTAGGACAGGAAAAATCATGAGCAATGCCATTTTCATTAAAATATTTTTCAAAATATTTGTTTTCAAATTCACCACCATGATCACTTCTGACTTTAATAATTTTGAAATCTTTTTCATTCTGGACTTGTTTGCAGAAGTCAAAGAACACATAATGTGACTCATCCTTGTGTTTTAAGAACTTTACCCATGTCCATCTGGTGTAGTCATCAACAATGACTAACCCATACTTCTTGCCTCTGATGGATGCAGTTTTCACTGGTCCAAACAGATCAATGTGAAGTAATTCTAATGGTCTTGAGGTTGAAACAACATTTTTAGATTTAAAAGAAGATTTTGAAAACATTCCTGTTTGACATGCTTCACAAAGAGCATCTGAGTTGAACTTCAGCTTAGGAAGTCCTCTAACCAGATTGAGTTTATTAATCTGAGATATAAGTCTCATATTAATGTGCCCCAATCTTTTGTGCTCGACCCTTTGCTCATCATTAACAGAAAAGAGGCATTTAACATTTTGAACTTTAAGTTCTGAAAGATTTATTTTGTAAATGTTTTTCTTCCTCTTTCCTTTAAATAGGATTGAGCCATCCTTCTGACTAACAGCTTTGCAACATTGTTGATTAAAGATTATATCATAACCATTGTCACTTGATTGACTTATGGACAATAGATTATGCTTTAATCCATCTACAAGAAGAACATTAGATATAGAGGGAAGGTTACCATTACCAATAGTACCAGAGCCAATGATCTTGCCCTTCTGATTCCCTCCAAACTTCACTTCTCCTCCTGATTTAAGCTCCAGGCTTTGGAACATAAACCTTTCTCCCGTCATGTGACGTGAGCAGCCAGAGTCCAGGTACCATGACTGGCGTCTTGATTTTTCTGCTAAAAACATCTGCAACAGGGATAATCTTATCCTTAGGTACCCAGATCTTTTTGGGTCATTTTTGGTTAGCTGCCTTGAAAGTTGGTCTGAGCTTCTGTCTTTTTACAACAGTTTTGTTCTGACTTAGTTTTGGCTTAAACACAGGAACGTTCTGATAAGAACGTGTGTGTTTAATGTCATTCAGATGACCAAACTTGAAATGAGAGTACAAGGGAGTTTTCTTAATAACAAGTTTATCAACAGGCATTGGATTTAAATCCTTTCCATAGGAAGATTCATATCCAATTCCTTTCCTGTTATTTCTGCTAACCCCATAGATCATAGAAGCCATCTTGCTTCTCTCTATGCTTTTAGAAAGAAATTTCTGAAAGCTAAAGTCATATTCTTCTAAAATGTTTTTGAATTTAGACTTACTTTCAGATTCAGAGTTTTGTTGAGCTATTTCAAAATTGGTTTTCATTTTAAAATTATTTTCTTTTAGCTCAGCAATTTCTGATCTTAACAGATTATTCTCAGAGCCAAGATTGCACTTAAGCTTCTTGCATTTGAGCTTAATCTGATTATAATTTTTCAGGACTTCTGATAAAACTTTAATAAGCTCTTCCCTAGTGAGAGAAAGTACCTCTTCTAAGTCAGATTCAGAATCAGACTCAGATCCAGATGATTCTTCATTTTGATCTTCAATTCCTGCCATCAGAGCCATATTGGCGCATTCATCTTTAGATTCTGATGAGGATCCAGATTCATCAGAGTCATCCAGTGTAGCCATTAGAACTTTCTTCTTGTGCTCAGGCTTTCTTCTGGGCTTTTCTTTCTGAAGCTTTGGACATTCATTTTTGTAATGACCAAGTTGTTTTCATTCAAAACAAACAACTTCCTTCTTTCTAGATCTTTTTGGTCCAGAGGACTCCTTGCGCTGATCTGGATTTTTGAAGTTCTTGAACTTCCTCTGCTTGTGCTGCCAGAGTCTGTTGATTCTTCTGGACAACAAGGATAGTTCATCTTCTTCTTCAGAAGAAGAAGATTATTCAGAGCTTTCTTCTAACACCTGCAAAGCTTTCATAGATTTGTTAGATTTTAAGGCAATAGACTTACCTTTCTTTTGAGGCTCATCTTCCTCAAGTTCAATTTCATGGCTCCTAAGAGAGCTGATTAGCTCCTCCAGAGTGATCTTGTTCAGATCCTTGGCAAGCTTCAGAGCAGTGACCATAGGTCTCCATCTGATAGGCAAGCTTCTAATGATCTTCTTCACATGATCAGCAGTTGAGTAGCCTTTGTCCAGAACATTTAGACCAGCTGTAAGGATCTGGAATCTAGAGAACATAGTTTCTATAGACTCAGATTCTTCCATCTTGAACGCATCATACTTCTATATTAACGCCAGAGCCTTGGTCTCTTTCACTTGAAGGTTTCCTTCATGAGTCATCTTCAAGGACTCAAACATGTCAAATGCAGTTTCTTTATTAGTGATTTTCTCATACTCAGTGTGAGATATTGCATTTAACAAGATTGTTCTAGCCTTGTGGTGATTTCTAAACTCCTTCTTTTGGGCTTCAGTCATAGATTTTCTGTCTACTTTCTTGCCATTCCCATCAGTGGGATGAATATACCCATCTATGACCCAGTCCCATAAATCAGCATCATTACCCAAGGAAGAAACTTTCTATCCTATCCTTCCAATAATCAAATTTCTCCCCATCAAACATAGGGGGTTTAGTGTTGATTCTGTCCCTTTCTTCATATCTATTGTTACTGTTAGATGTTGAAGTTTCAACCATAATAACAACCAAATATATATCAAAGTTTTTCTCACTGGATCTTTTCTGTCACTGTGAAGTGGTAGCACACACAGAACCGGAGCTCTGATGCCAATTGAAGGCGAGAAAATACTTAGAAGGGGGGGGGGGGTTGAATAAGTATGTAGAAAAACTTAGTAATAAAAACTCAAGGATTTTTATGCTGGTTCGTTGAGCTCAACTACTCCAGTCCACCCTATCAAGAGTGATTTGCCTTTCTCAAACAAGGACTTAATCCACTATTAAATCAACTAATTACAATAGTAAGCACTAAGAACAACTGTTCAAAGTCTTCTCAAGAACTACTGATCCTAACTGGATCTTCTTAAGGTTCTTTACAATCAAATGTAATAATAATACAAGTGTTTAATTTGCTTCTAATAAAGCTTTATCACAACTGTGATTTTTCACTTAAGATTAAGAACAATGAAATAAATTCAGCAAATGAGTATAAGTTGTATGAGAGCTTGTAGTGAATTCTTTCAAGTATTTCGTCAACTGAAGAAGATGAATAGAGTCTTGCTTTTTTAGGCACAGAGGTCCAAGAGCTTTTCACGTTGAAGGTTGTGTACTAAAAAGGTCTGAGCCTTTTTTCTTCACATCACATGACCTTTCCTAGAAGTAGAATGCACAGAGAAATCCTTTTTTGTCTGTGTTCTTGTGTCTAGCATAAATGAGGAAAGAGTCGTTTGGTCATTCCAATGGACATAACTTTGAATTCTTCTTCAACAAGTTTCAGCAAGAATCACCAGAGTCTAGATTGATCAGAGCCTTCTGATGTTCATACGAGTTTGCTGAATCAGAGTCTTTGTAGCAGGTGTGCTTTCAGCATGTAATTCTTCAGAGCAGAGTTTGGAATCAGATCCTCAGTACTTGCAGCATTAGTACTATCAGAGTCTTCTGAAATAACTGTGCTTGAAACTCTTCATACAAAATTCTTCAATGCTTCAGATGCTTCTGGCTTCTGCTTCAGATTCTTCTGTTGCTTCTGCTTCAGATCCTTCTGTAGACAGCGCTCAGAATCTTCTGTAGACAACACTCAGAATCTTCTAAAAGATGCTTCTGATGCTTCAGAGCCTTGCATAATTTCATGTTCAGATCTAATTTGCTTCCAGAAGAGTATTCACTTTTAATATTTGCAGCAAACAATCTTAAACAATTTTTAGAGTATATAATTCTTTAATACAAAATTTCATAATAGTTATCATCAAAACATAGAGATATTATTAAGAACCAATATGTGTTCTAACAAAAAGAAAAAATGAACCCGCAAGGTTGAAAACCTGAAAAGGCGACTTTGGCAAAAATGGGTATCCTGGTGGATTGAAAACCCGAAAGGGTGATCCAAGCAAAAGTTAGGGATTTAAAAAGCAAATGATCACGGACCGCGTTCGATCTGTAAGCTTGTGAGCAGTTATCCCGAAGGAAAGGAATCAGTCCAGTCAGTCTTATCAGAAGACGAAACAAGGGGAACATCAAAGACATACAGGTCATAGCCGAATCGACACATGGTGGTTGTCTGCTTCCACATTGTCGACATTTCTATTGCATTTGGTTTCTTGTTTGTGAGCAATTACCTCTTTTCAGGAATTGCATCTGAATTGTAATTTGCCTATTTTACAGGCCTTTTCATCAATAAAGTATTCACTTCAGTCAAAGAGCTTTCTTTTTCTTGTCCATTTTACTGTTTTGTTTGTGAAATGTCTGTTATTTTTGTAAACATTGCAGGTAATAGCAAGAGGTTGTACAGAGCATAACGAAAGCGCTGACTTTGCTTGATCGGCAGGTATCATGGATGGTAACCGAGGTAACCATTTCACATGTAGAACATTTCTAGTGTTTTTCTTTGCAGGTCAACAAGGTTATCCTCAGCCGAGTGAAATTCCCTTATCCTCAACGGTTCAGGTCGCAACAAGTAGCAGTTGTTGTCAGCCGAGTACTTTCAGCGGATTAAGTGTGATACTTTCGGCAGAATGGACTTGTTCCCCACAGGTAAATGTAGTCAGGCATGAGTAAATGGGAAGCTTATTTCCCCTAGCAGAGATTTCGCTTCCCTAGTGAGGTGGTCATTTTCTCTCCGGCAAAGTTGTGTCTCCCCGGCAGAGTCCAATTATCAAGTTTGAGAAGTTATATCCCCAACGGAGCAAAGCTTTGTCTTCGTGAGAAAGTGAATCCCCGGCATGGTGGAATTTTGTTCTCAGCGGAACACGATAGAAGTGTTTCCCTCAGTGGTAGGGTGGTTGGTAAACCAGTTTTCTTCTCCAGCGGAGGTCGGTAACGTCGTTTTCCCACAGAGTCGAATTTTCTCCAACAAAGTGCAGTGTTGATTCCTTCGATAGAGTAAGCGGTAGAACAAGAGTCTGAGTTTTCCCTAGTAGATTCAAGTTCCCCGTAGAGTAGGAGTATCTGATATTCCTCAGCAAGACAGTTTGATATTTGATGTAATCCCAAGCAGAGTGGATTTTCTCCCCGAGCAGAATAGAGTTTTTCAGGAATGTCGTTCATGGCTGGTTTCTTGAGCAGGATAAAGTCAATCTTTGGTGGTCGATCGTTTTCCCCCGCAGATACGATTTCCTCAGTAGAAGGGGTTTGATTTAAGCATCGAATTGCTTATGACCCCACAGAGTTGTTCAAGTCCCCAAAAGATTTGATCCCCAGCGGTGTGGATTTCTCTTCCCGGTGTGGGTTTGTGTTCTCTCCCCGGCGGAGTGGGTATCTTTTCTCCCTAGCATTTATTTTGCTAGGTTGGTTCTTTTGCATTTATATTTGCATTAGCATCCTCTCAAATGCGTAGCATTTCCATTTAGTATGGAGCATTACGCCATTTTCAAACATTAGCATCTGAAGCATAAGCCAGGTTTGGTGTTGTGGGACCGGATTTCATTTCAGCAGAGATTTGTTTGAATCAAAGGTTTTCGTGTTATTTGCGTCAGGATGGATTCTTGGGTTGGTTATCTTGTCAGATTCTTCCCAGGTTAGTTTGGGTGAATGTTTTCGCTTTTCTCAGGTGAGTCGCTTGCGAGTGTTGTCTTCCCTGGTCAAGCTAGTGGTTCTTTCCCAACAGTGTTGTTCCGACTTTTGGTCGGTCATCATTGTTTATTTCAACTTTTGGTTGATGGCCCAGTGGTGTTTGGATGTTATTCCAACTTTTGGTGGTTATTTTTTATTTCCCTTAGCAGAGTCGAGGATTCCAACTCTTGGTTGGTCTTCCAACTTTTGGTTGGTCTAGAAGGTGATCCCAACTGTTAGTTGGTAGTCTTTGGCTTCCCCGAGCGGAGTCTCTATTCCAACCTTTGGTTGGCAATCTTTGTTGTTCTAACTCTTGGTTAGTGGTTGTTGTCCTAACTCTTGGTTAGTAGCCTGTATTTCAACTCTTGGTTGATAATTTGGGATGATCATCCTAAATTTTGGTTGGCAGCCTTCTGCGGTGGAGTCAGCTTCGTTTAGCGTCCCCCAACTATCCTAACTCTTGGTTAGTAGCTTTTGATCGATAAGGGTATTTCCCAGGCAATCCTAACTCTTGGTTAGCAGCTTGTGTTTCGACCTTTGATCCATGGTGTTTCTAACTTTTGGTTAGTACCTTTCTCGACTTTTGGTTGGATGTTTTCCCCTGCGATTGTCCCAACTCTTGGTTGGTATTTCCCTATTTCTCCAGTAGGGTCGGTCTGGAATGTCTGGTGTTTTCAACATTTGGTTGGTAGTCTTTCCTTATTCCCCTGAAGAGTTGTTATCTCTACTTTTGGTTGATAAGGAGATTTGGCGTTTTCCAACTTTTGGTTGGTGGTTACGGTTTCTCCGGTAGGATCAGTCGTGGATGTTGGTTCGTTTTCCAACTCTTGGTTGGTAGCCTTCGATTCCCCTGTGAGGTCTCCATATCCGGTGTGGTCGATTTGTTGACGTGTTCCAACTTTTGGTTGGTAACTTTGTTCTCTGGGTGTTGATTCCGACTTTTGGTCAGTGTGCATCCTCAGCGAATTCGGATCGCCATGTAAATTGCGGTTAGTATGAATTTCAACTTTTGGTTGATAGAGATGGTTTTGTCCCCAGAGAGTAACCCTCGTCCCATCTTTTGGATGGTGCTGCTAGATCGTTGTCCTGTGATGGATGTTGACTCCTCAATGAAGTCGTCTCGTCATGGAAGTTTCGGTTAGTGTTGTGGTATCCCGACTCTTGGTTGGTAGTGTTTGGTTCTTTATCCCGTCTCTTGGATGGTATCCTTTGATTGCTGCCTCTTGGTAGATGCTTGTTCTCCACAGAGTCATCTGGTTAGTCTACTCTTTCCCCGGTGAGGTCGCCACAATGCTGTTTGGTTACTCTTTTGTTCCTCAGCAGGGTTTGTTCCAACTCTTGGTTGGTATCTTTGGTTGTTTCCCAACTCTTGGTTGGTATCTTTGGTTGTTCCAACTTGGTTGGTATTCCAAGTTTGCTATCCCGACTTTTGGTTGGTATTTGTTGATGGTTTCGTCCCAACTCTTGGTTGATATCTTTGGTTGGTATACGTTAGTTTTTGGTTGTTCCAACTCTTGGTTGGTATCCTCCGGGCATTTTCCCGACTTTTGGTTGGTATCTTTTGGATGAATTTCAGATTATATTGGATGGTTATCCCCAATGCGTCGTTTTCCGACTCTTGGTTGGTAGTCGCTGTTTTGCATTCCCGCAGGATGCAAATTTCCGGGTTCTTTTCTATTCAATCACCTTATACCTTGAATGGTTGAAAGCAGATGCTTTTCCTCTCTTCAGGTCCAAGTTGTTTGAATAGGGGCAGATGTAGCACCACAAAATTTGCCTTTCGTTTTAACCGTAACTGGCTTTTGTTTCTTTGCATCTAGCATTTTTGCATTGCATAGCATTTGTTCTTGAGGCATGGGATAAAGGCGTTCTTGTGGCCCAAGTTCATTTCGGAGCAAGAGACTGAACATCAAACAACGAGCATCAGAAGATCGGGCATTTATTTTGCCCAGCGGTCAAGCGGCCGATTTTATTTTTATTTTGCAGGTTAATTTCATATCAAAAAGTAGCACTTAGGCTCATAACAAGTATTTTCATGGTGATAACGTTCAAAAATGAGGTTCAGCAGCTAAACAGAGCTCCAGACAGTTGAAACAGGGCAAATGGAGAGGTTTCCCACCAAAAGGCACCAAATTCAAAGTTTTGAAGGTGTTAATCGGTTAACACATATGGTTAACCGATTAACCATTTGAGATTCAACCTAGAATTGAAGTTTTAACAGTGTTAACCGGTTAACGCATATGGTTAACCGGTTAACCATAGCAGAATTTTCCCTGTATGTGATTTTTCAGGCCAATTGCACTTGGGGTCCAATTTTGATCACTTTAGAATTCAAATTTTCATGTGGGAAGGATCTAGAACACCTTTAAATTTCAGATTTTCCTCCAAAATCCCATTCCACATTCAAAGTCTTGATTTCCAACCCAAATTCCAATCCTTGCTTTGGGATCCAAACCTAGATCATATTTAAGTGATCTACTCCAAACCAAACCATCCAAGATTCATTTCTCACATCCATTTTCAGAATTGATTTGAATTCTCTCTCAAACTCTCTCAACTTCTCCATTTCCAAAACTCACTCAAATCTCTTTTTCATTGGAACTCTTGATTCTTCATTGGAATCAATGGACTCTTGAGCATAATCTTCCATCTACAATCACCATTGGATCAATTTTCATCTTCAATTTTTGTACAAGCTTGGATCTGAATCTGGAGTTGGATCTAGAAGTGATTATTTGAAGCCTTTTGACTCAAATTTGGTGGATCTTCATTCATACAACAACAATTATTGTGGATCTTGAAGTTTTCCAGATTTCTAGCATTTGATCTGCTCAAATTCAGTTGATCAACATTTACCGAAGCAAATCTCTACTTTGAAGGTTGGAATTCTCGATCCGATTTAATTTTTGAGCTTATCATGTTAATCTTCATATTCGATTGAATTTTGTTGATTTCGATCCGTTCAATTTGTGATATTGCTGCATAATTGTGTATCCATGTTGTTGGATCTCTATTTTCTGTTGTCAATTTCGTGCTTAATTAATAAGTTGATCTGTTGGAACCATGGATAAGCTGTTCTGTTGCTAGATGTGATTTTCTGCTGCTGTTTTTGGCTTCTGGTACAGTGTTAACCGGTTAACGTATATGGTTAACCGGTTAACCAATTCAAATATTAAAAATTTTCAAAGATTTCAGGGTGTTAACCGGTTAACGCCTGGTGTTAACCGATTAACACCTACAAATTTCTAGATTTTCACTTGTTTTACATAGGTTAATCAATTAACAGCATGTGTTAACCGATTAACACAATACCAGAATGCCATATTTGCTGTTTTGCTTGCATGTTCGCATACCGGTTCGATTCGAATCATCATAGATCATTGTGGTGCATTAGGATTGAATTGTTTTGAATAATTGTTACTGTTCGTGGTTGTTTAATCATGATGTTGTTGATTTGTATGATCATTTTCCGATTGTTTGCATGCTTGTGTATGTGGTTCGAATTGATCATTTGTTTGCATGTTCATATGCTTTCATCTCTTGCTTTTCTCTACATGTTTGCATCATTCTCGCATCGCTGTTGAGGTCGAGACGCGCTTGTGGCGGCTTCTTCCCCACACACTTTCCTCCCTCCCACCATTCTAAGTGTGCATTTTTCATGTTTGCATTTCCTACTTGTGATTGATTCCTCCTTTGTTCTTCTTGTGCTTTCTTGCCATGATCCCCATAGGATTCCTAGTCCCTCCGTTTAGGATGGGAGTAGGAGAGACATTAGGTGCTCAATCCAAGTATGCTAACATTAGGGTAGATGTTTCCCCTTTTCATCCGAACTTTAGGATCACTTTGCCTGACAACGTTAGGGCCGAGTTTCCCTTAGACCTTCCGTGCGTCTCTCTTTCTCATGTCAAAACCATTCTAACTCATTTAATAAAGGCGATAAACGTTGCGCACTACGAGCCTTAAGCTACATAGGGAATGATGAGTGATGGGTCTCCTCTCGCTTATCTAGAATGTTTAGTATACGTCCCGTTTGGGGGCGATATACGATGCATTCGCCTCCATGTCATAGTCTTTGGTGCAACGTGAATCACAAACCGAATTAATTCACTTCACTAAAAAACACAAAACAAAATTCAAAACTTTTTCCTTCAGGATTAATCAGAAACTTCTTTTTTCAGAAAAGAGTGTTATTAAGCTTCGGTTCTACCGCAAACAGGCTTCGTCCCTAATTGCTGGAATGGATGTTTAACCATACTCGGATAAAACACTTAATCAACCTGTGGTTTCGTGTCCGCCCGAACTATGTTTGCTCTGATCTTTCATACCAGATTAAAGTACATAGGCACAAGACGCGATGTCTTGGCGAGCAACCTTCCCCCCTCTCTCCCGTAGTTAGCCGAACTACGTTGACTCTGATCTTTCATACCAGACGAAAGTACGTAGGCACAGAGCTGGGATGCTCTGTCGAGTCTCTTTCTTTTCTTTTTGTTCCACAAGCCTGTAGCGTAGATAGTTAAACACACCCTTAGATAGACAACAAGCGTGGATCTCGTCGAGTACGACGAATGTGAGGGGCGCTAATACCTTCCCCTTGCGTAACCGACTCCCGAACATAGGACTTGGTTGCGATGACCTAGTCTTTTCCTTTTTTTTCGTCAGGTTTTTTCGATCGTTTCCTTTCCCTCTTTGTGGGATAAATAATAAAAGGTGGCGACTCTTCTGTTTTCCGCTGGGTGTTTTTCGCAGTTGCGACAACTCGCGACTCTCCTGGGGACCGAACCCAGAGTCTCTAGTTCACTATGCGAGTCAATCCTAGCGCTTGTTTGTTGCGTCTTTGGGTGTTTACTTTTGTGCAGTTATTTTGCTTTATGTACATTATCTGTTGTATATTATTGCATTGCATTCTAGTTGCTGCTGTGTTCTGGGTTGGGTTGTTCCACCGAGAGATAAGTCGGACCTGTGCTTGAGTATACACATAGGATTAGAGTGGAGATTAGAAGAAGCTTGTGTGGTGTTTGGCTGCGCAATAGCTCGCGTGAAATTCACATTCAAAAGAGGTTTTTCTTTGGAAATATTCTATCCTGCTCGTCAGGTGCAGTTGAGGGAATATTGACTTAGAGAGACTGTCGACTCTGGAGACCGGTCATTTGGGGGGTTAGCTAAGTGAGGCCGCTTCGTTATACTATGATACCAAACCGGAAACGGTGAACGTATCATCGTTTCTCGAAAGTCTGTGACGCTGACCACCCGCATAGGATGTCGTACCTTTCAAGACTAGCACCCACATGTGAGAGGGATGGGTTTTTGCAGGAAACCTGGCCTTCAACCAACATTGGTTCTCATCAGTGCCGAATGTTGACCCTGAGTGTTCTATCTAGTGTTTTATCTCAGTGTTCTGGTTACAGTGGAGCTCTATTTGAATTCAGTCAATGGCACAACAGCGAATTTGAGCATTGGATACCTTGATCCCATGTGTGCATTTGCATATCATTCTGCATTTAACATTACATGTTTATGTGTTTTACAGGTTCTCGTCTTTCCCTTGATTCTGGTACTGGTCTTCTTCAGAGATGGAAGTTAGCAGAAAGAGGATTATTGTGTAGAAGTTTCCGGCACCTGAGTTGGGACCTTTATTTGGTCTGATTTCCATGGTCGATCCTGGTGTTCTTGCATCTTTCAAAGAGCAGTATCGTGGAATTCTGAAGTTTGTCCATAAGCTCACGACTTATGAGCATAGAGCTATTCATACCTTGTTGCAGTTTTATGATCCTCCATTGAGATGCTTCATATTTCCGGACTATGTCTTGCTCCCGACTTTGGAAGAATTTGCTTACATTTTGGGTGTTCCGATTCTGAACAAAGTGCCTTTCTTCAGCTCCGAAGAAGAACCTAATCTTGAGAAGTTGTCCGCCGCTCTTTATTTGAGCGCCTCTGACTTGGTAGGTCATGTTATTAGCAGAAACGGAGTCTCGAGATTTACTTTACCCTTCCTGGTCGACAAAGCCCGAG
Organism: Lathyrus sativus; assembly: GCA_963859935.3. Classification (NCBI taxonomy): domain Eukaryota; kingdom Viridiplantae; phylum Streptophyta; class Magnoliopsida; order Fabales; family Fabaceae; genus Lathyrus; species Lathyrus sativus. The sequence goes on along the minus strand of OZ012736.1, from coordinate 396,150,747 downwards.
AGTATGCTGACAAGGGTTGTTGGGTGGTTTTCAGTTCTATCTTGGCGCTGTGTGTCTACGGCATTGTGTTGTTTCCCCATGTACCTGACTTTATGGATTTTGATGCTTTTCATATCTTCGCTTCCAAGAATCCCGTACCTACACTTCTAGGAGACTTGTATCATTCAGTGCATTACAAGAATGAGAAAAGAAGAGGAAAGATGGTTTCTTGTTGCGCATTGTTGTTGCATAAGTGGTTTATTGATCACCTTCCTCGTTCAGGAGCTTTTGTGAATTCTACGAACTCATCTGAATGGTCGAAGATTCTTATGGGTTTAACGGAGAAGAATATTGTCAGGTTCAACGAGACTTGTTGGGTCGTGAGCTTATCTTCAGTTGTGGTAGCTTTCCTAATGTGCCTTTGATGGGGAGGAAAGGCGGTATCAATTATAATCCTTCTCTTGCTGTAAGACAGTTCGGTTATGCTTTGAAAGGACCTCTGAAAGAAGAGGAAGTGCAGGAATCTCTGTACTTCACAGGTATAGCTGATTCGTGTATTTCGGCCCGATTCGCGGACGCGTGGGGTAAGATTCACAAGAAGGGAAAGCTTTCTTTAGGCAAAGGAGATTGTAGAGCCTATGATCCATAAGAGGATACAGAGGCTCAACAGAAGGAAACGACATCAGGAACTCTGCAGCTCTATCACGAATCCAACTCAAGTAGGGACCATAGGCTCGGCTATTACTTTTCCCCAACAATGATTTCCCTCTCCTGTGGATATTATTCCAAGTGTGCTCAAGTCTACCCAGTGTATCACTCTCCAGCATCCTGGTGAGGTACAGAGATTCCTGTACCTCTTCTTCCTTGGGAGGACCTCTCAGTGCATATCCAAACTACCTAAACAACAACGAAGGATTGTAGTTGATGCACCCCTTCCTTCCTACCAAAGGGACATTAGGAAATCTGCTGCAGCGATAGATGAACTCTGTACCAAGCATATCCCTATCGAACCAAATAATGTTCTCTGCCGACAAACCCATCAGATGTTCAGACCACTCCGATATACCTTCCAAAGTAACAAAAGGACCTACCTTAGGCATATGACTGGCAAACCACCTGTACAGTAAGGGAACACAACAGGACACATTTTTCCCCCTTCGGTTCTCATTCTTGTAGTGAACCGAGTGATAAACGTCACCAAGCAGTGTAGGTATTAGGTTCCCTGCGCCCAATAAGTAGAAAGCATCCGTATCCACGAAATTCGGAAGATTAGGGAATAATATGATGCCATAGATACAGAGAGCTAGAATGGCGCTAAACACAATCCAACAACCATCCTTGGCGAACTGCCGAGCCTTATCAACCAAGAAAGACAAAGGAAAACCAGGTACTCCATTCCACTTGGTCAACTTCCCCTCCAACTCTGAAGCATCCAGATGCAAAATAGTAGCCAGCTTAGCCAGATTAGGCTCAGCATCGGTATGGAAGAACGACATCTGATCCAGAATAGGCACATCTAACAATGCAGAATACTCCTCCAGAGTAGGAGCCAGAACGTAATTAGGGAAAACAAAACACCTCAACTGTGGGTCGTAGAACTGCAGAAGAGCATAAGGACCATTCATCTCGTACACTGAAGGTTTGCAGACAACACTAAGAAGCTTCCCATAAGGTTGCCTGAAGTCTCCCATCACCTTCCTATCAGCCATGGTCGTCAAACTCAACAAAGAACTAATATCTGGAGTTGGAAGCTTGTATGCCATGTCCTCTTCAAAGGTTCCATGTCGGAGATAGGGAACAAGATCACTAGAATCGAGGAAAAAGTATGCACCTGCAACATAAATACATGTTAATGAAAATGCAGATGAAATATGCACATGCAAATGCAAACAGGGGATCAAGATTGTTGTGTTGTTGATCGAGAAAAACCAGTGCTCCGCTTTGACAAGAACACTAGCATAGCTCTGATAATAGGAACCTCTGATACCAAGAACACAAATTCACACTGCAAAGAAAACCGGGTAGTCTGAAAGTCAAGGTTTCCTGCACAACCCAATCCCTCTCACAAGTATAGACCTATCCACTGATAAAGTTCGGCATCCTATGCGTTCATCAGCGTCACGGACTTTTAAGAAACGATGATACGTTCACCATTTCTGGTTTGGCATCATAGTCTCCCGAAGAGGCCTCACATACCTGTATCACAAATGATCGGTCCCCAGAGTCGACAACCCTCAGATCCAAAATACCTTCGAGCCCAAAGGGCCAGAAAAGAAATCATCAAAGAGAATCTCGTCTGAGCACAAATTTGATGGAGAACTAGTATCTGCAAAAGATGCACGCCCACCACTACTTTACACTACTGATGTTATGTTTGTACTCAAGCCCGAGTCCGGCTTATCTCTCAGTAGAACATTCCCACCCACAAAAGCACAGCAATAATGATATATAATGCTGAAAATAAAATGCGGGAAAATAAAGTACAACACATATATACATACATCCAAAGATAAACAAGCAAACGCTAGGATTGACTCGCATAGGGAACCAGAGTCCCCAGCAGAGTCGTCAGCTGTCGCAACTGCGAAAAACACCCGGCGGAAAACAGAAGAGTCGCCACCTTTCGTTATTTATCCCAAAGAGAGGGAAAGGAAACGATCGGAAAAACCTAACGAAAAAGGATAAGACGAGGTCATCGCAACCAAGTCCTGGATTCGGGAGTCGATTACGCAAGGGGAAGGTATGAGCACCCCACACGTCTGTTGTACTCGACAAGATCCACGCTTGTTGTCTACCTAAGGGTGTGTTTAATCTATCTACGCTAAATGCTGACATGACCAAAAGAAAATAAAATAGACTCGGCAGAGCATCGTCGCTCTGTGCCTACGTATTCCCTCGTGCAATGGGAAAGTCAGAGTCAACGTAGTTTGGCTAACTACGGGTGAAAGGGGGAAGGTTGCTCGCCAAGACATCATGTCTTGTGCCTATGTATCCTCATCTGGTATGAGAAATCAAAGCAAATGTAGTTCGGGCTAACGAGAACACCGGTTGTTTCAAATGTTTTAGGCCGGAGTAAGGTTAAACCTTTGTTCTAGCAGTTAGGGATGATGCCTGTTTGTGGTAGAACCAAAGCTTAACAACACTTCCTTTTAGGAAAAAGATTTCCGATTAATCCCGAAGGAAAAAGGTTTGAAGTTTTTTTTTTGTGTTTTTTAGTGAACTGAATTAATTCGGTTTGTGATTCACGTTGCACTAAAGACTATGACCTAGGAGCGAATGCGTCGCATATCACCCAAAGGGTGTACACTAAACACTCTAGGCCATTGAGAGGAAGCCCCCCAATCACCATTTCCCAAGTAGCTTAAGGCTCGTAGTGCACAATGATCATCATACTTATTAGATGAATTAGCATTGTTTGAGATGAGAAGAGAGACGCACGGAAGGTCTAAGGGAAACTCGGCCCTAACATTGTCATGCAAAATGGTCCTAAGGTTTGGATTAAAGGGGAAACATCTACCCTAATGTTAGCATGCATGGTTTCCAACCTAAAGTCTAATATAACCTCAAAATATATTAGAGATCCTATGGGGAGCATGGCAAAGGAAGACAAAAGGAGAAAGCATAACAAAATGCAATATGCAAACATGAAAATGCACACTTAGAATGGAGGGAGGGAGGAAAAATGTGTGGGGCAGCAGCCGCCACAAGCGCATCTCGACCTCAACAGTGATGCAAAAATGATGCAAACATGAAGGGAAGCACAAAACATGAAAACAAACGAACGTGCAAAAACATCACCTTGAAACACATCCATGAGCATGCATTCAAGTGGAAAAGAACACGAATGCCGGAGAAATCTCGATTAAACAATCAAAACAGCGACATATATCCCAAAACGTTTCACTTTTAACGCTTCATATAGAATTACGATGATTCTAAAAGAAACGGTACTCAAACAAATAAGAAAAACAGCAAAACAGACTCACTGGCACAGTGTTAATCGGTTAACACATTGTTAAAGTTTAAAAAATTTGAAAATTTGAACTGGTTAATCGGTTAACCGTATGCGTTAACCGATTAATACTGTGAAAATTTTGAAAAATCTGGAAATTTGTAATGGTTAATCGGTTAACCATATGCGTTAACCGATTAACACTGTGCCAACAGCAGGAAATCAACAATAGAACAACATGTGCAACAAATAAGCATTTATCCGATCAACCGGATGATCGCATAATCATTTGATCACGAAATTAGACCAGCAAATCATGATTCAAACAGCATGTAAATAGATCAATGCAACCGAATCATGAATTAAACGGATCAAATCAACCAAAAGTCAATCAAAAATGAAAATCCACATGATTATGCAAATAAGCTAAAAACAGATTCTGATCCAACCTTCGGAGCGGATATTTGCTCCGGTTAGTGTTGATTCAACTGCAATTGAATAGATCTGATGCTAGAAGTCCGGAATACTTCAAGATCCACACAAATTCTTGTAGTAACAATGCAGATTCACCAAGATCAATCCAAAATAAGCCAAATAATCACTTCCAAGTTCAGATCCAATTTTACACGAAAATTGGATGGAGAAATAAATTCAATGGAGAGAATGAATGAAGGTTTAGCTCTTAGAGATCAAGGATTCCAATGAAGAATCAATAATCTTAATGAGAAGATCTGTGGTGAGGGGGGTTTTGGAGATTTGAAAATTGAGAGAGAATTGAGATCAATTCTGAAAATGAGTGAATTATGAGTGATTATATGCTTTGGTTTGGAGTAATTCAAATATATACCCCTTAGGCTTGGATCCAAAGGTAAGGTTTGAAAAATGGTTTGGAAAACTTGGTTTGGAATGAGGAATGGGCATTTGGAGGGAAAATGAAATTAACCAAATCTTAAATAGGTTCTAGATCCTTCCCAAGTGTAAAATTGAATTTCCAAATGATCAAAATTGGACCCCAAATGGCTTTGCATTGAAAATTCACGTGCAAAGGAAAAATTTACACTGGTTAATTGGTTAACCATATGCGTTAGCCGATTAACACTGTTAAAACTTCAATTCTAGCCTGATTTCACTTTGGTTAATCGATTAACCATATAGGTTAATCGGTTAACACCTTCAAATTTTGAATTTTGGCGCCTTTTGAAGGGAAATCTGTCTGTTTGCCCGTTTTCAACTATTTAGAGCTCTGTTCAGCTTCTAAAACTTGCTTTCGAATATCCTAACTATGAAAATACTTACGATAACCTGAATACTGTTGTTTGAGCTGAAAATAACCTACAAAAACAAAATAAAATCGGTCGCCCAACTGCTGGGCAAAATAAATTCCAGAGCCTCTCATGTTCGTTGTTCTGGTTCGCGCACAGAGACGAAAAATGAGCCACGGGAAAACCTTGATCCCCTGTCTCAAGAACGAATGCTATACAAAAATGCAGAAATGCGAAAAGGCAAAGAAACAAAAGCCAGATGCTGCCAAAACGAACAGGAAAATTTTGGGGTGCTACACGTCCATGTTGGTCTTGTTAGCATACGTATAGCATATAGATAGATAGCATAGCATATGCATTTTTGCATCTTTGTGTTTGTTTGTTTTGTCACTTTGGCTATGGTTATCCCCAAGTGACTGGGTTTGTCTTATCCCTCCAAGTAGAGTTGCCAGCCCTAGGCAGAAAGAGCGCAATATTTCTAATTCCCCACTGAGTTCGATTCTCGTGGAAGAAGGTTGTTTTAGTACATCCCATCTGAGTTCATACCTCAACGGTCGAGTCTTACTTGATAGTTTCTCTTCGGTTATTCCCCGAAGTGAACTTCAGTCCTTGACAATCACATTGTGGACATCTTCAACTTTTAAATATGGATTAAGTGTGCATTTAGTTTTCACTCAAGAGAATTTTTATAAAGATAATTAAAGACTTATACTTCTCCAACAGTATTACAAGGTTCCCTCAATAATTTACATCTGGACTGCAAGCACTCTCTTTATTTGAGCAACTCGTTTTGGTCAGAATTTCGTTCAATACGACAAATGGCAGTCTCCTCAAGACAGTTTGTCCATCCTCCTTGATTTCTCAAGATTATCAACTCGTCAAATGGCATCTCTCCAGAAATCCATCACAGAAGTTTGCCGAAGACATTATAGACACTTCTCTTTATTTCAGAATTCACAGAATATTTTACAACTACAATAAGAAACACTCTTCAGGAATGTATTTCCCAATGAGTCCGTCACACACGATTAATTCCCTCAAATGAAATTTCCTTAGAGAAGCTTGGCGAATTTTATTACATTGAATCTCTCTTTACTTGAGAAGACATATTTTGCAAATCAACCGGCTTACATCTCTTTCGAAGATCCTCGGTGAAGCTTTATGATCTCCAATACATTATGGATTACCGCTAAAGTTCTACAATCTACAATGATATTTTAATCCCCTGAGAAGATGCTCTCATGAGTTTTCATCATTTCAGATAGAAACTGAGACCCGTTCATGGCATCCAGACCATGAGGTGTGGGGAGGTTTTATTTCAATAAATTGAGACCCGTTCATGACATCCAGACCATGAGGCGTGGGGAGGTTTTATTACAAGAAACTAAGACTCGTTCATGGCATCCAGACCATGAGGCGTGGGGAGGTTTATTTCAATAAACTGAGACCCATTCATGGCACCCAGACCATGAGGCGTGGGGAGGTTTATTTCAAGAAACTGAGACCCGTTCATGGCATCCAGACCATGAGGCGTGGGGAGGTTTATTTCAAGAAACTGAGACCCATTCATGGCATCCAGACCATGAAGCATGGGGAGGTTTTGTTTACACTCTTTTCAATTGGAATACTCAAGTAAGAAACTGAATTAGTGATTTGATCAAAAATTCACTTTTGTTATTACCGTCGTCTGGACCACCACATGTTGGTAGTAAATTATCCTTCAATTACAAGTTTCTCGCTTGTTGTTCAATCGTCGTATTCTTGGTGTATGTGCTATACTCTAACACTTCTAGAGATTCCCCATTGCCAGTTTCTTTCTTTCCCCGTGCAGTCTCGCTTTGTTTCTCGTGTGTTGCGTCTGGTCTCTCCCCTGTGACATCTTCTCCTCACAGGACCGTCTGTCTTGCATTTTCATATCATATCATATGCATTCAGTGGCTTCTTAGGGCCAAACATTTGTGCAATGTTTGTATTTAAGTCCCGACTATCTCGTCGAGACGAAGATTTCAATCTCCATATCTCCGGATAGAAGTAACTTAAATAGGGGCATCTGTCACACCCTAATTTTTGACCTTAAGATTCCACTTCTTGGTGCACTCTTCTTGCATGATATCTTTATGCTTTTGTGTGTGTGTTTACTACATCTAACCAATTTGTACAGATGCAGTAATCCCAAGCGAAGATAGCATATGTACTCATAAATAAATACTTCAAAGACATGGCCAGGAGCTTTCTATTGGTTTTTTGTCGATATCTCTTAAAAGCTTCAATACCTCCTCATGGAAAGCAATGGATTCTCTTTGGAGTTAAAATATGGTCATTTGAGGATTCGATTGTGGCAAGTAGAATTTTCAAGTTGTATCCCCCGTTGCCAATGGCTCCCCGATGCATGGTTCACGTAAGAGGATCATCTTTTGTCCAAAGGTCTGTCTGGAGTTTTCAATTAAGTTCGGACGTCCCTGGTTGGTAGAGAGAAAGGTGATCGATTTTTGGCCAAGTTGATGATCAAGGCTAAAAGGTTCATTTATTTGAGTTCGTCTAGATAACATTAAGTGCCTTGGGCATTTATTTTTGATCAAAGAGTTTGGTTTAAAGACTATGTGTTTTCTTGGAAGTATAAATGGATTGTGAAAGGTTCACCAGTTAACCATTTCTGGATATAATTTTGTTATCATTACCATATCCACCTAATTACAAGCTCGTCCTCAATCAAAAGGAAAACAAGTCGTTGGACCTTTATATTTGTTTACAAGATTAAATCTCAAGTTGATTCAATCCCCACACCAATGACTTCTGGGACTATTATTCATGCACAATTTTGCACAATATACGGGAATGGAGAACCGCCATCATCCAAGAACTCAATTAAATGCTAAGAGATTTCCATGTGACTACAAGCCCAAGGACAAGCGTAAGGGATAATTGTGAAAACACCTTTTCAAACATAATTTCTTTTCATGGCAAGTTGCACGCTAAATTAAACCAAAGATGATTCTAGAAACGCAAATACGTTGGCTTCATTACAATATTATGGTAACATCATACTAGTTCATGGCAATTACAATTTGGGGTTAAATGGAAGGGATTTTTGCTTAACATGGCACTAGGATGTTCCAAATTCTTTGCACTCTTAAGTGGTTAAGACTAGATATAATGTTTGCCATTTTCCTTAGTATCTCCAAGGTGACCTGGCTAAGGAAGTTCCCCATTCAAACCGTTTCACTACACCGCCTCCACACCAATGCAGTTCCAAGGCTATGTTGAATCCGCGAACTTTGTTCGAGACTTTCAGAAGACGTGGACGTCATCATTGATGTCACAAAAAGTGAACTTCGGCCTGCCAATCTCCATTACTGCAAGTTGAAACTAGAAGATTATGAGCTTCCAAATAACTTATTCCCCAGTAGAAGTTGGTAGCAGAAATTGTTTTCTTCAATTAAATAGAAATTAGACAAGGACTAAAATGTGAAAACAGAGCCAATAGCACATTCGTCATCACTTACAAGTAACTTTGGCAATGAAATCCAAATCTCTAAGTTCACTCTATTGTGCAGCAACAATATGGTGGTGTTTGGACTTATTAAAGCGTACAAAGACCTTGAACTAAACCTACGGTCAAAATGAAGTTTAGTTCTTAAAGAGGAGGAGCCACCGAGACATGAAAGCATCACCTGTTAAAAGTCACAGTTGCTCCAATCCAACAATTCACTTAACCAAGATGCAATCAAGTTGTACCCATGCCGTACAACAATAAAAGATGGACAACAGCTCCGCCTCCCAGCTTGGTACTCAAAGGAGCTTCACCGACAAACACCATCGTTTATAAAAAAGTTCATTAACCTGTTAAAACAACCGGTATTAAATATGGCCCTAACGTATGAAGTAAGGGTCAAGAAGAGAGATGAATTGGGTTATTCTCAGCCCTCAATTCCACTCATCATTGGGCATAAGCGAGCGGCCGGGAGGACAACAGCTGAAGTTGTCATCAACTCCTTACCGAACATCGAAAAATAAAGGTTTAGGAAAATAAAGCAACTTATTTTGGACAGCTTCCAACACGATGCGAAAACATGAACAAAACATCAGACGACGACGGCACCCTCACGGTTCAGATTTGTAAATCATCATCACTATATCTCAACCCTCCTCGATGGCTTAAAACCGGCAGCCTCCAAATTCAAACATTTTCCTGAAAGAAGAGAAGAAGTTAGTATGGTTCAAAATCCAACAAAGACCCTCAAAATTGTGCTTCAAGAAGTGCAATACAAAAATAGCAACACCGGTCATTGTTCACCTACAGAAGTGCACTGTTAAAGACATTAGCAAAAGTCATTTGAAACTCAGAGTAGAGAGGAAGGAGGTTCAGGCCCTTAGAACTGTGAAACTCATCACTGGGCATAGAACTCGAGCAGCTGGAAGAGAAACAGAGATTGTCACCAACTTCCTACCTAGCTCAGAGATAACTCAGGCAACAAGATGAAGAGCAACGACAACTGTAATTCTCGGTTCAGACATAGTGTCGTCACCGCCGACTCAAAACCCTCTCTCAGCAGGCAAGATAGAGCAATATCTAAACTCGAAGCCCAACATCCCCTGCAATAAGAAGAAAACATTAATACAACTTCAACGTGGAGGTCAACTGGCAGCAAGATACGTCAAAGATGCGATTCCAAATATAACAAATTAAGACAAAAAGGAAGGTTCAAAACTTTCCAAAATTGAAGCCAACATTTGGTCGACAGAATCAGGAGAAATTAAATATTATTTCCCAAGTCACCAAGTGAATCAAACAAAGGATCATCAGAATAGGAAATCTTTAAAGGCAATCTTCAACGAGTCGCCGCCAACTCCTATTCTTGGGTAAAAGCTTATTTTTCAAATCACTATTGCATGTTTGATTTCTGTCGAGTTACAGGTTGATGATGGAATCGCGAAGCAAATAGTATAAGGATGGTGAATCGCAAAGCGAGAAGAGACGGTAGAAGAAAGTAGAGAGGACAGACACGAAGAGGAGAACAGAATAGCAATAGCGGATCGAAGATGGGGGGCGATTTGGGGCTTAGGGTTTTGTTCTGTGTAATTTTGTATTGTTTTTCTGTAATAGTTGTATGTAGGTGCACACACACGCTTACCATACACCCTCACACACATCATCATAGATCTCCAACGAATCTCATTGCACAGCCAACATCATGCGTACCCACCACAAATCCCTCACCCCGTGTCACACCAAATCGACCGCCCCATCCATTATTTCCCTAATCTGCAATTAATTCGTTAATCATCACCCTTTTCTGTTTAATCAATTAAATAACTCTAATTAACTATTTTAAATCAGCTTTTTGATTAAAACAAACAGTACCCTTTTTTTTAATTAAATCAACCATATAGGTAATTAGCATATTATTTAATTGTCCTTTTTTGCCATTTTAATCAATTTAGTTTTAACAAATCAACTTAGCCTATCAAGTTATAACCTTTCTTTTAGATAATCATATGATAATTTGCCCATTCTTCTTATAAAAAAGAAAAAATCTATTTTCTTTTTAAAATAACCTTTTCAAATAATTAATAATAACAACCCCTCTTCAGCTTAAATTAGCATCTTTTTATAATAAAAAAACTAAAATTATTTGTGTGTTTAATAATAGATATAAATAGGAAAACCCTTTTTATAATAAGCTAATCGATATTTTTAAAATAACTTGGTTTTTTGTTAATAACAACAACCTTAAAAAACTTATTAAAAATTTAATCGAGTTATAATCTTTTTTTACTAAAAACAAAGCTAACCAATTCATGATCTAATTTCGCAATTAAAATTAATTCAATCTCTAATCATAACATTTTCTTCAAATCAACCCGAATAAATAATTCAACTTTTCCTAAAAAACAATCTCACTAGAAGAATAAGTCAATTAACCTTCTCATACCACTTTTATAAATAAAAAAACTAATAAAACAAATCCAACCACTTTCTTAAAATCAATCCGACTAAAATTGGTTAAACACCCCATAATTAATCGTGACGCTTGCGTTCCCGCTCCGTCCCATTCACATATGCTCAATTCACACACTTGTATGTCTTAGCGCTTTCATGCGTCTGTGTATGGATTTATTTATCTGCCTTTACATTATCCATATTTATCTTTCATCGCATTGCATAACGTCCAAAGGAAGAATCTGCGCATGACTTAAACAATTGTGCGTATGCATTTCATTTGCATCATAATCCCCATTTAATCGTTGATCCCATTCAAGTCTATCATTCTAAGATAGATCCTACCCCATAAGGAGGACCTTTGTCTTTTATCTTTACAACATAGAAACAAAAACACATTCAACTCAATATTCAAATTATTCAAACAATTAGAGAATAAAACGTTAGTCATCTTGACCGTCGGATAAAAATCTCCTGTCCCATAACAATACAATCGAGATATAAGATCTTTCCCGCTTGAGAGTGATAGCGGCATACTCGTCAACAATCCGAGTGTTTGAGCCCTTCTCTCAAGACGATGCGAAGACCATCTCCTACAAAGTTGTGGTGGTTAAGTCAAGTAATATCCTTCGAGATGACAACTCGTCTTTTCTCCTAGACCCAATCAATCAACAACCCTTATCCCTTAGGAACTTTGACCAACAGTCAAGGAGTTCCTCAAACTCTTTAGGGGAACTACAAATACTCTGATTCTATTCCCGTCAAGATATGTAGGTACAAGATGCGACATCTTGGCGAGTATACTTAGAAATAAACCATTAGGTCTTTCACCCTTAAGCAGATAACCTTTAGCAATAAACAACATAAAACAAGAGGTTCCTGTAGAGTACTACAGAAACTTAGGATGCTAGCACCTTCCCTAAGTTTAACCAACCCCCGAACCTTAGACTCTCTAGCTTTGGCATTTGCATTGCATTGTGGGTAATTCGATCTTTTTCCCTTCCTTCGGACAAATTAAAGACTGGTTATAATGAATTAAGATTCAAGCTAATCAATATCTTGGTATCCAAATTTCACCGCGACAGATATGTATCTGTTGACTTTCCTTTTCGAGATTTTGGACATAAATTAGGGATTTTTCCCTGAGTGTCCTCCAAACTGTGTCTAGTTGTTTAAACGGTTTGGTAGACCCTTCGTAGTTGGTTTGTTGAACACATGTCATTAGATTTTCTTTAAACACTACTAAGGAAAACATATACAATAACAGTTGGAAAAGGGATAACATCACGTGTCACCTACCATTATTACGTAGGGTGTGGTTGTATATGCGCTGCTTACAATCACGGTCTTATGACTGTTGTAGAAAACCTGAAAGAGCGTTATATATGATCATTGTTGCACTAACTAACCATTGTAATATATAAAGGTCTCAGGTTCGATTCTCACCAGCGTATCTTTTGGTGTAATATATTATTCTGGACAGTGTTCACTATACAACCACGGTTATATCCTATAATCATGTGAAATAATATATTTTCTTTAAAACCATTTTTCTGCATTTTGAAATTTTTCCGTTTTTTAACCTGTATTTTTTTGAACCATATCAGAACATAAACAACAATTGTATCATAATGAAGTACTGTATTGTATTAACATCGATCGAATCCATATATTGTATTAGGAACCAAATATTGTATATGTATTACATCAAAAGAAAAATGGCACAGAACAACCTACAAACTTTATATAACATCACATGATTGTATCTTATAGTGTTTTGTTTCTTTGTCTCTTGGTGTCTTGCCTCTTGGTGTTTTTACTTTAAACACCTACAATTTCAAATAATCATACTTGTTAGTAAATATACTTAGAAATAATGACTTGCATTAATTAAATTATAAATAAAGAATAAAATATTAATTACTTGTTAATTTTCCCATATGCCTTCATTATGATCGATACAAATAGCATGCACATCATCTCTATCAACTTTATCATAAGTGGTAGGCACTTTTGTTGTGTTAGAAGGAACATAATAAATTTCAAAACTTTCATCACTACTAAGAATTTCTTTTCCTCAGAGAATGATTGACCATTTTCCCGATGTGTCCAAAGGGTCAGTCACATAGAAAACTTGTTTTTCTTGTGAAGCTATAATGAATGGTTCGGTCATATATTTTTCCTTTCCAAGGTCAACCCAGGTGAATCCTAAGTCATCATTTTGTACACCATTATTATTACTGGGAATCCACTTGCATTTAAATAAAGGTACTCTGAAGATAACATAATCAATTTCCTCAATGACACCATAGAACGCACTAGATGCCAATATTGGATTCTTATCTTTCAAAGTAGAAAAATACAAGGATTTAGCCTCAACCATAACCCCATTATTTTGCATTATACTATAATCATCTTTTGATTTTGTATAAAAGGTATAATGACTAATGTCATATGCTTCCCAAGATATCACATTAAATTTTGGCATGAACGACAACCATTTAATTTTCTCGAATGTACTATGATCTTTTGGTATCCTTTAATAAGATTAAATCTCAAGTTGATTCAATCCCCACAGCAATGACTTCTGGGACTATTATTCATGCACAATTTTGCACAATATACGGGAATGGAGAACCGACATCATCCAAGAACTCAATTAAATGCTAAGAGATTTCCATGTGACTACAAGCCCAAGGACAAGCGTAAGGGATAATTGTGAAAACACCTTTTCAAACATGATTTCTTTTCATGGCAAGTTGCACGCTAAATTAAACCAAAGATGATTCTAGAAAAGCAAATATGTTGGCTTCTTTACAATATTATGGTAAAATCATACTAGTTCATGGCAATTACAATTTGGGGTTAAATGGAAGGGATTTTTGCTTAACATGGCACTAGGATGTTCAAAATTCTTTGCACTCTTAAGGGGTTAAGACTAGATATAGTGTTTGCCATTTTCCATAGTATCTCCAAGGTGACCTGGCTAGGGAAGTTCCCCATTCAAACCGCTTCACTACACCACCTCCACACCAATGCAGTTCCAAGGCTATGTTGAATCCGCGAACTTTGTTCGAGACTTTCAGAAGACGTGGACGTCACCATTGATGTCACAAGAAGTGAACTTCGGCCTGCCAATCTCCATTACTGCAAGTTGAAACTAGAAGATTATGAGCTTCCAAATAACTTATTCCCCAGTAGAAGTTGGTAGCAGAAATTGTTTTCTTCAATTAAATAGAAATTAGACAAGGACTAAAATGTGAAAACAGAGCCAATAGCACATTCGTCATCACTTACAAGTAACTTTGGCAATGAAATCCAAATCTCTAAGTTCACTCTATTGTGCAGCAACAATATGGCGGTGTTTGGACTTATTAAAGCGTACAAAGACCTTGAACTAAACCTACGGTCAAAATGAAGTTTAGTTCTTAAAGAGGAGGAGCCACCGAGACATGAAAGCATCACCTGTTAAAAGTCACAGTTGCTCCAATCCAACAATTCACTTAACCAAGATGCAATCAAGTTGTACCCATGTCGTACAACAATAAAAGATGGACAGCAGCTCCGCCTCCCAGCTTGGTACTCAAAGGAGCTTCACCGACAAACACCATCGTTTCTAAAAAAGTTCATTAACCTGTCAAAACAACCGGTATTAAACGTGGCCCTAACGTATGAAGTAAGGGTCAAGAAGAGAGATGAATTGGGTTATTCTCAGCCCTCAATTCCATTCATCATTGGGCATAAGCGAGCGGCCGGGAGGACAACAGCTGAAGTTGTCATCAACTCCTTACCGAACATCGAAAAATAAAGGTTTAGGAAAATAAAGCAACTTATTTTGGACAGCTTCCAACACGATGCGAAAACATGAACAAAACATCAGACGACGACGGCACCCTCACAGTTCAGATTTGTAAATCATCATCACTATATCTCAACCCTCCTCAATGGCTGAAAACCGGCAGCCTTCAAATTCATGCATTTTCCTGAAAGAAGAGAAGAAGTTAGTATGGTTCAGAATCCAACAAAGAGCCTCAAAATCGTGCTTTAAGAAGTGCAAGACAAAAATAGCAACACCGGTCATTGTTCACCTACAGAAGTGCACTGTTAAAGACATTAGCAAAAGTCATTTGAAACTCAGAGTAGAGAGGAAGGAGGTTCAGGCCCTTAGAACTGTGAAACTCATCACTGGGCATAGAACTCGAGCAGCCGGAAGAGAAACGGAGACCGTCACCAACTTCCTACCTAGCTCAGAGATAACTCAGGCAACAAGATGAAGAGCAACGACAACTGTAATTCTCAGTTCAGACATAGTGTTGTCACCGCCGACTCAAAACCCTCTCTCAGCAGGCAAGATAGAGCAATATCTGAACTCGAAGCCCAACATCCCCTGCAATAAGAAGAAAACATTAATACAACTTCAACATGGAGGTCAACTGGCAGCAAGATACATCAAAGATGCGAATCCAAATATAACAAATTAAGACAAAAAGGAAGGTTCAAAACTTCCCAAAATTGAAGCCAACATTTGGTCGACAGAATCAGGAGAAATTAAATATTGTTTCCCAAGTCACCAAGTGAATCAAACAAAGGATCATCAGAATAGGAAAGCTTTAAAGGCAATCTTCAACGAGTCGCCGCCAACTCCTATTCTTGCGTAAAAGCTTATTTTTCAAATCACTATTGCATGTTTGATTTCTGTCGAGTTGCAGGTTGATGATGGAATCGCGAAGCAAATAATATAAGGATGGTGAATCGCAAAGCGATAAGAGATGGTAGAAGCAAGTAGAAAGGACAGACACGAAGAGGACAACAGAATAGCAATGGCGGATCGAAGATGGGGGGCGATTTGGGGCTTAGGGTTTTGTTCTGTGTAATTTTGTATTGTTTTGCTGTAATAGTTGTATGTAGGTGCACACACATGCTTACCATAAACCCTCACACACATCACCATAGATCTCCAACGGATCTCATTGCACGGCCAACATCATGCGTACCCACCACAAATCCCTCACCCCGTGTCACACCAAATCGACCGCCCCATCCATTATTTCCCTAATCTACAATTAATCCGTTAATCATCACCCTTTTCTGTTTGATCAATTAAATAACTCTAATTAACTATTTTAAATCAGCTTTTTGATTAAAACAAACAGTACCCCTTTTTTTAATTAAATCAACCATATAGGTAATTAGCATATTATTTAATTGTCCTTTTTTGCCATTTTAATCAATTTAGTTTTAACAAATCAACTTAGCCCGTCAAGTTATAACCTTTCTTTTAGATAATCATATGATAATTTGCCCATTCTTCTTATAAAAAAGAAAAAATCTATTTTCTTTTTAAAATAACCTTTTAAAATAATTAATAATAACAACCCCTCTTCAGCTTAAATTAGCATCTTTTTATAATAAAAAAACTAAATTTATTTGTTTGTTTAATAATAGATATAAATAGGAAAACCCTTTTTATAATAAGCTAATCGATATTTTTAAAATAACTTGGTTTTTTGTTAATAACAACAACCTTAAAAAACTTATTAAAAATTTAATCGAGTTATAATCTTTTTTTACTAAAAACAAAGCTAACCGATTCATGATCTAATTTCGCAATTAAAATTAATTCAATCTCTAATCATAACATTTTCTTCAAATCAACCTGAATAAATAATTCAACTTTTCCTAAAAAACAATCTCACTAGAAGAATAAGTCAATTAACCTTCTCATACCACTTTTATAAATAAAAAAACTAATAAAACAAATCCAACCACTTTCTTAAAATCAATCCGACTAAAATTGGTCAAACACCCCATAATTAATCGTGACGCTTGCGTTCGCGCTCCGTCCCATTCACATATGCTCAATTCACACACTTGTATGTCTTAGCGCTTTCATGCGTCTGTGTATGGATTTATTTATCTGCCTTTACTTTATCCGTATTTATCTTTCATCGCATTGCATAACGTCCAAAGGAAGAATCTGCGCATGACTTAAACAATTGTGCGTATGCATTTCATTTGCATCATAATCCCCATTTAATCGTTGATCCCATTCAAGTCTATCATTCTAAGATAGATCCTACCCTATAAGGAGGACCTTTGTCTTTTATCTTTACAACATAGAAACAAAAACACATTCAACTCAATATTCAAATTATTCAAACAATTAGAGAATAAAATGTTAGTCATCTTGACCGTCGGATAAAAATCTCCTGTCCCATAACAATACAATCGAGATATAAGGTCTTTCCCACTTGAGAGTGATAGCGGCATACTCGTCAACAATCCGAGTGTTTGAGCCCTTCTATGCGAAGACCATCTCCTACAAAGTTGTGGTGGTTAAGTCAAGTAATATCCTTCGAGATGACAACTCGTCTCTTCTCCTAGACCCAATCAATCAACAACCCTTATCCCTTAGGAACTTTGACCAACAGTCAAGGAGTTCCTTAAACCCTTTAGGGGAACTACAAATACTCTGATTCTATTCCCGTCAAGATATGTAGGTACAAGATGCGACATCTTACCGTTTTTTTCTTTTTATTTTTTATCTACATATTAACCTTTCCTTTCTCCATCCCTCTAATCTATTTTTTCATGTTTTCACTTTTGAATTTTCTCTTAGATATGTTCTTAAACATAATAAGGTCAAAATATATAAATCAATTAATATTACCACTTTTGTATATGTTCATGTACGCTTTATTGGTTTATTCAATTTAGTTTAATTTTGTTGTGTTCTAATGTGTAGCTTTTGATTTTAGTGTCTGAGTAAAAATACATTGCTCTAATTTTACAAGTTTTGATGAGATTGTCATTTTTCTATGACTAGTAATTTAAGAATCATATATATTTTCATCATTTTAGTGTTAATTTAGGAATCATATATATTTTCACCATTTTAGTGTTAATTTAGGAAATCATATATATTTTCACCATTTTAGTGTTAATTTAAGAATCATACATATTTTCACCATTTTCACAATTACTCAGTTTCTTTCTTGGTCAATCTCTATCTTTTCTCCTTCTGCATTTTTCTTTCAATTTTCACAATTACTCAGTGTCAATCTCTATTTTGGTTAGTGTTGCACCCCAAAATTTGACCAACCAATTCTTGTATTTGCCTTATGTTTTGATTCATTTGGCATTTGCATCTGCATACTGCATACATTGCATTTTCTCAGCCAGATTGATTTTATCGGGATTACAGCCTTTTCCTGGCGTTTCAGGCAGTTCAAACCATTTCGAGTACGGAGATTTATTTTGGGAGTTGTGCTCTTCCCGGTGTTTTCAGCTTTTGCTGTTGTTTTTGAGGATATTTCAGTGTCCGTATTTTTACCGGTTATCTCGTTGCGTTCTCGCGGTTTGGCTCGCCGATTTAATTGATGTATATGTTCCTTATGGAATTATTAGCATTTTCTAGGGTTTATTTTGTTAATTGGTTAGCTTAGAAATTATTTCAGATTGTTAATGATTTTCTTTAGAAATTAATTGGGCTTTTAGATATTAGAATATCATATTGTTTTAATAGCTTCTCTTTTAGATTTTTAAAATGTCTTTAGAGATTTTAAATTGTTTTTCTAGAATAATTTTAGATATTATTAGATTTAAATAGTTTTTCTATTTTTTATAAATTTCTAGATATTAATTGAGTTGTTTAGAAATTAATAGGTTTATTTTCTAAATTTTAAATTCTTTTTTAGATTTAATTTGTTTTTTAGAACTTTAATAGAGTATTATTAGTTTTATTAGATTTTAATAAGATTTTCTTTTCTTTTTAGAATTAATTCTTAGATGTTAATTGGATTTTAATCATCTTTAACTAGGATTTTAAGTGGTCTTTAGTCATTAACTGATTTTAATTAGAATATTAATTAGCAGTTAATTGAGTCATGTTAATCCATTTTCGTTTAGCATTTAATTAGTTTTAATCATCATTTAACTGAGTTGATTTAGCATTAATTGTAGTATTAATCAGGTCTATTAGTCATTAATTGAAGTAGTTTAGTCAGAATTAATTGGGTCTTTTTTTAATCATGTTGATTCCATTTTCGTCTGTTTGTGGGCCAGATGTCCAATTTTCACAGGCCCAGCCAGGTCCATGCTACATGTCACTATATAAGCCTCCACACGTTTCTCTCTCTCTTTCCGCCACACCGCACTTCCACACGACGCCATGTTTCACTCCCACACACCGCATGGCTGCCACGCAGCCTGCCAGGTGGCGCGCCCTCGTATCCCACATGCAAACTCGCCGAAATTTTCACCGGCGGAATCATACGGTGGTTCACTCAGCCAGATGCCACTGTAATTGTCACCGAAAACTGCAATTTCCGCCGGAACCTTCATCTTCTCCACCGCGTTCATCAATCATCTTCATCATTCTCCAAGCATCTCAGAAAATCTTCATCCCGTTCAAAATCGTTTTCCAGAAATCCAGGGAGCTTCATCCTTGTTCATGCAAATTTTCCAGAAAACCAAGAACATTTATCTTATCTTCCTCCAGATTTTCCAAATTCCTTCAAGAACCTTCATCAATCATCGCCAGTTTTCCCAGAACCACGAGATCCATCAAAATCTCCCCGGAAGTTCAACAGAAACTCATAGTGTTCTTCATCCAAAATCTGGATCCAGAAACTTTCGTATATCTTCGTGCCATCAACCTGTCCTCAAGATCTTCATCTTCTTTGTGAAGATCCTCACGCTTCATCAATCATCACCATCTTCAAGGTCCAAGCTCAACAACCTTCCTTCAGAAACAATGTAGATCTTCATACCAGACTCGTCATGTTCATCATCCGTTCTTGCACTTTCCAGAAGTCATTGTTGTTCATCCGAGATCTTCATCAACTCATAGCCGTTCTCCAGGTCTCGAATCTACATATTCAGCAAACAAGAAACTCCAAAACACAACACCTTCACCGCATGCAAATCATAACAGAAGTGGAGTTTCGGAAAGAGATTGAGACGAAGAAAACAAGAAAGAAGTAGAAAAGGTGGTTTTCGTTTGAAACCGGGAGGGAGAAGGTTGAGAACGGACGGCGGCGGCTGGTGAGGCTGAGTGAGAGAGAGAGAGAAGAAGTTAAGGTTTCTGATTGGAGTTTGGGAGAAGGAAGAGGAAGGGTCCTCTTCGGCCGGTTTAGTTGATGGGCCTTGGCCCAACGGGTTTTTTCCAGTTCACACCCCCTTATTCCTCGCGCGCCCCCCGTCCCTTGTTTTTTTCCTTTTTGGCTGAGGGATTCGTTTTGATGGGTTGGGCCCAACTTGCTTCAATTACTAACTGCACCTTCATTTTCCTCACGCCCCCCCCCCCCCCCCCGTTTCTTTTTTTTTTTTGTTTTTTGTTTTGGCTGATGTATTGTGGGCTGGGCCCAATTGTGTTTTGCTGCATTACACCCCTGTTTAGCTGTTGTAACCCCCTTCCCTTTATTTTCTTTATTTTTTCACTTTTGTATTGGATATTGCCTTGTAA
Source organism: Lathyrus sativus (assembly GCA_963859935.3). NCBI lineage: Eukaryota > Viridiplantae > Streptophyta > Magnoliopsida > Fabales > Fabaceae > Lathyrus > Lathyrus sativus. The sequence continues at coordinate 396,130,147 of OZ012736.1, read as the reverse complement.
TAGATTCTAGTTTTATTTTCTATTTTTCTTTTAGGGATTATAGTTTTATTTTTCCTTTAGAATATTATTACATTTTATTTTTTTAGCATAGAATTTATATTCTTTTTTTAAGTTCTATTTTTCTTATAGAATATTATAGAGTTTTAGATAGATTTTCATGTTATTTCTATATGCAATTTACTCGTAATTTCTTTAGAGTTTTCTGTTAGGAATTTTTCAATTTTAGGAGTAGAATATTATTTCCATTTGTTATTGGATTTCTCTCCTCATTTCTCTTCTGCTATCTGATTTTATTTTGGATTTTATTCTGTGCTGGCCGTGTGACATGATTCAATTGGAGAATGATTTTCAATATCATTTCTCCATCTTGTCTTTGACACGGATATCAATACGCTACCTCTTAGAGTTTGATTTCTCTTATAAGTCAAACCATGACGGTTTAGTGTTACATTGGTTCTGATTCGACACATCATCATCAAGGATCCAGAGAGGAGAAGATTGGAATGGAGCTTGTGCACAGTGTCAAGGGCCAACGGAGCTGCTTCGTTCGATAACATCTCTCTTATTCAAGTCTTCGTGCAACCGTCGAGTGTTGTGAGATGTAGCGTTAGATACGTAGGAAATGACAGTTGAGGGGTTTCCTCTCAATCGTCTAGAGTGTTTAGTGTAGCACCCCTTGGGTGATATACGACACACTCGCTCCTACGCCTTAGGTTCTCGCGTGTGTGTCCTGAGTTCCTTCCCGTTTAGGCATGTTAGGCCTGTTTCCTCTTTGTTCTCGCCCCCGCGCGATCGAAACCCTTTTTCTCGCATTCAGGTGATTGAGACCCCTTCTCTTGCCCCTGTGCAATCGAGACTTGTTTTCCAGTAGTGCGTCGAACTACGTTTGCTCTGATCTCTCGTACCAGACGAGAGTACGTAGGCATAGGATTGCGATGATCCTAGCGAGCTCCCTTTTCCCCTTTTTATGTAGTTAGATGAACTACAGCTGCTCTAATTTCTCGTACCAAACGAGAATATGTAGGCATAGGATGCGATATCCTAGCGAGCACACTAACAACTAACTTCGTTGTTCTCTCGCTGCCGCGCGATCGAGACTTTCCCGCTGACGACTAATCTATCCCTTTCTCTTGCCCTAACGCAATTGAGACCAGACCGTAGTTCTAGTTCCCGTAGGTTCCCTTACCTTTAAAACCCCGACATACTACGTTTGTTCTACCGCAAACAGGTAATGCCTAAGTCTCCAATGGTCGAGCAACATACACCTAACTGCTAGAATTCGCACGCTAGTATTGTCAATCCTTTCTCTCACCCCTGTGTGATCGAGAACACCTTTTCGTCCCGTAGTTAGCCCGAACTACGTTTGCTTTGATCTTTCACGCCGTGTGAAAGTACATAGGCACGAGATGCGATATCTCGGCGAGCAACCTTCCCCCGTAACCTGTAGTTAGGCGAACTACGTTGACTCTGATTTCTCATTCCAGACGGGAATACGTAGGCATAGAACTGATGTGTTCTGCCGAGTCATTTTCTTTTCTTTTCAGACCAGACTTTTAGCGTAGATAGATGTAACAACCCGTCCGATAAACACAACAAGCGTGGATCCCATTGAGTACAATGGACGTGAGGGGTGCTAATACCTTCCCCTTGTGTAACCGACTTCCGAACCCAGACATGGTTGCGATGACCTTGTCTTATACCTCTTCGTCAGGTTTTTCTGATCGTTTCCTTTCCCTTTCTATGGGATAAATAACGAAAGGTGGCGACTCTTTTGTTTTGTCGGCACCTTATTTTCACGGTAGCGACAGTTAGTTTTATGCATTTTCATTTTGTAGGATAAGCGGATAATGTCACAATAAAATCATGGCAAATATCAAAAAGGTTGATGATTAATTTTTAGACATGAGTGAAGTTAATATTTGTTTTGGTGAACATGGTAATTAATCTGACCTGATCAGAAGGGGATCGTTGGTTGCCACGCGTCTTTGACTTACTGCCTGTTCACTAGTGTTGAAGAAGAGGAGGGGGTGTACCTGCAAGGCACTCTGATGCTAAAGTAAGTGTATGGTCAGAGTGATCACAAGTATAGAAAAAGGGTAAGAATCAAATACCTGACCCTCTTGGAGAAGAGGGTATTTATAGAGAGACCCCAGCGCAGGGTCAGCGGTCATTTGAGTTGGGCTGGATGGTCAGGCCCAACCCAAGTGACTGCTAGGGCTTACATGGCGTAGTGAAGACCAGAACGTGGTTTTTGCCCTGGTTCAACTGCTCCGTGAACTCCGGAAAGTGGGTTGACCTGCTCTTTCGGAGGTGGGCAGTTGGTGATGACGTGTCCCCGTGAAGGGGAGCACGTGGAGAACGTGTGGAGGACACGTTGTTCTGCTCGACGGAGGGAAGGTTCTGCCTGATGGGAGAAGTATCTGGTCGACGGGAAGTCTTGTGCTCAACACAAATGAGGAAGGTTCTATCCGACGGGGCAGTTTTTGGTCAACGGGGAGTCTTGTGCTCGACACAGATGAGGAAGGTTCTGCTCGACGGGGCAGTGCCTGGTCGACGGGGAGTCTTGTGCTCGACACAAATGAGGAAGGCTCCTTTGGACCTCCCCCTAAGTGTATGTGAGTTGGTCCTTCCCGATCAGGCCGGGGCCCAGGCCAGAACAGAGCCCCCTAAGTCGTAGCTCTGAGGTGAGGGAGCGAGGACTTGATAATGTTGCGCTTAAGCGGGAAAGTGCACAGACAAGGTCCTGCTCGACAGAGCTTCTGCTCGTTGTGCCTGATTATTGTAACATTTTTACTTCTAGGCTTGTGCCCGTTTTATGGAATGCTATTTTGTTTAAGTGTACGCTCGTTTTGTTTCTGCATGATGATATGCTTGTTTTATCTCTGCACGTTGTATGCTCGGAATGTAGGTTAGTATATTTGAGATGCGTGTTTATTATGTTTTTTGGTATGTCGGGGAGAAGTAGCTCGACGATGATGGTGCTCGGTAGTGTAGAGAACTGGCCGATTGATCGATTTTGTTACCTGGTCATTTCGGGGGTAGTTTATCCCCGTGGCGTGAACGTCCCATCGCGAGCTAGGTGTCCTGCTGATTTTGGTACAGCGACGGGGAGTCTCGATCGAGGGATTCTCCGTCGACCAGAGCCTTCTGCCCGCGCACACAAAGGCAGGGCTTGCTGTTTTGTTGGTCTCTCGAAGACGCGAGGAGGTGCAGCGGTACCATGTCCACCCCTGTGGTCGCGACGCCTGGGCGTCGCAGATAGTGTTTAATTGTAGTACCTTTTCAGCTTCTCGACGTTCCATGGTCGAGCTAGTTGATCCCCGTGTAGGTTTTCGAGGTAGTTCGCCCCGTGCTCCGTCTTGTTCCGTGAAGACAGGGCTTTGCCCGACAAAGGAGAGGGCAAGGGCCGATTGGTTGGCAGCCAAGGTCCTGCTCGACAGAGCTTTTGCTCGATGAAGGAGAGGACAAGGGCTGGCTGGTTGGCAGCCAAGGTCCTGCTCGACAGAGCTTCTGCCCGACGAAGGAGAGGGCAAGGGCTAGCTAGTTGGTAGCCAAGGTCTTGCTCGACAAAGCTTCTGCTCGACGAAGGAGAGGACAAGGGCTGGCTGGTTGGCAGCCAAGGTCCTGCTCGACGAAGGAGAGGACAAAGGCTGGCTAGTTCGCAGCCAAGGTCCTGCTAGACGAAGGAGAGGACAAAGGCTGACTGGTTGGCAACCAAGGTCCTCCTCGACGAGAGAGAGGACAAAGGAGAGGACAAAGGCTGGTTGGCAGCCAAGGTCCTACTCGACGGAGCTTCTGCTCGATGAAGGAGAGGACAAAGGCTGGTTGGTTGGCAGCCAAGGTCCTGCTCGACGAAGGAGAGGACAAAGGCTGGCTGGTTGGCAGCCAAGGTCCTCCTCAACGAAGGAGAGGACAAAAGCTGGCTGGTTAGCAGCCAAGGTCCTGCTCGACGAAGGAGAGGACAAAGGCTGGCTGGTTGGCTGCCAAGGTCCTGCTCGACGAAGGAGAGGATAAAGGTTGGATGGTTGGCAGCCAAGGTCCTGCCCGACGAAGGAGAGGGCAAAGGCTGGCTGGTTGGCAGCCAAGGTCCTGCTCGATGAAGGAGAGGACAAAGGCTTGCTGGTTGGCAGCCAAGGTCCTGCTAGACGAAGGAGAGGATAAAGTCTGATGGTTGGCAGCCAAGGTCCTCCTCGACGAGGGAGAGGACAAAGGAGTGGACAAAGGTTGGTTGGCAACCAAGGGCCTGCTCGACGAAGAAGGGGACAAAGGCTGGCTGGTTGGCAGCCAAGGTCCTGCTAGACGAAGGAGAGGATAAAGTCTGATGGTTGGCAGCCAAGGTCCTCCTTGACGAGGGAGAGGACAAAGGAGAGGACAAAGGCTGGTTGGCAGCTAAGGTCCTGCTCGACGAAGGAGAGGACAAAGGTTGGCCGGTTGGTGTTGCACCCCAAAATTTACCTAACCTTATCTCGCTTGGTTTATGTTTCATTGCATTAACATTTGCATAGTTATATCATTTGCGTATCATGATATCATTCATATAGAAGGGGATCAAGTGTGATTCTTATCAAGAGAAGCCTAGCAAGAGGTCTTATTCAAGATTGAGAAGTTATCAAAGTCATCAGGAGGTATTTTGAGTGCCTAAGAGTTTAGATGCTTGCATGAAGATTTTCTCCTAACTTGAGGATCAATTGAAGACCATCAGAGGTATGTGAAGTGTTGAATATGAGAAGAGGATGTGTATCGAGCTCATGGAATGCCTAGAGGGCCATGGGAGAGCTCAATCAAGTCATTGTGTCAAATGCAAGAGCCACAGTTGAGGTGCAAGCAATTAAGGTTTCATCTGGTTAATCCTAGGCCAAGGAGAGCAATTGAAGAAGATCAAAGCCTACTTCTAGGTCATTGAGATCATGAAATGATATATTGAGGCATATGAGAGGTTGTCTCAAGATCAAGTTGAGAAGAATCAAGAGTGGTTGGAGTTTCTAAGTCAGGGTTCCTAGGGTAAAATCCCATATTTAGTGCCAAACTTCCAAGCCATCTAAGTCAAGATACAAGTCTCATATGACTTTGGCCTCCACATGAATGTCATAGAGGTTGCTCTTAGCTTTAATTTGAGTACTAGAAGTCCTCCATTGGATTTATAGAACTCAAGTTATGGTCCAGACAAGTTACAGGTCCTCATATGCATATGAAATTTGTCTGTGAAAATCATCTAACTTCCAAGCTATTTTTGACCTAGAAGGAGGTTTCACCGGAACTTTTGGCTAACATGAAAGTTGTTCCTCATGATCTTAGCTTTCCAAATTGTATTAGAAGTATTCCATCTGATTTGGAGAACTCAAGTTATGAGGTTTACAAGTCAGGGGTATTTTGGGAAAGTGAGATTATAGGTCATTTTCAATCATAGGTCAAAATCTCCAACTTTCACTTGACAAATGGATATTTGTTCAACATGGAACTTGTTCAAAATATGGTTTTAGGCTAACCAAGAACTCATGGTGAATTGATTTGGCTCATATCAAAGATTGGTGTGAAGTGGTTTGAATAAAGAAGAAATTCAAAGGCATTTTTGGTGGGAAATTGAAATAAATGGTTATGGGTCCAAAACAAGTCAAATAACCACTCATTTTAATCAGAAAATATATTTTAGAAACATTGGCAATTGTGGAATTTTCATTTGAAGTGTGCTTCATGGCCTTTCACAAGATTTCTTCACATAAAAGTTACATCACACAACTCCTTCACAAAGGCAATGTGGAGATTCCTCTTGAGTTGAATTCATTCCAAATGAAATATGTAAGTCATCCAAAGCTTCGAATGCAAGCTATGAAGCCAATTTCATGCATTGCCATAACCAAAATTTTGAAGAAAAGTTGGACTTGGATTTTTAATTTTGGGCTTGGGCCTGAGCTCTAGAAGGTTCTAATCAGTTCTATATATGTTTAGAAACTCATTTGGGCAAGGGTTGGTGATTCATTGGAGCTGAACTGAGAGATTGCACTTCAAGTTTCAAGCAAGCAACTCAACTTCGAATTCTCATTTCAAGGCGTTTTCAGATTAAATAGAAGATTGGATCATCTTTCGTGCACTTCATTGAAGAAATCTGGAGGTTTTGAAAGCAAGAAACGAGCCGTAGATACTCCGATTTGAAGCTCCGAAGTCGGTACATAAATCTCCTTTTCCTATAGTTTTAGGATGAGTTAGTTAGAAATATTCATGTGGTTAGGACCGGGAAGACTCGTAGATGATTTTAGGATTAATAAATTGAAATTTAGAGACACTTTTTGTTCGGACATGTTCGCTTGCTGTTGATTTATCTCCTTGTACGTGGAGTTTTGGTGGATTCTAAGACCGTAGTTGCGTTCCTTGCGAAATTTTCTTCGATTTCGGTCCAAAAAACGTGCGAATCGGTTAATTTTTGAGGGAGTTATGGTTGATGGAAGTCGCCGGATTTTTCTCACGGCCGGCCGGTCCCTACAGCAGCCCGCGGGTGGTGTTTTTTTATTTGGAGAAGAAGCTCCAGGTCCGTCGGATTAGAATGGAAGACAAGGACTTAGTCTCACGATCGGAGCGCTCACAACGCACCACATCACCCAGTCATGAAACGGCGTCGTTTTGGTCCTAACAGGCACCTAGCTCTTGCGGGTTCGATACCTGCACGAGACAATTCCCCAATTCTTCTGATTTCCACCTTATTTCTTTATTTCTTGTTTTCTTTTTTATTTTTCTGTTTTATTGCCTGTTTGCTTTTAATTGTTTAAAATTAGTAAAATTGATCAAAAAATTACGAAATTTTTTCTCATGATTCTTGAATACCTTAAGAAATTTTAGGAACTGATTTTACATTTTTAGGATTTAATTCAAATTAATTGCATTTTTTCTTTTGTGCTAACGTCCATTATTGTGCATAATTGATACCTCTGTTTGTTGATTTCCGTTCTCCCATTTGGTATTGAATTTTGTCTTGAGATTTTGATGGATGTTAGGTGAGATATGTATGCTCCCTTAGGATTTTTATTAGATTTTTTCAATAATTGTAGGTTTTTTTTAGGTGAGATGTTTAGAGGCTTCCCAACTTATGGTTTATCTTGACACAATTCAACTTAGGATTTATTTAGTGGACCTAGAAGTTGATTTAGGCTTTGATATTTGAATCCTATAATTTTAAAACATGCATGTTCCCTTAGGAAATTTCTTAGATTTTTACAACTTAGTTTTCTATTTTAGATAGAATTTGCAAGTAGGTGTTGCTTTTGGTATTCCTTCTTTGGTGTCTTGCCTTGTTTGATCTTGTTGGTGGCTTTGGAGCTTGAAGGGCTTGATTTCCTTTTTGGAGGAGGTGCTGGACATCTTGTAGCTGCTGTGGATTGGCTTGTGGAGCATAATTTGGAGTTTTCTTTCTCTTTTAGGAGCTTTTTAGAAGCTTATAGGATTAAGATTTTAGGAAGAGCCATTAGAACTAGTTATTTTCTTTTCCTCAAAAATAGAATGCATTGTTTGCTTCTATATTCATCCCATGATGCAAAGTCCTCTTAAGGAATCCCCATCTCTCCTTTGGAGGGATGAGTGGCATGCCTTAATGAGTATAACTTTTGAGGATGCACTTTCTTTCCATGTTGGTTCCTGATGAATTCCTTTGGTCTTCATCAGGTTTCCTAGCATTGTAACTTGATCTCAATGATGATTTCTCTTCTTGTGGAGCTTGCTAGAGTTTGAAGATGAAGAATTGAAGAAGCTTGAAGATAGGAGCTAACTTGAAAATGAAGTCTCTTTGCTGTCATTTTGATGTCAATTCATTTTGCTGACCAGAGCTGCTATTAAAGGTTGAAGTTGCTGTCTGTAGAAGATTGTTGCTACTGCTTGGGCTGCTTCCTTCGTTTTTATTTTGTTGTATTGTCTGTTTGCTTGTGTTGCATACCCTTAGGTTTGAGGTGGAGCTTGTCTCCCCTTGCCTGTTGTTTTCTTAGGTTTGAGGTTGAGCCGGACTCCCTTGCCTCGCTTGTACTGTTGCATAGCAGGCATTTTACTGTTTACTATTTACTGCGTGCTTTCTTTTGCTGTTTTCCCCTAGGATCTCTGATTTCCTCTGTGCAAGAGGGAATTATGATAGACATTAGGTTTCTAAACCATGCATGATAACTGTAGGTAGATTCCCTTTCAACCATAGTTTTAGGGCGTCTTTCTCTTCTCATCTCAAAACAATTCAAAAATACAGTAATAAGGTTAATTGAAGTCGTACGTTACGAGCCATAAGCTATCTGGGAAAAGGTTGGTGGAGGGTCTCTCTCCAGTAATCTGGATGTTTAGTGTGGTACCCTTTGGGTGACATACGAGGCATTCACTCCTGGGTCATAGTCTCTAGTGCGATGGAGATTGCGAACATCCTAAAAAATAGTTCTTTCGTCAAAGATTCAAACAAACATTCAAACTCTGTTTTTGTCCTCTTGAACCCTTAATCTGGAAAACCCTTTCATAAGGAGATAAAAAATTGTCAGATGAACTTGTGTCTTCCGTAGCCCGAACTACGTTTGCTCTGATCTTTCATGCCGTATGAAAGTACGTAGGCACGAGATGCGATATCTCGGCGAGCAACCTTCCCCCTTAACCCATAGTTAGGTGAACTACGTTGACTCTGATTTCTCGTTCCAGACGGGAATACGTAGACATAAAGTGCGATACATTGCCGAGTCATTTTCTTTTCTTTTTAGACCAGACCTTTAGAGTAGATAGATAAACACACCCTTAGATAGAAAATAAGCATGGCTCCCGTCGAGTACGACAGACGTGAGGGGTGCTAATACCTTCCCCTTGCGTAATCGACTCCCGAATCCAGGATTTGGTTGCGATGACCATTCCTTTCCCTCTTTATGTTAGGTTTTCTCTGAGTGTTTCCTTTCCCTCTATTGGGATATATAACACACGGTGGCAACTCTTTTGTCATGGCCGGCGCCGATTTTCGCAGTAGTGACAGCTGGCGAATCTGCTGGGGACTCCAACGGTTCCCTATGCGAGTCAATCCTAGTGCTTGTTTTCCCGTCTGGGGTTTTGTATGTATTTCTCTTTCTGTCTTTACTTTCAGTACTCTATATATTTGTTATTGTGTTGTGGGTAGAGGGTTAGTTTGAGAGATAAGCCGGACCTGGGCTTGAGTGCACATAGACTTAGAAGTAAAGAGTAGTGGTTAGCCTGCTTGCTTTGCTTGCACCAGCTAGCTACGAAATCTGCACTCAGGCGAGATTCTCTTTGATGGCATCTTGCCTGGACCTTTGGGCTCGACAGGTTGTTGGATTTGAGGGTTGTCGACTCTGGGGACCTATCATTTGGGATTCAGCTAAGTGAGGCCTCTTCAAGGGATGATGATGCCACACCTTCTGGGTATCGTATCATCGCTCTTGAAAGTCTGTGACGCTGATGACCGCATAGGATGCCGTACCTCGTCTGCGAGTTAAGTACATACCTGTGAGGGGTAGGTGGGTCTTTTTGCAGGAAAACTCTGGCCTCAGAACACCTGGTTTGTCTCTGTCAGTGAGAATTGATTGTGAGGTTTCTTTTGTGGTTGGTTTGGATTGAGGAGAAGATCTGATGGTTCTCAAGATGCAGTATAGCACAACATAGTTCTTCATCATTGCACTTGATCCCCTGTTTGCATATGCATTTGCATTTTCATGTTTGCATTTCATTAACGTGTATGTATGTTGCAGGTGTGTTTTTTCCCCTCAGATTCTAGTGTTCTTCTTGCCAGACATGGAGTCCATGAAGAGGATGGTTGCTTACAGGTTGCCTTCTCTAGATATCAGTTCCTTGTTGCGGTTGGTTGCTCTAGCAGATCAGAGAGTGAGGGCTGAGTTTAGAGAGTCTTATGGGAAACTGCTCAGTTTGTTGTGCAGACCTTCTGTGTTTGAGATGACTGGATTGTATACCTTGATGCAGTTTTACGAGCCTCAGTTGAGATGCTTCTTGTTCCCTGATTTTATTTTGGCCCCTACTTTGGAGGAGTATTCTGATATGCTAGGAGTGCCTGTGTTAGATTAGATGCCTTTTATTCACGAGGATACTGAGCCTGAGTTAGCTAAGCTTCTTGAGATTGTCAGTTTAGATGTTTCTGAGTTCCCCGGAGGTTTGGTCAAGCTGAATGGAGCTTATGGTTTTCATCCTTCTTGCTTGAGAAGGCTACACAGTGTGCGAAGGATGGATGTTGGATTGTCTTCAATGCTATTTTGGCTGTTTGCATTTATGGGATTGTATTGTTCCCCAACTTGCCTGATTTTGTTGACTCAGATGCTTTCTTTATTCTTGCCTCGAAGAATCTGGTGCCTAATCTCTTGGGTGACATTTATCATTCTATTCACTATAAGAATGAGAAGCGTCGAGGAAAGAATGTTTCTTGCTGTGTACCTCTTCTATACAGGTGGTTTCAGGGACATCTTCCTAAGACGGGACCTTTTTGTTGATACTGCTAGTACTTTAGATTGGTCTTCCCGATTGATGGGATTGTGTGCTGAGAATATTGTTTGGTTTGATCGGAACCTACTCGGAGTGAATATTATATATAGTTGCGGTGGCTTTCCGAACGTTCCTTTGATTGGACGGAAAGGTTGTATTAACTATAACCCTTCTCTGCTTTTGAGACAAATTGGCTATGCTTTGAGGGACTCTCCGGTTGAAGATGAGATACAGGAATCTTTGTATCTCACAGGTTTATTAGATGGAGATGTTTTGGTCAGATTGAGGCATGCTTGGGGTAATATTCACAGAAGAGGAAAGACATTGCTTGGCAAGAGCGACAGTCGAGCTTATAATCCTTATCGGCTCTGGATCCATGAAAGGGTTGAAAAGTCTTTGATGTCGTATCCTGCTGCAGAGCCTTTGTATCTTCCGGTGATTGAGGAACCTACTTCAGTAGAAATTGAGAAGTATAACAAGTTGTTGGCTGAAAAGGAAGAATTGCAAAAAGCAAATGAAGAGTTAGAGAAAGAGATTTTCCAGCTTCGGCATGAGAAGAGTGAGGCAACCTTCACTTTGAAGAAGCAGACTGAGATGATTAATAGGTTAGGTTCAGATTTGACTGAAGAGACCAGCAGGAGAGAGAAGGTGGGAGTAGCCTTGAATGGTGTTAGTAGTGTGCTTGCTACTAAGAAAGAGCTTCTGAATAAGGCTTATTCTCGACTTTCCAAATGGTAATTTTTGTGGAATGCCACGCTTACTAGCCGGAAGGAGCGTGAAGATGAGTTGAAGCTTCAGATTTCTCGGTTAGAGGAGCAACTGAGCACTAAGGATGCGAAGATTGCTGAAGAGGCATCTCTTAGACGTGACGCTGAGTTTAGAGTGAGCGACATGGTCAGAGAAAGAAGGGGTTGTGAACTAAAGGCTGACTTCAAGAGATGCAGGTTTGATGAGTGTTTTGGCAAGGGAACCTGTGTAGAGGATGCCAAAAAGCTGAGATTCACTGTTAGGCGACATGCATTACTGATACAGGAACTGCTCTCCAGACCAAGCCATCTTGAGACGTTGAGACTATTGGAGGATTTCTGGGCTCGTCATCCGTCTTGACAAGCTTTGATATTTCCCTTTGTATCTTGTTGTACTTGACCATCGCCAGGCTTGTTGGCCGAGGTCTTATCAGTTGTATCTTGTACGCTGCCTATTGGCTCTTTGATTATATATGAGGATTTCTGATTCGATTGCCTGTCTATATGGGCTCCATTGTCGTTATGGCTTCTTCCTTGGAACTGGAATCGGGGGGGAACTAACCTGTTGCATATTTACATGTTAGCATAATCATGTTGCATAGCAGGTACTCTGAGTGTTTTCGTCTAACCCTCTGTGTGTGCCGGTATGGCAGGATAGATCGCAGGTTCCGAGCAATGGAACAGATTCAAGCTGAGTTAATTGAAGTTTGAGGCCAGCTGGGGCAGGTTATGAATGACGTGCAAGCGTTGCGCTCGAACCAGAGTGCGCTCGAAGAGGAGAACTACCGGTTGAAGGCCCAGGTGGGTTTCATGGCAGAAGTATTAAGGAATATACTCCGAAGAGAGTGTGAGCAAACTCCCGAAGCTGCTGCCACCAGGCTTACTCCACTGGTGTCTGAAGAGTCTGTGCCAAGGCATGATAGGCCTAAGAGATCCTCTGCACAGCTTGAAGCTCAGGATCTTCCCCGTCAGCGGTCGCGGTGTCGCTTTCGCGAAAATAAGGTGCCGACACAACAGAAGAGTCTCCACCTTTCGTTATTTATCCCTCGGAGCGGGAAAGGAAACGATCGGAAAAACCTAACGAAAAAGGGTAAGACAAGGTCGTCGCAACCATTCTCTGGGTTCGGGAGTCGGTTACGCAAGGGGAAGGTATTAGCACCCCTCACGTCCGTCGTACTCGACGGGATCCACGCTTGCTTGGTTTGTCTACGGGTGAAAAACAATCTATCTACGGCTGCTAAATCTAAACGGAAAGAAATTGACTCGATAGAGCGTCGCACTCTATGCCTACGTATTCTCATCAGAGAATGAGAAATCAGAGTCAACGTAGTTCGGGAAACTACGGGTTAGTTTGCTCGGCAAGACGTCGCGTCTTGGGCCTACACATTCTCGTCAGAGAAATCAGAGCATGACGTAGTTCAGGCTAACTACGGCTAGACAAGGTGTTCTCGGTCACACGGGGGTGAGAGATTAAGTTGACGATACTAGCGTACGCATTCTAGCAGTTAGGTGGACGCAGCTCGACCATTGGAGACTTAGGCGTACCTATTTGCGGTAGAACGAACGTAGTATATCGGGTTTCGAGGTATGGGAACCTACGGGAACTAGAACTACGGTCTGGTCTCAAATGCGCTCGGGCAAGAGAAAAGGATAACATCAGTCGTCAGCGGGAAAGTCTCGATCGCACAGCAGCGAGAGAACAGATCGGTTAGTTGTTAGTGTGCTCGCTAGGATATCGCATCCTATGCCTACATATTCTCTTCAGAGAAAATCAGAGCAGCTGTAGTTCGGCTACTTTCGGGACCACAACACAAATCTCATTTTATTAATATTCGAAAGGTCACAATGATAGAGAAATAGGACTAAACTCCTAAAAATCTTATCCAACTATCATGGAAATTCTAATGGAAAATAGTCCCCTAACAAGTGGACATTTAAATCTACTTCTAAAAGTGTAAAAATAAACTCTATGTAGAAATTATATCCTAAAAAGAAAAATAGTAAAATCTATGAGCTAATATAATATTCCTATTATTTTTATTTTTATATCTAAGAAAATCTAAGAAAACATCTAAAATATTAAATGAAAATATTGCAAAAATTAAACTCTAAAAAGAGAAAAGAAAATAAAATTCTGCCAGGGGGTGCTTTGGTTCATCCAGGGGTGTGAGCCAGCAAAAACAATACAGAATTGGGAAACTGGGCCCAGAGCCCAGCAACAGGGAGGGGGGAAGAAAAGCAATCGGAGGGTGAATCGTCAAAAACGTTGCTTCAGGGCCCAGCCCATTAGTCAAACAACAAAAAACGGGGGGGGGGGTGAATCGCCCAAAACGGAGGGCGTACAGACGAAGGAAACCAATGGGCCCAGCCCAGTTCACACAGCCCTCTCACCTTGTTTCCTCTCAGAACCGTAACACTGTTCCTTCTGCGCCGTTCCAAACTTTCTCTCGTTCAGCTCTCTCTCTCAAACTCCACCTTTCTCAACCTTTCTGAGATCAATCTCCAGATTTCGCCTCTAATCAACAACACAGATGAATAAACAACAACAATCTGAACTATCACCTTCTCGGAAGAACGACGCGATCCATCCTTTGAGGTTCTTGGAAATTCGTGGAGGAACATTGATGAAGATCGTGAGGATGAAGCCTGCTTATGGACGATCTGGAAAAAATATCATGAAGCTTCTGAAGAAGTCTTGAAGGTTTGAAGAACAACCGAACTGACGAAGATTGATGAAGATGCATGTGGATCTGAAACGGAGACGTAATGTTCTTGAAGGAAATCTAAAGAAAACTTGGATCGATGATGTTGTTTCGATGATTCCTGGAGGTTAGATGAAGTTTTTTCTGGAGAATGATGAAGATTGTTGTGACTTCTGGAAAGTTGCATGCGAAGATAATGACGAAACTGAAGATTCGTTGTGGCTTCTGGAAAGAACCTGAACGGAGATGATGAACACTCTTCGCCGGAACAAGCCGTTGAAGGTTTGTGGATCGAAGAAAACCATCAGAAGGTTGAGGATCTAGCAAGTTGTTCTTAAGAACGAAGAAGGCTGAAGCTCTTGGATTAAGATCTTGAAGAGGATCCACGCAAATCTGGAGATTCCAGATGAATGCTGATGAACATTCAAAGCGTAACTGGGAAAACGGATGGATATTGGTGAACGGATGAAGGTCTCGAGGAAGATCTGTGAAGAAGATCGCATGAGTTTGATGACGACCATGAAGAATTTCAAGAACATGATGAGTTTCTGGAAAAAAATTGGTAAACCGATGATGAAGTTTCAAAGATCTTGATGAAGATGGACGAATGTTCTTCATTTCTGGGCGAATCTGGGATGAAGAGGATGAATATTGTTGAAGATCATTGGCGTTTTCTGGAAATGTTTGAAGGATCTTGATCGTGATGGACGATGGAGTGATGAGTGTTCTGGAGAAAGGTTGCAGAATCCGGCGAGTTGCGCCACCGTGTGATTTTGCCGATGGTTTACCGGCGTGTTTGCATGGCCTCCGGCGTTGTCTCCGGTGATGGCCTGGTGAGGAAGACGTGTGTCGTTGAGGCATCGTGCATGGGGGACACGTGGGAGTGGTAGTGGAAGAGTGTGAAGGGTGGACGCCACGTGTGGGGTAGCGTGTCACGCTGAGGGAGAGAGACTGCATGGGAGCCAAGTGGCAACTTTTGAGGGTGAAAGAGAAAATGAGGTGGCGAAAACGTGGGGTAATGGAAGAAGAAAAACGTGGATGGAGTGGGACCCTGAGAAAAGCACACATGGGGTGCTTATATAGAGGACACATGGACTGGACGGTTGTGGGCCTCCAGAAGACACCTGGCCCACGAGATTAATAGACTGATTAACAGCAAATGACCCTAATTAATACTGATAAACTCAATTAAACTAATTAATCCTAATTAGACTCAATTAATACTAAATGAAGACTTAAAACTACAATTAAGACTAATTGAAAATTAAAACTGTGATTAAAACCTAAATGAAAATTAAAACTAATCTAATCCTAATTAATTCTAATAAACTCAATTAAAACCTAACTAAGACCCTAATTAACATCTAAACAAAAGATTAAAGTCCTAATTAATCTACTTAAATCCTAATTAAATCTAAAAAAGAGGATTAACCTATAAAACTCTATTAATTCCTAAACTAATAAAAAATGGAAGGCATTCTATTAATTTCTATTTAAAAAAATCCTAATAAAAGAAATACCCTATTAAAACTCATTTTAAAAATCTACTTAATATCTAAGAACATGATTTATTCTAAAATCTATTTAAAACAATTAATATCTATTAAAAAAATCTAACTAACACCTAGAAAAATCGATTAAATCTATAAAAAAAATCTAGAAAATAAGGGAAAAAACCTAAAAATACGAGGAAGCCGATTAAATCGATTAGCGACTACATCGAGATAAACGGTAACAACTCGGACACCGAGATGTCCTCAAAAACAACAGCGAGAGCTGAAAACACCGGGACGAGCACCGATTCTCAAAATACGTCCTCGTATTGGCCTGAAATGCCTGAAGCGCGATCAGAGGGCTGTAATCCCGATAAAGTCAACTTGACTGGAAAAAATGCAATGTACGCAGTATGCAAATGCAAAATGAAATGAGTCGAAACATGAGCCAAATAACGATAAGTAGTTGGTCAAATTTTGGGGTGCAAAAGTTGCCCCTATTCAAACGGCTTGGACCTGAAGGGTTGAAGAGCGAACGACTTTCAAACATTCAAAGGTAGAAGACGGTTGAATACCGAAGAACCCGGAAATTTGCCAACTACACAAGTACACGGTATTCTGGCGGGAACAAATCTTCGAAAACTGAAATAATAGTTGTACGGCAACTAGCTGGAGAATTGGTCGCACGGTAACCGGGGAAAAGTCTGATTTCAAATCTCCGTCAGGATGATCATTTGATTTTGCTGTAGATATTCGTCCTTAATTCATAAAGGGGTCACTAGTCACTCGGTAACCGGCAACACATGGTTGATTATGCCATCAGGCATCAAGATTCCTCGGGACTCATCAAGTCAACCATCAGATTGATCACGTTAAATCATGCCATCAGGAATTCAAAGAAAACTTTCGGGCATCAGCCAGACTTCATCAGGTCAACAATCATGTTGATCATGCCATCAGGCATTCGAAGAAAACTGTCGGGCATCAGCCGGACTTCATCAGCAAGTCGGAAATAGAACTCTTGGTCAATCATGAGCCAATTGGGAATATCTAAACCTCTGCCATCAGGCACTCCGCATCAGCTGAGAGAACTGCTTCATTAACACGGTCAGACTTCAATCATGGAGTCTTCAAGGGAAGTTTCAACTTCGCTGTTAGAAACCTGCTAGGGATGACGCATCTCTGCTGGGGATTCTGGAGAACTATCAAGTAACTCCGTTTCGGGGATCCAGAAATCATTCTGGATGAATCAACTCTGCTGAGGACTTCAAGAATCATCTTGGACAAATAACTCCGCCGAGGACTTCAAGAATCATCTTGAACCGATAACTATGCTGGAGATTTCAGGAATCATCCTGAGCAAACACTCTGTCGGGGACTCTAAGTGTCAACTTAAGCAACCAACTCTGGTGACCGCGCTGGGGGATTTTAAGAATCATCTTAAGAAAACGACCTTGTTGGGGAGTTCAAGAATCATCTTGAGCAGGAGACTTCGCTGGGGGCTTCAAGAATCATCTTGAGCAAGCGACTTCGTTGGGGAGCTTTCAGGAATCATCCTGAGCAATCAATTCTACGGCGGAACACCTGCAAAACAGGAACGGTGGCAACCTGGCTCATGTTTCGTATGCATATGCTTTGACAATGACGTAATGCTCCACACGGTGGAAATGCTACGCGTTTTCATGGTAAATGTTATGCAATCATGCAACATGCTATGGCCCCATCAGCAAAATAAATGCTGAAGGGAAAAGCCTCCTGTCAAGGAGAAAGGACCACTCTGGTGGAGAGGAGGAATCATCCAGCCAAGGAGAGAAAGTCACGCCAATCTCAATCGGACTCCGCAGGGGAAGCAACTTCGGTTGACTGCTGCAGGGGAACGAAGCTCTACGAGAACCTGAACCTGCTCATCTGGGTATTCAAACCACAACTGCTGAGGAAAACGATATCAATCGCAGAAATAAACTGCGTGGTCTTCGCGGCAAAACTTTCCTAGAGAGAACGACTTTGGTGGGGAAACACAACATCAGCTATTCAACACTCTACTGGGGAAAAGCCAATTATGGCCTCAACTGCTTCCAAGGACTCGGCTCTCTTGGGGATCTGCAAACTCGGCTGAGGAAGAACAAATCATTCTACTTGTCGGGGAGTACGACTCTGCGAGGAATCTCAATTCCGCTGGGGAAGAAGGAATCATCCGACTTCGGGGGAGAGTACGACTCTGGTGGGGAATTTCAATTCCGCTAGAGACTTCAGTCTGGCACCATCAGTTACTGCATACTTCAGTATGAATGGTCTCTTTACAAGGCCTGCACTTGTGACCCGGTGCTGGGGGATGAACATACGCTTCGGCGCCTGACTCAGCTAGGGAGATGGTGATCCTTCAGGATACCTCTGGTTGGGGGAGAGAATCTTCTCTGCCTGGGGGGGATACATATCAATGCTCCTGGTACCGTATTCCGACTCTGCGGGGAGATGCTGCTACACTCTATCGGGGATATCAATCCTGATCTGCTGAGGGTAATCTTGCATATGCCTTACGGAGACTGACCTTTCGGGGTAACACCTGCTGGACTATCAAGTTTGATGAGGAATACCTGTGTATCAATACTGCTGGGGATATCAATCCTTAGCTGCTCATTGTACAACTCTGATGGAGATGTACCGATCCTATCAAGGACACACCTCTGGCGTCTGCGGAAGATAACAATCGATCACTGAACTTGAATCTCACTTCACTGAGGAACACAACCCTGAATGGTCCTTTTTGAACACCCTAAGTCCTTATAGGGTACGAAGCAATCTGCTGAGCCATAACTCTTCTCTGTCTGACATCAAAATCTACTCGTCTGGAGATTACTCAGTGAGGGAATCACCGTCGACCTCTGCTTGAGGAATGAGTCAATGACCTGGACTCAGAGGGAAAAGGAGTCAAATTTGGACTCTGTGGGGATACAACATTGCATCAGTCCCACTGCTGGGGAAATAAACCCAAATCTGCTGGTCAGGGAAAGCTTCAGTCTCAACCCACTTAGGAAAGTAGCATATCAGGCTAATCAACGTTCAATGCTTGGGATGGCCATACTCTGCCGGGAATATCAATCTCGCCCTGCTGAGGATAATCTTGATCCTACTCTAATAAGGGACAAATGCCATCTCAACTTGCTGCAATCTCAAACTGCTCAGGGGAAACAATCTCAAACTGTACGTCTCTGCTGAGAAAACAATCCTAATTCAACAACATCAACACAGGGAATACAGAATACCAATCATGGAGTTGTGATTACTCGAGCCTTGTGTCGGGGAACGTGACAACATACGAGTCACTAGGAATCATCGGGCCAGGTACAATTAGGCTTTTTCTGGTTTAGGGATGAGAATAGGTTATCAACGAAAGTGGATTTGAAAGGGACATACTAGACGAGAACTAGCATTCAAGGTGGACTATCAGACGAGAACTGATAGTAAAATATGTTAGGTTGTCAGACGAGAACTAACTTACGGGTTCTGGATGTCAGACGGGAATTGATTTCTGGTTTGGATTTCAGACGAGAACTGATCTCTGGTTTGCTAGGCGAGAACTGGACTTTAAAACTGTGTTGGCCAAACGAGAACTGGTTGAACAATAGGTTACAGAAAAGGTGACCAGACAGGGCTGGTTTCTGGTTTGGATTTCAGACGAGAACTGATCTCCGGTTTGCCAGACGAGAACTGGACTTTAAAACGATTCGGTTACAAGGTTCGACCAAGTAACATGTTAGGTTGTAGGATAACAATCCAATGACAACAAGGCTTCTTCAGAAGGTTTAGGTTTTTGGCAGGGTAATGACACGATTCCCCGACACTCAACTCTTGCTAGGGTGAACAAACTCATTTGAACAACTTGCCCCAATGCAATTCAACTTGCCCCAATCCGACTCTTGGGAAAATTCATTCTGAACAGAAAATAGCCGGCAACAAGACAATCTTCAGATGACTTGCCCCAACATCTGTACAACGGAAGGATTCATCCTCAATTAACCAACTCTCAGCACGGTTGGTTTCAATATACTTCTGAAGTAGCTTGCCTCTGAACGAGCGGTGAGCGACTTAACATGCCCTGATTGAACACTGGAGGGATCTGCCCTCAAATCACAGGAGTTCTGGATAACTACCTCTGATTGGGTCTCGAGAAGATTCACTTCTGATCAACTGCTTCTCGAACAAACTGTCCTGTAATCAACCGATGCTCCGGGACTTGTCCTCAGACTAACTGATTCCAAACTTACTGGAAGTCAATGCCCCAAATTCAAAGGGTTTCGCAGTATACCATTCTGATCCAGACTGCTACGCTTCAGTCCTGATTGATTATTCCCTGTTGGAGTTCCTTCGTATCAACTACTGACCTGCAATTAAAACTGTTTATTCACGAATGGTAATTTTAATGCAGTGTTCATGCAGATTTTGAAAAAATGTATTGTCACTCATTTACGGGTCATGCTAGTGAGTGACAAATGAACCAAAGAGTTCAAACGTAGTGCTGATTCGATCAGTGAAAAATACAACAAGGATATGATTATCAAATCATGTAGGAGTCAGGTCACTCAACCTTATCGTAATGCGCTCTCAGAATAAACACTGCCTCAATTAGGTCTTTTAAGGGTTGTATCGTGGTCGGGTTCACGGTTCGTGAAACAAAGGATATTAGGCTCAAATCATGATTTGTACCCACCCCTTCTACATGATGATCTCTGATCCTAAAGTTCAGTCAACTTGGTTCGAGCGCTCGCCTCTTCGAGAGGTATGTTGAATATTGAGAACAACTGGTTAAAGAACTCACAAGGTGTTTCGAAGTGACAGTTACTCCTTTTTCGTTTTCGGCATCTGTATCTACACGACTTTGTCCTTGTTTGAGGATTTTTCTTTTTATATCCTTTCTTTTCCATTCTTTTGATTCCCTAATTTTTGCTTGGATTGACTCTTCAGAGTTCTTTTCGATTTTTCTTTTGAAGTCCAGCGGGATGCCCTGATTTTTGCCTAAGTATTTGCTTTCTAGCTTTTTCTTTTTTCTTTTACTTAGCGGGCTTTCTTATTCCTTTTTCTTTTGGAACAAGTCGTGCGACACGGGCTATTTGGATTCATCCGAGAGGTTTATAACTGTCTCACTCCTGATTGGTGAGGTTTAACCATTGTGGTTGATGAGGTACGACCTCTGGGGAGGAATACGATGTGATTGGTCCTCGAAAGACAACACTCCTCTATAAGACTTGAACGCTCGATCAAGCTAACTGACAACTACCCTGCCCCGGGTTAAGATGTGAGGGTTTAAAAGTCTGAAAGAACTCCTACTTCTCGGCTCGAAGTGGTTAACAAGGGATTCTCTTCCTTATCTCTCCGGTGTTTAGGGGATTTGAAACAATGCCTGTACATCATAGGCAAGGTTTTATCCGAAAGCATACGATCATCGGTTATGAGTATTCAGCTTCGTCATCCTCCTTCCAATCTTTACTAATCATAGTGATAAAGTGGAGTGAATAAAGTGCAAGTGTCAGTGCAATGCAGTAAATGACTGACAATGACATGATTAATTCAGAAAAATGCATAGTCACTTTATTAATATTACCATTTGAAGCAAACAATGTTTAACAGCAAGTAGTAACTAACAGAAAAGAAACTACAAATGCAAATGATAAAAAGTCTGAGGACTGCCAATGCTGAGGACGTCTGCCTGTCTGGACCACTGGCATCTTGCAAATAACCCTCTGAATCTACGAGCTCAGACAGCTGAGAGGTTGTCATGCACAAACAAAACTCCTTCGGGAAAGGAAATGCACCCTTTGTCGATCAACTGTTGCACTTTTGCCTGAAAAGCTTTACAATCTTCATTTGAATGCCCCGGAGATCCACCATGGTAACCACACTAAGCATGGGGATTGTACCCAGGAGGGTAAGGCTCTGGCACGGCCTTAAGAGCTTTGGGTTCCACCAAAGAATTCTGAATCAAATGTGGCAGAATCTGGCTATACGACACAGGCACTGGATGAGAAGGAGCATTCCTTCGTTCCAAGTTGTTACGAGGTCGGTTCTGATTCTGACGCTGATTCTGATAACCTCGGCCACGGGCTCATGGATTTGCAAGAGGAGCGACATAAGGTTCCCGATGTGGTGCCATAGGCACAATTGTCTGTCTAGAATAACGAGACACAGAAGATACTGACCGTTGAG